>BSBM01000364.1:3340000-4613737 GCA_027924585.1 Larix kaempferi | reverse complement strand
TTTTATTACTAACTCAGTTTAGTAGGATATATAGTATATGCCAGTAAACTTTTGAATTATGTTGCTAGAATTATTAGAATTATAAGAACTAGTAGGCAGTCATCTTGAAATTTTGGGTCTTTTTGAAACTCTGATATCAGGCATTCCAATTTTTCCGTTAATTCGTTGTAAGGTCATGCAATGTTTCAAATATTGTTTTAGGGAATATATCGCTGAGGGTCCCCAATAAAGCATATCAGAAACATTGGGAAAATTTCAAAAAAGATCGGCGAGCATAAACTTGGATCTGGAAAACTCAGAGAACACGGCAACCTAAAAATTCATAAAAAAATTGGAGATATTTGCAATTGTGGCCACAACATTCTTTAATACAAATGGTGACAGTTGCAGTTAAAAAAATAGAGAATCTATTTCTTTTATGAAATATTAGAAAGGGATATGCATGTTCTTGTCTTCGTTGCCCATTGATGGGCTAGAAACCTTTTGAAATGATGGATACTGATCTTCTCTTTTGAAATGTACTATGTTTCTTATCAGAGAATTTAGCACAAGTTTCTGATGACCTTAAGAAATGATGAGATCAATCTGTGGTGCTAGTTTATTCTCAGTAAAATATTTACCTCTTATCTTTCTGCATTGGTCCCTAATGATCGATGAAAATGGGTGAAGAGTTCAATGGAAGCCCGTTGGATCAAAAGTTTTATTCTCAGTTGACCCTGAATTGCTTGCACAATAAGCTAATCGACTGCAAAAATCTACACTCAAAGATGAGTGTTACAGTTATCCCTAATCCTGAGCCATTGTGTGAACTGCAGATTTTAACCTGCAGATCAGTGTCATTGCTTTTATTACGTAGGAACCTTTGATTCATCTTTCAAATACAGCAGAATATTTTCGGTGGCATATTTTCTTTTTGGATTTTGAGCTAGGTAGCTCATTTTCTAACCTTTGTAACAGGGCTCACCAAGTATTGGCAAGTTGAGTTGACATTTCTGTAAGAGCTCACCGCATTTTAGTCAAACTTGTGTGATTTCCAAGTGGTATGTATATGTTCTCTATTTTTTAAAGTTGATGTAAGCTGATTTTTTAATAAGCTGAATTATTGGCAATTTTGCACAATCTTGCCGTCATTGTCCATCGACAAGCTTGAAAACTTCTGAAATAATGTTTTGTGAGCTTTTCTTTTGAAACACGGTATGTTATATTTATTGTCTAAAAATTTAGCACACTGTTTGATGCAACTTCTGTAGAAGAAATGATCAGGCCAGTGTATGGCATTGGAAATTAGCGAATTTCTCCCTTTTTGCTTCAGAGATTCACTAATTCAAAATGAATATTTGTTTAATTTCTAAGAGATAAAATTATTAACTTGAAAAATACCAAGTAAAATCCTTCATATAAAAATTTGCCAAGATTTCCACACTCACAAGAAAATTGCGGTTTTCTTAAAAATTTCCTTGGGGTTAGGGTTATTTTGTACAGGTGTGTTGTTCCAATTCCTGAGCAATCATGACAGTGGTAGTTTTCATTCTGCAGATATTGATTCCATTGCTCTTGTTATGTGTGAAGCTACGGCATTCTGGAAATACAGCATGATGTGTTGTGGCATTTTATTTGTTATTGAACTGGCAAAGCTCAGCGCTCTAACATTTTTTTGTACATTTTTCTCTTTGTAATAGAACTTTAACAAGAACTGGGATTTTAGACTCGTTAGTCAAGATTCTATTTGGCTCCTGAAATGTTCTTCGTTCTTCTGAAATAATGTATTCTGTTTTTTTTAATGATATACACAATATATTATGTCTCTTGTCATAAACATTATTACTTTCTTATGATTAAGATTTATATCTTTCCCAGAAGAAATTATCAGAGCAATGTATGCTGGTGGGTTCTTTTTGGTAAATAGGGAATTGTGTCATTCCAATTCCCAAGAAATCATGGTAGTGGTACGTTTCATCCTGCAGATATTAGTGTCCTCGCTTTTGCTATGTATGAACTGATAAGGGATTCTAGAAATATAGCAGAATCTTCTCAGTGGCATTTTTCTTTTATTACTTTGAGCTGGTTAAGCTCAGGTTCCGGCCTAGCTCTATGCTTGTTAGGTACCCTTCTTCTAATTATGATTCGGAAGTTCCACTTCTGCTGCACGTGAATTTTTGTTCGCTGCCAATGATTTGCTCTATGCAGCTTCTGCTAGAGCTTAATCACATATTTCGAGATTTTTTTATCTTTCTCCTGAGAATGTTTCAAAATAAATCCGTTTCTGAATTAGTGTGTGATTTGGGTTGAGTTTTGTTTCTTCCAGTAAATTCCGTGTTTTTTATGTTTATACTTTATTGATTTGTTATGTACGAGGCATCCTTGAAATACAGCACGATCCATTCGGTGGCATTTTATTGTATGAAGCTTAATCACATATTTAGAGACCCATTTCCTCCCAAGGATGTTTTGATAAATCTGTTTCCTATTCGGTGTCTGATTTGTGTAAAGTTTTGTTTCTAGCAGTAACTGGTACATTATTTTTAAGTTCATCGTATTATTGAGGACAAGTTTCTGAGAAATAGTGGTAAGCTAATAGATAAAGTACATCCAGTATCATAGTGTCCCACAAAAGTAGGTTAAGAAGACTAAAAGTACATCCAGTATCATAAATTACAATGTAGGAGAGTACACCAGGGATTTAGAGGGACGATTAGGTATATCATGCCATACCAGCACCTTCATCTGGAGAGTCGGAGACTTTCGAGTGCACAGTTGACGGGAAAACCTGTCAAAATTGTTTTTAGGCAAAGACCTCAATTTCCTGTTTCTTCTTGCATATCCTCCTATATTTTTCCAATGCCATCATTATCATCAATGGGTTGTAGAATTAATCATTGGTGGGAGAAGTGGTGGAGGGACAGCAGATGGTGAAGAAAATTAACAGAAATTTCCAGTTGGTTTTCCTCGGTGGAAGTATATGACAATGATCAGAGAGAAGTAAAAAATCTCTAGTGGACGCTGCTTGTGAAATTACAATAGGTGCAAGATGACTTTGATCAGTTATCTTACGGTAAAATTCAATTTTTTTGGCTTTACAGCAAGGAAATTGAGTTTTGTAAAGCTATCACCCAAAAGGAAGTGGCACAATTTCTAAAGGAACATGATGAAGCATCGTGGCCCATGGAGGAAAGGAGGGGCAACAATTATAGACATGCAGTGTCAAAAATGTAATAAGAAGTTCCTTGGTCACTAAGGAAGACCACAAGACAATAAATCATTGGCAAAAATTATTTGACATGGGTGGGAAGGATGGAAATTACAGTTGCCAGGGCCATATATGCATGTGGACTTGTCAATGTAGTGTGCTCTTCATATTTGCAAGACACACTAGTGGTGGTGACCCTAGGGGTTACAAGAGACCATACATACTTGGAAGAAATTGAATTGGTTTATGCTTTTATATAGAAAATTCATCAATCTTCAACTTCAAATTCAAAAGTTAGCAGAAACTAGATTTGCATTCCACTATATAATGATTAAATAGTGATGGGACAATTTTCTTTCCATAATGGAGTTACTAGTTGATTTGCTCTTTGCGATATTGATGTATCTATAATGAGCAACATCTATGAAGGGATTGAGGGATTGATCATATGTGGCCTTGTGGGAAAGAATTTAGAAAGTTTTTGAAGAGGGTCCATCTTCCACATCGCCATAAATGAGAAGCATTAGTAGATGAAACAAATACAACACCTATTTGCATTTTTCAGCCTTTCACTAGCTATAAAGGGCATGTTATCACATATATAGTAGCCGGGCTACCATATATTATTTTTCTGATGCCAGTACACTATTCAGCCAGTTCCCTTACATTGGAGATGCTGAGATGAGCATCTATATTGGATCACTATCAGATTTTGGACAACAATATGTATTCCCAATGCCATGACTGAGTCTCAGGACACTCGGAGAGATGACCGATGTAGCCATTATACCAGTTGTACAAAGCAGTCAGTAGTGCCTAGAGTTACAACAGCAATTTCAGAGGACAGATGATGATACAAGTGATGAGCATTCAGGTATATGACTCAGCAGGTATATCATTGTGTTATGGTTATATTGCTTTTATATTTATTCTTATAGCATGTCTTAGCACCTAGTGTCATGATCTGGCGATCATATAGATATGTGGACCTGGTTGATCATATTATATATATTATATTGTCCCTATTCAGATTTAGAAGTTCACTATTCATACTCATTGGTTTTACCCTCCTTAGGGAGAATAGAGGTGATCATTCCACCATACCTTGGCTTGCTAGTGTTGGCTCCATTATTCATTGTCTTCATCCATCCATTGCCTACCTTTTAGTTTATCACTCTGACTTGCTACTTGACTAGTGACATGGAGGATTTTTTGTCCACTGTAGCCTCTGTATTGGATGAGCTTCCCTATCTATTGTGTCTCGGCTCTGAGTTGGTGACAAAACTTACCTATGGTGAGTTGGAGTTCCTTGTGAAATCCCCCTAGTCACTAAAGTTGTGTTGGCTAAACCTGAAACTTTTAGTGCTACCATGAATACAAAATCTGGAAAAATGAAATGCTATATCGTGTATGAAAAGCCCATTCATGCAATGTGTTTCTAAACACACATGAATGAAAGACATGCCAAATGAAAATGGCCATGAAAATAAAATGGTATATCTTTTGGAAATGTAAATACCTAGGTAAACAAGTTGTCTGTGACACACCTAGAAGTGCTCAGGTAAACAAGTGCCTTAAAAACACACCTGTAGCAGAAACCCTAAAATAAATGTAAATCTATGCAATGTGTTTATAAACACACATAGATCAAGGCTATGGAAACTTCAAGCCCAAAAAAGCAATGGAACTTAAATGCTATATCTAAATTATTGTTGGCCTCATTTGTATTATGGATTGTGCACATCTGTTAAAGGTGAATAAACCCTCTTTGAACAACTCATCCATTTGTGAGACACCGCCATTCTCTGTGTTGTTGCTCATTCAATATATACTATGGTGTGTATTCTCTTTCCCTTTGCCAAAGTGTGACAAAGTTAAGTCAGTCAAGTCATCCCTTATCCTAGCCAGTTATTTTAACCTTCACCCTTCACTAGCAAATTGATCACAACTATGAAGTGAGTATGGTCTTGAAAGTCTAATCTGAGTAATAATAATAATTAATGACATTATATATTTGGATTTAGATCGTCAGTAATGATTACTTTGTGTTATAATTGTTATTTGAATAAGTTGTAGAGCATGCATTAATCTTTGACACTTTGCAACAGCTTCTGATGATGGTTGGACCTTGTGATGATATGGATAGATGATATATGGTCTATGTACATGTACATGATGATTCTATGCATCAGATACAGGTTTATGATGATGATTCATGGTTTACAACATTATTTGATCATTTATAGATTATTATTATTTGACATGTTCCGGTATATTGGATATATTTTATCATCATGCAGAGACTCATATGGTGTATGAGTACACATCTTGGATGGATTTGGACCTTCTGAGTCCAATGAGACAGTTTGTTTTCAGTTCCGGGCACTTACAGTGATGATTGAGTCTCAATAGGCTATCCCAGTGCAGTTTTGGTCTGTCAGAGCAGATGTGATTTTTATCCAGTTGACCTAGGGTGCTGTGCTTGGAGGGGGTGGTCCAGCCACTTGTTTTTACCATATTACCCCCCTCCCGGACACACTGGTGCCATCACCTTGACAGCGTAGGCACTCCAGGAGGCAGTTTGGGGCAGTTTCACGCTTCCCGAGGTATTTCAGGATTGGTAGAAATGGCTATTGAGGAATTCGATTTGGGCTACTGAGGCAAGGTCTTGGCATGGGATGATCAGTGATGATGGATTGATGTCTTCCACACCTCCAACAGTTTCAGCTTCATCGGGACTCACATCCATCACTTATGGCACTTTCTGATGATTTCTAAGGTCTTTTGAGGCCTACGATTTGTCCATAGAGGCACGATTTGGTATATTGATGACTATTTTATTATTATTGTGCTATGGGGATTGACCAAGGGTGGCTAAAATTACCCCTTGGACCCACCATAAGCTTTTTATTATATTTTGTCATCATGATATGGTGGGATTCCCCTCTCCTAGGGTGATTTTGTCCACTTATGTTATATTTTATTAGTGATCCATGTATTTTATTGTTGAGCTCATCTCAACCATTGATTAGACATTTGTATCTTTTAATCTTAGCCAATCATTCAAAAAGTGGTTAGAATTTTGATGCCTCTCCTTCCTATTTAAATGAGAGAGCTTCTCATTGTAAAGGGACTGGTGGCTTTGGATTATTGGAATAGAAAATTATTATTACATCTATCTCCAGTGTTGTGGTGAATGTTTTTGGTGTTCGTTCGTTGGTTTTTCCTTTGCACTGAGTTATTGGAGATCTTGTTTGCCATATCTTTTGTACCACGTTTTTTGCATCTACAGGTGGAGGCCGATTTGCTTTGAGGAGGAAGTATTGGTAGGGGAAGACTCTCCCTACTTCTTCTTTGGATCTCTTTGTTGGTAATAGGGAGTATTACTATCTTAGGACCTTCTATTCTATGTTATCATTGCATTTTACTTGTATTTCCTCCATACTTGACCTCTCTGATTGAAATCGATTTTCCTTGGATTGACAGGTAGAGGAGGGCGCACTTGTGGGCTAGGGCATCAATTTGGCAAGCAAAATCAAGAATTTCTCATTTGATCTCTGCGAGAATCTTCCTCAACATCAAAGCATCTCTCTTCATCACTCAGGTATGATCTCAAGGTAATTTCTATCTCCATGATCTATCCACTTGTCTAAAATACTTCAAACCCTAATTAATCAAAACCCCATTTTACATTTTCTCAGATCTACTAAGATCTAGTGGCTTCTTGGGTAAGAAATTTAAAACCCACCTCTATAGTATCCACGGCATCCCGGATCTATAGTTTGGTGAGGATTGGCCTCCATTTGACTCTCTTCCCAAGGCACTTAGCCTCTCCAAGCAAGGGCGCACTTCCTGGTTTGGGTGAGTTAACCTAGATCTAGTACGTGGGTAGTTGAGATTCCACTTGATTCGTAATCTACATATCCAATAACATACCCCTAGATTGTCACTTTTATGATTTCTACCTTGTGGGCCCTATTCCACATTTTAAGGGATTTAATCCCATTTTTGGACCACTTGGTATCTTACAACTCAGATCTAGTAAGATCTAGCAATCGGATTGCGGTGAAATTGTAGATCCATACTCTTACTTGATCAACCTACTTGGATCTAAAATTTGGTTGCCATTGGACTTGTCTTGATCCACTTATCCCCATTTTTACCCTCCTTGGGCAAAGTCGCACCACCTTGGAGAAGTGAGTTGGTCCACTTCTAGGACGTGGGTACTTGAAATTTTAGTGGATTTGGAACGAGCATAATTCAAAACCTAGGTCTAGTATGTCACTTCATCAAATCTTGCCTTGGGGATAGCATTCCTTGTTTTAAGGGATTGTGGTCCACTTAGGTCAAACCTTGAATCTCTAGATCTAGACCTATTCATCCATCAAGACTTTAATTGCCCACTTGTTTCATGCAATAGGAGTTATCAATCACAAGGTAACTACACTTTGACTCCATTATCCCAATTCCCAAGGCATTGTTCTCTCTCCAAGTTAATTCGACTTTCCTAGATTGTTGGATTAACTTGTGGTTTGACTCTTCTGTGGTGAACTAAACCCTTTGATGTCATCATGTATCATGATCAAGCTTGTCACTTGTACTAGTTAGCCCCAATTCAACCCTTAAACTACCCTGCATTGGACACGGTTCCCAAGGCAGTGGATTTTCTCACATTGAACTACTACTTTAATCCTGGATCATATTTCACAAATCATAAGTCACTCTCACATCAATAATGAACTAAAGCTATACTCATTGAACCCCTCACTTGTATTGTGACTTCATCCTAAGGTCTAGGATAAACCATACACCTTACTTCACTTAGAATTAACTTGATTTGGTGCCTTGATTTTGATCTCTCATGTCGGGAGTAGATCGGGTCTCCCCCTTTGTTGTCTGGGCTAGATAACATAAAGTGAAGGTTGCCTCGACTGGCGTGACAACCATCTATTGGAGGTCGAGGTGATCGTGGATGCACCTTTTGAGTTGCCCTTCTCTATTGCCATCCATGAGTGGATACATCCATAGTGGTAACTACAATTTAGGTGATAACAGGGCATATTTGGCTAAATTTAGGGATGATAGGAGAGACTAAACAAAGCCATGGAGGTGGTCGAGGATTTGAGTAATATTTGTTAATATTTTTGTCATGATGTGATGAAGTTCTTAGAGCTAAATGCCCAGTTTACTTCATACACCATAAGAAATGAATTTGGAAATGTAAATGGAACTGCTAACAAGTGTGCCTGCAACGCAGCTAGCCCTGCCTTATGTTTTGATAGAAGAAACTAAAGCATAGCAAGAAACGATTAGCTAAGTCTAATGGATTAGCCTAGCCCAGTGAGTAGCAGAGCCGAGTTGATCAGCGGATTAGAGCATCCATGGGCCATTGTATTAGAGCAGCCAACCCCATTGGATTAGCAGAGTCGATCATCAGTCAATTTATATTAGCCCTTGATGGGGATCTTAGATTGTACCTCGCATTGGGACGTGTGATTGTACCCTCAATGGGGAATGAACTTAGCCCGCACTTATGCAAGAGACAATTTATCGTTAGCATTTTGATAGATTTAGTGCTTAAACGGATTAAGGTTGTACTTTTTTCTATGTCTGAGAAGGAAATCTAGGCTTGAGGTGACATTACTAATGTAGGCACAAAATTGTAATATTTAACTATACTGAGCAGGGCGAGAGACACTAAATCGAGCGTAACAATTAAGCGAGACCGACTAAATAGAGAGTAATAATAAATAATGTCATCAAAGCCTCAAAGGGCACAGGAAAAGCGTAACTCCATAGATACACGTTGTTGCCAACCGAGCTTCTTTAAAATCAGAGACAATAGATCTACTAGCTTCTTGCAGCCATCACATCTTCATCGTAATAGAGTTTCAGTCTTGCTCATAGCCGAGGCAAGTTCCATGATAAATACATACTCTATTCAACAACGAGCACCTAGGCCTTTCCAAATTGTCCCACATACCCGATTTTCAATGTTCATCATCATTGTTGTCCATGCTTTTTGACTATTTGAGATTTAGATGGGGCAAGCCAATCCCTAAACGGAATACACACATAATTACATTTCAATGCCAAATTGTCAATACTACAAGTTACATCATTGTTTTTTTAATATTAGCATTGTTTTTTAATAATTTTTATTTTTATTAAAGTGAGTAAGTTACAAATTGCAACAATTTTTTTATTAGTAATGGCTACATTTTTTAAGCATGAGGTGAATTGTTTCCTTGTTGCCACGGTAAGGCCAGGCCATGCACTCGACCACGTTGAAACGTTTAGGCCATGCAATCAGAAACATCAGGTCACGTTTAGGCCATGGAAAAAAGCCATCACTCCATAGGTCACGAATATAATGGATGTCTTCTTGATCTAGAAGGGCCTTTGGTCAAGGCTATCATCACCATTACAAGCTCACCCTTTGACAGCTATCACAATGATGCGAGGGTCTTAGGGTTCAACGAGGCCCCAAAGTTATACGTTGCATTGCATTGTCGTGTTCGTGCTCTCCAAACTGCATTCTTTATCAGTTGTAACAAAAAATGAGGAGACTTGATAGGCTAGCAACCTTGGCCATTCGAATGTCGAGACTTTGCCTGGCCCTTGCCCTTACTTTTGTGCCCCAATGAGATTATTTTGACTTGAGAACGGGTTTTTATCCAGAGTGAACAATCTGGGTATGCTTTCTCATGGTATGTATTATTCTCTCTTGTTGCTCTATTTCTTGTTAATAGCATGAAACTCATTCTGGTTGTTACTTAGTTGCATTAGAATTGTTGGCTGAGCATTCCATTTGCAAATATGCTCAGATTGAGCATTAAAGGGATGAGCCATTAACATAAAATGTACAGTCTCCTTTTATGTCATGCAACTTTGTTATAAAAATAGAGAAATGCGTATTGTTTCTAGAGTATTATGTAAATTAAACATAACAAAATATATTAATCCATGGCATCGAAGAGAACAACCTAACGCTAGCGTTAGAAACATTGTGAATCCAACCCCAAATCTCTTGATAGTAATCACAAAAGGCATTAAAGAATTACAAGTCTCAGTTGCTAATATTCAATCATCAATATCAAGAATGTAGAACCAAATGGTAAGAATGGAAAGAATCCAAGATAATTACGGAGAAATTGTCAAGAGCCGGAGATGCAATATGAAGAAGGGCGAAGAAGATTCAGGTACTTTGCAACATTTATGGCCACAGTGGGTCCAATTTGCAGGTTGCCCAGTTGGAATGATAAATTGACAGTGCTGGAGGCTTTGGAAAATGCCCTTGGCCCAGCCTCAAAATTTTGTAGAGGTATCTATTTTTGCTTTTCTTTCTCCAACTCTTATACTCTGCTCTCCGAAATCATACCCATCTCATAATACTTCTTTTGCACTTTCTTAAACTCTTATGCGTTATGAACAGTGAAAAGCATTACTCCATTAATACATGCATTTCAATATTAGCTATCAAAATCATTAGTTCTCCAATTGCTAATCTATGTTGAGATTTGCAACGTTGATATTGAGACATAATAGATCTATAATCTAGGGTTGATATGGATTTCTGCTAGGGTTATTCTTACCTTGTCGATGAAGACCTTGAAGTTCGACCAGAATTGCACAAGATAATGATCATATGGATTAATAATCTGAGATTTAGAGATGGCTCTGCCATTGTGAATGAGAATAGGGACCTTCTTGTACAGGAATTTGCTATAATAGCTTATTGTTGCCGCCTGGTTCCACACCTGGGGAAAACGCAGCAGAAGTCTTCAAGCTGTTGGTGTGGCCTTGGGGGCAAGTCAGAGTCAAGTGTTGTCACTTGGGACTTGACTCCTCCGTCTAGGCTTTTCTAGCGAAGCCAAGGGGGGTGGACCCTAAAAAATAAAAACTAAGGTATCTAATCTAGGAGTTAGAAAAAATATTTTTTGATAACCAAGACAAAGCAGCATATACTTTTGTGAAATGAAACAATCATTCATCATTTATTCCCATTCACTATAATCATCATTCATTTGCACATTTGTCAATAATATGAAAAAACATTAACATAGACCAGTGCCTTATAATGGAGTCAAAAACAAATGCATGAGCAGAAAAGTAGATGTTGTGCGAGTGTTCTTGGTTTATTTTAAAATTAATGTGAAGGTGATCTTTTTATTATGGCAGGTGGGTTCCCAATATACGCAAGGTACGGGGGAACATGTCCGGAATTTTGAAGCGTGGCTTCCCTCTCAGGCTTGGGCTGAATCGGAGTCTCAAGGAGGTGTTCAGATGCTGTACCAACGAGGGCAAGCCTAATAGTTTCCAAGAGGTCACTACTCAGTTTTGTCCCAAGCCTTCTGAGAAATTTCCCCACGACAACAAAATATTCGTGATGTGCCGGATTTTCACATAAAGGGTTTTTATTTGGGGCGGTGTTAGCTCCTATTACTAGTCATCTCCCCCTTTCTGATGTGTACCAACTGGATCAGACTGAGCTGCAAGTCGGCCACAGAGCATATGGGAGAAGACCTTGGTATTTTTAGAAAAAATTTATGAACCAAAATTTTATCTTTTTTAAAACCCCAGGAGTCTCTTTTCAGGCACGTACTCGGGCAAGCCCTTGTACAGAAACCCTACTTCGGGAAAGCAAGGGGGGTGTGTTGAGTTTGTAAAAAAAAAATGGTAAAACTACGTTTTGAGTGAACTTGTGGCCCGCCAGTGGAACGGACCAACAAGGTTGATTTTAATCCCTAGTTAGTTTTATTAACTGCCGAAAATAAAGAAGTAAACTACTCTAAAAAATCACACCATGAAAAGAGACGACACAGGCCACCCCTGGGGGGATGGGGTGTGGGCACTGGCTAGCCCACTTGCTCTCGTTTAATAATCGTTACAATGATCAGAGAAGTGCCCCAGTCTACTTAAAGTGACTTGGCGGCTTACAATTTTTCAATGAAAAATAACCGGTTTTACAAAATTTCAAATTTGGTCTTCTGGATTGCCCGGATCCTTGAAATTTCGGCAGCACCTCCTCCTACCTGTTCGTCTTTTGCTGCAAACCAGCAAGCAAATATTAGTATAAGACGCCCAAAAACACTTTAAAAGTGTCTTTGGAACACCTCCTAAAAACCCAAAAAAAATCTAAGTGTTAAGACTACTTAAAAATTGCAAAATTTAACCAAGTAAAACAAGCAGTGATGCTTGTTTGCTTGGGGTCTTTGCATGCTTTATGAGCTGCAAATTATATGCTCTTGGACAGCCAAATATACTTTAAAATCAGAACTAACACTACTCAACAATACTTTGGAAAATCTAACAATTTTTCTTTTTTGCAAGTTTTGAAAGAAGTAAAAGATCTAATAAGACTAGACTAGATTTTCTGAAAGTAAATCCTGATCTATTTAAAATGTTAACAATAGTATATAAATCAGATCCACTTTATGTTTAGTAACCAGTAACCATAAAATTTGATTCGAAATAAAGGGAGAGAGAGATGAAACAAATCTTTGTTGAAATCTGAAGCTTTGAAGGTTGTGTTTGTGGTGTTCTAAGGGACTACATCTGTAAGCAAAGATTAGAAGGGGGGAAACAAACAAGATCCACCAACTTCAGTTGAGATAACCTGCACATCACACACTTTGCAAACAAAGATCAAGTGTAGATATACCTCTAGAAAAGAAATCAATGTTAGACATTCATAAACAAATGAAATATGCAGACATGATTACTTTTGCAAACATATAACAATAGACTAAACAATAAGCAAATTGCATTAATCTATCTCATAAATTAATACTAATCTTTCCAAATGAGTACAGTTGATGCAATAAAATATCAAAGCTTATGCACAGGTTACCTCCATATTATAAGCCAAAGATTGTTCATCCACTCACACA
Source organism: Larix kaempferi (assembly GCA_027924585.1). NCBI lineage: Eukaryota > Viridiplantae > Streptophyta > Pinopsida > Pinales > Pinaceae > Larix > Larix kaempferi. The sequence continues at coordinate 4,600,657 of BSBM01000364.1, read as the reverse complement.
ATGAACACCACAGATTTGACCTCCAAAGTCTTCTTTATTCACATTCAAAACCAAATGAAAATTACAATGATAAGTCTTGTGCTCCAATTCTCCCTCTTGAACAATGGAGAGGAGCACACAATTTATAGAAAAACCTTGAGGGAGTGCGCCCATGCTAAGTGGAGGAGATGGGGGAGTGGTGGCACGATTTGAGGGAGAGATTGGGGCTGCACCTTCCTTCTTAACAGCTGCAATAATGCAGCCCTAACCCAGCCTTAAAACATGCTGCAGCTCTGCCCCACGTGTGGGCCTCTATTCTAGCAAATGCGCCCTAGTTTGGTGGGGAGTTATTCCCATCAAATGGGCTGCCCATATGACAAAAGAAACAACTATAAATGCTCCTTGATACATGCTGGTCGAAATCAGACCACTAACTCCTCAAAGAAATTAATATTTTTTAAAGTCATATTTCTCACTTTTTCAAATTTTTATGACTTTTTGGGGTTTTTTTGACTTTTTTGGATTTTTGTGGAAAAATAATCACCCAAACATTAGAAAGAGTGGGTTTAGGGGTTTAGGGGGTGCTCTGAGTTAGAAAACGAGCACCCCTAAGGCAAAAAAGACCTCCCTACGCTACTTCTAGACCGATTACAAATTTTTTAATTGAACCATTAAAAAATGGCCCAATTTACGGAAAAATTAAATTTTGCCAAAAAATAAAAAACAACCTAGGGGGACTTAGGACATGTCCATATGACTCAAAATTAACGCCTAGCATGTTCATATACATTGATCCATAGACTTTATCAATCCCCTAAGGCTCATCAGCCTCCCCAGGCATTCCAGCTTTGGAGGAGCAGGAGAAAAACCAATTAATTATGTTATGCACTAAATGCAAAACATAATAGATAGGTGAAAAAACTCCTTGGAATACCTGACTTAGCCAAAAAGTCCTAGGGAACCAAGTCTTTTACAAAACACCATGCTAGTACGTTTTATTACAAACCCCGCAGGGCCATGGACATGTGGAAAAAGTTAAAAACGAGGGCCTTTAAAAGGCCAACTGGATATCAAATCACCAAAATTGAACATGTATCATGTTCCACTCTGCCCGCTCGCGTGATAATCCAACCAAGTACAACTTAGTTGGCAACACTTACCATTGGTATAAGGGACTAGTCTTGGCCAACCTCTAAGGCGCTCGACAAGAGCTGGTCTCAATTCTGGATTCCGCAAAGAGGTAAGGCCCCTTCAAGCTTTAATGTCTTATTTCCATTACCCATATGAACTTAATGCATATAGTCTGCAATGGTGGTAGTAGGGGTAGTTGTTAGCCACCAGGTGGCTGACCAAAGCTCCAGAGAGACAAAGGCAGTGGTAGCAAGTGATGGCATAGACAGGTGGAGGTAATAGACAACGTAACACATAACGGTGGCACAACAAGCTGACAATACGACATACATGATGTAAACATAAAATGTTTCAGATTAATGCTAGGTAGTCCTAGCATTAATTGAGTTGGAGTTGAAAAAACAACCAAAAGCAAACACTCTTGAAAATACTATATTGAAAATATGCCTGCTCGCTCTGCTTGCCTAAAAAAGAGGCCAAATAAGAGGTGAAACTTTTTTATTGGAAGAGCCTAAAAAGTTATAAAAAAACTTGGGACAAGTGACTAATAATTGCATAGGTTATCGTGCAAACTAATGTAAAGACGGTAGAGCCGTTACTAGAGTCCCTGCAGTCGGAGGTAGGGACTAATAAGGAAAATATGAGGCATATGTGAGAGTGATCATGTTGTTTTGATAGGATTACAAACCCTTACAATTAGAGTTCTTTCACAAGTTTCTAGCGCTTTAACAATAGAGAGACAATGGAGCACTTATGGCCATCCCTTTGGTTAAGAAAAACTAAGTTCAATCAACCAAGTTAGAGGATCTTGTGTACTTTCACCTAAATCTTAGTCATCTATTAATCAAAAGAGGATTATAGAAAGGGGTCTTTAATATTGTGTGATGTGAATCTCAAAGAGGACTTTGTTGTGCTTGAATGCTTAATTGCTACCATCCATGTCTTTGGGTTCTTCTTCCAACAATCAATCCATCTCATGTTGAGGAGGCATCTTCCCTAGGTTTGTTATGGACTGGGTTTTTTGCCTTGTTTTTTTTTCTTTGTTGTTAATAGATAGAATGGTATTGCGTCTTCTTCTTGGCAATGGTCCATCTTATAATCCATGTGAGAACAAATATGTTGATTTTCCATTGGACGATATGGAAGTGGTAATTTTACTAGGGTTTTATGTTTTTAATGTTGTATACTTTGAATTTTCAAAAAGACTCAACTTTTATAATCTTGAAATTTATCATTCCAATATATTAATACCATTTGTGACATAACATAATTTCTCTACAAATTAATAAATTTTTGACATAATTTGTATCATATATGGACCCTCTTTTAAACTTTCCACCCTTCACAAAACCTATTTTATTAACGTTATGCCTACTTTTGTAATATTTGATTAAAACTAAATGAACTAAAGTAAAGTGGGTCGGACTGCAGAAGTTTCCAATCTGGGCTTTACATAGGTTTCTCTATAACATTCAATTTATATTACCATATCCCGACTCACGCTGAAGAGACTTATTCCATGGTCACTGTTGACCGCTTCTGGTCCCAGATTTTTGGGGTTGCTTTTTCCAATAAATGTTGGTTACATTTTTTCATGTTATTTGTGCCAGTGACCGGTTTATGGATGAGTGTCATTGGAGTAGTTGGTCTATCTCAACTTGAAGGGACATGTTTCCTTCTTATGTGTGGACATGCTTATGTATGCACTTGGTCCTGTCTATGTTGATTGTTTACATGTCTATGCATTTATAAGTTCATAGATGAAAAAAAATGTTTTTATTATTATTTAAATTTAGTTTTATCCTCTTTGAATATAATCAAATTCTTTATTAAGCTTTATTCTCTCTTCTTTTTAATGTATCGTGTGGGGGAATTGCTTTTTTTTTTCCCCGAAAAAAAAGCACAATTTCATTTCATCCTTAAGAATATGAAATTACATTGAACGTCATCACTCAGCTTGAGTGGAAGATGTAGCCACTAAATCTAGATTTTAAGCTTTTGTCTGAAAATAGCAGAGATGTTCTCACCACGTGAGCAATAACATCTATTACAATGGAATGTTAAGATCCTGTAGCATATCTGAATAGTTTTACAAAAATATTTTAAGCCTGCCTGTACATGTTTTTTAAGGAGCAAATAAAAACCGAGAATGTAAATATTTTACAACAACCTACTATTCTGCTGAAATCATTAGAAGTTCATCATACTTCCAAAATTTACAAAATTTTCATAAGATCATTCAATAAAAGGTCTGTGGTATAGTTCCCTGCCAACCTCGTCTTTAAATTCAATGATTTTCCAAATACCGATTCCTAGCAGCAATCCTTTCTTCGAGGCTTTGTCCGCCTCTGCGTTATTTTCCCGAAATATGTGCCTGCAATTGAAACTATCAAAGGTGTAAGAGACATTCTGAATTTGTTCCAAAACAACAGCAATTCTCCGGTTGTTGCACTGATACATGCCATTAACCCACTTTATCACATTCAATGAGTCCCCAAACATTGAAATATCACTGACAGAGTGTTCCACAGCAAAGGAGATTGATAACTTAAGACTGAGAATCTCAACCCAGTTATTGGTCCCTCTCCCAAATCCAAATGACATCACATAAAAATGAGTAGGAGACATAAAAAGAAGAGCCCCCCCCCCCACATTATTCATTTTGACAAACCCCATCAAAGAAACCCCATGGCTGAGTTCGATCGATATCCACTGGTTGAATATTTCTAGGAATAATAGCTTGCCTGCTACGCTGGAGAGCTAAAAAGATGCCACAACTGTTAATGGCCACTAAAGCTGGAAGTCCCATTTTGTCCGAGAACAAACAATTGTTCCAAGATAGCCAGATTCCCCAAATAACAATAGGGGGGAGACCTTTGTAATTGACAAATACAGGATTATGAGACCACCGGCTCCAAGCCTCCTCAAGGGAATTCCCATCCCAAAGGAAATTTACCTTTAAAATTCTAGACACAACCATCCATACCTCCTTGATGAAGCTACAATGGAGAAACAGATGTACTACATTTTCCTCATTCTGATAACACAGGTAGCACCTACTTGCACCTTGTAGACTTCTCTTTTGCAAAAAATCCCATGTCGGGATCCTGTTAGCCAAGACACACCACATGAAAATTCTAGCCTTGAGAGGGAACTGTAATCTCCAAATAGTTTTCCACCACCACACCTGCTCTCTGTCCCCGAAGTTCTCACTGATCCACTAATAACCAAATTTTGGAGTATATATGCCCGAGGGATCCCCATCCCATACCAAGGTGTCGTTTCCATCTTTGAGGAAAATCTGATCCCTACTAAGAGCCCTCAGGTACAATCTTAGTTCATTCTCCTTAACCATATCTAATCCAAAGGTTTCTGCTCTCCTCCAAACAGGCCTTCCCATCCAGATATTCTCCACGTCCGCCAAATGATTTAATAGGTTCCTTGAGTGATTTAATGTACTCCGCAAAATGAAAGGCTGCAGTATGGACAGAGCCCGGGTGATATGGGATCCAATGCTGGTGAAACAGTTCAAAAAAGGTTGGGTCTTCCAGCCAAACCTTGTTAAATTTTATGGGCGCGGGAGGTTTGTTAGGGCCTGCCTTCAACTCCAGAAAAATCGGTTCATGATCCGAACACCCTCCCGACCCTATCCATTGCCTAACATAGAAAATAGTCTCCACAATCTATTCAGAAATAAGGAAACGGTCCAACCTTTTTGCCACTCTATCCATACCAACTCTCTTGTTTCTCCAGGATGGCTTCAAGCATACAGGCTCCACATCAATCCAATTACCTTCTGAAAATTTTCGAATAAAAAAGTTTGAAAGAGGATCCACTTGAGCGTGTGGCCCCCAAATCTCAGCATGCCCAAGAGAAAAATTGAGATCCCCTCCCAAGATTGTTGAATCTCCCTTTAGCAAATCTCTATCCAGCAGGGCAGTCCAAAACGGTTCTCTCACAATAAGGTCCATAAATGTTAACAATAGTAAAAATCTTGTCAAAATCCAATGACTCACAAGTCATGCCTAACACCGAATGCATTCCCCAAAGAGAGGAAACACACACCTTAGCTTCATTCCAGTCGATCGCCAAACCTCTTGAGCGACCCCTGGCATCCAAACCCTCAAAACCCCAACCCGATAACCAAATCTTAAGTCTAATAACAGCTTCTTCACCACTACACATAGTTTCTTGAAACAACATAATATCAGGATGTTCCAGTTGCAACATCCGGCGCAGTGCAGGTCTTTTGGAGGGACTAGCAAGACCTTGATAGTTTAAGGACATAACCTTCATCAGATCCCTTCCTTATGGGCATTCACCGCTCTAAGTGCCCTTTCGATAGACAATTGTTTACCCTTCTTAAGGTCCGAGCAGGCTCTGGACTTAGCTTGGGAAATGAAGGATTTCCTACCTCTGGGTTTGCGGGGTTTGGTCTTCTCTTTCCCCAGCCCCCCAGCAGAATGCTTGTTCATAGACCTCAGAAAATAACCAGACTCCGAGGAGCCAGTGGGTGAAGAGGGTTCGGAAGGTGTAGTCAGCTGATCAAGGGGGTTTTCAGGGTTATTATCCGGGGAGCAATCTAACAGCTGAGGATCCACGACAGGGGGTGGATCCACTGAACAAAAAGGGACCGAAAGAGAAGACATCAACTGTGGGGAAATATGAAGATTCCTAAACCCTTTCACCCAATCCAGGCCCGGAAAAGTAAAGTTTTTAATAAAAAGACAGAAGGAAGGATTTGTAAGGGTAATAGAAGAAGAACCCGCTGCCATGTCCGGTGATCGAAGAAAGGAGAGCAGAGGTCCCTCTTGAGCCGAATCCCGTAGCTGAGTAGTTTCCGGCTCTTCAGTGACAACTGTGACACCCACAACCGGGACAGAACCTTCCTCCTCCACATTGTCAACAACCTCCTCACCGCTTGTAGGAACCTCTCCATCCAAAGGAATCCCCATATCAGAACGCACAAACACCTACTGGTCCTCAGCATCCTCTTCCATTGTCACCCCGACCTCCTTAGCCACAATCCGTCGCTTCAGAGTATTACCAAACTTCATATGAACAGGCACAGAGCATTCAATAGCCGGATGTCCGTATTCATGACATCATCTGCACTGGAATGGCACATTTTCATAGTCCAGGGTTTGTTCAAATGTGTAAGGCCCCCATTTCAGGTCCATGCCCTCATATAACCCTTCCCTGACATTGATACTCACCAAAATGCGCGCAACCTTCTGCATCGCAGTTGCCACAAAGGAAAAATCTGCATCCATATAAGTCCCCAGTAGGTTACCTATCCTCCTGAAATGTTCCTCAGTCTAGTAGTGTAAAGGAAGACCCGGAAGCCGAACCTAGAGCGGGATAACATCCATACATTCGCGGCTAGCATCGAAGAGAGGATTCCACGGCTTAAGCAAAAGTGGAACTTTAAGGATCGACCAATTTAAGCTTAATGCCCACTGTGCATGTGCATCCGAGGAAAAATGGAAAGCGAACCACCCTCCAGAGAACCCAACTACATGAGGGACATAACCACAATGACCAAGCCAAGCCCCCGAGGCCCACAAGATCACCGTCTTGTGACTTACAGGCTTTCCATAAACCCGACCCACCAACACCGACTTGACCATCGCGACTATCTGTTGAATGCCAATGTCTTCCCCAAGAGCGTAATTAGGAGCTTTGCTCGTGTTCTTAATCCACTTCCTTCGGCTCTTCACGCGTGGTTCTTTAACCTTCAACCATGCTGGTCCGACTACATGACCACGGTCCCGCTGATCAGAATCCCCGGACGGGCTAGAGAACCCTCGTTGTTCGGCATAGTCCAAATTCGCTGCCACAAAACCTCCGGGAGGTGACGAAAAGCCTTCCCATCTGTCCTCACTGGCCACCGTCTCGGCTCTGAAACCCTGCGCAATTGAAGGAGGATTGAAACTGTCAGAGGAATTGATGAAGTCCGACAGCTCCCCAATACCAGCATTCAACGGCTCCGGAGAAGGTGAAGTACAAAAACCCTTAACACCCCAAATGCTCACAATGCGCTCCTCCGGCACATAACTTTCTGCAGGACCTTCCCAGAACGGCGAATTGGTCTGGAATGGCAGAATACCTGCCTGCGGGGTTGCATGTGGTCCATCAGGAGTCCGACTACCTGCTAAGCCTCCAAACCCTAAACCACTATTCCCCTCAAAATTCCGGTAAATGCCAGGTGGCGAGCTCCAGATGTCTTGGTGCCGCAATGTGTCACTACCGTAATCCACCTCGTCCATCGTATCCCTAATAGAAAACAGGTGCCTTCCCAAGGAGAGAGTAACAGTAAAAAATAAAAACGTGGTAAAAAGTTAGGGGTAGACCTTGTAACCACAGCTGGAGCCATTCTTGGGAAGCGTGCATCCCATCGGACAGGACAGACGACCTGCTGTCGTCTGCAATGGGCTGCACAGAGCCCACCGACCTCCTCTCATGACCTAATCTCCCATTGCTGTACCTATCTCACTCTCCCAGAAAAAGCAAGCCGAGGACATGAACTTTTCGTGGGGGAATTGCTTTATATGTGAATAGGTTAAACTTATTACATAGAATTACGGTGATAAATAATAATATAATGCGTTACATAACACAAGCACATATAAGATATAACAAATCATAAGCAAAACATAAAACATAATGCTTGAATGCTTATATTAATAACAATATGAGACAGACTCTATGAGACTGGAATCATCCTTGACACACTCTTTGCAAGCTTTTTTCAAAGCTCTTACAATGCTTAGCTCATGCTCACACTATATGGATTTGAGGAGAAACTTCTTCACTCTCAACTTATCACGAGAGATTCCCTATGGAGATTTTTCAAGATTTACTTTTACTATTACATTCACTTTTGGTGCTATTCAACCACTTTCATTGTGCAAGATGCCATGACTATACAAGAGGAATGGACAAATCTCCATACACACTATATATATACCTAACCATCCAAACTATACTCAATTGACAAAAACTATTTGTTGAAATACAAATTTACATATTATTTTAATTTTTATATTAATTTCTTAAATATTAATTTATATAAATTTTCAATTTCCATTTTTTCATAATAAGGTTGATATTGAAAATTCACTTCGTAAAAAGGATGTTATAGTGTATATGACTGAATTCAAAATGAATACACAGTACCATCCTTTTTTATAAAGTGAATTTTCAATATCAACTCTCTTTTTCAATATCAACTTTCTTATGAAAAAATGAAAATTGAAAAATTATATAATTTAAGAAAAATAAATATAGAAATTGAAATATTATGTATATTTGCATTTTAATAAATAGTTTTTGTTCATTGAGTGTAGTTTGGGTGGTTGGGAGGAATGATTGTTACTCTCTCCACTGAGGTTCAATTCCTGCTAGTGTCATGTTGAGCTCTTAATGACCATATTGTTGTATTGTCCTTGAGCCCTGAAGAATTTGGTTTACTTTCGGTACCATCCATGAAATGAGGGGATATACATGGCGGGTTTCTCCAAAACATGTATTTTAGGCAACTTGACTGCCAGTTGTCTTGGGGTTGGTTGCATTTCAGGTAGTAGGGAAATAGGTGATATTCACAGCTCAAAACCACATTTGAAATGCAAACTTACCTTCAGTTAAGTGCCCTTTCCTTAATACATTGATCCGATAGAGCATTACCAACTTCAATTGCCAGGGTATAGAAGTGAATTAACTAGGCACATGTTAATAAGAATATAATGGAGACTGTGTCGAATTTGTTTAAATGCTCAATGTTTCGAGCCTCGGGTAGGGATCATCTTCAGAAGATCAATGTTGATTAAAGAATGAGGAAACAACATGTCATTAATAGTGCAAGCCCATGGGTGAGAGTTAGTTCGGTTTGGGTAAATGTGTCGGTCTTGATTTAGTTTTGCTTAAATTAATTAGAGGTTGCCAACTATCACTTAATTCTATACCAACATCCATGTTTAAAATTTTCTCATGTTTTCTTATTTCCAAGGCTTCTTTAACTTTCCATTTAATGTAATGTTCTTCTTTAACAATATTTTATTATTATTCAATGCAGATAAATGGTGTCCGGTTTCCTGCGAGTGTTCGGCAAGAGATGACTTTTTAATGCAGTAATGCCGAATGTCTGTGCAATGTTCCTTAATTCTGACCCCGATAGCCCTACTTGTTTCCCCTATCTAATTTCTTCCACATGAACAGGGAATGACATAGCCTCCCGTTTTCTTATTGGGATCTGCTAGGTCCTTTGCTTGGTCCAAAATTTCTTAATTGTGTTGTGGGGGGAGAAAGTTACTTTATTTTTTTTCCCTTAATATTCGAGCTAATTTGTTTGTGGTCACCCTAATGTATGGAAGGGTGATTGTCCCCTTAATGTATGGAAGGGTGATTCTCCCCACTTCTTCTTCATCTTCTCGTTTTCTTCTTGGGCATTTTCAGACATTTTGGATAACATGTATAATCTGTCTCTTTATAACCATTCCTTTTAAAGAAATTGAATAAATGGTCCAATTCCCCTTCAAGATGCTCCTTGTCTCATAACCTAAAGGCATGAATCACCAATGTATTAATTACACCATTTTTTTTTGTGTTGGGTGGTGGTGGGAATCCACATGCAAGTATCTATCTCTGTGCATCTTCTTTCTATACACTTGGTGATCGAATGAGCCATCATTGTTTCCTCTGATGAGGACAACTAAAAATGGAATGGATCCTCCTTCTACGTCCATCATAAATTTTATATGTTTGCATCTATTGTTAAGGTGGTCCAAGAATTTATTGAGATTGTCCTTACCATGTGGCCAATTTGTATTGGTGTCGTCAATGAATTTTAACCACCACTTTGGTTGTAACGAAAAAGATTGAAGAGCCTCTTTCTCAAAATGCTCCATGAAGATGTTAGCCACCACTAGGAGAGGGGACCCATCGCGATATCCTCAATTTGTTCATAAATATTTCCTCTAAAAGTAAAATAAGTGGAGTTTAGGCATATCTCAACTAATTATGTTGTTTCATCATCAATGATGTCCTTGACAATTTTATGGCCTGCCCTACTAGAATTTTAGTGAACAAACAAACCATGTTAAATAAAGTTTTAAATTTGTTTATAAGGTGTGTTGAATCCTTGATGTAAGAATCGGTCTTCCTCGTGTATTAAGTTTATTAGCAAGAAATTTGTCTAAGAAGTATGTTGGAAACCCAATAGTGTTTACAATGGGTCTTACCGGTTCGCCTTCCTTGTGAATCTTTGGGTATCCATAAATGCAGGGTATAAGAGAATTGTGTGGAGTAAGTTTCTTCTTTGTGAGATCATCAAGAGATGATTCCTTAATGGCCTTAGTTAGTAGCTTGAGCGTTTTGTTGCTGGGATCACGGTTTAATAACCTATAGCTACCACTAATTGCAAGGTGATCCAACGTCTTTTTGTCATAATCTTCTTTACTCATTATGACCATCGTAGGTGTTGAGGCCGGACAAAGAGCAAGCCATGAAGAAGCTTGCGAGCTCATGAAAGGAATCGGTTGTGAGAGACGCATTGGACAGAACGCTCGGGAGTGGTTGATAGATCCATAGACGGAGGACAGGGCTCGAGTTAGGAGCTGAGCCACTGATGGATAGCAAAAGGAGACAAGGTCAGAGTGATCGGGTGAAGTGGACACATGTAGAGTCGTCGGGCAGGATAAGAGCCGCCAATAAGACGTTCAACGGGCTGCCAAAAAGGGTCGTCCTTGATAGTCAACGGAGGCAGTGAACTAAAAGGGAGTTGGTCGCGAAAGGAATTAACCAGCTCACAAAGGAGCTGTAGCGCGTTGCTGAGCATGAGGACAGGTCGCATGAGCAACTGGGTGGAGTTGTGACAGCGAAGGTAGAAGCTGGCCACTGGAAAGAGGCGACGACAGTGGAACCGGTCGACAACATAGCCATCATAAAAGACAGTCGAAAGCCAGCGTGGGAAGGTTAGTCAGCCTTCGCCAAGTAAAAGAAAGCAGCCAGCAGGGCTTCCAACTCAATTGTGCCGCCCGGCAGGTTTCAAGTAGCCCAGGCAAGGGTAGAAACCGCCCAGAAATTTCAGGTCACAGGCCCATAATTGTTGGGAAACATGTTTGAATGGTTAGGCAGTGCCCGGAAACCCCTAGGCAGCAGCACAATGTTGTGGGGGTAAGATGTATAGGTTGCTGGGACAGCCTATGGTCAGCTTCAAAGGGAGTTTTGAGTAGAGTTCCATAGGGAGTCTGGAGTTTGGATCAATGTCTGAGAGGGAGCGTGAGGCTCATCTCAGCAGGCCTACCTGGTATGAGATGACACTGATGGATGAGGAGCGCAGATTATCATATCAGAGTGCAGCAAATGCAGCCGAAAAGTCTTCTAGTTCAAAGGGAGTAATTGCAGCAGCAGAGGATTTGATGGATCCAAGTGGATGCTTTTCTAGAAGTACCTCCCTCGCTAATAGGGAGTGTTAGTTTTGGTAACTTGATGGATACTTCTACGTTGGGGGTGTCTAGCAACATAGAAGAGGTCGAGATAGACTCTGTAGACAAGTCTTTGTAAAAGTGTCTTTTCTAATACTTTATGTAAAAGGTCAATTGTATTGGGTGATAGACCATGGTATTGGGTGATTTTCCTTGGTATTGGGTGTCCCATGGTATTTACATAAAATGAATATTATAAAAGAGTCTATGGAGAGTTGTATAGACACACAATTGCAAGAGTGAGATTATATGTCTTATAGTTGACTGGAGTCAGTCATATCTCTTGTTAGTTTTGGAAGCTCGGCAGGTACTTCTACATTGGAGGCGTCTAGCAATGTAGAAGGGGTCGTGATACTCTTTAGACAGTCTTGTAAAAGTGTCTTTTGTAATACTTTATGGTCAATGGTATTGGAGGGTCCATGGTATTATGTGTCCTGTCATACTAGGTGTCCCATGGTATTTCCCATGGTATTGACATAAAAATATTATAAAAGTCTATTGAGAGTTGTATTATACCACAGTCTCAGGAGTGAGTCATATCTCTTGTTGTAGTCATAACCCAGTGACAAGAGTGATTCATATCTCTTGCATGTTGGACAAGAGTGAGTCATATCTCTTGTGAGTGACAAGAGTGAGCCATATCTCTTGTGTGACAGGAGTGAGTCATATCTCCTGTCGGGTTTTGTCTTTTCTGCTGAGGGTTTGAGCACAGTGAGAGTTAGGAGTTTGAGATCCGATGAGTCATATCCGAAAGCTTGTCGTTGTAAGTGTTGATTAACAAATCTACAATAAAATACAAACTATTAGTTGGTTTTCCCCATTAAGATTTCCAGGGTATTTCTTGTGTTCAATTTTCTCTGTAATGGTTGCTTATCAATGTGTTGCATTTATCTTTTCAGTAATTGTGAGTTAATTAATCACTGGATTAATATAAAATATCGAGATTGTAGTCGTGATCTGGTGAGCTGAGAAATTTCACATAGTATCAGAGCAAAACTGAGAGATCTGCACAAGATCGAGAATTAAAAAAAAGGGGGGAGTGAGAGAATACCATACAACCACGGTATGGGTTGTACAAACACTGTACAATCGTATGGTCGATCTACTATATAGTGACGACTCGGAAACAGGGATCAAAATTGAACCCGTCATTGCCCGTCAAAGGCCTCCAAGCCTATCCTAGAAGTGGCGTTAAAATATTGCCCGTCAGAAGAAAAGATGATTTTTTCTTTTAACCATTTTTCAAGAAGTGTAATATTTATTTTAAAATTTTATTTGAAGGGTTAGGTGCAAAATTGATAGTCAAACATTTATTAATACATTTCTAATCTAGGGGGCGTTTGAGAGAAGAATGGGCGGGGTGGCTAAAAACTTATTGCTAGTTGTCTAGCGGGATGAATTAAATAACTTATATGCTTGTTGATTGCTTGCGTGACACCTGCGAACCCAATAATATTTGGAAACAAAACTTTGTTAAACCGCATGCCAGTAGGATGAGATGGAAGAAATCTAAGGCCTCCAAAAGTGATGGTACAACGTTGAATAAGGCCATTTAAAACCATGTGCTGCTGGAATTAAATGTGTCAGTAGTTTCCCTCAGCATCAAAATATAAGAGCAATATAAAAATTATGGAAAAAATATTCTACCAATTTCAAAAATTGTAAACCTACGGATGGCATTGGCCCTCACAACTCTGCTGCTAAGGGAAAACCCAACAACAATAAGAAAAATGTTCCAGATTCACAAAGGTTAAATAATTATTCCCGCCATATCAACAGCCTATGCAAGGATAACAGATTGAAGAAGCGTTGGAGATTTCAATGGTCATGCAGCAGGAAGCCATCAGGATGGGCTCAGACACACATCATCTTTGTTGCAGGAGTCCATCAAAATAAAATCCATGACATCCATGACCGAGTGAAAGCAAATTCATGCCCACATCTTCATCACTGGACATTCTCAAAGGAAAGAAGGATTTTGATGGAGCTCCGTTACCCTTATATATGGAGCCTAATAGATGGAGGGAGACGAGCCGTCACTCCTAAAATGATAAGGTAAGGTCTATTTGAGATCTTCCCAAACCTTATACAAATACTTATATATGAAACTATCCATTCATTATATATAAGCTTATAGGCTATATATAAGGTATCAACTCCAATAAATTGATCAAGCCTTCTCAATAATTCTTATCCCTCTGAAGGTGGAAGCATAGAAGCATTGACCGCTAGCATGAGTAAAGCAGCACGATTTAATAGAGATTTTAGATAATCAGTTCTTAATCATCTTTATCCATTGAGATACAAAGCCTCTATAGTTCCTTGCTCTATTCCTCTGTAAATATGGGAATCCAAATTGTTAATCTTCATGCTGCGTCTGGGAATGTGGGAGACGCGTGTCTAATGTTTGGTAAATTGGTAAAACAAAATCTCACATTATGGAAATTATGATTAAAGGGTGTGCCATTATTGGGAAATATGAGGAAGCCCTTGAATTGTATTATCAAATGCAAGGGACAGGTTTACTGCGAGATACCTTTTTGTTTATGTTTGTGCTTAAGGCTTGTGCTGGGTTGTCGGTTTTGTATGAGGGAAAGAGGATTCATGATCAGATTGTAGATAGTGGTCTTTAGTTGGATTTAATTGTAGGATCTACCCTTATAGGCATGTTTGCTAAATGCGGGTAGATAGATAATGCATGTCAAGTGTTTGACAAAATGTGTATCAGAGATGTTGTTTGATGGAGTGCAATGATTGCAGAGTATGCACATAGTGGACATGGAGAAAAAGATTTGGTGCTCTACCACCAATTGCATATGGCAAGTTTGATGCCTAATTCAGTTACTGTGATTTGTAAGCTTCCGGCATGTGGGCAGTTAGGGGATATTGAGCAAGCCAAAGAAATCCATGATTTCATTGTTAGGGGTGGGTTTGATTTGGGTGTTTATGTGGAACAACACTTATAAACATGTATGCTAAGTGTGGCAGTATGGATATTGCATGCCAAGTGTTTGAGCAAATGTCTGTGAAAAATGTTGTTGCATTGTTTGCCATGATTTCTAGGCATGTTGAGAATACTGCTCATAGATTTTGGAATATGTCTCAATCTCAACCTCTATTTTGGACGAAGAAAAAAACTCACAGCATCATGCAAGTAAATGCATATTGTTCTTAGTTTGATCCTTGGAGGGATGGTAAGCAAATCCTTATTTTTTCCTTTAAATTTGAATGCAACAATATAATTTTGGTTGCAGCCTGATGGATCCATGTTGCTATTGTTTTGTGGATGAATTTTACTACAAATCTAGGGAACTAAATTTGGTGAGTTAAATTTGCCCTTTTTAATTCAAGGTTTAATATATAGATTACAAAGAAATTAATCTCTATCATTTCATCTAGCATTTAGAAGATTGTAAAGATTTGAAAAGGTAATTTTTTTTGAAAAGGTAAAATTTTATTCACATTTTTTTATGAAAGGTTTACTTAATTCACACTTGTCAATAAAAGTATAATCATGTATATAACCCTTCATTATTAAAGGGTTACTTAAACATATGTCCTTCAAATTGAAATTAAGACCAAACCTTCAAATTTGATCCCTGCTCTGAAAAATGGCGTGTTAGCAACTGTGTAGAAGTGTGGAATCCAACGTGGACCTGGAAACTTGGACAGCGGCAAGTGCAGCTGATTCATCGCTCATGGGAAGAGGCCGTGAGTCGACAGTGCCATCCACGAGCACTGGAGTGGTGGCAACATGCGCTGGGTGACCGCTGGGAGTTGGCAGGTCGCAAAGGAAGCATGATCCCAGCAGAGAACTGTCGGCTCAAGAAAGAGGGTGTAGTCGACATATTGGTCGAATATGGATCTGGCGTAAATTGTGCAGCAGGACGCAGGTGCCGAGGAAAAACAGCCCGGGGTGCAAATTGATGTGTGGTCATGATCGTGGAAGAAGACCTGGGCTGGGGCGAGGAGCTTTGGAGTAGTGACTTTGCAGACTCGTGGGATCAATTGGGACATCAAGATGGACGTGACGAGTGGTTGCAGCGTGCTGGGAAGCGGCACATGGGAGCTCACGGACGGACAAAGCGTGATCGCGAAAGAGGTGTCGAAAAAAAGCAGAGGAAGTCGCGTGTGATCGTGCTACCGGTGGAAGCTGATTAAAAATTTGGAGACCGTGGGAAGTTGGTGCTCGGGCAGATGGGGCGTGCAGTAGTCAAGTGGACCTGTGCAACGAGGGTGCGGGCCAGTGCAGACATGGACGCGGGAGCTGCTGTGGATAGGAGTCAGCAGCAGGCCGTTGGGTAAGGAAATAGTCGCGGGTAGCAAGGGCTACGGTGGAAATGACAATCGAGAGTGTTGAGAACGGAGGAAATTACAAGTTGTAGATACAACCACCCAAGAAAAAGGAAAACGCCAGGAGAAGCAGCCATTGGTGGAAGAGAAGAATGAAGTTGAGGGCAGGAAGCAAGAAACAACAGGAGGCTGCTAGGTACCCTGAGAAGTTGCACAGACTGCCTAAGGAAGCCGTGAGGAGGACGGGAAGGTCTAAAAAATTAGGTTAGATGCTAGACAAATTTCAGGCAACGAGGAAGTTTCCCAAGAAATTTCGGGCAGCCCTATAAGGGTCGGGAAACACCCAAAAGGACCTGGATAACCTAGAAAAAGCAGTCAAGCAACCCCAGGCAGCTTTAGACAGTAGGTTCAAGCAATGGACAATGATTCATCTAGCCATATGACGGGAGTGAGGTCGATCCTCCTTAGTGTTCAGAGAAAGACTTAGACCTCTATGTGAGGTGTGGGGATCACACTAGATTAGTAGTGAGGAGAGTTGGTTCGGTGATGTTCCAACTGGAGTCAGAAGGTCTACTGGAGGTGGCAAGAGTGATACAAGTTTCAGAGTTGAGGGTTATTTCTCTCAGTATCATTCCCAGAGGATGAGGGGTATGAGGTAGAGTTTTAGGATGGAGTAGTACTCATATGTGTAGTGAGAGCAGGTGCCCACACTTTTACTATTTAGGGATGGAGCAGTACTCAAACGTGTAGTGAGAGAAAGTGCCCAGGATGTAGGATGATTGGCATTAGGGAGGGCACGTTGTATAGGTTTCTGGGACATCCCGTGGTCATATTCAGAGGGAGTCTGGAATTTGGATTAATGTTTGAGAGGGAGCGTGAGGCTCATCTCAATAGGCCTGCGTGGTATGAGATGACACTGATGGAGGAGGATCATAGGGATCCTGATCAGAGTCCTTCAGAGGCAACAACAAGGTCTTCCAATTCAGAGGGAGTAGTTGCAGGACCAGGTTGATCATGGAGGAGGAGGTGGTGTCTCTAGAAGTACCACCCTCGCTAATAGGGAGTGTTAGTTTTTTAGTAGCTCGACATGTACTTCTATGGTGGGGGTGTCTAGCAATGTAGAAGGGGCCAAGATAGAATCTCTAGATGGTCTTGTAAAAGTGTCTTTTGTAATACTTTATGGTTAATGGTATTGGAGGGGCCATGGTATTATGTGTCCTGTGGTATTGGGTGTCCCATGGTATTTCCCATGGTATTGATATAAAGTGAATATTAAAAATGATTATATCAAGAGTTGTATTATACCACAGTTGCAGGAGTGAGTCATATCTCTTGTGAGTGACAACAATGGGTCATATCTCTTGTGTGACAGGAATGAGTCATATCTCCAATCAGGTTTTGTCTTTTCTGCTAAGGGTTTCGGCATAGCAAGAGTCAGTATTTTGAGATCTGGTGAGTCATATCTGAAAGTTTGTCATTGTAAGTGTTGATTAACAAATTTGCAATAAAAGACAAACCATTGGCCGGTTTTCCCCACTGGGGTTTCCAAGGTATTTCTTGTATTATGTTTTCTTTGTAATGGTTTCTTATCAGTGGCATTTATATTTTCAGTAATTGTGAGTTAATTAATTATTGGTTTAATATAAAAGATTGAGATTGTAACCGTAGTCTGGTGAGTTGAGAAATTTCACATGCATGTTGGAAGATGCTGAGTGCTCTTAGATAGCTTAGAAACCTCCAACAATTCCCTTTTGTTGGAATTCCTAGAATGAAGTTCTCAAAGTGATAACGAGTCAAGGTGGTAGCATTGAGAATGTTTTCAGTGATGTTATCGATTGTTTAAAATCATCTATTCTCATTTTTTCTCCTAGAAAAGGGAACTGTAGAAATTATTTTTTCAACAACCAATTGTAGCTCGCTCTCTCTCTCTCTCTCTCTCTCTCTCTCTCTCTCTCTCTCTGTTGAACTATCTGCTCAAGGGATGTTGTTGGTGGTGAGGCCAAGGCACTATTCAAATTTAGTCAAGTACCAATCGTTGGTTTGGTTAGCAGTTGAGTTTCCCTTCATTTAGAAATTTCAAGGAAGAGACGAACATCTAGCGAATTTTCCTTGGAAAAATGTGTGTGAAGCACATATCTAGGTAAAGATGTACATGAAACTAAAATGAAACCAAACTTACCATCTTAGAAAGTTGCCATCTCTACAAAGTTTTGTACATATTAGACACATTATGGATAATTGTCTCTATTAATTAACTATCCAACATGGAAATTTTTAAGCATCCATAATTTTCTTGGAGTGTAGAAATCTTTGCGAATCTTACTAATTCTTAAATTTCAAACCATAAAATGTTGGGAAATAGTTTTGTAAAAATATTCAAATTTCTAAGTATTATATATATATTTTTGGATAATTTTGGCGATTTTTAGAGTTAACAAATGTTATCCCACGGAATTTTTGTGAATCCACTTCAAAATAAATGGAAATTGGTAAATCTATTTTTGAAAAAAAAATCTAAAAATAACCCATAAGTTAAATTTTGCCTATAAATTTTTCCTTGTCATCCAAAACTATAAATGGGATTAGGTATTCATTACCATTATACAATAATTGATAAAAAACATCTCATATTTTGAAGTGAACATATAATATTTAATATTAGCAATGAACAACAGGATATGTACTCGAATGCTTGGATTAACAATCTTAGTGATCTTAACAATTGAAAATAGAGGTGTAATATTCACTTTTGGTCATGATAAAGCTTATACTATATCATTATTATATTTGTAGGCTAGGCTAAGCGACAAATCTTACATACGTAAGCTCAATCTCCAATTTGAAAACACATCCTCTTGAGTTTTATATAAATACCCAACTTTCATTTACATTTTAATGTCATTCTTAATAAAAATGATTTTCGTAAGGTCATCATCAAATTTTGCTCTCTCTCTTATGCTTGGGTTTCTCTATCTCTCTAGTGCACTTGTTCTTCAATTCTTTCTCTCTCTATGTTTGTGCTCCTCTTCAATAATTTCTCTTCAAGTGTTGTGTTTCTCTAATGTTGGTTTAGTTTTCTCTTTATCGTTTAATTTGGGTTTGTGTTGGTTACATTTGATTCTCTCATTATCTCTTTGTGAATTTCAACATGGCATCAGAGTGGGTGTCAATCTCATTTATTCAATTCAATGATTGATCTACATTTTTGTTGTTGTCTTGTGGCATTGCTTAAGGATTCTTTGTCAATGTTGGACTAAGGTGTTTTTGGATCCTTTCTTTTCCTAGGGTTTAAACCCTCCTTCAAGGCCATCGCCTCTCTTTGTATGGTTTTCTAGGGTCTAAACCCTCAGGACCAACAAACTCTTCCTTCCTTTGTTTTGCAACAAAAGGTAGTGCTTTGCAATTTTTTTAGAAGAAGTCAATGCTTCTTTCCCTCTTGGGTCTATTAAGGAGAACCTTTGAAGACTTTGCTTTTTTTCATACAAAGGCTTATTCTTTGAGTAGTTGTTGAATTTAATGGACTCATAATGGATGTTTACTTGATTAAACATGGATAATTATAATATTTGGGAAAATAAAATGAGTGACCCTTCTTCGGAGCTATGGTTGTGGATGTACCTAGAGAAACCCCTTCTCTTTGTCATCAGTTCCAGTGATGACCTCATGATTATGAAGAGGATGAATGTTACACCCTTGGCTAGAGAAGGCCTCGGTCACCTCTCTCACCCATGGTGGAGACTTCGCTTGGTTGTCATCGACCATGGAGTATTAAGGCCAATGGGTCTACTTGTTGAGGTGTGGTGGTAAGACACCCCAATGAGGGGGAAAATAGTTGTAGACCACATCGGGCACTTGTGGATGCCATTGGCATGATATTCGAACTCGCAAACAAAGGGGATCAAATGCGTCGGTAAGAGGGGTGTCAAGTGAAGTTCCCATGTTGGGTTGGAAAATTTATCAATGTGTTATTGGGTAGTCCATCAAGAGAGAGCCCATTTTTGTTGGGGATTCCCTAACAATGGGCCCATTTGAGGAGGTCATCTAGAAAAATTCTTGTGCGCTCACTTATGAGGAAGATTCATATATATAATTAGTTGGGTGCACTAATGTCAAAACACACCAACCAAGTGGAAACAAGGCAGAGCACAACTCGACTTGGGCGCATGTCAAGGAGGAAGTGCAAGATGGTATTTGGGCACAACTAAGTGTTACATAGCACACTAGAGTTGGTAGCTCGAGGTAGAATTTGGATAGGTGCCGCAGGAGGAGGACTTGTGGGTTGTGAAAGGGGAAGGAAGGCAATGACATGATTATAATTTGGGTGCACATTCAAGTGGATTTGTGTGGCGATCTGAGTGCACTTGGGTATCTAATGGGTGCTAGTCAAGCATAGTTCTGGGCTCCATTCAGAGCACATTTTTGGGTGCACTCCCAGGCACTAGTCACGGAACAATTCTCGGTGCACTTCTAGGCACCGGTTGTGGGTGCACTTCTGGGCGTTGGTTTGGGCGCATCTCTAAATTGAACTATAAGTTCATTTTGGTCATACCTTTGAGGCAGTTGTTTTGGGAACCCCCTAGGGGAGTTTCCAAGTTGTGGCATCCTCCTCATGTTGTAAACAAGTTCTTGCCATAAATACAATTCGGGAAAACCCCAATGACGTGTCACCATTCTTATGTCTTGTGTATTGTTGTATGTGTTCTCATTGCAACTCTGTTTAACATGGCTAAGATATATAATACACACACATATGAGTAAAAAGTGAGTAGGTGTAGTCTGGCATGTTTTACCCTAGACTGACCTTGTCCCTAGAGGTGAAATTTGGGCAGTTCCAGATGATCTAGAAGAGGAGATGAGACCTCATCTCAAGTTGGACTTTTAGGCCCGTGATAGTTGGTATCAAAGTAGGTATACTTGGTGATCTTCATCACTTTCCTAAGAGAAAAGTTGGGATCAAAGCAGAGACTTGGGTAAATTGTCGAGAGCGCCATTGGTAGTGTGTCGGGAGAAGTCTCGCGTATATTGTCAGGAGTTTCATCGGCAAGACATCGGGAGGAGTCTTCAATAGATTTTTGAGAGCAACATTGACAACACGTCGAAGCATGCTTGGTGCGACCAAGCAGACCACCCGATGGGTTGAAGAGATCTCAATGGAGTGAAAAGAAGACAAGTCATGGAAGGTGGGATTGGAAGCTATGATCCACCAACTATTCCAAGAGCACGAACACAAGGTAGAACATAACCAGTTGTAGAGGACTTGGACTCAAAACCTATTGAACACCTGGAATCTATCCAAGTTAGAGTCACTTGGAAGAGCAAGTGACATGGGAAAAGACATGGCATTGTAGTCATAATCGATTGTGAAAGGTGCTTGGGAAGAGTCATTGTAGTTCAAGACGAAGGTCGTAGCCATAGGACATGCATGTCGGGTTGAGGAGATCTGCGAGAAGTGCCCAGACCATGTGATGCAACTAGAGCAGACTGGCGTGCAGGTTAGTTATTGGGCTAAAGAATGACTAACCCGTTAAGTGAAGACTTGGATGTTGCAGATGGATCTCTTGGAAGCAAAAAGTTGAAGTCACAGCATAGATGTAGCATTGGTTGGGAAAGTTTGTGAAGGAACTATCGCATGCAATGATGAGTCTTGTGAAAGATCCGAGTGGAGGCTTTGCGGTATTTGATGGAGGTGGCCTTGGAATCCACCTTCCATCCCCTTCTCACTATTAAGTTCCAAGGATGGCCCACTTCCTAGGAGTAGGAAATTGATCCTTGGGTGCTAGTAAAGGTTCCCAACCAAGAGAAGAATTGCACAAAAGGAGAGACAACTTGTTTACCAGAAGGGTGAAACTTGTGATGGCAATCGAGCTTGGTGGAAATCCTCTTCTTGCATAAAGGTTGTTTTAGACAACCATTGTCCATTGGCCAAGATAGTGGGAAATCATGAGAAAGTGTTGAGTCGCAAGAAGTGGCTTGACAAGATTAAGGAAGAGATCTGAACATTTCCTTGGGAAAATAATAGTAACAAGTCCGAAGTAGAGAACACTTGCTTGGGTGGAGTAAGATCATTCGGTTCCAAGTGAAGTGATGGAAGAAACAAGAGATTTGACCATGAAGAAGGATGCATCGGACCAAGAGAGGATCAAACTGGAAAGGACCGATTAGCGTGAGGAATCCCATCTAAGTGTATGGGAACTTAGAGAGTGGCATAACAGGGTAACCAAGGAGATGTTCACCCACCTTTGGTATGGGACTTAGGATATGGTGGAGACTTCCTTTGGGGATGATTGATAGTATGAATTGATTAGTTGAGGATGTAGTCGAGTAGGGTTTGAAGATGTATCACAAGATACGTGGAACTCTTTGGCTCGCTCATCACATTGGGCAGAATTTGGACAAGTTATTGAGGGAAACAGGTTATGAGGACTAACTGCCACTTCACGTTGAATCTAGTGGAGGTGACGGGTTGCGATGGTGGCTTGATGGTTGAAGGAGGGAAATGACTCCTTATTGTTGAGGATGTTGTGGTTTCTATGTTGGAAGCAGAGGGAATTGGGCGCAAGGAAGACCTGCTCCAACAAGCTTGCAAAGACAAAAAACAGAGTCACACACCAACATGTGATCTATTTGTCACCGATAGTGCAAAAAGAGGAGGTAGGTGGGATGGATGTTCACTCTAGAATAAAAACATGTTAGTGTTGGGATCTAGGAGTGCAAAGGGCTCTCAACCCAACCAACTCCGGGCGCTAGATTTGGGTGAACTTTTTGGCATTGGTTTGGTTGTCTCTTTGAAGTGAATTGTAAGGCAGTTTTGGGCATACCTTTGAGGAAGGAGTTTTTTCCCCCTCTAGGAGAGTTGTAGGGTTGTGTCATCATCCTTGTTTTGTAAACTAGTTCTTGTCGTAAATACAATTCGGGTGCACCCCATTGAGGTGTTTCCATTCTTATGTCTTGTGTATAGTTGTATGTGTTCTCGATGCAACTATGTTTAACATGGCTAAGTTAAATAAGACACACATAAGAGTAAAAATTGATTAGGCGTAGTTTGGAAAGTTTTACCTTAGGCTGACCTCATCCCTAGAGGTGAAAGATGGGTAGTGTCACACAACTTAGAAGAGGAGACAAGACGTCGTCTCCTTATGGATTTCTAGGCCCGTGACAATGAATTTCTTCAACCAATAACCCTATATGTCGATCCAAATTTGAGTCATCACACCAAGGACAACCAAAGTACCAAGGAAATCTAGGATACCTTCAAGAGACTCTTTGGAAATAATGAATACCACTAAGACTTTGACTACATTGAGGAGTATATTATGAATTTTAAGGCCTTGAACATTGAGATCATTGCCATCAAAATGAAATTCAAAATCATATCCAAAATATGTAAGTATTGTTTTGAATAGTATATCTCTATTGTTCAAATATCCCATGATCATACTTATATTATTCTTCTGCTTATGAAGAAGTAAAAAACCCCTCTCTTGAGGAGGTTTTATTCGAGTTTATCTAGCATCAAGTCACATTAAGGAATATGGGTGAATTCCCCCCCCTTGAGATCAAACCCATTCAAAAGCTATCTCTACACCTTCTAAACATGAGTTCGTGAAGGTTGAAGTGGAAATCTCAAATTCCTCCATGAAGAAGAAACTCATTTCTGTCATAAAGAAGGGCACGCCTTGAAATGTTACATTTCTCATCTTCAAAATATTGAGGAGTTTACAAAACAAATAGTGCGATTAGGGGCTTCATGACAATATTGTTGGATCCTCTCACAATACACATGTGGTTGTGCATTCCACATATTAGTTCTCTTCACGAGAATGGAATATCGATTATATATCTACCAATAATATGGCCAAGCATCAACGCCACCTCTTTGATTATCGACAACAACACTATGGAGAGAAAGTGATGATTGGTGATAACTCAACGTTACCAGTTTAAAAATGTGGAAATGTCATCATCAACACTGCCAAGTTTGGATATGTCCTTTTATCTTGATCGAGCTCTTAAATTCCACAGGCACGAAATGTCTCTTGGCCTTTCGTTTTAAATTTTTCATCAGACACAATAGCTCAATCGAGAAACCACCCTCGATCGAGCTCATAATCTTGATCGAGGGTTTTTCTAACCCCTGATCAAGCTCCATAGCTCCATCAAGGGTTTGTCTAACCCTCAATTGAGCATTTCAAGATAGCTCGATTGAGCACTTTGTTAAGTCCTCGATCGAGATTTTAAAAGCCCGGTTGAGGGCTTAACAATAACTCGATCGAGCTCGATTTTTACCATAGTCGCGCCCTCTGCTTGCCAAAAACTGTTACCCATCTTCATGGAAACACCCAGGTGTGATCTTCACATCCATTTACTTTCTCGTCCTCTCCTCCCAATTAGTCATATTCATATTTATACACATGACATAATGGTGTCATGTCCATGGGAACATGTTTCCTTGATTGAAGGCATCATTTTAATATTGGTGTCATGTCCATGGGAAAAGATTTTTGTTTCATTTATTAAGGTCGTCATTCCTTTTGTCTACATGTTCCTCTAATTCTTTCTTTTACCTCCTAGCTAGATAATTTATGTTGGCATATAATAATATATAGCCACAGTTAATAAACAACAATACCAAGTCTTAACTTTGAAATTGAAAGCAACTAAGCAAATGCAACGGCTTGCACTGATCAAGAATCCCCTCGTTAATACACAAATATCTATCCATTGCTCTAGATTTTTGTTATGGATTGAGTGTTATTATTGTCTTTCAAAAAGGATCAAATGTTGTTATATTAAAGTTTTGTACTCTAAAATATTCTTTAGTGACAATTTTAGAGTGAAAAACTTTAGGATAACAACAGTTGAATTCAAAAATAAGCGACCTCTTTCTCATTCTCATGGTGAGATTCATGCATATGGTCTATGCCACAAAAAATCTCATATGCATGCACATATATATATATTTCAGAATAATAGCGATGGAAAAATAAAAATTGTGCATGAAAAGAAACCAATGAAATCCACCAACTCTACACATGATTTTCAACTTAGCACCAAAAATCCAGATATAACTAATAAATATTTTAAATAAATTTTTAAAACTATACTCATAACTGTCTAAACACATAGGGTAGGGACTTGCTGCTTTGCATCTCCCCTTGTTTATATTTGTATTGATAATCTAAAAAATATTAATTTAAATTCTTATATTTTCATTTAGAAAAAAAAAGAGATTTTATTTAATGAAATTAAAGTTTAATAATTTTATATAATTTTGACCATCTTTACAACCTTTAAAAGTTTTCAGTTTATAAAAGTTTAATAAAAATAAAAAGAAAGAGAAATAAATTATGATACACTATAAGGCACAAAGCACCATATTTATATATGTAATCCAAGGGATTTGAACTAAATTTTTTCTAAATTAATTGTAAATAGTGAAAGAGGGTTTTTTTATATGAGTATTTATTTTTAATATCATTACCTAATTGTTACAATTTTTAAATCTTTAAAAAGGTTTAAGTCAAACATGCAATAACAATAATGAGATTTGTAATTTTAAGCGAAGACAAATTGAGGTTTTGCTTAAATGTAAAGTAATATTAAACTTTATCTTTTTAAATTTTAATAATAAATATTTTGGACTTTCTCTTTTTATTTTATCTTAAGATTAATATAACTTAAAAAAATTACACAATTTTTAATCAATTAGTTAATAATAAAATTAATACGATACATAGTGGTTACTAAATATGGTTGAATATAAAAACTCAAAAAATATAATTAAAATCATAAAAATATATAATAATAAAAATTATAGATTTGAATTATTTTCATATTCATTATAAAATGTGTTGACAAATAAGGTTATAAGATAACCTATTTTTTGATCTGATTTTTTAGAAATTGTCCAACATCTAAGTATACATTTTACAAGTATAAAATAAATATATTATGTTGTGGATGGTAAGAAGTAATATTCAACTTATATCACATGTTTTTTATATTTTTATTCATTTACATGTGTTTTTATTTTGAAGAAAATAAATTCATAATTTATCAAAATTAATTTTATATTTTATTTTAAATAGATAATTAATATTAAATAATTATATACAAAAGATTGAAAATTTATTAAAAAATTCATTTTTAAATTTACTTTAAAAATATAAAATATAGTGAAATGTATATAATAAGTTATGATTCGTGAAAATAATTCTAACAAATAAAATTAACAATAAAGATATTTAATATACATCTTTTAGAAATCGTTTATAAAAAATAATAACAAGTTTTTGTAATTGAATTATACAAATTAATACATAAATATTATATAATTAAAAATAATTGATTTAAAAAAAAATTATGATGATGATGATTAACGTTCACTAAGACCAAATTTGGTTTATCGAACCGTAAGAAGGTTATTGCTTGGTTTGCTTTAAACTTTTGTTCATATGCTCAAAAAGCTTAGAAAGAAGCTTTCCAAGATCACTATAGTTTTGGCAAGTTAGGAAGTTAGAAAGGTTTGTATTATAGAAAATACTATGAAACTCATATCTAATGTGGGTGTAAGCAGGACACTCTAAGAGAAAGTGATTTTCATCCTCAACACTCATAGACTCACAAATATGGAAAACCCTTTCCTCCCACGGAGTTTTGGGAATAGACCAATGCCTTGTTTCGCTATGGAGATCATGAGAGTTCGCTCTAATCTTGGCTATATTAATTTTCTTCTTTGAACTAGTTACTATCGAGAGATAATTCTGATCTTCCAAATTAGGGTTAATGACCTCCTTATAGTAGATTCTTAGTTTTCTCTTAATCGCTAAATTTTCCTCATACCACAATTTCTCTTTAAACTTAGAAGAAATAATATTTTTGACATTATCGATATTCTGCAAAGTGTCATTTTCATCAATGGCCCAATGGTCTAACCAAGCCATTGTATCTTTACACCAATTCCGCTTGAGGCATAATTCTTTTTGACTTGAATCTAAAGCAATTTTAGGAAGTCTCTCGTTTTCCATGTTATTTATCTTGTGCTTGTACATCAGGTACCTAGTCATAGCCATGCTCTCGATGGAGGAAAGACCCATTTCTAAGAGGAGAATAGGATAAGGTGTGTTGCTTTTAATTTTGTGGTTATAAGTTATAAACCACTTATGGATTTGCTCAATCTTTCTCCAAGATTCTCTAGAAATGTTGCACCCCCATACTTCACAACCGTATAAGATAACGGGGATGACAAGAGTTTCAAATAGGAACTTATTTTTATCCCACATGACCAAGTTGGTTGATTTACAATTATTTTCAAGACCAAAATAAGCTTTCCATCCTTCATTAATCATTTTCTCAATGATGTGGTTCCAATTGAGCTTGTGATGAATATCAATTCTAAGATACTTGTAAGAAGTCACTTCCTCCAATTTACTGTTATCATAAATAAAATTTGCGTAGGTGTTTTTCTTAGATTTTATAATCATAAATTTTTTCTTGTCGGTGTTAATAGTCATACCCGTGTTAGAGCATAAATATTTGAGAATTCTTAATTGTTTATTGAGATCAAAGGGACACCTTTCCATAAGAACAATATCATCAACATAAAGCAGGAGGATGATAACTATCCTCGCTAAGATCTTGCCGACACAACCTGCTTCTTCTAAACACCTTTCTAGTTTATCGATGTAAATGCCAAAAATGGTAGGGGAGAGTTGGAAACCTTGCTTAAATCCAATATTACAGTTTATATCAGCTGACCAACCCTTGTTATTCTTAAAATTGGCAATGACCTTTTCATATAACCTTATTGCGGGAGCTCTCAATTCAAAAGGAACATTAAGCTCCTCTAACCTATTCCACATGTTATTTCTAGGAACTGTATCAAGAGCTTTTCTAATGTTTACAAGCAACAAAAAAGATCTGACTTATTATTATGACAATCCTCTGCAATGATCCTAAGTGTAACGAGGTGGTCCGTGGTTGAATGATTCCTTCTAAAACTTGATTGGCCGTTAGCCCTCTTACCTTCCATCTTTAGCCATTCGTTGATCTTATTTTCTAAGATAATGCCATATAACTTGGCTAGGAGAGAGATAATCATAATGGTCTGATAATTAGAGGGGCTATTTTTATCGCCACTTTTGAAAATATGAACAATGAGGCTCTGAGTCCAAGGTATAGGGAACCCTTGCTTGACTGCTAAATTAAAGAGTTTGTGGATGTGCGGAATGAGGACATGCCCCCCAATTTTTAAGATTTCTGCTTGGTAGCCTTCAATGTCTTTGACTTTTCCATTTTCTAAGCACTTAACCCCGATGTTGGCACTTTGATTCAGTTGTCATTGATGGTTGGAAAGCAACGACTGAGTTTTTAAATAGAAGAAAAGAATGTTGTTAGACAAGCTGTGACTCAGACAGCTGCAACTCAGACAACTACTATTTAGACAAGCTATAACTCAGACAACTGTGACTCAGACAAGTTGTGACTCAGACAGCTGCAACTCAGACAGCTGCGACTCAGACAAGCTATAATTCAGACGGCTGAGACTCAGATGGCCGTGACTCAGATAAGAAAACAGTGATTCGCG
Source organism: Larix kaempferi (assembly GCA_027924585.1). Taxonomy (NCBI): domain Eukaryota; kingdom Viridiplantae; phylum Streptophyta; class Pinopsida; order Pinales; family Pinaceae; genus Larix; species Larix kaempferi. The sequence continues at coordinate 4,572,184 of BSBM01000364.1, read as the reverse complement.
TCTCGATTTGCGGGCAGCTGGAGATGAATCTCAACATGGCATTCCATCATGTTGACCCTATGATTGATCATTCTTACACAGGAATTAAATACCATCAAAAGAGAGGGGGCAACATGTTGTTTCTCAATGTAAAAATGCCATTTGATCATTTTAGCATCTCGCAATTCGAATAATAGCGACCACATGCATTGGATTTTGGGCTACCATATTTAAATGATTTGAGAGTGGTAGTAATACTGCCCTCGACAACCTTAACGGAGTCAGAGTCTAATCCATGCAGGGTAATCTTCCTCTTCCTCTTCGCTATTATATTTTTCTTCCACCTACACTGCTCCTGTAAACTTCATTAGATGTATTTAATCTTGTAATGATACCTTATCTTTGCTTACACGATAATGGAGACGTGGGTTCCTTCGGAGCAGTAGAAAGAGTATCTTGATCTGTTCTTTATAAGTTTTACTTTATAATGTGTAAGTGGAGTTCAAGAAAGAGATTACACGGTCCCAGATTGTTTATTTTGAGCTGCAGGGTCTCCACTCCAAGTTTAGGTTCAAACTCGTTGTATTATTGAGAATGGTTGCGATGCCGCTGGTAGATTTTGAAAGCTCTGGAATTGAATTTCCGTAAGCAAAGCGCAATTTTAATTGCAGTTGCAGAAAATGGATCAATGAATAGTTTAGTTTATTTGAGACACCTGGACTAACTGATCGATGTCAACTATTCTCAGGTCGAAACCTGAATTGGTTTATGGAGATAGTGGAACTTGAGTGTCTATGATGGAGTCAGAGCAAAGCATACCGTGCAATATATATATGGTTGTTTTTTCAAGGCACCTTAAGCCTTCGTCTTGAATTTTGCTTTCTCTCACGCCAGAGACAGTGAAAACGATTTTATTCTGCATAACAGTATTACCAGAGTTGCAGTAATGGAGTTCTTAAATATTAGTATTGTATTCTTTGCAGTCGTAGCATTGTGGTTGCAACTTTTCTAGACAACTTATACTACTTGTTACAATGCCATTTACAGTTTTGGAGATTCTCCGATACAGGGAATTTGTTAGCGTCAACAGCTTTGCGAGCCATAGCCTTAGACCCTGCTTTCTTCGCATTCAAGAAGATCGGGCCGCTTATGACTCAGCGTGTTAGCATGTCAGCCGGTAATTATGCCGATTGCAAATTTAAGAAAAAAAAGTGTGGTTAGTGGTGCATTTTTTATTCTTAAAAGAGACAAGGCTAATCTCCTTTGTTAGTCCATAAATAAAATAGAAAATAAATGTTTTCACTAGTAACCAAAAAAATTCACAACAAAACTCCAATAGATGCAACAGTTTGATACATCCGGTGTAAAACAATGAAAATGATGCTTAGCCTTTGAATTAATAAATTTTAAATACCATATCTCACAGCCAGCTTACGCTGAGCTGATATATATTTTGCACAAAAGTGGAAAAAAGCAATGAGCCATTGATCTCTCTCCTTGTCTTGCTCGCCTGCTCGAGGATCACAAGGTTATTTAAAAGAATTAGAGGCATTCAATTCAATTCATGAGTCACCATATGGTGACACAAATATATAATTATTATTCATCTATAGGCCAGTCTGTCTCTATTCAGCTAGCCCGACCACATTTAAGAGCATTGTTAGGGATTGAATATTCATCTCTTAATGAACCCACAGGAGAATAGACTCAGAGGTAGAACTGTTGCCCAAGGTATTGATGTGTCCAATTCTATGAACACAAATTCCACATCCCAACATTGTCCAAAGCCACACGAATTAATGTCCATGACCGGCCCATATAAATATATTAGTTTAATACACGAGTCATGGTTCTCACTTGTGTAGTGCTGCAGGAAACGATGTCAAACAAGTTGTATTCTTTTATGCTTGCCTATGTCCATGGGCCACCATCCATTTTGCAAACAAATCTTTGGTCATTAGCAATTGATAACATATTGAGAGCATAAGGGTGAAATACCAACATCTTTGGAGGAGTTGTGGGCATACGGGTGTGTGAAGCTAAAGAGCATACGGGGCTTGGAGCACACGACAAAGCTTAGAATCCTAAGTATTCGTGGGATGTCCGAGTTAGAAGAGCTTTCAAGTGATTGTGAGAAATTTTAATAAGAATGTTTTAGAAAAAATGGTTTTAAACCAAAAAATCACTTGAAAGGAGTTTCAAAAAATGGTCGAAATCTTAGCCATTCCAATGCCATTCCAGGGGGGAAATGAGAAATATTGAAGTTCTCTTGGTCGAAATATTTCTTTTAATGAGAAATATTCAGAGAGCCATTAACCATATAACAATACTCTCAATTTAAATACATATTAGGTAGTCCTAAGGTTTAAAGGTAGGGGAGGAGCCGAGATGGCTCATAGAAATAAGGCAGCTTTATCCTCTGGCAGGTTAAGACAAGTCTACCCCACACGAGATATGGTGGCGCAACTCATTCTCACAAGGTACCTATTCTTACACAATCCAATTAAAAGGATACAAAACCTGTAAATAGGCTGCTCGGAGCTTCCCTAAGCTTTCCATCCAAAATAACTAACACATCACATTTATACTCATAGTATCCAGCTTACCTAGAAAATGATTCCAAATCCATAGATATAAAGTAGATAAGATCATCCAGATTCACGCGGGTTCACTATTTCTCCTTCGTCCATTGCATTAACAGATCTTCGTCAATTGCATCAGCACCTGTATTCGTTGGAGCGCTAAAAGTTGATTCGTTGGAGCGCTAAAAGTTGAGGACCAGTTTGGGTATTGAAGTAGCTGATAATATTGATCAATGATCTGAATTGCACCTACATTAACATTAGAAGGAGCTGCCCAAGTATGGAGGGAGCCATTGACATCTTTGGAGGAGTTGTGGGCAGACAGGTGTGTGAAGCTGAACAGCATACGTGGGTTGGAGCACCCGACAAAGCTTAGAATCCTAGATGTTCTTTCTTTATTTATTTACTTACCTCGTTTCGCAAAATCTGCGAGGGCATGCAGTGAGCGCTTGACGGCCGCGCGAACAGCCTCGCACCATGAGAAATGTTTGGCGAGGGCTTGCAGGTGACCACGGAGGCCGTGGACTGAATCGCTATCGACGTGGTCCTCCTCATACTCCTCTAGCGGTGGAGTTGCTGAAGATGACGAGGCCTCCGACTGCTTTCTCTTGTGCCGACCTTTCTTCTCGTGTCTGGAGTCTGGGCTTCTTCGCTCCATGTGACCGCGGCCTTCACTGCCTGCCTCTTCCCATGGATTCTGGGCTTCTTTGCTCCATGTGACCGCGGCCTTCACTGCCTGCCTCTTCCCGGCTCCTCCCCTTTTGCTGTTACTGCTTCTTTGGAATTCGAACCCGAGACCCTTGAGCTGTTCAACATAAAGATGTCCGTTATGTTTTTCGGTGACTGAACTCATAGTGGTTGCTTCGTGGTTGATCCGAAATTTGACAGAAATGCAGTGAGCGCTTGACGCGAAATTTAGTAACTATTTGAACAAGAAATCATTGGTATGACACAGGGCAGCTCCTCATAGGTCGTCAACAGACGACGAAAGCCCGAGGGGAGCCGACTCCTTAATATATGCCTTTTGCGTAATTATATTTAGATTTGGATTATATATATAAAGCAACGTTAGCATGTAAGATTTTAATATAAATTTTAGATGTTTATTATTTTCAGCTTTTCCATTAATATACTTCTCGTAGTCAAATATATATATATATATGGATTTTAATTAATTTTTATGTAAAAAATAATATTTTAATATTCAAATTTGGTGTATTTAAGTAATTATAATTAGTAACAAAATTATTAATTATTTTCTTTTGAAAACTGTTTTAATTTTTAATATAAAAACATTATATATTTTACATAGCAAAAATAAATTAACTATAAATCTACATATGGCTTGATTTATAATGTATTGGTAATTTCTTTAAATCCTTAGGATTTTTATTTTAAAAAGATTTACAAGTCCCTTGATGTTATAGATAACATTTAAACTCTCCTTATATTAGAAGAAGTTTTCTCGTTAAAAGACATTGATTTTGGGATTAAGCTTTTAACAAATGAAAAGCTAAGGACATTGAAGGATGCCAAGCATAATTCTTAAAAATTGGAGGGTCTATCCTCATTCAACACATCCACAAACTCTTCAATTTAAAGGTCAAGCAAGGTTTCTCTACTCCTTGGACTTAGAGCCTCTTTATTCATATCTTTAAAAGCAGTGATAAAAGTAACCCCTTTAATTATCAGACCATTATGAGTATCCCTCTCTTAGCCAAGCTTCATGGTATCATTTTAGAAAAGAAAATCAATGTTTGGATAGAAAGTGAAGGTAAGTGGGCTAAAGGTCACGCGGGTCTTAGAAGATATCACTCTACCATGGACCACGTTATTATGCTTAAGATAATTGTGGAGGAATGTCATGAAAGTAAAGCCAATCTCTTTTGTTGATTTGTGGACATTACGATACAATGCCTAGAAATAACTTGTGGAACATATTAGAAGAGCTAAAGGTTCCTTTCGAGCTGAGAGTTGTTGCGATAAGGTTGTATGAGAATGTCATTGTCAAATTAAAGAGCATTGAGGGGTGGTCGAAAGAAATCAATTGTAATATTGGAGTCAAGCAATGATGCCCCCTCTCCCCTACCCTTTTCAGCATATACATCAATAAGCTAGAAGGTTAAATTTAGAAGAAGTAGGTTGCGCTGGCACGACCTTAGCTAGAATAGTCGTCATCCTCCTTCTCTATGTTGACGATATAGTTCTTATGGCAAGGTGTCCCTTTGATCTTGATAAGCAATTGAGAATTCTCAAAGATTTCTACTCTAATATGCGTATGGCTATGAACACTGACAAAATGAAAGTTATGATTATCAAATCCAAGAAGGTCACTTAGGCTAATTTTGTGTATGACAATAGCAACTTGGAGGAAGTGCCTTCTTACAAATATTTCAGAATCGATATTCATCACAAGCTCAACTAGAAATTTAGCATTGAGAAAAATGATTAATGGATGGTGGAAAGCTTATTTTATCCTTGAAAACCATTGTAAGTCAGCAAACCTTGTGACGTGGGATAAAAAGAAGTTCATTTTTGAAACTCTCATCACTCTCATTATCTTGTACGGTTGTGAAGTCTAGGGTTGCAACATCTCTAGGAAGTCTTGGAGAAAGATTGAGCAAATCTGGAAATGTTTTATAACATATAACCTCGAAATTAAAAGCAATACACCCTATCATATTCTCCTAATAGAAGTGCCCCCCCCCATCGAGAGCATCTCTATGACTAGGTACTTGATGTACAAGTACAAGATAAATAAAAGAGGATACCAAAGATTTCCTAAAATTGCTTTAAAATCCAGCCAATACCACATACAGAGGATAGTATAAATATTCCATGGCTTGGTTAAACCATTGGGGGATTGCTGAAAATGTAATTTTGCAAAATATCAATGACATTAAAAATATTATCGTTTCAAAGTTTAAAGAGAAAATGTGAGGTGAAAAATATTTAGAGGCTAAAAACAAATTAAGATACTATAAGGAGGTCATTAACCCTAATTTCGATAATCAAAAGTATCTCTCTATTTTAAATAGTTCGAAGAAGGACATTAATATAGCTAAGATAAGAATGAACTCTCATAAGCCACATAGTGAAATAGGGCGTTGGACAATTCCTAAAACACCATGGGTGGAAATGATTTTCCATCTCTGCAAGTCTATGAGCATTGAAGATGAAAGACACTTTCTATTAGAGTGCTCTTAAACTTCCAAACATGTCAAAACTATGGCAACCTAGGAACGCTTCTTTCTAATTTTTTTGAGCATAATTTTTTTTTTACAACAATCCAAATAATTCATTTAATTTTTCTTAAGGTTCGATAGGCCAGGTTGATCTTAGTGGACGTTAAGTCCGCAGGAGTGTAGCTTGACTGACGATTCGCTTGAAAATGAGATGTTATATTGTAATATAGGTCACGAGTTCAAAACATCTCGACTTACTCGTGCCCCATGTATGCGGGTTGTGTGGGTGCATATAAGGGTATAGTAGTAGCGGACAAGATCATTAGACCCCGTGTCACACGAGTACCAACCCCATTACCCTAATACAAATAATAATAAGAAGAAGCATGCAAATACAATACAAACAATTATAATATCAAATTTTAAATATTATATTTATTTTTAGATTATATATATATATATATTAGATACAATATTTATCTTTACATCTTCAATTAATATTGTTATATTGTTATATATAGCACTCAAATATATATGGATATTAGTTAATTCCCATATAAAAACATAATATCTTAATATTCAAACTTTGTTTATTTAAAATATTAAAATGAGTAGAAAAAATATTTATTATTATTATTATTATTTTTTAATATAGTAGTTGTATATATCTCTATATATTATATTTTAGATATTATTATTTTTTAATTTTATGATAATGGTAGTTATTTATGTCTAATAAAATTAATTTTTATTTAAAAATATATATATATATATACAAAATCATGTCTAATTAATATTGTTTAATTGTGTTTTTTTTTAGCTAAAAATAAAATAATCAAAACTGATTGTTAGTCAATATATATAAACATTTTCTATCAAAACAAGCTAAACACTATTCAGCCTGCTGCTGGCTACTTAATGCAGCTGCAGCAGGCCTATTGATCCTTGGATTTCAAGGTTCAACTTTGCTTAATTCTGTTTTTTTCTAGCTAAAAACAAAATAAAAATAAAATTGCCAAAACTAATTGCTAGTCAACATACATAAATATTTTCTATCAAAACAAGCTAAAAACAAAAGGACTAACACTATTTAACATGCTCCAAGTTACTTAATGCAGCTGCAGTAGGCTAAATAGTGTTCAACAAAACATAAATATCCCAAATGACCAACAATTCCAATTACTTCGAGAAAAGAAAGTCATTTTGATCTCTTTTTATGTTCCATTCCAATTATTACTTCAAGAAGAGAAAGTCATTTTGATCTCTTTTATGTTCCAGCTAAAAGCAAAATAGAAATAGCCCAAACTGATTGCTACTCAACATATATAAATGTTTTCTATTAAAACAAACTAAAAACAAACATATGTAAGACAAAAAGAAAATGACCAACTGTTCCAATTACTTGAAAAGAAAATGAGTCACTTTGATCTATTTTACTTAAAAAGGAAAAATTCAAATAAAACGCTGAAGAGTTTGAATATCGGCCACTCGTGTTAAATCCAGTGAACGACACTTCCTAAAGAGACGTGCTGTTTAGTTTTCAAATTCCTACAATTGATTGTAGAATCCAGTCAGTCAAACACGGATAACGAGAATACAGAGAATATAAAAGTAATATTCAGTCAGTCATACATAGAATATAAAAGTAATCCAGTCAGTCAGTCATACATAGAATATAAAAGTAATCCAGTCAGTCATACAGAGAATATAAAAGTAAAATAATTTCAAAATCGTCAAGCTGTTTTCTTATTAAATTCCTAAATTGATTGTAGAATCAAGTCAGTCAAAACACGGACAAGGAAAATGTTATACAGATAATATAATTGTCAAATTTGGCTGGCTGTTTTGTTTTCTAATTCCTACATTGAATCGTTTGCGTTTAAACCACTCACTCATGTCTGTATGAGAAAACTTCATATAAAAACTGGCAGCCCTTGTGCTCTGAGATAGGCTGTGGCGTTCACTGTGGACATACGCATTTTGGGTTATTTTGATTTTAATTGAAGTTACTCTGAGGCGAGGCGAGGCCATCATGGAGGATTTGTCGAAAAGCCTCAAGGTCGAGTTCGACGCAACGTCGGGAGTCGCTCAGCTTATCATGAACCGCCCGTCCCGGAGAAACGCACTCGACGATAATTTCTTCAAAGAGTTGCCTCGAATTCTGTCGAGTCTGGACGACAACCCCTCAGTTAGAGTTGTCATTCTCAAGGCCTCCGGTAACCATTTCTGCTCCGGCATCGATTTCTCCTTCTTGACTTCCTTCGTGGGCTCTGGAGGCGAGAATCATGTCGACGATGATAAAGCTAGAGAAAAGCTGAGGCGAAACGTAAAGCACTTACAGGGCACCTTCTCGGCCATCGAGGAATGTCGGAAGCCTGTCATCGCCGCCGTCCAAGGGGGCTGCATAGGCCTCGCCCTCGACTTAGTTACGGCCTGCGACGTTCGCTACTGCAGCGAGGACGCCTTCTTTTCCGTCAAACAAATCGACCTGGGCATCCCGCCCGACCTTGGGACTCTGCAGCGGTTGCCCAGATTAGTTGGTGAGGGCAACGCCAGGGACTTGGCTTTCACGGCCAGGAGGGTCGGCGCCATCGAAGCCAAGCAGATGGGACTTGTCCAGAGAGTGTTTCGGACAAAGTTGGAAATGGACGAAAATGTCACCAAGATTGCGATGGATATTGCTGCAAAATCTCCGCTTGCAGTAATCGGAACGAAGGCCATTCTGTTGAATTCCAGGGATTTGTCAGTGGCTAGCGGTTTGGATTACGTTGCTGGTTGGGTTGCTCCGATGCTTTTGTCGACGGGTTTTAAGGAGTCCTTCACTGCGATTTTGGAAAAGCGAAAGCCCGTATTTTCCAAGCTCTGATATTTATGTTTGTTTATGTCTGTTTACTTTTAAATTATGCTCTGAAGTCTATGTCTGTTTACTTTTCCGTAGCATGTTTTTAATTTTGAGCTTGGCATCTCAGTTTCCAACCTATGTAACAGGGCTCACCAAATATTGGAAAACTGAGTTGACATTTCTGTCAAAGCTCTCCTCATTTTGGTGAAACTTGTCTTGTGTTTTCCAAGTGTATGTTCTTGTAATTTTCCAAGTTTATGTTAGTTGATTTCTCAATAAGCTGAATTATTGGTGATTTTGCACAATCTTGCCTTCATTGTCCATGGACAACCTTGAAAACTTTTGATAGGTTTCCTCCCCCACTGACTTGTAACTCAAAGAAGAACCTATCAATTTTGTTGACAGTGAGAATCTGCTTAATCCTTTCTCAAAAACTTGGCCCAAAACTGTTTTTGTTTGGACAAAGGCAAGCTATGAAACTAATTCGAACCACGACAAAGGTTATTGCCAATGATAAATAAAATAACCATGGCCACACGTTCATAACTTTTAAAGAAAAGAAGGGACATAGCTGCAAAGCAGCTAGTTCTTGCTTAGAGATTATGTTTAAAAGTAGCTTAGTGTAACAATAAACAATGCAACAATTAACTATATGTCCAATGTAAGTTTGACACACGGGGGGTTCACTCAGTGAACTTGTTACATAGCACGATCGTTCATAGAATATTAAAGAATATCCCTAATTTCACTAAATATTGAAAAATGCCTCCTAAAATTGTATTGTTCAACCCCCCTCTCAATATACCTTTCCAATTAAGAAAACCCCTAGTTTCACCATATATTATAGGTATCCATTTTTATCAGAGCATTTTTAATACCCCCTTTATATGATATTATTAATTTATAACAAACAAGATCCCTAACACATTTAGTATAAGCAAACACAATACTAAATAAAATAATAGTAAAATGTTGATAATGATCCCACTGGGTTTGCAGGGGTGGATGGTCAATTTGTAGCATTGGATAGTGTAAGACCCAATGCAATAGTAATGGGAAAGGCAAAATGCATAAAATGCAATATAGCCAAGAGATCAATGTAACAAAGAATGTGAAAGACTGATAGTCCAATAGTCAGTTAAATGCTTAGAAAAGATGAGAAATGTAGATGTTTCACACCACAATTTGCCAATCTACCAATTTTATATCATGTAAATACAAGTATAGCCACAAAGAGCCCATGTTTTCTATAAGCTTAATAAATTAAAATCCATAAAAATGCAAAATTGAAACCCTTTCATGGATGGAATTCCCTATCTCCCTATCAAAACAAACATCATTGGTGTTTGAACCCAAATGAGCATAGAAAAAATCCTCTTACTCTCCAATAACACCATATGATCATATGCATAGCTTGGATTTGGATCATTCACAATATGCAATGAATTTCCTCCACTTACTCTACATTTATTCTTGCAAGCAAGGGAATTAACAACATTTAGTTACCTCTTCTTGGGTCATATCTATTTTTTTTTATCTTTACACGAGAGGGGAAAATCTCTATTGTTAAGTTTCAAGCATGCAATAGTTATAAAGATATAGAGATGGTGAAACTTATATGATATCATTTCATGGTAATAATAACATATAGGGTATGTAAATAAGGATTTATATTTTCACCTATGTTCATGTCAGTTCCAATACAATATTAAGATAGATGCCTTGCATATAAGAATTAAAATTAGAGTTATGAATGTGCCAAATATAACTCAATCTAACAACTACTCCTAACTGGCAATGTGAAAATGTTAAAGAATAATACAAAAAGTTGAAAGAAATAATTAGTCAAGAAAGATTGCTCTAAATTTTCTTGGTTCCATTCAGCCAAGAAAGATTGATCTCACTTTTCTTGGTTGTTGTGGAGCAAGGTTTGACTAGAACAACCATTACGCATTGGAGTTCTCCCAATCCTCTTTTCTTTTTGTTTTTTTTGCAAAATAAAAATGTATATAGATGTTTAAGAGCAAATGCAAAGGAAGGTATGTAGATATCTAAGAGATGGAATATGTTTTTTTTTTCTTTTTATTTATTCTACATGAATTGGCCCTTATGTGCATAAAAATAAGATTTTTTTATGGGAGACATGCTTTTAGAGGATGAATTTTTTATTTTATTTTTAATTTGTAACCACAAAAATGCAAATCAGGCTTCATGCAAAAATGAATAAATAAGTTCAATTGTTGAGTTCGATGCAACTAAGTAGAAAATTTAAACCCACAAAAAATTTGTATAGGTCGATTTATGCATCTACGTGGTAGATTCATGGAGGAGCACCAGAATTTGATATAACTATAAAAAACTATAGAGACACGATTTTCTTGAACATTTCATTCCCAGTTGGACTGCAATTGGTCTAAAATAAATAGCAAACTATGAAGGCCCCATGAGGAATTCAATGGGTGAAAAAATATGAATGGAAAAATTGCTTGTATCATAAAAATGTGAACCTCAACAACCGAATGGAGGCACATATCACATTAAATTATTCAAACAACACTAGGAATTCAAAAGGACAAATGACATTTATGGACAGATCCATAGTTAACTAGGAATTTAAGAGCACATCTCATCAAGGGGAAGATCACAATTATGAATTTTATTATTTTCTTATGATTTTTTATAACCCATTTTCATGGCCCTAGGGCCAATGAAAACTTAGATAAATCCCATTCATGAAGAAAATTATTCTAAAAAGAAAAAGACTTTATAAGTTCAATGATTTGGAGGTATAAATCCATCCCACGATTTGGTTGTTATTCCTTAGCAGCAGTTAGGACTGATATGAATCGATCCCATGATTTGGAGGTATGAATCTAGCCCATGATTTGGAGGTTATTCCTTAGCAAAAAATAGGATTTGAATCCAACCCACTATTTGGAGGTATGAATTGAGCCCATGATTTGGAAGTATGAATACATCCCATGAGTTGGAGGTTATTCCTCATCCCACCCAAATAAAATAACCCCCAATATTTATATTACTTTGTCAAATTAAAATCCCCCCTTGACCCCTTAATACCAAGCAATATATTTTTGAGGTTTTTAGAAGTAGTCAAACCCCCAATATGAATGGACGTGATATGATATTGCCTCACTAGTGAACCCCCCGTGGCTAAAAGTTGAGGACCAGTTTGGGTATTGAAGTAGCTGATAATATTGATCAATGATCTGAATTGCACCTACATTAACATTAGAAGGAGCTGCCCAAGTATGGAGGGAGCCATTGACATCTTTGGAGGAGTTGTGGGCAGACAGGTGTGTGAAGCTGAACAGCATACGTGGGTTGGAGCACCCGACAAAGCTTAGAATCCTAGATGTTCTTTCTTTATTTATTTACTTACCTCGTTTCGCAAAATCTGCGAGGGCATGCAGTGAGCGCTTGACGGCCGCGCGAACAGCCTCGCACCATGAGAAATGTTTGGCGAGGGCTTGCAGGTGACCACGGAGGCCGTGGACTGAATCGCTATCGACGTGGTCCTCCTCATACTCCTCTAGCGGTGGAGTTGCTGAAGATGACGAGGCCTCCGACTGCTTTCTCTTGTGCCGACCTTTCTTCTCGTGTCTGGAGTCTGGGCTTCTTCGCTCCATGTGACCGCGGCCTTCACTGCCTGCCTCTTCCCATGGATTCTGGGCTTCTTTGCTCCATGTGACCGCGGCCTTCACTGCCTGCCTCTTCCCGGCTCCTCCCCTTTTGCTGTTACTGCTTCTTTGGAATTCGAACCCGAGACCCTTGAGCTGTTCAACATAAAGATGTCCGTTATGTTTTTCGGTGACTGAACTCATAGTGGTTGCTTCGTGGTTGATCCGAAATTTGACAGAAATGCAGTGAGCGCTTGACGCGAAATTTAGTAACTATTTGAACAAGAAATCATTGGTATGACACAGGGCAGCTCCTCATAGGTCGTCAACAGATGACGAAAGCCCGAGGGGAGCCGACTCCTTAATATATGCCTTTTGCGTAATTATATTTAGATTTGGATTATATATATAAAGCAACGTTAGCATGTAAGATTTTAATATAAATTTTAGATGTTTATTATTTTCAGCTTTTCCATTAATATACTTCTCGTAGTCAAATATATATATATATATGGATTTTAATTAATTTTTATGTAAAAAATAATATTTTAATATTCAAATTTGGTGTATTTAAGTAATTATAATTAGTAACAAAATTATTAATTATTTTCTTTTGAAAACTGTTTTAATTTTTAATATAAAAACATTATATATTTTACATAGCAAAAATAAATTAACTATAAATCTACATATGGCTTGATTTATAATGTATTGGTAATTTCTTTAAATCCTTAGGATTTTTATTTTAAAAAGATTTACAAGTCCCTTGATGTTATAGATAACATTTAAACTCTCCTTATATTAGAAGAAGTTTTCTCGTTAAAAGACATTGATTTTGGGATTAAGCTTTTAACAAATGAAAAGCTAAGGACATTGAAGGATGCCAAGCATAATTCTTAAAAATTGGAGGGTCTATCATCATTCAACACATCCACAAACTCTTCAATTTAAAGGTCAAGCAAGGTTTCTCTACTCCTTGGACTTAGAGCCTCTTTATTCATATCTTTAAAAGCAGTGATAAAAGTAACCCCTTTAATTATCAGACCATTATGAGTATCCCTCTCTTAGCCAAGCTTCATGGTATCATTTTAGAAAAGAAAATCAATGTTTGGATAGAAAGTGAAGGTAAGTGGGCTAAAGGTCACGCGGGTCTTAGAAGATATCACTCTACCATGGACCACGTTATTATGCTTAAGATAATTGTGGAGGAATGTCATGAAAGTAAAGCCAATCTCTTTTGTTGATTTGTGGACATTACGATACAATGCCTAGAAATAACTTGTGGAACATATTAGAAGAGCTAAAGGTTCCTTTCGAGCTGAGAGTTGTTGCGATAAGGTTGTATGAGAATGTCATTGTCAAATTAAAGAGCATTGAGGGGTGGTCGAAAGAAATCAATTGTAATATTGGAGTCAAGCAATGATGCCCCCTCTCCCCTACCCTTTTCAGCATATACATCAATAAGCTAGAAGGTTAAATTTAGAAGAAGTAGGTTGCGCTGGCACGACCTTAGCTAGAATAGTCGTCATCCTCCTTCTCTATGTTGACGATATAGTTCTTATGGCAAGGTGTCCCTTTGATCTTGATAAGCAATTGAGAATTCTCAAAGATTTCTACTCTAATATGCGTATGGCTATGAACACTGACAAAATGAAAGTTATGATTATCAAATCCAAGAAGGTCACTTAGGCTAATTTTGTGTATGACAATAGCAACTTGGAGGAAGTGCCTTCTTACAAATATTTCAGAATCGATATTCATCACAAGCTCAACTAGAAATTTAGCATTGAGAAAAATGATTAATGGATGGTGGAAAGCTTATTTTATCCTTGAAAACCATTGTAAGTCAGCAAACCTTGTGACGTGGGATAAAAAGAAGTTCATTTTTGAAACTCTCATCACTCTCATTATCTTGTACGGTTGTGAAGTCTAGGGTTGCAACATCTCTAGGAAGTCTTGGAGAAAGATTGAGCAAATCTGGAAATGTTTTATAACATATAACCTCGAAATTAAAAGCAATACACCCTATCATATTCTCCTAATAGAAGTGCCCCCCCCCATCGAGAGCATCTCTATGACTAGGTACTTGATGTACAAGTACAAGATAAATAAAAGAGGATACCAAAGATTTCCTAAAATTGCTTTAAAATCCAGCCAATACCACATACAGAGGATAGTATAAATATTCCATGGCTTGGTTAAACCATTGGGGGATTGCTGAAAATGTAATTTTGCAAAATATCAATGACATTAAAAATATTATCGTTTCAAAGTTTAAAGAGAAAATGTGAGGTGAAAAATATTTAGAGGCTAAAAACAAATTAAGATACTATAAGGAGGTCATTAACCCTAATTTCGATAATCAAAAGTATCTCTCTATTTTAAATAGTTCGAAGAAGGACATTAATATAGCTAAGATAAGAATGAACTCTCATAAGCCACATAGTGAAATAGGGCGTTGGACAATTCCTAAAACACCATGGGTGGAAATGATTTTCCATCTCTGCAAGTCTATGAGCATTGAAGATGAAAGACACTTTCTATTAGAGTGCTCTTAAACTTCCAAACATGTCAAAACTATGGCAACCTAGGAACGCTTCTTTCTAATTTTTTTGAGCGTAATTTTTTTTTTACAACAATCCAAATAATTCATTTAATTTTTCTTAAGGTTCGATAGGCCAGGTTGATCTTAGTGGACGTTAAGTCCGCAGGAGTGTAGCTTGACTGACGATTCGCTTGAAAATGAGATGTTATATTGTAATATAGGTCACGAGTTCAAAACATCTCGACTTACTCGTGCCCCATGTATGCGGGTTGTGTGGGTGCATATAAGGGTATAGTAGTAGCGGACGAGATCATTAGACCCCGTGTCACACGAGTACCAACCCCATTACCCTAATACAAATAATAATAAGAAGAAGCATGCAAATACAATACAAACAATTATAATATCAAATTTTAAATATTATATTTATTTTTAGATTATATATATATATATATTAGATACAATATTTATCTTTACATCTTCAATTAATATTGTTATATTGTTATATATAGCACTCAAATATATATGGATATTAGTTAATTCCCATATAAAAACATAATATCTTAATATTCAAACTTTGTTTATTTAAAATATTAAAATGAGTAGAAAAAATATTTATTATTATTATTATTATTTTTTAATATAGTAGTTGTATATATCTCTATATATTATATTTTAGATATTATTATTTTTTAATTTTATGATAATGGTAGTTATTTATGTCTAATAAAATTAATTTTTATTTAAAAATATATATATATATATACAAAATCATGTCTAATTAATATTGTTTAATTGTGTTTTTTTTTAGCTAAAAATAAAATAATCAAAACTGATTGTTAGTCAATATATATAAACATTTTCTATCAAAACAAGCTAAACACTATTCAGCCTGCTGCTGGCTACTTAATGCAGCTGCAGCAGGCCTATTGATCCTTGGATTTCAAGGTTCAACTTTGCTTAATTCTGTTTTTTTCTAGCTAAAAACAAAATAAAAATAAAATTGCCAAAACTAATTGCTAGTCAACATACATAAATATTTTCTATCAAAACAAGCTAAAAACAAAAGGACTAACACTATTTAACATGCTCCAAGTTACTTAATGCAGCTGCAGTAGGCTAAATAGTGTTCAACAAAACATAAATATCCCAAATGACCAACAATTCCAATTACTTCGAGAAAAGAAAGTCATTTTGATCTCTTTTTATGTTCCATTCCAATTATTACTTCAAGAAGAGAAAGTCATTTTGATCTCTTTTATGTTCCAGCTAAAAGCAAAATAGAAATAGCCCAAACTGATTGCTACTCAACATATATAAATGTTTTCTATTAAAACAAACTAAAAACAAACATATGTAAGACAAAAAGAAAATGACCAACTGTTCCAATTACTTGAAAAGAAAATGAGTCACTTTGATCTATTTTACTTAAAAAGGAAAAATTCAAATAAAACGCTGAAGAGTTTGAATATCGGCCACTCGTGTTAAATCCAGTGAACGACACTTCCTAAAGAGACGTGCTGTTTAGTTTTCAAATTCCTACAATTGATTGTAGAATCCAGTCAGTCAAACACGGATAACGAGAATACAGAGAATATAAAAGTAATATTCAGTCAGTCATACATAGAATATAAAAGTAATCCAGTCAGTCAGTCATACATAGAATATAAAAGTAATCCAGTCAGTCATACAGAGAATATAAAAGTAAAATAATTTCAAAATCGTCAAGCTGTTTTCTTATTAAATTCCTAAATTGATTGTAGAATCCAGTCAGTCAAAACACGGACAAGGAAAATGTTATACAGATAATATAATTGTCAAATTTGGCTGGCTGTTTTGTTTTCTAATTCCTACATTGAATCGTTTGCGTTTAAACCACTCACTCATGTCTGTATGAGAAAACTTCATATAAAAACTGGCAGCCCTTGTGCTCTGAGATAGGCTGTGGCGTTCACTGTGGACATACGCATTTTGGGTTATTTTGATTTTAATTGAAGTTACTCTGAGGCGAGGCGAGGCCATCATGGAGGATTTGTCGAAAAGCCTCAAGGTCGAGTTCGACGCAACGTCGGGAGTCGCTCAGCTTATCATGAACCGCCCGTCCCGGAGAAACGCACTCGACGATAATTTCTTCAAAGAGTTGCCTCGAATTCTGTCGAGTCTGGACGACAACCCCTCAGTTAGAGTTGTCATTCTCAAGGCCTCCGGTAACCATTTCTGCTCCGGCATCGATTTCTCCTTCTTGACTTCCTTCGTGGGCTCTGGAGGCGAGAATCATGTCGACGATGATAAAGCTAGAGAAAAGCTGAGGCGAAACGTAAAGCACTTACAGGGCACCTTCTCGGCCATCGAGGAATGTCGGAAGCCTGTCATCGCCGCCGTCCAAGGGGGCTGCATAGGCCTCGCCCTCGACTTAGTTACGGCCTGCGACGTTCGCTACTGCAGCGAGGACGCCTTCTTTTCCGTCAAACAAATCGACCTGGGCATCCCGCCCGACCTTGGGACTCTGCAGCGGTTGCCCAGATTAGTTGGTGAGGGCAACGCCAGGGACTTGGCTTTCACGGCCAGGAGGGTCGGCGCCATCGAAGCCAAGCAGATGGGACTTGTCCAGAGAGTGTTTCGGACAAAGTTGGAAATGGACGAAAATGTCACCAAGATTGCGATGGATATTGCTGCAAAATCTCCGCTTGCAGTAATCGGAACGAAGGCCATTCTGTTGAATTCCAGGGATTTGTCAGTGGCTAGCGGTTTGGATTACGTTGCTGGTTGGGTTGCTCCGATGCTTTTGTCGACGGGTTTTAAGGAGTCCTTCACTGCGATTTTGGAAAAGCGAAAGCCCGTATTTTCCAAGCTCTGATATTTATGTTTGTTTATGTCTGTTTACTTTTAAATTATGCTCTGAAGTCTATGTCTGTTTACTTTTCCGTAGCATGTTTTTAATTTTGAGCTTGGCATCTCAGTTTCCAACCTATGTAACAGGGCTCACCAAATATTGGAAAACTGAGTTGACATTTCTGTCAAAGCTCTCCTCATTTTGGTGAAACTTGTCTTGTGTTTTCCAAGTGTATGTTCTTGTAATTTTCCAAGTTTATGTTAGTTGATTTCTCAATAAGCTGAATTATTGGTGATTTTGCACAATCTTGCCTTCATTGTCCATGGACAACCTTGAAAACTTTTGATAGGTTTCCTCCCCCACTGACTTGTAACTCAAAGAAGAACCTATCAATTTTGTTGACAGTGAGAATCTGCTTAATCCTTTCTCAAAAACTTGGCGCAAAACTGTTTTTGTTTGGACAAAGGCAAGCTATGAAACTAATTCGAACCACGACAAAGGTTATTGCCAATGATAAATAAAATAACCATGGCCACACGTTCATAACTTTTAAAGAAAAGAAGGGACATAGCTGCAAAGCAGCTAGTTCTTGCTTAGAGATTATGTTTAAAAGTAGCTTAGTGTAACAATAAACAATGCAACAATTAACTATATGTCCAATGTAAGTTTGACACACGGGGGGTTCACTCAGTGAACTTGTTACATAGCACGATCGTTCATAGAATATTAAAGAATATCCCTAATTTCACTAAATATTGAAAAATGCCTCCTAAAATTGTATTGTTCAACCCCCCTCTCAATATACCTTTCCAATTAAGAAAACCCCTAGTTTCACCATATATTATAGGTATCCATTTTTATCAGAGCATTTTTAATACCCCCTTTATATGATATTATTAATTTATAACAAACAAGATCCCTAACACATTTAGTATAAGCAAACACAATACTAAATAAAATAATAGTAAAATGTTGATAATGATCCCACTGGGTTTGCAGGGGTGGATGGTCAATTTGTAGCATTGGATAGTGTAAGACCCAATGCAATAGTAATGGGAAAGGCAAAATGCATAAAATGCAATATAGCCAAGAGATCAATGTAACAAAGAATGTGAAAGACTGATAGTCCAATAGTCAGTTAAATGCTTAGAAAAGATGAGAAATGTAGATGTTTCACACCACAACTTGCCAATCTACCAATTTTATATCATGTAAATACAAGTATAGCCACAAAGAGCCCATGTTTTCTATAAGCTTAATAAATTAAAATCCATAAAAATGCAAAATTGAAACCCTTTCATGGATGGAATTCCCTATCTCCCTATCAAAACAAACATCATTGGTGTTTGAACCCAAATGAGCATAGAAAAAATCCTCTTACTCTCCAATAACACCATATGATCATATGCATAGCTTGGATTTGGATCATTCACAATATGCAATGAATTTCCTCCACTTACTCTACATTTATTCTTGCAAGCAAGGGAATTAACAACATTTAGTTACCTCTTCTTGGGTCATATCTATTTTTTTTTATCTTTACACGAGAGGGGAAAATCTCTATTGTTAAGTTTCAAGCATGCAATAGTTATAAAGATATAGAGATGGTGAAACTTATATGATATCATTTCATGGTAATAATAACATATAGGGTATGTAAATAAGGATTTATATTTTCACCTATGTTCATGTCAGTTCCAATACAATATTAAGATAGATGCCTTGCATATAAGAATTAAAATTAGAGTTATGAATGTGCCAAATATAACTCAATCTAACAACTACTCCTAACTGGCAATGTGAAAATGTTAAAGAATAATACAAAAAGTTGAAAGAAATAATTAGTCAAGAAAGATTGCTCTAAATTTTCTTGGTTCCATTCAGCCAAGAAAGATTGATCTCACTTTTCTTGGTTGTTGTGGAGCAAGGTTTGACTAGAACAACCATTACGCATTGGAGTTCTCCCAATCCTCTTTTCTTTTTGTTTTTTTTGCAAAATAAAAATGTATATAGATGTTTAAGAGCAAATGCAAAGGAAGGTATGTAGATATCTAAGAGATGGAATATGTTTTTTTTTTCTTTTTATTTATTCTACATGAATTGGCCCTTATGTGCATAAAAATAAGATTTTTTTATGGGAGACATGCTTTTAGAGGATGAATTTTTTATTTTATTTTTAATTTGTAACCACAAAAATGCAAATCAGGCTTCATGCAAAAATGAATAAATAAGTTCAATTGTTGAGTTCGATGCAACTAAGTAGAAAATTTAAACCCACAAAAAATTTGTATAGGTCGATTTATGCATCTACGTGGTAGATTCATGGAGGAGCACCAGAATTTGATATAACTATAAAAAACTATAGAGACACGATTTTCTTGAACATTTCATTCCCAGTTGGACTGCAATTGGTCTAAAATAAATAGCAAACTATGAAGGCCCCATGAGGAATTCAATGGGTGAAAAAATATGAATGGAAAAATTGCTTGTATCATAAAAATGTGAACCTCAACAACCGAATGGAGGCACATATCACATTAAATTATTCAAACAACACTAGGAATTCAAAAGGACAAATGACATTTATGGACAGATCCATAGTTAACTAGGAATTTAAGAGCACATCTCATCAAGGGGAAGATCACAATTATGAATTTTATTATTTTCTTATGATTTTTTATAACCCATTTTCATGGCCCTAGGGCCAATGAAAACTTAGATAAATCCCATTCATGAAGAAAATTATTCTAAAAAGAAAAAGACTTTATAAGTTCAATGATTTGGAGGTATAAATCCATCCCACGATTTGGTTGTTATTCCTTAGCAGCAGTTAGGACTGATATGAATCGATCCCATGATTTGGAGGTATGAATCTAGCCCATGATTTGGAGGTTATTCCTTAGCAAAAAATAGGATTTGAATCCAACCCACTATTTGGAGGTATGAATTGAGCCCATGATTTGGAAGTATGAATACATCCCATGAGTTGGAGGTTATTCCTCATCCCACCCAAATAAAATAACCCCCAATATTTATATTACTTTGTCAAATTAAAATCCCCCCTTGACCCCTTAATACCAAGCAATATATTTTTGAGGTTTTTAGAAGTAGTCAAACCCCCAATATGAATGGACGTGATATGATATTGCCTCACTAGTGAACCCCCCGTGGTTTGACAAGCTCCTACACATCTTGTTTTATGTGTATATTGTTCTAGTATATTATATGGTTCAATATAATAGACAATATAGTAAGAAGGTTATTGCTTGGTTTGCTTTAAACTTTTGTTCCTATGCTCAAAAAGCTTAGAAAGAAGCTTTCCAAGATCACTATAGTTTTGGCAAGTCAGGAGGTTAGAAAGGTTTGTATTATAGAAAATACTATGAAACTCATATCTAATGTGGGTTTAAGCAGGACACTCTAAGAGAAAGTGATTTTCATCCTCAACACTCATAGACTCACAAATATGGAAAACCCTTTCCTCTCACGGATTTTTGGGAATAGACCAACGCCCTGTTTCGCTATGGAGATCATGAGAGTTCATTCTAATCTTGGCTATATTAATTTTCTTCTTTGAACTAGTTACTATCGAGAGATAAGTCTGATCTTCCAAATTAGAGTTAATGACCTTCTTATAGTAGAATCTTAGTTTTCTCTTAATCGCTAAATTTTCCTCGTACCACAATTTCTCTTTAAACTTAGAAGAAATAATATTTTTGACATTATCGATATTCTGCAAAGTGTCATTTTCATCAATGGCCCAATGGTCTAACCAAGCCATCGTATCTTTACACCAATTCTGCTTGAGGCATAATTCTTTTTGACTTGAATCTAAAGCAATTTTAGGAAGTCTTTCGTTTTCCATGTTATTTATCTTGTGCTTGTACATCAGGTACCTAGTCATAGCCATTCTCTCGATGGAGGAAAAACCCACTTCTAAGAGGAGAATAGGATAAGGTTTGTTGCTTTTATTTTTGTGTTTATAAGTTATAAACCACTTCTGAATTTGCTCAATCTTTCTCCAAGATTTTCTAGAAATGTTGCACCCCCATACTTCACAACCGTATAAGATAACGGGGATGATAAGAGTTTCAAATAGGAACTTCTTTTTATCCCACTGACCAAGTTGGTTGATTTACAATTATTTCCAAGACCAAAATAACCTTTCCATCCTTCATTAATCATTTTCTCAATGTTGTGGTTCCAATTGAGCTTGTGATGAATATCAATTCTAAGATACTTGTAAGAAGTCACTTCCTCCAATTTACTGTTATCATAAATAAAATTTGCGTAGGTGTTTTTCTTAGATTTTATAATCATAACTTTTGTCTTGTCGGTGTTAACAGTCATACCCGTGTTAGAGCATAAATATTTGAGAATTCTTAATTGTTTATTGAGATCAAAGGGACACCTTTCCATAAAAACAATATCATCAACATAAAGCAGGAGGATGATAACTATCCTAGCTAAGATCTTGCTGACACAACCTGCTTCTTCTAAACACCTTTCTATTTTATCGATGTAAATGCCAAAAATGGTAGGGGAGAGGTGGAAACCTTGCTTAAATCCAATATTACAGTTTATATCTGCTGACCAACCCTTTTTATTCTTAAACTTGGCCATGACTTTTTGATATAACCTTATTGCGAGAGCTCTCAATTCAAAAGGAACATTAAGCTCCTCTAGCCTATTCCACAGGTTATTTCTAGGAACTGTATCAAGAGTTTTCCTAAAGTCCACAAAGCAACAAAAAAGATCTGACTTATTATTATGACAATCCTCTGCAATGATCCTAAGCGTAACGAGGTGGTCCGTGGTTGAATGATTCCTTCTAAAACATGCTTGTCCTTTAGCCCTCTTACCTTCCATCTTTAGCCAATCGTTGATCTTCTTTTCTAAGATAATGCCATATAACTTGGCTAGGAGAGAGATAATCATAATGGTCCGATAATTAGAGGGGCTATTTTTATCGCCACTTTTGAAAATATGAACAATGAGGCTCTGAGTCCAATGTATAGGGAACCATTGCTTGACTGCTAAATTAAAGAGTTTGTGGATGTGCGGAATGAGGACAAGCCTCCCAATTCTTAAGATTTCTGCTTGGTAGCCTTCAATGTCTTTGACTTTTCCATTTGCTAAGCACTTAACCCTGAAATCTAGGTCTTCTAATGAAAAAAATTCTTTCATTACAAGGAGGGTTTGAATGTTTTAAATAACTATTATATTTAATAATAGTTATATGTAAAATCACATAAAATTAATTATTTAAGAATATAAATTAATTATTAAATAAAAAATTGTATTTTCAAAATTTCAAAATTAATTTTAATTATTTATAATATTTAATTTAATATATAGTTTTTAAATAACTTTAATAAGTTTTATAAAACTTTAAAATTCAACCGTGTACATCAATGCTCATACAAATAAATGACTAACTTCTATATTTTCATATAAATATATTTAAAAAAATCAAATCATTCAAATGAATAAAGATGTATATACAACCCATAATATTATAATATCAAATTTTAAATACTAGCATACCCCCAAAACGGGGAAATGAAACGTCGAGAAGAAATTCAATCACCACTGACTAATTTAATTGAGTGTATGTATTAACTAGTAGGCATACATTTAAACCCATAGTGATTTTTCTTCATTGAAGTAATAAGTCTAGTCAATTTTTAATAATGTGTTGCTCACCTTTCAACTCTACCTTAGGTTATGGAAGTTTCTAAAGCTCATGCAACTCAAGGAATTGGTAAAAGGCATAGCATGGTGTTTACTCCAACCATTCAACCTAATATCCCCAACCTACACCCAACTACGAGATCACAAAGGTCGTATCTTTAAGGAATTGTCTTGCTATGTGATTGGCGTTCATCAAATCAACATGGCATTCCATCATGTTGACCCTATGATTGATCATTCTTACACAGGAATTAAATACCATCAAAAGAGAGGGGGCAACATGTTGTTTCTCAATGTAAAAATGCCATTTGATCATTTTAGCATCTCGCAATTCGAATAATAGCGACCACATGCATTGGATTTTGGGCTACCATATTTAAATGATTTGAGAGTGGTAGTAATACTGCCCTCGACAACCTTAACGGAGTCAGAGTCTAATCCATGCAGGGTAATCTTCCTCTTCCTCTTCGCTATTATATTTTTCTTCCACCTACACTGCTCCTGTAAACTTCATTAGATGTATTTAATCTTGTAATGATACCTTATCTTTGCTTACACGATAATGGAGACGTGGGTTCCTTCGGAGCAGTAGAAAGAGTATCTTGATCTGTTCTTTATAAGTTTTACTTTATAATGTGTAAGTGGAGTTCAAGAAAGAGATTACACGGTCCCAGATTGTTTATTTTGAGCTGCAGGGTCTCCACTCCAAGTTTAGGTTCAAACTCGTTGTATTATTGAGAATGGTTGCGATGCCGCTGGTAGATTTTGAAAGCTCTGGAATTGAATTTCCGTAAGCAAAGCGCAATTTTAATTGCAGTTGCAGAAAATGGATCAATGAATAGTTTAGTTTATTTGAGACACCTGGACTAACTGATCGATGTCAACTATTCTCAGGTCGAAACCTGAATTGGTTTATGGAGATAGTGGAACTTGAGTGTCTATGATGGAGTCAGAGCAAAGCATACCGTGCAATATATATATGGTTGTTTTTTCAAGGCACCTTAAGCCTTCGTCTTGAATTTTGCTTTCTCTCACGCCAGAGACAGTGAAAACGATTTTATTCTGCATAACAGTATTACCAGAGTTGCAGTAATGGAGTTCTTAAATATTAGTATTGTATTCTTTGCAGTCGTAGCATTGTGGTTGCAACTTTTCTAGACAACTTATACTACTTGTTACAATGCCATTTACAGTTTTGGAGATTCTCCGATACAGGGAATTTGTTAGCGTCAACAGCTTTGCGAGCCACAGCCTTAGACCCTGCTTTCTTCGCATTCAAGAAGATAGGGCCGCTTATGACTCAGCGTGTTAGCATGTCAGCCGGTAATTATGCCGATTGCAAATTTAAGAAAAAAAAGTGTGGTTAGTGGTGCATTTTTTATTCTTAAAAGAGACAAGGCTAATCTCCTTTGTTAGTCCATAAATAAAATAGAAAATAAATGTTTTCACTAGTAACCAAAAAAATTCACAACAAAACTCCAATAGATGCAACAATTTGATACATCCGGTGTAAAACAATGAAAATGATGCTTAGCCTTTGAATTAATAAATTTTAAATACCATATCTCACAGCCAGCTTACGCTGAGCTGATATATATTTTGCACAAAAGTGGAAAAAAGCAATGAGCCATTGATCTCTCTCCTTGTCTTGCTCACCTGCTCGAGGATCACAAGGTTATTTAAAAGAATTAGAGGCATTCAATTCAATTCATGAGTCACCATATGGTGACACAAATATATAATTATTATTCATCTATAGGCCAGTCTGTCTCTATTCAGCTAGCCCGACCACATTTAAGAGCATTGTTAGGGATTGAATATTCATCTCTTAATGAACCCACAGGAGAATAGACTCAGAGGTAGAACTGTTGCCCAAGGTATTGATGTGTCCAATTCTATGAACACAAATTCCACATCCCAACATTGTCCAAAGCCACACGAATTAATGTCCATGACCGGCCCATATAAATATATTAGTTTAATACACGAGTCATGGTTCTCACTTGTGTAGTGCTGCAGGAAACGATGTCAAACAAGTTGTATTCTTTTATGCTTGCCTATGTCCATGGGCCACCATCCATTTTGCAAACAAATCTTTGGTCATTAGCAATTGATAACATATTGAGAGCATAAGGGTGAAATACCAACATCTTTGGAGGAGTTGTGGGCATACGGGTGTGTGAAGCTAAAGAGCATACGGGGCTTGGAGCACACGACAAAGCTTAGAATCCTAAGTATTCGTGGGATGTCCGAGTTAGAAGAGCTTTCAAGTGATTGTGAGAAATTTTAATAAGAATGTTTTAGAAAAAATGGTTTTAAACCAAAAAATCACTTGAAAGGAGTTTCAAAAAATGGTCGAAATCTTAGCCATTCCAATGCCATTCCAGGGGGGAAATGAGAAATATTGAAGTTCTCTTGGTCGAAATATTTCTTTTAATGAGAAATATTCAGAGAGCCATTAACCATATAACAATACTCTCAATTTAAATACATATTAGGTAGTCCTAAGGTTTAAAGGTAGGGGAGGAGCCGAGATGGCTCATAGAAATAAGGCAGCTTTATCCTCTGGCAGGTTAAGACAAGTCTACCCCACACGAGATATGGTGGCGCAACTCATTCTCACAAGGTACCTATTCTTACACAATCCAATTAAAAGGATACAAAACCTGTAAATAGGCTGCTCGGAGCTTCCCTAAGCTTTCCATCCAAAATAACTAACACATCACATTTATACTCATAGTATCCAGCTTACCTAGAAAATGATTCCAAATCCATAGATATAAAGTAGATAAGATCATCCAGATTCACGCGGGTTCACTATTTCTCCTTCGTCCATTGCATTAACAGATCTTCGTCAATTGCATCAGCACCTGTATTCGTTGGAGCGCTAAAAGTTGATTCGTTGGAGCGCTAAAAGTTGAGGACCAGTTTGGGTATTGAAGTAGCTGATAATATTGATCAATGATCTGAATTGCACCTACATTAACATTAGAAGGAGCTGCCCAAGTATGGAGGGAGCCATTGACATCTTTGGAGGAGTTGTGGGCAGACAGGTGTGTGAAGCTGAACAGCATACGTGGGTTGGAGCACCCGACAAAGCTTAGAATCCTAGATGTTCTTTCTTTATTTATTTACTTACCTCGTTTCGCAAAATCTGCGAGGGCATGCAGTGAGCGCTTGACGGCCGCGCGAACAGCCTCGCACCATGAGAAATGTTTGGCGAGGGCTTGCAGGTGACCACGGAGGCCGTGGACTGAATCGCTATCGACGTGGTCCTCCTCATACTCCTCTAGCGGTGGAGTTGCTGAAGATGACGAGGCCTCCGACTGCTTTCTCTTGTGCCGACCTTTCTTCTCGTGTCTGGAGTCTGGGCTTCTTCGCTCCATGTGACCGCGGCCTTCACTGCCTGCCTCTTCCCATGGATTCTGGGCTTCTTTGCTCCATGTGACCGCGGCCTTCACTGCCTGCCTCTTCCCGGCTCCTCCCCTTTTGCTGTTACTGCTTCTTTGGAATTCGAACCCGAGACCCTTGAGCTGTTCAACATAAAGATGTCCGTTATGTTTTTCGGTGACTGAACTCATAGTGGTTGCTTCGTGGTTGATCCGAAATTTGACAGAAATGCAGTGAGCGCTTGACGCGAAATTTAGTAACTATTTGAACAAGAAATCATTGGTATGACACAGGGCAGCTCCTCATAGGTCGTCAACAGACGACGAAAGCCCGAGGGGAGCCGACTCCTTAATATATGCCTTTTGCGTAATTATATTTAGATTTGGATTATATATATAAAGCAACGTTAGCATGTAAGATTTTAATATAAATTTTAGATGTTTATTATTTTCAGCTTTTCCATTAATATACTTCTCGTAGTCAAATATATATATATATATGGATTTTAATTAATTTTTATGTAAAAAATAATATTTTAATATTCAAATTTGGTGTATTTAAGTAATTATAATTAGTAACAAAATTATTAATTATTTTCTTTTGAAAACTGTTTTAATTTTTAATATAAAAACATTATATATTTTACATAGCAAAAATAAATTAACTATAAATCTACATATGGCTTGATTTATAATGTATTGGTAATTTCTTTAAATCCTTAGGATTTTTATTTTAAAAAGATTTACAAGTCCCTTGATGTTATAGATAACATTTAAACTCTCCTTATATTAGAAGAAGTTTTCTCGTTAAAAGACATTGATTTTGGGATTAAGCTTTTAACAAATGAAAAGCTAAGGACATTGAAGGATGCCAAGCATAATTCTTAAAAATTGGAGGGTCTATCCTCATTCAACACATCCACAAACTCTTCAATTTAAAGGTCAAGCAAGGTTTCTCTACTCCTTGGACTTAGAGCCTCTTTATTCATATCTTTAAAAGCAGTGATAAAAGTAACCCCTTTAATTATCAGACCATTATGAGTATCCCTCTCTTAGCCAAGCTTCATGGTATCATTTTAGAAAAGAAAATCAATGTTTGGATAGAAAGTGAAGGTAAGTGGGCTAAAGGTCACGCGGGTCTTAGAAGATATCACTCTACCATGGACCACGTTATTATGCTTAAGATAATTGTGGAGGAATGTCATGAAAGTAAAGCCAATCTCTTTTGTTGATTTGTGGACATTACGATACAATGCCTAGAAATAACTTGTGGAACATATTAGAAGAGCTAAAGGTTCCTTTCGAGCTGAGAGTTGTTGCGATAAGGTTGTATGAGAATGTCATTGTCAAATTAAAGAGCATTGAGGGGTGGTCGAAAGAAATCAATTGTAATATTGGAGTCAAGCAATGATGCCCCCTCTCCCCTACCCTTTTCAGCATATACATCAATAAGCTAGAAGGTTAAATTTAGAAGAAGTAGGTTGCGCTGGCACGACCTTAGCTAGAATAGTCGTCATCCTCCTTCTCTATGTTGACGATATAGTTCTTATGGCAAGGTGTCCCTTTGATCTTGATAAGCAATTGAGAATTCTCAAAGATTTCTACTCTAATATGCGTATGGCTATGAACACTGACAAAATGAAAGTTATGATTATCAAATCCAAGAAGGTCACTTAGGCTAATTTTGTGTATGACAATAGCAACTTGGAGGAAGTGCCTTCTTACAAATATTTCAGAATCGATATTCATCACAAGCTCAACTAGAAATTTAGCATTGAGAAAAATGATTAATGGATGGTGGAAAGCTTATTTTATCCTTGAAAACCATTGTAAGTCAGCAAACCTTGTGACGTGGGATAAAAAGAAGTTCATTTTTGAAACTCTCATCACTCTCATTATCTTGTACGGTTGTGAAGTCTAGGGTTGCAACATCTCTAGGAAGTCTTGGAGAAAGATTGAGCAAATCTGGAAATGTTTTATAACATATAACCTCGAAATTAAAAGCAATACACCCTATCATATTCTCCTAATAGAAGTGCCCCCCCCCATCGAGAGCATCTCTATGACTAGGTACTTGATGTACAAGTACAAGATAAATAAAAGAGGATACCAAAGATTTCCTAAAATTGCTTTAAAATCCAGCCAATACCACATACAGAGGATAGTATAAATATTCCATGGCTTGGTTAAACCATTGGGGGATTGCTGAAAATGTAATTTTGCAAAATATCAATGACATTAAAAATATTATCGTTTCAAAGTTTAAAGAGAAAATGTGAGGTGAAAAATATTTAGAGGCTAAAAACAAATTAAGATACTATAAGGAGGTCATTAACCCTAATTTCGATAATCAAAAGTATCTCTCTATTTTAAATAGTTCGAAGAAGGACATTAATATAGCTAAGATAAGAATGAACTCTCATAAGCCACATAGTGAAATAGGGCGTTGGACAATTCCTAAAACACCATGGGTGGAAATGATTTTCCATCTCTGCAAGTCTATGAGCATTGAAGATGAAAGACACTTTCTATTAGAGTGCTCTTAAACTTCCAAACATGTCAAAACTATGGCAACCTAGGAACGCTTCTTTCTAATTTTTTTGAGCATAATTTTTTTTTTACAACAATCCAAATAATTCATTTAATTTTTCTTAAGGTTCGATAGGCCAGGTTGATCTTAGTGGACGTTAAGTCCGCAGGAGTGTAGCTTGACTGACGATTCGCTTGAAAATGAGATGTTATATTGTAATATAGGTCACGAGTTCAAAACATCTCGACTTACTCGTGCCCCATGTATGCGGGTTGTGTGGGTGCATATAAGGGTATAGTAGTAGCGGACGAGATCATTAGACCCCGTGTCACACGAGTACCAACCCCATTACCCTAATACAAATAATAATAAGAAGAAGCATGCAAATACAATACAAACAATTATAATATCAAATTTTAAATATTATATTTATTTTTAGATTATATATATATATATATTAGATACAATATTTATCTTTACATCTTCAATTAATATTGTTATATTGTTATATATAGCACTCAAATATATATGGATATTAGTTAATTCCCATATAAAAACATAATATCTTAATATTCAAACTTTGTTTATTTAAAATATTAAAATGAGTAGAAAAAATATTTATTATTATTATTATTATTTTTTAATATAGTAGTTGTATATATCTCTATATATTATATTTTAGATATTATTATTTTTTAATTTTATGATAATGGTAGTTATTTATGTCTAATAAAATTAATTTTAATTTAAAAATATATATATATATATACAAAATCATGTCTAATTAATATTGTTTAATTGTGTTTTTTTTTAGCTAAAAATAAAATAATCAAAACTGATTGTTAGTCAATATATATAAACATTTTCTATCAAAACAAG
Source organism: Larix kaempferi (assembly GCA_027924585.1). Taxonomy (NCBI): domain Eukaryota; kingdom Viridiplantae; phylum Streptophyta; class Pinopsida; order Pinales; family Pinaceae; genus Larix; species Larix kaempferi. Next base: position 4,542,088 of record BSBM01000364.1, on the reverse strand, counting down.
CTAAACACTATTCAGCCTGCTGCTGGCTACTTAATGCAGCTGCAGCAGGCCTATTGATCCTTGGATTTCAAGGTTCAACTTTGCTTAATTCTGTTTTTTTCTAGCTAAAAACAAAATAAAAATAAAATTGCCAAAACTAATTGCTAGTCAACATACATAAATATTTTCTATCAAAACAAGCTAAAAACAAAAGGACTAACACTATTTAACATGCTCCAAGTTACTTAATGCAGCTGCAGTAGGCTAAATAGTGTTCAACAAAACATAAATATCCCAAATGACCAACAATTCCAATTACTTCGAGAAAAGAAAGTCATTTTGATCTCTTTTTATGTTCCATTCCAATTATTACTTCAAGAAGAGAAAGTCATTTTGATCTCTTTTATGTTCCAGCTAAAAGCAAAATAGAAATAGCCCAAACTGATTGCTACTCAACATATATAAATGTTTTCTATTAAAACAAACTAAAAACAAACATATGTAAGACAAAAAGAAAATGACCAACTGTTCCAATTACTTGAAAAGAAAATGAGTCACTTTGATCTATTTTACTTAAAAAGGAAAAATTCAAATAAAACGCTGAAGAGTTTGAATATCGGCCACTCGTGTTAAATCCAGTGAACGACACTTCCTAAAGAGACGTGCTGTTTAGTTTTCAAATTCCTACAATTGATTGTAGAATCCAGTCAGTCAAACACGGATAACGAGAATACAGAGAATATAAAAGTAATATTCAGTCAGTCATACATAGAATATAAAAGTAATCCAGTCAGTCAGTCATACATAGAATATAAAAGTAATCCAGTCAGTCATACAGAGAATATAAAAGTAAAATAATTTCAAAATCGTCAAGCTGTTTTCTTATTAAATTCCTAAATTGATTGTAGAATCAAGTCAGTCAAAACACGGACAAGGAAAATGTTATACAGATAATATAATTGTCAAATTTGGCTGGCTGTTTTGTTTTCTAATTCCTACATTGAATCGTTTGCGTTTAAACCACTCACTCATGTCTGTATGAGAAAACTTCATATAAAAACTGGCAGCCCTTGTGCTCTGAGATAGGCTGTGGCGTTCACTGTGGACATACGCATTTTGGGTTATTTTGATTTTAATTGAAGTTACTCTGAGGCGAGGCGAGGCCATCATGGAGGATTTGTCGAAAAGCCTCAAGGTCGAGTTCGACGCAACGTCGGGAGTCGCTCAGCTTATCATGAACCGCCCGTCCCGGAGAAACGCACTCGACGATAATTTCTTCAAAGAGTTGCCTCGAATTCTGTCGAGTCTGGACGACAACCCCTCAGTTAGAGTTGTCATTCTCAAGGCCTCCGGTAACCATTTCTGCTCCGGCATCGATTTCTCCTTCTTGACTTCCTTCGTGGGCTCTGGAGGCGAGAATCATGTCGACGATGATAAAGCTAGAGAAAAGCTGAGGCGAAACGTAAAGCACTTACAGGGCACCTTCTCGGCCATCGAGGAATGTCGGAAGCCTGTCATCGCCGCCGTCCAAGGGGGCTGCATAGGCCTCGCCCTCGACTTAGTTACGGCCTGCGACGTTCGCTACTGCAGCGAGGACGCCTTCTTTTCCGTCAAACAAATCGACCTGGGCATCCCGCCCGACCTTGGGACTCTGCAGCGGTTGCCCAGATTAGTTGGTGAGGGCAACGCCAGGGACTTGGCTTTCACGGCCAGGAGGGTCGGCGCCATCGAAGCCAAGCAGATGGGACTTGTCCAGAGAGTGTTTCGGACAAAGTTGGAAATGGACGAAAATGTCACCAAGATTGCGATGGATATTGCTGCAAAATCTCCGCTTGCAGTAATCGGAACGAAGGCCATTCTGTTGAATTCCAGGGATTTGTCAGTGGCTAGCGGTTTGGATTACGTTGCTGGTTGGGTTGCTCCGATGCTTTTGTCGACGGGTTTTAAGGAGTCCTTCACTGCGATTTTGGAAAAGCGAAAGCCCGTATTTTCCAAGCTCTGATATTTATGTTTGTTTATGTCTGTTTACTTTTAAATTATGCTCTGAAGTCTATGTCTGTTTACTTTTCCGTAGCATGTTTTTAATTTTGAGCTTGGCATCTCAGTTTCCAACCTATGTAACAGGGCTCACCAAATATTGGAAAACTGAGTTGACATTTCTGTCAAAGCTCTCCTCATTTTGGTGAAACTTGTCTTGTGTTTTCCAAGTGTATGTTCTTGTAATTTTCCAAGTTTATGTTAGTTGATTTCTCAATAAGCTGAATTATTGGTGATTTTGCACAATCTTGCCTTCATTGTCCATGGACAACCTTGAAAACTTTTGATAGGTTTCCTCCCCCACTGACTTGTAACTCAAAGAAGAACCTATCAATTTTGTTGACAGTGAGAATCTGCTTAATCCTTTCTCAAAAACTTGGCCCAAAACTGTTTTTGTTTGGACAAAGGCAAGCTATGAAACTAATTCGAACCACGACAAAGGTTATTGCCAATGATAAATAAAATAACCATGGCCACACGTTCATAACTTTTAAAGAAAAGAAGGGACATAGCTGCAAAGCAGCTAGTTCTTGCTTAGAGATTATGTTTAAAAGTAGCTTAGTGTAACAATAAACAATGCAACAATTAACTATATGTCCAATGTAAGTTTGACACACGGGGGGTTCACTCAGTGAACTTGTTACATAGCACGATCGTTCATAGAATATTAAAGAATATCCCTAATTTCACTAAATATTGAAAAATGCCTCCTAAAATTGTATTGTTCAACCCCCCTCTCAATATACCTTTCCAATTAAGAAAACCCCTAGTTTCACCATATATTATAGGTATCCATTTTTATCAGAGCATTTTTAATACCCCCTTTATATGATATTATTAATTTATAACAAACAAGATCCCTAACACATTTAGTATAAGCAAACACAATACTAAATAAAATAATAGTAAAATGTTGATAATGATCCCACTGGGTTTTGCAGGGGTGGATGGTCAATTTGTAGCATTGGATAGTGTAAGACCCAATGCAATAGTAATGGGAAAGGCAAAATGCATAAAATGCAATATAGCCAAGAGATCAATGTAACAAAGAATGTGAAAGACTGATAGTCCAATAGTCAGTTAAATGCTTAGAAAAGATGAGAAATGTAGATGTTTCACACCACAATTTGCCAATCTACCAATTTTATATCATGTAAATACAAGTATAGCCACAAAGAGCCCATGTTTTCTATAAGCTTAATAAATTAAAATCCATAAAAATGCAAAATTGAAACCCTTTCATGGATGGAATTCCCTATCTCCCTATCAAAACAAACATCATTGGTGTTTGAACCCAAATGAGCATAGAAAAAATCCTCTTACTCTCCAATAACACCATATGATCATATGCATAGCTTGGATTTGGATCATTCACAATATGCAATGAATTTCCTCCACTTACTCTACATTTATTCTTGCAAGCAAGGGAATTAACAACATTTAGTTACCTCTTCTTGGGTCATATCTATTTTTTTTTATCTTTACACGAGAGGGGAAAATCTCTATTGTTAAGTTTCAAGCATGCAATAGTTATAAAGATATAGAGATGGTGAAACTTATATGATATCATTTCATGGTAATAATAACATATAGGGTATGTAAATAAGGATTTATATTTTCACCTATGTTCATGTTAGTTCCAATACAATATTAAGATAGATGCCTTGCATATAAGAATTAAAATTAGAGTTATGAATGTGCCAAATATAACTCAATCTAACAACTACTCCTAACTGGCAATGTGAAAATGTTAAAGAATAATACAAAAAGTTGAAAGAAATAATTAGTCAAGAAAGATTGCTCTAAATTTTCTTGGTTCCATTCAGCCAAGAAAGATTGATCTCACTTTTCTTGGTTGTTGTGGAGCAAGGTTTGACTAGAACAACCATTACGCATTGGAGTTCTCCCAATCCTCTTTTCTTTTTGTTTTTTTTGCAAAATAAAAATGTATATAGATGTTTAAGAGCAAATGCAAAGGAAGGTATGTAGATATCTAAGAGATGGAATATGTTTTTTTTTTCTTTTTATTTATTCTACATGAATTGGCCCTTATGTGCATAAAAATAAGATTTTTTTATGGGAGACATGCTTTTAGAGGATGAATTTTTTATTTTATTTTTAATTTGTAACCACAAAAATGCAAATCAGGCTTCATGCAAAAATGAATAAATAAGTTCAATTGTTGAGTTCGATGCAACTAAGTAGAAAATTTAAACCCACAAAAAATTTGTATAGGTCGATTTATGCATCTACGTGGTAGATTCATGGAGGAGCACCAGAATTTGATATAACTATAAAAAACTATAGAGACACGATTTTCTTGAACATTTCATTCCCAGTTGGACTGCAATTGGTCTAAAATAAATAGCAAACTATGAAGGCCCCATGAGGAATTCAATGGGTGAAAAAATATGAATGGAAAAATTGCTTGTATCATAAAAATGTGAACCTCAACAACCGAATGGAGGCACATATCACATTAAATTATTCAAACAACACTAGGAATTCAAAAGGACAAATGACATTTATGGACAGATCCATAGTTAACTAGGAATTTAAGAGCACATCTCATCAAGGGGAAGATCACAATTATGAATTTTATTATTTTCTTATGATTTTTTATAACCCATTTTCATGGCCCTAGGGCCAATGAAAACTTAGATAAATCCCATTCATGAAGAAAATTATTCTAAAAAGAAAAAGACTTTATAAGTTCAATGATTTGGAGGTATAAATCCATCCCACGATTTGGTTGTTATTCCTTAGCAGCAGTTAGGACTGATATGAATCGATCCCATGATTTGGAGGTATGAATCTAGCCCATGATTTGGAGGTTATTCCTTAGCAAAAAATAGGATTTGAATCCAACCCACTATTTGGAGGTATGAATTGAGCCCATGATTTGGAAGTATGAATACATCCCATGAGTTGGAGGTTATTCCTCATCCCACCCAAATAAAATAACCCCCAATATTTATATTACTTTGTCAAATTAAAATCCCCCCTTGACCCCTTAATACCAAGCAATATATTTTTGAGGTTTTTAGAAGTAGTCAAACCCCCAATATGAATGGACGTGATATGATATTGCCTCACTAGTGAACCCCCCGTGGTTTGACAAGCTCCTACACATCTTGTTTTATGTGTATATTGTTCTAGTATATTATATGGTTCAATATAATAGACAATATAGTAAGAAGGTTATTGCTTGGTTTGCTTTAAACTTTTGTTCCTATGCTCAAAAAGCTTAGAAAGAAGCTTTCCAAGATCACTATAGTTTTGGCAAGTCAGGAGGTTAGAAAGGTTTGTATTATAGAAAATACTATGAAACTCATATCTAATGTGGGTTTAAGCAGGACACTCTAAGAGAAAGTGATTTTCATCCTCAACACTCATAGACTCACAAATATGGAAAACCCTTTCCTCTCACGGATTTTTGGGAATAGACCAACGCCCTGTTTCGCTATGGAGATCATGAGAGTTCATTCTAATCTTGGCTATATTAATTTTCTTCTTTGAACTAGTTACTATCGAGAGATAAGTCTGATCTTCCAAATTAGAGTTAATGACCTTCTTATAGTAGAATCTTAGTTTTCTCTTAATCGCTAAATTTTCCTCGTACCACAATTTCTCTTTAAACTTAGAAGAAATAATATTTTTGACATTATCGATATTCTGCAAAGTGTCATTTTCATCAATGGCCCAATGGTCTAACCAAGCCATCGTATCTTTACACCAATTCTGCTTGAGGCATAATTCTTTTTGACTTGAATCTAAAGCAATTTTAGGAAGTCTTTCGTTTTCCATGTTATTTATCTTGTGCTTGTACATCAGGTACCTAGTCATAGCCATTCTCTCGATGGAGGAAAAACCCACTTCTAAGAGGAGAATAGGATAAGGTTTGTTGCTTTTATTTTTGTGGTTATAAGTTATAAACCACTTCTGAATTTGCTCAATCTTTCTCCAAGATTTTCTAGAAATGTTGCACCCCCATACTTCACAACCGTATAAGATAACGGGGATGATAAGAGTTTCAAATAGGAACTTCTTTTTATCCCACTGACCAAGTTGGTTGATTTACAATTATTTCCAAGACCAAAATAACCTTTCCATCCTTCATTAATCATTTTCTCAATGTTGTGGTTCCAATTGAGCTTGTGATGAATATCAATTCTAAGATACTTGTAAGAAGTCACTTCCTCCAATTTACTGTTATCATAAATAAAATTTGCGTAGGTGTTTTTCTTAGATTTTATAATCATAACTTTTGTCTTGTCGGTGTTAACAGTCATACCCGTGTTAGAGCATAAATATTTGAGAATTCTTAATTGTTTATTGAGATCAAAGGGACACCTTTCCATAAAAACAATATCATCAACATAAAGCAGGAGGATGATAACTATCCTAGCTAAGATCTTGCTGACACAACCTGCTTCTTCTAAACACCTTTCTATTTTATCGATGTAAATGCCAAAAATGGTAGGGGAGAGGTGGAAACCTTGCTTAAATCCAATATTACAGTTTATATCTGCTGACCAACCCTTTTTATTCTTAAACTTGGCCATGACTTTTTGATATAACCTTATTGCGAGAGCTCTCAATTCAAAAGGAACATTAAGCTCCTCTAGCCTATTCCACAGGTTATTTCTAGGAACTGTATCAAGAGTTTTCCTAAAGTCCACAAAGCAACAAAAAAGATCTGACTTATTATTATGACAATCCTCTGCAATGATCCTAAGCGTAACGAGGTGGTCCGTGGTTGAATGATTCCTTCTAAAACATGCTTGTCCTTTAGCCCTCTTACCTTCCATCTTTAGCCAATCGTTGATCTTCTTTTCTAAGATAATGCCATATAACTTGGCTAGGAGAGAGATAATCATAATGGTCCGATAATTAGAGGGGCTATTTTTATCGCCACTTTTGAAAATATGAACAATGAGGCTCTGAGTCCAATGTATAGGGAACCATTGCTTGACTGCTAAATTAAAGAGTTTGTGGATGTGCGGAATGAGGACAAGCCTCCCAATTCTTAAGATTTCTGCTTGGTAGCCTTCAATGTCTTTGACTTTTCCATTTGCTAAGCACTTAACCCTGAAATCTAGGTCTTCTAATGAAAAAAATTCTTTCATTACAAGGAGGGTTTGAATGTTTTAAATAACTATTATATTTAATAATAGTTATATGTAAAATCACATAAAATTAATTATTTAAGAATATAAATTAATTATTAAATAAAAAATTGTATTTTCAAAATTTCAAAATTAATTTTAATTATTTATAATATTTAATTTAATATATAGTTTTTAAATAACTTTAATAAGTTTTTATAAAACTTTAAAATTCAACCCGTGTACATCAATGCTCATACAAATAAATGACTAACTTCTATATTTTCATATAAATATATTTAAAAAAATCAAATCATTCAAATGAATAAAGATGTAATATACAACCCATAATATTATAATATCAAAATTTTAAATACTTAGCATACCCCCAAAACGGGGAAATGAAAACGTCGAGAAAGAAATTCAATCACCACTGACTAATTTAATTGAGTGTATGTATTAACTAGTAGGCATACATTTAAACCCATAGTGATTTTTCTTTCATTGAAGTAATAAGTCTAGTCAATTTTTAATAATGTGTTGCTCACCTTTCAACTCTACCTTAGGTTATGGAAGTTTCTAAAGCTCATGCAACTCAAGGAATTGGTAAAAGGCATAGCATGGTGTTTACTCCAACCATTCAACCTAATATCCCCAACCTACACCCAACTACGAGATCACAAAGGTCGTATCTTTAAGGAATTGTCTTGCTATGTGATTGGCGTTCATCAAATCAACATGGCATTCCATCATGTTGACCCTATGATTGATCATTCTTACACAGGAATTAAATACCATCAAAAGAGAGGGGGCAACATGTTGTTTCTCAATGTAAAAATGCCATTTGATCATTTTAGCATCTCGCAATTCGAATAATAGCGACCACATGCATTGGATTTTGGGCTACCATATTTAAATGATTTGAGAGTGGTAGTAATACTGCCCTCGACAACCTTAACGGAGTCAGAGTCTAATCCATGCAGGGTAATCTTCCTCTTCCTCTTCGCTATTATATTTTTCTTCCACCTACACTGCTCCTGTAAACTTCATTAGATGTATTTAATCTTGTAATGATACCTTATCTTTGCTTACACGATAATGGAGACGTGGGTTCCTTCGGAGCAGTAGAAAGAGTATCTTGATCTGTTCTTTATAAGTTTTACTTTATAATGTGTAAGTGGAGTTCAAGAAAGAGATTACACGGTCCCAGATTGTTTATTTTGAGCTGCAGGGTCTCCACTCCAAGTTTAGGTTCAAACTCGTTGTATTATTGAGAATGGTTGCGATGCCGCTGGTAGATTTTGAAAGCTCTGGAATTGAATTTCCGTAAGCAAAGCGCAATTTTAATTGCAGTTGCAGAAAATGGATCAATGAATAGTTTAGTTTATTTGAGACACCTGGACTAACTGATCGATGTCAACTATTCTCAGGTCGAAACCTGAATTGGTTTATGGAGATAGTGGAACTTGAGTGTCTATGATGGAGTCAGAGCAAAGCATACCGTGCAATATATATATGGTTGTTTTTTCAAGGCACCTTAAGCCTTCGTCTTGAATTTTGCTTTCTCTCACGCCAGAGACAGTGAAAACGATTTTATTCTGCATAACAGTATTACCAGAGTTGCAGTAATGGAGTTCTTAAATATTAGTATTGTATTCTTTGCAGTCGTAGCATTGTGGTTGCAACTTTTCTAGACAACTTATACTACTTGTTACAATGCCATTTACAGTTTTGGAGATTCTCCGATACAGGGAATTTGTTAGCGTCAACAGCTTTGCGAGCCACAGCCTTAGACCCCTGCTTTCTTCGCATTCAAGAAGATCGGGCCGCTTATGACTCAGCGTGTTAGCATGTCAGCCGGTAATTATGCCGATTGCAAATTTAAGAAAAAAAAGTGTGGATAGTGGTGCATTTTTTATTCTTAAAAGAGACAAGGCTAATCTCCTTTGTTAGTCCATAAATAAAATAGAAAATAAATGTTTTCACTAGTAACCAAAAAAATTCACAACAAAACTCCAATAGATGCAACAGTTTGATACATCCGGTGTAAAACAATGAAAATGATGCTTAGCCTTTGAATTAATAAATTTTAAATACCATATCTCACAGCCAGCTTACGCTGAGCTGATATATATTTTGCACAAAAGTGGAAAAAAGCAATGAGCCATTGATCTCTCTCCTTGTCTTGCTCGCCTGCTCGAGGATCACAAGGTTATTAAAAGAATTAGAGGCATTCAATTCAATTCATGAGTCACCATATGGTGACACAAATATATAATTATTATTCATCTATAGGCCAGTCTGTCTCTATTCAGCTAGCCCGACCACATTTAAGAGCATTGTTAGGGATTGAATATTCATCTCTTAATGAACCCAAAGGAGAATAGACTCAGAGGTAGAACTGTTGCCCAAGGTATTGATGTGTCCAATTCTATGAACACAAAATTCCACATCCCAACATTGTCCAAAGCCACACGAATTAATGTCCATGACCGGCCCATATAAATATATTAGTTTAATACACGAGTCATGGTTCTCACTTGTGTAGTGCTGCAGGAAACGATGTCAAACAAGTTGTATTCTTTTATGCTTGCCTATGTCCATGGGCCACCATCCATTTTGCAAACAAATCTTTGGTCATTAGCAATTGATAACATATTGAGAGCATAAGGGTGAAATACCAACATCTTTGGAGGAGTTGTGGGCATACGGGTGTGTGAAGCTAAAGAGCATACGGGGGCTTGGAGCACACGACAAAGCTTAGAATCCTAAGTATTCGTGGGATGTCCGAGTTAGAAGAGCTTTCAAGTGATTGTGAGAAATTTTAATAAGAATGTTTTAGAAAAAATGGTTTTAAACCAAAAAATCACTTGAAAGGAGTTTCAAAAAATGGTCGAAATCTTAGCCATTCCAATGCCATTCCAGGGGGGAAATGAGAAATATTGAAGTTCTCTTGGTCGAAATATTTCTTTTAATGAGAAATATTCAGAGAGCCATTAACCATATAACAATACTCTCAATTAAATACATATTAGGTAGTCCTAAGGTTTAAAGGTAGGGGAGGAGCCGAGATGGCTCATAGAAATAAGGCAGCTTTATCCTCTGGCAGGTTAAGACAAGTCTACCCCACACGAGATATGGTGGCGCAACTCATTCTCACAAGGTACCTATTCTTACACAATCCAATTAAAAGGATACAAAACCTGTAAATAGGCTGCTCGGAGCTTCCCTAAGCTTTCCATCCAAAATAACTAACACATCACATTTATACTCATAGTATCCAGCTTACCTAGAAAATGATTCCAAATCCATAGATATAAAGTAGATAAGATCATCCAGATTCACGCGGGTTTCACTATTTCTCCTTCGTCCATTGCATTAACAGATCTTCGTCAATTGCATCAAGCACCTGTATTCGTTGGAGCGCTAAAAGTTGATTCGTTGGAGCGCTAAAAGTTGAGGACCCAGTTTGGGTATTGAAGTAGCTGATAATATTGATCAATGATCTGAATTGCACCTACATTAACAATAGAAGGAGCTGCCCAAGTATGGAGGGAGCCATTGACATCTTTGGAGGAGTTGTGGGGCAGACAGGTGTGTGAAGCTGAACAACATACGTGGGTTGGAGCACCCGACAAAGCTTAGAATCCTAGATGTTCTTTCTTTATTATTTACTTACCTCGTTTCGCAAAATCTGCGAGGGCATGCAGTGAGCGCTTGACGGCCGCGGCGAACAGCCTCGCACCATGAGAAATGTTTGGCGAGGGCTTGCAGGTGACCACGGAGGGCGTGGACTGAATCGCTATCGACGTGGTCCTCCTCATACTCCTCTAGCGGTGGAGTTGCTGAAGATGACGAGGGCCCTCCGGACTGCTTTCTCTTGTGCCGACCTTTCTTCTCGTGTCTGGAGTCTGGGCTTCTTCGCTCCCATGTGACCGCGCGCCTTCACTGCCTGCCTCTTCCCATGGATTCTGGGCTTCTTTGCTCCATGTGACCGCGGCCTTCACTGCCTGCCCTCTTCCCCGGCTCCTCCCCTTTTGCTGTTACTGCTTCTTTGGAATTCGAACCCGAGACCCTTGAGCTGTTCAACATAAAGATGTCCGTTATGTTTTTCGGTGACTGAACTCATAGTGGTTGCTTAGTGGTTGATCGAAATTTGACAGAAATGCAGTGAGCGCTTGACGCGAACATTTAGTAACTATTTGAACAAGAAATCATTGGTATGACACAGGGCAGCTCCTCATAGGTCGTCAACAGACGACGAAAGCCCGAGGGGAGCCGACTCCTTAATATATGCCTTTTGCGTAATTATATTTAGATTTGGATTATATATATAAAGCAACGTTAGCATGTAAGATTTTAATATAAATTTTAGATGTTTATTATTTCAGCTTTTCCATTAATATACTTCTCGTAGTCAAATATATATATATATATGGATTTTTAATTAATTTTTATGTAAAAATAATATTTTAATATTCAAATTTGGTGTATTTAAGTAATTATAATTAGTAACAAAATTATTAATTATTTTCTTTTGAAAACTGTTTTAATTTTTAATATAAAAACATTATATATTTTACATAGCAAAAATAAATTAACTATAAATCTACATATGGCTTGATTTATAATGTATTGGTAATTTCTTTAAATCCTTAGGATTTTTATTTAAAAAGATTTACAAGTCCCTTGATGTTATAGATAACATTTAAACTCTCCTTATATTAGAAGAAGTTTTCTCGTAAAAGACCATTGATTTTGGGATTAAGCTTTTAACAATGAAAAGCTAAGGACATTGAAGGATGCCAAGCATAATTCTTAAAAATTGGAGGGTCTATCCTCATTCAACACATCCACAAACTCTTCAATTTAAAGGTCAAGCACGGTTTCTCTACTCCTTGGACTTAGAGCCTCTTTATTCATATCTTTAAAAGCAGTGATAAAAGTAACCCCTTTAATTATCAGAGAGTATCCCTCTCTTAGCCAAGCTTCATGGTATCATTTTAGAAAAGAAAATCAATGTTTGGATAGAAAGTGAAGGTAAGTGGGCTAAAGGTCACGCGGGTCTTAGAAGATATCACTCTACCATGGACCACGTTATTATGCTTAAGATAATTGTGGAGGAATGTCATGAAAGTAAAGCCAATCTCTTTTGTTGATTTGTGGACATTACGATACAATGCCTAGAAATAACTTGTGGAACATATTAGAAGAGCTAAAGGTTCCTTTCGAGCTGAGAGTTGTTGCGATAAGGTTGTATGAGAATGTCATTGTCAAATTAAAGAGCATTGAGGGGTGGTCGAAAGAAATCAATTGTAATATTGGAGTCAAGCAATGATGCCCCCTCTCCCCTACCCTTTTCAGCATATACATCAATAAGCTAGAAGGTTAAATTTAGAAGAAGTAGGTTGCGCTGGCACGACCTTAGCTAGAATAGTCGTCATCCTCCTTCTCTATGTTGACGATATAGTTCTTATGGCAAGGTGTCCCTTTGATCTTGATAAGCAATTGAGAATTCTCAAAGATTTCTACTCTAATATGCGTATGGCTATGAACACTGACAAAATGAAAGTTATGATTATCAAATCCAAGAAGGTCACTTAGGCTAATTTTGTGTATGACAATAGCAACTTGGAGGAAGTGCCTTCTTACAAATATTTCAGAATCGATATTCATCACAAGCTCAACTAGAAATTTAGCATTGAGAAAAATGATTAATGGATGGTGGAAAGCTTATTTTATCCTTGAAAACCATTGTAAGTCAGCAAACCTTGTGACGTGGGATAAAAAGAAGTTCATTTTTGAAACTCTCATCACTCTCATTATCTTGTACGGTTGTGAAGTCTAGGGTTGCAACATCTCTAGGAAGTCTTGGAGAAAGATTGAGCAAATCTGGAAATGTTTTATAACATATAACCTCGAAATTAAAAGCAATACACCCTATCATATTCTCCTAATAGAAGTGCCCCCCCCCCATCGAGAGCATCTCTATGACTAGGTACTTGATGTACAAGTACAAGATAAATAAAAGAGGATACCAAAGATTTCCTAAAATTGCTTTAAAATCCAGCCAATACCACATACAGAGGATAGTATAAATATTCCATGGCTTGGTTAAACCATTGGGGGATTGCTGAAAATGTAATTTTGCAAAATATCAATGACATTAAAAATATTATCGTTTCAAAGTTTAAAGAGAAAATGTGAGGTGAAAAATATTTAGAGGCTAAAAACAAATTAAGATACTATAAGGAGGTCATTAACCCTAATTTCGATAATCAAAAGTATCTCTCTATTTTAAATAGTTCGAAGAAGGACATTAATATAGCTAAGATAAGAATGAACTCTCATAAGCCACATAGTGAAATAGGGCGTTGGACAATTCCTAAAACACCATGGGTGGAAATGATTTTCCATCTCTGCAAGTCTATGAGCATTGAAGATGAAAGACACTTTCTATTAGAGTGCTCTTAAACTTCCAAACATGTCAAAACTATGGCAACCTAGGAACGCTTCTTTCTAATTTTTTTGAGCATAATTTTTTTTTTACAACAATCCAAATAATTCATTTAATTTTTCTTAAGGTTCGATAGGCCAGGTTGATCTTAGTGGACGTTAAGTCCGCAGGAGTGTAGCTTGACTGACGATTCGCTTGAAAATGAGATGTTATATTGTAATATAGGTCACGAGTTCAAAACATCTCGACTTACTCGTGCCCCATGTATGCGGGTTGTGTGGGTGCATATAAGGGTATAGTAGTAGCGGACGAGATCATTAGACCCCGTGTCACACGAGTACCAACCCCATTACCCTAATACAAATAATAATAAGAAGAAGCATGCAAATACAATACAAACAATTATAATATCAAATTTTAAATATTATATTTATTTTTAGATTATATATATATATATATTAGATACAATATTTATCTTTACATCTTCAATTAATATTGTTATATTGTTATATATAGCACTCAAATATATATGGATATTAGTTAATTCCCATATAAAAACATAATATCTTAATATTCAAACTTTGTTTATTTAAAATATTAAAATGAGTAGAAAAAATATTTATTATTATTATTATTATTTTTTAATATAGTAGTTGTATATATCTCTATATATTATATTTTAGATATTATTATTTTTTAATTTTATGATAATGGTAGTTATTTATGTCTAATAAAATTAATTTTAATTTAAAAAAAAAAATATATATATATATATATATATATATATATATATATACAAAATCATGTCTAATTAATATTGTTTAATTGTGTTTTTTTTTAGCTAAAAATAAAATAATCAAAACTGATTGTTAGTCAATATATATAAACATTTTCTATCAAAACAAGCTAAACACTATTCAGCCTGCTGCTGGCTACTTAATGCAGCTGCAGCAGGCCTATTGATCCTTGGATTTCAAGGTTCAACTTTGCTTAATTCTGTTTTTTTCTAGCTAAAAACAAAATAAAAATAAAATTGCCAAAACTAATTGCTAGTCAACATACATAAATATTTTCTATCAAAACAAGCTAAAAACAAAAGGACTAACACTATTTAACATGCTCCAAGTTACTTAATGCAGCTGCAGTAGGCTAAATAGTGTTCAACAAAACATAAATATCCCAAATGACCAACAATTCCAATTACTTCGAGAAAAGAAAGTCATTTTGATCTCTTTTTATGTTCCATTCCAATTATTACTTCAAGAAGAGAAAGTCATTTTGATCTCTTTTATGTTCCAGCTAAAAGCAAAATAGAAATAGCCCAAACTGATTGCTACTCAACATATATAAATGTTTTCTATTAAAACAAACTAAAAACAAACATATGTAAGACAAAAAGAAAATGACCAACTGTTCCAATTACTTGAAAAGAAAATGAGTCACTTTGATCTATTTTACTTAAAAAGGAAAAATTCAAATAAAACGCTGAAGAGTTTGAATATCGGCCACTCGTGTTAAATCCAGTGAACGACACTTCCTAAAGAGACGTGCTGTTTAGTTTTCAAATTCCTACAATTGATTGTAGAATCCAGTCAGTCAAACACGGATAACGAGAATACAGAGAATATAAAAGTAATATTCAGTCAGTCATACATAGAATATAAAAGTAATCCAGTCAGTCAGTCATACATAGAATATAAAAGTAATCCAGTCAGTCATACAGAGAATATAAAAGTAAAATAATTTCAAAATCGTCAAGCTGTTTTCTTATTAAATTCCTAAATTGATTGTAGAATCCAGTCAGTCAAAACACGGACAAGGAAAATGTTATACAGATAATATAATTGTCAAATTTGGCTGGCTGTTTTGTTTTCTAATTCCTACATTGAATCGTTTGCGTTTAAACCACTCACTCATGTCTGTATGAGAAAACTTCATATAAAAACTGGCAGCCCTTGTGCTCTGAGATAGGCTGTGGCGTTCACTGTGGACATACGCATTTTGGGTTATTTTGATTTTAATTGAAGTTACTCTGAGGCGAGGCGAGGCCATCATGGAGGATTTGTCGAAAAGCCTCAAGGTCGAGTTCGACGCAACGTCGGGAGTCGCTCAGCTTATCATGAACCGCCCGTCCCGGAGAAATGCACTCGACGATAATTTCTTCAAAGAGTTGCCTCGAATTCTGTCGAGTCTGGACGACAACCCCTCAGTTAGAGTTGTCATTCTCAAGGCCTCCGGTAACCATTTCTGCTCCGGCATCGATTTCTCCTTCTTGACTTCCTTCGTGGGCTCTGGAGGCGAGAATCATGTCGACGATGATAAAGCTAGAGAAAAGCTGAGGCGAAACGTAAAGCACTTACAGGGCACCTTCTCGGCCATCGAGGAATGTCGGAAGCCTGTCATCGCCGCCGTCCAAGGGGGCTGCATAGGCCTCGCCCTCGACTTAGTTACGGCCTGCGACGTTCGCTACTGCAGCGAGGACGCCTTCTTTTCCGTCAAACAAATCGACCTGGGCATCCCGCCCGACCTTGGGACTCTGCAGCGGTTGCCCAGATTAGTTGGTGAGGGCAACGCCAGGGACTTGGCTTTCACGGCCAGGAGGGTCGGCGCCATCGAAGCCAAGCAGATGGGACTTGTCTAGAGAGTGTTTCGGACAAAGTTGGAAATGGACGAAAATGTCACCAAGATTGCGATGGATATTGCTGCAAAATCTCCGCTTGCAGTAATCGGAACGAAGGCCATTCTGTTGAATTCCAGGGATTTGTCAGTGGCTAGCGGTTTGGATTACGTTGCTGGTTGGGTTGCTCCGATGCTTTTGTCGACGGGTTTTAAGGAGTCCTTCACTGCGATTTTGGAAAAGCGAAAGCCCGTATTTTCCAAGCTCTGATATTTATGTTTGTTTATGTCTGTTTACTTTTAAATTATGCTCTGAAGTCTATGTCTGTTTACTTTTCCGTAGCATGTTTTTAATTTTGAGCTTGGCATCTCAGTTTCCAACCTATGTAACAGGGCTCACCAAATATTGGAAAACTGAGTTGACATTTCTGTCAAAGCTCTCCTCATTTTGGTGAAACTTGTCTTGTGTTTTCCAAGTGTATGTTCTTGTAATTTTCCAAGTTTATGTTAGTTGATTTCTCAATAAGCTGAATTATTGGTGATTTTGCACAATCTTGCCTTCATTGTCCATGGACAACCTTGAAAACTTTTGATAGGTTTCCTCCCCCACTGACTTGTAACTCAAAGAAGAACCTATCAATTTTGTTGACAGTGAGAATCTGCTTAATCCTTTCTCAAAAACTTGGCGCAAAACTGTTTTTGTTTGGACAAAGGCAAGCTATGAAACTAATTCGAACCACGACAAAGGTTATTGCCAATGATAAATAAAATAACCATGGCCACACGTTCATAACTTTTAAAGAAAAGAAGGGACATAGCTGCAAAGCAGCTAGTTCTTGTTTAGAGATTATGTTTAAAAGTAGCTTAGTGTAACAATAAACAATGCAACAATTAACTATATGTCCAATGTAAGTTTGACACACGGGGGGTTCACTCAGTGAACTTGTTACATAGCACGATCGTTCATAGAATATTAAAGAATATCCCTAATTTCACTAAATATTGAAAAATGCCTCCTAAAATTGTATTGTTCAACCCCCCTCTCAATATACCTTTCCAATTAAGAAAACCCCTAGTTTCACCATATATTATAGGTATCCATTTTTATCAGAGCATTTTTAATACCCCCTTTATATGATATTATTAATTTATAACAAACAAGATCCCTAACACATTTAGTATAAGCAAACACAATACTAAATAAAATAATAGTAAAATGTTGATAATGATCCCACTGGGTTTGCAGGGGTGGATGGTCAATTTGTAGCATTGGATAGTGTAAGACCCAATGCAATAGTAATGGGAAAGGCAAAATGCATAAAATGCAATATAGCCAAGAGATCAATGTAACAAAGAATGTGAAAGACTGATAGTCCAATAGTCAGTTAGATGCTTAGAAAAGATGAGAAATGTAGATGTTTCACACCACAACTTGCCAATCTACCAATTTTATATCATGTAAATACAAGTATAGCCACAAAGAGCCCATGTTTTCTATAAGCTTAATAAATTAAAATCCATAAAAATGCAAAATTGAAACCCTTTCATGGATGGAATTCCCTATCTCCCTATCAAAACAAACATCATTGGTGTTTGAACCCAAATGAGCATAGAAAAAATCCTCTTACTCTCCAATAACACCATATGATCATATGCATAGCTTGGATTTGGATCATTCACAATATGCAATGAATTTCCTCCACTTACTCTACATTTATTCTTGCAAGCAAGGGAATTAACAACATTTAGTTACCTCTTCTTGGGTCATATCTATTTTTTTTTATCTTTACACGAGAGGGGAAAATCTCTATTGTTAAGTTTCAAGCATGCAATAGTTATAAAGATATAGAGATGGTGAAACTTATATGATATCATTTCATGGTAATAATAACATATAGGGTATGTAAATAAGGATTTAGATTTTCACCTATGTTCATGTCAGTTCCAATACAATATTAAGATAGATGCCTTGCATATAAGAATTAAAATTAGAGTTATGAATGTGCCAAATATAACTCAATCTAACAACTACTCCTAACTGGCAATGTGAAAATGTTAAAGAATAATACAAAAAGTTGAAAGAAATAATTAGTCAAGAAAGATTGCTCTAAATTTTCTTGGTTCCATTCAGCCAAGAAAGATTGATCTCACTTTTCTTGGTTGTTGTGGAGCAAGGTTTGACTAGAACAACCATTACGCATTGGAGTTCTCCCAATCCTCTTTTCTTTTTGTTTTTTTTGCAAAATAAAAATGTATATAGATGTTTAAGAGCAAATGCAAAGGAAGGTATGTAGATATCTAAGAGATGGAATATGTTTTTTTTTTCTTTTTATTTATTCTACATGAATTGGCCCTTATGTGCATAAAAATAAGATTTTTTTATGGGAGACATGCTTTTAGAGGATGAATTTTTTATTTTATTTTTAATTTGTAACCACAAAAATGCAAATCAGGCTTCATGCAAAAATGAATAAATAAGTTCAATTGTTGAGTTCGATGCAACTAAGTAGAAAATTTAAACCCACAAAAAATTTGTATAGGTCGATTTATGCATCTACGTGGTAGATTCATGGAGGAGCACCAGAATTTGATATAACTATAAAAAACTATAGAGACACGATTTTCTTGAACATTTCATTCCCAGTTGGACTGCAATTGGTCTAAAATAAATAGCAAACTATGAAGGCCCCATGAGGAATTCAATGGGTGAAAAAATATGAATGGAAAAATTGCTTGTATCATAAAAATGTGAACCTCAACAACCGAATGGAGGCACATATCACATTAAATTATTCAAACAACACTAGGAATTCAAAAGGACAAATGACATTTATGGACAGATCCATAGTTAACTAGGAATTTAAGAGCACATCTCATCAAGGGGAAGATCACAATTATGAATTTTATTATTTTCTTATGATTTTTTATAACCCATTTTCATGGCCCTAGGGCCAATGAAAACTTAGATAAATCCCATTCATGAAGAAAATTATTCTAAAAAGAAAAAGACTTTATAAGTTCAATGATTTGGAGGTATAAATCCATCCCACGATTTGGTTGTTATTCCTTAGCAGCAGTTAGGACTGATATGAATCGATCCCATGATTTGGAGGTATGAATCTAGCCCATGATTTGGAGGTTATTCCTTAGCAAAAAATAGGATTTGAATCCAACCCACTATTTGGAGGTATGAATTGAGCCCATGATTTGGAAGTATGAATACATCCCATGAGTTGGAGGTTATTCCTCATCCCACCCAAATAAAATAACCCCCAATATTTATATTACTTTGTCAAATTAAAATCCCCCCTTGACCCCTTAATACCAAGCAATATATTTTTGAGGTTTTTAGAAGTAGTCAAACCCCCAATATGAATGGACGTGATATGATATTGCCTCACTAGTGAACCCCCCGTGGTTTGACAAGCTCCTACACATCTTGTTTTATGTGTATATTGTTCTAGTATATTATATGGTTCAATATAATAGACAATATAGTAAGAAGGTTATTGCTTGGTTTGCTTTAAACTTTTGTTCCTATGCTCAAAAAGCTTAGAAAGAAGCTTTCCAAGATCACTATAGTTTTGGCAAGTCAGGAGGTTAGAAAGGTTTGTATTATAGAAAATACTATGAAACTCATATCTAATGTGGGTTTAAGCAGGACACTCTAAGAGAAAGTGATTTTCATCCTCAACACTCATAGACTGACAAATATGGAAAACCCTTTCCTCTCACGGATTTTTGGGAATAGACCAACGCCCTGTTTCGCTATGGAGATCATGAGAGTTCATTCTAATCTTGGCTATATTAATTTTCTTCTTTGAACTAGTTACTATCGAGAGATAAGTCTGATCTTCCAAATTAGAGTTAATGACCTTCTTATAGTAGAATCTTAGTTTTCTCTTAATCGCTAAATTTTCCTCGTACCACAATTTCTCTTTAAACTTAGAAGAAATAATATTTTTGACATTATCGATATTCTGCAAAGTGTCATTTTCATCAATGGCCCAATGGTCTAACCAAGCCATCGTATCTTTACACCAATTCTGCTTGAGGCATAATTCTTTTTGACTTGAATCTAAAGCAATTTTAGGAAGTCTTTCGTTTTCCATGTTATTTATTTTGTGCTTGTACATCAGGTACCTAGTCATAGCCATTCTCTCGATGGAGGAAAAACCCACTTCTAAGAGGAGAATAGGATAAGGTTTGTTGCTTTTATTTTTGTGGTTATAAGTTATAAACCACTTCTGAATTTGCTCAATCTTTCTCCAAGATTTTCTAGAAATGTTGCACCCCCATACTTCACAACCGTATAAGATAACGGGGATGATAAGAGTTTCAAATAGGAACTTCTTTTTATCCCACTGACCAAGTTGGTTGATTTACAATTATTTCCAAGACCAAAATAACCTTTCCATCCTTCATTAATCATTTTCTCAATGTTGTGGTTCCAATTGAGCTTGTGATGAATATCAATTCTAAGATACTTGTAAGAAGTCACTTCCTCCAATTTACTGTTATCATAAATAAAATTTGCGTAGGTGTTTTTCTTAGATTTTATAATCATAACTTTTGTCTTGTCGGTGTTAACAGTCATACCCGTGTTAGAGCATAAATATTTGAGAATTCTTAATTGTTTATTGAGATCAAAGGGACACCTTTCCATAAAAACAATATCATCAACATAAAGCAGGAGGATGATAACTATCCTAGCTAAGATCTTGCTGACACAACCTGCTTCTTCTAAACACCTTTCTATTTTATCGATGTAAATACCAAAAATGGTAGGGGAGAGGTGGAAACCTTGCTTAAATCCAATATTACAGTTTATATCCGCTGACCAACCCTTGTTATTCTTAAACTTGGCCATGACTTTTTGATATAACCTTATTGCGAGAGCTCTCAATTCAAAAGGAACATTAAGCTCCTCTAGCCTATTCCACAGGTTATTTCTAGGAATTGTATCAAGAGTTTTCCTAAAGTCCACAAAGCAACAAAAAAGATCTGACTTATTATTATGACAATCCTCTGCAATGATCATAAGCGTAACGAGGTGGTCCGTGGTTGAATGATTCCTTCTAAAACATGCTTGTCCTTTATCCCTCTTACCTTCCATCTTTAGCCAATCGTTGATCTTCTTTTCTAAGATAATGCCATATAACTTGGCTAGGAGAGAGATAATCATAATGGTCCGATAATTAGAGGGGCTATTTTTATCGCCACTTTTGAAAATATGAACAATGAGGCTCTGAGTCCAAGGTATAGGGAACCCTTGCTTGACTGCTAAATTAAAGAGTTTGTGGATGTGCGGAATGAGGACAAGCCCCCCAATTTTTAAGATTTCTGCTTGGTAGCCTTCAATGTCTTTGACTTTTCCATTTGCTAAGCACTTAACCCTGAAATCTAGGTCTTCTAATGAAAAAAATTCTTTCATTACAAGGAGGGTTTGAATGTTTTAAATAACTATTATATTTAATAATAGTTATATGTAAAATCACATAAAATTAATTATTTAAGAATATAAATTAATTATTAAATAAAAAATTGTATTTTCAAAATTTCAAAATTTCAAAATTAATTTTAATTATTTATAATATTTAATTTAATATATAGTTTTTAAATAACTTTAATAAGTTTTATAAAACTTTAAAATTCAACCGTGTACATCAATGCTCATACAAATAAATGACTAACTTCTATATTTTCATATAAATATATTTAAAAAAATCAAATCATTCAAATGAATAAAGATGTATATACAACCCATAATATTATAATATCAAATTTTAAATACTAGCATACCCCCAAAACGGGGAAATGAAACGTCGAGAAGAAATTCAATCACCACCGACTAATTTAATTGAGTGTATGTATTAAGTAGTAGGCATACATTTAAACCCATAGTGATTTTTCTTCATTGAAGTAATAAGTCTAGTCAATTTTTAATAATGTGTTGCTCACCTTTCAACTCTACCTTAGGTTATGGAAGTTTCTAAAGCTCATGCAACTCAAGGAATTGGTAAAAGGCATAGCATGGTGTTTACTCCAACCATTCAACCTAATATCCCCAACCTACACCCAACTACGAGATCACAAAGGTCGTATCTTTAAGGAATTGTCTTGCTATGTGATTGGCGTTCAACAAATCAACATGGCATTCCATCATATTGACCCTATGATTGATCATTCTTACACGGGAATTAAATACCATCAAAAGAGAGGGGGCAACATGTTGTTTCTCAATGTAAAAATGCCATTTGATCATTTTAACATCTCGTAATTCGAATAATAGCGACCACATGCATTGGATTTTGGGCTACCATATTTAAATGATTTGAGAGTGGTAGTAATACTGCCCTCGACAACCTTAACGGAGTCAGAGTCTAATCCATGCAGGGTAATCTTCCTCTTCCTCTTCGCTATTATATTTTTCTTCCACCTACACTGCTCCTGTAAACTTCATTAGATGTATTTAATCTTGTAATGATACCTTATCTTTGCTTACACGATAATGGAGACGTGGGTTCCTTCGGAGCAGTAGAAAGAGTATCTTGATCTGTTCTTTATAAGTTTTACTTTATAATGTGTAAGTGGAGTTCAAGAAAGAGATTACACGGTCCCAGATTGTTTATTTTGAGCTGCAGGGTCTCCACTCCAAGTTTAGGTTCAAACTCGTTGTATTATTGAGAATGGTTGCGATGCCGCTAGTAGATTTTGAAAGCTCTGGAATTGAATTTCCGTAAGCAAAGCGCAATTTTAATTGCAGTTGCAGAAAATGGATCAATGAATAGTTTAGTTTATTTGAGACACCTGGACTAACTGATCGATGTCAACTATTCTCAGGTCGAAACCTGAATTGGTTTATGGAGATAGTGGAACTTGAGTGTCTATGATGGAGTCAGAGCAAAGCATACCGTGCAATATATATATGGTTGTTTTTTCAAGGCACCTTAAGCCTTCGTCTTGAATTTTGCTTTCTCTCACGCCAGAGACAGTGAAAACGATTTTATTCTGCATAACAGTATTACCAGAGTTGCAGTAATGGAGTTCTTAAATATTAGTATTGTATTCTTTGCAGTCGTAGCATTGTGGTTGCAACTTTTCTAGACAACTTATACTACTTGTTACAATGCCATTTACAGTTTTGGAGATTCTCCGATACAGGGAATTTGTTAGCGTCAACAGCTTTTCGAGCCACGGCCTTAGACCCTGCTTTCTTCGCATTCAAGAAGATCGGGCCGCTTATGACTCAGCGTGTTAGCATGTCAGCTGATAATTATGCCGATTGCAAATTTAAGAAAAAAAAGTGTGGTTAGTGGTGCATTTTTTATTCTTAAAAGAGACAAGGCTAATCTCCTTTGTTAGTCCATAAATAAAATAGAAAATAAATGTTTTCACTAGTAACCAAAAAAATTCACAACAAAACTCCAATAGATGCAACAGTTTGATACATCCGGTGTAAAACAATGAAAATGATGCTTAGCCTTTGAATTAATAAATTTTAAATACCATATCTCACAGCTAGCTTACGCTGAGCTGATATATATTTTGCACAAAAGTGGAAAAAAGCAATGAGCCATTGATCTCTCTCCTTGTCTTGCTCGCCTGCTCGAGGATCACAAGGTTATTTAAAAGAATTAGAGGCATTCAATTCAATTCATGAGTCACCATATGGTGACACAAATATATAATTATTATTCATCTATAGGCCAGTCTGTCTCTATTCAGCTAGCCCGACCACATTTAAGAGCATTGTTAGGGATTGAATATTCATCTCTTAATGAACCCACAGGAGAATAGACTCAGAGGTAGAACTGTTGCCCAAGGTATTGACGTGTCCAATTCTATGAACACAAATTCCACATCCCAACATTTTCCAAAGCCACACGAATTAATGTCCATGACCGGGGATAAACCTGCCCATATAAATATATTAGTTTAATACACGAGTCATGGTTCTCACTTGTGTAGTGCTGCGGGAAACGATGTCAAACAAGTTGTATTCTTTTATGCTTGCCTATGTCCATGGGCCACCATCCATTTTGCAAACAAATCTTTGGTCATTAGCAATTGATAACATATTGAGAGCATAAGGGTGAAATACCAACATCTTTGGAGGAGTTGTGGGCATACGGGTGTGTGAAGCTAAAGAGCATACGAGGCTTGGAGCACACGACAAAGCTTAGAATCCTAAGTATTCGTGGGATGTCCGAGTTAGAAGAGCTTTCAAGTGATTGTGAGAAATTTTAATAAGAATGTTTTAGAAAAAATGGTTTTAAACCAAAAAATCACTTGAAAGGAGTTTCAAAAAATGGTCGAAATCTTAGCCATTCCAATGCCATTCCAGGGGGGAAATGAGAAATATTGAAGTTCTCTTGGTCGAAATATTTCTTTTAATGAGAAATATTCAGAGAGCCATTAACCATATAACAATACTCTCAATTTAAATACATATTAGGTAGTCCTAAGGTTTAAAGGTAGGGGAGGAGCCGAGATGGCTCATAGAAATAAGGCAGCTTTATCCTCTGGCAGGTTAAGACAAGTCTACCCCACACGAGATATGGTGGCGCAACTCATTCTCACAAGGTACCTATTCTTACACAATCCAATTAAAAGGATACAAAACCTGTAAATAGGCTGCTCGGAGCTTCCCTAAGCTTTCCATCCAAAATAACTAACACATCACATTTATACTCATAGTATCCAGCTTACCTAGAAAATGATTCCAAATCCAGAGATATAAAGTAGATAAGATCATCCAGATTCACGCGGGTTCACTATTTCTCCTTCCTCCATTGCATTAACAGATCTTCGTCAATTGCATCAGCACCTGTATTCGTTGGAGCGCTAAAAGTTGATTCGTTGGAGCGCTAAAAGTTGAGGAGGAGTTTGGGTATTGAAGTAGCTGATAATATTGAGCAATGATCTGAATTGCACCTACATTAACATTAGAAGGAGTTGCCCAAGTATGGAGCCATTGACATCTTTGAAGGAGTTGTGGGTAGACAGGTGTGTGAAGCTGAACATCATACGTGGGTTGGAGCACCCGACAAAGCTTAGAATCCTAGATGTTCTTTCTTTATCTATTTACTTACCTCATTTCGCAAAATCTGCGAGGGCATGCAGTGAGCGCTTGACGGCCGCGCGAACAGCCTCGCACCATGAGAAATGTTTGGCGAGGGTTTGCAGGTGACCACGGAGGCCGTGGACTGAATCGCTATCGATGTGGTCCTCCTCATACTCCTCTAGCGGTGGAGTTGCTGAAGATGACGAGGCCTCCGACTGCTTTCTCTTGTGCCGGCCTTTCTTCTCGTGTCTGGAGTCTGGGCTTCTTCGCTCCATGTGACCGAGGCC
The DNA here is from genome assembly GCA_027924585.1 of Larix kaempferi. NCBI lineage: Eukaryota > Viridiplantae > Streptophyta > Pinopsida > Pinales > Pinaceae > Larix > Larix kaempferi. The sequence goes on along the minus strand of BSBM01000364.1, from coordinate 4,516,537 downwards.
TTCACTGCCTGCCTCTTCCCATGGATTCTGGGCTTCTTCGCTCCATGTGACCGCGGCCTTCACTGCCTGCCTCTTCCCGGCTCCTCTCCTTTTGCTGTTACTGCTTCTTTGGAATTCGAACCCGAGACCCTTGAGCTGTTCAACATAAAGATGTCCGTTATGTTTTTCGGTGACTGAACTCATAGTGGTTGCTTCGTGGTTGATCCGAAATTTGACAGAAATGCAGTTAGCGCTTGACGCGAAATTTAGTAACTATTTGAACAAGAAATCATTGGTATGACACAGGGCAGCTCCTCATAGGTCGTCAACAGACGACGAAAGCCCGAGGGGAGCCGACTCCTTAATATATGCCTTCTGCGTAATTATATTTAGATTTGGATTATATATATAAAGCAACGTTAGTATGTAAGATTTTAATATAAATTTTAGATGTTTATTATTTTTAGCTTTTCCATTAATATACTTCTCGTAGTCAAATATATATATATATGGTTTTAATTAATTTTTATGTAAAAAATAATATTTTAATATTCAAATTTGGTGTATTTAAGTAATTATAATTAGTAACAAAATTATTAATTATTTTCTTTTGAAAACTGTTTTAATTTTTAATATAAAAACATTATATATTTTACATAGCAAAAATAAATTAACTATAAATCTACATATGGCTTGATTTATAATGTATTGGTAATTTCTTTAAATCCTTAGGATTTTTATTTTAAAAAGATTTACAAGTCCCTTGATGTTATAGATAACATTCAAACTCTCCTTATATCAGAAGAAGTTTTCTCGTTAAAAGACATTGATTTTGGGATTAAGCTTTTAACAAATGAAAAGCTAAGGACATTGAAGGATGCCAAGCATAATTCTTAAAAATTGGAGGGTCTATCCTCATTCAACACATCCACAAACTCTTCAATCTAAAGGTCAAGCAAGGTTTCTCTACTCCTTGGACTTAGAGCCTCTTTATTCATATCTTTAAAAGCAGTGATAAAAGTAACCCCTTTAATTATCAGACCATTATGAGTATCCCTCTCTTAGCCAAGCTTCATGGTATCATTTTAGAAAAGAAAATCAATGTCTGGATAGAAAGTGAAGGTAAGTGGGCTAAAGGTCATGCGGGTCTTAGAAGATATCACTCTACCATGGACCACCTTATTATGCTTAAGATAATTGTGGAGGAATGTCATGAAAGTAAAGCCAATCTCTTTTGTTGATTTGTGGACATTACGATACAATGCCTATAAATAACTTGTGGAACATATTAGAAGAGCTAAAGGTTCCTTTCGAGCTGAGAGTTGTTGCGATAAGGTTGTATGAGACTGTCATTGTCAAATTAAAGAGCATTGAGGGGTGGTCGAAAGAAATCAATTGTAATATTGGAGTCAAGCAATGATGCCCCCTCTCCCCTACCCTTTTCAGCATATACATCAATAAGCTAGAAGGTTAAATTTAGAAGAAGTAGGTTGCGCTGGCACGACCTTAGCTAGAATTGTCGTCATCCTCCTCCTCTATGTTGACGATATAGTTCTTATGGCAAGGTGTCCCTTTGATCTTGATAAGCAATTGAGAATTCTCAAAGATTTCTACTCTAATATGGGTATGGCTATGAACACTAACAAAATGAAAGTTATGATTATCAAATCCAAGAAGGTCACTTAGGCTAATTTTGTGTATGACAATAGCAACTTGGAGGAAGTGCCTTCTTACAAATATTTCAGAATCGATATTCATCACAAGCTCAACTAGAAATTTAGCATTGAGAAAAATGATTAATGGATGGTGGAAAGCTTATTTTATCCTTGAAAACCATTGTAAGTCAGCAAACCTTGTGACGTGGGATAAAAAGAAGTTCATTTTTGAAACTCTCATCACTCTCATTATCTTGTACGGTTGTGAAGTCTAGGGTTGCAACATCTCTAGGAAGTCTTGGAGAAAGATTGAGCAAATCTGGAAATGTTTTATAACATATAACCTCGAAATTAAAAGCAATACACCCTATCATATTCTCCTAATAGAAGTGCCCCCCCCCATCGAGAGCATCTCTATGACTAGGTACTTGATGTACAAGTACAAGATAAATAAAAGAGGATACCAAAGATTTCCTAAAATTGCTTTAAAATCCAGCCAATACCACATACAGAGGATAGTATAAATATTCCATGGCTTGGTTAAACCATTGGGGGATTGCTGAAAATGTAATTTTGCAAAATATCAATGACATTAAAAATATTATCGTTTCAAAGTTTAAAGAGAAAATGTGAGGTGAAAAATATTTAGAGGCTAAAAACAAATTAAGATACTATAAGGAGGTCATTAACCCTAATTTCGATAATCAAAAGTATCTCTCTATTTTAAATAGTTGAAGAAGGACATTAATATAGCTAAGATAAGAATGAACTCTCATAAGCCACATAGTGAAATAGGGCGTTGGACAATTCCTAAAACACCATGGGTGGAAATGATTTTCCATCTCTGCAAGTCTATGAGCATTGAAGATGAAAGACACTTTCTATTAGAGTGCTCTTAAACTTCCAAACATGTCAAAACTATGGCAACCTAGGAACACTTCTTTCTAATTTTTTTGAGCATAATTTTTTTTTTACAACAATCCAAATAATTCATTTAATTTTTCTTAAGGTTCGATAGGCCAGGTTGATCTTAGTGGACGTTAAGTCCGCAGGAGTGTAGCTTGATTGACGATTCGCTTGAAAATGAGATGTTATATTGTAATATAGGTCACGAGTTCAAAACATCTCAACTTACTCGTGCCCCATGTATGCGGGTTGTGTGGGTGCATATAAGGGTATAGTAGTAGCGGACGAGATCATTAGACCCCGTGTCACACGAGTACCAACCCCATTACCCTAATACAAATAATAATAAGAAGAAGCATGCAAATACAATACAAACAATTATAATATCAAATTTTAAATATTATATTTATTTTTAGATTATATATATATATATATTAGATACAATATTTATCTTTACATCTTCAATTAATATTGTTATATTGTTATATATAGCACTCAAATATATATGGATATTAGTTAATTCCCATATAAAAACATAATATCTTAATATTCAAACTTTGTTTATTTAAAATATTAAAATGAGTAGAAAAAATATTTATTATTATTATTATTATTTTTTAATATAGTAGTTGTATATATCTCTATATATTATATTTTAGATATTGTTATTTTTTAATTTTATGATAATGGTAGTTATTTATGTCTAATAAAATTAATTTTAATTTAAAAATATATATATATATATATATACAAAATCATGTCTAATTAATATTGTTTAATTGTGTTTTTTTTTAGCTAAAAATAAAATAAAAATATAATAATCAAAACTGATTGTTAGTCAATATATATAAACATTTTCTATCAAAACAAGCTAAACACTATTCAGCCTGCTGCTGGCTACTTAATGCAGCTGCAGCAGGCCTATTGATCCTTGGATTTCAAGGTTCAACTTTGCTTAATTCTGTTTTTTTTTAGCTAAAAACAAAATAAAAATAAAATTGCCAAAACTAATTGCTAGTCAACATACATAAATATTTTCTATCAAAACAAGCTAAAAACAAAAGGACTAACACTATTTAACATGCTCCAAGTTACTTAATGCAGCTGCAGTAGGCTAAATAGTGTTCAACAAAACATAAATATCCCAAATGACCAACAATTCCAATTACTTCGAGAAAAGAAAGTCATTTTGATCTCTTTTATGTTCCATTCCAATTATTACTTCAAGAAGAGAAAGTCATTTTGATCTCTTTTATGTTCCAGCTAAAAGCAAAATAGAAATAGCCCAAACTGATTGCTACTCAACATATATAAATGTTTTCTATTAAAACAAACTAAAAACAAACATATGTAAGACAAAAAGAAAATGACCAACTGTTCCAATTACTTGAAAAGAAAATGAGTCACTTTGATCTATTTTACTTAAAAAGGAAAAATTCAAATAAAACGCTGAAGAGTTTGAATATCGGCCACTCGTGTTAAATCCAGTGAACGACACTTCCTAAAGAGACGTGCTGTTTAGTTTTCAAATTCCTACAATTGATTGTAGAATCCAGTCAGTCAAACACGGATAACGAGAATACAGAGAATATAAAAGTAATATTCAGTCAGTCATACATAGAATATAAAAGTAATCCAGTCAGTCAGTCATACATAGAATATAAAAGTAATCCAGTCAGTCATACAGAGAATATAAAAGTAAAATAATTTCAAAATCGTCAAGCTGTTTTCTTATTAAATTCCTAAATTGATTGTAGAATCAAGTCAGTCAAAACACGGACAAGGAAAATGTTATACAGATAATATAATTGTCAAATTTGGCTGGCTGTTTTGTTTTCTAATTCCTACATTGAATCGTTTGCGTTTAAACCACTCACTCATGTCTGTATGAGAAAACTTCATATAAAAACTGGCAGCCCTTGTGCTCTGAGATAGGCTGTGGCGTTCACTGTGGACATACGCATTTTGGGTTATTTTGATTTTAATTGAAGTTACTCTGAGGCGAGGCGAGGCCATCATGGAGGATTTGTCGAAAAGCCTCAAGGTCGAGTTCGACGCAACGTCGGGAGTCGCTCAGCTTATCATGAACCGCCCGTCCCGGAGAAACGCACTCGACGATAATTTCTTCAAAGAGTTGCCTCGAATTCTGTCGAGTCTGGACGACAACCCCTCAGTTAGAGTTGTCATTCTGAAGGGCTCCGGCAACCATTTCTGCTCAGGCATCGATTTCTCCTTCTTGACTTCCTTCGTGGGCTCTGGAGGCGAGAATCATGTCGACGATGATAAAGCTAGAGAAAAGCTGAGGCGAAACGTAAAGCACTTACAGGGCACCTTCTCGGCCATCGAGGAATGTCGGAAGCCTGTCATCGCCGCCGTCCAAGGGGGCTGCATAGGCCTCGCCCTCGACTTAGTTACGGCCTGCGACGTTCGCTACTGCAGCGAGGACGCCTTCTTTTCCGTCAAACAAATCGACCTGGGCATCCCGCCCGACCTTGGGACTCTGCAGCGCTTGCCCAGATTAGTTGGTGAGGGCAACGCCAGGGACTTGGCTTTCACGGCCAGGAGGGTCGACGCCATCGAAGCCAAGCAGATGGGGCTTGTCCAGAGAGTGTTTCGGACAAAGTTGGAAATGGACGAAAATGTCACCAAGATTGCGATGGATATTGCTGCAAAATCTCCGCTTGCAGTAATCGGAACGAAGGCCATTCTGTTGAATTCCAGGGATTTGTCAGTGGCTAGCGGTTTGGATTACGTTGCTGGTTGGGTTGCTCCGATGCTTTTGTCGACGGGTTTTAAGGAGTCCTTCACTGCGATTTTGGAAAAGCGAAAGCCCGTATTTTCCAAGCTCTGATATTTATGTTTGTTTATATCTGTTTACTTTTAAATTATGCTCTGAAGTCTATGTCTGTTTATTTTTCGGTAGCATGTTTTTTATTTTGAGCTTGGCATCTCAGTTTCCAACCTATGTAACGGGGCTCACCAAATATTGGAAAACTGAGTTGACATTTCTGTCAAAGCTCTCCTCATTTTGGTGAAACTTGTCTTGTGTTTTCCAAGTGTATGTTCTTGTAATTTTCCAAGTTTATTTTAGTTGATTTCTCAATAAGCTGAATTATTGGTGATTTTACACAATCTTGCCCTCATTGTCCATGGACAACCTTGAAAACTTTTGATAGGTTTCCTCCCCCGTTGACTTGTAACTCAAAGAAGAACCTATCAATTTTGTTGACAGTGAGAATCTGCTTAATCCTTTCTCAAAAACTTGGCGCAAAACTGTTTCTGTTTGGACAAAGGCAAGCTATGAAACTAATTTGAACCACGACAAAGGTTATTGCCAATGATAAATAAAATAACCATGGCCACACGTTCATAACTTTTAAAGAAAAGAAGGGACATAGCTGCAAAGCAGCTAGTTCTTGCTTCGAGATTATGTTTAAAAGTAGCTTAGTGTAACAATAAACAATGCAACAATTAACTATATGTCCAATGTAAGTTTGACACACGGGGGGTTCACTCAGTGAACTTGTTACATAGCACGATCGTTCATAGAATATTAAAGAATATCCCTAATTTCACTAAATATTGGAAAATGCCTCCTAAAATTGTATTGTTGAACCCCCCTCTCAATATACCTTTCCAATTAAGAAAACCCCTAGTTTCACCATATATTATAGGTATCCATTTTTATCAGCTCATTTTTAATACCCCCTTTATATGATATTATTAATTTATAACAAACAAGATCCCTAACACATTTAGTATAAGCAAACACAATACTAAATAAAATAATAGTAAAATGTTGATAATGATCCCACTGGGTTTGCAGGGGTGGATGGTCAATTTGTAGCATTGGATAGTGTAAGACCCAATGCAATAGTAATGGGAAAGGCAAAATGCATAAAATGCAATATAGCCAAGAGATCAATGTAACAAAGAATGTGAAAGACTGATAGTCTAATAGTCAGTTAAATGCTTAGAAAAGATGAGAAATGTAGATGTTTCACACCACAACTTGCCAATCTACCAATTTTATATCATGTAAATACAAGTATAGCCACAAAGAGCCCATGTTTTCTATAAGCTTAATAAATTAAAATCCATAAAAATGCAAAATTGAAACCCTTTCATGGATGGAATTCCCTATCTCCCTATCAAAACAAACATCATTGGTGTTTGAACCCAAATGAGCATAGAAAAAATCCTCTTACTCTCCAATAACACCATATGATCATATGCATAGCTTGGATTTGGATCATTCACAATATGCAATGAATTTCTTCCATTTACTCTACATTTATTCTTGCAAGCAAGGGAATTAACAACATTTAGTTACCTCTTCTTGGGTCATATCTATTTTTTTTTATCTTTACAGGAGAGGGAAAAATCTCTATTGTTAAGTTTCAAGCATGCAATAGTTATAAAGATATAGAGATGGTGAAACTTATATGATATCATTTCATGGTAATAATAACACATAGGGTATGTAAATAAGGATTTAGATTTTCACCTATGTTCATGTCAGTTCCAATACAATATTAAGATGGATGCCTTGCATATAAGAATTAAAATTAGAGTTATGAATGTGCCAAATATAACTCAATCTAACAACTACTCCTAACTGGCAATGTGAAAATGTTAAAGAAGAATACAAAAAGTTGAAAGAAATAATTAGTCAAGAAAGATTGCTCTAAATTTTCTTGGTTCCATTCAGCCAAGAAAGATTGATCTCACTTTTCTTGGTTGTCGTGGAGCAAGGTTTGACTAGAACAACCATTACGCATTGGAGTTCTCCCAATCCTCTTTTCTTTTTGTTTTTTTTGCAAAATAAAAATGTATATAGATGTTTTAGAGCAAATGTAAAGGAAGGTATGTAGATATCTAAGAGATGGAATATGTTTTTTTTTCTTTTTATTTATTCTACATGAATTGGCCCTTATGTGCATAAAAGTAAGATTTTTTTATGGGAGACATGTTTTTAGAGGATGAATTTTTTATTTTATTTTTAATTTGTAACCACAAAAATGCAAATCAGGCTTCATGCAAAAATGAATAAATAAGTTCAATTGTTGAGTTCGATGCAACTAAGTAGAAAATTTAAACCCACAAAAAATTTGTATAGGTCGATTTATGCATCTACGTGGTAGATTCATGGAGGAGCACCAGAATTTGATATAACTATAAAAAACTATAGAGACACGATTTTCTTGAACATTTCATTCCCAGTTGGACTGCAATTGGTCTAAAATAAATAGCAAACTATGAAGGCCCCATGAGGAATTCAATGGGTGAAAAAATATGAATGGAAAAATTGCTTGTATCATAAAAATGTGAACCTCAACAACCGAATGGAGGCACATATCACATTAAATTATTCAAACAACACTAGGAATTCAAAAGGACAAATGACATTTATGGATAGATCCATAGTTAACTAGGAATTTAAGAGCACATCTCATCAAGGGGAAGATCACAATTATGAATTTTATTATTTTCTTATGATTTTTTTATAACCCATTTTCATGGCCCTAGGGCCAATGAAAACTTAGATAAATCCCATTCATGAAGAAAATTATTCTAAAAAGAAAAAGACTTTATAAGTTCAATGATTTGGAGGTATAAATCCATCCCACGATTTGGTTGTTATTCCTTAGCAGCAGTTAGGACTGATATGAATCGATCCTATGATTTGGAGGTATAAATCTAGCCCATGATTTGGAGGTTATTCCTTAGCAAAAAATAGGATTTGAATCCAACCCACTATTTGGAGGTATGAATTGAGCCCATGATTTGGAAGTATGAATACATCCCATGAGTTGGAGGTTATCCCTCATCCCACCCAAATAAAATAAACCCCAATATTTATATTACTTTGTCAAATTAAAATCCCCCCTTGACCCCTTAATACCAAGCAATATATTTTTGAGGTTTTTAGAAGTAGTCAAACCCCCAATATGAATGGACGTGATATGATATTGCCTCACTGGTGAACCCCCCGTGGTTTGACAAGCTCCTACACATCTTGTTTTATGTGTATATTGTTCTAGTATATTATATGGTTCAATATAATAGACAATATAGTAAGAAGGTTATTGCTTGGTTTGCTTTAAACTTTTGTTCCTATGCTCAAAAAGCTTAGAAAGAAGCTTTCCAAGATCACTATAGTTTTGGCAAGTCAGGAGGTTAGAAAGGTTTGTATTATAGAAAATACTATGAAACTCATATCTAATGTGGGTTTAAGCAGGACACTCTAAGAGAAAGTGATTTTCATCCTCAACACTCATAGACTCACAAATATGGAAAACCCTTTCCTCCCACGGATTTTTGGGAATAGACCAACGCCCTGTTTCGCTATGGAGATCATGAGAGTTCATTCTAATCTTGGCTATATTAATTTTCTTCTTTGAACTAGTTACTATTGAGAGATAAGTCTGATCTTCCAAATTAGAGTTAATGACCTCCTTATAGTAGAATCTTAGTTTTCTCTTAATCGCTAAATTTTCCTCGTACCACAATTTCTCTTTAAACTTAGAAGAAATAATATTTTTGACATTATCGATATTCTGCAAAGTGTCATTTTCATCAATGGCCCAATGGTCTAACCAAGCCATCGTATCTTTACACCAATTCTGCTTGAGGCATAATTGTTTTTGACTTGAATCTAAAGCAATTTTAGGAAGTCTTTCGTTTTCCATGTTATTTATCTTGTGCTTGTACATCAGGCACCTTGTCATAGCCATCCTCTCGATGGAGGAAAAACCCACTTCTAAGAGGAGAATAGGATAAGGTTTGCTGCTTTTATTTTTGTGGTTATAAGTTATAAACCACTTCTGAATTTGCTCAATCTTTCTCCAAGATTTTCTAGAAATGTTGCACCCCCATACTTCACAACCATATAAGATAACGGGGATGATAAGAGTTTCAAATAGGAACTTCTTTTTATCCCACTGACCAAGTTGGTTGATTTACAATTATTTCCAAGACCAAAATAACCTTTCCATCCTTCATTAATCATTTTCTCAATGTTGTGGTTCCAATTGAGCTTGTGATGAATATCAATTCTAAGATACTTGTAAGAAGTCACTTCCTCCAATTTACTGTTATCATAAATAAAATTTGCGTAGGTGTTTTTCTTAGATTTTATAATCATAACTTTTGTCTTGTCGGTGTTAACAGTCATACCCGTGTTAGAGCATAAATATTTGAGAATTCTTAATTGTTTATTGAGATCAAAGGGACACCTTTCCATAAAAACAATATCATCAACATAAAGCAGGAGGATGATAACTATCCTAGCTAAGATCTTGCTGACACAACCTGCTTCTTCTAAACACCTTTCTATTTTATCGATGTAAATGCCAAAAATGGTAGGGGAGAGGTGGAAACCTTGCTTAAATCCAATATTACAGTTTATATCTGCTAACCAACCCTTGTTATTCTTAAACTTGGCCATGACTTTTTGATATAACCTTATTGCGAGAGCTCTCAATTCAAAAGGAACATTAAGCTCCTCTAGCCTATTCCACAGGTTATTTCTAGGAACTGTATCAAGAGTTTTCCTAAAGTCCACAAAGCAACAAAAAAGATCTGACTTATTATTATGACAATCCTCTGCAATGATCCTAAGCGTAACGAGGTGGTCCGTGGTTGAATGATTCCTTCTAAAACATGCTTGTCCTTTAGCCCTCTTACCTTCCATCTTTAGCCAATCGTTGATCTTCTTTTCTAAGATAATGCCATATAACTTGGCTAGGAGAGAGATAATCATAATGGTCCGATAATTAGAGGGGCTATTTTTATCGCCACTTTTGAAAATATGAACAATGAGGCTCTGAGTCCAATGTATAGAGAACCATTGCTTGACTGCTAAATTAAAGAGTTTGTGGATGTGCGGAATGAGGACAAGCCTCCCAATTCTTAAGATTTATGCTTGGTAGCCTTCAATGTCTTTGACTTTTCCATTTGCTAAGCACTTAACCCTGAAATCTAGGTCTTCTAATGAAAAAAATTCTTTCATTACAAGGAGGGTTTGAATGTTTTAAATAACTATTATATTTAATAATAGTTATATGTAAAATCACATAAAATTAATTATTTAAGAATATAAATTAATTATTAAATAAAAAATTGTATTTTCAAAATTTCAAAATTAATTTTAATTATTTATAATATTTAATTTAATATATAGTTTTTAAATAACTTTAATAAGTTTTATAAAACTTTAAAATTCAACCGTGTACATCAATGCTCATACAAATAAATGACTAACTTCTATATTTTCATATAAATATATTTAAAAAAATCAAATCATTCAAATGAATAAAGATGTATATACAACCCGGGTGAAAACGTGAAGGTGGGTAACACTTTCGTGAGAAATCAGTGCAAAATCGTCTTAGCGGAAGTTATTCGGCCGAATAAAAATAATTATTCGGCCGAATAATTGACATTATTCGGCCGAATAATTTTGAGGTTATTCGGCCGAATAACCACAAACAGTTCTCCGTCCCGTTTAACGGAGACTCTTGAAATTTGTGCAAACGGTTGCCGGACGGAAAAAAATTTCGGGCAATAGTTTATTCGGCCGAACAATTATTCGGCCGAATAATTGTTCGGCGGAATAAATATTCGGCCGAATAATGGTTCGGCCGAATAGTTATTCGGCCGAACAATTATTCGGCCGAATAATTTTTCTGCATAAAAAGACAGCATCGGCTGCCATTTGGCATTCCCTGTTGGAATTATTTGGACCCCGCATGGGCCCGCAGTAGTCCTCTGCCACCCTGCCGACGCCCCAACCTGCTGCTCGCCACCCCGCTTCTCGCCGCGCTGCTTGTGTTTCACGGCTGGCTCTTTCTCCGCGAATCGCGTCTGCTCTATTGCTGCTGTCGTTCGTCGGTTCTTACGTTTCTTCGGGGTGTGATTTTCGCTTGCTCTGTTCGTTTTAAGCAGCGAGTTCGTTGGTTGTCATTTCTGCTGTCGATCGTCGGTTTTCACGTTTCGTCGGGTTGTGATTTCTGCTAGTTGCTGCTCGTTGGTGGTAGCGTGTCGGTTGGTCTGTGTTCGTTGTCAGGTGTGTGTTGGTGGGTTGCTTCCCTGAAGGTGTTGCGGTTTTATCTGAACGGTTGAAGGTGCGTTTTCGCCTTTGTTTTTACTAATTGCTTCTGTTTGTTAATGTTATAGGGCTTATCTAATGACGTTAGTTGTTGTTTGTGAAGGAGATAGGTGTTGTTTTGAGCGTTGCTGGGTTGAATAGAGGCGGCGTTGGGATCGACGATTCTTCACTGCATTTTTATATACAGGTATGCATCGTCGTAAACTTTGTTTTTATGTTGTTGGCAGTATTAGAATTGAAAAAATCTGTAGTGCGTCTTAATATTGGAAGGTTAAATGTTTTAAAATGCAGTTTTTATTTTAGAGAATCAGTTTTCTGTCCATGAACTCTGTTCATGAACAGTTCAGTTCGTGAACTCTGTTCATGAACAGTTCAGTTCGTGAACTCTGTTCATGAACAGTTCAGTTCGTGAACTCTGTTCATGAACAGAGTTCTGTTCGTGAACTGAGTTCATGAACAGAGTTCTGTTCGTGGACTGAGTTCATGAACAGAGTTCTGTTCGTGGACTGAGTTCATGAACAGAGTTCTGTTCTTGAACTCTGTTCATGAACAGAACTCTGTTCATGAACAGAATACCATTACTTATAGGTTAGATATGAATATGAATAATATAATAGTACTAGCTATGATTAGTTAATGATCTTTAGCTGTAATAATGTTGTTATCATTGCTCAAAGGGTATTGGTTCTCTGATTGACGTAAGCTTTTAGATAATTGAGATGAACTAACCCCATTAAAGTAGGCGGTCCTTTCGATTCAATCTAATCACATGCATTCAACAATGAATCTCAACCTCCTACTTGGAATTGGGTATCTGTATAATATCATGAAAACTATGGACTTACTACTACTCCATCAACCATGAATGTTCGTTTGCTATCATAGAAGTTCTGTTCATGAACAGGGTTCTGTTCATGAACAGGGTTCTGTTCATGAACAGGGTTCTGTTCATGATATGCTATGATATGCATGAAATTATTGGTTCTTTATATATATGGATATTTAAACCTTAATCCCTGATGAGTTTCATATTAAGTTTTCCAAATTCTCAATAAAGTGATGATAAAGGATATATTAAACAACTTTATAAATGATCAACATGTGGTGTGACGATGTTAAGTCAGGTACAAGAATGTCAATTGAGTTCATGAACTCTGTTCATGAACTCTGTTCATGAACTTTGTTCATGAACAGAGTTAACTTAGAAAGTCACTTAAAAATTCAATATTGTAAGTTATTAAGTATTTTTTTTATAAAAATTAAGGAATGTTTGTTTATTGAGATATAGAATGAAAACATAAGTGATAGTTTAAAAATTAGGAAGGTGATTGAACTATTACAATATGGGATGATTATTGATGTCATGTTTATGATGCAATATTGTTCTTAGAGTTAGGAGAGTAACTTACAAAAGAAAGTAAGTTATAATATTTTAGGTGGCTCTACATTTTTTACGCAGATCTTAAGAGATATGTTTTTAATTTTGTAGAATGAACATGTACAACTTCAATGTTTGTAAATTGTTTTATCATAGATCTTAACTAGAAGTTTCTTAATAAGGGTATATTTATGTTATACTATTTGAGGAAGCTCTACATTTTGTATGCAGATTTTTAATAGATATGTTTTGAGTTTGTAGAGTTAACATGTACAACTTCAATGTGTGTAAATTGTATTATCATAAATATAAGTTAGAATTCTTTTAATAAGAATACATATATATGTTTAGTGAGATGTTTGTTTGTTGACATATATAATTCAAACATATTTGTTGGATTAAAAGTTTTTAAGGTTATTATACTATTTCAATTAATTGTGTTTTATAATGAAATGATTATTAGATATGTTCTTTATGTTGCAATATTAGGTAGGGTAAGGAATTTTAGTTAATTAATTAGAGTTAGGAGGGGGACTTAAATTTTGTTGGAGTTTTTAATCAAATATTGGCTTGATGCTTGTAGTGGTAGTTATGTACATTTTCAATATGTTAATGTTTGTGTAAATTTAGAAGTTATATCAAATGGAAAGAGAGTCTGCGAAGGGAAAGCGTAGGAGGTCATCACAATCTTCAGGAATTGGTGTTCCAATTGGTAGTCGAAGGTTGTCGAATTCACCGCAGGGTTCAGGTTTATTGCATGGGTCCCAGTCGTTTGATCACCAACAAGTTCGAGGGAGTACAAATGATTCTCCTTTGTCTTCTGTGGGAGAGCGTCGATCCCAACGTTCTGTTGGTATGAACATTAATGTTTAATAATGTATAATTTGTATTTTTTGTGTGTTGAATTTATGGAAAAAGTTAATTTTTGACTACGGCTATATTTGAAGCAGAGCGATGTTCAGAAGATGTGCGTAATTCGATGGAGCGAGGGGAAGATCAAGATAGGAATATAGATGATGGAATAGGTGTGGGTGGAGAGCAGGGTCCTGAAGTTCCTCCTAGAGCTAGGACGACATATGTTCCACTAGCTGAGGGGTGTACACCCATATCAACTTATCCGTCTGATTTACCTGATGAGCTTCCATGGCGAGGTGTTGTGCAACAAACTATTCTTGAAAGTTGTAAATCCCACTATGACAGGTTGAACAATGATCTTTGTTCTTTGGATCTCCCTCCAGAGAGTCGACAAAGTCTAGAGATTGTTTTGGCATCTTTGCAAAAATTCATTGATGCATACGATGAACTTGGACCAACTACAAATAGTTTTGTTCATTTGATGCGGATGCGAAAGGAGCAAGTTATGGGTCCAGATAAGTGGGAGGTTGTGAAGGAGAGAGTCAGTAGAGAACAAGCCAATTCAATGTTCAATTTCAAAGAAGGCCTTAAGCGAAAAATGTTGAAAGTGCAATATTTCAAGCATCCTCAAATTGCACATTTCATATATGATCGATTTCTTGCAGCTTATGGTCGATTGCCTTGGAACGATGAGGTTCCTAATTATTTTGCTAGATTTTTTTATGCGGAGTTTTTTCTAGGTATGAAGCCTAACTATACTGATGTTCCCTCTGACTTTTATGGAGCTGGAAAGGGTAGAATATATAATCGAAAAGGTGCTCTTAGAGACCCTGCCACTATACAACCTCCACCTGAGATACCCCGTCCACCAAGGGTTGTGGCTTTAAGATCAGAGATGGAGACAACATCTCAACTAGGGACAATTGGAAGGGAATCAGTAGGTGATGGTTTAGCTTCAGCTCTTGTAGGAGTAGAAGTTGGTTTGGGGCGAGAGAAGGCTCGCGCTATTCTTCGTCAGAGTTTTGTCTACAAGACGAATGACGAGGTAGATGCATTGAGCATTGATGATCTCAGGGCTTATGCTAAGTCTTGTCGAGATATAGCTTCAGATGTGTTATCTAATGACACATCGAGCATGGGAGAGGTTTGTTGATTATGCTATGATAATCTATTTGATTTTTTATTAATCATTTTGAATTGAATATTTTGCTACATGGGAATAAGTATATTAAGCAAATGTATTTTGTTTGTAGTTTACGAGAATGTTAAATGCAAATAATTTTCGAGTCTCCAGTAGTCAAAATCAAGAGCATCCTAGTCAAAATGAAGAGCGCTCAGGAGAGGTATTTTAATTATAATATTTATGATTGAACATGATATTTTTTTTGTTTACTTGAATTTTAATAAATATCAATGTATCTTATTGTTAATTTGACTTATCTATGCAGGTTTCATTAGATTCCAACTTTTTAGATGATTTACCATCTCTTGTGAGCTAATGATTTTAATTTTTTTGTTTTGGTTTTAAGTTAATTTGCTTAATTTATTATTTGTATCTACTATGTTTTATTTACTAACAAAATTTAAATTTTAGGGAAGAGACCACTTGGAAATTGGGGGCGAAGATGTGGGGTCTTTAATGAATGCCGATATTGGCACTGAGGTAATTTTGTCGAACTAGAAATGATTTTTGACATAAGTTTAATGTTTTATATTTTTTTGATTTATTTGAAAATTGTTTTTGTACATGTTGCAGCTTGGCTCTTTGAGATCTTTTGGAGCCAAAGGAAAGTCTCTAGGGGAAAAAAGTGGTGGACATGCATCCAAAGAATTTGATGTACGATTTTTTTAATAATTGAATTGTTTTGTAGATGAGTTTAATATCTTAATATTTTGAATTTAGTTTAAAATTGTTTAAATAATTTATGATCTAAATTTATAATTTGTTTTTTTGTGTGTTGTAGGTGGAGTTGAGTCCCAGGGAAGGTCCTAGTGGAAAATAGTGGAAATATATTGGTCGAGATGGATAGTGGTTCAGACTTTATAGTTTTTGTTGATATCTATATATTGGTGTTGTTTTGAACATGGAGGGTATTTATTTTTTGATTATATATATATGTACATTGAATTCACAAGTTCATCAACTCTTTTTTGGATTATATACATGAGTACATGTCCATTATTTCTCATTTGGTAAATGTTTAGAATATGTTTTGCATGAGTTTTGATAATATTTATAATATGTTTCGCATGAATGTTTGAAATGTTTTTATAGGTGCAATCCAAGGTTAGGAAATGTTGAATGATGACAATGAATGTTATGAAGTTAGAAAATGGGAAGTGTTAGGAATGTTTGAAATGTTATTTCAAGTTGGGAAATGTTGAATGTTGAGAATGAATGTGATGGTAAGAATCAATGTTGGAAAAAAATGAATGGGAGGTGTTAGAGAAAAAGAAATGTTGGGAAAGAATGAATGGGAGGTGTTATGGAAGAATGAATGTTTTCAATTTGTTATGTTGAGAATAAGTGTTATTATAATATGTTTTGCATGAATGTTTAAAATGTCTTGATAGGTGCAACCCAAGGGTAGGAATGAATGGGAGGTGTTGGAAATGTTTTTAAAATGATAATCTAAGTTAGGAAATATTCAATGTTGAAAATGAATGTTATGGTAAGAATTAATGTTGGGCAAAATTAATGGATTTTTAATTAATTTAATTTTTATTTTCAATGTTCAGGTACATTTGATGAAGGCTGAAATCATGGCAAATGGGGGTAACGGTTTTTTGTTTTTTTAATCATAAGCGAAGATTCCAGGATTGTGAAGTTTGTGCTAAATTAGAGCAATGATTTTAAACAACAATTTGATGAATTTTCATTGATTTGTTGTAAATAATCATTTCTCTAATTTAGCATAAGCTTCACAATCCTGGAATCCTTGCTTGTGATTAAAAATCAAATGATCGTTATCTCCATTTGCCATGATTTCAGTTATGTGAATTTGCACAAGCGATATTTTAAATTAAAGATTTGGGACGGAGAACTTGGTTACAATTTTAAGACATCTATTTAAGATCATATTTATGGTGAAGTATGTATTAAAGAAACATGTTCGATGGATTAATATACTACAAAATTTAATAGGTCTTTTTGTATTTTTTCGTTAGTATTAATCAACCAAAAGTAAAAATTCGGGGCGGAGTGGGCATAGCCACATCCGTTATCTCATCCCTTAGTGGTCTAATAGACATATGGGGACCCGAATAAAGTACTTTTGAATTTTTAAATTATATTTGAATTCATTTTTAAGCATGTTAAAGTACAACCATTTAAGCTTAGTTGTCATTCAAGAAAATATTCATAAAATCTCAATGAAAAAATATATTGGGCACAACAATTTTGATAATTGGACAAAAAATATATTGCACACAACAATTGACATGGACAAAAATATAGATCAATTTATTTTTGATATATAGTTAAAAACATCGTAATGGAATACCATCTTCAACTATCCGTTCATGGTCACATATGGATAGTTTCCATTTTTTGGTTTTCAATTGTTTTTTTGATGGAACTTGTATCAATTTTATTCGAGATGCACATACTAAATGACTATATTGACAACATATAACATCAGGCTCATAATCCTGAAAGTATACATAATTTTTAGTCATATGCGTCTGCTGAAAAAAGTAGCCTTTTAAAATGATGGATCCTCTTTCGTATGTAAATCCGTTGTCGTTGTAGTCCTCCAATAATTTCATTTTTCCTTCGGTGCATCGCATCAAATAATATTTGACATTTTCGTTGTTGTCTATAGGTGCAATCACAGCGAAAACATCTCATGTGCAAGTTATGATTGGTGTTAGCGTATTTAAATGAATTGAATTGACCACTTATGGCGAAGGATTAGAATGAACAATTGATTAAAAAGTCAAAAACAAGTTTATTACCTTCTCTTACGAGATCTGAAATTCTATCGCCATCAGACGATATTGCTATTTCTTCTGATTCTAATTCTTCAACACTTGCCAGTGGCATTTTTCCTTTTGGATTAATCTCTGTGTGTCTCCAAGCTTTTACGTAGTTGTTTGTTATGTTTTCACAAACTTCTGTAGACTCGACATTTTCAATGCAAATATGACAAAAGCATGATTGCTTTCTACTGTCAAATGCAAACACGTTGTGAAATGATTTTGTTTGAATAGAGTGAAGATCTCTAGTTCCATGTATGGTGCTAGCGTCATATGGTATTGATCTATTTATATCTTGGACCCCAACAAGCCAAAAAAACCTACACAATAAATAGTGTACATGTGTACTTAAATGTTAGTATATACATTTTTTTTAATTTTAAGAAATAATATAAATTAAAAAAATAGTGGACATACCTGCGCACGTCTTTTGATTGTTGATTATAATCATGGCTTAGATTTAATTGACACCATTGGACAACCTCTGCAGCTGAATGAAACCGTGCTGAAGAATAGTTCATTTGCCATCTTCGAAGTGCTCTTTTCACGCATGCTCCTGCACCATCATGCTCACCTTTTCCATGCCCAGTTTCAAAGAAATTCCAGCGATGTTTGATGTTCAGCGCTTTATGAAGTCGACATAACCAAAAAAATGATCGTGAAGATTTAAATTGACCCGCACATCCATCAGACCATATCCAATGCTCTTTGAATTTGACTTCGCATTTTTTCAGTGAGTCATAGAAAATATTTTCTATACAATGTTGGACAAAATGTGTGTCGTGTGTACGATCATCGCTGATATAGAAGTGATATTCTTTAATCACATCTCGATTGTCACATGTGCTTTCAATGACATCGATATCCTGTTGAGAATGTCTATATACAACATGGACAAATATCGAAACTTGGTCAGAGTGATAGTATTCACTCTGTATTTCGTTTTGTGCAGCAAATGTATAGTTTTCAGCAAAATCAACCACCGACAAAATTGTTCCGGGTGGAAAAATTTCACGAGACTGTTTGAATTGAAGATCTTGCCATCGTGCTCTATGTGAATGCTGGGTGTATTTATAAATTTCGTTTTCAAATTTTTTGAGAAAATCTGTGACGCATATCTTGTCTTCTAGCAAATCAATTCTTTTGGAACGTGAATCACTAGAACTTGTAGTATAGTTGATGTATTCGTATCTCTTCCAATCAACATTTACATTTGACAACGATTGATCATTATCGATAGGGTATTTATTGTGGAATAACACCAAATTTCCACAATGATGACAATGTTTTCCATTGACACATTTCTTTGAATAAAATACTTCATCGTGATTTCTCTCACATAAAATTTGAGATATGAATTCACGTATCGTCGGCGGAGGTGGTGAATTTGTCCAAAACATTTTACCAAATTCAAGAAACGTGTCATAATATAACTGAAATTGCACATGATAACGGCAACAACATGTATCACGTATAGTTATAGGTCGAACATACCATGGTTTTTGTTGCACAAATGTAGTGATTGATATATTAATTCCACGATGATCTTCCTTGAATTTATTGAACAATTGTACTTGTGTCATGTCCATTATATGTTTTGGTTGGCTTTCATATACATTTCGTGATATTCTTTTGCGTATCACATCTCTTGCATTTGGTGAAACTCGAGCATGTTCCAACCAATATTCTCGTACAATATCTTTAACCCCTGCTCCTAATCTATCTTTGTAAGGTTGTCTACAAATAATTGCCCAACAAGCAAGTTCATTATTTTCATCTATTTGCATTCTGAATTTGCTATGTTTGTATAATGTTTTTCTTGATGTTCCAACTGCTTTTGCTAGTTCTGTTGTCAAACGCTTTTGTTTAGTACTAGCTGAAAGAATTGCTGTATGAATTGCTTTACGTGCAGCACTGATATCTTTCTTCCTGGATTTTCCAAATTTTTTTATTGCATCGCCTATATTTTCCATCACATTTTGTTTCAATTTCGACTCTTTTGTTACTTTGTGAATACCCAATAACGATGTAGCACCTTCTAATTTCTTGGACACTAATAAACATCTCAAAATTTGTGCTTGTCCTGCTATTGAGTAATCTTTGAGAACTTCATCATAAAATTTTGTAGCACGATATCGTGCAACATGTACTGGTAGTTTTTCTCCATATTTGTCGCAATCAATGTCTTCTAACATTTCATCATCAATAGTAAAAGTACCTATACATCAAATTAAATTAAATTTAACATATATCAAAAAATAAAATTCATTATAAAAAAATGAATTTGGAAAATATATGATATATACATACCAGGTTCAATTTCTGGATTTTGAACTTGATCTTCAATATTGATTTCATCGACATTAGCATGTAAATCACTATTTACATCTTCTACAATGTTCTTTTCAACTTCAATTTGTTCTTCTTGTACTCTATTTTCAATTTCCATTTCTTCAACATTGTCATGTAAATCTGTATTTATATCTTCAATAGTTCTCTCTTCCGTTTCAGCAACCCTTTGTTTTTTGGCAATATATCTGAGTTTTTGTTTCTCTCTATTATCATCATCATCACGTTTACGATCAGCTTTTCTTTTACGATTTCTCTTATTGCCCATGGTTGTTTAATCTATAGACGATAAATTAAAGAATCATGTTACTTTATAGTAAAAACAAATAAATTAAGATTTAAAAACATTTACGGAATTTATAAAAACATGAACTGAAAACAACTATTTGAAAAAAACCTCTTTCAATTAAATAAAAAGTGCAAAGCTACTTTGAAAAAAAAACATCCTTGCAAAGAACCTCCTTGCAAACATGTCTAAGAAAAGAAATATTTTGAAAAAACTCCTTGCAAATATCCCTTAAAAAAAACACTTTCAATGTGTTTTGGAAAAAAGAAGAAGAAACATACTTTGTAAAAATCTTTTTTTCAAAAAAATGTTTTCTTTGCAAATATACAACAAGAAAATAAATATTTGGAAAAAACTTCTTGCATTTATATGCCTTAGAAAAAAATTTTCTTCAATGTGCCTTTGGAAAAAAGAAGAAACATACCTTGTAAAAACCTCCTTTTGCAAAAAATGTCTTCTTTGTAAAAATGCAATAAAAAAGAGATATGTTGGAAAAACTCCTTCAATGTGCCTTTTGTAAAAAAGAAGAAGACATAGTTTGTAAAAACCTCCTTTTGCAAAAAATGTCTTCTTTGTAAAAATGCAATAAGAAAAAAGATAGTTTGGAAAAACTCCTTGCAAATATGCCTTGGAAAAAAAAACTCCTTCAATGTGCCTTTTGTAAAGAAGAAGAAGAAACATAGCTTGTAAAAACCTCATTTTGCAAAAAATGTCTTCTTTGTAAAAATGCAACAAGAAAAGAGATAGTTTGGAAAAACTCCTTGTAAATATGCCTTAGAAAAAAAAACTCCTTCAATGTGCCTTTTGTAGAGAAGAAGAAGAAACATACCTTGTAAAAACCTCCTTTTGCAAAAATTATATCCTCCTTCCGAAATTAGTTTGACAAAAAAATGCGAAGTTCAAACATGCGAAAATAATGAATTAACTTTATGTTTATTTATATGAGTATAAATTTTTATTTTTATTTTTTTTCCGGCCGACGAAATTTTTTTCCGTTTAGTTATTCGGCCGAATAACCTTCGCTATAAGTTACGGCGCCGTTACGGAAAACAGTTATTCGGCCGAATAATTATTCGGCCGAATAATTATTCGGCCGAATAATTATTCGGCCGAATAATTAATTCGGCCGAATAATCTCTGAAACATGACCGATTCAGATCTCTGCAAAATTTTCAGGTTTCTCCATTTTCGGAAGGAGAAAACCACCTCTTACACAACAAAACGAATGTCGGACTTCATACCAGTAGATTCATTATTGAATCTACTTTACGAGGGTATAAATTTTGTTGTATATAGATAAGAACTGATATTTTTTAAGTTTTATATTTGTAACATGTGTCGAGTTATGATTCAGCTCTTTAAAAAAACAGCGAAAAGAAAAATCCATAACTTTGTAAATACAACACCAAAAAAATCGAAGAAAATGTGGGTCGATTCATTGACGTGTCTACTTCAAAAGGGTGGTCTTAGATTTTTTGATTTTATAGCGGGTTGAGAGAAAAGTGGTGCAACAAAAAGGTTGTTGAAAATCGACTGAGTTTCCCCATGGATCGACTTTAAAAAAATATAATAATTAGTATAGAGGTCCATTGGATGCAAACTTATAGTCACGCGTTAGTACATTGTGTGTAGATTGTCGTAGCATTTTCAGTTTTTGCAAAACACAAGTCTAACAACGATTTTAGTGGTGCAACAAATCATAACTCTTTTGTAGTCTTTTCATTTTATAAGAACACACTGTCAAACATTTGCGAAATCGACATATCAAATCTTAATAAAAAAAATTGAAAAAATTATGAGTAGAAAGCTAACATAATTCTACAAAAGTTTTCTTTTTACGGCAAAGTGAAATTTTAAATAAAAATATCACTTTTGTTCGCCCGAAGTTGGAAGACATGAAAAAAACAGAATTATTTTCTCACGAGACCCCCCAAAATAGACACCCATCTTCATTTTTTCACCCACCCATAATATTATAATATCAAATTTTAAATACTAGCATACCCCCAAAACGGGGAAATGAAACGTCGAGAAGAAATTCAATCACCACTGACTAATTTAATTGAGTGTATGTATTAACTAGTAGGCATACATTTAAACCCATAGTGATTTTTCTTCATTGAAGTAATAAGTCTAGTCAATTTTTAATAATGTGTTGCTCACCTTTCAACTCTACCTTAGGTTATGGAAGTTTCTAAAGCTCATGCAACTCAAGGAATTGGTAAAAGGCATAGCATGGTGTTTACTCCAACCATTCAACCTAATATCCCCAACCTACACCCAACTACGAGATCACAAAGGTCGTATCTTTAAGGAATTGTCTTGCTATGTGATTGGCGTTCATCAAATCAACATGGCATTCCATCATGTTGACCCTATGATTGATCATTCTTACACAGGAATTAAATACCATCAAAAGAGAGGGGGCAACATGTTGTTTCTCAATGTAAAAATGCCATTTGATCATTTTAGCATCTCGCAATTCGAATAATAGCGACCACATGCATTGGATTTTGGGCTACCATATTTAAATGATTTGAGAGTGGTAGTAATACTGCCCTCGACAACCTTAACGGAGTCAGAGTCTAATCCATGCAGGGTAATCTTCCTCTTCCTCTTCGCTATTATATTTTTCTTCCACCTACACTGCTCCTGTAAACTTCATTAGATGTATTTAATCTTGTAATGATACCTTATCTTTGCTTACACGATAATGGAGACGTGGGTTCCTTCGGAGCAGTAGAAAGAGTATCTTGATCTGTTCTTTATAAGTTTTACTTTATAATGTGTAAGTGGAGTTCAAGAAAGAGATTACATGGTCCCAGATTGTTTATTTTGAGCTGCAGGGTCTCCACTCCAAGTTTAGGTTCAAACTCGTTGTATTATTGAGAATGGTTGCGATGCCGCTGGTAGATTTTGAAAGCTCTGGAATTGAATTTCCGTAAGCAAAGCGCAATTTTAATTGCAGTTGCAGAAAATGGATCAATGAATAGTTTAGTTTATTTGAGACACCTGGACTAACTGATCGATGTCAACTATTCTCAGGTCGAAACCTGAATTGGTTTATGGAGATAGTGGAACTTGAGTGTCTATGATGGAGTCAGAGCAAAGCATACCGTGCAATATATATATGGTTGTTTTTTCAAGGCACCTTAAGCCTTCGTCTTGAATTTTGCTTTCTCTCACGCCAGAGACAGTGAAAACGATTTTATTCTGCATAACAGTATTACCAGAGTTGCAGTAATGGAGTTCTTAAATATTAGTATTGTATTCTTTGCAGTCGTAGCATTGTGGTTGCAACTTTTCTAGACAACTTATACTACTTGTTACAATGCCATTTACAGTTTTGGAGATTCTCCGATACAGGGAATTTGTTAGCGTCAACAGCTTTGCGAGCCACAGCCTTAGACCCTGCTTTCTTCGCATTCAAGAAGATCGGGCCGCTTATGACTCAGCGTGTTAGCATGTCAGCCGGTAATTATGCCGATTGCAAATTTAAGAAAAAAAAGTGTGGTTAGTGGTGCATTTTTTATTCTTAAAAGAGACAAGGCTAATCTCCTTTGTTAGTCCATAAATAAAATAGAAAATAAATGTTTTCACTAGTAACCAAAAAAATTCACAACAAAACTCCAATAGATGCAACAGTTTGATACATCCGGTGTAAAACAATGAAAATGATGCTTAGCCTTTGAATTAATAAATTTTAAATACCATATCTCACAGCCAGCTTACGCTGAGCTGATATATATTTTGCACAAAAGTGGAAAAAAGCAATGAGCCATTGATCTCTCTCCTTGTCTTGCTCGCCTGCTCGAGGATCACAAGGTTATTTAAAAGAATTAGAGGCATTCAATTCAATTCATGAGTCACCATATGGTGACACAAATATATAATTATTATTCATCTATAGGCCAGTCTGTCTCTATTCAGCTAGCCCGACCACATTTAAGAGCATTGTTAGGGATTGAATATTCATCTCTTAATGAACCCACAGGAGAATAGACTCAGAGGTAGAACTGTTGCCCAAGGTATTGATGTGTCCAATTCTATGAACACAAATTCCACATCCCAACATTGTCCAAAGCCACACGAATTAATGTCCATGACCGGCCCATATAAATATATTAGTTTAATACACGAGTCATGGTTCTCACTTGTGTAGTGCTGCAGGAAACGATGTCAAACAAGTTGTATTCTTTTATGCTTGCCTATGTCCATGGGCCACCATCCATTTTGCAAACAAATCTTTGGTCATTAGCAATTGATAACATATTGAGAGCATAAGGGTGAAATACCAACATCTTTGGAGGAGTTGTGGGCATACGGGTGTGTGAAGCTAAAGAGCATACGGGGCTTGGAGCACACGACAAAGCTTAGAATCCTAAGTATTCGTGGGATGTCCGAGTTAGAAGAGCTTTCAAGTGATTGTGAGAAATTTTAATAAGAATGTTTTAGAAAAAATGGTTTTAAACCAAAAAATCACTTGAAAGGAGTTTCAAAAAATGGTCGAAATCTTAGCCATTCCAATGCCATTCCAGGGGGGAAATGAGAAATATTGAAGTTCTCTTGGTCGAAATATTTCTTTTAATGAGAAATATTCAGAGAGCCATTAACCATATAACAATACTCTCAATTTAAATACATATTAGGTAGTCCTAAGGTTTAAAGGTAGGGGAGGAGCCGAGATGGCTCATAGAAATAAGGCAGCTTTATCCTCTGGCAGGTTAAGACAAGTCTACCCCACACGAGATATGGTGGCGCAACTCATTCTCACAAGGTACCTATTCTTACACAATCCAATTAAAAGGATACAAAACCTGTAAATAGGCTGCTCGGAGCTTCCCTAAGCTTTCCATCCAAAATAACTAACACATCACATTTATACTCATAGTATCCAGCTTACCTAGAAAATGATTCCAAATCCAGAGATATAAAGTAGATAAGATCATCCAGATTCACGCGGGTTCACTATTTCTCCTTCGTCCATTGCATTAACAGATCTTCGTCAATTGCATCAGCACCTGTATTCGTTGGAGCGCTAAAAGTTGATTCGTTGGAGCGCTAAAAGTTGAGGACCAGTTTGGGTATTGAAGTAGCTGATAATATTGAGCAATGATCTGAATTGCACCTGCATTAACATTAGAAGGAGCTGCCAAGTATGGACCCATTGACATCTTTGGAGGAGTTGTGGGCAGACGAGTGTGTGAAGCTGAACAGCATACGTGGGTTGGAGCACCCGACAAAGCTTAGAATCCTAGATGTTCTTTCTTTATTTATTAACTTACTTCGTTTTGCAAAATCTGCGAGGGCATGCAGTGAGCGCTTGACGGCCGCGCGAACAGCCTCGCGCCATGAGAAATGTTTGGCGAGGGTTTGCAGGTGACCACGGAGGCCGTGGACTGAATCGCTATCGACGTGGTCCTCCTCATCCTCCTCTAGCGGTGGAGTTGCTGAAGATGACGAGGCCTCCGACTGCTTTCTCTTGTGCCGGCCTTTCTTCTCGTGTCTGGAGTCTGGGCTTCTTCGCTCCATGTGACCGCGGCCTTCGCTGCCTGCCTCTTCCCATGGAGTCTGGGCTTCTTCGCTCCATGTGACCGCGGCCTTCACTGCCTGCCTCTTCCCAGCTCCTCCCCTTCTGCTGTTACTGCTTCATTGGAATTCGAACCCAAGATCCTTGAGCTGTTCAACATAAAGATGCCCGTTATGTTTCTCGGTGAGTGAACTCGTAGTGGTTGCTTCGTCGTTGATCTGAAATTTGACAGAAATGCAGTGAGCGCTTGACGCGAAATTTAGTAACTATTTGAACAGGAAATTATTGGTATGACACGGGGCAGCTCCTCATAGGTAGTTGGCAGACGACGAAAGCTCGAGGGGAGCTGACCCCTTAATATATGCCTTCGGCGTAATTATATTTAGATTTGGATTATATATATAAAACAACTCGTAAATAGTATGTAAGATTTTAATATAAATTTTAGATGTTTATTATTTTTAGCTTTTCAATTAATATACTTCTGGTAGTCAAATATATATATATATATATATGGATTTTAATTAATTTTTATGTAAAAAATAATATTTTAATATTCAAATTTGGTGTATTTAAATAATTATAATTAGTAACAAAATTATTAATTATTTTCTTTTCAAAACTGTTTTAATTTTTAATATAAAAACATTATATATTTTACATAGCAAAAATAAATTAACTATAAATCTACATATGGTTTGATTTATAATGTATAGGTAATTTCTTTAAATCATTAGGATTCTTATCTTAAAAAGATTTACAAGTTCCCTGATGCTATAGATAACATTCAAACTCTCCTTATATCAGAAGAAGTTTTCTCGTTAGAAGACATTGATTTTGGGGTTAAGCGTTTAACAAATGAAAAGCTAAGGACATTGAAGGATGCCAAGCATAATTCTTAAAAATTGGAGGGTTTATCCTCATTCAACACATCCACAAACTCTTCAATCTAAAGGTCAAGCAAGGTTTCTCTACTCCTTGGAATTAGAGCCTCTTTATTTATATCTTTAAAAGCAGTGATAAAAGTAACCCCTTTAATTATCAGACCATTATGAGTATCCCTCTCTTAGCCAAGCTTCACGGTATCATTTTAGAAAAGAAAATCAATGTCTGGATAGAAAGTGAAGGTAAGTGGGCTAAAGGTCACACGGGTTTTAGAAGATATCACTCTACCATGGACCACCTTATTATGATTAGGATAATTGTGGAGGAATGTCATGAAAGTAAAGCCAATCTCTTTTGTTGATTTTTGGACATTATGATACAATGCCTAGAAATAACTTGTGGAACATATTAGAAGAGCTAAAGGTTCCTTTCGAGTTGAAAGTTGTTGCGATAAGGTTGTATGAGGCTGTCATTGCCAAATTAAAGAGCATTGAGGGGTGGTCGAAAGAAATCAATTGTAATATTGGAGTTAAGCAATGATGCCCCCTCTCCCCTACCCTTTTCGGCATATACATCAATAAGCTAGAAGGTTAAATTTAGAAGAAGTAGGTTGCGCTGGCACGACCTTGGCTGGAATAGCCGTCATCCTCCTTCTCTATGTTGACGATATAGTTCTTATGGCAAGGTGTCCCTTTGATCTTGATAAACAATTGAGAATTCTCAAAGATTTCTACTCTAATATGGGTATGGCTATTAACAATGACAAAATGAAAGTTATGATTATCAAATCCAAGAAGGTCACTTACGCTAATTTTGTGTATGACAATAGCAACTTGGAGGAAGTGTCTTCTTACAAATATTTCAGAATCGATATTCATCACAAGCTCAACTAGAAATTTAGCATTGAGAAAAATGATTAATGGATGGTGGAAAGCTTATTTTATCCTTGAAAATAATTGTAAGTCACCAAACCTTGTGACGTGGGATAAAAAGAAGTTCATTTTTGAAACTCTCATCACTCTCATTATTTTGTATGGTTGTGAAGTCTAGGGTTGCAACATCTCTAGGAAGTCTTGGAGAAAGATTGAGCAAATCTGGAAATGTTTTATAACATATAACCTCGAAATTAAAATCAATACAGCCTATCATATTCTCCTAATAGAAGTGCCCCCCCCCACCCCTCGAGAGCATCTCTATGACTAGGTACTTGATGCACAAGTACAAGATAAATAAAAGGGGATACCAAAGATTTCCTAAAATTGCTTTAAAATCCAGCCAATACCACATACAGAGGCTAGTATAAATATGCCATGGCTTGGTTAAACCATTGGGGGATTGCTGAAAATGTAATTTTGCAAAATATCAATGACATTAAAAATATTATCGTTTCAAAGTTTAAAGAGAAAATGTGAGGTGAAAAATATTTAGAGGCTAAAAGAAAATTAAGATACTATAAGGAGGTCATTAACCCTAATCTGGATAATCAAAAGTATCTCTCTATTTTAAATAGTTCGAAGAAGGATATTAATATAGTTAAGATAAGAATGAACTCTGATAAGCCACATAGTGAAATAGAGCGCTGGACAATTCCTAAAACACCATGGGTGGAAATGATTTGCCATCTCTGCAAGTCTATGAGCATTGGAGATGAAAGACACTTTCTATTAGAGTGCTCTTGAACTTTCAAACATGTCAAAACTATGGCAACCTAGGAACGCTTCTTTCTAATTTTTTTGAGCATAATTTTTTTTTACAACAATCCAAATAATTCATTTAATTTTTCTTAAGATTCAATAGGCCAAGTTGATCTTAGTGGACATTAAGTTCGCATGGGTGTAGCTTGACTCACGATTCACTTGAAAATGAGATGTTATATTGTAATATAGGTCACGAGTTCAAAACATCTGGACTTACTCGTGCCCCATGTTTGCGGGCTGTGTGGGTGCATATAAGGGTATAGTAATAGCGGACGAGATCATTGGACTCCGTGTCACGCGAGTACCAACCCCATCCCAGTTGTCGATTCCCCTAATACAAATAATAATAATAAGAAGCATGCAAATACAATGCAAAAAATTATAATATCAAATTTTAAATATTATATTTATTTTTAAATTATATATATATATATATATGATACAATATTTATCTTTACATCTTCAATTAATATTGTTATATATATAGCACTCAAATATATATGGATATTAGTTAATTCCCATATAAAAATATAATATCTTAATATTCAAACTTTGTTTATTTAAAATATTAAAATGAGTAGAAAAAATATTTATTATTATTATTATTTGTTTTTAAAATAGTAGTTGTATATATCTCTATATATTATATTTTAGATATTATTATTTTTTAATTTTATGATAATGGTAGTTATTTATGTCTAATAAAATTAATTTTAATTTTTTTAAAAATATATATATATATAAAATCATGTCCAATTAATATTGCTTAATTGTGTTTTTTTCTAGCTAAAAACAAAATAAAAACAAAATAATCAAAACTGATTGTTAGTCAACATATATAAACATTTTTTATCAAAACAAGCTAAACACTATTCAGCCTGCTGCTGGCTACTTAATGCAGCTGCAGCAGGCCTAATGATCGTTGGATTTCAAGGTTCAACTTTGCTTAATTCTGTTTTTTTCTAGCTAAAAACAAAATAAAAATAAAATTGCCAAAACTAATTGCTAGTCAACATACATAAACATTTTCTATCAAAAACAAGTAAAAACAAAAAGACTAACACTATTTAACACGCTACAGATTACTTAATACAGCTGCAGTAGGCTAAATAGTGTTCAACAAAACATAAATATCCCAAATGACCAACAATTCCAATTACTTCAAGAAAAGAAAGTCATTTTGATCTCTTTTATGTTCCAGCTAAAAGCAAAATAGAAATAGCCCAAACTGATTGCGACTCAACATACATAAATGTTTTCTATTAAAACAAACTAAAAACAAACATATGTAGCACAAAAAGAAAATGACCAACTGTTCCAATTACTTAAAAAGAAAATGAGTCACTTTGATCTATTTTACTTAAAGAGGAAAAATTCAAATAAAACGCTGAAGAGTTTGAATATCGGCCACTCGTGTTAAATCCAGTGAACGACACTTCCTAAAGAGACGTGCTGTTTTGTTTTCAAATTGCTACAGAGAATATAAAAGTAATATAATTTCAAAATCGTCAAGCTGTTTTGTTATCAAATTCCTAAATTGATTGTAGAATCCAGTCAGTCAAAACACGGATAACGAAAACGTCATACAGAGAATATAAAAGTAATATAATTTCAAAATCGTCAAGCTGTTTTGTTATCAAATTCCTAAATTGATTGTAGAATCCAGTCAGTCAAAACACGGACAAGGAAAATGTTATACATATAATATAATTGTCAAATTTGGCTGGCTGTTTTGTTTTCTAATTCCTACATTGAATTGATTGTAGGAGTCGTTTGCGTATAAACCACTCACTCATGTCTGTATCAGAAAACTTCATATAAAAACTGGCAGCCCTTGTGCTCTGAGATAGGCTGTGGCGTTCACTGTTGACATACGCATTTTGGGTTATTTTGATTTTAATTGAAGTTACTCGAGGCGAGGCGAGGCCATCATGGAGGATTTGTCGAAAAGCCTCAAGGTGGAGTTCGACGCAACGTCGGGAGTCGCTCAGCTTATCATGAACCGCCCGTCCCGGAGAAACGTACTCGACGATAATTTCTTCAAAGAGTTGCCTCGAATTCTGTCGAGTCTGGACGACAACCCCTCAGTTAGAGTCGTCATTCTGAAGGCCTCCGGCAACCATTTCTGGGGATAAACCTGCCCATATAAATATATTAGTTTAATACACGAATTAATGTTTCATGACCGGGGATAAACCTGCCCATATAAATATATTAGTTTAATACACGAGTCATGTTTCTCACTTGTGTAGTGCTGCTGGAAACGATGTCAAATAAGTTGTATTCTTTTATGCTTGCCTGTGTTCACGGGCCACCATCCATTTTTCAAACAAATCTTTGGTCATTAGCAATTGATAACATATTGAGAGCATACGGGTGAAATACCAACATCTTTGGAGGAGTTGTGGGCATACGGGTGTGTGAAACTGAAGAGCATACGAGGCTTGGAGCACGCGACAAAGCTTAGAATCCTAAGTATTCTGTGGGATGTCCGAGTTAGAAGAGCTTTCAAGTGATTGTGAGAAATTTTAATAAGAATGTTTTAGAAAAAATGGTTTTAAACCAAAAAAAACACTTGAAAGCAGTTTCAAAAAATGGTCGAAATCTTAGCCATTCCACTAGGGAAATGAGAAATATTGAAGTTCTTTTGGTCGAAATATTTCTTTTAATGAGAAATATTCAGAGAGCCATTAACCATATAACAATACTCTCAATTTAAATACATATTAGGTAGTCCTAAGGTTTAAAGGTAGGGGAGGAGCCGGGGTTGCTCATAGAAATGAGGCAGCTTTATCCTCTGGCAGGTTAAGACGAATCTACCCCACACGAGATATGGTGGCGCAACTCATTCTCACAAGGTACCTATTCTCACACAATCCAATTAAAAGGATACAAAACCTGTAAATAGGCTGCTCGGAGCTTCCCTAAGCTCCAAAATAACTAATACATCACATTCATACTCATAGTATCCAGCTTACAATTAACATTGACAGAGAGGCAATGTGGAGCTGAGCACAAAGGCTCGCTCTCATACACAAGGAATGGCCAAACCAATTCAATTATTAAGTGAGAACTGATTACAATATATGGGTGTAGACAGTCACAACAAACCAAACCATAGATCCAAGAAAGGTGGATCTGAAACCTCTACATGCTAATCATAGAAAGTACACATCAACCCAATGACTAGATACCTGCCTAGCATTTCTACATTATTCCAACATACCCCCTTAATGTAGAAATGGATTTTCTACAACACCTAATTTCTGTCTAAGGATTTCAAAGTGAATTATGCCAATGGGTTTTGTAAATATATCAGCGACATTATCACTTGTATTACAATACAGAAGTTTAATTTCCTTAGAATCAATCTTTTCTCTAACAAAGTGATGTTGCAGCTCAATGTGTTTTGTTCTTGCATGATAAACTGGGTTGTGTGCTAGCTTGACTGCACTTTGATTGTCACAATGTATATTTGTGGGTTCTGCTTGCTTTTCTCCAATATCTTCAAGAATCCTCCTCAACCATACAGCTTCACATGTAGCACTAGACATGGCTTTATACTCAGCTTCTGTAGATGATAGAGAAACAGTTGGCTGTTTCTTGCTGCTCCATGCTACGACCCCTGATCCAATGTTGAATGCATATCCTGTAGTAGACCTTCTGTCATCAACGTTTCCTGCCCAATCAGAGTCAGAAAATCCTGCCAATTGAACATCAAACTTATCAGTATATAAAAGACCAAAGTTCATTGTCCCTTTCAGATATCTAAGGACCTTCTTTGCAGCCTTCCAATGGCTTTCATTTGGCTTAGCCATGAATTGACTAAGAATGCTGACTGCATATGAGATATCTGGCCTTGTAGTAGTGAGATAATTCAGACTTCCCACTAGCTGTCTATACAAAGAACCATCTGCATCTTTTGTTCCATCTTGACTGCTTAGCTTCACATTCTGTTCTAAAGGAATCACTGATTCTTTGCAATCACTCATATGGAATCTGCTCAATATTTCCTTCACATACTTACTTTGAGTGATCATAGTTTTACCAGATTCTTTCCATACTTCAAGTCCCAAGCAATAGTGAAGTTCACCAAGGTCTTTCATTTCAAATTCCTGTGATAACTGATTTTTTATTTCTGCAATCAACTTACAAGCATTTCCTGTGATAATGAGATCATCAACATATAACGATATTAAACAAACATTTCCTTCCTTATCTTTCTTCACATACAGGTTAGGATCACTTTTGCTTTTCGCAAAGCCTTTTTGATTAAAGAAGGTATCAATCTTTATGTACCATGACCTAGGGGCCTGTTTTAATCCATAGATGGCTTTCTTTAACTTACATACAAGGTGCTCCTGTCCTTTCTGTACAAAGCCTTCAGGTTGGACTAAGTACACTTCTTCTTTTAGTTCACCATTTAAGAAGGCAGATTTTACATCTAATTGATGGGTCTTCCAATTATGAGCTGTAGCTAATGCAACCAGAATTCTAATTGTGTTTAGTTTTGCTACTGGTGCAAAAGTTTCCTCAAAGTCAATTCCCTCCTGTTGAGCATAACCTTTGGCAACTAATCTTGCTTTAAATCTGTCAATGCTACCATCTGATTTAATCTTATGTTTAAACAGCCATTTACATCCTATGGGTGTTTTGTTCTCTGGTAACTCTGTTAATTCCCAAGTCTGATTCTTCATAATAGAGTTATATTCTTCATTCATAGCTTCAACCCATTCTTCTTTATCTTTGGCTTGTTTATAATTCATTGGTTCATTCATTGCATTGGACATTAAAGCATAGTCATCATACCTTGAAGGAGGACGGGTCTGTCTTGAAGACCTTCTTAGTCCTACATTGCCTGTAGGGGTACCATCCATTATCCTTCTGCTTTCTGCTGTATCTTCATCTGAACTGATAGAAGTGCTCATGCTGTTTCTGCTATTTTGACTGCTGCTGCTGCTTCCATTGCTTCTGCTATTCTGTTCCTGCTCCTTCTCTTGTGGCTGTTCCACTTCCTGCTGCTGAATGATGGAATTTAATTTCACATATTCATTAGTAGAAGTATGTCCTTGATCATATTTGTCACTTGTATCTGCATGTTCATGGAACACTACATCTCTGCTTGCAATTAACTTATGAGAGCTAGGGTGAAATAGCTTATAAGCTTTATGATCATTATGATATCCAACAAAGATACATTCAAAGGATTTAGCATCTAGTTTCCTTCTATCATCTTTTGGTATATGTGCAAACGCTTTACAACCAAAAATTCGTAGATGCTTAACCTCAGGTTTATATCCATAAAGGACCTCAAATGGTGTTTGCAGATCTAATTTCTTTGTTGGACTTCTATTTTTCAAATATACAGCAGTATTAACAGCTTCAGCCCAAAAACCATTTGACATGTTCTTACCTTGGAGCATACTGCGAGCACATTCAACTAGTGTCCTGTTCTTTCGCTCAGCTACACCATTTTGCTGAGGAGTGCGGGATACTGTAAATTGTTGCTGGATTCCATTCTCCTTACAGTATTTCTTGAAAGCTCCAGACACGTACTCACCTCCATTGTCAGATCTGAGAAATTTAATGCATTTTCCTGTCTGCTTTTCGACCATCATTCTGAACTCCTTGAAATATTCGAAGACATCTCCTTTTCTTCTTATGAAATAGACCCATGTGTATCTAGATCTATCATCAATGAATGTTAGAAAATATGATGCACCTCCTAATGATCTAGTCTGCATAGGTCCGCATACATCTGTATGGATTAATTCAAGCATATCAGTTTGTTTCTTCTCATGATGTATTGGGAATGCATCTCGGTGCTGTTTTCCAAGTGCACAAGCACTACATTCTAAATGCACATTCTTTATAACAGGCAGACCTTCAACCATTAATTTGTTCTGAAGCAGCATAAGATCATGATGATTAATATGGCCATACCTTTGATGCCAGAGTTCCTCTGTGGTGATGATAGTGGATGCCAGTGCTTGATGATTGTCTTTGCACACATCCAGCTTATATAGTCCTCCACATCTTGAACCTGTAGCAACAGTCTTGTAGTGGTCTTGAATGTCTTTGATATGACACTGGTACTTGCCAAACTCTACCTTTAGGTCATATTCGGTTATAGTTGAAACAGAAATAAGATTCTTTTTAATACCAGGAACATACATAACATTATGTATCTGTTTCAATTCACCATTAGCTAATTTCACCTTCACTTTTCCATAACCTTGAACCTTGAGTGACCTATTATCACCTAAATAGATGTGAGTGTCATTAAGATTCTCATTATATTCTTCGAACCATTCACTCCTACAAGACATATGTGCAGATGCACCAGAATCTATAAACCATGCATTCTTATCATCTGTCTCAGCAGACAGAGCATCCTCAGAAATAAATAATCTCAGATTTTTAAATTCATCTTCAGGAGGAGTGTCTGTGTTTGCAAAATTCCCATTATGATTGTGATTTCCATTGTAGCTTCTACCTCTGTAATATTTCTTCTGATAATGATTTCTATTGAGGTGTCCTGGTTTGTGCCAATAATGACCATCTACATTATTTCTAGAATGATCAGTCTGAACCATACCTTTATGTTTTGAGTGAAATTTGCCTCTGTCTTCATTCCACGATCTGCCTCTGTCTCCATGCCACTGTTTGCCTTTATCTCGATTCCATGAGCTGCCTCTGTCTCCATTCCACGGCCTACCCCATGGTTTGCCTCTGTGCATATTTCGACCTCTTGCCATCAATGCGAGATCAGAACCTCGAGCCTCGAGGTCATAATTTTTCATCCTCTCTTCTTCTTGAAGCAAAATACCTGTGAGTTCTTCAAAATTTGGGGGTTTTTCTCTTGCTGCAAGTGCTGAAATAAACACTTTATAATCAGGATGCAAACCTTTCAATGCGATAGTTACTTGATCAGTACTATCTACTGCTTCACCTATAGCTTCCAAGTTATCACTTAGATCTTTGATACGAGAAATGAATTTACTTACCCCCTCATTTGCTTCCATCTTGATTGAAAACATTTTGGTCTTCAGAAACAATATGCGATTTGCATCAGTTGTTTCATATAATCTTTTAAGCGTATCCCAGGTCTTCTTAGACGTGTCACAATTTCTGATGTGAGGGATAATCTTGTCTTGCACAGACATTCGCAGAGTCACCTTGGCTTTGGCTTCTCTTTTGTTCCAATCTGGAACAAGTGCAGGATCTGCAGGCTTCAACTCAGTGCCATTCACAATCGTCCAGCCACCAAATAATTCTAGAACGGTTTGCAGCTTGAATTTCCAGTTGACATAATTTTCTCCATTCAATTTGGAGGCTTCATTTATATATGTATCAGCCAACGGCTGTTGGGAGGCGGCAGCCTTTGCAGTTAAATTTAGAAATAATAAAAAAATGTAGTGGATACCTTTACACCATTGATTTGCAGCCAAATAATGCAGTACCGCCTTCGGGAATACAACGCCAGTGCGGCAGAAGCTGGGAAAAATACCACGTAAGTCCTGAATGTACCGCGCCCTTATCGAAGATGAATCCGCGGTAGTGAAGTAGTACCGCTCCCGATCAAAGGATGGATCCGCGGTAGTTATGCAGTACCGCGTCCTAGCAAAGGAGATGCACGCGGTAGTGTAGACCCTTTCAGCGTTGGCAGCAATCTTCAGATTTGTGCAGGGTGCTAGCGATACCATCCACAAGACTCCATCAATTCACAAGACTCCTCTGCAACCTTCGTCTCTCGACTCATCATACCAAGGTTTTAAAATTGCTTAAGCATTGGTGTCTTTGACCAGCGATCCTATTTCAACTGAAACAATCTGCTCACTTTCTTTTGACAGCCACCCATAAATAGCTAGCGATACCATCCACGAAGCCAAAACCTGGCACTTCTTTACCGATACGCCTAGCAATTTCATGTGAGAAACTCCTCACCTCGTTATCTCCTTGAGAATATGACTTGGCTCTTTTGGTTGGGCACGTGGACAGGCCGCAATGGCTCTCACGGCCTCCTTCTCACAATAGCAGGCCTCTTCAATTTAGCTGGGCAGTAGTTCTTCCTCCACGCAGACAGGCCGCAATGGCTTCTTCAGGAATTGCTAGCAGCGGATTGAGGCAATGCCCATTCACGGCCTCTTCACAATTTGCATTCACGGCCTCCTCACTGGCATTCACGGCCTCCTCACTGGCATTCTTCACGGCCTCCTCACTTCATACACGGCCTCCTCACTGGCATTCACGGCCTCCTCACTGGCATTCTTCACGGCCTCCTCACTTCATACAGCCACAACGATCACACTGGATCAGCGACTCTTTTCAGGCAGCAGGTCAGGCTTTTACAGCATCTAATTCTCCAATAATGTGCACACTGAATCGGTGGCTGCAGCACCGTTCACACCGTCTCCTCCACGCTGGCTCTGATACCAAATTAACATTGACAGAGAGGCAATGTGGAGCTGAGCACAAAGGCTCGCTCTCATACACAAGGAATGGCCAAACCAATTCAATTATTAAGTGAGAACTGATTACAATATATGGGTGTAGACAGTCACAACAAACCAAACCATAGATCCAAGAAAGGTGGATCTGAAACCTCTACATGCTAATCATAGAAAGTACACATCAACCCAATGACTAGATACCTGCCTAGCATTTCTACATTATTCCAACACTTACCTAGAAAATGATTCCAAATCCAGAGATATAAAGTAGATAAGATCATCCAGATTCACGCGGGTTCACTATTTCTCCTTCGTCGATTGCATTAACAGATCTTCGTCAATTGCATCAGCACCTGTATTCGTTGGAGCGCTAAAAGTTGAGGAGTTTGGGTATTGAAGTAGCTGATAATATTGAGCAATGATCTGAATTGCACCTGCTTCCCATGGAGTCTGGGCTTCTTCGCTCCATGTGACCGCGGCCTTCACTGCCTACCTCTTCCCAGCTCCTCCCCTTCAATTCGAACCCGAGACCCTTGAGCAATTCAACATAAAGATGCCCGTTATGTTTCTCGGTGAGTGAACTCATAGTGGTCGCTTCGTCGTTGATCCAAAATTTGACAGAAATGTAGTGAGCGCTTGACACGAAATTTAGTAACTATTTGAATAGGAAATTATTGGTATGACACAGGGCGGCTCCTCATAGGTTTTCGACAGACGATAAAAGCCTGAGGAAGCTGACCCCTTAATATATGTTAATATATGTCTTCAGCGTAATTATATTTATACTTGGATTATATATATAAAGCAACGTGTGAATAGTATGTAAGATTTTAATATAAATTTTCGATGTTTATTTTTAGCTTTTCAATTAATATATTTCTAGTAGTCATATATATATATGTATATATGGATTTTAATTAATTTTTATGTAAAAAATAATATTTTAATATTCAAATTTGGTGTATTTAAGTAATTATAATTAGTAACAAAATTATTAATTATTTTCTTTTGAAAACTGTTTTAATTTTTAATATAAAAACATTATATATTTTACATAGCAAAAATAAATTAACTATAAATCTACATATGGCTTGATTTATAATGTATTGATAATTTCTTTAAATTATTAGGATTTTTATTTTAAAAAGATTTACAAGTCTCCTGATGTTATAGATAACATTCAAACTCTCCTTATATCAGAAGAAGTTTTCTCGTTAGAAGACATTGATTTTGGGGTTAAGCTTTTAACAAATGAAAAGCTAAGGACATTGAAGGATGCCAAGCATAATTCTTAAAAATTGGAGAGTCTATCCTCATTCAACACATCCACAAACTCTTCAATCTAAAGGTCAAGCAAGGTTTCTCTACTCCTTGGACTTAGAGCCTCTTTATTTATATCTTTAAAAGCAGTGATAAAAGTAACCCCTTTAATTATCAGACCATTATGAGTATCCCTCTCTTAGCCAAGCTTCACGGTATCATTTTAGAAAAGAAAATCAATGTCTGGATAGAAAGTGAAGGTAAGTGGGCTAAAGGTCACGCGGGTTTTAGAAGATATCACTCTACCATGGACCACCTTATTATGCTTAGGATAATTGTGGAGGAATGTCATGAAAGTAAAGCCAATCTCTTTTGTTGATCTGTGGACATTAAGATACGATGCCTAGAAATAACTTGTGGAACATATTAGAAGAGCTAAAGGTTCCTTTCGAGTTGAGAGTTGTTGCGATAAGGTTGTATGAGACTGTCATTGCCAAATTAAAGAGCATTGAGGGGTGGTCGAAAGAAATCAATTGTAATATTGGAGTTAAGTAATGATGCCTCCTCTCCCCTACCCTTTTCGGCATATACATCAATAATCTAGAAGGTTAAATTTAGAAGAAGTAGGTTGCGCTGGCACGACCTTAGCTGGAATAGTCGTCATCCTCCTTCTCTATGTTGACGATATAGTTCTTATGGCAAGGTGTCCCTTTGATCTTGATAAGCAATTGAGAATTCTCAAAGATTTCTACTCTAATATGGGTATGGCTATTAACACTGACAAAATGAAAGTTATGATTATCAAATCCAAGAAGGTCACTTACGCTAATTTTGTGTATGACAATAGCAACTTGGAGGAAGTGTCTTCTTACAAATATTTCAGAATCGATATTCATCACAAGCTCAACTAGAAATTTAGCATTGAGAAAAATGATTAATGGATGGTGGAAAGCTTATTTTATCCTTGAAAACAATTGTAAGTCACCAAACCTTGTGACGTGGGATAAACAGAAGTTCATTTTTGAAACTCTCATCACTCTCATTATCTTGTACGGTTATGAAGTCTAGGGTTGCAACATCTCTAGGAAGTCTTGGAGAAAGATTGAGCAAATCTAGAAATGTTTTATAACATATAACCTCGAAATTAAAAGCAATACACCCTATCATATTCTCCTAATAGAAGTGCCCCCCCCCATCGAGAGCATCTCTATGACTAGGTAATTGATGTACAAGTACAAGATAAATAAAAGGGGATACCAAAGATTTCCTAAAATTGCTTTAAAATCCAGCCAATACCACATACAGAGGATAGTATAAATATTCCATGGCTTGGTTAAACCATTGGGGGATTGTTGAAAATGTAATTTTGCAAAATATCAATGACATTAAAAATATTATCGTTTCAAAGTTTAAAGAGAAAATGTGAGGTGAAAAATATTTAGAGGCTAAAAGAAAATTCAGATACTATAAGGAGGTCATTAACTCTAATCTGGATAATCAAAAGTATCTCTCTATTTTAAATAGTTCGAAGAAGGATATTAATATAGCTAAGATAAGAATGAACTCTCATAAGCCACATAGTGAAATAGGGCGCTGGACAATTTCTAAAACACCATGGGTGGAAATGATTTGCCATCTCTGTAAGTCTATGAGCATTGAAGGTGAAAGACACTTTCTATTAGAGTGCTCCTGAATTTCCGAACATGTCAAAACTATGGCAACCTAGGAACGCTTCTTTCTAATTTTTTTGAGCATAATTTTTTTTTTTACAACAATCCAAATAATATATTTAATTTTTCTTAAGGTTTGATAGGCCAAGTTGGTCTTAGTGGACGTTAAGTCCGCAGGGGTGTAGCTTGACTGACGATTTGCTTGAAATGAGATTTTATATTGTAATATAGGTCACAAGTTCAAAACATCTCGACTTACTCATGCCCCATATTTGCGAGTTGTGTGGATGCATCTAGGGGTATAGTGGTAGCAGGCTGTGTGGGTGCATCTAGGGGTATAGTGGTAGCAGACGAGATCATTGAACCCCGTGTCACGCGAGTACCAACCCCACGCTAGTACCAACCCCATCCCAGTGGTCGATTCCCCTAATACAAATAATAATAATAAAAAGCATGCAAATACAATGCAAAAAATTATAACATCAACCGTTCCAATTACTTAAAAAGAAAATGAGTCACTTTGATCTATTTTACTTAAAAAGGAAAAATTCAAATAAAACGCTGGAGTTTGAATCTCGGCCACTCGTGTTAAATCCAGTGACCGACACTTCCTAAAGAGAATATAATTGTCAAAATCGTCAAATTTGACGTGCCGTCTTGTTATAAAATTCCTAAATTGATTGTAGAATCCAGTCATATAATTTCAAAATCGTCAAGCTGTTTTGTTATCAAATTCCTAAATTGATTGTAGAAGCCAGTCAGTCAAAACACGGACAAGGAAAATGTTATACAGATAATATAACTGTCAAATTTGGCGGGCTGTTTTGTTTTCTAATTTGTAAATTGAATTGATTGTAGGAGTCGTTTGCGTATAAACCACTCCCTCATGTCTGTATGAGAAAACTTCATATAAAAACTGGCAGCCCTTGTGCTCTGAGATAGGCTGTGGCGTTCACTGTCGACATATGCATTTTGGGTTATTTTGATTTTAATTGAAGTTACTCTGAGGCGAGGCGAGGCCATCATGGAGGATTCGTCGAAAAGCCTCAAGCTGGAGTTTGACGCAACGTCGGGAGTCGCTCAGCTTATCATGAACCGCCCGTCCCGGAGAAACGCAATCGACGATAATTTCTTCAAAGAGTTGCCTCGAATTCTGTCGAGTCTGGACGAGAACCCCTCAGTTAGAGTCGTCATTCTGAAGGGCTCCGGCAACCATTTCTGCTCTGGCCTCGATTTCTCCTTCTTGGCTTCCTTCGTGGGCTCTGGAGGCGAGAATCATGTCGACGATGATAAAGCTAGAGAAAAGCTGAGGCGAAACATAAAGCACTTACAGGGCACCTTCTTGGCCATCGAGGAATGTCGGAAGCCTGTCATCGCCGCCGTCCAAGGGGGCTGCATAGGCCTCGCCTTCGACTTAGTTACGGCCTGCGACGTTCGCTACTGCAGCGAGGATGCCTTCTTTTCCGTCAAACAAGTCGACCTGGGCATCCCGCCCGACCTTGGGAATCTGCAGCGCTTGCCCAGATTAGTTGGTGAGGGCAACGCCAGGGACTTGGCTTTCACGGCCAGGAGGGTCGACGCCATCGAAGCCAAGCAGATGGGGCTTGTCCAGAGAGTGTTTCGGACAAAGTTGGAAATGGACGAAAATGTCACCAAGATTGCGATGGATATTGCTGCAAAATCTCCGATTGCAGTAATCGGAACGAAGGCCATTCTGTTGAATTCCAGGGATTTGTCAGTGGCTAACGGTTTGGATTACGTTGCTGGTTGGGTTGCTCCGATGCTTTTGTCGACGGGTTTTAAGGAGTCCTTCGCTGCGATTTTGGAAAAGCGAAAGCCCGTATTTTCCAAGCTCTGATATTTATGTTTGTTTATGTCTGTTTACTTTTAAATTATGCTCTGAAGTCTATGTCTGTTTACTTTTCGGTAGCATGTTTTTTATTTTGAGATTTTGAGCTTGGCATCTAAGTTTCCAACCTATGTAACAGGGCTCACCAAATATTGGAAAACTGAGTTGACATTTCTGTCAAAGCTCTCCTCATTTTGGTGAAACTTGTCTTGTGTTTTCCAAGTGTATGTTCTTGTAATTTTCCAAGTTTATGTTAGTTGATTTCTCAATAAGCTGAATTATTGGTGATTTTGCACAATCTTGCCTTCATTGTCCATGGACAACCTTGAAAACTTTTGATAGGTTTCCTCCCCCACTGACTTGTAACTCAAAGAAGAACCTATCAATTTTGTTGACAGTGAGAATCTGCTTAATCCTTTCTCAAAAACTTGGCGCAAAACTGTTTCTGTTTGGACAAAGGCAAGCTATGAAACTAATTCGAACCACGACAAAGGTTATTGCCAATGATAAATAAAACAAGGGAAATAGCTGCAAATTGTTAGTTCCTGATTCGAGATTATGTTTAGAAGTAGCTTAGTGTAACAATAAACAATGCAACAATTAACTATATGTCCAATGTAAGTTTGACAAGCTCCTACACATCTTGCTTTATGTGCATATTGTTCTAGTATGTTATATGGTTCAATATAATAGACAATATAGTAGTAAAGTTCAATATAAAGTCTATTAAGTCTAATGAAGCATAAGTAAGCATATGAATATCGTAGAGACTGGGAAAACAAAAATATGATGAGTATCTCTAGTCATTTGCATTTGATATGAAAATCATGAAAAAATAATGAAAAAATATTCAAATTATCAAATACAACTAACATTATTTGTTATCTTTAAATCCTAAAATGATATCTAATAATTACGAAATTGCTGAAAG
The DNA here is from genome assembly GCA_027924585.1 of Larix kaempferi. Lineage (NCBI taxonomy): Eukaryota > Viridiplantae > Streptophyta > Pinopsida > Pinales > Pinaceae > Larix > Larix kaempferi. Next base: position 4,473,764 of record BSBM01000364.1, on the reverse strand, counting down.
AGTCTTGATCCATTGCGAATAAAGGAGATAATAACTCAAAGCCTATCTCATAATGCCTTGTGGTTGTTGATAATCCTTTTATTAGAAAACAAAAACACATTCATAAAAACATAGTCTAGTTGCAATTCAATAAGACTTCATGTATGTTGTTAAATCACGTGGAAAATACTTAATCCCAAATGAACTTTGAACTTTATATTGGATCTTAAAAAAAAGCTAAAACAATCATTTTGGGTGTTATGAATATGTTTCCTTGGACTTAAAAGTTAGACATTAAAAATTTAAAACTTATAGGGGAGAAATGAAAAGTTACCTCAATCACCAACTATTATTTAGAGTATTTTTTTTTTAAATAACTATACAAGTACATTTTTTTTTTTTTTTTGTTATTTTGTTGCTAAAAACATTTTATTGTAACCAAGATAGTAAATTTTTTAATTTTTTAAAACTTTGAATAAATATTTAAAATCATGACCTTATAATTTTTTTTTAAGAGACATATAGTAAACATGTGTTTGTATCATCCACATTATTCTCATGTATGAATGCCTAAATTAAAATTAAAAGAGTCTAGTACTCTAAGGTTGATGCTACAAAATCTAATTGTAAAGAACATGAGCAATGTGCCCTAGCCAAAAGCCAAGTTTTGTACATCCCATGTTATCAAAGCCAAATATAAAGGAAGGTACTAACTCAAGATAAAAAGTGCTCCTTTTCATAAGGCACATGTTGAAGAAACATCTATACCCCCAACTCTTTAAAGCTAAGGGGTTGACCTATTACACTTACTTGGTATCATGGTTTAGCATGCAAAGACTTCTTAGTACTACATTCATTCCATCAACCTCACATGACTTGGGAATCTAGATAATATGCCTTGACTTAGGGGTTTTCACATGTGATAAGTTTTAATTATTTCATGTTTTTTTTAATATTTAAATGCATTTCCTATTTATATGTAGGTAACCCCCTTAGAAAATGGGCCCTCTAGTTTTTTATATGACTAGACATCTATTTGTTGTACATATTTATGATGCCCAAACCTATTTTCATGACCAATTTTTTTGTCATTTTCTTACTTTTAACATCAAAATGGAGATAATAGTCTAATAAAGTAGAACTTAGCAAATTTGTGGTACTAGAGTGTTTTCTTATCACATTTAACCAAATGTTTTGTCATTTTCTTACTTTTTAACATCAAAATGGAGATAATAGTGATTAGAAATTATACAAAATAAAGTTGAAAAAAAAAGAATTATAATTTATTTCATATTATATATATATATATATATATATATATATATTAAATTTTACTATATTCAACATAATAATATATTAATTTTTTATGCAAATACAAAATAAATAGCTGCAAAGCACATACCTCCAACATCACAGATCAAGAGCACAGATAAAAATTAATTTTGTAATGTCGAAAAATAACACACATAACATCAATTAATATAAAGGCGTTTTACAATATTTTGAATTTAGTTTACACTATTGTTGTTGTAAATTGGACATAGTTGCATCATAATTTAAGACTTTTTTTTGAGTTTGAAATTATAACATGATGTATAATCATTACTAAAGTTTATTTTTGGAAAAACCACATGTACCACAAAGCAAACCGAAAAATGTAAGTGATGAACAATGAGGAAAGATGGCGTTTATTTGTAGGAATGACCTGAGTTGACTTACCACTCCAACACCCTAAATCTTAGTCTTGAATCTTGCTTTACTTCTTCACATCTTCAATATGATAGTGATCTAGAGATGAAAGAATGTCTTTCCTAAGCTGAGAAGGGAAACGCCTATGATATGTAACATCAAGATCGAAAACGCTACATCTCGACACAACCAAAAATTCCAAAGCGGAAAAATCTCCCCACGATCAATGCAATAATGCATTTGGAAAGCAAGAGAGAATTGTGAAGCATCTACAAAACAACATCAGAAGAAAAATCCAATGCCTTAACTTGATTGTCAATGGTGCAACCAATATTCTATACAGATCAATAAATATCGCTCTACACTACATAGCATAGCAGAATCAAGACGACTATTCAGCACAAACTCCTCTGTCTAAGACCATTTCTATATATCTATCTAGAAACAATACAAGCACTCTGATATCTCAACTGTAAACAACAAATTAACACTATCTACTTGCAACAAAGAGTTTTTTTGTTTGTTCACAATCATAGAAAAGCAAGAAACACTACTTTTGACTATACTCACAGCAAAAACCTTCATATAAATTTTTGTCATAACTGATCTCTAGAAAACATACAAGTTTCAAAAATCTTCAATCATGTTATCAACATATCTCAAATCATATAGAGCAATCATAGGCGAGACTAACCTTCAGTTTAACATTCAAAATATAGGGACAACGAATGAACATAGTCAAATTGATGTCTCCACGTTATCTTCTTCAACACAAAATCAACGTAATCAATGCAAAAAAGCAGTTGTGCTAGCAACTAACATCTAGAAGAGCTTGCAGATGATATACCAACACATTAACACAAGCGTGAAATCGAAAAGTTGAGACCCAGATTTGACTTGAAAATGGTGCACCGACTGGAAAAATAAAGCAGGAACTGATACGACGCACCATAAACAGTCATTGACAGGTGTAAAGCACCAATTGCTTATTAGAAAAATCAGACTAATTGAAAGTGTGGTTGACAATGACTGAGGGATGTTGAGATTGATACAATGTATTATGTTTCAAAATTATAATTTGATACGGAAAACTTAAACGACTCACCAGTACCACATACATGAGTAGTTTCAACTCAGGCAGAGTAAAAATTATTCAATACAAAGTCGATAGACATTTTGACAATTAAGATTAAGTTTTGGTGGATCCGGGTAGTAGTACACGTCAGAATTCTTCTCTATTCCAAATCTTTTGAAAAGTCCGAGAATAAAAATAAATAAAAAATAAAATCGCATCCCATCAAGCAATTTTTTTTTCAAAAAAATGCTAGCGTACAAGATTTATGTACTAATTGTTGAATTCTCTTACGTGGGTCGTGGGATTGGCATTCGTCTCATTACTGTCCCATTTTCATTATTGATCTCAATCTCTAGATCTATCTATCTTTCTGAGGATTCGATGGGAGCCTCTCTGTCCCATTGTTTTGAAACCATAAGTAAGATCAGAATATTCAATAAATAATTGATTTTAAAACATCTGAAATGTTAATATTCATATATCCAAATGATAGTATTGGACAATGCATTTGTTATTTTTTTTAATTGTAGATCTCTATCCCTAATTCATAAACAAATTTATTTTTTCACCCATTAAAATATGAAAACAAGAACTCGAGCCTTGCATGTAGGTGGGCTGCATGTGTGCATGTGGGCAACGTGCATACATCTCGGAGCATTTCCCAAACAGGTGTGAATAGGCTTGAAATGAAAAAAAAATTCAGATGTGTATACATCTTGGAGCATTTCCAAAACAGGTGTGAATACGCTTGAAATGCAACAAAAAAAAAAATTCCGCATACACCAAAGTGGTAAAAAAAAAGTTGGATCATTGAGGTAAACTGCAACCCAAAACATAATTCCTCAATGGAGAGGGGAGGATAATGAGTGATGCCTTCATTCAATTCAGCATCATGATCTCTTCCAATTTCAGCAAGCAAAATCTCCATCACCCCAACCCAAGTTAATCTCTCTCGTGGGTTCAGTTTTTGCCCACAGTTTTCACTCACAATGTGCTCATTGACAGGCTTAACAGTCCTCAATCCTTTGCAACGTAGAGCAGGTAAAAACCAATTTGTGTTTTTTTTCTTTTACAACATCCTGATAAGCCCTTTTGGGGTTTTATATTTTATTTGAATTTGTGAAGGTCCTGATAGGTCCTTATCTAACTAAGAGTTAGATTTTTTATTTTCCCGGAGTTAGAGTTCTCTAGGTTCTCTGGATTCATCCAATAGGGTAGAAGTGGTTTGCCATGAGGCCCATGCCGAAGCTCAACAGGCTTCTGAACCAGAGGTGCGCTCTACTTGGCGGCCTCACCACATAGCTTGGCAGACACGGGCGGATCAAAACTACGAGGGACAAGGCCAGTGCCATGAGGAACTATATTGACAAAATGACCACATTGGCCAGGGGAGGAACATTGCACCAGCGGAGACAAGCATTGGGATTCATATATGATAAGCAATTAGTGCATGCATTGTTCGCGGAGGCACATGAGAGGTACGGTGAGAGGGATGGTGGGTATACCAGAATTATCAAGACATTGCCCAAACAAGGTGATAATGCACCCATGGTGTTCATTGAGCATAATTTTTGTAGCTTACCACAATGGTCGAAGTGGTTCCTTCTTTAAATATTTTACCCTTCAACTATGCTTTACTTGTTTATTTGATGTACGCTTCCCTGTATTTATTTTACGAACATATGTTTGATTTACTTGGTCGTACAGAGGACCTGCATCCCATTTTATGTTAATATTACAGAAAGCAACAGAGGTATGTACAAATCTTTATTTCATGGGATTGAAAATAAGAATCTGGTTCTCGTATGTGGAAGAAGAATCAATTTTTTTGTATGCGGAAGATTAAGAGCTCACACTTACCGCTAGGAGGAAAGGTCAGTGACACTCAGAGTCAGTTATCATTGCTAATAGCTTGGAAAAAACACATGAAATACCCCCACATTACACACACAAAAAAGGAACAATACTACGGGACAGGAAGGGAAGAAAACGAGTAGTGAGTTAGTCAATACCGTCCAGAAACTGAAGATTTATCAAGGACTCTGAGAGGTTACATCCAATATGAAGTCATCACCAAAGATGAGCCCTTGCATCCCCAGGCCGCATCCAGTTTGATTATTGGAGGATAATCCCTACCATTGGTAGCATTTGGAGCCATTCCATGGGTTCAAACGGCTGAAGGTGTCATCGATAATCCTCGACTTGAAGCGCAACAGAGCATTGAGGTCTCCAATCGCAGACTGTGGCCAAATCGCGGATGTTGTCATGTTGTACAGTTTATGCAGGGAGGCAGGTGGAGGCTTCGACGAAGGAAGGTGACCCATGGACGACAGTTGGAAGCTTCGACGAAGGAAGGTGAGGCAGGGCAGCAAGTTGTGCTGCATTGAAGCAGAAAAAATTTAATGCAACATCTACCGTAGCGCACCCCTCATTTTCATTTTCGAGCTGCCAAATCAGAGAGCACATGCGTAATATGCAAGTACTGCATATCTCCCATCCGATCATATCTCTCACCAATAATAAGTACGCATAATAAATATGCAAGTACTGCATATCTCTGATCATATCTTTTAGCTATAATAAGTATATATGTGGCACATTTATGTTTTTTTATTTTTATATTTCATTTTAAATCATTTTATATCTCACTAATTTATTTGCACACCAGGGAAAAAATGTCAAATCTATGTTGCTAGCCAATTAGAAAATAAGTTAATTTAATTTTAAAAATGTATAATCTTATTTTTATATTTAAAAATTTTAGTTTAATAAAAAAAATTTCAAGAACTTTGGTTAACACTCAAAAAAATTTGAAATTAATTGAAATCAAACTAGTTATAGCAACCAATCGATCGCTATAATCCCAGGGACTAATAACTATCGAATTGCATATGAATTTTTACTTTTTCAATAACACAGTTTGAATTTTTTGAAAATAACGTGGAAGTATGTGTAATCATTGACCAAAAAACTCAATTATGGAAAGGCATTGTCCTAAATGTGACCCTGTCCTTCAATGAGAAATGCGTTTGCATGCAAACTCGATCTTTCAATGAAAAATGCGTTTGCATGCAAACTCGGTCTTTCAATGAAATTTTTTTATATCTTTTTGATCTTTGAAGAGGGATGGATGTAGGTTTTTGGGCTCTATGGATTCAACACAATTGATAATCTTATTTTGAGTTTTGTAGGTACAAATATGTGTAGTTAAATTTCCCATAACTGAAGCATTTTGATCTTTTTTGGTTATGAATGTTGTGAAAATAACATTAGAGATGGATGTCTAATTATTCATTTGAATTCCCTACCTATCGAAACAATTTATGACAATTAGAGGGATGCAAGGTGTAAAAATAGTTTATTTCCACAAACAAATTCATAAAAAAAACTATGTTTTGTTCTCAAAGGTAATTACATGAATGGTTTGCATGTCTTGATAAATGCATAAATAAAAAACAAAAGGGGAAGATCAACACGGTCAGTGCAAGCTAATGAGGGTCAATTTTGGCGCGTTAGATGCAATAGAAAACTTAAAAAGCAAGCATCCCTCAACTTACTTGGATTGTTTGAGCTACTTACGCAAAATATCTTGCATTGAGTAAAAAAGATGAAATGTAGGAAATTGAATCACGTTTCCGAATATATAACTTTTATGTATTGAAAATTTGCATAGCTATGTCAAGTTTCATTTTTCCTAACAGACACTTTTTATTTTTCAGGCAAATGATAAGGTATATGTTATTGTGGGTAGAGCCTTTGAGGGCCTAAATGATGGAATCAAGCTACAAGAATCGGCATGCATGGAGAGAACACATAGCACTTGTGCGCCATTATTTTTTGAAAATTAAATTAGTAATTTTATAATTTTTTTATAATTGTCTAAGTGATCAAACCTCGAAAATAGTACCTCTTTTGTGGGTAGAGCCCTTGAAGGTCTTAATGCAAAAATATTGAAATGGGTTTTTCATAGAACGTGGAGGTTAGTGTCCTCTTGTGCACCATACAATTGTTTTTTGAAATGATTGAGAATTGAAAAAGTTATGGAAGAAACACCAACAGTGTGTTTCACGAGTTAAGGAGGTAGGACAGAAAAGAAATTGAAAGAAAATAGGAAAAATTAATATTTCAAAATAAAAGTTACATATTTGGAATTTGCAGAAAAAATGTTATTTATGTCTAAGATTTCGTCAAAAATGACTCTGTGTAGCATATTGTAATGAGTGGCTAAGCACAGGCTTCTCCAGAAACTGGAAGAAATACCCAATTAGCTTTGGTTTTTCATTAACATAGCACACGTTTGGAATTACCGAAGCAAACTCTAAAGCATAAACATAGGATTATTGTTGACATGTGAGCATGTGATTCAGCCTGGTTTAAATTCAAAAATATTGCCGTGCTTTTAGATGTACATAACGCGTACGCGTTATATAACTAAATAACGCGTACGTGTTATATAACTACATAACGCGTACGCGTTATATAGTTAAAAACGCGCTCGCGTTATGCAAATCATAAAATACATGTTTAATACTTGAGAAAGAGGGGGTGTGGAAGACTCAAGGGAATTTTTGTTTAATATTTGAGAAGGGATGGGGAAGGGTCAAGGGAATCTATGGTTAATATTTAATAGGGGTGGGAAAGGGTCAAGGGCTTAGAAGGATGTTGGAAGCTTGAGTGGGGAGAGATGAAGGGAATGAGAACATGATGGGCTACAGGGGGTGAAGGGAAGTGGAGCTTGAGAGCACTATTAGGAGTAGAATAGGTTCTGAAGAGGTATAGGGTTAGAAGTTGAAAGTGAGACTTGAGTGATAAGGGGGAATGGATGGAGGCAAGGGGGATGTGAGAGAGAAATAAAGAATACAAGGGGGGGGAGACATAGAGCGAGGGAGGGAGAGGGACAATGGGGAGGAATGGATTTGGAGGGAGTGAGAGATAGATGGGAATAGAACGAAATAAAGAGATAGGAAGGGAGGGACATAAAGTATTGGTGGGAGACATGCAGGGAGTGGTGGCGATGGAGAGAGAGAGAGAGAGAGAGAGAGAGAGAGAGAGAGAGAGAGAGAGAGAATATGAGAGGAGGGGGAAGGGACATAAAGTGTGTGAGAGAGAGGGAGTGATGGAGAGATTGGGATAGGTTGAGGGAAAGATAACATGAGGGAGGGATAGAAGGTGAGAGAGAGACAGGCGATGAGAGAGGGAGGGAGGGAGAAAGGTGGAGATAGATATGGATGGAGGGGGGATGGGTTTGAGAATGGAAAGTGACATAATGTGTGTGTATTTGAGAGAGAGAGAGAGAGAGAGAGAGAGAGAGAGAGAGAGAGAGAGAGATTGATGGTTGGGGAGAGAGATACTAGAGGGAGTTGTGAGCATCATATTCTCCATCAGCATCATATTCTTCATCATCATCATCTTCATGACCATCATCGTCATCATCAACATCTTCATCATCATCACCATCATCATCATCATCATCATATTCCTCATCAAATCAACATCTCCATCATCATCATCATCTTCTGAACATCATCATGATCATCATCTAAACATCACCATCACCATCTTCATCAACATCTTCATCATCATCACCATCACCATCATCATCAAAATCTTCATTGTCATCACCATCATCATCAAAATCTTCATTGTCATCACCATCTCCATCACCATCACCATCTTCATCATCATTGTCATCTCTAGGTTCCCCATCAACATCAACATCTCCATCATCATCATCTTCGTCATCATCATCATCTTCATCACCATCATCATCATCATCAACATCTTCATCATCATCACCATCATCATCATCATCTTCCTTGAATCAGATCAACATCTCCATCATGTCACCATCATCTTCATCATCATCATCATCATCATCTGAACATCACCATCACCATCACCATCATCATCAACATCTTCATCATCATTACCATCACCATCATCATCAACATCTTCATCGTCATCACCATCATCATCATCATCATTGGAATTTGTAGGTTCCTCATCAACATCTCCATCATCATCATCTTCTCCATCATCATCATATTCATCACCATCATCATCAACATCAACATCTTCATCATCATCACCATAATCATCATCTTCATCGTCATCAGATCAACATCTCCATCATCATCATCTTCTTCATCATCTTCACCACCATCATCATTATCATCATCTTCATCGCCATCTCCATCATCTTCAACATCTCCATCATCATCACCATCACCATCATCATCATCATCATCTTCATGACCATAAACATCTTCATCATCATTGTCATCTCCCCCTTCCTCACCAACATCTCCATCATCATCATCATCATCATCATCATCATCATCATCACCATCTGAACATCACCATCACCATCATCGTCAACATCTTCATCATCATCACCATCTTCATCATCATCATCATCATCATCATCACCACCATCAGCATCATCATCAAAATCTTCATCGTCATCACCATCACCATCTTCATCATCATTTTCATCTCTAGGTTCCCCATCAACACATCTCCATCATCATCATCTTCTTCATCATCATCATCTTCATCACCATCATCATCATCATCAACATATTCATCATCATCACCATCACGATCATCATCTTCCTCATCAGATCAACATCTCCATCATGTCACCATCATCTTCATCATCATCATCATCATTACCAGCACCATCAACATCAACATCTTCATCGTCATCACCATCATCATTGGCATCTGTAGGTTCCTCATCAAAATCTCCATCATCATCATCTTCATCACCATCATCATCATCATCATTGGCATCTGTAGGTTCCTCATCAACATATCCATCATCGTCATCTTCTCCATCATCATCACCATCATCACCATCATGATCTTCTGAACATCATCATGATCATCATCTAAACATCACCATCACCATCATCATCAACATCTTCATCATCATCACCACCAGCATCATCATCAAAATCTTCATCGTCATCACCATCACCATCACCATCACCATCTTCGTCATCATTGTCATCTCTAGGTTCCCCATCAACACAACATCTCCATCATCATCATCTTCTTCATCGTCATCATCTTCATCACCATCATCATCATCATCAACATCTTCATCATCATCACCATCATCATCATCATCATCATCTTCCTCATCAGATCAACATCTCCATCATGTCACCATCATCTTCATCATCATCATCATCATTACCAGCACCATCATCATCAACATCTTCATCGTCATCACCATCATCATTGGCATCTGTAGGTTCCTCATCAACATCTCCATCATCATCATCTTCATCACCATCATCATCTGTAGGTTCCTCATCAACATACCCATCATCGTCATCTTCTCCATCATCATCACCATCATCACCATCATGATCTTCTGAACATCATCATGATCATCATCTAAACATCACCATCACCATCATCGTCAACATCTTCATCATCATCACGACCAGCATCATCATCAAAATCTTCATTGTCATCACCATCACCATCTTAATCATCATTGTCATCTCTAGGTTCCCCATCAACGCAACATCTCCATCATCATCATCTTCTTCATCATCATCATCTTCATCACCATCAACATCATCATCAACATCTTCATCATCATCACCATCATCATCATCATCTTCCTCATCAGATCAACATCTCCATCATGTCACCATCATCTTCATCATCATCATCATCATCATCATCATCATCATCATCATCCGAACATCACCATCACCATCATCATCAACATCTTCATCATCATTACCAGCACCATCATCATCAACATCTTCATCGTCATCACCATCATCATTGGCATCTGTAGGTTCCTCATCAACATCTCCATCGTCATCATCTTCATCACCATCATCATCATCATCATCGGCATCTGCAGGTTCCTCATCAACATATCCATCATCGTCATCTTCTCCATCATCATCACCATCATCACCATCATGATCTTCTGAACATCATCATGATCATCATCTAAACATCACCATCACCATCATCGTCAACATCTTCATCATCATCACCATCAGCATCATCATCAAAATCTTCATCGTCATCACCATCACCATCACCATCACCATCTTCATCATCATTGTCATCTCTAGGTTCCCCATCAACACAACATCTCCATCATCGTCATCTTCTTTATCATCATCATCTTCATCACCATCATCATCATCATCATCAACATCTTCATCATCATCACCATCAGCATCATCATCTTCCTCATCAGATCAACATCTCCATCATGTCACCATCATCATCATCATCCGAACATCACCATCATCATCATCATCAACATCTTCATCATCATCACCATCATCTTCATCAACATCATCATCTTTATCATCTTCATCTGCATCATGATCATCTTCATTGTCATCACCCTCCTCCTCATCATCATCTTTATCATCTTCATCTACACCATGATCATCTTCATTGTCATCACCCTCCTCCTCATCATCATCTTGTGCACTTATGCATTTAGGGATTAATGTTTAGAAGAGGGTCTAAAGGCCTTTATGGGGGAGGGGCTCTAGGAACAAGGTAAGACAGAGAGGGCAGGGGGGAGGGATAAAGGCGTAGAGGGTTAGTGATTAAAGGAGAAGAAGGGAGAGAGTGCTATAGGGAGGGATAATAACGAAGATAAAGAGAAGGTGGAGAGATGGAGAGTGGGGTGGTAGAGACATGGCTGGAGTAAGGGAGAGAAAGAAACATGAAAGAAACATGTAGGGAGGGATGTAGGGAGAATGAGGGACATATATTTAGAAAGAGATAGGGGGTATCTAGGGATTATTGGGAGAGATCTAGGGGGTATTAAACCATACAAAACATTTGTCCCCACACTAAAAACATTTGTTTTGTATGTAACCATATAAATTATTAGTTTTCTTTTGATTTTGTTCGTTGCCCTATCCGTGCACCTAACCTATTTATTGTGCTTGACAATATCGCATACGCGTTTTTTCACTACATATCGCGCACGCGTTTTTGATTTATATAACGCGTGCGCATTTTGTAACTCTATAAACAGTGGACTATCCCTGTCCGAGAGCAAATTCACTCTATCCGAGCCAAAACAACACTCCCGCGATTTTTTGAACAGCACGAGCCTGCCATTGCAAATTCTCACACTCTACACCAACTCCATCATTATTATTTTTATGCAGGTGCAGCATTGAGGACATCTTTCATGGTTGCTCAGTGTGGTGTTGGGTTATATGGCCATATTTGAAGAAGATAATCAGCAAGCTTGAAGAATCTCCAATTGAATAACACCAAAGATAAGGCCTTTGAAAGATTCATTTTGCTTATATTTGAGGAGCACACAAGATAAGATATCAAGCTTCAAGACCATTTCATGGTGATGGTGGATATACACGTGTACAAGAGAATCAAAGAGCCCAAACAATTTATGATTTAACTTCCATTTTGTTATTATTGGAGAGCTTGTAATTGAGGAGCAACAAAAACAAACTATATTGAATTGATCATTGTGGTGATGGGGAATGCACATAACCGAGTAAACAAATCAACAAGGAAGAAGAGACCTCAAGAAGTCATTGAAGAAGAGAAAGAAAATAAAAGAATATACATGATGAATCGGAGGCTTTCTTTGGAAACTAATCCAAATCCAATTGTAGAGGATACCACGGTTCATCCTATTAATCCACGACAAGAGGGACCTTCAATTTCCACAATAGTTGTTGAACAAGCACCCCATGGAAGTAATCAAGAAGCAAAACGTAGGTGCTCATTAGGGGATGTTTCAATTCCCACTTCAAGTCAAAGTGATAAGTTACCATCTCAAGATGAAGCTCACGAAGAAACACCCAATTTGCTATCCGGATGTGGTTATACAAGCGATGAAGTCAGAGAGGCGTTGGACATTTTTCCTACTGTTGAAGAAGAGAATGTTATCCACACCATCGATGAGGATGTTGGACTTCCACAAGGGGATGTTGGACTTCCACAGACCATCGATGAGGATGTTGGACTTCCACCCTCCAACTACCAAGAAGAGAATGAAGGACACCAAGCTACTACTGAAACACCAGAGCGTCTTGGTGATGCGCTACATGGTACAATTCCAACCCCCTTACCTCCATTAGCAAGCACACGTCGAAGAACTCCGAAGCATATACAAGTTGATGAAAGTCTTATCAATTCCATTGAAGGTACGCTATCTAAACGTAGTATTTCTTATCAAACTCAACAGATACTTGATAAATATTTTGTTTCTAAATGTGATGGAGATAAATGTAGATTATTTTTATCATTGTTAAAATCTAGGAGCATGAATGTTGTTAGGAAAAAGTTAGGGATAAAGATGATAAAGAATTTTGAACCAAGTTCTCATATAGTTAAAATCCTAGTAGATGCATTTGGTAAAATTGGTAAGAACACACGTTCAAAGGACCGCAATGCTGCTCGTCGTGTGTTGTCACAAGCAATTGCAAATAAGAACACCAGGGCCCTTCGTATTCTCAGGCCTACATCCAAACTAGTTAATTTGAATGTAAAAACCCTCCGTATGTATTCTATTAGAAGAGAACATCTTGACACAACCGATCAGAGAGATTTTTGGGCTTTTGTTGGTCGGTTTCCACGTTGTGACATGAAGCTAGTTGATGCAGTAAAGGGACTAGTGCACAGTTTTTGGCATGATCACACAAGGCCTTCTTCAAACCGAAAGAATGTACTAAAACTAAGAAGGGGTTCAAAGGATCGTGAACCACATACTAAGCATCTTCTTGATATAACACAGACATAACTTTACGAGAAATTTAGGATTGAGCATAGACAATTGAACTTGGGGCCAGGGAAAATTTTAGGGGCGAATTATAGCCCATGGGCGAAATTATAGGGGTCACCAAGAAACCCTGGGCGAATTTTTAATATGAAATGAGTTTTTTTAAATTTAACATATTAGCCCCATATTTATTTAACCCATAGTCAAAAGAAATCCAATAGCCAATGTCGCGAAAGAGGAAAAATTTATGTAGCCCAGTGAACTAATCTCGAAATGGTGAATTCGCCCAGAAATTCGGCTAATGGATGCCCAGAAGAGTTGGTTCGCCCACCATTTAGGGTAATGGAGGCCGCGAACCGTTGGTTCGCCTAGCCAGCAACCGAGGCCGCAATCAGTTCTGAGTTGGTAAGTTGGTTCGAAGATTTTGGTGATGATGCCCATGAGCAGTTGGCTCGCCTCACGTTTTCAGAAATGGCGGCCAAGCGTTGAGATTTTTATGAAAATCTCATTTCAAATTTTCAAATCGCCCCAGCTGAAACTCCCCTTGATTTTGGTTAATGGGGGTTTGAATTGGGGTTTGAAACTCCCCTTGATTTTGTTGGGTAAAGATGATTTTAACCTTGAATTGGTCCATACTGAGATGAAGGTCTCGATTTTGGTTAACGGGGGTTTGAATTGAGGTTTCAACCACTAAATTTTGTTGGGTAAAGATGATTTTAACCTTGAATTGGTCCATATTGAGATGAAGGTTCTAGAATGTCGAAGTCGCTATATAAGGGGGCAAGAGCCAGTAAAAACCACATGAAAAATCATTAGATCTCTGCATTCGACAAAGCTTGAGTTTTTGACAATGGCTTCTGCAGTTGTTCAAAGTTTCTTGGGTTTTACAGTCTTCACTGAGGCTAAGAGGTTAGTTTTGTTTTCAATTTCATAGAACTAGATGTCTGGATAACAGCGAATGGTTTCTTAATCTATGATTTTTGGATACTGGCATTACCTCAAGGACCATCGACCAAGGGTTTTGAAATGTGAATTTTCCAGCTATTGATCCAAAGATTTTTGGCTAGTGGCATTTCCCTAAGTGCTATAGAACCAGGGGTTTTGGATAATCTACTCTTTGGGGTTTAAAACTCTCTTTCATACCCAATGATAACTTTCTTGTTCATTTTTCAATAGAATGTTCTCTCTCCAGGGTGCGCTCTTTTTTTGGCTAGTGGCATTTCCCTAAGTGCTATAGAACCAGGGGTTTTGGATAATCTACTCTCTGGGGTTTAAAACTCTCTTTCATACCTAATGATAACTTTCTTGTTCATTTTGCAATAGAATGTTCTCTCTCCAGGGTGTGCTCTTTAGCTAATGCTTGTGCTATCCTAGTGGCAATCCAATACATTGCATATTTTTTGGAAGAAATCGATACAATTTCTTCCTTATTTGGGTTTTATCAAGGTGACTTTTGTAGACTTGTTTGCACCATCTTTGAACATAGTGGACACAATGGATGTTTTCCCAATTACATGGGGCTACTTCTGATATTTTGGCCAATCAGATAATGAAGAAACCTGTATGGATTTTTGTCACGAGGAACATGCCTCCAAGGCTTGCATGGTTTGTCTTTAGATAATTGAATAACTTGCAAGAGGAACAATTTCCGACAAGGTTCTTTTAGATGATATTGCCTTTACATTTATAGCTGTCTGAATTTTTGCTTAAAGTTATTTGTAAGGTAAAAAATTGTGTCGTGGGTGGTCTTCAAGAATTGTAGAGGCATAATATGTTGTTCTTGTACGGTTACCTAGGGTATTTGTGTCTTAAAGATGCCTCTAATTTCTATGTTATGAATTGAAAAAGAGTCAAAAGGTCAGAGTCAAGTTCAGTTTCAATTTTTGCAAGTTTTTTTTTTATTGCAACATGTGGAGTTTTGGGATTCTTAGCATCCCATGAGAGAATACCATCCTTGAGTAGGAGCCACTATCAGCACTTGTACCTGCACCTCATATCAGCAGCAAGTGGTATCATTTATCCAACCATTTCCAACCTTTTAGAAGTCCATATCATATTGGACAAGGGTGCTTGTAATGCTGGCATCGTTGGACATGTCCTGAGGATGATCACTACCTGTTGTTTGCAGCCTTTCATATATTCAGATTGTTTCCATTGCTGTG
This sequence comes from Larix kaempferi, assembly GCA_027924585.1. Lineage (NCBI taxonomy): Eukaryota > Viridiplantae > Streptophyta > Pinopsida > Pinales > Pinaceae > Larix > Larix kaempferi. Next base: position 4,458,100 of record BSBM01000364.1, on the reverse strand, counting down.
TTTGACTCTTGAGACCTATTACCTTTTCTAAGAGATACCAGTGCTGGAAATTGTATGTGGCAAGGTAGCATATTCCTTAACATAATTCCTAGATTCATTTGAATGCTGGAGAACTTATCAGTAGAGTTTTCTTACACTTCAAGATCAGTGAACTATAATTTGAATACTGTTGGTGGCTTGGTCACAAGTCAACTCTCCCATGACTGATTTTTAGATCTAATTGACATTTGATGAAAGATAATCGTACCAGCAGATGTAGGGCACTGTCCTTGGGTTGAATTGCATGAGGATCTACACTAGGAAAATTCACATAAAAATCATCCCTGCTATTTATATGTCGAAAAAATTGGCGAATCTCCCCAATATATGAAAATCATCCCTGCTATTTATATGTCGAAAAAATTGGCGAATCTCCCCAATATATGAAAATCATCCCTGCTAATAATTTCAGTATCCCAATATCAAGTGTTCTCAAAATTATTTTGCATTCCTAGTAATTAGTGTCCAAAGAAATCATTGACAGTCCTAGAAGAAGGTAGGATCTAGCTAAATGATCATTTTGAACAATTCCCTCAGAGTTAGGATAGCTTGGTTTAATATTCTTATTTGAGTGAAAGAGATTGGCCAACGTTTCCACACATGGGGAGATATGTGGGTCTTAGAGTTGTGACAAAGACTTGATTAACCAGTTGCCTTGGGAAACCAAGAGTTGTTCTTAAGGACTACATGCAACTACCAATCAAACTTTCATGTCACTTTAAGTATAATAAGAAATAAGTTCAAGCAGCTTCAAATAGTGGAGAATGAAAAGCAATGTTGGTTCATCAACCTACATAATTTACAGAGATGCATTCGAATGGAAATATACTCATTGACAAAAAATTCCACTAGCCTCCAATAAGCTTCCATGACGTTTCCCACTCACTAATAGATCAATTAGTTTCATCTTCTCCTAGTATAAATGGAAACTATAGATCTTTATTTGGTAAGGATGTATTCTCCTATACAACTAGAGAGAATGGGCACTGACTATGCTATAATTTTACATATTCCAAACAAATGAAAGACCCTATAATACCTACTCAGTGCCAACACATCAAAGGCCCGAAAGATATAACCAGGGATTTTGATGGTAAAATGGTTCCATCCCAAGTGGTTGCAAGGAAATTTGTTGCCATCCCCACATGTGTTCAAATTTCATGTTGTGACATGATGCTCTTAGTGAACCATTTATTGAATATCATGATGATCATGAGTTTGTTGACAAAGCCTCCAGGTTTTTGTAGAATTTGGGTTACCTTTAGTTCCATCCTTCGAATAAGGGAAAGTACCCAACAACTTTACCCAAGATATATTTCATGTAAGCAACAACAACAAAAAGGTAGGGGCTTTATAGTCCCACAAATTTAAGATCTGATATTTCAATTATATTTAAAAAAACCCTCACATATAAACAAACATGAAAGATAACCTCACATCAATTTATCAATTTCAATTTATAGATTATCAATTTCATTGGAATGAAAGCATCACATTTAATTTGGAAACTCATCTTGATGGCAGTGTATTGTTTTCCCCGTATTTAATTATATGCTTAATTATATTGTAGTTAAATATTGATTATTTGGCCATCCCTTATGGAAGGGAATGCAATCATATTCATCATCAATTGTATTAATTTCTCTTCTTTTTTTCCCAAAAGAAGATGATACCTATATTATTGAAAATGATTCAATTGTCATCCTTTTAAGAATGGCATGCTCATCCACTACCCTGAACTTAGATGCATATCCAGAACTGAGAGGATTTGTATTCAAACCAAGGAGTTTTTGCAAGGGATATGGTTACTCCATTTAGTGCACAATCATACAATTGTTGTTTTAGTGGTGTTTATATGATGATTTCTTCATCCATTTTCTATATTTATATTAGAATTCCAATATGCAGAAGCATACGATTCAAAATCCGGCTTGAGAGGGGCCACATAAAGTGTTGGAACATAGTGAGTGCTTAGACCTAAAACTCTTTAAAGTGCCACATATAATGCATCCACCTCTTCAAGGGTCCTATTACAATTTTCTATGGAATAGAGCAATTTGGTGACAAATGTTTTACTCTCTTCAGGTCCTCAGGATTAGTAGATGAGATTAAATTTGGCAAATGCTCTGCCACTTGAATTTGTTGCCTCCTATAACTTTCGAACACATCCTTCATATGGTGATTTGACTGCATTTCCTATATTTTATGACTTCTAGAATAGGTTGGACCTTCTTTATCATTGTCCCATCTTCTATTAAAACCTTCACAACACATCCAGCCATTGGTGTAACCATTGATATTTTAATGATAGCAATGTTTGTATCAAACTTATCTTCTTAAGTATTTTGTCTTCAAAGCTTGACAATGATTCCCTAATGATGACTGGTGCACACACTTGAGGTTTCTCTGTGAGATATGAAGTAGCCTGGGATTGAATCTCTCGTAATAAATTCTTTGATCAACAATACATTAGTTTTTGGATTTAGTGCTAAGGAATTCAATTCAAACTCGGCAGAGACTCTTCCCACAATCATTTCCAAATCAAGTAGAGATACAATTGAATGCTAGTTGCAGAAAAAACACGTACATATTGTTTTCCTTTCAACACAGGGTATTGATGCTCTGATGATACCAATGCACTTATCAATGGAAGAACTATGTCTTACATCATCTGAGAAGGTGACTATTCCAACATAGATTAATAGTCTCAAAAGATTCCCAATGTTCAAAAATTTTAAAAAAAATCAGGAAATTTCCAGAATGAATAAAAACTGAGTTAATATTTGCAATCTATGGCTAGGATCACTATTTCAAAATGATGCTGTCATGGAAGCCATTGAAGGGATGCGTGTTGCATTAGGACTGACAGTAAATCTAAACTATTTCCTCCAAGGCATATTTCACCCTGCAAGAAAAGTGCACGAGGTCTACTGGAATATTTATAACTCACTTTACATAGGATCTCAGGATGGGCTTGTGGCTGGTTATCCTACTTTAGAAGATGAGTCTAATAATATCTATAGCCGACCAAAGCTAGTAATGTTTATTTAGAACTAGTAATAATGTTGATATTTTGAAATTTTTGTTATTATGTGGAAGATTCTGTTATTATGCGGAAGTTAAGCTCTGAACTAACATCTGGCGTTACCAAACTTGGAGACTATGTACTACATGACCTTGTGCAACTTGATCATACCAGCTTTGGTGTAATCATACGCGTTGAGAGTGATGGTTGTCAGTTTTTGAAAGGATTTCCAGAGAGATCAGAACTTCTCACTGTTAAGCTACGAGACATTAGGAGGTTAAGAAGAACCCGCATGCAGGAGATTCAGATGATGGAGTTAGCAGGGCATTGGACGGTCATCATGATGTTTATAATATGGATTCATACGATGAAGAAAGGCTTAGGAAATTCAATAGTGCTGATGCTGTCGATAAAAATCTCAATGCTAATAAGGCTGCTGCCAATGGAACTCCAAATCACCGTTCCAGATAATTAGGCAAAATTACCATACAATTGGTGACATCTCAGGTATGCATTTATATCTATAAAATTATGTTGTAACGGTCACATTTCAATCCTTACTTACAACAAAAAACTGACATTGAGATCATTTTGTGTCACCAGGTACAAGTTAGTGACTTCATCAAAGAATTTATTGAAAAGACACATCAATATGTTCAGCATGTCCATGTGGCACGATGGCAGGATGAGAAGTTTAGAATATGAAAAGATACATTTCCCCTTGGTACTATACTTTCAGTTGTTGATTTTGCCGAGAACTACACTCTGCAACCTCAAAATGAGACCCAAAGTCAGTATTATCACTCTGAGCAGGTTTCCTTGATGGTCCATATCACATATAGGCATGGCCCAAATAGCACTGAAGAGCAAAGAGAAATTATGAAGGAATATCACTTCTACATAAGTGATGATAGGTGCCACGACTTCCACTATGTACTTCATTGCTTCATCATGTTCTATGATCACTTGAAGGGAAGGAACATACAGATGGATCGACACTGGATTTGGTCTAATGGGTGTGCTGGTCAGTTCAAAAATGTATGCATATTTCAATGGTTGTGTTCATTGCATAAAAACTACAAAGTGCCACATATGTGGAACTATTTTGAGACTGGGCATGGTAAAGGAGAGCATGATGGAGTCGGAGCATGTGTCAAAACAGCCCTACGAAGAGAAGAATTGAAAGTATATACAGAATCTACTATTCTAAATGCTCAATCTACAGTCAGGTGGTGCACGTCAGTAATGGGAGAGGAATCAACTATGCGAGTAGAATCCACAAGAAAGAGACATGTGGAGAGATTTTTTTGGGAGGTGGTAGACATAGATTGTTCACATGCATGGGAATGCAAGACTGTGCCTGGGACTCGTGGCTTTCATTCGGTTTGAAGCTCTGATAACCCAGTATTTGAAATTTGGACCAGAAAACTCGCTTGTTTTTTCCCGCCTTGTTGTGATGGTGACTGGGATGGCTGTGAATCATTGGATTGGGTTGATGGATGGGATCGCATATCACTTCCACTTGATCAGCATGCAATTGTTGAGTTAAATCCGTTGGAAGAAGACGAATCATCTATTTCTGCAGATTTTGATCATGTCTCAGACCTTGTACAACCCAGTATGATGCATTTCCTTAACATTTTTTGTTTATTTACGTAGTCTTCAAATGCACATTAATGGCCTTGTATCGCATGAAAAATATTTTGATCATATACCTACAATCATATAATGCAGGGCACATATACGCAGTGGTTGCCTCAAAAGATACTGAATGGGGTGATGAATACTGGTTGGCACACTGTATAGATGGAAATCAAACCCTCATTATGTCCATGACTGACGATGAAAACAACCACTTTCCAACTGGGTCTATGGTTGTTAAAGGTGAATACTTGACACGGGACAGCAATGGAAGAAAGAAGGGTGGATATGTTTATAGGGATTACAAACCAGGTGCAAGTGTGTATCACTTTACCAACTTAATCATTGGCACAAACCTTCAGGTACGAACAATGCCTAGTCAAAATACATCGAAGGTATGCTACTTCTTACCGGATACAGAGCACGAGAGACTAATGGAGACCATCGGTATAAGAGATGATCCGGAGGGCTTGGTTGTATGATAATAGGTGGGATCTAGCATGATGAGGTACGTTACATACTTTTAATACTATACTATTTATACTATTTGTAATTGAATATTGATATATGCTCAATTTTCACATGTATGTTTCATATGAATATGTCAATTTTGTGTTCTTGATATGCCAAATTTATGTTTACGTTGTTTATAAATATGCCAAAAGTTCTCTTGTATGTCAAGTTTATGAATATGCCATTTTTTACATATGATCAGTAAACCCTAAAATTATATTATGTTCATCATGCTGGTTATTGGCTTCACCCAACAAAATTAATTCAATTCATGCTCACTATATTAAACAATACACTTATATTAAATTTAATTAATGTCTTGTTAAATATTTCATAATGAATTAGCTATTTGAGAGCACCACCTTAGACCAAGCCATCATCATCAACATCTTCATCATCATCACCATCATCATCATCATGGACCTGCAAAACCCTAGTTTCCAAAGTGTCTAGGCAGGTTCGGGCTAGGAACACTAGCCATACCCGCCCGGTGGATGATTTTCCAAAGTTGACCCCCATGTGCAAAAATTGCACACTCCCACACTGAGCAAAACCCTAGTTTCCAAGATGGACCTGCAAGGTGACACAAGGGCCACCGAGCAGGAGGGGAGGGGCACCCCTGGCACTATCCCAGTGTGCTGAATCCAACAGAGTTGACAGTTCGTTGATCCGAGCCACGGTCTTCATTCTATGGCTCGTCCCGTCTCGCTGCCAGAAGGCCTTCAGGGACACATGTTGGATACCTACCGGGGGCATAGAACTCCAACCGTGCAACAAAAACGGGTTCCGGGGAGTCCTGCAGGTGTGTCTAGGCAGGTTCGGGCTAGGAACACTAGCCATACTTTCCCGGTGGATGATTTTCCAAAGTTGACCCCCGTGTGCAAAAATTGCACACTCCCACACTGAGCAAAACCCTAGTTTCCAAGATGGACCTGCAAGGTGACACATGGGCCACCAGGCACGAGGGGAGGGGCACCCCTAGCACTATACCGGTGTGCTGAATCCAACGGAGTCAACGATTCGTCGATCCGAGCCACGGTCTTCATTCTATGGCTCGTCTCGTCTCGCTGCCAGAAGGCCTTCAGGGACACCTGCTGGATACCTACCGAGGGCATAGAACTCCAACCGTGCAACAAAACCGGGTTCCGGAGAGTCCTGTAGGTGTGTCTAGGCAGGTTCGGGCTAGGAACACTAGCCATACTTTCCCGATGGATGATTTTCCAAAGTTGACCCTCATGTGCAAAAATTGCACACTCCCACACTGAGCAAAACCCTAGTTTACGAAATGTATGCACAATGAAGCCACTGGGCCATGGGAAGACGAGGGAGAGGGCCCCCTAGAGATAATCGCACTCCAGGAGACCAACGGAGTCGACGGTTCGTTGGTCCAACGTCCGGTTTCCAAGTTATGTCGAGTTGCAAGTCACATGAAAATGTCGTTCAGGGACACTTGGTGAATTTCCGCCCAGGAGCCAAAAAGCAAACGGAGTAGGAAGATTGCATGCCGTTGGCTCTTGAAAGTGTGTGTGGGCAATGCCGACGTGGGAACACTGCCAACACTGGCTCAGGGGAGGTTTTTGTAGAGTTGACCCACCAATGCGAGATTGCATGCATTTAAACTGAGCAAAACCCTAGTTTACGAAATGAATGCACAATGAAGCCACAGGGCCATGGGGAGACGAGGGAGAGGGCCCCCTAGAGGTAATCGCACACCAGGAGACCAACGGATTCGACGGTTCGTCGGTCCGACGTCCGATTTTCGAGTTATGTCGAGTTGCAAGTTGCATAAAAATGTCGTTCAGGGACACTTGGTGAATTTCCGTCCGGGAGCCAAAAAGCAAACGGAGCAGGAAGATTGCGTGATGTTGGATCCTACAAGTGTGTGTGGGAAATTCTGACGTGGGAACACTGCCAACACTGGCACGAGGGAGGTTTTTGCAGAGTTAACCCACCAATGCGAGATTGCATCCAATTAAACTGAGCAAAACCCTAGTTTACGAAATGAATGCACAATGAAGCCACTGGGCCATGGGGAGACGAGGGAGAGGGCCCCCTAGAGGTAATCGCACACCAGGAGACCAACGGAGTCGGCGGTTCATTGGTCCGACGTCCGGTTTCCGAGTTATGTCGAGTTGCAAGTCGCATGAAAATGTCGTTCAGGGACACTTGGTGAATTTTCGTCCGGGAGCCAAAAAGCAAACGGAGTAGGAATATTGTGTGTCGTTGGCTCCTGCAAGTGTGTGGGGGAAATGCCGACGTGGGAACACTGCCAACACTGGCTCGAGGGAGGTTTTTGTAGAGTTGACCCACCAATGCGATATTGCATGCAATTAAACTGAGCAAATCCCTAGTTTACGAAATGAATGTAAAATTAAGCCACTGGGCCATGGGGAGATGAGAGAGAGGGCCCCCTAGAGGTAATCGCACGCCAGGAGACCAACGGAGTCGACGATTCATCGCTCCGACGTCTGGTTTCTGAGTTATGTCGAGTTGCAAGTCGCATAAAAATGTCGTTCAGGGACACTTGGTGAATTTCCTTCTGGGAACCAAAAAGCAAACGGAGCAGGAAGATTGTGTGCCATTGGCTCCTGCAAGTGTGTGTGGGAAATGCCAACGTGGGAACACTGCCAACACTAGCTCGGGGGAGGTTTTTGTAGAGTTGACCCACCAATGCGAGATTGCATGCAATTAAATTGAGCAAAACCCTAGTTTACGAAATGAATGCACAATGAAGCCACGGGGCCATGGGGAGACGAGGGAGAGGGCCCCCTAGAGGTAATCGCACGCCAGGAGACCAACGGAGTCGACGGTTCGTCGATCCGACGTCCATTTTCCGAGTTATGTCAAGTTGCAAGTCGCATAAAAATGTCGTTCAGGGACACTTGGTGAATTTCCGTCTGGGAGCCAAAAAGGAAACGGAGCAAGAAGATTGCGTGCCGTTGGCTCCTGCAAGTGTGTGTGGGAAATGCCGACATGGGAACACTGCCAACACTGGATCGGGGGAGGTTTTTGTAGAGTTGACCCACCAATGCGATATTGCATGCAATTAAACTGAGAAAAACCCTAGTTTACGAAATGAATGTAAAATGAAGCCACTGGGCCATGGGGAGACTAGGGAGAGGGCCCCCTAGAGGTAATCGCACACCAGGGGACCAACGGAGTCGACAGTTCGTCGGTCCGACGTCCGGTTTCTAGGCTATGTCGAGTTGCAAGTCGCATGAAAATGTTGTTTAGGGACAAGAGACACAACATTTTATCCCGAGAAACCCTCATGGGGAAGAAAACCTAGCAACCTTTCTTAGAATAATTATATGTTTAGAAAACAAGTACAATGAAACCATGAACAAACCCTGACCCTGAAGGGTTTTACCACATGAAAAAACATTAATGACACATGACAACAAGAGTACTTATCTACATGAAGATGACCTCCAAGCCATAAGGATAACCAAGCATATCCTTCCCAACCAACATTAGAAGGCACTTTATTTCTCGAATCCCGAGGTAACGTTTGTTCCTTTCACCAATGTTGCTTTGAGCACTTGTATGTAGTTACTCATATGTAGTGTTGAATCTAATTGTACAATCAAATATTGGGCGTTGATGAAATGTGTAGCCTGTATTGCACTTACTTTTATTAAATTACACTTGAACATTGACTTAACTTGTAATTTAATCATCCAAACTCACAAATTTTAATTACACCTATCCAATTAGTGTGCATGAGTGAGTTCGTTGAAACCTTGAAAAACATTGTATTGCATTTAGTTTGATTAAATTACATGAGCAAGAACTTTGACATAACTTGTAATGATCATCCAAAATCACAAATTTTAATTAGATACCAATTAGTGCACGCATGTAGTGAGTTCGTTGAAACCTTTAAATATAATAGTTTGTTCTTTTGACATAGCGCATTCATGAGTAATATATAATCCACACAAATCAACAGATTAGATTGAAACAAGAACACGCGGAAACCGAAGAACAAATACAAAGTGAAATGTATCATTCATTTATAAGTGAAATGTCAATGTGCATGTCTCCAAAAGTACATGTATCCAAAAGTACATATATATCCAAAAGTGCATGTCTCCAAAAGTACATGTATATCCAAAAGTACATGTATCCAATGAAGTCAATGTACATGTCTCCAAAAGTACATGCACAATAAAGTCAATGTACATGTCTCCAAAAGTGAATGTATCGAAAAGTACATATATATACAAAAGTATCCAAAAGCACATGTGTCCAAAACTATCCAAAACTATCAAAGCCACATGTCCATGTATCCAAATGTACATATATCCCATAAGACACATCAAAACTCAAGCTTCCTCGTGTTCTTTCCCGACGTTGATCCTCTAGGCACATCTCTAGGATCAGTGTGCGTCTCTGGATCCTGCAAATTAAATATCAATTGTTAAATTCAACTAACTATGTGCACTAATACGTTAGCTCAACAATTAACTCAACAATTATCAACTGGTGCATGGAAAGTGCATGAAACACTTGGTCACTGAAGGACATCTCACCTCAACTGACAAAGGAGATTGCGTTGCTTGTGTAGCAGATGGAGCCGTTGGTTGAACATCCAGGATGGTCGAACCAGGGGGGCCAGGAACTGCTCCTGCTGGTGGTGGCTACAATGAAAAAATGTTGAAATAGTTAGAACTGCATGAATAAACAATAGACAACAATAATAAACTATGTAAAGATAATGTTGAAATAGTTACATACCTGTGTGTGATCAGTTGCCATTACAGATGCGGAACTGACTGCTGAATCAACCATCGATGCGAGGTTTTCAGTAGACAACTCAGGTTCCTGATGTAGTAAACATGCAATTCAAACATTAACAAAAACGATTTATGCACTGGATTTCAAGTTAAACAACAAATATCATCGAAGGATATACATTACCATGGTGTGAGTAAGCCCATGGTAGTGGGCAGCTGGAGTCTTTCTAGGAGTAGAACGCCTCACATACACACGACCCTTGTTCACGAATGGCCTGGAGGGAGATACAAATCCAGGCAATGGTCCAGATGGCTCGGATGGTGCCTACATTCAGCAAGTGTTCATGTAGTTAGACATGCATGATTCAACAAACAAACATGTATTTAAAAAATGTCATTTTTAATTGTTTACCTGGAGCCCAGATGTTTCATGGGACGGTATGACCATGGGTGCTACCTCCACATTACCTTGCCCCAGTGAAGGATCTGCCATCTGCAAGTTTAATAATTGTAAATATTAGACCGTAGATAGCATTAGTGAACTAAAATGTAAAGTAGGTGGAAATTAACAAGTATTAAAAAACTGAAATTTTAAAATGTTTAGCTCGGTGTGAGATACGGCAATAGGTGCTATATAAGATGGGCCTACCAAATGGGTAGCATCATGCCCCCCTGTAGAGTCTGGAACATCCGGCTCTGGGGCGTCGCTACCGGCATAAAGCATCAACTGCAAGTTCACAAAATTAATATATTAGCTCAAACTATATATATGTGTACAAAGACGAAAATAAATGAAGAATGTATTACAATTAACCATCAACATACCTCTCTCAAAAACCCACTGAAGGCAACATCTGAGGCAAGACCATAGCAGGAACGACCACATGATGTGCACTCGTGAGGATCAGTACTAGGATGGGGATGTGTCGATGGTCCTGCACTAGTGGATGGTCCTGATGGTCCTGCACTAGTTGATGGTCCTACATTACCTGATTATTCAAATATTCAATATTATTCAAAAAAGAATGAAAACATATTCAAATTATCAAATACAACTAAGATTATTTGTTATCTTTAAATCCTAAAATGATATCTAATAATTATTAAATTGCTGAAAGAGTCTTGATCCATTGCGAATAAAGGAGATAATAACTCAAAGCCTATCTCATAATGCCTTGTGGTTGTTGATAATCCTTTTATTAGAAAACAAAAACACATTCATAAAAACATAGTCTAGTTGCAATTCAATAAGACTTCATGTATGTTGTTAAATCACGTGGAAAATACTTAATCCCAAATGAACTTTGAACTTTATATTGGATCTTAAAAAAAAGCTAAAACAATCATTTTGGGTGTTATGAATATGTTTCCTTGGAAATAAACGTTAGACATTAAAAATTTAAAACTTATAGGGGAGAAATGAAAAGTTACCTCAATCACCAACTATTATTTAAAGGAGTATTTTTTTTTTTAAATAACTGTACAAGTCTAAAAAATATTTTTTTTTGTTATTTTGTTGCTAAAAACATTTTATTGTAACCAAGAGAGTAAATTTTTTAATTTTTTAAAACTTTGAATAAATATTTAAAATCATGACCTTATAATTTTTTTTTAAGAGACATATAGTAAACATGTGTTTGTATCATCCACATTATTCTCATGTATGAATGCCTAAATTAAAATTAAAAGAGTCTAGTACTCTAAGGTTGATGCTACAAAATCTAATTGTAAAGAACATGAGCAATGTGCCCTAGCCAAAAGCCAAGTTTTGTACATCCCATGTTATCAAAGCCTAATATAAAGGAAGGTACTAACTCAAGATAAAAAGTGCTCCCTTTCATAAGGCACATGTTGAAGAAACATCTATACCCCCAACTCTTTAAAGCTAAGGGGTTGACCTATTACACTTACTTGGTATCATGGGTTAGCATGCAAAGACTTCTTAGTACCACATTCATTCCATCAACCTCACATGACTTGGGAATCTAGGTAATATCCCTTGACTTAGGGGTTTTCACATGTGATAAGTTTAATTATTTCATGTTTATTTTAATATTTAAATGCATTTCCTATTTATATGTAGGTAACTCCCTTAGAAAATGGGCCCTCTAGTTTTTTATATGACTAGACATCTATTTGTTGTACATATTTATGATGTCCAAACCTATTTTCATGATCAATTTTTTTGTCATTTTCTTACTTTTAACATCAAAATGGAGATAATAATCTAATGAAGTAGAACTTAGCAAATTTGTGGTACTAGAGTGTTTTCTTATCACATTTAACCAAACGTTTTTGTCATTTTCTTACTTTTTAACATCAAAATGGAAAGAATAGTGATTAGAAATTATACAAAATAAAGTTGAAAAATATAAAAAATAAAATTATAATTTATTTCATTAAATATATATATATATATATATAATTTTACTATATTCAACATAATAATATATTAATTTTTGATGCAAATACAAAATAAATAGTTGCAAAGCACATACCTCCAACATCACAAATCAAGAGCACAGATAAAAATTATTTTTGTAATGTCGAAAAATAACACACATAACATCAATTAATATAAAGGCGTTTTACAATATTTTGAATTTAGTTTACGCTATTGTTGTTGTAATTTGCACATAGTTGCATCATAATTTAAGACTTTTTTTTTAGTTTGAAATTATAACATGATGTATAATCATTACTAAAGTTTATTTTAGGAAAAACAACATGTACCACAAAGCAAACCGAAAAAATGTAAGTGATGAACAATGAGGAAAGATGGCGTTTATTTGTAGGAATTACCTGAGTTGACTTACCACTCCAGCACCCTAAATCTTAGTCTTGAATCTTTCTTTACTTCTTCACATCTTCAATATGATAGTGATCTAGAGATGAAAGAATGTCTTGCCTAAGCTGAGAAGGGAAACGCCTATGATATGTAACATCAAGATCGAAAACGCTACATCTTGACACAACCAGAAATTCCAAAGCGGCAAAATCTCCCCACGATCAATGCAATAATGCATTTGGAAAGCAAGAGAGAATTGTGAAGCATCTACAAAACAACATCAGAAGAAAAATCCAATGCCTTAACTTGATTGTCAATGGTGCAACCAATATTCTATACAGATCAATAAATATCGCTCTACACTACATAGCATAGCAGAATCAAGAAGACTATTCGGCACAAACTCCTCTGTCTAAGACCATTTCTATATATCTATCTAGAAACAATACAAACACTCTGATATCTCAACTGTAAACAAAAAATTAACACTATCTGCCTGCAACAAAGAGTTTTTTTGTTTGTTCACAATCATAGAAAAGCGAGAAACACTACTTTTGACTATACTCACAGCAAAAACCTTCATATAAATTTTTGTCATAACCGATCTCCACAAAACATACAGGTTTCAAAAATCTTCAATCATGTTATCAACATATCTCAAATCATATAGAGCGATCATAGGTGAGACTAACCTTCAGTTTAACATTCAAAATACAGGGACAACGAATGAACATAGTCAAATTGATGTCTCCACGTTATCTTCTTCAACACAAAATCAACGTAATCACCTGCTATGAGCATTCCGAATGCAAAAAAGCAGTTGTGCTAGCAATTATCATCTAGAAGAGTTTGCAGATGGTATACCAACACATTAACACAAGCGTGAACTCGAAAAGTTGAGACCCAGATTTGACTTGAAAATGGTGCACCGACTGGAAAAATAAAGCAGGAACTGATACGACGCACCAGAAACGATCATTGACAGGTGTAAAGCACCAATCGTTTATTAGAAAAATCAGACTAATTGAAAGTGTGGTCGACAATGACTGAGGGATGTTGAGATTGATACAATGTATTATGTTTCAAAATTATAATTTGATACAGAAAACTTAAATGACTAACCAGTACCACATACATGAGTAGTTTCAACTCAGGCAGAGTAAAAATTATTCATTACAAAGTCGATAGACATTTTGACAATTAAGATTAAGTTTCGGTGGATCCGGGTAGTAGTACACGTCAGAATTCTTTTCTATTCCAAATCTTTTGAAAAGACCGAGAATAAAAATAAATAAAAAATAAAATTGCATCCTATCAAGCAATTTTTTTTTTCAAAAAAATCATATTGAATAATCCGTATACAAAGCCGTTCCAACTACGACAGCTAGTGTACGAGATTTCTGTACTAACTGTTGAATTCTCTTACGTGGGCCGTGGGATTGGCATTCGTCTCATTACTTTCCCATTTTCATTATTGATCTCAATGTCTAGATCTATCTATCTTTCAGAGGATTCGATGGGAGCCTCTTTGTCCCATTGTTTTGAAACCGTAAGTAAGATCAGAATATTCAATAAATAATTGATTTTAAAACATCTGAAATGTTAATATTCAAATATCCAAACGGTAGTATTGGACAATGCATTTGTTAGTTTTTGTAATTGTAGATCTCTATCCCTAATTCATAAACAAATTTATTTTTTCACCCATTAAAATATGAAAACGAGAACTCGAGCCTTGCATGTAGGTACTGCATGTGTGCATGTGGGAGACATGTATACATCTCCGAGCATTTCCCAAACAAGTATGAATAGGCTTGAAATGAAAAAAAAATTCAGATGTGTATACATCTCGAAGCATTTCCAAAACAGGTGTGAATATGCTTGAAATGCAAAAAAAAAAATCATTCCGCAAACACCAAAGTGGTAAGAAAAAAGTTGGATCATTGAGGTAAACTGCAAGCCAAAACATAATTCCTCAATGGAGAGGGGAGGATAATGAGTGATTCCTTCATTCAATTGAACATCATGATCTCTTCCAATTTCAGCAAGCAAAATCTCCATCACCCCAACCCAAGTTAATCTCTCTCGTGGGTTCAGTTTTTGCCTTTCTTCTCGTGTCTAGAGTCTGGGCTTCTTCGCTCCATGTGACCGCGGCCTTCACTTCCTGCCTCTTCCCATGGAGTCTAGACTTCTTCACTCCATGTGACCATGGCCTTCACTGCTTGCCTCTTCCCATGGAGTCTGGGCTTCTTCGCTCCATGTGACCGCGACCTTCATTGCCTGCCTCTTCCCAGCTCCTCCCCTTCTGCTATTACTACTTCTTTGGAATTCGAACCCGATACCCTTGAGCTATTCAACATAAAGATGCCCGTTATGTTTCTCGGTGAGTGAACTCATAGTGGTCGCTTCGTCGTTGATCCGAAATTTGACAGAAATGTAGTAAGCGCTTGACGCGAAATTTAGTAACTATTTGAACATGAAATTATTGGTATGACATGGGGCGGCTCCTCATAGGTCGTCGACAGACGACGAAAGCCCGAGGGTAGCCGACCCCTTAATATATGCCTTCGGCGCAATTATATTTAGATTTGGATTATATATATAAAGCAACGGGTAAATAGTATGTAAGATTTTAATATAAATTTTCGATGTTTATTATTTTTAGCTTTTCAATTAATATACTTCTCATAGTCAAATATATATATATATATGGATTTTAATTAATTTTTGTGTAAAAAATAATATTTTAATATTCAAATTTGGTGTATTTAAGTAATTATAATTAGTAACAAAATTATTAATTATTTTCTTTTGAAAACTGTTTTAATTTTTAATATAAAAACATTATATATTTTACATAGCAAAAATAAATTAACTATAAATCTACATATTGCTTGATTTATAATGTATTGGTAATTTCTTTAAATCATTAGGATTTTTATCTTAAAAAGATTTACAAGTCCCCTGATGTTATAGATAAGATTCAAACTCTCCTTATATCAGAAGAAGTTTTCTCATTAGAAGACATTGATTTTGGGGTTAAGTGTTTAACAAATGAAAAGCTAAGGACATTGAAGGATGCCAAGCATAATTCTTAGAAATTGGAGGGTCTATCCTCGTTCAACACATCCACAAACTCTTCAATCTGAAGGTCAAGCAAGGTTTCTCTACTCCTTGGACTTAGAGCCTCTTTATTCATATCTTTAAAACAGTGATAAAATTAACCCCTTTAATTATCAGACCATTATGAGTATCCCTCTCTTAGCCAAGCTTCACGGTATCATTTTAGAAAAGAAAATCAATGTCTGGATAGAAAGTGAAGGTAAGTGGGCTAAAGGTCACGCGGGTTTTAGAAGATATCACTCTACCATGGACCACCTTATTATGCTTAGGATAATTGTGGAGGAATGTCATGAAAGTAAAGCCAATCTCTTTTGTTGATTTGTGGACATTACGATACAATGCCTAGAAATAACTTGTGGAACATATTAGAAGAGCTAAAGGTTCCTTTTGAGTTGAGAGTTGTTGCGATAAGGTTGTATGAGACTGTCATTGCCAAATTAAAGAGCATTGAGGGGTGGTCGAAAGAAATCAATTGTAATATTGGAGTTAAGCAATGATGCCCCCTCTCCCCTACCCTTTTCGGCATATACATCAATAAGATAGAAGGCTAAATTTAGAAGAAGTAGGTTGCGCTGGCACGACCTTAGCTGGAATAGCCGCCATCCTCCTTCACTATGTTGACAATATAGTTCTTATGGCAAGGTGTCCCTTTGATCTTGATAAGCAATTGAGAATTCTCAAAGATTTCTACTCTAATATGGGTATGGCTATTAACACTGACAAAATGAAAGTTATGATTATCAAATCCAAGAAGGTTGCTTACGCTAATTTTGTGTATGACAATAGCAACTTGGAGGAAGTGTCTTCTTACAAATATTTCAGAATCGATATTCATCACAAGCTCAACTAGAAATTTAGCATTGAGAAAAATGATTAATGGATGGTGGAAAGCTTATTTTATCCTTGAAAACAATTGTAAGTCACCAAACCTTGTGACGTGGGATAAAAAGAAGTTCATTTTTGAAACTCTCGTCACTCTCATTATTTTGTATGGTTGTGAAGTCTAGGGTTGCAACATCTCTAGGAAGGTCATTAACCCTAATCTGGATAATCAAAAAGTATCTCTCTATTTTAAATAGTTCGAAGAAGGATATTAATATAGCTAAGATAAGAATGAACTCTCATAAGCCACATAGTGAAATAGGGCGCTGGACAATTCCTAAAACACCATGGGTGGAAATGATTTGCCATCTCTGTAAGTCTATGAGCATTGAAGATGAAAGACACTTTCTATTAGAGTGCTCTTGAACTTCCAAACATGTCAAAACTATGGCAACCTAGGAACGCTTCTTTCTAATTTTTTTGAGCATAATTTTTTTTTTTACAACAATCCAAATAATTCATTTAATTTTTCTTAAGGTTCGATAGGCCAAGTATGTCTTAGTGGACGTTAAGTCCGCAGGGGTGTAGCTTGACTGACGATTCGCTTGAAAATGAGATGTTATATTGTAATATAGGTCACGAGTTCAAAACATCTCGACTTACTCGTACCCCATGTTTGCGGGGCTGTGTAGGTGCATATAGGGGTATAGTAGTAGCGGACGAGATCATTGGACCCCATGTCACGCGAGTACCAACCCCATCCCAGTTGTCGATTCCCCTAATACAACAAATAATAATAATAAAATGCATGCAAATACAATGCAAAAAATTATAATATCAAATTTTAAATATTATATTTATTTTTAGATTATATATATATAATACAATATTTATCTTTACATCTTCAATTAATATTGTTATATATATAGCATTCAAATATATATGGATATTAGTTAATTCCCATATAAAAACATAATATCTTAATATTCAAACTTTGTTTATTTAAAATATTAAAATGAGTAGAAAAAATATTTATTATTATTATTTATTTTTTTAATATAGTAGTTGTATATATCTCTCTATATATTATATTTTAGATATTATTATTTTTTAATTTTATGATAATGGTAGTTATTTATGTTTAATAAAATTAATTTTAATTTTTTTAAAATATATATATATATATATATACAAAATCATGTCCAATTAATATTGCTTAATTGTGTTTTTTTCTAGCTAAAAACAAAATAAAAATAAAATAACCAAAACTGATTGCTAGTCAACATACATAAACATTTTCTATCAAAACAAGCTAAACATTATTCAGCCTGCTGCTGGCTTCAACTTTGCTTAATTCTGTTTTTTTCTAGGTAAAAACAAAATAAAAGTAAAATTGCCAATACTGATTGCTAGTCAACATACATAAACATTTTCTATCAAAACAAGCTAAAAACAAAAAGACTAACACTATTTAACATGCTGCAAGTTACTTAATGCAACCGCAGTAGGCTAAATAATGTTCAACAAAACATAAATATCCCAAATGACCAACAATTCCAATTACTTCAAAAAGAGAAAGTCATTTTGATCTCTTTTATGTTCCAGCTAAAAGCAAAATAGAAATAGCCCAAAATGATTGCTACTCAACATACATAAACGTTTTCTATTAAAACAAACTAAAAACAAACATATGTAGCACAAAATGAAAATGACCAACTGTTCCAATTACTTAAAAAGAAAACGAGTCACTTTGATCTATTTTACTTAAAAAGGAAAAATTCAAATAAAACGCTGAAGAGTTTGAATATCGGCCACTCGTGTTAAATCCAGTGAACGACACTTCCTAAAGAGAATATAATTGTCAAAATCGTCAAATTTGACGTGCTGTTTTGTTTTCAAATTCCTACAATTGATTGTAGAATCCAGTCAGGCAAAACACGGATAACGAAAACGTCATACAGAGAATTAGAGAACAAAACAACCAGCCAAATTTGATAATTATATTATCTGTATAACATTTTCCTTGTCCGTGTTTTGACTGACTGGATTCTACAATCAATTTAGGAATTTTATGACTAAACAGCTTGACGATTTTGAAATTATATGACTTTTATATTCTCTGTATGACGTTTTCGTTATCCGTGTTTTGCCTGACTGGATTCTACAATCAATTGTAGGAATTTGAAAACAAAACAGCACGTCAAATTTGACGATTTTGACAATTATATTCTCTTTAGGAAGTGTCGTTCACTGGATTTAACACTTCAGCGTTTTATTTGAATTTTTAGGAAGATAAATATTGTATCTAATATATTTAGGAAGATAAATATTGTATCTAATATATATATATAATCTAAAAATAAATATAATATTTAAAATTTGATATTATAATTTTTTGCATTGTATTTGCATGCTTCTTTTTATTATTATTTGTATTAGGGTAATCGACAACTCAGATGGGGTTGGTACTCGTGTGACACGGGGTCCAATGATCTCGTCCGCTACTACTATACCCCTATATGCACCCACACAACCCGCAAACATGGGGCACGAGTAAGTCGAGATGTTTTGAACTCGTGACCTATATTACAATATAACATCTCATTTTCAAGCAAATTGTCAGTCAAGCTACACCCCTGCGGACTTAACGTCTACTAAGATCAACTTGGCCTATCGAACCTTAAGAAAAATTAAATGAATTATTTGGATTGTTGTAAAAAAAAAATTATGTGAACAAAAAAATTAGAAAGAAGCGTTCCTAGGTTGCCATAGTTTTGACATGTTTGGAAGTTCAAGAGCACTCTAATAGAAAGTATCTTTCATCTTCAATGCTCATAGACTTGCAGAGATGGCAAATCATTTCCACCCATGGTGTTTTAGGAATTGTCCAACGCCCTATTTCACTATGTGGCTTATGAGAGTTCATTCTTATCTTAGCTATATTAATATCCTTCTTCGAACTATTTAAAATAGAGAGATACTTTTGATTATCCATATTAGGGTTAATGACCTCCTTATAGTATCTTAATTTTCTTTTAGCCTCTAAATATTTTTCACCTCACATTTTCTCTTTAAACTTTGAAACAATAATATTTTTAATGTCATTGATATTTTGCAAAATTACATTTCAGCAATCCCCCAATGGTTTAACCAAGCCATAGCATATTTATACTAGCCTCTGTATGTGGTATTGGCTGGATTTTAAAGCAATTTTAGGAAATATTTGGTATCCCCTTTTATTTATCTTGTAATTGTACATCAAGTACCTAGTCATAGAGATGCTCTCGAGGGGTGGGGGACTTCTATTAGGAGAATATGATAGGTTGTATTGCTTTTAATTTCGAGGTTATATGTTATAAAACATTTCTAGATTTGCTCAATCTTTCTCCAAGACTTCCTAGAGATGTTGCAACCCTAGACTTCACAACCGTACAAAATAATGAGAGTGACGAGAGTTTCAAAAATGAACTTCTTTTTATCCCATGTCACAAGGTTTGGTGACTTACAATTGTTTTCAAGGATAAAATAAGCTTTCCACCATCCATTAATCATTTTTCTCAATGCTAATTTTCTAGTTGAGCTTGTGATGAATATCGATTCTGAAATATTTGTAAGAAGACACTTCCTCCAAGTTGCTATTGTCATACACAAAATTAGCGTAAGTGACCTTCTTGGATTTGATAATCATAACTTTTATTTTGCTAGTGTTAATAGCCATACCCATATTAGAGTAGAAATCTTTGAGAATTCTCAATTGCTTATCAAGATCAAAGGGACACCTTGCCATAAGAACTATATCGTCAACATAGAGAAGGAGGATGACGGCTATTCCAGCTAAGGTCGTGCCAGTGCAACCTACTTCTTCTAAATTTAACCTTCTAGCTTATTGATGTATATGCCGAAAAGGGTAGGGGAGAGGGGGCATCATTGCTTAACTCCAATATTACAATTGATTTCTTTCGACCACCCCTCAATGCTCTTTAATTTGGCAATGACAGTCTCATACAACCTTATCGCAACAACTCTCAACTCGAAAGGAACCTTTAGCTCTTCTAATATGTTCCACAAGTTATTTCTAGGCATTGTATCGTAATGTCCACAAATCAACAAAAGAGATTGGCTTTACTTTCATGACATTCCTCCACAATTATCCTAAGCATAATAAGGTGGTCCATGGTAGAGTGATATCTTCTAAAACCCGCGTGACCTTTAGCCCACTTACCTTCACTTTCTATCCAGACATTGATTTTCTTTTCTAAAATGATACCGTGAAGCTTGGCTAAGAGAGGGATACTCATAATGGTTTGATAATTAAAGGGGTTACTTTTATCACTGCTTTTAAAGATATAAATAAAGAGGCTCTAAGTCCAAGGAGTAGAGAAACCTTGCTTGACCTTTAGATTGAAGAGTTTGTGGATGTGTTGAATGAGGATAGACCCTCCAATTTTTAAGAATTATGCTTGGCATCCTTCAATGTCCTTAGCTTTTCATTTGTTAAACGCTTAACCCCAAAATTAATGTCTTCTAACGAGAAAACTTCTTCTGATATAAGGAGAGTTTGAATGTTATCTATAACATCATGGGACTTGTAAATCTTTTTAAGATAAGAATCCTAATGATTTAAAAAAATTACCAATACATTATAAATCAAGCCATATGTAGATTTATAGTTAATTTATTTTTGCTATGTAAAATATATAATGTTTTTATATTAAAAATTAAAACAGTTTTCAAAAAAAAAAATTAATAATTTTGTTACTAATTATAATTACTTAAATACAACAAATTTGAATATTAAAATATTATTTTTTACATAAAAATTAATTAAAATCCATATATATATATATATATATTTGACTACGAGAAGTATATTAATTAAAAAGCTAAAAATAATAAACATCTAAAATTTATATTAAAATCTTACATACTATTTACACGTTGCTTTATATATATAATCCAAATCTAAATATAATTACACCGAAGGCATATATTAAGGGGTAGGCTCCCCTCGGACTTTCGTTGTCGAGGACCTATGAGAAGTATATTAATTGAAAAGCTAAAAATAATAAACATGTAAAATTTATATTAAAATCTTACATACTATTTACACGTTACTTTATATATATAATCCAAATCTAAATATAATTACGCCCGAAGGGATATATTAAGGGGTCAGCTCCCCTCGGGCTTTCGTTGTCGACGACCTATGAGGAGTTGCCCCGTGTCATACCAATAATTTCCTATTCAAATAGTTACTAAATTTCGCGTCAAGCGCTCACTGCATTTCTGTCAAATTTCGGATCAACGATGAAGCAACCACAATGAGTTCACTCACCGAGAAACATAACGGGCATCTTTATGTTGAACAGCTCAAGGGTCTCGGGTTCGAATTCCAAAGAAGCAGTAACAGCAGAAGGGGAGGAGCTGGGAAGAGGCAGGCAGTGAAGGCAGCGGTCACATGGAGCGAAGAAGCCCATACTCCATGGGAAGAGGCAGGCAGTGAAGGCCGTGGTCAGATGGAGCGAAGAAGCCCAGACTCCAGACACGAGAAGAAAGGCCGGCACAAGAGAAAGCAGTCGGAGGCCTCGTCATCTTCAGCAACTCCACCGCTAGAGGAGGATGAGGAGGACCACGTCGATAGCGATTCAGTCCGCGGCTTCCGTGGTCACCTGCAAACCCTCGCCAAAAATTTATCATGGCGCGAGGCTGTTCACGCGGCCGGCCGTCAAGCGCTCACTGCATGCCCTCGCAGATTTTGCAAAACGAGGTAAGTTAATAAATAAAGAAAGAACATCTAGGATTCTAAGCTTTGTCGGGTGCTCCAACCCACGTATGCTGTTTAGCTTCACACACCCGTCTGCCCACAAATCCTCCAAAGATGTCAATGCCTCCATACTTGGAAGCTCCTTCTAATGTTAATGCAGGTGCAATTCAGATCATTGCTCAATATTATCAGCTACTTCAATACCCAACCTCCTCCTCAACTTCTAGCGCTCCAACGAATACAGGTGCTGATGCAATTGACTAAGATATGTTAATTCAATCGACGAAGGAGAAATAATAGTGAACCCGCGTGAATCTGGATGATCTTATCTTCTTTATATCTCTGGATTTGGAATCATTTTCTAGGTAAGCTGGATACTATGAGTATGAATGTGATGTATTAGTTATTTTGGATGGAAAGCTTAGGGAAGCTCCGAGCATCCTATTTACAGGTTTTGTATCTTTTTAATTGGATTGTGTGAGAATAGGTACCTTGTGAGAATGAGTTGCGCCACCATATCTCGTGTGTATTTAAATTGAGAGTATTGTTATATGGTTAATGGCTCTCTAAATATTTCTCATTAAAAGAAATATTTCGACCATAAGAACTTCAATATTTCTTATTTCCCTAGTGGAATGGCATTGGAATGGCTAAGATTTCGATCATTTTTTGAAACTGCTTTCAAGTGATTTTTTGGTTTAAAACCATTTTTTCTAAAACATTCTTATTAAAATTTCTCACAATCACTTGAAAGCTCTTTTAACTCGGACATCCCACAGAATACTTAGGATTCTAAGCTTTGTCGCGTGCTCCAAGCCCTGTATGCTCTTCAGCTTCACACACCCGTATGCCCACAACTCCTCCAAACCTCCAAAGATGTTGGTATTTCACCCGTATGCTCTCAATATGTTATCAATTGCTAATGACCAAAGATTTGTTTGCAAAATGGATGGTGGTCCGTGGACACAGGCAAGCATAAAAGAATACAACTTGTTTGACATCATTTCTCGCAGCACTACACAAGTGAGAAACATGACTCATGTATTAAACTAATATATTTATATGGGCAAGTTTATCCCCGGTCATGGACATTAATTCGTGTGGCTTTAGACAATGTTGGGATGTGGAATTTGTGTTCATTGAATTGGACACGTCAATACCTTGGGCAACAGTTCTACCTCCGAGTCTATTCTCCTGTGGGTTTATTCAGAGATGAATATTCAATCCCGAACAATGCTCTTAAATGTGGTCGGGCTGGTTGAATAGAGACAGACTGGCCTAGATAGATGAATAATAATTATATATTTGTGTCACCATATGGTGACTCATGAATTGAATTGAATGCCTCTAATTCTTATAAATAACCTTGTGATCCTTGAGCAGGTGAGCAAGACAAGGAGAGAGATCAATGGCTCATTGCCTTTTTCCACTTTTGTGCAAAATATATATCAGCTCAGCTTAAGCTGGCTGTGAGATATGGTATTTAAAATTTATTAATTCAAAGGCTAAGCATCATTTTCATTGTTTTACACCGGATGTATCAAACTGTTGCATCTATTGGAGTTTTGTTGTGAATTTTTTTGGTTACTAGTGAAAACATTTATTTTCTATTTTATTTATGGACTAACAAAGGAGATTAGCCTTGTCTCTTTTAAGAATAAAAAATGCACCACTAACCACACTTTTTTTTCATAAATTTGCAATCGGCATAATTACCGGCTGACACGCTAACAAGCTGAGTCATAAGCGGCCCGATCTTCTTGAATGCGAAGAAAGCAGGGTCTAAGACCGTGGCTCGCAAAGCTGTTGACGCTAACAAATTCCCTGTATCAGAGAATCTCCAAAACTGTAAATGGCATTGTAACAAGTAGCATAAGTTGTCCAGAAAAGTTGCAACCACAATGCTACGAATGCAAAGAATACAATACTAATATTTAAGAACTCCATTACTGCAACTCTGGTAATACTGTTATGCAGAATAAAATTGTCGTCACTGTCTCTGGCGTGAGAGAAAGCAAAATTCAAGACGAAGGCTTAAGGTACCTTGAAAAAACAACCATATATATATTGCACGGTATGCGTTGCTTTGACTCCATCATAGACACTCAAGTTCCACTATCTCCATAAACCAATTCAGGTTTCGACCTGAGAATAGTTGACATCGATCAGTTAGTCCAGGTGTCTCAAATAAACTAAACTATTCATTGATCCATTTTCTGCATCTGCAATTAAAATTGCGCTTTGCTTACGGAAATTCAATTCCAGAGCTTTCAAAATCCACCAGCGGCATCGCAACCATTCTCAATAATACAACGAGTTTGAACCTAAACCTGGAGTGGAGACCCTGCGGCTCAAAATAAACAATCTGGGACCGTGTAATCTCTTTCCTGAACTCCACTTACACATTATAAAGTAAAACTTAGAAAGCACAGATCAAGATACTCTTTCTGCTGCTCCGAAGGAACCCACGTCTCCATTATCGTGTAAGCAAAGATAAGGTATCGTTACAAGATTAAATACATCTAATGAAGTTTACAGGAGCAGTGTAGGTGGAAGAAGAATATAATAGCAAAGAGGAAGAGGTAGATTACCCTGCATGGATTAGACTCTGACTCCATTGAGGTTGTCGAGGGAAGTATTACTACCACTCTCAAATCATTTAAATATGGTAGCCCAAAATCCAATGCATGTGGTCGCTATTATTCGAATTGCGAGATGCTAAAATGATCAAATGGCATTTTTACATTGAGAAACAACATGTTCCCCCCTCTCTTTTGATGGTATTTAATTCCCGTGTAAGAATGATCAATCATAGGGTCAACATGATGGAATGCCATGTTGATTTGTTGAACGCCAATCACATAGCAAGACAATTCCTTAAAGATACAACCTTTGTGATGTCGTATTTGGGTGTAGGTTGGGGATATTAGGTTGAATGGTTGGAGTAAACACCATGTTATGCCTTTTATCAATTCGTTGAGTTGCATGAGCTTTAGAAACTTCCATAACCTAAGGTAGAGTTGTAAGGTGAGCAACACATTATTAAAAATTGACTAGACTTATTACTTCAATGAAGAAAAATCACTATGGGTTTAAATGTATGCCTACTAATTAATACATACACTCAATTAAATTAGTCGATGGTGATTGAATTTCTTCTCGGCGTTTCATTTCCCCCGTTTTGGGGGTATGCTAGTATTTTAAATTTGATATTATAATATTATGGGTTGTATATACATCTTTATTCATTTGAATGATTTGATTGTTTTAAATATATTTATATGAAAATATAGAAGCTAGTCATTTCTTTGTATGAGCATTGATGTACACGGTTGAATTTTAAAGTTTTATAAAAGTTATTAAAGTTATTTAAAAACTATATATTAAATTAAATATTATAAATAATTAAAATTAATTTTGAAAATACAATTTTTTATTTAATAATTAATTTATATTTTTAAATAATTAATTTTATGTGATTTTACATATAACTATTATTAAATATAATAGTTATTTAAAACATTCAAACCCTCCTCGTAATGAAAGAATTTTTTTCATTAGAAGACATAGATTTCAAGGTTAAGTGCTTAGCAAATGCAAAAGTCAAAGACATTAAAGGCTACCAATCTTAAAAACTGGGGGGCTTGTCCTCATTCCGCACATCCACAAACTCTTTAATTTAGCAGTCAAGCAAGGGTTCCCTATACCTTGGACTCAGAGCCTCATTATTCATATTTTCAAGAGTGGCGATAAAAATAGCCCCTCTAATTATCAGACCATTATGATTATCTCTCTCCTAGCCAAGTTATATGGCATTATCTTAGAAAAGAAGATCAAGGAATGGCTAAAGATGGAAGGTAAGAGGGGTAAAGGACAAGCATGTCTTAGAAGGAATCATTCAACCACAGACCACCTTGTTACGCTTAGGATCATTGCAGAGGATTGTCATAATAATAAGTCGGATCTTTTTTGTTGCTTTGTGGACTTTAGGAAAGCTCTTGATACAGTTCCTAGAAATAACCTATGGAATAGGCTAGAGGAGCTTAATGTTCCTTTTGAATTGAGAGCTCTCACAATAAGGTTATATGAAAAGGTCATGGCCAAGTTTAAGAATAACAAGGGTTGGTAAGCGGATATAAACTGTAATATTGGATTTAAGCAAGGTTTCCACCTTTCCCCTACCATTTTTGGCATTTACATCGATAAACTAGAAAGGTGTTTAGAAGAAGCAGGTTGTGTCAGCAAAATCTTAGCTAGGATAGTTATCATCCTCCTGCTTTATGTTGATGATATTGTTCTTATGGAAAGGTGTCCCTTTGATCTCAATAAACAATTAAGAATTCTCAAATATTTATGCTATAACATGGGTATGACTGTTAACACCGACAAGACAAAAGTTATGATTATAAAATCTAAGAAAAACACCTACGCAAATTTTATTTATGATAACAGTAAATTGGAGGAAGTGACTTCTTACAAGTATCTTAGAATTGATATTCATCACAAGCTCAATTGGAACCACAACATTGAGAAAATGATTAATGAAGGATGGAAAGCTTATTTTGGTCTTGGAAATAATTGTAAATCAACCAACTTGGTCAGTGGGATAAAAAGAAGTTCCTATTTGAAACTCTTGTCATCCCCGTTATCTTATACGGTTGTGAAGTATGGGGGTGCAACATTTCTAGAGAATCTTGGAGAAAGATTGAGCAAATTCAGAAGTGGTTTATAATTTATAACCACAAAATTAAAAGCAACACACCTTATCCTATTCTCCACTTAGAAGTGGGTCTTTCCTCCATCGAGAGCATGGCTATGACTAGGTACCTGATGTACAAGCACAAGATAAATAACATGGAAAACGAAAGACTTCCTAAAATTGCTTTAGATTCAAGTAAAAAACAATTATGCCTCAAGCGGAATTGGTGTAAAGATACGATGGCTTGGTTAGACCATTGGGCCATTGATGAAAATGACACTTTGCAGAATATCGATAATGTCAAAAATATTATTTCTTCTAAGTTTAAAGAGAAATTGTGGTACGAGGAAAATTTAGCAATTAAGAGAAAACTAAGATTCTACTATAAGGAGGTCATTAACCCTAATTTGAAATATCAGAATTATGTCTCGATTGTAACTAGTTCAAAGAAGAAAATTAATATAGCCAAGATTAGAACGAACTCTCATGATCTCCATAGCGAAACATGGCGTTGGTCTATTTCGTCCATTTCCAACTTTGTGCGAAACAATCTCTGGACAAACCCCATCTGCTTGGCTTCGATGGCGTCGACCCTCCTGGCCGTGAAAGCCAAGTCCCTGGCGTTTCCCTCACCAACTAATCTGGGCAACCGCTGTAGAGTCCCAAAGTCGGGCGAGATGCCCAGGTCGACTTCTTTGACAGAAAAGAAGGCATCCTCGCTTCAGTAGCGAATGTTGCAGGCCGTAACTAAGTCGAGGGCGATGCCTATGCAGCCCCCTTGGACGGCGGCGATGACAGGCTTCCGACATTCCTCGATGGCCGAGAAGGTGCCCTTTAAGTCCTTCAAGTTTCGCCTCAGCTTTTCTCTAGCTTTATCATCGTCGACATGATTCTCGCCTCCAGAGCCCACGAAGGAAGTCAAGAAGGAGAAATCGATGCCGGAGCAGAAATGGCTGCCGGAGGCCTTGAGAATGACGACTCTAACTGAGGGGTTGTCGTCCAGACTCGATAGAATTCGAGGCAACTCTTTGAAGAAATGATCGTCGATGGCATTTCTCTAGGACGGGCGGTTCATGATAAGCTGAGCGACTCCTGACGTTGCGTCGAACTCCACCTTGAGGCTTTTTGACAAATCCTCCATGATGGCCTCGCCTCGCCTCAGATTTCAATTAAAATCAAAATATTTGAAGTTTTTATGTCGATACTGATGAACGCCACAGCCTATCAAGTATTTATATCAAGTTTTCTCATACAGACATGAGTGGCCGATACCGATACGCAAACGGTGTTTCAGCGTTCGCCTCGTAGTGATTTGAAAACAAAACAGTCGGCCAAATTTGACAATTATACTGTTTCATTGGTCTCTAGATAAAGACACGAGCAAAACAGCCAGCCAAATTTGACAATTATAAGCTCTTCATTTTTAATAACCTTAGAACCTTGATTAAAGTTAAATACTTTGTAATATTGTTTTTAATTATTGTCAAACGTCTTATACTAATGTAAGCAATTTGAAAACAAATCAAGCAGTGAAAACAAAACAATAAATTTTGAACATTTAAATGACCATGAGCTCTAAAAAACCTGTAATCCAAACATTAAACTTTGACAGGTACACAAACTTTACAATAAAAACCTTTGATATTGTTTTAGATAAAAATAAAACTGATTAAACATAACAATACAAACCTTTGATATTGTTCTTTGGTGCGTGGATAAAGACATGAGTTAAAACATGTAATCCAAACATTAAACTTTGACAGGTACACAAACTTTACAATAAAAACCTTTGATATTGTTTTTAGATAAAAATAAAATTGATTAAACATAACAATACAAACCTTTGATATTGTTCATTGGTGTGTGGATAAAGACATGAGTGAAACAACCCCCAGATTTGACAATTATATAGTCTTCATTTGTAATACCCTTAGAACCTTGATTAAAGTTAAATACTTTGTAATATTGTTGAACAATTATTGGTGTTTGGATAAAGACATGAGTAAAACAACCAGCCAAATTTGACAATTATACTATCTTCATTGGTTTCTGGATCGAACTATTCTCAAAGGTAGGATACCAATGTAAGCAACTTGAAAACAAATAATGACCATGAGCTCTAGAAAACCTTTAGTCCCAACATTAAACTTTGACACGTACACAAACTTTACAATAAAAACCTTTGATATTGTTTTTAGATAAAAATAAAAGTGATTAAACATAACAATACAAACCTTTGATATTGTTCATTGGTGTGTGGATAAAGACATGAGTGAAACAACCCGTAGATTTGACAATTATACTGTCTTCATTTGTAATACCCTTAGAACCTTGATTAAATTTAAATACTTTGTAATATTGTTGAACAATTATTGGTGTGTGGATAAAGACATGAGTAAAACAACCAGCCAAATTTGACAATTATACTATCTTCATTGGTGTTTGGATCGAACTATTCTCAAAGGTAGGATACCAATGTAAGCAACTTGAAAACAAATCCAGAAAACCTTTAAATGACCATGAGCTCTAGAAAACCTTTAGTCCCAACATTAAACTTTGACACGTACACAAACTTTACAATAAAAACTTTTGATATTGTTTTTAGATAAAATTAAAAGTGATTAAACATAACAATACGAACCTTTGATATTGTTCATTGGTGTGTGGATAAAGACATGAGTGAAACAGCCCGCAGATTTGACAATTATACAGTCTTCATTTGTAATACCCTTAGAACCTTGATTAAAGTTAAATACTTTGTAATATTGTTGAACAATTATTCGTGTTTGGATAAAGACATGAGTAAAACAACCAGCCAAATTTGACAATTATAATATCTTCATTGATGTCTGGATCGACCTATTCTCAAAGGTAGGATATCAATGTAAGCAATTTGAAAACAAATCCAGAAAACCTTTAAATGACCATGAGCTCGAGAAAACCTTTAATCCCAACATTAAACTTTGACACGTACACAAACTTTACAATAAAAACCTTGGATATTGTTTTTAGATAAAATTAAAAGTGATTAAACATAACAATACAAACCTTTGATATTGTTCATTGGTGTGTGGATAAAGACATGAGTGAAACAACCCGCCAAATTTGACAATTATACACTCTTCATTTGTAATACCCTTAGAATCTTGATTAAAGTTAAGTACTTTGTAATATTGTTGAATAATTATTGGTGTTTGGATAAAGACATGAGTAAAACAGCCCGCCAAATTTAACAATTATACTGTCTTCATTGGTGTCTGGATCTACCTATTCTCAAACGTCCGATACCAATGTAAGCAATTTGAAAACAAATTCACCGGTAAAAACAAAACAAAACAATAAATTTTGAATATTTAAATGACCATGAGCTCTAGAAAACCTTTAATCCCAACATTAAACTTTGACAAGTACACAAACTTTACAATAAAAACCTTTGATATTGTTTTTAGATAAAAATAAAACTGATTAAACATAACAATAAAACCTTTGATATTATTTTTAAATCAAAACAAAACTGATTAAACATAACAATACAAACTATTTTTGAAAAAGGATAAATCAAAGTGGCTTCTTTTCTTATAAAGTGTATTTGGACTACATATGTTTTTAGCTTATTCGGGTAGAAAACAGTTTATGGTTGAATACAACTAAGGAATTTTTGGCTTTTTCTTTTTTGTTTAGACATTTGCATTCTCAGTCTTTCTTTTTTTCTTAAAAATTAAGGAGTGCAATGCAATGAGTTTAGATTTTAGATATATGTATTTTTAGACATTTGTATTATATGAATAGAATATATATCTTTCTTTATTAGGATAGATCAAAATTAGTTTCATTGAACATTAATAACGACCATTATCATAAAATTCTAAAATAAACATAATATTTAAAATTTGATAATATAATTTTATATGTTATATATATTTATCTAAAATTTGATATGATAAACTTATGTGTTAAAAGTTTTTAAGATATGTATAATTACTATATTAAAATATTTTTTAAAAGAAAATAATAAATAGTTTTTCTACTCATTTCAATATTTGAAAGGCTAACGCAAGAAAAGGCAGGACTGTTAGAACAGCTCAAGGAAGCAAATGAAAAGAAAGAGGATCTAGCCACATTCTACAAGCGAGCCTGCAATGTGCAAGAGAAAACTCATCAATTGCTAGTTTTGATTACTGAAGAAGTCTGCACCATGAAAGAAATGACAACAAGGATGAAATCTATTGAGGTCGAGGTGCTTAAAATAAAGGACAAGTATGCGCAACACATGGTAGAAATTAAAGAGCAATTTGAATGGCGGAAAAGAAAATCTGGTTTTCCCTCAAACCTGCGTGCTACATCCGCTGAGGAATTTGACATGGATACATGGGTGCTCGAGTTTTGCAGGGATTGTGGTAACAAATCAAGTCTTGATATCCGGAAGACCATAAAACAATGCCACATTGTCTACTCCAAAATCCGGGAAACCCACGAGAAATGTCACATGGCTTCACCTCAGACCATTTATGAGTTTCCTGAGAGAGAATAGCGCCTGGAAGAGTTGCGGGGTAACTTGAACGCAGAATTAGACTATCTAAAGAAGATAGAGGCTAGAACCCTAGACTATCTCCATCAATTCATTGAGCAGATTGTCGTTCACACTTATTTCCTGGAAGATGTTGCGCAGAATGTTGTAGCAGGGGCAACAGATGTAAAATCAGACTTGCACAAACACAAGATAGCCCGGAAAGTGACAATCTCTGCACGAGGAAAGACCATCTTGAGAGAATTTAGCCAGTGGGCCAGTTATATTCAAGAGGTGGACAAATCAGCAAAAGCAGGCAACCCTGTTTAAGGGAACAAGTCAGCAGAGAGAGAGAAACCAAATGAAGCAGCAGAGCCATCTCGAGTGTAATTTGTTTTTATTATAAATTTTGAGAAAAGACAGCTGGAAATTTGTTTTGTATAAATATGTTAAAAGACAGCTGGAAATGCTTTTTGTCTCTTTAGGCACTAGATGACAAACTTGTGTTTTCCCTAGGGTTAGGTTTTTTGAGAAGAGACAAAGTTGTAAGATCTATAAATATAGAGATAGATGAGATATAAAGGATTTTTGGCAGGTGAAAGGACAGACTTATGCTGTACGTGGAACTATTTTTACTGCATCAATTAAGAAAGTTCGTTTTTGCCTAATGGAAGTCTGCATGGAGTTTTTTTATGGGAATGTTTGAATTACTAGCCGAATTACTTATGCATTATTCATACATTTGTTGTGAGATCGTTCTGAACCTTCTGAATTACTTCTTTGCTTTGAATGCTTTCACTTTCTCATGCAAGATTTCTGTGTAAAATGGGTAATAGAATGTTTTTCTCTATCAAGGCTATCTTTGATAATCTTTTATTTTCTACTATAAATGCTTCCATTCAATTTAACAACTATCTGTGAAGTTCTTGGTTGCATTTCCAGTTTATTACTCATCCTTTAAATTTGCTCCTTACGAGGATAGATTAGATTTGCTTAAAACAGTTTTAGATTGGATTTGTTTACAGTTTGCATTTAGATTACAACATTTACATTTCATCTTTAAAATAAAATACATAAACGGTGGATCGGGCCGCAACCGGTGAAAAGAATACAAATTTTTAAATCTTATATGGTAGCTGGAACCGTTAACCGGACGGATTCCCCATACCAAACGGTGAGTGATCTAATTGGGCTTTCTTACCGAGGAGAATCCCTTGTTGATTGATGCTACGATTTTCGGGGCATCAACAAGAGGAAAATGAGATTTCATTAGGAACTATATGGCTTATATCCACTATTTATTATATTATTTTTCTCATGTCCTTAAATAACTTTGGATACATGGATAAACATTGACAAGATTGGACCTTCGTTCCAACTCAATGATGTGTTGTTGTCTAGTGGCATCCCATGAGGTAGATCTTGTAATACATATGAGGTAGATCTTGTAATACATATGTAAAATTATCAATCAATTGTTGATCTTCCCCTTTTTTATTTATTTATGCATTTATCAAGACATGCAAACCATTCATGTAATTACCTTTGAGAACAAAACATAGTTTTTTTTATGAATTTGTTTGTGGAAATAAACTATTTTTTCACCTTGCATCCCTCTAATTGTGATAAATTGTTTCGATAGGTAGGGATTTCAAATGAATAATTAGACATCCATCTCTAATGTTATTTTCACAACATTCATAACCAATAAAGATCAAAATGATTCAGTTATGGGAAATTTAACTACACATATTTGTACCTACAAAACTCAAAATATGATTATCAATTGTGTTGAATCCATAGAGCCCAAAAACCTACATCCATCCCTCTTCAAAGATCAAAACGATATAAAAAAATTCATTGAAAGACCGAGTTTGCATGCAAACGTATTTTTCATTGAAAGAGCGAGTTTGCATGCAAACGTATTTTTCATTGAAAGAGCGAGTTTGCATGCAAACACATTTTTCATTGAAGGACAGGGTCACATTTAGGACAATGCTTTCCCATAATTGAGTTTTTTGGTCAATGATTACACATACTTCCACGTTATTTTCAAAAAATTCAAACTGTGTTATTGAAAAAGTAAAAATTCATATGCAATTCGATAGTTATTAGTCCTTGCTTCGCAAGGATTATAGCGATCGATTGGTCGCTATAACTAGTTTGACTTCAATTAATTTCAATTTTTTTTGAGTGTTAACCAAAGTTCTTGAAATTGTTTTTATTGAACTAAAATTTTTAAATATAAAAATAAGATTATACATTTTTAAAATTAAATTAACTTATTTTTTGATTGGCTAGCAACATAGATTTGACATTTTTTCCCTGGTGTGCAAATAAATTAGTGAGATATAAAATTATTTAAAATGAAATATAAAAATAAAAAAACATAAATGTGCCACGTATATACTTATTATAGCTGAAAGATATGATCAGAGAGGGGGGTGAATCAGTGTTTCCCAATTATCAAAAATTTCAGTCAAGAGCAAGTTGCTAATCACCAATCATAATAGCATATCAATAACATTCATGAAAGATAACAAGATGCATAGTACACAATATTTTTACGTGGAAACCCAAGTCTTGGGGGTAAAACCACGGAAGCCTTTTATGATAAAATTTGACCCAGCAACAACTGGGGATACAAATTTAATACAACTTCTCCAGCTACTACTGGACGGGGCTACAACCCCTAGGCTTTGTCAGCTGCAACTGACGAGCTGCTACAACAGCTCAGCTCACAAAATTGTGAGCCCTAGCACCACCCTACCACCCTGAAGAAAAAGATGATTGAACCTATGGACCTGTCAAACCAATCACTAAACTTGCTGTTGATAATTTCTGCTCTCTGATCACTGCCAAGTCATCACTGTATACTGATATATCGTTTGACTGCTATACACTGCTCATGTACATCCTTGTCATACACAATCACTGAACAAGTAATTCTGCTCTGCTTTCAATCATTGTACATACTTCCGAATACTTCACTGTACCAATACTTCTGAATACATTATACATCTACCACTGTATATCTGCCATTGTATACATTATTGTGTATGCTTCACTTTACACACTCATTCGTCTGAACACTGTATTAACATGCCTGAGTGGCCACACCAGGGCAATCAAGCCAAACATTCTTCATAGCATATCACATCACTTCATCATCATAGTATGTCTTATCATTGTGTAAAAGCATGCATCATAGAGTGTTCATCATTATCACATGCATCATCATGGCATGGACTTACATCATTGTACATACAATTTAACTGAGAACTGTACATACATACCTGGATCAGTGCATGTCAAGATCACATTTGGGGCTGTGTATGACACCTTAAAAACCAGACTGTTTTATTTTTAGTTGCATCATCAAAACGAAGGCAGCAATAGCCACAACTCAGACTACTTCAACAAATTTTGGGTGCTGGTAAAACCCTAGGACAAGTATTGGACTGTCATAAAGAATCGGGACTGTTCCTGCTGCTATCTTCACTGAAATTCCTCAGTCTACTGTTGCTGCAAATGTTGAACTGTGGAAACCCTCGACTGCTGCAAAACTTGAACTGTGGAAAAATTCGGGAGGCTGCCTTATTAATCTACTTCATCTCCCATGAATCAAAACCCAAAAAGATTGTGTTCTGCTACCAAAAATAATTTTGGGAGTCCACCTTAGTTCTACGAATTCTCTCCTCAGTCAACCAGTTAGGGCATACTTTTATTCTCTACTGCAAATAGTGCAATTGATTCTGTACAAGCCAACTGCTGATAAGAAAAATTGTTTTGACCAAAATGTAGCACTGTGACTTGTTGACTGCCTTTGACTTTGCTGAGTCTGAGATTGACTGAGAAGTACTGCTGATGTTGACTTCAGTTGACTGAGTTAATGAGTTGCTATCTTTATAAGCCCTAACAGGGCTGAACTGAGTGTAACAAGCCCCAATCAGAAACTCGACCTCAAGAGAGTAGACCCTAAATGATGAGGACAGACCCGGAGCAAGGCTTGGCCTGCTCCTTACTGCTGTAACAGCCTGCGGCTAGGGTAGGACAGCCTCAGAAGAGGTTCGGCATGCTGCTACTGTGGTTAGGGCTTCACAACAAGATCCTGATCAGAACGACTGCCCAAAAAAAATAAAAAGTAAGACAATAACCTGATGCTACTGCTGCCGAAAATCAGAGAGAGAAAAAGCCCCACGAGTTTTCAGTTAGATCAGAGATCTTTTCCACCTTTTGTTACCCTCAGCACTGAGGTAGCCGAAAAAAAATTAGAGCTATCCTTCTTTAATCCGAAAATTCCCAGAGCTAATTCGATTTTTTTTCATCTCCAAAATGAAAATTAATAGGGTATTTATACTAGTTTTTCAAAAAAAATATGGAGCCGACCTTCCAAAAATTATATATAATTTTTAAAATTTAATTTTAATTTATTTTGGAGCCGACATGTATTATAAGTGATTTTAATTTTTACTTATTATTATTTTTTATATTCTTCAATAGTTAACCATATCATTAAAAACATATCCAAGGTTCTACTATATATATTTTCATCACACTAGAGTACCATCATCATGCAACAATCATCAAGCCACTAAGTGTGTGGGTACCACATGTAAGAGTGTGATAAGATCATAAGTGCCATCATACCACCATCTAAGTGGGTGCCAAACCTTCTCATGCACTTAGGACTATCTTCAAGAATTCCAAGACCCCATCAACCCACAACGTCATTACTAATAGTACAAAGGGCCCAATCATAAATTCCCTCAAGTGATAAGGGTACAAGGACATCGTGGTCATGGCAAGAGGGCTTCATGGACTTCTTCAACCACCTAAGCCATCCAACAAGACCTCCAAGAGTCAAGATCCATCATGACATCACCTGTGGGGTTTCCAGACCTTCTCCTAGGGTACCATGACCTCATTACAAACACAAATGACCATAGAATGGGTCATTTGGACTCTTCACTTCTTCAACCCACCAAGGACACTTTCTAGGGTATTAGGGCATAGGTTGTGGTACTGGAAAACAACTGGAGAACCATAGAAACACCTTAGGGGTTACTCAACCAAGTTAATGGGTAGCCAGGGATTTTGGCATTGTCCCAAGGCCTCCAAGGGCTTCAAGCTTGGGCTTGGACAAAGTCAAAAGGTCTCCTCTGACACAAACAACCACAAATCAAATATTAACCCTCAGGGGCTCCACAAGGGGCACCAAGAATTAACTGTTGGCATCAATGACCAGACATTGTTGTCATCAATGATAACCTAATCAACAATCTCCCCCTTTGTCATTGATGACAACACTCAGGCTCCCCCTGAGAACAGGCTCCTCCTGTTCACAACTTCTCTCCCCCTTTGGCATCAATGGCAAAGGGAACATCCTCTGACAATACATCTCCCCTTGTCAACAACTCCTCTTCCTTTTGACATCAATGGCAACGCACTTATGCATGAAAAAGAAGAATCAATTTAGTGGGAAGAGGGAATGACCCCCAATTTTTCTCGGAGGTACTCAAATGTCCCTTTAGGAAGTGGCTTGGTGAATATATCTGCTATCTGCTCCTTTGTCCCAATATATTCCAACTTGATGTGCTTTTCTGTGACCTGTTCACGAAGAAAGTGATATTTGATAGGGATGTGCTTTGTCTTGGAGTGCATGACTAGATTCTTGGAGATGCTGATGGCACTTGTGTTGTCACATAGAATTGGAATCGGATCATCATATGTTACTTGTAGGTCTTGCAGTTTTTGTTTCATCCAAAGGATTTGAGTACAACATGCTGCTGCTGCTATATATTCTGCTTCTGCTGTTGACAAGGATACTGAGGATTTCTTTTTGCTAGACCATGATACCAGACAGTTTCCTAAGAAAAATGTTGCACCACTTGTGCTTCTTCTGTCATCCACACATCCTGCCCAATCCGCGTCTGAGTAAGCTAATAAGTCCAACTCATTTCCTTTTGAATACCATAATCCAAAGTCCATTGTTCCTTTAAGATATCTGAAGATTCTTTTGACTGCAATAACATGAGTTTCCTTCGGATCTGCTTGAAATCTTGCAACCTGTCCAACAACTTGCATCACATCTGGCCTTGAAGCTGTCACATACAGTAGGCTTCCAATCATTGACCTGTAATGTTTTTGATCCACTGCATTTGATTCATCGTCTTTGCTTAACTTGCAGCTAGTATTCATAGGAGTGCTCACAGGCTTGCAATCTTCCATCTTGAACTTCTTCAACATTTCTTTAATGTACTTGGTCTGAGAGATGAAGATGCCTTCTTCACATTGTGATATCTGAAGTCCCAAGAAGAATGTCAGTTCACCAAGTAGCGACATCTCAAATTCGTTTTGCATAACCTTGGAAAATTGTTGGCTCAGAGTATCATCATCACTACCAAAGATAATATCATCAACATACACTTCAACAATAAGTATGCTGTCATGATCAATCTTGATATACATATTGCTGTCTACAGTTCCCATTTTGAAACCTTTTTTATGCAAGTAATTGTCCAATCTGGAGTACCAAGCTCTAGGAGCTTGATTTAACCCATATAGAGCCCTTTTTAATCTGCACACATAGTCCATGTTTGCTGATAGTTGGAATCCTTCTAGCTGTTCAATGTAGACTTCTTCTTCTAGTTTTCCATTCAAAAAGGCTGATTTGACATCCATTTGATACACTTTGATGTTTTTAGCACAAGCATGAGCCAATATCATTCTTATAGCTTCCATTCTGGCTACTGGAGCAAATGTTTCTTCAAAATCTATCCCTTCGATTTGAGCATATCCTTTGCAAACCAATCTTGCCTTGTTTCTGATCACCTGTCCATCTTCATTCAGCTTATTTCTGAAAATCCATTTTGTGCCAATCACATTTTTGTCCTTGGGTCTAGGAACAAGTTCCCATGTTTCATTTTTATCGATTTGATCAAGTTCTTCTCCCATGGCTTTGACCCAATGTTCATCTGCACTAGCTTCCGCAAAGTTACTCGGCTCAACTGTAGATAGTAGTGAGAAATATACTTGTTCTGGTCTTCGAACTTGTCTTCGATCTTTTTTGGTTTCTATGCCGGCATTTTTGTCACCAATAATCAATTCTTGTGGATGATTCTTTTGATACCAATTCGTAGGAGAGTTTTGTTGTTCCTGCTGTTGATCCTGTACTTGTTGATCCTGTGTAACTTTTGGCTGAATTTTTGTCTATTCTTCTTCTTCTTCTTCTTCTTCTACTTCATCATCATCATCTTCTTCTTCATGGTCTTCTTCCTGACATTTTTGCAAGCTCGATTCATCAATCTTTACATTGATGCTTTCCACTATCTTACCTAATCTCAGGTTGTAACACTTGTAGGCCTTTCTTGTGGAGGAGTACCCAACAAATATCCTTCGTCTGCACAAGATTCAAATTTTCTAATCTTCTTATCATCTCTTCTGATGTAGCACCTGCTTCCGAACACTCTGAAGTGTTGAACATTAGCTGTTCTTCCTGTCCATAGCTCATAAGGAGTTTTATCAGTGTTGCTTCTGAGCAATCCTCTGTTTATAATCTGGACTTCTGTATGTACTGCTTGAGCCCAAAATTTTTCGCTTAGTTTAGCTTCATTCAACATAGTTCTAGCCATTTCTAACACTGATCTGTTCTTCCTTTCTGCTACTCCATTCTGCTGAGGTGTTCTGGCAACTGAAAATTGTCTTTTTATACCATTTTCTTCACAGTACTGATAAAATTCATTTGATGTGAATTCTCCGCCATTATCAGATCTGAGACACTTGATTCGTTTACCTGTTTCATTTTCAACCTGTTCTTTAAAGATCTTGAAGCATTCAAAGGCTTCCGATTTCCTGTTAAGAAGGCATACCCATGTCATCCTGGAGTAGTCATCAATGAGCAGCATGAAGTATTCTTCACCATCCAATCCTTTATTCTTGGTTGGCCCACATAGATCAATGCGGACAAGCTCTAAGGGTTTTGTAGACGAGTATTCTTTTGTCTTGAAATTGGATTTCGTAAGTTTCCCATGCTGACAGTGCTTGCAGATAGTGTCAGAAGGCTTTGTAATCTGTGGCATGTTCCTTACGGCTTGCTTCTTGCTGATCTTGACCAGATTATCAAAATGTACGTGTCCCATTCTTCTATGCCATAACCAATTCTCATCTTCTTTTCCTAGGTGACATTTCTCTTCCTTGATCTCGTCCAGAACATATATGTTGTTTGGAGTCCTGGTAGCGGTAGCCACTAACTTTCCTGATCCTTCTTTTCTTATTTTGCAGGACTTTGAGTTGAATGTAAGTTCATGTCCCTGATCACACATTTGGATGACACTCAATCGATTATGCTTCATACTGTTGACAAACAACACATTTTCTGCTACTGTATCTTTGCCGCCAAGATTTACTGTACCTTTTCCAACAACTTTTGCTGATTTGTTATTTCCAAAAGAGAGATCCTTTATCCTTTTCAAGAAACATGAAAGCACCTTTGTTACCTGTCATATGCCTAGAACAACCACTGTCAACATACCATTTGTTGCTACCGGTTTGAGCTTGAGCTTGAAGAGCTATCCCACATTCATGAATATTCAGATTGTTCTTTTGTCTGATCCATACTTTTTGCCGGTCACCCGTTTGATTGCTTGATACTTGTTTAATTCCTGTAGGAGGGATTTTCATTCTGCAATTCCTGGCTGTATGCCCGAAGTTGTTGCATTTCTGGAATTCGACTTCAGAATCCAAAGGAGAAAAATTGTTGTTGTTTCGTTGCCATCTAGAATTTTCATACATGTTCCTGTTTTCTGCATATCTTCCTTTTATACAATTCATCGCTTTATGCCCAAATATTCCGCAAGAGAAACAATAACCATAAAATGAATATTCATACCTGGGAACAAATGGTCTTCTTGGAGGTGTTTCCCATCTGAAACTTTGAATTTCAACTGGAGTCCATTCTGAGGTTGGTTGTCTAGGTTGAAAAGGTCTTCTTAGAGGTGCTGTCAATTTAACATGTTGATTTTCAACTGGAGCCTGTTCTGGTTGTTGTTTTGGCTGATATATGGGTACTTCCTGGATGACAGGGTTTTTGATAACTTCTGGTTTATATTCAGCTGTCTTGGAACTTGAACCTTCATCATTATGCTTCTTATAACCAAGACCTGTTCTGTCAAGGTATGGCTTTTGATTATTGATGATCTGATCAAGTATCTTGGAACTGTTGTCATAGCCTTGACTCACATTTTTCTTTTGTAGTTGACTTCTTAGAGTCACTATCTCCCCCATTAGTCTCTCACTTTCATTCATACTTTCTTCTAGTTGTCTTCTGAGATTGTCTTGAATTCTTTTGGCTTCTTCTAATTGAATAGTTAGACTTTGAATGAGTTGATCTGCTTCTTCAGATATCTAAGGTCTTTCTCGTAACTCCTGTATCTCCTCTTTAAATAGTTTATTATTTTTCCTTTCTCTTCTCAGCTCTTTCAAAGCACTTATCAATTCTTCCTCCAGGTCTACTTCACCTTCTGAATCGGATTCTTCTTTGTTTTCGGTGATCTCATCTGAGTCTTTTGAATCAACAACCATGAAGAGTACCCTTTTTGATTCGTTCTCACTGCTGCTGTCCGAATCACTATCACTATCTGAGTCATTGTTAGAATCTTCATCTGATGAGCTGGTGTTTCTTTTAGAGTAGAGACTTTTCTTCTTTGCAAACCTTCCATTTTTCTTTCCTTTGAAGTTCCTGTATTTCTTATGTTTCTTGAAACTATCATCACTATCAGAGTCTTTTGCATAGGGACATTTTGAAGCAAAGTGACCTATTTTACCACATGAAAAACACTTAAGAGGTAACTTACCTTTGTACTTACCTGTGCCTCTTTTGAGCTTTCTTACGAATTTTGCTATCTCCTCATCATCTGAATCATCACTGCAGTTGAAGTGGTATGATGTCTTTGATTTGGATTTTATTTCTGAGTTGTCCTTCTTGGCTTGTTTGTCTTTCATTGCTTGCTTGGAGGAAAATTTAAAGGCTACTTCTTTTCTAGGTGAGTCTTCATCTTCTAATCTCATTTCATAAGCCACAAGTGTCCCATGTAGCTGGTCTACTGTCATAGTATCCAAGTCAATCCTTTCTTCCAAGGCTGAGTTTTAGGATTGAATCTGTTGGGAAGCGTTCTTAGTATCTTTTGAACAACAATTGGTTCTTCAACCCTTTCACCCAGGCCTCTGATAGTATTTACAAGTTCATCAATTCGAAGAAAATAGGTTGCAATGTTCTCGTCATCCTTCATCTTTAGATGTTCGAATTGTCCTCTGTCGGTTTGGAGTTTGGCTTCTTTGACCTTTTTGTCACCTTCGTAGATGGTCTTGAGTTTGTCCCACATTTCCTTCGTAGAAGTACAATGCATGACTTTGACAAAGACTGATTCATCCAATGCACTCGAAATATGGTTTGTGGCTTTTGAATTTGTATCATAACGAGCTAAGTCATCGGGATCTGTTGGTGGGGGTGTTGGTACTTTATATCCATTTTCAACTATTTTCCATACTTGTACTCCTTGAGCTAGCATAAAAGATTTCATTCGTATACTCCAAAAGGTATAGCCGGGTCCCATCAAACATGGGTATTCCATTTTTACTGTGCTTGGCAAACTTGCCCATAATTTCCTTCCAGTGATTAGAATGTTCTTGAAGGAACCCGCTCTGATACCAATTGTTGGTAGTACGGTTTCCGTTACACCAAAACCTGCAGGTGATTGGTAAACTCACCACCGCCAGATTTCAAGGATCCACGAGAGGCGATTAGTCCCTTGTCACGATACACCGGGGAGCGTTGACTACTTGCAATTTCGTGTAACAATGCGTACTTATTATTGGTGAGAGATATGATCAGATCGGAGATATGCAGTACTTGAATATTACGCATGTGCTCTCCGATCTGGAAGCTCGCTTGTGCTCTCCGATCTGCCAGCTTGAAAATGAAAATGAGGGGTGCGCTACGGTAGATGTTGCATTAAATTTTTTCAGCTTCAATGCAGCACAACTTGCCGCCCTGCCTCATCGACTGCCCTGCCTCACCTTTCTTCATCGAAGCTTCCAATTGTCATCCATGGGTCACCTTCCTTCGTCGAAGCCTCCACCTGCCGCCCTGCCTAAACTGTACAACATGACAACATCCACG
Source organism: Larix kaempferi (assembly GCA_027924585.1). Lineage (NCBI taxonomy): Eukaryota > Viridiplantae > Streptophyta > Pinopsida > Pinales > Pinaceae > Larix > Larix kaempferi. Next base: position 4,415,261 of record BSBM01000364.1, on the reverse strand, counting down.
ATTTGGCCGCAGTCTGCGATAGGAGACCTCAATGCTCTGTTGCACTTCAAGTTGAGGATTATCGATGACACCTTTAGGCGTTTGAACCCATGGAATGGCTCCAACTACTACCAATGGTAGGGATTATCCTCCAATAATCAAATCGGATGCGGCCTGGGGCTGCAAGGGCTCATCTTTGGTGATGACTTCATATCGGATGTACCCTCTCGGAGTCCTTGACAAATCTTCAGTTTCTGGACGGTATTGACTAACTCACTAAGAGTTTTCTTCCCTTCCTGTCCCGTAGTATCGTTCCTTTTTTGTGTGTGTAATGTGGGGGTATTTCATGTGTTTTTTCCAAGCTATTAGCAATGATAACTGACTCTGAGTGTCACTGACCTTTCCTCCCGGCAGTAAGTGTGAGCTCTCAATCTTCTGCATACAAAAAAATTGATTCTTCTTCCACACACGAGAACCAGATTCTTATTTTAAATCCCATGAAATAAAGATTTGTACATACCTCTGTTGCTTTCTGTAATATTAACATAAAATGGGATGCAGGCCCTTTGTACGACCGAGTAAATCAAACATATGTTCGTAAAATAAATATAGGGAAGCATAAATCAAATAAAGAAGTAAAGTGTAGTTGAAGGGTAAACTATTTAAAGAAGGAACCACTTCGACCATTGTGGTAAGCTACAAAAATTATGCTCAATGAACGCCATGGGTGCATTATCACCTCGTTTGGGCAATGCCTTAATAATTTTGGTATACCCACCATCCCTCTCACCGTACCTCTCATGTGCCTCTGCAAACAATGCATGCACTAATTTCTTATCATATATGAATCCCAATGCTTGTCTCTGCTGGTGCAATGTTCCTCCCTTGGCCAATGTGGTCATTTTGTCGATATAGTTCCTCATGGCACTGGCCTTGTCCCTCGTAGTTTTGATCCGCCCATGTCTGCCAAGCTATGTGGTGAGGCCACCAAGCAGAGCACACCTCTGGTTCAGAGTTCTGTTGAGCTTCGGCATGGGCCTCATGGCAAACCACTTCTACCCTATTGGATGAATCCAGAGAACCTAGAGAACTCTGACTCCGGGAAAATAAAAAATCTAACTCTTGGTTAGATAAGGACCTATCAGGACCTTCACAAATTCAAATAAAATATGAAACCCCAAAAGGGCTTATCAGGACGTTGTAAAAGAAAAAAACACAAATGGGTTTTTACCTGCTCTACGTTGAAAAGGATTGAGGACTGTTAAGCCTGTCAATGAGCACATTGTGAGTGAAAACTGTGGGCAAAAGCTGAACCCAAGAGAGAGATTAACTTGGGTTGGGGCGATGGAGATTTTGCTTGCTGAAATTGGAAGAGATCATGATGTTCAATTGAATGAAGGAATCACTCATTATCCTCCCCTCTCCATTGAGGAATTATGTTTTGGGTTGCAGTTTACCTCAATGATCCAACTTTTTTTTTACCACTTTGGTGTTTGCGGAATGATTTTTTTTTTGCATTTCAAGCGTATTCACACTTGGTTTGGAAATGCTCCGAGATGTATACAGGTCTGAATTTTTTTTTCATTTCAAGCCTATTCACACCTGTTTGGGAAATGCTCCGAGATGTATACACGTCGCCCACATGCACACATGTAGCGCACATACATGCAAGGCTCGAGTTCTCGTTTTCATATTTTAATGGGTGAAAAAATAAATTTGTTTATGAATTAGGGATAGAGATCTACAATTACAAAAACTGACAAATGCATTGTCCAATACTACCGTTTGGATATTTGAATATTAACATTTTAGATGTTTTAAAATCAATTATTTATTGAATATTCTGATCTTACTTACGGTTTCAAAACAATGGGACAGAGAGGCTCCCATCGAATCCTCTGAAAGATAGATAGATCTAGAGATTGAGATCAGTAATGAAAATGGGACAGTAATGAGACGAATGCCAATCCCACGGCCCACGTAAGAGAATTCAACAGTTAGTACTGAAATCTCGTACACTAGCTGTCGTAGTTGGAACGGCTTTGTATACGGATTATTCAATATGATTTTTTTGAAAAAAAAATTTGCTTGATGGGATGTGATTTTATTTTTTATTTATTTTTGTTCTCAAACTTTTCAAAAGATTTGGAATAGAGAAGAATTCTGAGGTGTACTACTACCCGGATCCACCAAAACTTAATCTTAATTGTCAAAATGTCTATTGACTTTGTATTGAATAATTTTTACTCTGCTTGAGTTGAAACTACTCATGTATGTGGTACTCGTGAGTCGTTTAAGTTTTTCGTATCAAATTATAATTTTGAAACATAATACATTGTATCAATCTCAACATCCCTCAGTCATCGTAGACCACACTTTCAATTAGTCTGATTTTTCTAATAAGCGATTGGTGCTTTACACCTGTCAATGACCGTTTCTGGTGCGTCATATCAGTTCCTGCTTTATTTTTCCAGTCAGTGCACCATTTTCAAGTCAAATCTGGGTCTCAACTTTTCGAGTTCACGCTTGTGTTAATGTGTTGGTATATCATCTACAAACTCTTCTAGATGTTAGTTGCTAGCACAACTGCTTTTTTGCATTCGGAATGCTCATAGCAAGTGATTACGTTGATTTTGTGTTGAAGAAGATAAAGTGGAGACATCAATTTGACTATGTTCATTCGATGTCCCTGTATTTTGAATGTTAAACTGAAGGTTAGTCTCGCCTATGATCGCTCTATATGATTTGAGATATGTTGATAACATGTTTGAAGATTTTTGAAACCTGTATGTTTTGTGGAGATCGGTTATGACAAAAATGTATATGAAGGTTTTTGCTGTGAGTATAGTCAAAAGTAGTGTTTCTCGCTTTTCTATGATTGTGAACAAACAAAAAAACTCTTTGTTGCAAGTAGATAGTGTTAATTTGTTGTTTACAGTTGAGATATCAGAGTGCTTGTATTGTTTCTAGATAGATATATAGAAATGGTCTTAGACAGAGGAGTTTGTGCCGCATAGTCGTCTTGATTCTGCTATGTTATGTAGTGTAGAGTGATATTTATTGATCTGTATAGAATATTGGTTGCACCATTGACAATCAAGTTAAGGCATTGGATTTTTCTTCTGATGTTGTTTTGTAGATGCTTCGCAATTCTCTCTTGCTTTCCAAATGCATTATTGCATTGATCGTGGGGATATTTTTCCGCTTTGGAATTTCTGGTTGTGTCGAGATGTAGCATTTTCGATCTTGATGTTACATATCGAAGGCGTTTCCCTTCTCATATTAGGCAAGACATTCTTTCATCTCTAGATCACTATCATATTGAAGATGTGAAGAAGTAAAGCAAGATTCAAGACTAAGATTTAGGGTGCTGGAGTGGTAAGTCAACTCAGGTCATTCCTACAAATAAACGCCATCTTTCCTCATTGTTCATCACTTACATTTTTCGGTTTGCTTTGTGGTACATGTCGTTTTTCCTAAAATAAACTTTAGTAATGCTTATACATCATGTTATAATTTCAAACTCAAATAAAAGTCTTAAATTATGATGCAACTATGTGCAAATTACAACAACAATAGTGTAAACTAAATTCAAAATATTGTAAAACGTCTTTATATTAATTGATGTTATGTGTGTTATTTTTCGACATTACAAAATTAATTTTTATTTGTACTCTTGATCTGTGATGTTGGAGGTATGTGCTTCGCAGCTATTTATTTGGTATTATAATGAAATAAATTATAATTTTTTTTTAAATATTTTTCAACTTTATTTTTTTATAATTTCTAATCACTATTATTTCCATTTTGATGTTAAAAAGTAAGAAAGTGACAAAACATTTGGTTACATGTGATAAGAAAACACTCTAGTACCACAAATTTGCTAAGTTCTACTTCATTAGACTATTATCTCCGTTTTGATGTTAAAAGTAAGAAAATGACAAAAAAATTGGTCATGAAAATAGGTTTGGGCATGATAAATATGTACAACAAATAGATGTCTAGTCATATAAAAAACTAGAGGGCCCATTTTCTAAGGGAGTTACCTACATATAAATAGGAAATGCATTTAAATATTAAAATAAACATGAAATAATTAAAACTTATCACATGTGAAAACTCCTAAGTCAAGGCATATTACCTAGATTCCCAAGTCATGTGAGGTTGATGGAATGAATGTGGTACTAAGAAGTCTTTGCATGCTAAACCATGATACCAAGTAAGTGTAATAGGTCAACCCCTTAGCTTTAAAGAGTTGGGGGTATAGATGTTTCTTCAACATGTGCCTTATGAAAGGGAGCACTTTTTATCTTGAGTTAGTACCTTCCTTTATATTTGGCTTTGATAACATGGGATGTACAAAACTTGGCTTTTGGCTAGGGCACATTGCTCACGTTCTTTACAATTAGATTTTGTAGCATCAACCTTAGAGTACTAGACTCTTTTAATTTTAATTTAGGCATTCATACATGAGAATAATGTGGATGATACAAACACATGTTTACTATATGTTTGTTAAAAAAAAATTATAAGGTCATGATTTTAAATATTTATTCAAAGTTTTAAAAAATTAAAAAATTTACTATCTTGGTTACAATAAAATGTTTTTAGCAACAAAATAACAAAAAAATTATTTTTTATACTTGTATAGTTATTTAAAAAAAAAAAATACCCCTTTAAATAATAGTTGGTGATTGAGGTAACTTTTCATTTCTCCCCTATAAGTTTTAAATTTTTAATGTCTAACTTTTATGTCCAAGGAAACATATTCATAACACCCAAAATGATTGTTTTAGCTTTTTTTTAAGATCCAATATAAAGTTCAAAGTTCATATGGGATTAAGTATTTTCCACGTGATTTAACAACATACATGAAGTCTTACTGAATTGCAACTAGACTATGTTTTTGTGAATGTGTTTTTGTTTTCTAATAAAAAGCTTAGAAACAACCACAAAGCATTATGAGATAGGCTTTGAGTTATTATCCCCTTTATTCGCAATGGATCAAGACTCTTTCAGCAATTTAATAATTATTAGATATGATTTTAGGATTTAAAGATAATAAATAATCTTAGTTGAATTTGATAATTTGAATATTTTTCATTCTTTTTTCATGATTTTCATATCAAATGCAAATGACTAGAGATACTCATCATATTTTTGTTTTCCTAGTCTCTACGATATTCATATGCTTACTTATGCTTTATTAGACTTAATAGAATTTATTTTGAACTTTACTACTATATTGTCTATTATATTGAACCATATAACATACTAGAACAATATGCACATAAAGCAAGATGTGTAGGAGCTCGTCAAACTTACATTGGACATATAGTTAATTGTTGCATTGTTTATTGTTACACTAAGCTACTTATAAACATAATCTCGAAGCAGGAACTAGCTGCTTTGCAGCTATTTCCCTTGTTTTCTTTAAAAGTTATGAACATGTTGCCATGGTTATTTTATTTATCGTTGGCAATAACCTTTGTCGTGGTTCGAATTAGTTTCATAGATTGCCTTTGTCCAAACAGAAACCGTTTGGCACCTAGTTTTTGAGAAAGGATTAAGAAGATTCTCACTGTCAACAAAATTGATAGGTTCTTCTTTGAGTTACAAGTCAGTGGGGGAGGAAACCTATAAAAAGTTTTCAAGGTTGTCCATGGACAATGAAGGTAAGATTGTGCAAAATCACCAATAATTCAGCTTATTGAGAAATCAACTAACATAAACTTGGAAAATTACAAGAACATACACTTGGAAAACACAAGACAAGTTTCACCAAAATGAGGAGAGCTTTGATAGAAATGTCAACTCAATTTTCCAATATTTGGTGAGCCATGTTACATAGGTTGGAAACTGAGATGCCAAGCTCAAAATAAAAAACATGCTACCGAAAAGTAAACAGACATAGACTTCAAAGCATAATTTAAAAGTAAACAGACATAAACAAACATAAATATCAGAGCTTGGAAAATACGGGCTTTCGCTTTTCCAAAATCGCAGTGAAGGACTCCTCAAAACCCGTCGACAAAAGCATCGGAGCAACCCAACCAACAACATAATCCAAACCGTTAGCCACTAACAAATCCCTGGAATTCAACAGAATGGCCTTCGTTTCGATTACTGCAAGCGGAGATTTTGCAGCAATATCCATCGCAATCTTGGTGACATTTTCGTCCATTTCCAACTTTGTCCGAAACACTCTCTGGACAAGCCCCATCTGCTTGGCTTCGATGGTGTCGACCCTCCTGGCCGTGAAAGCCAAGTCCCTGGTGTTTCCCTCACCAACTAATCTGGGCAAGTGCTGCAGAGTCCCAAGGTCAGTCGAGATGCCTAGGTTGACTTGTTTGACGGAAAAGAAGGCGTCCTCGCTGCAGTAGCGAACGTCGTAGGCCATAACTAAGTTGAGGGCGAGGCCTATGCAGCCCCCTTGGATGGCGGCTATGACAGGCTTTCGACATTCCTCGATGGCCTAGAAGGTACCCTGTAAGTGCTTTACATTTCACCTCAGCTTTTCTCTAGCTTTATCATCGTCGACATGATTCTTGCCTCCAGAGCCCACGAAGGAAGTCAAGAAGGAGAAATCGATGCCAGAGTAGAAATGGTTTCCGGAGCCCTTCAGAATGACAACTCTAACTGAGGGGTTGTCGTCCAGACTCAACAGAATTCGAGGCAACTCTTTGAAGAAATTATCATCAAGTGCATTTCTCCGGGACGGGAAGTTCATGATAAGCTGAGCGACTCCCGACGTTGCGTCGAACTCCACCTTGAGGCTTTTCGACAAATCCTCCATGATGGCCTCGCCTCACCTCAGACTTCAATTAAAATCAAAAGTGCGTTGTGACCAAGGAGGTGAATGCCAAGGTATAGCTTCTCTACTCTCCCCTACAAGCCACTCAGCTTGTTGTAGGGAGATGACACTATACCATGCAGGTTGAACCAATGATCCACACTTGACGCAAGGTATCTTAGTGGCCCAACTTAGGATATCACCAAATAGTAATTGTGAGTGCAATTAGCTCCTGAAGTTAGATTTTTCCATTGGGAGGTGTTGCCAAGTATTCTTGATTGGATCATTGGCCCTATTGCTAGTAGGACTAGCTCTTTGTTACCTCCACTAGTTGATTGGTGATTGGATACCATTATCACCATCAATTGTGCCTTTGGGAGGCCCAATTACATTAGAGAGGAAGGACGTTAGGTCTTCTAAGGAATTTATATTTATTTTATTTTTAACTACAAGCTCACTAAACTAGTAATAAAAAGAACCTACATGTGGGGACTCATGCACTAAAACTGATATTGCACATATAACTCACTTATCACACCATTTTGCATATGTTGTGGTTGACATATTTTTGCATTTGTTCAATTGTGTTTATTCCACTATCACTCTCATATTGACACAAATCCTTCACCATTGAGGAACAAAACAACATCTTAAGACAATATCATAGAATGCAAGGTCTATATCCTCTCATGAGGGGCATTTTGACACCATTCCCCTATGTTACATGCGGAAGGAATTCAAGCCAGGGTCGTTCCCAGGTAGCATTGATAGGATCATCGAGTCAAGGCCAAGCCATTCTAGGTACATTTTTCTCCCCTTGGAGAATCTATTAATTACACCACTTCTTCCTTGATTGGAAGTAGATCCCCACTGGATTCTCCCCACGGAGATCCCTGGGATCCCTTTGATCCCTTGGACAATTGTTGTTTACAACACCACTTGAGTCTCCCCTTCATGGAATCACATCCCAAACCGAATGGAAAGACCAGTCGTCCCTACCTTACCATTTATGGCTAGTTTAAATCTACTATATTTGGCCAAACTGACTAATGATCCCATGGCTCATGATGCAACAAGGTCGGCGGCCTAGCTATGCCCGACAAGCTTCCTTCCGACATTCCCAAATTTGAAAGAAAACAGGGAGACGATCCCACCAACCACGTTATTTCTTTGCACTTATAGTGTTCATCTAACAAGATAGTGGATGACCCCGTGAGGCTTTGCCTCTTCCAGCATACCCTCACTAGAATGGAAAGAAAGTGGTATGTCAACCTAGAAAGTGGAACCCATTCCACATTTGCGACATTTGCCACCACATTTCATACATACTTTCAATTGCCAATTCGACATGATCTAGCCCTCGAAATTCTCACCGAGTTTTGTCAAAATACTTCTACCCACATCCATGAGTGGAGTAGACACCGCACACTATGTAAGATCAAAATACAACCTCCCTTTCTATTGGATTGGTTTATCAAATCTCTCCAACCCGCCATAGCCAAATATGTTGCCACCTCCATGCCACAAAGCGAGGAAGAGGATATTATGAAAGCACACCATTTTGATCTCATATATGCACAATCCAACTATCTTTACACAATCCATCCTAATGCCCCTCGACATCGGTCGTTGGATCCTACACCTTCGGGCTCGTCACATTCGGCAAATGGGATTATTGGGTCCATTTCCCATTTAGGAAAGGTTCCTCTTACCACATCGGTGCCATCCAACATGGTCCCCTACTACCCATCCATGCCACCTTCATCGGTACCCCATACATTGGTACCAACACCATCAGTTGGTCAATTATAGTATGGACCATACAATCCTACATACCCAAATGTTAGCCAAACAATGACGATTTCTACACTGCCATTGGCGCAAGTCACTCCTACATCCACCTATTATGGAGAGAAAACAAAATTTATCCCATCGCCAGGGTATAATATGTATTACCCTTTCCCATGCCGAACTGGTCAGCAACCTCCCCCCCACATGGGGGTTAACCTAGTTCAACCTACTTATGTTCAAAAAGCTCAAAAATTCAAGTAGTTGAATGCCACAAACCCCCAGAATCCATAGAATCAGGGGAAGAATAAAGGTAAGAACAAACAAAATCAGCAGCCGAGGCAAGGGGGATATCCCCCCTAGCAAAATCAGAATACGGGTGATCCAAATGCATGGACTAACAATACCCCCAAACAAGGGAAGAATCCTCCCCTGAGAACCAATTATTGTTGCTCCATTTGTGGTGATTATGGTCATTACACACATCATTGTCCTCTTATCTCCGATTTCCAACAGTTAGTGGAAGCTAAAAATAAGATGGTGATGAACCCTCCTCAGGTAACGAATCCTCCCCAACCACAAACAACCGTGTTACAACAACCTTTTTCCAATCAAGGTGCAGTTACAAAAGAACAAGATCCTCCCCAACCCGACGACAACTCTTTTCAAAATATCTATACGTTCGATATAAGCCTTCAGACGCGAGCCAAGGGTTATGATGGACCTTCCACCCCCCAAGTGTAATACATTTATATCCCCTCGGGGGGCCTCTACAAATACCACGCCCGAATACCGAACAAATCCCATGGATTCTGAAATCTCCACTCATGCGTACCCCTAGTAATCCCCACATGAAATCTGCCCACAATTACAGTATTGTGGATGACTTGGATCAATCCCCCATGGCTATGTCCACATTATAAGTGTTACAAACTTTACCAACACAGAGAAAGGCATTACTCAATGCGCTCGGTGCTGTTGACCCTTCCGACTCACACCTCATGACCTTTGATATTGACAAAGGTGAACTGCGACTACCATCGTCAGTCGTATTCCAAGTTCTAGTTACTGTAAAGAATGCCATGATCCATCGTTGTATCATCGGAAAGCATCCACTTGCGTCATGTATGCAAAGGTATCGAAATGATTAGGATCCCCTGAGTTGGTCCCCTCATCTATCTCTCTTCACGCATATTGTTGGAGACCATCCCAAACTAGAGGATTGTACCAAAATGTCCCCATAGAGTTGGGGGGCAAGATGGTTATGATCGATATTGAAGTAATCGATGCTGAGCTTGACTACAACATCCTCTTGGGGCATAGTTAAATGTACACTATGAAGGAGGTAGCCTCCTAAGTCTTCGGTATCATGATGTTTCCCTTAAATGGGAAGATAGTTACCCTCGACTAGCTTAACTACTATGGCCCTAATACCACAAGCAATCCCAACGACGTTCTACCAACTATATTGGACGATGGTCAACTAGATGTTGACATTTCCCTCAGTATGTACAAGGACTCCAATTTATTAGGAGCATATTCGGGACCACCACCGAAGATCCCTACATCTACTGATGGCCTAATGTGCACAATTTTCACCACTTAAAATGGAGCCGCCTCCACCTCAACACCGTCACCAACACCACCGTTGAGTCATGGCATTGAACAAACATTAAGTCCATCGGTATCACTGATTTTTCAAATCCCATTCTTGTATCCTCCCACGGGTGTACAAGGGACGCCGGTTATGACTTAGATAATTCTACCTAGGCTAACTCTGGGGATACTAGTATGGTACCTCACACCACCCTACCCAAAAATGGCTTCCAATCTAGTCATCCATTATGATTTTGTCCCTGTTTCAGCTAGTACGACTGCAAGGCCTGTAACACATTCAGTTACGACAGCCCAAACCTATGAAATCCATAGCTACACCACAATATGTATTTGTTAAGACTTTCAAAGGGGGCACCAAACAACCCAAGTTGAAAGGTCCCCTATTACCAACCACAACATCTAATTCGGTAGAAACCGTGAAGCCTAAAGCAGGGGGAATCAACCATCAGGAATCAAAGGGTCACAATGTCGTGTTCTCTTTGCGGACAACAAGGCCATGGAAAAAACCTATGTTCTACTCTACAAGAGCTAAGGAATTTGCTTAACACCCCCGTTAGCATCACCAACGCTCCACCAATGGTGAAATGGGGAAAACCTCCCTCTCCCATAACTAAGTCCAAAACATTGCGTACGAATCATGCATGTTCCATATGTGCTTAGCATGGGCACTATATGGACCATTTCCTTGAACTCCCTAGATACCGAAAGGCATTAGCGACAGTTCGTCTCACTCAAGTAACAATTGAGGAACCCCCCTTCTTACACAAAGAAGTAGCATCCATTAATGTGATCACCACATTGGCAGCACCATCAGTCACCCCTCCCACAGAACTTGTTCCAACTGTAGAAAACGTGGTAGAGCCTGTAATGTTGCAAGACCCATATAAACTTACGATGATGCCATCACAAAATGAATACTCGTCATGTGGGAACTCCACCCATATTCTCCCTCCTAGCGCTGTCACATGCACAATGGAGCAAATAAACACCCAAAAATACCAAGAATGCTTCCATTCCCATGTACCACGAACTTGCCGATCTTTTGGAGAGACCACCCATTACTCCTTTCAGTGCCCCATTTTGCGCACCGAATGATAAAATCGTCTTGCATTGATGAGAATGAAAGATCAATTACAACCACCCTATGTAACCTCGCAAGCGTCACCAATCGATGTTGAATCTCCTTTGGTTGGTGTCTTCAATTGCAGTGATTCCTCATCTTCCGATGAAGACGTAGACAACCCGCAAGCATTCCCAAAAAATTAACAACCAAAACATGGGGTTTATATCCCCCCAACACAAACAAGACATCCAACACCAATCGTTGATATTCTTATTTTGTGTCAAAAACTTTACCTTTGTTTCACACTATCTTGAATTAAGAAAGTAAACTACCTCCCTTCTTCAAATGTAGATGGCCTCCTCGACGGAAATCTACATAGGATATGCAGACGGTGTCAGTCGATGGTCCAAACATATAGCATCCGCTTCCTGGGTTATATATTCCCCCTTCCATACACTCCACCACACCGGTGGTGTGCTTGGGGGCATTAACAAACAACCAAGCAAAGTATGTTGTCGTAATAGGTCTATTAAGCGATGCCCTACACCTAGGAATTCACCATCTGCAAGTGCACCTCGACTCACAACTGGTTGTATCACAGTTGAATAATGTATTCCATGTCCACAACTCGCTCCTCTTCCAAAAATTTTTGCGCATGCGCCATCTCATTCGACAGTTTGAAACCATAAATTTCACACATATACCGAGAAACACCAATACATTAACCGATTTCGTTGCTAATGAGGTATTGAATTGGCACCTAGTATATCACCCGACTGCATAAACTTGCATATAAATCATCCATAAATATGTTCATGTGTTTCACCTCTGAATCCAAATACATGTATCTCATCATTACAAGAGCTACAGTCGATCACACATGACCAAAACAAATATGCTAGTATCAACTACTACATATGCATCACATCAACACATAGGCAATATAAAGAAAAATACACATACATCACATACATATAGAGAGGCATACATCATGTGCCACAAAAATGGTATATAAATATATATATCTCATCAAAAATGTCTGTCATGTACAAAAAAAATGGCCCTCCTCGGGAATATACATAACAGCCTTATGGGGGATACATAAAAAAACCCACCTCCCATAGGCTCATAAAAATGTATACATACAAAAATCGGGCCCATCATCCCTATACAAAAAGAATTAAGCCACCCCGCCGGATGGTGGATCTCAAGGTCCCAAAATGTCCAGTGGCCGCACATCCTCCCCTGGCACCGGCTCTGGTCCCTTTTGTGGTCATTGTCGTGGAGGAGGGGCTGCTCCTCCTTGCACCTCTCATACCATATGGTACACTACCGCTACCCGTTGCATAATGTGCCTCCACATTGGCCCACACTCAGTTGGTAAGTGGAGTTTCAGGTGCAGGTGATCATCCTCGAGGTCGGCCCAACTCCGCTCATCAATGGCAGCAGTCAGCCTGCCAAACCTTCGCTCCATGTTGGCTCCCAAAGCCGCCATTAGGTCCCTGACAACCGCTCCACCTGTCGTAGCTCCTCCAGCTCCTACGGGACCACCCTCGACCACACTTACTCCTCCAATCGTAGGTCTATCCCAGATGGTTGGCTGATCCCTCCTCGGTCTCGGCCTCCGAGCTGGCTTGACAGGACCAACATCTACATCAAAAAAGAGAAAACCACCATCAGTACCTAATACACATATATTTCATAAATGTGCAGAAATAAAAAGTATATACAAATATATATGTGAAAATTACAAAAACATAGAAACATACCGGTCTCATCGAAACCGCTAGCAGGAACAGGTAGCTCCCGATCTCCTCAGAAGTCCATCCCGCTCCAAGGATATCTCTATTACCGGCCTATACATCCCTCCCAGACTTCCATCACGTGTGTCATGTAGTAGTCCCCCATGGGCCCTCCATGTAGTAGTCCCCCACGGGCCCTCCACTAGCATGAGGCATAATACGCCCCCAAAATGCCATCTATGGCTCCTAGGGCCCCCTCGATGGTACCACCACCTGTGCTCGCAACGACAGGTAGCGCTCAAATAAGTAAAAGAATAACACACTGCCGTAGCAGAAGGTGCGTCTCCCCCTACCCTGATGTAAATAGGTCATCTGATGCATCATCGAATGCAACATCAACGAACCCCATGCCACGGGCTGACCATCCATCACCCTCTCTACCAACTAAAGATGCCCCCCCCGTGATTCGGTTGGGGGATGTGGCCCCTAGTACATGAAAAACAGTGTGAGGAACCTCCAACAATTAATTAATGAAAATGCACGATATATCATAAATAACAGAACACATAATAGATTTATTGATCACAGGCCACTTTGAGGGGGAAACCTCCTTTGAGCAAGCTCAATACAAATAACTCATGGCTGCATTCATTGGCCTCAACACATACTTATATAATAAGTCTATGCGCCAATACTATGGATCAATACCATGGAACATATAATACTATGGGATGACTTACAAAGCATATGCGTCCAATACTATGGATCAATACCATGCGTGAAACATCTAATACTATGGGCTAATACAAACTATGGATCAATACCATGGAACATATAATATTACGAGATGACTTACAAAGCATATGCGTCCAACAACAATATACTAAAAAAGTAAAGAGAAGGGTTGGCATGGGTTGTTATAATTGTGATGAGAAATTCACTCGGGGACATAGACGTGTTGAGCAAAATCTCTATCTCTTGGATGTAGATTCTCCGCCTGCCTCTGAACTTGGTGAAGAAGATCCAGATACAATAGATGATCAGGTCGACATTCAACAACTTCCTGTTGACCCTCTGTCTCGGGACAAGCACCCAGAGATATCTCTCCATGCTTTATCTTGAGTCACCACCCCCCAAACAATGTGGGTCAGGGGTTACTTCAAGAAGCTCCCTCTTACAATACTCATTGATTCTGGTAGCACTCATAACTTCATTGACCCTCGGATCGCCAAATAGGATGATTGTTTTGTCCATCCTTGCTCCAACTTTGAAGTCATGATTTCCAATGGGGGCACGTTACCTTGCAAGGGGGAGCATCGCAATGTGTGAATCTCTATGGGAGATTATAACCTGCGCTCTGACATGTTTTCCTTGGCCTTAGGTGGATGTGATGTGGTTTTGGGCGCTCAATGGTTACGCACACTTGGCCCCATCTTATGGGATTTTACTGAAATTTGGATTCAGTTTTTAGTCAATGGGAAAAAACACACATTGACAGGCTTACAAAGAGGGTCTCTCTACACCATCAGTTCACATCGCATGGAAAATATCCTTAATAAGAATTCACGTGGTGTCATCGCTCAGCTCCATTCCATTAATATGCACCCTTCAACAGTCTCCACTACTCCTTTGTATCTACAACAAATTTTGGATAGCTATGCAGGTGTCTTGCTGAACAAGTGGGATTGCCACCTTCAAGAGCCCTTTCCGGTAAGAATTTAATTGTGTCTACATATGAGAAGGAAATGATGGCTATTTTGAATGAAGTACAGAAGTGGCAGCCATACCTATTAGGGAATTATTTCTGCATCAAGACTGATCACCAGAGTCTGAAATATTTCCTGGAACAACAGGTCTCCTCCACAACACAACATAAATGGGTTAGCAAACTCATGGGTTATGACTATGAGATCACTTACAAGAAGGGTAAGGACAATCTGGTGGCGAATGCTCTTTCTCGCACATTTGATGACCAAGTTTCGCTTTCAGCTATTTCTACGCAATTTGTTCAACAAGGCTATGTCAATGAATCCTCATTATCTCAAATCATTCAACGGTTGGCCAACAACCCCCCTGTTGTACCGCATTACTCTTGGGATGGTTCTTCCCTGAGATACAAGGGTCATCCGGTGCTTCCCCAGAGCAAAGATATTCAACAGGATGTCTTCTATGAACTCCATGCTTCTCCATCGACAGGGCACTCTGGGTTCCTCAAAACGTATGAGCGGGCACAACGTAACTTCTTTTGGCAGCGACTGAAAAGGACAATTCAATAGATGGTGGCTGAATGTGATACTTTCTAGCTCAACAAGGGTGAAACGACACTCCTTCGGGGATTGCTCGAACCCTTTCCCATCCCTACACAGATTTGGACAGATATTTATATGGATTTCATTGAAGGGCTCCCTAAATATGGAGGGAATACAGTAATTTTGGTTGTGGTTGATAGCCTCTCCAAATATAGTCATTTTTTGCCCCCATCCATCCCTATAAAACCTCTTCAGTCACACAAATTTTTCTAGACCATATATTTCGTCTTCATGGAATCCCTTATTCCATTGTCTCGGATCGCGATGCAACTTTCACCAGTCATTTTTGGACAGAACTATTTCGCCACAATGGCACCAAACTGAAGATGAGTTCAGGGTATCACCCACAAACAGATGGTCATACTGAAAATATCAATAAATGTTTGGAAACTTATCTTCGTTTCTTCACCTCCGAACAACAAAATCAGTGGGAAAAATGGATCCCTCTCGTTGAATGGTGGTCAAATAACTCCTACCACACTGCATCTAAAATGACTCCATATGAAGAAATCTATGGTCAGGCACCGCCAGTTATTTTTCCATACACCCCTAGCAGTTCACCAATTCAGGAAGTTGACACAGTTCTTCGACACCACGATCAGATTCTTTGCATTTTGCAGGACAATCTTCACATGGCAAGAAATCGAATGAAACAACAAGCCGATCAACACCATTCGAAGTGCACTTTTCAAGCAGGTGACATGGTTTTTCTTCGTCTACATCCTTACAAGCAATCCTCCCTGAAACTAAAAGGGCGTAATAAGCTCACTCCAAATTTCTATGGGCCCTATACGGTTCTTCAGAAGATTGGGTCTGTTGCTTATAAATTGGAACTTCCTCCTTCAGATTTTGCGTCAATTTCCACATATAAAGGTTTGAGGACAAAGCTTTTTCTAAGGGGGAGGGGATGTTAGGAACCCATGTCAACCTTTCTCTTTACTTTTTTAGTATATTGTTGTTGGACGTATATGCTTTGTAAGTCGTCTCGTAATATTATATGTTCTATGGTATTGATCCATAGTTTGTATTAGCCCATAGTATTATATGTTTCATGCATGGTATTGATCCATAGTATTGGACGCATATGCTTTGTAAGTCATCCCATAGTATTATATGTTCCATGGTATTGATCCATAGTATTGGCGCATAGACTTATTATATAAGTATGTGTTGAGGCCAATGAATGCAGCCAGGAGTTATTTGTATTGAGCTTGCTCAAAGGAGGTTTCCCCCTCAAAGTGGCCCGTGATCAATAAATCTATTATGTGTTCTGTTATTTATGATATATCGTGCATTTTCATTAATTAATTGTTGGAGGTTCCTCACACCGTTGTTCATGTATTGGGGGCCGCATCCCCCAACCGAATCATGGGGGGGCATCTTTAGCTAGTAGAGAGGGTGATGGATGGTCGGCCCATGGCATGGGGTTCGTTGATGATGCATTCGATGATGCATCGGATGACATATTTGCATCAGGGTAGGGGGAGATGCACCTTCTGCTACAGCAGTGTGTTATTCTCTTACTTATTTGAGCGCTACTCGTCGTTGCGGGCACAGGTGGTGGTACCACCGAGGGGGCCCTAGGAGCCACAGATGGCATTTTGGGGGCGTATTATGCCTCATGCTAGTGGAGGGCCCACGGGGGACTACTACATGCCAAACGTGATGGAAGTCTGGGAGGGATGTATAGGCCGGTAATATAGATATCCTTGGAGCGTGATGGACTTCTGAGGAGATCGGGAGCTATCTGTTCCTGCTAGCGGTTTCGATGAGACCGGTATGTTTCTATGTTTTTGTACTTTTCACATATATATTTGTATATACTTTTTATTTCTGCACATTTATGAAATATATGTGTATTAGGTATTGATGGTGGTTTTCTCTTTTGTGATGTAGATGTTGGTCCTGTCAAGCCACCTTGGAGGCCGAGACCGAGGAGGGATCAGCCAACCATATGGGTTGGACCTGCGATTGGAGGAGTAAGTGTGGTCGAGGGTGGTTCCGCAGGAGCTGGACGAGCAACGAAAGGTGGAGCGGATGTCAGGGACCTGATGGTGTCTTTGGTAGCCGACTTGGAGCGAAGGTTTGGCAGGCTGACTGTTGGCATTGATGAGCGGAGTTGGGCCGACCTCGAGGATGATCACTTGCACCTGAAACTCCACTTACCAACTGAGTGTGGGCCAGTGTGGAGGCACATTATGCAACGGGTAGCGGTAGTGTGCCATATGGTACGAGAGGTGCAAGGAGGAGCAGCCCCTCCTCCACGACAGTGACCACAAAAGGGACCAGAGCCGGCGCGAGGGGAGGATGTGCGGCCACTGGACATTTTGGGACCTCGAGATCTACTATCCGACAGGGTGGCTTAATTATTTTTGTATAGGGATGATGGACCCCATTTTTGTATGTATACATTTTTTTGAGCCTATGAGAGGTCGGTTTTTTTATGTATCCCCCATAAGGCTGCTATGTATATTCCCCAGGAGGGCCATTTTTTTTGTACATGACAGACATTTTTGATGAGATATATATATTTATATACCATTTTTGTGGCACATGATGTATGCGTCTCTATATGTATGTGTATTTTTCTTTATATTGCCTATGTGTTGATGTGATGGATATGTAGTAGTTGATACTAGCATATTTGTTTTGGTCATGTGTGATCGACTGTAGGTCTTGTAATGATGAGATACATGTATTTGGATTCATAGCTGAAACACATGAACATATTTATGGATGATTGATATGCAATTTTATGCATTCGGGTGATATACTAGGTGCCAATTCAATACCTCATTAGCAACGAAATCGGTTAATGTATTGGTGTTTCTTGGTATATGTGTGAAATTTATGGTTTCAAACTGTCGAATGAGATGGCGCATGCGCAAAAAGTTTTGGAAGAGGAGCGAGTTGTGGACATGGAATACATTATTCAACTGTGATACAACCAGTTGTGAGTCGAGGTGCACTTGCAGATGGTGAATTCCTAGGTGTAGGGAATCGCTTAATAGACCTATTACGACATCATACTTTGCTTGGTTGTTTGTTAATGCCCCCAAGCACACCACCGGTGTGGTGGAGTGTATGGAAGGGGGAATATATAACTCAGGAAGTGGATGCTATATGTTTGGACCATCGATTGACACCGTCTGTATATCCTATGTAGATTTCTGTCGAGGAGGCCATCTACATTTGAAGAAGGGAGGTAGTTTACTTTCTTAATTCAAGATAGTGTGAAACAAAAGTAAAGTTTTTGACACAAAATAAGAATATCAACAGTTGGTGTTGGATGTCTTGTTTGTGTTGGGGGGATATAAACCCCATGTTTTGGTTGTTAATTTTTTGGGAATGCTTGCGGGTTGTCTACGTCTTCGTCGGAAGATGAGGAATCACTGCAATTGAGAACACCAACCAAAGGAGATTGAATATCGATGGTGTCTGGGAAGGTCAGTACTACTTCCTCGGTTGGTGACACTTGCGGGGTTACACAGGGTGGTTGTAATTGATCTTTCATTCTCATCAATGCAAGACGATTTTATCATTCGGTGCGCAAAATGGGGCACTGAAAGGAGTAATGGGTGGTCTCTCCAAAAGATCGGAAAGGTCGTGGTACACGGGAATGGAAGCATTCTTGGGTGTTGATTTGCTCCACTATGCATGTGAAAGCGCTAGGAGGGAAAATATGGGTGGAGTTCCCACATGACGAGTATTCATTGTGTGATGGCATCGTTGTAAGTTTATATGGGTCTTGCGACATTACAGGCTCTACCATGTTTTCTACAATTGGCACAACTTCTGTGGGAGGGGTGACTGATGGTGCTGCCAATGTGGTGATCACATTAATGGATGCTACTTCTTGGTGTAAGAAGGGGGGTTCCTCAATTGTTACTTGAGTGAGACGAACTGTTGCTAATGCCTTTCGGTATCGAGGGAGTTCAAGGAAATGGTCCATATAGTGCCCATGCTAAGCACATATAGAACATGCGTGATTCGTACGCAATGTTTTGGACTTAGTTGTGGGCGAGGGAGGTGTTCCCCATTTCACCATTGGTGGAGCTTGGGTGATGCTAACGGGGGTGTTAAGAAAATTCCTTAGCTCTTGTAGAGTAGGACATAGGTTTTTTCCATGGCCTTGTTGCCCGCAAAGAGAACACGGCGTTGTGACCCTTTGATTCCTGATGGTTGATTCCCCTTGTTTTAGGCTTCACGGTTTCTACCGAATTAGATGTTGTGGTTGGTAATAGGGGACCTTTCAACTTGGGTTGTTTGGTTCCCCCTTTGAAAGTCTTAACGAATACGGATTGTGGTGTAGCTATGGATGTCATAGGTTGGGATGTCATAACTGAATGTGTTACAGGCCTTGCAGTCGTACTAGCTAAAACAGGGACAAAATCATAATGGATGACTGGATTGGAAGCCATTTTTGGGTAGGGTGGTGTGAGGTACCATACTAGTATCCCCGGAGTTAGCCTAGGTAGAGTTATCTAAGTCAATGCTTCCCTGTATTTATTTTACGAACATATGTTTGATTTACTTGGTCGTACAGAGGGCCTGCATCCCATTTTATGTTAATATTATAGAAACCAACAGAGGTATGTACAAATCTTTATTTCATGGGATTGAAAATAAGAATTTGGTTCTCGTATGTGGAAGAAGAATCAATTTTTTTGTATGCGGAAGATTGAGAGCTCACACTTATCGCCGGGAGGAAAGGTCAGTGACACTCAAAGTCAGTTATCATTGCTAATAGCTTGGAAAAAACACATGAAATACCCCCACATTACACACACAAAAAAGGAACGATACTACGGGATAGGAAGGGAGAAAACGAGTAGTGAGTTAGTCAATACTGTCCAGAAACTGAAGATTTTTCAAGGACTCCGAGAGGGTACATCCGATATGAAGTCATCACCAAAGATGAGCCCTTGCAGCCCCAGGCCGCATCCGGTTTGATTATTGGAGGATAATACCTACCATTGGTAGCAGTTGGAGCCATTCCATGGGTTCAAACGCCTGAAGGTGTCATCGATAATCCTTGACTTGAAGTGCAACAGAGCATTGAGGTCTCCTATCGCAGACTGCGGCCAAATCGCGGATGTTGTCATGTTGTACAGTTTAGGTAGGGCGGCAGGTGGAGGCTTCGACAAAGGAAGGTGACCCATGGACGACAGTTGGAAGCTTCGATGAAGAAAGGTGACGCAGGGCAGTCGGTGAAGCAAGGCGGCAAGTTGTGCTGCATTGAAGCTGAAAAAATTTAATGCAACATCTACCGTAGCGCACCCCTCATTTTCATTTTCAAGCTGGAAGATCGGAGAGAACAGGTGAGCTGGCAGATCGGAGAGCACATGCGTAATATGCAAGTACTGCATATCTCCGATCCGATCATATCTCTCACCAATAATAAGTACGCATAATAAATATGCAAGTACTGCATATCTCTGATCATATCTTTCAGCTATAATAAGTATATACGTGGCACATTTATGTTTTTTTATTTTTATATTTCATTTTAAATAATTTTATATCTCACTAATTTATTTGCACACCAGGGAAAAATGTCAAATCTATGTTGCTAGCCAATCAGAAAATAAGTTAATTTAATTTTAAAAATGTATAATCTTATTTTTATATTTAAAATTTTACTTTAATAAAAACAATTTCAAGAACTTTGGTTAACACTAAAAAAAAATTGAAATTAATTGAAGTCAAACTAGTTATAGCCACCAATCGATCGCTATAATCCTTGCGAAGCAGGGACTAATAACTATCGAATTGCATATGAATTTTAACTTTTTCAATAACACAGTTTGAATTTTTTTGAAAATAGCGTGGAAGTATGTGTAATCATTGACCAAAAAACTCAATTATGGGAAAGCATTGTCCTAAATGTGACCCTGTCCTTCAATGAAAAATGTGTTTGCATGCAAAATCGGTCTTTCAATGAAAAATGCGTTTGCATGCAAACTCGATCTTTCAATGAAATGTTTTTATATCTTTTTGATCTTTGAAGAGGGATGGATGTAGGTTTTTGGGATTTATGGATTCAACACAATTGATAATCATATTTTGAGTTTTGTAGGTACAAATATGTGTAGTTAAATTTCTTATAACTGAAGCATTTTGATCTTTATTGGTTATGAATGTTGTGAAAATAACATTAGAGATGGATGTCTAATTATTCATTTGAATTCCCTACCTATCGAAACAATTTATCACAATTAGAGGGATGCAAGGTGTAAAAATAGTTTATTTCCACAAACAAATTCATAAAAAAAACTATGTTTTGTTCTCAAAGGTAATTACATGAATGGTCTGCATGTCTTGATAAATGCATAAATAAATAAAAAAGGGGAAGATCAACAATTGATTGATAATTTTACATATGTATTACAAGATCTACCTCATGGGATGCCACTAGACAACAACACATCATTGAGTTGGAACGAAGGTCCAATCTTGTCAATGTTTATCCATGTATCCAAAGTTATTTAAGGACATGAGAACAATAATATAATAAATAGTGGATATAAGCCATATAGTTCCTAATGAAATCTCATTTTCCTCTTGTTGATGCCCTGAAAATCGTAGCATCAATCAACAAGGGATTCTCATCGGTAAGCAAGCCCAATTAGATCACTCACCGTTTGGTATGGGGAATCCGTCTGGTTAACGGTTCCAGCTACCATATAAGATTTAAAGATTTGTATTATTTTCATCGGTTGCGGCCCGATCCACCATTTATGTATTTTATTTTAAAGATGAAATGCAAGTGCTGCAATCTAAATGCAAACTGTAAACAAATCCAATTTAAAACTGTTTTAAGCAAATCTAATCTATCCTCGCAAGGAGCAAATTTAAAGGATGAGTAATAAACTGGAAATGCAACCAAGAACTTCACAGATAGTTGTTAAATTGAATGGAAGCATTTACAATATCAAAGGTTTTAATTGTAAGGTTTGTGTACTTGTTAAAGTTTAATGTTGGGATTAAAGGTTTTCTAGAGCTCATGGTCATTTAAATGTTCAAAATTTATTGTTTTGTTTTGTTTTTACCAGTGGATTTGTTTTCAAATTGCTTACATTGGTATCGGACGTTTGAGAATAGGTGGATCCAGACACCAATGAAGACAGTATAATTGTTAAATTTGGCGGGCTGTTTTACTCATGTCTTTATCCAAACACCAATAATTATTCAACAATATTACAAAGTATTTAACTTTAATCAAGATTCTAAGGGTATTACAAATGAAGAGTGTATAATTGTCAAATTTGGTGGGTTGTTTCACTCATGTCTTTATCCACACACCAATGAACAATATCAAAGGTTTGTATTGTTATGTTTAATCACTTTTAATTTTATCTAAAAACAATATCCAAGGTTTTTATTGTAAAGTTTGTGTACGTGTCAAAGTTTAATGTTGGGATTAAAGGTTTTCTAGAGCTCATGGTCATTTAAAGGTTTTCTGGATTTGTTTTCAAATTGCTTACATTGATATCCTACCTTTGAGAATAGGTCAATCCAGACATCAATGAAGATAGTATAATTGTCAAATTTGGCTGGCTGTTTTACTCATGTCTTTATCCAAACACCAATAATTGTTCAACAATATTACAAAGTATTTAACTTTAATTAAGGTTCTAAGGGTATTACAAATGAAGACTATATAATTGTCAAATCTGCGGGCTGTTTCACTCATGTCTTTATCCACACCCCAATGAACAATATCAAAGGTTTGTATTGTTATGTTTAATCACTTTTATTTTTATCTAAAAACAATATCAAAGGTTTTTATTGTAAAGTTTGTGTAAGTGTCAAAGTTTAATGTTGGGACTAAAGGTTTTCTAGAGCTCATGGTCATTTAAAGGTTTTTCTGGATTTGTTTTCAAGTTGCTTACATTGGTATCCTACCTTTGAGAATAGTTCGATCCAGACACCAATGAAGATAGTATAATTGTCAAATTTGGCTGGTGGTTTTACTCATGTCTTTATCCAAACACCAATAATTGTTCAACAATATTACAAAGTATTTAACTTTAATCAAGGTTCTAAGGGTATTACAAATGAAGACTGTATAATTGTCAAATCTGCAGGCTGTTTCACTCATGTCTTTATCCACACACCAATGAACAATATCAAAGGTTTGTATTGTTATGTTTAATCACTTTTATTTTATCTAAAAACAATATCAAAGGTTTTTATTGTAAAGTTTGTGTACGTGTCAAAGTTTATGTTGGGACTAAAGGTTTTCTAGAGCTCATGGTCATTTAAAGGTTTTATGGATTTGTTTTCAAGTTGCTTACATTGGTGTCCTACCTTTGAGAATAGTTCGATCCAGAAACCAATGAAGATAGTATAATTGTCAAATTTGGCTCACTGTTTTACTCATGTCTTTATCCAAACACCAATAATTGTTCAACAATATTACAAAGTATTTAACTTTAATCAAGGTTCTAAGGGTATTACAAATGAAGATTGTATAATTGTCAAATATATGGGTTGTTTCACTCATGTCTTTATCCACACACCAATGAACAATATCAAAGGTTTGTATTGTTATGTTTAATCACTTTTATTTTTATCTAAAAACAATATCAAAGGTTTTTATTGTAAAGTTTGTGTACCTATCATAGTTTAATGTTTGGATTACAGGTTTTGACTCATGTCTTTATCCACACACCAAAGAACAATATCAAAGGTTTGTATTGTTATGTTTAATCAATTTTATTTTTATCTAAAACAATATCAAAGGTTTTTATTGTAAAGTTTGTGTACCTGTCAAAGTTTAATGTTTGGATTACAGGTTTTTTTAGAGCTCATGGTCATTTAAATGTTCAAAATTTATTGTTTTGTTTTCATTGCTTGATTTGTTTTCAAATTTCTTACATTAGTATAAGACGTTTGAGAATAGGTCAATCCAGACATTAATGAAAACAATATAATTGTCAAAATTGCCGAAATGTTTTACTCATATCTTTATTAGCACACCAATAATTGTTTAACAATAATTAAAAACAATATTGCAAAGTATTTAACTTTAATCAAGGTTCTAAGGTTATTAGAATTTAAGACCGTATAATTGTCAAATTTGGCTCAGAAATGAAGACCGTATAATTGTCAAATTTGGCTGGCTGTTTTGCTCGTTCTTTATCTAAAGACCAATGAAAGGTATAATTGTCAAATTTGATCGGCCACTCATGTCCGTATGAGAAAACTTGATATAAATACTTGATAGGCTGTGGCGTTCATCAGTATCGACATAAAAACTTCAAATATTTTGATTTTAATTGAAGTCTGAGGTGAGGCGAGGTCATCATGGAGGATTTATCGAAAAGCCTCAAGGTCGAGTTCGACGCAACGTCGGGAGTCGCTCAGCTTATCATGAACCGCCTGTCCCAGAGAAAATGCCATCGACGATCATTTCTTCAAAGAGTTGCCTCGAATTCTGTTGAGTCTGGACGACAACCCCTCAGTTAGAGTCGTCATTCTCAAGGCCTCCGGCAACCATTTCTGCTCCGGCATCGATTTCTCCTTCTTGACTTCCTTCGTGGGCTCTGGAGGCGAGAATCATGTCGACGATGATAAAGCTAGAGAAAAGCTGAGGCAAAACTTAAAGCACTTACAGGGCACCTTCTCGGCCATCGAGGAATGTCGGAAGCCTGTCATCGCCGCCGTCCAAGGGGGCTGCATAGGCATCGCCCTCGACTTAGTTACGGCCTGC
Organism: Larix kaempferi; assembly: GCA_027924585.1. Lineage (NCBI taxonomy): Eukaryota > Viridiplantae > Streptophyta > Pinopsida > Pinales > Pinaceae > Larix > Larix kaempferi. Next base: position 4,390,252 of record BSBM01000364.1, on the reverse strand, counting down.
GACGTTCGCTACTGCAGCGAGGACGCCTTCTTTTCTGTCAAAGAAGTCGACCTGGGCATCCCGCCCGACTTTGGGACTCTGCAGCGGTTGCCCAGATTAGTTGGTGAGGGCAACGCCAGGGACTTGGCTTTCACGGCCAGGACGGTCGACGCCATCGAAGCCAAGCAGATGGGGCTTGTCCAGAGAGTGTTTCGCACAAAGTTGGAAATGGACGAAAATGTCACCAAGATTGCGATGGATATTGCTGCAAAATCTCCGCTTGCAGTAATCGGAACGAAGGCCATTCTGTTGAATACTAGGGATTTGTCAGTGGCCAATGGTTTGGATTACGTTGCTGGTTGGGTTGCTCCGATGCTTTTGTCGACGGGTTTTAAGGAGTCCTTCACTGCGATTTTGGAAAAGCGAAAGCCCGTATTTTCCAAGCTCTGATATTTATGTTTGTTTATGTCTGTTTACTTTTAAATTATGCTCTGAAGTCTATGTCTGTTTACTTTTTGGTAGCATGTTTTTTATTTTGAGATTTTGAGCTTGGCATCTCAGTTTCCAACCTATGTAACAGGGCTCACCAAATATTGGAAACCTGAGTTGACATTTCTGTCAAAGCTCTCCTCATTTTGGTGAAACTTGTCTTGTGTTTTCCAAGTGTATGTTCTTGTAATTTTCCAAGTTTCCAAGTTTATGTAAGTTGATATTTCAATAAGCTGAATTTCCACATCTAAAGCTTTGAGGACAAAGTTTTTCTAAGGGGGAGGGGATGTTAGGAACCCCATGTCAACCCTTCTCTTTACTTTGTTAGTATATTTCTGTTGGACGAATATGCTTTGTAAGTCGTCCCGTAGTAATTGTTGATCCATAGTTTGTGTTATTGTTGTTGGGCGCATATGCTTTCTAAGCCGCCCGTAGTATTTGTTGATCCATAGTTTGTATTGGCCCATGGTTTTTGACCCATAGTATTGGTGCCTAGATTTAGTATATAAGTGTGTGTTGAGGCCATTGAAGGCACCGTGAAGTTATTTGTATTGAGCTTGCTCAAAGGAGGTTGCCCCCTCGAAGTAACCCGTGATCAATAAAAATATTTTGTGATCCAATATATTGTGCATTTTATCAATTAATTGTTGTAGGTTCCTCACAATCTTCTCTTCCGCACCAGTGATCGTCGACAATCTCTTTGGTAGGCCTTCTTCATGTTGATCATCTTCGAATGCTCTACCTAGGCCCCAATGTTCCTGCATCACTTGTGGCCACTGATAATCCATAGGTCACAAGTTAAGTGCCATGGACAAGTTATATGTTACTTGTTCTCTGTGTACTATCAAGATTGATTTTATGGTTGTCGTTCAAAATTCCAAATAAACAATTAGTGTTATCACATAATGCTATGGTACTCAAACTTAAATCCTTTCAAAATGAGTGCTTATAAATAATATTTAATTTTCATTTTCATTTTTAATAGATTTTTATTTCAAAAAGAAATTGACATTATAATTATTATAACAATTATAAGTTATTATGATAATTCTAATGTAAAATAAAATTGAAATTTTAGTAGTTATTTATACCAAAATCATGCCTTTTAATTATATATATATATATATTTTTTTTTTCATGTGGTTCACTTTAATCGGCTTAGCCGACCGCTACATCCACGAAATAATTTCCGACGGACCCGCCCCGAAAGGGTTTCCGCCCTGCGGCCGCTGCGTGCCTAACCCCAAGAGGGTCTATGAGGATGGATCCCGCGACCTTGCATGCTGGGAGGCCTAACTTCCGAGAACTCAACCGATCGAGCTAACTCTTGGGGCTAACCTTTTAATTATATATAATAAGCTATTATATTATTTAATAATAATAATAAATGGGTTAAATAAAAAAGTAGATATACATTGAAGTTGGGATAAATGTAAATGAAAAGATTTTATTGATATATATATTTTATAGAGAGAAATATGAAAACATTATACAATTATATAAAAATATGATATAAGAGAATTTGCATAAGCACATAATAATTGAATGTTCAAGAAATTAGATGTATTCTTGCAATGAAATCTCATTTTCCTCTTGTTGATGCCCCGAAAATCGTAGCATTAATAAACAAGGGATTCTCCTCGGTAAGCAAGCCCAATTAGATCACTCACCGTTTGGTATGGGGAATCCGTCCGGTTAATGGTTCCAACTACCGTATAAGATTTAAATATTTGTATTCTTTTCACCGGTTGCGGCCCGATCCACCGTTTATGTATTTTATTTTAAAGATGAAATGCAAGTGCTGTAATCTAAATGCAAACTGTAAACAAATCCAATCTAAAACTGTTTTAAGCAAATCTAATCTATCCTCGTAAGGAGCAAATTTAAAGGATGAGTAATAAACTGGAAATGCAACCAAGAACTTCACAGATAGTTGTTAAATTGAATGGAAGCATTTACAGTAGAAAATAAAAGATTATCAAAGATAGCCTTGATAGAGAAAAACATTCTATTACCCATTTTACACAGAAATCTTGCATGAGAAAGTGAAAGCATTCAAAGCAAAGAAGTAATTTAGAAGGTTCAGAACGATCTCACAGCAAATGTATGAATAATGCATAAGTAATTCGGCCAGTAATTCAAACATTCCCATAACAAAACTCCATGCAGACTTCCATTAGGCAAAAACGAACTTTCTTAATTGATGCAGTAAAAATAGTTCCATGTACACCATAAGTCTGTCCTTTCACCTGCCAAAAGTCCTTTATATCTCATCTATCTCTATATTTATAGATCTTACAACATTGTCTCTTCTCAAAAAACCTAACCCTAAGGAAAACAAAAGTTTGTCATCTAGTACCTAAAGAGACAAAAAGCATTTCCAGATGTCTTTTAACATATTTATACAAAAGCAAATTTCCAGCTGTCTTTTCTCAAAATTTATAATAAAAAGAAATTACACTCGAGATGGCTCTGCTGCTTCATTTGGTTTCTCTCTCTTTGCTGACTTGTTCCCTTGAACAAGGTCGCCTGCTTTTGCTGATTTGTCCACCTCTTGAATATAACTGGCCCACTGGCTAAATTCTCTCAAGATGGTCTTTCCTCGTGCAGAGATTGTCACTTTGCGGGCTATCTTGTGTTTATGCAAGTCTGATTTTACATATGTTTCCCTTGCTACAGCCTTCTGCACAACATCTTCTAGGAAATAAGTGTGAACGACAGTCTGCTCAATGAATTGATGGAGATACTCCGGGGTTATAGCCTCGATCTTCTTTAGATAGTCTAATTCTGCGTTCAAGTTACCCCGCAACTCTGCCAGGCGATGTTCTCTCTCAGGAAACTCATAAATGGTCTGAGGTGAAGCCATGTGACATTTCTCGTGGGTTTCCCGGATTTTGGAGTAGAAAATGTGGCATTGTTTTATGGTCTTCCGGATATCAAGACTTAATTTATTACCACAATCCCTGCAAAACTCGAGCACCCCTGTATCCATGTCAAATTCCTCAGCGGTTGTAGCACGCAAGTTTGAGGGAAAACCGGATTTTCTTTTCCGCCATTCAAATTGCTCTTTAATTTCTACTATGTGTTGCGCATACTTGTCCTTTATTTTAAACACCTCAACCTCAATAGATGTCATCCTTGTTATCATTTCTTTCATGCTACAGACTTCTTCAGTAATCAAAACTAGCAATTGATGAGTTTTCTCTTGCACATTGCAGGCTCGCTTGTAGAATGTGGCTAGATCCTCTTTCTTTTCATTTGCTTCCTTGAGTTGTTCTAACAGTCCTGCCTTTTCTCACGTTAGCCTTTCAAATGTTGAAAAGAGTAGAAAAACTATTTATTATTTTCTTTTAAAAAATATTTTAATATAGTAATTATACATATCTTAAAAACTTTGAACACATAAGTTTATCATATCAAATTTTAGATAAATATATATAACATATAAAATTATATTATCAAATTTTAAATATTATGTTTATTTTAGAATTTTATGATAATGGTCGTTATTAATCTTCAATGAAACTAATTTTGATCTATCCTAATAAAGAAAGATATATTTTCTATTCATATAATACAAATGTCTAAAAATACATATATCTAAAATCTAAAATCATTGCCTTGCACTCCTTAATTTTTAAGAAAAAAGAAAGACTAAGAATGCAAATGTCTAGACAAAAAAGAAAAAGCCAAAAATTCCTTAGTTGTATTCAACCATAAACTATTTTCTACCCGAATAAGCTAATAAACTGTTTTCTACCCGAATAAGCTAAAAACATATGTAGTCCAAATACACTTTATAAGAAAAGAAGCCACTTTGATTTATCCTTTTTCAAAAATAGTTTGTATTGTTATGTTTAATCAGTTTTGTTTTGATTTAAAAATAATATCAAAGGTTTGTATTGTTATGTTTAATCAGTTTTATTTTTATCTAAAAACAATATCAAAGGTTTTTATTGTAAACTTTGTGTACTTGTCAAAGTTTAATGTTGGGATTAAAGGTTTTCTAGAGCTCATGGTCATTTAAATATTCAAAATTTATTGTTTTGTTTTGTTTTTACCGGTGGATTTGTTTTCAAATTGCTTACATTGGTATCGGACGTTTGAGAATAGGTAGATCCAGACACCTATGAAGACAGTATAATTGTTAAATTTGGCGGGTTGTTTTACTCATGTCTTTATCCAAACACCAATAATTGTTCAACAATATTACAAAGTATTTAACTTTAATCAAGATTCTAAGGGTATTACAAATGAAGAGTGTATAATTGTCTAATTTGGCGGGCTGTTTCACTCATGTCTTTATCCACACACCAATGAACAATATCAAAGGTTTGTATTGTTATGTTTAATCACTTTTAATTTTATCTAAAAACAATATCCAAGGTTTTTATTGTAAAGTTTGTGTACGTGTCAAAGTTTAATGTTGGGATTAAAGGTTTTCTAGAGCTCATGGTCATATAAAGGTTTTTTGGATTTGTTTTCAAATTGCTTACATTGATATCCTACTTTGAGAAAAGGTCGATCCAGACATCAATGAAGATAGTATAATTGTCAAATTTGACTGGTTGTTTTACTCATGTCTTTATCCAAACACCACTAATTGTTCAACAATATTACAAAGTATTTAACTTTAATCAAGGTTCTAAGGGTATTACAAATGAAGACTGTATAATTGTCAAATCTGCGGGTTGTTTCACTCATGTCTTTATCCACACACCAACGAACAATATCAAAGGTTTGTATTGTTATGTTTAATCACTTTTATTTTTATCTAAAAACAATATCAAAGGTTTTTATTGTAAAGTTTGTGTACGTGTCAAAGTTTAATGTTGGGACTAGAGCTCATGGTCATTTAAAGGTTTTCTGGACTTGTTTTCAAGTTGCTTACATTGGTATCCTACCTTTGAGAATAGTTCGATCCAGACACCAATGAAGATAGTATAATTGTCAAATTTGGCTGGTTGTTTTACTCATGTCTTTATCCAAACACCAATAATTGTTCAACAATATTACAAAGTATTTAACTTTAATCAAGGTTCTAAGGGTATTACAAATGAAGACTGTATAATTGTCAAATCTGTGGGCTATTTCACTCACGTCTTCATCCACACACCAATGAACAATATCAAAGGTTTGTATTGTTATGTTTAATCACTTTTATTTTTATCTAAAAACAATATCAAAGGTTTTTATTGTAAAGTTTGTGTACGTGTCAATGTTTAATGTTGGGACTAAAGGTTTTCTAGAGCTCATGGTCATTTAAAGGTTTTTTGGATTTGTTTTCAAGTTGCTTACATTGGTATCCTACCTTTGAGAATAGTTCAATCCAGACACCAATGAAGATAGTATAATTGTCAAATTTGGCTGGTGGTTTTACTCATGTCTTTATCCAAACACCAATAATTGTTCAACAATATTACAAAGTATTTAACTTTAATCAAGGTTCTAAGGGTATTACAAATGAAGACTGTATAATTGTCAAATCTGCAGGCTGTTTCACTCATGTCTTTATCCACACACCAATGAACAATATCAAAGGTTTGTATTGTTATGTTTAATCACTTTTATTTTTATCTAAAAACAATATCAAAGGTTTTTATTGTAAAGTTTGTGTACGTGTCAAAGTTTAATGTTGGGACTAAAGGTTTTCTAGAGCTCATGGTCATTTAAAGGTTTTCTGGATTTGTTTTCAAGTTGCTTACATTGGTGTCCTACCTTTGAGAATAGTTCGATCCAGAAACCAATGAAGATAGTATAATTGTCAAATTTGGCTCACTGTTTTACTCATGTCTTTATCCAAACACCAATAATTGTTCAACAATATTACAAAGTATTTAACTTTAATCAAGGTTCTAAGGGTATTACAAATGAAGATTGTATAATTGTCAAATCTATGGGTTGTTTCACTCATGTCTTTATCCACACACCAATGAACAATATCAAAGGTTTGTATTGTTATGTTTAATCACTTTTATTTTTATCTAAAAACAATATCAAAGGTTTTTATTGTAAAGTTTGTGTACCTGTCATAGTTTAATGTTTGGATTACAGGTTTTAACTCATGTCTTTATCCACACACCAAAGAACAATATCAAAGGTTTGTATTGTTATGTTTAATCAGTTTTATTTTTATCTAAAACAATATCAAAGGTTTTTATTGTAAAGTTTGTGTACCTGTCAAAGTTTAATGTTTGGATTACAGGTTTTTTAGAGCTCATGGTCATTTAAATGTTCAAAATTTATTGTTTTGTTTTCATTGCTTGATTTGTTTTCAAATTGCTTACATTAGTATAAGACGTTTGGGAATAGGTCAATCGAGACATTAATGAAAACAATATAATTGTCAAAATTGCCGAAATGTTTTACTCGTATCTTTATTGGCACACCAATAATTGTTTAACAATAATTAAAAACAATATTGCAAAGTATTTAACTTTAATCAAGGTATTTAACTTTAATCAAGGTTCACTACAAGAAAAAGGGCATTTTAGCCTCACATTAGCACCACTATTTGTAAAGGATTTGGGAAATCCTCAATTTTCAAATAGTGGTGCAAAAGTGGTGATAATGTGGGGATACGCAAGTGGTGCTAAGATTTATGGTGCAAAAGTGGTGTTTGTAAAAAAGTTGTTTTTGGTGTTAAATGAATATGTGGCATTCCATAGTGTATGGTGCAAACCACCAAAACCAATCTTAGGTGGATTGAAGTCTTGTGGTGCAAAACACCAAAACCAATCCAACATGGATTAAGACTTTTTGGTGCAAAACACCAAAATTATTATTATTATTATTTAATATACACAAACTTGTATATGGTGCAAAACACCAGAAAATAACAAGTGGTGCAAAGCACCATAAAATAATAAATGGTGCAAAAAAAAATATAAATCACATATTATATATATTTATATATAATATGTGATTTATATTTTTTTGCACCACATATATATACTTCTTAACAAGGTTGAAAAATGTATATTAAAACATTTTCTTAAATCTTATTTCGTTTTAATCTATCATTAACAAAATCAATAATTCAGTATATTAAATAGACACAAGTGAAGAGCCACAGAATGTCAATTTCCCTGCAAGGAGTTATAGCTTTTGCATGTTATTAAGCATGTTGTTGGAATAGAAAATCGCTATTGCCATCAATGGGGATTTAAAATAGCAAAATTGAATCAGACAATGAAGTCATAACAATGTAATTTTTCAAAAACGTTATCGTAAGTTTGTACAGCCTTGTTTCAAAATTATATAATGTCACTATTAATACAAGTATGGCAATGTCACAGCCAGTGATACAACTCAGTAATGCCACCAATCAACAAAGGTCATGACATACTTGGGCTCGTGATGGTCATAAACAATAATAGTAAAAGGTTGATATGGAAGAACAAGATGTAAAGGTCTATCATGCGCATCCCAAGCATCTACCTGCGTAAATATAAATGCACAGTAGTTAGAAATATAGTAAATATATCAATAAGAAAATTGAATGTTTCATTACATTGTTTTATAAACATCTCTCGCACATATACCTATTGGTTCACACTCATTTGTTTCCTCATCCTTGATCTGTTTAAGTAATTAAGCATTTCAAGACTTGTACTATATAAAACTCTTTCCAATTGGGACATTGTGCCATACTTTATTTAGATGCTCACTGACCTGCTATCAACATCAAGAGTATGGACATCGTTTTTGAAAATAGTAAGGACACACCTCCCCACTAAATTATGTAATGCATAATTAAATTCAAATTTAAAATATCATTTTACCTGTAAACTAAGCCACATAAAATAAACTAACCATTGATATACTATATTACAATGACATTAAATTTGACCATAATATGCAATTTAATATTGGTTACAAATGACTTCAGTTTTCCAACGCTTGAAGTTGGAGAAATCGGCTCCATAGTTGCAGTGTTAATGTTGAATTATGTACACTTGTTTGAAAACTCTAAAAAACACGAATATTAATGAAGATAATGCGTTGGAGGTCATGAAATTGCAATGTTCTAACATTTCAAATTTAACCAATCCCCAACATTATCAGCACAGTTATAAAGAGATTGATATTGACTTCAACATGGTGTATTTAAGCCCAAAATATATCTGTTGTGTTTAAGAGTGCTTTAGGAATAAAAAACATCTTCACTTTTAAAAAGGCAAATCCCATACAAACATCCTAGATGATTGAATACATTCAACAGAAACGAGGAGAAGGATAACATAATCCTACCATGGAAAATCTCTACCCCAAAAGCATGTGGATGACGTGCTCCCCTCAGGGTTGCCCAAACACACTTGCCACAACTGATGGAACACAATTTTGACGGTTTGTTTTTTTCTCCATGGGAACATGCTGGTTTGTGTCCTTGCATGGCTCCGAACCACGAGTTGCGACTCATGATTAAACACAAGGCCTTGAATCGATGCATCATCGGTTTCATTGGACTCATCTCCACAGAGTAATGCAAAGGGCATCTCTCCCATGATCAATGTTAAAGTATCTAGTTGTAGTGTTTTATTTCCTGTTAAGGCATTAAAAATACAAAAATATTAGTTGCACAATCAAGCATAGTCTCATTGTAGTTGTTTAGTTGTGGATCTATTTTGGTGAACCAACCATTGGAGAATGGTGGAACAGGTAGATTTATTGTTTGCATCATATTTTGCTCCTTACTCCTTTCAACCTCTCCAGTAGTATTTATTTTCTTTTTGGGCTTGCTGTGAATGGTGTGCTCTTGGGAGCTTTTATTCCCAGTTGAGTTATGTTCCCCTACCATTATCTCTTATTCCTCCCATAGCATTGTGTTGAATAAAATCCAATGGTGCAGCAAATGATGTATTTCCAGCAAAATTCCTTCCAACAATGTTTCGACCTCTATTTATCTTCTACTGATGTACTCTTTTAGACCCGTTGACCTACTTTTCTAGTCATTTGTTGGAAATTAATATAATTATCTCCTGACTACTTGCAACAATGTGGTCTTTAGCAGATTATAAAGTATGTACAGAATTCAAATTAATATAACTATAAAAAAAGAATGACAAATTATAGAAGAACCAACATCCCCACCAGGGGTTTTGTGGGGATTAGGCAGTAAAAGTAGAAATTTCTAGCCTATTTTCATCAATATCTTGAATGTAACTGACGGAACATTATTTCATTTTCATCTATCTGGGAGAGGGTCCAAGTCCGAGACTCCCAACTAGGAACATGGTTCTCAAAGCTATTTTCAATAAAAGACAACTCGTCAATAAATGCTCAACTCCAAGATCGACCACTCACTAAAATGATAAACATAAAAAGCATAGAACTTACGTTGGTTATTATCAAAAACCCTCTGAACCTGTACCTCTATTTCTCCATTTCCTGCAGTCCAAACATTTTCAAAACCAACATCAAACAAGAATCAAAACCAGATTGGACATAGAGTTCTCACTCTATTCAAATTCTCATTATCAATAGAACTATTTAAGTAGGGCATGCGATCTCAATTCTACTTAGAATCTTTCAAAATATTCATTTTTCAGTGTAGCTAAAAAGTTATTGATTCGCAGGTCAATCCTAAAAGTAAGAAGACCGAAGGGCATTTCAGCCTTCAAAATTAAGTAAGCAGTTTCTATGGAAAAAACCTACTTGGAGGATGGGCATTTCAGCCTTCAGGGGAGTTTCAATCTGAACTCTAAATTAAATATCTCCTCTATGTCTAAGACTCAAGTAGTGAAGTGTCTCTACCTCTGGGCTCTAGCTATGTCTGTCTGGAGTTGGACACTGAACCACCACATGCTGAACTTCCACCTGGAAAATAAATAGACTGTCATTAAACAATAAAAGTGCAATCTACAAGAGGGGAACCAAACTATCATTTCTCACGAATTAAGCTCGACGCACAGCATAACGATCCGGTGAATTCACCGACCAGAACAGATAACAGAGACAGCCCATGAAATTAGCTTTTCATGACAAGAATGATGAGGATGATGATTGGCAACTTGTAGAGTTTGAGCATGGTTTCTATTCAATTTTATCAAGGTGTGATCAGCAGCAAGCTGAGCAACACTGTGTTGGAAGGACAATCTTTTCCCCAAATCATCCTGCCCCTTCTAGGACAATGCTTGAAAAAACCACAGATCTCTATTTACAGAAAAATACACCATCAAGGGAAGAGCTCCTTAGCATAGTGCGCAAGCATTCTCATTTGCTGGGACAATATGCACTTGATGAGAAAGATGACGGGGATGATGAGGTGGATATGCGATTTTGGCGTGAAATGCTTGATATGTTTTTTATTCGTGGTATAAGTGAATCCAAATCACACCAAGATGATGACATGATCTTCTTCGTACGCAATACTGGCTTGCATAATGAATATGGGCTCAATGATAGACCGGAAGAGCAACCTTATTTTGTGCGCAGATGGAATCCAAAGCTTGATAAAGTGATTGGAGAAAATGATGTGGAAGTTGATTGGCGACTCTCATTTTACCTAAATTTTATTGCTCATACCTCGTTCACAGTCACAGTTGCAATTTGCAGGGAGAGGAATGGGATGGCCGATCAGCTATCCAAAGAAGCGACGCAGCAACACTTAGCATTTGGCACTTGGAGGATCACTATTCACTCACCAGAGGGCACCTACAGTTTTTATCACAGACCTTTTCATGACGATTTTGAGGCACAGAATTGAGCAATAGCTCAGCTATTGTTGACAAGCGATGGACAGTTTGTCTCATTTCTGTTACAGTAATTGTTTATATGTAATTGGCTATGCGGGCTGTAAGGACACTTGGAGGATCACTCACCAGAGGGCACCTACAGTTTTTATCACAGACCTTTTCATGACGATTTTGAGGCACAGAATTGAGCAATAGCTCAGCTATTGTTGACCAGCGAAGGACACTTTCTCACATTTCTGTTACAGTAATTGTTTTTATGTAATTAGCTATGCGGGCTGTATGGACAGCCGAGTACATTGTAGTTTTATGTCGAGACACATTTCTGTGACAGTACTGTTAAATGTATTGGGCTATATGCAGGCTGTATGGACAGCCGAGTACACAGCGATGGAATCTATCATTTCTGTGACAATATTGTTATGTTTAGATATAGGCGGGTTGTATGGACAGCCGTATACATTGTATTGTTTATATGGGACAGTAGATATGATGTCAATATGGGAGAGTGAATATGTGACAATGTAGGGATCTCAGTGATTCTATTACATGTGCAGAATGTAATTTTGTTCATATTTTTGGAATAAAATTACGCATTTTTCCAAGGAAAAAAAAAAAAAAATGCAATCTACAACATCCAAAGAAAGTGAACAACCTATAGGCTATTTAAAGCATGAAAGCAGGCATATGCTATGAATGTGATGATTATTACAGAGTCTGTAATAATCATCACAATCATAGCATATGCCTGCTTTCCTGTGAAGATTAAAATTTAGTAACGTCTAAACTCTACAATAGAGAAGTGGGGACAAAAAACACTAACCAAGATATGTTGCAGACTCCACAAAATATGCGTAGAAGTAGAATCGGCCCCAGTGAATCGAGCACACCACTGTCCAGTGAATTGGGCTCAACCCAAGAGGTATCAGGCTCACCACTCACTCTACAGACTCAGGCTCACCACTATCTAAGAATAATTGGGCTCACCACTCACTGTCCAGACTTGGGCTCACCACTGTCTAGGAAGAATTGGGCTCCAATGGAATGAATTGCCTCAGGCCAACAGGGAAATGAATCACATGGAATTGGAGGAGCAGAAAAGAATCCATGGATAGGGCGACATTAGAGGAGTAGAAATGAATGCATGGATAGGGATACAATGGAGGAAAGTGGAACAAATGAACGCAGGGAGAGTTACGGTCACAGGTCCCTTCTTTTCCATGTATTGAAAAAAAATTGGGTGAAGTCAAAATCAAGTTCAACATTTTTACCTAAGGAATTCACCTTCCATAATAGTTCATTCCAGTTCAGTGTTTAGGACCAACTAACCTCAACGAACTTCAAAAATACTTGAGATACAAGGAATTTTAAAAATCAACCTTTAAAAACTCTGAACCCTGTAACTTGGTATCATTCTTGATTCCAGATTCAGCTTCTACAGAATTTTGAGGATAATTTGACTAATTTGAGCAAAGGATATATGGCCTGTTCAGATTATTGGTTATGATTCAGATTGCAGTAATCTGGATTTCTAACCAACAAGCATCTTATACAAAGGCCATCCTAGTCTAGAACACAAACATACACTGAAACTTATCATGTTGTAATTCAGAAAAGCAAGATTTCAAATCTCAAATTGGTCCATTGGTGGGGTTTTTGGTGTATTGGATCAGACAGTTCAATTCGTATCGAAGAGATGAATATGAAAAGCAAACAAATAATTTCCCTCACAAGCAAGAAAGGATATATAAAAATAGCCTGCTAGAACTAGTACTTGCGTTCCACCTAGTCGCACAGGAATAGCTTCACGGCTAATCTTCCTCCCTTGTGGCTGACTAGTATAGCTGGGATGGCGGCTGGCATCGCTGGCTGATATCGCTAGGATCGCTGGATGGGACGAATGGATGAATGGTGACAGAAAAATATTTGATCGCTTTAAGAACCCAATAAAAGGACTTTCCAGGAGTCAAACCAATGACGATGCATTCTCCCTTTGATCTGTTCCTCAAAGAGGACATGACCAAAAGAGAATGAAGAACAACAAAGTTCCCAATGGATAGATTTATTCAATTGATTGATTTAATCTAGGCTATTGGTAAAGAAAGCATAGTATCCAAGACTACCAGATATATTTCTAACGATGCGTCCCTTCGTGACATCCACCAGCTCCATAAACCTTTGGGAAAGTGAAGGCATATGAGTATTTATACGTTTCGCTTATCCCTATTTCCGGTCGTAGACAGTTCACTTCCCCTTCTTCCTGCAAGTTTCAGTAAGATCCTAACCCGAATGAAAAGCCTCTCATCCATTAAGATAGTCTCAGGCAGAATCCCACCTAGAATAAAGAGAATAACCTCTTGGATTCAGACAACGAATTTAAGGAGATCGCCAGATGGAATTCAACCATCATGAACACAGGTTCCTCCATGTCGTCCGATGAAACCCATATATTCAATACCCTCCCTTCCATTGCTCAATCTAACCTTGACGTTTCCCAGATCTCCACACATAGGCGAGTTGTTGTACCTCCACCAACCAATCGGCTACCAGACACCCTACTTTTATAGCCTTCATCACAGCGGAGTAATCCCAAGGGGGCTTCCCAGGAGATTTATTAGATGCTCTTTTTCTTTTTGAACAGTTAAGGACCTTGCCGGATTTATGCCGGTGGATTCTCTATTTATGCATAGATACATATATAGATATCCACCAGCAGCACCAAGAGTAGAACCATCGGTAGAATGCCCAGTAGCATACTTAGCAGCATATCTCACTAATGCAAGGACTACTTAAGGAAAGGAGTTCATCAATGCTCAGGGTTGTCCCGCATGAAAATCAAAGGAACAGGAATACAAGAACTTACAATTTTAAGGGCGCCCTTTGACGATGCTACGGTTCATTACCTTCCAGAACCGGGCTGAACTTTGCTATTATTCCAACTAGTTTGATTACCCAGCAGAAATTATTCCACTTTAGGTCTCTAGATGTGGTATTGCCACTCACCCGGCGGAAAAAGGAGGTTGTTACTTAGGCAAAATGCCCAATTAGCAGGTTTTTGGAAATAAATATGCCCCAACAAAATGAACATGGATGGATTCTCTTCATGGATTCTCTCTTCTTCGGGTCTTTAGGGAAAATAGGTGCTAAGGATCTTCTATGAAACAGGATCGGTGCACGTTTTGCATGAATTGGGTGGAAAATAAAGAAGTTCCTCCACTTTTTGTTTCAGGGAAAAATTTGGAATAGAAAAGACAAAATTGTACCTCAAGCATCTAGCCGCATCTGCTGCAGTAGAACCCTCTTCTTCGGAAACAGAATAAAGATGTCTTCTCAATGCTTGCAGAATCTTAACCTGCACAACATCCAGTAAAGTATTAGCAGACTTACAATTTAATTCCCCAACAAAATCATCAAGCTTGAACGGCTCAAAAACAACAATTTACTAAAAGATCTCTCAAAGAATTATAAGCATATAACAAATTCAGCATTGATTCCTCTGGCACACATAAATCAATGGATGGAGGGGGAAGTTGGGGAAATGAGGGCATTGACCATGCTAAAATTCATCTCGAACCCTAACCCTATACCTACGCTGCTTAGGTAGAATGGGATTTTCAATAGCATTCTCTGTTGATCCCCTCACGCAAGTACTCTTCCTGGAAGGTCCCATTTTCCAAACCTCTAAATTATTTCATCTAAACCTCTTATGAGGTTCCGTGTTCAAAACCTAGTCCTCCTTTCCTCTGTTCCCTCCAATATCTCCCATTTTCGAATCCTCATGAACCTTCTTTGAAGTCTTTCTGGGCCTGTCGATGCCATCCTTTATCATCCTCTTTCGCCACTTTAAAGTCTGATCACTGCGCTTCGTCTTACTACCATTTCCATTTTCAGTATTAGAATGTGATGGACATCATCGATGTCTAGCTCCTCTGCATCCTCATGCTCATACTCGACCTTGTAAAATCCCCGTAACCCTTGAATTTCTTCTGCACGGGCTTACCCACGATGTGCTCCCCGGATTCGAACCTGTTGCTTCCCATCACTCGTGACCTTTTCAAATGATTGTCAAAATGGTGCTAGCACAAACTGAGTAGCGGTGTTCATCGCCTTCCATTTTATTCTCCCGCCTCAATCAATCAAAGAAGTGTATTGGAAGGAAGAGTTCAACTAGACAAAGAATGAAATTGTTGATCTAAATGCCTTTCAATTGCTAGCTTTTTATTCAATTGAAATCTCAATATATATGTAAATCTCACTATATATGTGTGGGATGTGTGACATGGTGTAACATCAAACGTGTTTCACTAACAACAATCTCAAACGTCATCAGTAAGCATCGTGGAGTTTCCAATATCCATGGAAAAGAATGCATACATGACAAATTGATGACTTTGTGATCATGCTCTAATGGACATCATCAATCAAAACACCAACAAAGAGATGTGGAACTATGTAGTGCAAAAATATGAAAAGAAAATCTAAGACAATGTAGTCCCATATAGAAATGGATAAGATGAAGTATATGATGGAAAACAATACAAGTGACATATATTTTCACTCAAAGACTTTTTTCTTTTTCGTAGTTAGTTGTTGTGGGTCAGGCATAAGATCCTAGAATCCCAACAAGTTTGATTTCATTGAAGTAATAAATACTTTAAAAATAATATTTTAAAATAAAGAAAATTTGAATTTTCAAATTGTTGTTATTAAAAGAATAAACTGAAAGAGTTGATTTAAAAACTAAATTAATAAAGAAGTTTATTTTTATACCTAGAGAAAGAGAACAAAACATTTTCCAATGAAAAGAAGCCATAAGACAAAAACAAAAAAAGGTGCAAGAGAAACAAAATAAAAAAGGCCCTGAAGCAGTGCAAGGTCATAATATAAGATACCAATAAGGTTGAAAGGATCCATAAAAAATTAAAAACAAGAAAAATAGAAAGTGCCACTATTGTCATATATTGGGCACATACAAAGAGATTGTTGGAAGTGGAAGATTGTGCAATCTTATCTTGTTGCCTTTGGAAATCAATAAGAACGAGCTCTAAATGTTGAGATGAAGGACTTTAATGATTTAAATTGTTTAACTATAAGCTAAGGACAAACACAACACTTGAAAAGCACAATCCAAAGTTGAATTTGAGGCTTTTAGATGCTTAGATTTCCTATAACCCTTGTAAACTTATAGGGTTTGTTCCAAAACCTTCTAGGTGTCTTGCAAGTTCTTTGCAAAGGTACGCATTGCAAAATCCTTGGACACAATATCTGGGGTAGCCATCTATTTGTCTTCCTCGATCTTCTAGATCTCTTGCACATTTGCTATGGCTTCTCTTGGGAGACTCTGGTGCAATGCCAATATAGATAATATCGCTTCATCATTGTGGTTGGAACTGCTTCTGGAGGAATGCAAGATTCATGAAGGAATGTGTGAATCGACCCTCGATGAGCCATAAGCCATGCTACATTGTTTCCTGCATAAATACAACATTTTCAATTTATAAAGACCTTTAAGCATATTGTGTTTTTCCTTGTGCCTTGTACGCATTCAAACAAGAATGGGTACCATGTTAGATTTAGTTGTGTTACCAACTAATGGCTAATAATTCATGGCAACAATTCCATGAATCCCAATGAAGTTGATATAAGCTACTTGTTACTTTCAATGCCAATAAATGATATGAGAAGCTTGTCTTTGTTGTAGGAACATTTAATTTTTTTATGAAGGAATTGGTAGTTGTAGGTGTAGAAAGTGTAGATGAACTAAGGCACAACAAAAGTGCGCGTGTGAGATAGTGGTGTGGGTGCAGGAAGAGATTGGTGCACGAAGAAGTTGGGTGCATACCAAAATGTTGTGTAGGGTAGAAGGGTGAACAAGCAAAGGATTGGACATGAAGGCACGTAGGGATGATGAAGTTATGTGTGGAAAACATGAATGAGTTCCATATGTATCGCATGTAAGTTGATGGAAAATCCTATAAAAGTGATGGCCCTAAAAGAGATATGGTTTGTTAGTTTTAACATAGTGTTGGTTGCTAAGAGGGAGTTGTCGAAGGGCAAGAGGATATTGATCAAAATATGAGCTCAAAGAAGAAATAAAAATACTAGTTTGAGAGTGAAGGGAGAGATCTAAGAGTGTTGTTAAGGCTTGAAACAATGGTTGATATTAAGGCATACACTTGGTGTGTATGTAAAAGTTATGCTAATGCGAACAACTAGACCAATTCTTTGATCACTCCCATCCTTGAATGTTTTGATGTATTTTTCCTCCCACTTTTGGTTATAGTTTATTGTTTGGATATTTTTATTTCATACTAATTAGTGTTTGTAGAATGTGTGATGCCTAACCCTAGGCACCCAAGCAAAACAATGGCCCATTGTGCATCTCATGTTCCAGTGTGTATTCTCTTCTTCGCAATGTGCAAAGTCATTTCTTTTTGTGAACAAGCTTGGGTACTCAACATTAAAAAAATCCGTTGTGTTGCCTTGGGTTTCTAGGTCTCCACATATGCTTCAAATCTTGAACACTTCTTTTTGCAATCACACTTCTTCCAAGACCAACACTTAATCAAAGCTAGTGGCTTGGGTCCATCAAACTCAATACCTCATGCCCTTGTCCCCTAATTTTCGCTCTGCCTCCCATCCACTGCTTCTGCGCAAAATGTAATAAAATATACCCTAAATATTTGTATTGCCATATAGCATAATTAAGCCCCCCTTATCCCCTTAATGCAGGGAAATATATTTTCTCATTTCCATATCATAGTTTATTCCCCAATATGAATGGACGTGATAGGATATTTCCTACCAACTGACCCCCCCATGGGTTCAAGTCTCCTCCCTTTACCAATTCGAAGTCCCCAAGTCCCAGAGAAATGGACACATAGTGGCATGGATATCCATGCAAGGTCATGCATGGTGCTCTAGGCATTGTTCATCACTCTAGATTCCCCAATTGTTTCTTTAAGGCAAAAGGCATGGTTGTTTTCCCTATAACATAATCCAAGTCTCCTTCAATGACTATGTCCAAGGCCCAAGGGCCACAAGACCTAGGTACATAGTGCCATAGATACTACTGCAAATTCATGCATAGTACTTCAAGGAAGTGTTCATGGCTCTGGATGCCTCAACAATTTCTTTAGGGCCAAAGGCATGGTCTTCTTCCTTGATATACCATTCTCAAGGCCTTGAGACACCTACATGCTTCTCAAAAGCACCTAATGTCACTGAAATCCTCAATCATAGGCCAATGATACACTCAGAATGCCATGTGTGGTTAGTTGAAGCAACTTCCTTATCTTTGGATGGTTATAAGATTCCTTTAGGGATCAAGGTTTAGGTGTTCTCTGTTGACCATGTTCTTCCTTTAGGTCCCTAAGTTCAGGTTTCCTCCATTGACCATGTTGAAGTTTCTAAGGCCACAAGACCTAGATACATAATTCCTTGGATACCCCCACGAATTCATTTATGGCATTGTTCATGACTCTAGATGCCTAAATGATTTATTTAGGGCTAAAAGCATGGTCTTTTTCCCTGTAGCACCATTTTGAAGGCCCTAAGACACATACATACTTCTCAAAACCACCTAATAGCATCAACATCCTCAATCATAGGTTAATGATATCCTAAGAAAGCCATGTATGGTTGTTATAGGAAACCTTCTTAGCCCTGGATGACTAAAAATTTCCTTTATGGCTTGATATTTAGGTCTCATCCCACGACCATGTTGATGCTCCCATGTCCCCAATAGTTGGATACATAGTAATTTAGTGTTGCGGTTACCCCTACAAATTCATGCGTGGTGATTTGAATATTGTTTCATGGCTCTTAATGCCTCAATGGTTTCTTTAGGGCCTAGGGCATGGTATTTTTCCCTATAATGTCATTCCCAAGGCCTTGAGACACACACACATTTTTTAAACCACCTAATGGCACCGATATAATCAGTCATATGTCAATGAAACCCTAAGGAGGCCATGTGTGGTTGGTGTAGGAAACATTCTTAGCCTTGGATGGAACCATGTCCAATGCCCAAAGGAAAAAAACCTAGATACATAGTGCCATCGATACCCCTATGAAGTTATGCATGATTCCTTGACACAATGTTCATGGCTCTAAATGCCATAAGAATTAATTTAGGGCCAAACACATAGTCTTCTTCCTTAGAATATCATTCCCAAGGCCTTGAAACAAGTAGATATTACTCAAAATATCTAATTGTACTAAGATCCTCAATCATAATCTAATGCTACCTTTAAGAGGCTATGTGTAGTTGGTTGAGGTATCCTTCTTATCCTTGGATGGATAGAAGATTCCTTCAGAGCCTGAGTTTCAGGTCTCCTCCCTTGACCATGTCCAATTCCCCAATTCCTAATGACCTGGATGCATAGTGCCATGGATACCTTCTGAAGACATGTGTGGTGCTTTCTGGCATGATTTATGGCTTTGTATGCCTAAATGGTTTCTTTAGGGCCAAAGGCATGGTCCTCTTCTATAGAGTGTCATTTCCAAGGCCCTGAGACATGTGTCTAATGCTCAAAACCAACTATTGGCATTAAAATCACTAATCATAGACCAATGATACCCTCAAGAGGCCATTTGTGGTTGGTGAAGGCATCCTTCTTTTACATGGATGGATATAAGTTTCCTTTAGGGCCCTATTTTTAAGTCTCTTTCATTAACCATGTCGAATTCCCTAAGGCCACAAGACCTAGATACATAATTCCATGGATATCCCTACAAAGTCATGTGTGGTTGTTCGAGGCATTGTTCATGGATTTGGAATCCTCAATGATTTCCTTAGTGCTAAAAGCATGTTATTCATCCCTAGAACTTTATTCCCAACACCTTGAGACATGTACATACTCCTCAAAACACCCTAATGTCACTAACATCCTCATTCATAGGCCAATGACCCTTGAAAGGCGATGTGTTGTTGGTGGATAGAACCTTCTTATCTCTAGATGGATAGAAGATTCCATTAGAGCTTGAGCTTCATGCCTTCTCCCATGACCATTTCCAATCCCCCAATTCCCCAAGACTTGGATACATAGTTCCATGGATACCCTTGCAAAGTCACGCATGGTGCTTTAAGGCATTGTTCATTGTTTTGGATTCCTTAATGGTTTCTTTAGGGATAAATGAATGGTCTTTCCCCTAAAATGACATTCCCAAGGCATTGAGACACATACATATTTTCAAACCCACCTACTGGAATTGTCATCCTTAATCATAGGCCAATGATACCCTTAGGAGGCCATGTTTGGTTGGTGGAGGAAAACTTCTTAGCCTTCGATGGATAAAATATTTCTTTAAGGCCCAAGGTTCAAATTTCTTCCACCGACCATGTCCAAGACCTCAAGTCACTAAGACCTAGATACAAATATCAATGGATACCCTTGCAAAGTCATGCATGGTGCTTTGAGGCATTGTTCAGGGCTCTACATTGCTTAGTGATCTATTTAGGGCCAAAGGCATGGTATTCTTCTCTATAGCATCATTCCTAAGGTCCTAAGACACCTACATACTTCTCAAAATCACATAATGGTGTTAATATCCTCAATCATATGACAATTATACCCTCAAGAGGTCATGTGTGGTTGGTTGAGGCGATTTTTCTTAGCCTTGGATGGCTATAAGATTCCATTATGGATAGAGCTTCAAGTCTCCTCCCTTGACCATGTCCAAGTCCCTAAGGCCCCAAGAAATGGATACATACTGGTATGGATATCCATTCAAGGTCATGCATGGTGTTCTAGGAATTTTTCATCACTCTAGATGCCCCAATTGTTTCTTTAAGGCCAAAGGCATGTTTTTTCCCTATAACATCATTCCCAAGGCCCTGAGACATGTAGATAATACTCAAAACCACCTAATGGCAATGTCATAATCAATCATAGGCCAATGATACCCTCAAGAGGCCATGTGTTTTTAGTGGAGGCAATCTTCTTAGCCTTAGATGGATGGAAGAATCATTTAGAGCTCGAGATTTAGGTCTCCTCCACTAACCATGTGTAAGGCCCCAAGGCCACAATACATAGATGCGTAGTGCCATAGATACCCTTCTGAAGTAATTAATGTTGCTTTTAGGTAGCATTCATAGATCTAGATGCGTCAATGATTTCTTTAGGGCAAAAAAAATGGTCTTCTTCCATGGAACATAATTCCCAATGGATTAAGACATGTGCTTTCTACTTAACAACAACTAACTATAACAACATCCTCAATCGTAGGCCAATTATACAACTAGGAGGTTGTGTATGGTTGGTGGAGACAAAATTCTTACACCTAGATAGTTACAAGCTTCCTTTAGGGGCAAAGGTTAAGGTATCCTCCATTAAGCATGTGTTGTTGTTGGAGGAAACCTTCTTAGCCCTGGATGGCTAGAAGATTCCTTTAGTGGTCGATATTTAGGTCTCCTCCATTGATCTTATCTTCAATGGATTTGGATGCCTTAATTGTTTCTTTAGGGATGAAGTCATGGTCATCTTCTATGTAATATCATTACAAAGACCTTGGGACACCTACATAAGGCTCTTGCTTTACTTTTATGACTCCAATAAAGGACTTGAGATTCATCCCTCTATGCAAAAACTCTTGATTATGCTTATATCCAACTATTATGTCAAATATCAACTTTAAATGGTGTATGTTATGGTTCGTGGTCTTTGATCATTGCCCATTACCTCAATAATATTATGTTAGGGTATAGTTCTTTCAATTTATTCTCCAACTATTTACTCAGACCCATCGCTAGTACGCAAAACCACATATTTCCACCCATATCCCACTTTGAGAATAATGATATCTTATACATTGCATGATCTGCTAAGTGATAGTTTGAGTAATTTCTATTAGCCCGATATGCCTAAAACCGTCCTTTAGGGCCTAGTTCCTATAATTCCTCTCATGACTATGTCTAAGGTTTGCATACCTAGTGTCACTTATATGAATGCTCAGATGCCAAGGATATTGTTTGGAGTTTATGGGTGTGATTTAAAGCTTCCTTTAAGGTTTAAGGCCCAAGTTTCCTCCTATGACATTATGCAAAAACCTAAGACATGTGCATACTAGCAAAAAAATCATAATGGTGTTGATTTCCTTACTTAGAGGTAAATAATAACCCCAATATGTCATGTGTAGTGCTTTGAGTTGTTTTATTTTTCCTTGAATGCACAAAATATTTTACTAGGGAATAAGACCTAGGTTTCCTCTCTCAAACATGTTAAGGGCTTAAACACCCATATATAGTGCTTAAAAACAACCTCTTACTTACATTAATACCCCCAATATCAAGCCAAAGATACCCTTAGGAGGCCTTATGTGGGGCTTCAAGGTATACTTGTTAATTTTATATGCCTAGAGATTTCCTCTAAGGTCCAAGGCATGGGGTTCCTTCCTTAATCATCTTTATGCCCTAAAGACTTATACCTAGTTTTAGTTCCTCCAACTAACCCCATTATCCCTATTATAAGGCCATAGATATTCTCAAAAATTCATTTGTGTTAGTGTGACAAATCATTATTATCCCTACATGCCTAGAAGTTTAATTTAGGCTAAGGCCTAGGTTTTTTCTCTTAACTAGGTCGAGGGCCAATAGACCTATCACTAGAGATCAAAACTTTATAATGCAATCAATATACACACATAGATGTTAAGAATATTCTTAGGAATATCTGTGTGTTGACCATATTTCTTGGTCCTATATTTCTTTAAAGATTCATTTAGGGCCCAAGGAAGAGGTTTCCTCCCTCGAACATCTCCAAGGATCTGAGACCCATGCCTTGTGCACAAAGCCTAGTAATGATATTAATATTCATTGAAAAATTTAATAATATCAATTGAAATATGCCCTATCAAATAATGAAATCTCAATTCAAATCATTTTTATTAATATTTGATAATAGTAATAAATTAAAAATGGTTGTATTTAATTATTTGTCAAATTTAAGAATCATGGATATTTATTTGCTTGAATAATACTGAAAATGAATAGTGTACTTGAGCTATTTAGAAATTAATTATTTGTGAACTTGTTGTGTTTGTTGTGCAACACCTCATAAATGAATCGTGTGAGCTTGTTGGTTTAAATAGTGATAAAAACAAATAATTGAATTTGTTGTGATTGTGGTTTAAAACCTCATAAATTAATCATGGGCATTTATTTGAATGAAAAAAATTGAATTAAGTTATCACAAAATAATTATTTTTGATGTTGTTGTGTTTATGGTGCAAATCATCATATTTAAATCATTTTTATACATGTCCATGCAACAAATATGAGCTTAGCCCCACTATATGGTACTTGAGAACATGACATTTATTTATGCTTAGGATTCCTTTAGGCTAAGGCCTATGATTGTTCATTCAACAATGTTGAGGGCCATTGGACTTATCCCTAGTGATTAAAAACTTATAATAGTGTGAATGCTCGTACTTAGAGGCTAAGAATACTCTTAGGAATATGTGTGGAGACCTTTGTGGTGTCTTTCTTGGTCATAGATTCCTAAAAGCTTCTTTTAGGGCCTTAGTTAGAGGTTTTCTCCATTGATTATATAGATGGATCTAAGACCCATGTGTTGTGTTAAAAACCTAATAATAATACTAATTTCCATCAAATAAATTTAAGAAGCTACAAATATATCAAATGAATAATCAAATTTAAATTGAAATAATTTTATTACTACTTTATAAAAGTAATAAATTAAAAATAGTTGTTTTTATTTATTTTCGATTGTATTTATATGTTTAAATAATATAAAAAAATGAATAAATGAATTGAGCTATTTTCCAAATATTTATTTTGAACTTGTTGTGCTTGCCGTGTAAACCTCATCAATGATTTGTCGATTGTATTTATATGTTTAAATAATATAAAAAATGAATAAATGAATTGAGCTATTTTCCAAATATTATTTTTGAACTTGTTGTGCTTGTGGTGTAAACTTCATAGATGAATCGCTTGAATTTATTTGCTTAAATATTCTAAGTGAATTTATTTGCTTAAATATTCTAAATATAAATATTTGAACTTCTTGTAAGTATGGTGCAAAAAATCATAAATTAATTTTTAATCATTTATTTTAATTGATGAAAAAATAAATAAATATTGAATTGAGTTATTTTCAAAATAATTATTTGTGAATTTGTTTATGGTGCAAATCAACATAATTAAATCCTACGTGTATATGTCCATGTGGAAAATAATAACTTAGCACCACTTTATGGTACTTTCCAACATGGCATTTCTCTTAAAGATAAAACTCAATTTCCAATAATATTAACTAATATAACACCATTTTAACACCACAAAATATAAGTGGTGCTAAAACCACCACTTTAACACCACATAAATGTAAGTGGTGCCAATACCACCACATTTACACCACAAACTATAAGTGGTGCTAACTTGTGGTGCTAAAAGATGGATTTTCTTGTTGTGGTTCTAAGGTTATTAGAAATGAAGACCGAATAATTGTCAAATTTGACTCAGAAATGAAGACCGTATAATTGTCAAATTTGGCTGGCTGTTTTGCTCGTTCTTTATCTAAAGACCAATGAAAGGTATAATTGTCAAATTTGATCGGCCACTCATGCCCGTGTGAGAAAACTTGATATAAATACTTGATAGGCTGTGGCGTTCATCAGTATCGACATAAAAACTTCAAATATTTTGATTTTAATTGAAGTCTGAGGCGAGGCGAGGTCATCATGGAGGATTTATCGAAAAGCCTCAAGGTCGAGTTCGACGCAACGTCGGGAGTCGCTCAGCTTATCATGAACCGCCCGTCCCAGAGAAATGCCATCGACGATCATTTCTTCAAAGAGTTGCCTCGAATTCTGTCGATACACCCCCACCATTTCTTCTTCCATACACCCCCAGCAGTTCTCCAGTTTAGGAAGTTAACTCAGTCCTTCGAAACCGTGATCAAATTCTTCGCATTTTGCTGGAAAATCTTCACATGGCAAGAAATCGCATGAAGCAACAAGCCCATCAACACCGTTCTGAGCACACTTTTGAAGCATGTGATATGGTTTTTCTTCGTCTCCAGCCTTACAAGCAATCCTCCCTGAAACTCAAAGGGCGTCATAAGCTCGCTCCAAAGTTCTATGGGCCATATAGGATTCTTCAGAAGATTGGGTCTGTCGCTTATAAATTGGAACTTCCTTCTTCTTCCCGCATTCATACAGTCTTTCATGTCTCTTGTTTGAAGAAAGTTCTTGGCACCAACATCAGAGGACAAACTATTTTACTAGAATTGGATAATGAAGAATCCATCCTTTTGGAGCCGGAGGCCGTCCTCAATAAGCGCACTCGTCAACTTCGCTCTCGCTCTATCACAGAGGTCTTAATTCAATGGCACAGAATGCAACCAAAGGATGCTACATGGGAACCACTCCTTCAGATTCAGCGACAATTTCCACATCTAAAGCTTTGAGGACAAATTTTTTCTAAGGGGGAGGGGATGTTAGGAACCCATGTCAACCCTTCTCTTTACTTTGTTAGTATATTTCTGTTGGACGAATATGCTTTGTAAGTCGTCCCGTAGTAATTGTTGATCCATAGTTTGTGTTATTGTTGTTGGGCGCATATGCTTTCTAAGCCGCCCGTAGTATTTGTTGATCCATAGTTTGTATTGGCCCATGGTTTTGACCCATAGTATTGGCGCCTAGATTTAGTATATAAGTGTGTGTTGAGGCCATTGAAGGCACCGTGAAGTTATTTGTATTGAGCTTGCTCAAAGGAGGTTGCCCCCTCGAAGTAACTCGTGATCGATAAAAATAGTTTGTGATCCAATATATTGTGCATTTTATCAATTAATTGTTGCAGGTTCCTCACAATCTTCTCTTCCGCACCAGTGATCGTCGACAATCTCTTTGGTAGGCCTTCTTCATGTTGATCATCTTCGAATGCTCTACCTAGGCCCCAATGTTCCTGCATCACGTGTGGCCACTGATAATCCATAGGTCACAAGTTAAGTGCCATGGACAAGTTATATGTTACTTGTTCTCTGTGTACTATCAAGATTGATTTTATGGTTGTCGTTCAAAATTCCAAATAAACAATTAGTGTTATCACATAATGCTATGGTCCTCAAACTTAAATCCTTTCAAAATGAGTGCTTATAAATAATATTTAATTTTCATTTTCATTTTTAATAGATTTTTATTTCAAAAAGAAATTGACATTATAATTATTATAACTATTATAAGTTATTATGATAATTCTAATGTAAAATAAAATCGAAATTTTAGTAGTTATTTATACCAAAATCATGCCTTTTAATTATATATAATAAGCTATTATATTATTTAATAATAATAATAAATGGGTTAAATAAAAAAGTAGATATACATTGAAGTTGGGATAAATGTAAATGAAAAGATTTTATTGATATATATATTTTATAGAGAGAAATATGAAAACATTATACAATTATATAAAAATATGATATAAGAGAATTTGCATAAGCACATAATAATTGAATGTTCAAGAAATTAGATGTATTCTTGCAATGAAATCTCATTTTCCTCTTGTTGATGCCCCGAAAATCGTAGCATCAATAAACAAGGGATTCTCCTCGGTAAACAAGCCCAATTAGATCACTCACCGTTTGGTATGGGGAATCCGTCCGGTTAATGGTTCCAACTACCGTATAAGATTTAAATATTTGTATTCTTTTCACCGGTTGCGGCCCGATCCACCGTTTATGTATTTTATTTTAAAGATGAAATGCAAGTGCTGTAATCTAAATGCAAACTGTAAACAAATCCAATCTAAAACTGTTTTAAGCAAATCTAATCTATCCTCGTAAGGAGCAAATTTAAAGGATGAGTAGTTTCACTCATGTCTTTATCCACACACCAATGAACAATATCAAAGGTTTGTATTGTTATGTTTAATCACTTTTAATTTTATCTAAAAACAATATCCAAGGTTTTTATTGTAAAGTTTGTGTACGTGTCAAAGTTTAATGTTGGGATTAAAGGTTTTCTAGAGCTAATGGTCATATAAAGGTTTTTTGGATTTGTTTTCAAATTGCTTACATTGATATCCTACTTTGAGAAAAGGTCGATCCAGACATCAATGAAGATAGTATAATTGTCAAATTTGACTGGTTGTTTTACTCATGTCTTTATCCAAACACCACTAATTGTTCAACAATATTACAAAGTATTTAACTTTAATCAAGGTTCTAAGGGTATTACAAATGAAGACTGTATAATTGTCAAATCTGCGGGTTGTTTCACTCATGTCTTTATCCACACACCAATGAACAATATCAAAGGTTTGTATTGTTATGTTTAATCACTTTTATTTTTATCTAAAAACAATATCAAAGGTTTTTATTGTAAAGTTTGTGTACGTGTCAAAGTTTAATGTTGGGACTAGAGCTCATGGTCATTTAAAGGTTTTCTGGACTTGTTTTCAAGTTGCTTACATTGGTATCCTACCTTTGAGAATAGTTCGATCCAGACACCAATGAAGATAGTATAATTGTCAAATTTGGCTGGTTGTTTTACTCATGTCTTTAGCCAAACACCAATAATTGTTCAACAATATTACAAAGTATTTAACTTTAATCAAGGTTCTAAGGGTATTACAAATGAAGACTGTATAATTGTCAAATCTGTGGGCTATTTCACTCATGTCTTCATCCACACACCAATGAACAATATCAAAGGTTTGTATTGTTATGTTTAATCACTTTTATTTTTATCTAAAAACAATATCAAAGGTTTTTATTGTAAAGTTTGTGTACGTGTCAATGTTTAATGTTGGGACTAAAGGTTTTCTAGAGCTCATGGTCATTTAAAGGTTTTTTGGATTTGTTTTCAAGTTGCTTACATTGGTATCCTACCTTTGAGAATAGTTCAATCCAGACACCAATGAAGATAGTATAATTGTCAAATTTGGCTGGTGGTTTTACTCATGTCTTTATCCAAACACCAATAATTGTTCAACAATATTACAAAGTATTTAACTTTAATCAAGGTTCTAAGGGTATTACAAATGAAGACTGTATAATTGTCAAATCTGCAGGCTGTTTCACTCATGTCTTTATCCACACACCAATGAACAATATCAAAGGTTTGTATTGTTATGTTTAATCACTTTTATTTTTATCTAAAAACAATATCAAAGGTTTTTATTGTAAAGTTTGTGTACCTGTCAAAGTTTAATGTTGGGACTAAAGGTTTTCTAGAGCTCATGGTCATTTAAAGGTTTTCTGGATTTGTTTTCAAGTTGCTTACATTGGTGTCCTACCTTTGAGAATAGTTCGATCCAGAAACCAATGAAGATAGTATAATTGTCAAATTTGGCTCACTGTTTTACTCATGTCTTTATCCAAACACCAATAATTGTTCAACAATATTACAAAGTATTTAACTTTAATCAAGGTTCTAAGGGTATTACAAATGAAGATTGTATAATTGTCAAATCTATGGGTTGTTTCACTCATGTCTTTATCCACACACCAATGAACAATATCAAAGGTTTGTATTGTTATGTTTAATCACTTTTATTTTTATCTAAAAACAATATCAAAGGTTTTTATTGTAAAGTTTGTGTACCTGTCATAGTTTAATGTTTGGATTACAGGTTTTAACTCATGTCTTTATCCACACACCAAAGAACAATATCAAAGGTTTGTATTGTTATGTTTAATCAGTTTTATTTTTATCTAAAACAATATCAAAGGTTTTTATTGTAAAGTTTATGTACCTGTCAAAGTTTAATGTTTGGATTACAGGTTTTTTTAGAGCTCATGGTCATTTAAATGTTCAAAATTTATTGTTTTGTTTTCATTGCTTGATTTGTTTTCAAATTGCTTACATTAGTATAAGACGTTTGGGAATAGGTCAATCGAGACATTAATGAAAACAATATAATTGTCAAAATTGCCGAATTGTTTTACTCGTATCTTTATTGGCACACCAATAATTGTTTAACAATAATTAAAAACAATATTGCAAAGTATTTAACTTTAATCAAGGTTCTAAGGTTATTAGAAATGAAGACCGTATAATTGTCAAATTTGGCTCAGAAATGAAGACCGTATAATTGTCAAATTTGGCTGGCTGTTTTGCTCGTTCTTTATAATCTAAAGACCAATGAAAGGTATAATTGTCAAATTTGATCGGCCACTCATGCCCGTGTGAGAAAACTTGATATAAATACTTGATAGGCTGTGGCGTTCATCAGTATCGACATAAAAACTTCAAATATTTTGATTTTAATTGAAGTCTGAGGCGAGGCGAGGTCATCATGGAGGATTTATCGAAAAGCCTCAAGGTCGAGTTCGACGCAACGTCGGGAGTCGCTCAGCTTATCATGAACCGCCCGTCCCAGAGAAATGCCATCGACGATCATTTCTTCAAAGAGTTGCCTCGAATTCTGTCGAGTTTGGACGACAACCCCTCAGTTAGAGTCGTCATTCTCAAGGCCTCCGGCAACCATTTCTGCTCCGGTATCGATTTTTCCTTCTTGACTTCCTTCGTGGGCTCTGGAGGCGATAATCATGTCGACGATGATAAAGCTAGAGAAAAGCTGAGGCGAAACTTAAAGCACTTACAGGGCACCTTCTCGGCCATCGAGGAATGCCGGAAGCCTGTCATCGCCGCCGTCCAAGGGGGCTGCATAGGCATCGCCCTCGACTTAGTTACGGCCTGCGACGTTCGCTATTGCAGCGAGGACGCCTTCTTTTCTGTCAAAGAAGTCGACCTGGGCATCCCGCCCGACTTTGGGACTCTGCAGCGGTTGCCCAGATTAGTTGGTGAGGGCAACGCCAGGGACTTGGCTTTCACAGGCAGGAGGGTCGACGCCATCGAAGCCAAGCAGATGGGGCTTGTCCAGAGAGTGTTTCGCACAAAGTTGGAAATGGACGAAAATGTCACCAAGATTGCGATTGATATTGCCGCAAAATCTCCGCTTGCATTAATCGGAACGAAGGCCATTCTGTTGAATTCCAGGGATTTGTCAGTGGCCAACGGTTTGGATTACGTTGCTAGTTGGGTTGCTCCGATGTTTTTGTCGACGGGTTTTAAGGAGTCCTTCACTGCGATTTTGGAAAAGCGAAAGCCCGTATTTTCCAAGCTCTGATATTTATGTTTGTTTATGTCTGTTTACTTTTAAATTATGCTCTGAAGTCTATGTCTGTTTACTTTTTGGTAGCATGTTTTTTATTTTGAGATTTTGAGCTTGGCATCTCAGTTTCCAACCTATGTAACAGGTCTCACCAAATATTGGAAACCTGAGTTGACATTTCTGTCAAAGCTCTCCTCATTTTGGTGAAACTTGTCTTGTGTTTTCCAAGTGTATGTTCTTGTAATTTTCCAAGTTTCCAAGTTTATGTAAGTTGATATTTCAATACGCTGAATTATTGGTAATTTTGCACAACCTTGCCTTCATTGTCCATGGACAACCTTGAAAACTTTTGATAGGTTTCCGACCTGTAACTCAAAGAAGAACCTATCAATTTTGTTGACAGTGAGAATCTGCTTAATCCTTTCTCAAAAACTTTGCCCAAAGCTGTTTCTCCACGACAAAGGTTATTGCCAATGATAAATGAAATAACCATTGCATACCACATGTCCAAGACCACACGTTCATAACTTTTAAAGAAAATAACTATCGAATTGCGTATGAATTTTTACTTTTTCAATAACACAGTTTGAATTGGTTGAAAATAACGTGGAAGTATGTGTAATCATTGACCAAAAAACTCAATTATGGGAAAGCATTGTCCTAAATCATTGAACAATTGTTTGGCCGAATAATTGTCTAGCTGCGGTCATTTTTTTACATTTTTCTGTCGAACTTTTGCGGGCCCCGCTGCTGTGTCATTTGCGGGCCTTACTGCTGCGACCTTGTGGTCACCCTGCTGTCGTGGCCACCGGCTGCTGCGGCCACCTTGCTACTGCGACCTTCTGGTCACTCTGCTGCTGCGGCCTCCCTGCTGTTGTTGTTGCGGCGTGGACGTGGAGCAGAGCTGCGACGCAGAAACGTTGCTGCCTCCCTGTTGTTGCTGCTACGACATGGACGTGGACGTCGAGGGGAGTTGCGACGTAGAAACGTTGCGGCCACCCTGTTGCGACGCTAGACGTAAACCAGGTATTTCTTGGCATTGTATGTCATTATATATCGAATCGCCATACTTTGTTGACATTTTCCTAGAGGACGTTTTCTTAGTGTGGAAATTATATATATATACATGCTTTTTATGTGATGCTTCAAAATTAAAATGTGATAATATACATTTTGTTTATTGAGAATTCAATGGTGTGATTATCCAAGCGTCTTTTGGGGAAAGACTTATAGGGAAAACATATTTTAGTATTGAGATGCATATGCTTTACTTTTTGCTTATGCTTTGGTCAAAAGGCCTCCATCGTATTTTTATATAATTACATTTTGTTATTTTGATATATGATGTCGTTTTTTATATAATTATATTTTGTTATTTTGATATATAAGGTTTTGGGGATAGGAGGTTTCGACCTAGATTGCTGTGTAGAGAAGGGAAGAAGCTCTCACGCTGGGGAAGCTTGGTGCGGCTGAGTGGGGAGAGCAAAGGCTTGGTGGTCGAGTCAAGACCTTGCTCGTTGCCTCCGCGTGAGATAGCAGCAAGAGAAACGCCCCCCCTAACCTTTAAAAAAACACTGCCCTGGAATGATCTTGTTCGGGGGAGTGAAAGCTGAAAGCTTGTA
The DNA here is from genome assembly GCA_027924585.1 of Larix kaempferi. Classification (NCBI taxonomy): domain Eukaryota; kingdom Viridiplantae; phylum Streptophyta; class Pinopsida; order Pinales; family Pinaceae; genus Larix; species Larix kaempferi. Next base: position 4,358,381 of record BSBM01000364.1, on the reverse strand, counting down.
AGCTCTGCGTTTTCCCATTGATGGACAAATTGTTGGGCATATTTCAGTGATGGCTGGAAAATCGATTATGGATGGTTCCATATTAAATTTGTTAAAAAGTAAAAATATGTTTAGGATTGCAACTAACCAAAATGATTACAGCTAGGTAAATTGCTGCCACTGATGTCCTTCTGGTCTCCCGATATATGGAACCATCTTCTCTTTGCTCTCATCCATGAATTTAACTTTATTTCACAATTTTGTATTCATTTAATTAATTTTTTTTTCATTCACATAGTTGCAATATGTTCATAGTGAATGTAACATACTTTTTTATTTTTCTTTTTAGATAAAGATTTTTTTTTATTAACAAAGGAAATATTCTTTGTACAAAACATATGATCAAATTTAAATAAAAATAATTACTCCTCTACCAAATACTTTATAGCCAATTTACATGCAGTAACACTCAATCTTCATAAATTATGATGCTTAGATATTTCTTAGAATAGTCAATAAATGGTTCATAAAACACGCTAGTAAATTCATAGCTTGGTCTGTTCTTGTAATTATTTATTTTGTTAAATAAATATGATTATACACCGTAAAAATACAAAACATGTAAAGACATAATAAAAGGAAAATACCATACAAACAAACTTACTCACAAACTTTTCTTTAAAATATAAGCATATTTGTTTAGCTTCATACATAAACATTTGAACTTTTCTTTAAAAAATGAGCATTTCTTTTTAGCTTCATACATAAATATTTTAACCTTTTATTTTCTAAAGCAATTTTTATAACTTCATATATAAAATCTTTTTAAATTTTATACATAACAATATTTAATTGATATTTTTTTTTTTATTTACATATAAATGAAGAGAGTGATGGTGTTTAATGTATTAAAAATGTTTAGTGTTATAACTTTATAACTTAGGTTAGTGGTAATGCTTAATATATTAAAAAAAATTAGTATTATAACTTTATAACCTTGTAGCATTATTAATTTTCAAAGTAATAATAATAATTTGAATTCAATATAATATTGAAAATTTGTAAAATAGCTATTACAAATTTTTATATATAATAAAGATTTTTTAAAAATACAATATATACAATTTCTTTTTACTAAAATGTTTTTATTTCATTTATTAATTAATTAGATAAATATTTTTATAATTCTAAAGCAGGGATTAGTTATTTTTCTTGTTATTTTTATTATCAAATTATAATTTTATTGATAAAATAATAAGGTTGAAAAGTATTAGTATGGAATAAAATTTTAATCCAATAAGTTGATGAGTAGTAAAGCTATTTAGTAACAGTTTTTTTAAGAAAAGTAAATTTATTAGTATTAAACGTTTTGGTTTGTAAAATAATAAATATTAGTTTTCAGATTTTTGTTTCATAGTTTTAAGAGATTTGAGATGATATGAATTGAGTACCATTTATTTAAAAAAAGTAAAATTAGTAATATTAAGTTTTTTGTTTTATAAAAACTAAATATTAAGATGATATAATAAAAAAAGCGACACCATAATTACATAGTAAATAACATGTAGATAAAAAAACACCATTGTCATTTGAAATATTCATTTTGTCCTAGGTGCTTCATAGTGGAGAAGCTATTAACTAGCACATCCACTTAACTTGTTGACGCAAGGCACTTAGTGTGTCACACATATACAGAGTGCAAATAAGATCGAGTCATAGCTTAGAGTTTCGCAGTGAACCAGGAGAGGGTGACGATCGACACACTGAGATAGCGCATAGTTACTTCTGTATTGTAATTAGCTCAAGAGAATTTTTGTAGATTGGAGAGGAAAGTCACACATCTACAAAGCGCAGAGAAGATCGAGCCATAGCTCAGAGTTCCGCAGTGAACCAGGAGAGGGTGACGATCGACACACTGAGATAGCGCATAGTTACTTCTGTATTGTAATTAGCTGAGGCTGACAATAGTTAACTCGCTCTGCTTGACTCTTCCAAGTCGTCCTATTGATCCCAAACTTCATGGCCTTCTAATCTACTGCTGCTGTTCTCGAGACCACTCCAACCCCCGAGACACGCTTCCTTTGTTTGTCGACCTCCTCAGATCCTGCAGACCTGCCATTGTCAGCGCCTCTATCGTGCTGCACAATCTCTTCCTGTGTTGACATATCTCACGATCCCAACTACCTGCAATAACTTCTAATAACTTCCTTAGCAACCCCAAACTATTTCCAAGTACTCTTCTTGACTTTTGCGCGTCCTCTTGACACTGCTACAATAGTCGGTCTTATCACTGCCTCAACCATACTGTATTTTGTCATCCTTCGACATACCTATTGGCTTCCCTTCGCACCCTTAAGGCATCGCCAGTTCGCCCCTTCCTCCTCACTTGGCTCATGCCAAAACCTATTAGAGTCGCGGTTCGACAACATGTCGACCTTCGACGTCTCTGTTACTACTCTTTCGATATGCGTATCGACTACTCATGCTCGACTTATTGACTTCAACAGTCAATCTTTGTTAGGAACCCATGTCAACCCTTCTCTTTACTTTGTTAGTATATTGTTGTTGGACGCATATGCTTTGTAACTCATCCCATAGTAATTGTTGATCCATAGTTTGTGTTATTGTTGTTGGGTGCATATGCTTTGTAAGCCGCCCGTAGTATTTTTTGATCCATAGGTTGTATTGGCCCATGGTTTTGACCCATAGTATTGGCGCCTAGATTTAGTATATAAATGTGTGTCGAGGCCAATGAAGGCACCATGAAGTTATTTGTATTGAGCTTGCTCAAAGGAGGTTTTCCCCTCAAAGTGGCCCGTGATCAATAAAAATATTATGTGATCCAATATATTGTGCATTTTATCAATTAATTGTTGTAGGTTCCTCACATCTGGTATCAGAGCACTTTCTTGGGCTCGTTGGGTGAAATTTCAGCCAATTTTTTTTTCGCATCTATTGCAGGTTCGGATTTGGGAATAATCCCTATCCGCTTAACTGTGGGAAGTACTCGGGAATAATCCCTAAAAATCATTGTGAGGAGTACCACAGGAACCCCGAAGTAGTTGTCCCATTGAGAGGACCTGCCAGCAAAAAGGGAAATGACCCTTACCTGAGTGACTAGTTCCCACCCGTGAGGTAAACCAAGAGCTGTCGTTGGTGGCAAAGCGGTTATCAGTTTTACCTGAGCCGTGGAGTGAGGGGTACTGCCCCAATACGCAAGCTGTCAGACAACATTGGTGGCTGAGTGAATCCCCTAAACTGTTAGGAAGTCGAGCATACCTGGGGTCCATATCTATTTTCAGCTGCAAAATCGCAGATTTTCTCTGTCCAAAATTGTTGACGGTCAGTTTCGCGTCATTGCAGATCCATATATTGCCGATCACTTCAGTGTCATTGCAGATCCCTCTGTTTCCAATCACTTCCGCGTCATTGCAGATCTATATGTTTCCGATCCCTTCCGCGCCGTTGCAGATCCGTTCCTAAAAAAAAAACTATTTTTTCGCCATATCTCCCTTGTTTTCACTCTATTTCCCTTGAAAATTTCCTGCCACCCCTGTAATCCCATTCTGCATATTTCATTTCTGAGGACCCTATCCCAAATTCCACTTCCCGAAGCCAGAAATCTCATATTTGTCTATTTTTAGGGTTTTCCATAACTTCTTCGACTTCCACCCAATCGCCTTCAAATTTTACCATAGAGTTCCTTTCCTAATTCTGCTTCTTTGTCCCTCTCTGCCAAATTTTCTCATTCTTTCACCCCGCTTCTGAAATCCTCCTTTTCTGCCTCCCTGTCCATTTGACAGTGTCCAAAACCTAGTAAAACCCAAATTACCCTTCATATTTTTTCCCAAATCCAGATTTTCATTTACTAAAACAGTTTCTGTTTGTGTTTTTCTACCCACTCAAAAAACAAAAAAAACTCCTGGTTATGGTTGTCACCCGCGCGGGAGCAAAAACCATGGAGGAAGCACTTGCAGTCATCCAAGCCAAACTCCAAGATCTGGATGAAAAATTTCTCGGCCTCCATCTTGAGCATTCAGCCATGAACAACAAATGACAATCCGAGTCTTCATCAGACAATGGGTTCTCTTCTTCCGGTAATTTCCGTGGTCCGAAGCTTGATTTTCCTCGCTTCAATGGTACTAATCCGACTGGATGGATCTATCATGCATAACAGTAATTCAGTCTACATAATACTTTTGATGTCAACAAAGTTCCACTTGCATCCTTTCATTTGGAACAGGAAGCTCTTCAATGGTACCGTTGGTACATCAAGGCTCATGAAGAGCCAAAATGGCCAGATTTTTGCCAGCTCCTTTTGCAACGATTTGGTCCTAGTACTTTTGATGACTTCACAGGAGCCCTCACTAAACTTCGTCAAATTATCACTGTGAGAGAGTATCAAACCGAATTTGAGAAACTAGTCAACCACACCGAAGGATTTCCTAATGACTTCTACCGAAGTTGTTTTATCAGTGGTCTAAAGGATGCAATCCGCTCTGAGGTCAAAATGTTCTGTCCCAACACAATGATGGAAGCCCTAGGGTTGGCTAAGTTGGCAGAAGACAAGATTGCAACCCAACAATGCTCCAAATCCACTTTTGTTCCCTTTTGAAATATGGGTTCTCAACGACCTCCAATACCTCCAGCTCCTCGATCAACTCCTATCAAGCATTTGTTTGAAACAGAGATGCAGACATGCAGAGAAAAAGGGCTTTGTTATAATTGTGATGAGAAATTCAGTCGGGGACATAGATGTGTTCAACAAAAGCTCTATATCTTGGACGTGGATTCTCCGCATGCCTCTAAAATTGGTGAAGAAGCTCCAGATACAATGGATGCTCCAGTCGACATTCAGGAGCCTCCTATTGACCCTCCGTCTCAGGACGACTAGCCAGATATCTCTCTCCATGCTTTAGCTGGAATCACCACCCCCCAAACAATGCGGGTGTGGTGTTACTTCAAGAAGCTTCCTCTTATAATACTCATTGATTCCGGTAGCACTCATAATTTCATTGACCCTCGGATCGCCAAACAGGCTGATTGTTTTATCCATCCTTGCTCCAACTTTGAAGTCATGGTTTCTAATGGGGGCACCTTACCTTGCAAAGGGAAGTGTCGTAGTGTGCGTATCTCTATGAGAGATTATAACCTGTGCTCTGACATGTTTTCCTTGACCTTAGGAGGATGTGATGTGGTTTTGGGTGCTCAATGGTTACGCACACTTAGCCCCATCTTATGGGATTTTGCTGAACTTTGGATGCAGTTCTCCCCTAATGGACAAAAACACACATTGACAGGCTTACAACCAGGGTCTCTCAGCATCATCAGTTGACATCGCATGAAAAAACTCCTTAAGAAGAATTCACATGGTGTCATCGCTCAGATCCATTCCATTCAGATGCAACCATCAGCGGTCTCCACTACTCCTTTGGATCTACAACAAATTCTGGATCGATATATAGGTGTCTTGCTGAACCAGTGGGATTTCCACCTTCAAGGCCAGAGGACCATCATATTCATCTCCTTCCTAGAAGCGTTCCTCCCAACATCAGGCCCTATCGCTACCCATTTCACCAAAAAACAGAGATTGAAATGCTCGTTCGGGACTTACTGAAGCAAGGTATTATTCGCCCAAGCATTAGTTCCTTTTCTTCACCAGTTCTTCTTGTCCGCAAAAATGATGGGTCATGGCGCCTCTACATTGAATTCCGAGCACTTAATCACCTCACCATCCAGGATAAGTTTCCAATTCCTATTGTTGATGAGCTTCTTAATGAGATTCATGGTGCTCAATTTTTCTCCAAGTTGGATCTTCATTCTAGGTATCATCAAATTCGGGTTCATGAGGATGATATCCCTAAAACCGCTTTCTGCACACATGATGGCCACTATGAGATTTTGGTCATGCCCTTTGGCCTCACTAATGCTCCTTCCACATTCCAGGCCTTGATGAATAAAATATTCCAGCCCTACTTGCGGAAATTCATTCTGGTATTCTTTGATGATATCCTCATCTACAGTAAAACATGGGCTGAACATCTCCATCATCTGGATCTTGTCATGCAACTTTTCTCTAACCATCATCTCCACGCCAAACAGTCTAAATGTGTTTTTGGACAGAAGGAAGTTGAGTATCTCGGGCACATTATCTCAACACAAGGGGTTCGCGTGGATCCTGCCAAAATCACTGCCATGAACAATTGGTCGCCTCCTAAGACACTCAAGATCCTTTATGGTTTTTTGGGGTTGACTAGCTACTATCGCAAGTTTGTCAAGGATTATGGGAAGATTGCAGCTCCATTAACTGCTCTATTGAAAAAGGATGCTTTTACATGGACACATGCTATTGAGTGTGCATTTGACAAACTGAAACAAGCTATGTGTACTACACCTGTTCTAGCTATGCTCGATTTTTCCAAGCCCTTCACTATTGAGAGTGATGCTTGTGGCAATGGAATTGGTGCTGTTCTCCTTCAAGATGAACACCCCATTGCGTTCACCAGCAAATCCCTTTCAGGTAAGAATTTAGCTGCCTCTACATATGAGAAGGAAATGATGGCTATTTTGCATGCAGTACAGAAGTGGCGACCCTACCTATTAGGGAATCATTTCTGCATCAAGACTGATCACTAGAGTCTGAAATATTTCTTGGAACAACGTGTATCCTCCCCAACACAACAGAAATGGGTTAGCAAACTCATGGGTTATGAATATGAGATCACTTACAAGAAGGGTAAGGACAATATTGTGGCGGATGCTCTTTCTCGCACATTTGAGGACCAAGGTTCTCCTTCAGCTATTTCTATGTTTGTTCCAAATTGGTTGCAATCTGTTCAACAAGGCTATGTCAATGACTCTTCATTATCTCATATCATCCAACACTTGGACAACAACCCTTCTGATGTACCACATTACTCTTGGGATGGTGCTTCCCTGAGATACAAGGGTCATCTGGTGCTTCCCCAAAGCACAGATCTTCAACAAGTTGTCTTCTATGAACTCCATGCTTCTCCATCGGCAGGGCACTCAAGGTTCCTCAAAACGTATGAATGGGCACGGCGTAACTTCTTTTGGCAGGGCATGAAAAGGAAAATTCAACATATGGTGGTTGAATGTGATACCTGCCAGCGCAATAAGGATGAAACGACACTCCTTCCGGGATTGCTCGAACCCTTGCCCGTACCTACTCGGATTTGGACAGATATTTCTATGGATTTCATCGAAGGGCTCCATAAAATCTAGAGGGAAGACAGTGATTTTCATTGTGGTTGATCGCCTCTCCAAATATAGTCATTTTTGTGCTCTCAGCCATCCCTATACAGCCTCCTCAATCGCTCAAATTTTCCTGGACTAGATTTTTTGTCTTCATGGAATCCCTTCTTCCATTGTCTTGGATCGTGATGCAACTTTCACCAGTCATATTTGGACATAACTATTTCGCCACACTGGAACCAAAATGAAGATGAGTTCAGGGTATCACCTACAAACAGTTGGTCAGACTGAAATTATCAATAAATTCTTGGAAAATTATCTCCGTTGCTTCACTTCTGAACAACAACATCAGTGGGAAAAGTGGCTCCCTCTTGCTGAATGGTGGTATAATACCTCTTACCACATTGCCTCTAAAATGACTCCATATGAAGTAGTTTATGGTCAGGCACCACCATTTCTTCTTCCATACACCCCCAGCAGTTCTCCAGTTTAGGAAGTTAACTCAGTCCTTCGAAACCGCGATCAAATTCTTTGCATTTTGCGGGAAAATCTTCACATGGCAAGAAATCGCATGAAGCAACAATCCCATCAACACCGTTCTGAGCACACTTTTGAAGCATGTGATATGGTTTTTCTTCGTCTCCAGCCTTACAAGCAATCCTCCCTGAAACTCAAAGGGCGTCATAAGCTCGCTCCAAAGTTCTATGGGCCATATAGGATTCTTCAGAAGATTGGGTCTGTCGCTTATAAATTGGAACTTCCTTCTTCTTCCCGCATTCATACAGTCTTTCATGTCTCTTGTTTGAAGAAAGTTCTTGGCACCAACATCAGAGGACAAACTATTTTACTAGAATTGGATAATGAAGAATCCATCCTTTTGGAGCCGGAGGCCGTCCTCAATAAGCGCACTCGTCAACTTCGCTCTCGCTCTATCACAGAGGTCTTAATTCAATGGCACAGAATGCAACCAAAGGATGCTACATGGGAACCACTCCTTCAGATTCAGCGACAATTTCCACATCTAAAGCTTTGAGGACAAATTTTTTCTAAGGGGGAGGGGATGTTAGGAACCCATGTCAACCCTTCTCTTTACTTTGTTAGTATATTTCTGTTGGACGAATATGCTTTGTAAGTCGTCCCGTAGTAATTGTTGATCCATAGTTTGTGTTATTGTTGTTGGGCGCATATGCTTTCTAAGCCGCCCGTAGTATTTGTTGATCCATAGTTTGTATTGGCCCATGGTTTTGACCCATAGTATTGGCGCCTAGATTTAGTATATAAGTGTGTGTTGAGGCCATTGAAGGCACCGTGAAGTTATTTGTATTGAGCTTGCTCAAAGGAGGTTTCCCCCTCGAAGTAACCCGTGATCGATAAAAATAGTTTGTGATCCAATATATTGTGCATTTTATCAATTAATTGTTGCAGGTTCCTCACAATCTTCTCTTCCGCACCAGTGATCGTCGACAATCTCTTTGGTAGGCCTTCTTCATGTTGATCATCTTCGAATGCTCTACCTAGGCCCCAATGTTCCTGCATCACGTGTGGCCACTGATAATCCATAGGTCACAAGTTAAGTGCCATGGACAAGTTATATGTTACTTGTTCTCTGTGTACTATCAAGATTGATTTTATGGTTGTCGTTCAAAATTCCAAATAAACAATTAGTGTTATCACATAATGCTATGGTCCTCAAACTTAAATCCTTTCAAAATGAGTGCTTATAAATAATATTTAATTTTCATTTTCATTTTTAATAGATTTTTATTTCAAAAAGAAATTGACATTATAATTATTATAACAATTATAAGTTATTATGATAATTCTAATGTAAAATAAAATCGAAATTTTAGTAGTTATTTATACCAAAATCATGCCTTTTAATTATATATAATAAGCTATTATATTATTTAATAATAATAATAAATGGGTTAAATAAAAAAGTAGATATACATTGAAGTTGGGATAAATGTAAATGAAAAGATTTTATTGATATATATATTTTATAGAGAGAAATATGAAAACATTATACAATTATATAAAAATATGATATAAGAGAATTTGCATAAGCACATAATAATTGAATGTTCAAGAAATTAGATGTATTCTTGCAATGAAATCTCATTTTCCTCTTGTTGATGCCCCGAAAATCGTAGCATCAATAAACAAGGGATTCTCCTCGGTAAACAAGCCCAATTAGATCACTCACCGTTTGGTATGGGGAATCCGTCCGGTTAATGGTTCCAACTACCGTATAAGATTTAAATATTTGTATTCTTTTCACCGGTTGCGGCCCGATCCACCGTTTATGTATTTTATTTTAAAGATGAAATGCAAGTGCTGTAATCTAAATGCAAACTGTAAACAAATCCAATCTAAAACTGTTTTAAGCAAATCTAATCTATCCTCGTAAGGAGCAAATTTAAAGGATGAGTAATAAACTGGAAATCCAACCAAGAACTTCACAGATAGTTGTTAAATTGAATGGAAGCATTTACAGTAGAAAATAAAAGATTATCAAAGATAGCCTTGATAGAGAAAAACATTCTATTACCCATTTTACACAGAAATCTTGCATGAGAAAGTGAAAGCATTCAAAGCAAAGAAGTAATTTAGAAGGTTCAGAACGATCTCACAGCAAATGTATGAATAATGCATAAGTAATTCGGCCAGTAATTCAAACATTCCCATAACAAAACTCCATGCAGACTTCCATTAGGCAAAAACGAACTGTCTTAATTGATGCAGTAAAAATAGTTCCATGTACAACATAAGTCTGTCCTTTCACCTGCCAAAAGTCCTTTATATCTCATCTATCTCTATATTTATAGATCTTACAACATTGTCTCTTCTCAAAAAACCTAACCCTAAGGAAAACAAAAGTTTGTCATCTAGTACCTAAAGAGACAAAAAGCATTTCCAGCTGTCTTTTAACATATTTATACAAAAGCAAATTTCCAGCTGTCTTTTATCAAAATTTATAATAAAAAGAAATTACACTCGAGATGGCTCTGCTGCTTCATTTGGTTTCTCTCTCTTTGCTGAATTGTTCCCTTGAACAAGGTCACCTGCTTTTGTTGATTTGTCCACCTCTTGAATATAATTGGCCCACTGGATAAATTCTCTCAAGATGGTCTTTCCTCGTGCAGAGATTGTCACTTTGCGGGCTATCTTGTGTTTATGCAAGTCTGATTTTACATATGTTGCCCTTGCTACAGCCTTCTGCACAACATCTTCTAGGAAATAAGTGTGAACGACAGTCTACTCAATGAATTGATGGAGATACTCCGAGGTTATAGCCTCGATCTTCTTTAGATAGTCTAATTCTGCGTTCAAGTTACCCCGCAACTCTGCCAGGCGATGTTCTCTCTCAGGAAACTCATAAATGGTCTGAGGTGAAGCCATGTGACATTTCTCGTGGGTTTCCCGGATTTTGGAGTAGAAAATGTGGCATTGTTTTATGGTCTTCCGGATATCAAGACTTAATTTGTTACCACAATCCCTGCAAAACTCGAGCACCCCTGTATCCATGTCAAATTCCTCAGCGGTTGTAGCACGCAGGTTTGAGGGAAAACCGGATTTTCTTTTCCGCCATTCAAATTGCTCTTTAATTTCTACTATGTGTTGCGCATACTTGTCCTTTATTTTAAACACCTCAACCTCAATAGATGTCATCCTTGCTATCATTTCTTTCATGCTACAGACTTCTTCAGTAATCAAAACTAGCAATTGATGAGTTTTCTCTTGCACATTGCAGGCTCGCTTGTAGAATGTGGCTAGATCCTCTTTCTTTTCATTTGCTTCCTTGAGTTGTTCTAACAGTCCTGCCTTTTCTCGCGTTAGCCTTTCAAATGTTGAAATGAGTAGAAAAACTATTTATTATTTTCTTTTAAAAAATATTTTAATATAGTAATTATACATATCTTAAAAACTTTTAGCACATAAGTTTATCATATCAAATTTTAGATAAATATATATAACATATAAAATTATATTATCAAATTTTAAATATTATGTTTATTTTAGAATTTTATGATAATGGTCGTTATTAATCTTCAATGAAACTAATTTTGATCTATCCTAATAAAGAAAGATATATTTTCTATTCATATAATACAAATGTCTAAAAATACATATATCTAAAATCTAAAATCATTGCATTGCACTCCTTAATTTTTAAGAAAAAAAGAAAGACTAAGAATGCAAATGTCTAGACAAAAAAGAAAAAGCCAAAAATTCCTTAGTTGTATTCAACCATAAACTGTTTTCTACCCGAATAAGCTAATAAACTGTTTTCTACCCGAATAAGCTAAAAACATATGTAGTCCAAATACACTTTATAAGAAAAGAAGCCACTTTGATTTATCCTTTTTCGAAAATAGTTTGTATTGTTATGTTTAATCAGTTTTGTTTTGATTTAAAAATAATATCAAAGGTTTGTATTGTTATGTTTAATCAGTTTTATTTTTATCTAAAAACAATATCAAAGGTTTTATTGTAAACTTTGTGTACTTGTCAAAGTTTAATGTTGGGATTAAAGGTTTTCTAGAGCTCATGGTCATTTAAATATTCAAAATTTATTGTTTTGTTTTGTTTTTACCGGTGGATTTGTTTTCAAATTGCTTACATTGGTATCGGACGTTTGAGAATAGGTAGATCCAGACACCTATGAAGACAATATAATTGTTAAATTTGGCGGTTGTTTTACTCATGTCTTTATCCAAACACCAATAATTATTCAACAATATTACAAAGTATTTAACTTTAATCAAGATTCTAAGGGTATTACAAATGAAGAGTGTATAATTGTCTAATTTGGCGGGCTGTTTCACTCATGTCTTTATCCACACACCAATGAACAATATCAAAGGTTTGTATTGTTATGTTTAATCACTTTTAATTTTATCTAAAAACAATATCCAAGGTTTTTATTGTAAAGTTTGTGTACGTGTCAAAGTTTAATGTTGGGATTAAAGGTTTTCTAGAGCTCATGGTCATATAAAGGTTTTTTGGATTTGTTTTCAAATTGCTTACATTGATATCCTACTTTGAGAAAAGGTCGATCCAGACATCAATGAAGATAGTATAATTGTCAAATTTGACTGGTTGTTTTACTCATGTCCTTTATCCAAACACCACTAATTGTTCAACAATATTACAAAGTATTTAACTTTAATCAAGGTTCTAAGGGTATTACAAATGAAGACTGTATAATTGTCAAATCTGCGGGTTGTTTCACTCATGTCTTTATCCACACACCAATGAACAATATCAAAGGTTTGTATTGTTATGTTTAATCACTTTTATTTTTATCTAAAAACAATATCAAAGGTTTTTATCGTAAAGTTTGTGTACGTGTCAAAGTTTAATGTTGGGACTAGAGCTCATGGTCATTTAAAGGTTTTCTGGACTTGTTTTCAAGTTGCTTACATTGGTATCCTACCTTTGAGAATAGTTCGATCCAGACACCAATGAAGATAGTATAATTGTCAAATTTGGCTGGTTGTTTTACTCATGTCTTTAGCCAAACACCAATAATTGTTCAACAATATTACAAAGTATTTAACTTTAATCAAGGTTCTAAGGGTATTACAAATGAAGACTGTATAATTGTCAAATCTGTGGGCTATTTCACTCATGTCTTCATCCACACACCAATGAACAATATCAAAGGTTTGTATTGTTATGTTTAATCACTTTTATTTTTATCTAAAAACAATATCAAAGGTTTTTATTGTAAAGTTTGTGTACGTGTCCAATGTTTAATGTTGGGACTAAAGGTTTTCTAGAGCTCATGGTCATTTAAGGTTTTTTGGATTTGTTTTCAAGTTGCTTACATTGGTATCCTACCTTTGAGAATAGTTCAATCCAGACACCAATGAAGATAGTATAATTGTCAAATTTGGCTGGTGGTTTTACTCATGTCTTTATCCAAACACCAATAATTGTTCAACAATATTACAAAGTATTTAACTTTAATCAAGGTTCTAAGGGTATTACAAATGAAGACTGTATAATTGTCCAAATCTGCAGGCTGTTTCAATCATGCCTTTATCCACACACCAATGAACAATATCAAAGGTTTGTATTGTTATGTTTAATCACTTTTATTTTTATCTAAAAACAATATCAAAGGTTTTTATTGTAAAGTTTGTGTACGTGTCAAAGTTTAATGTTGGGACTAAAGGTTTTCTAGAGCTCATGGTCATTTAAAGGTTTTCTGGATTTGTTTTCAAGTTGCTTACATTGGTGTCCTACCTTTGAGAATAGTTCGATCCAGAAACCAATGAAGATAGTATAATTGTCAAATTTGGCTCACTGTTTTACTCATGTCTTTATCCAAACACCAATAATTGTTCAACAATATTACAAAGTATTTAACTTTAATCAAGGTTCTAAGGGTATTACAAATGAAGATTGTATAATTGTCAAATCTATGGGTTGTTTCACTCATGTCTTTATCCACACACCAATGAACAATATCAAAGGTTTGTATTGTTATGTTTAATCACTTTTATTTTTATCTAAAAACAATATCAAAGGTTTTTATTGTAAAGTCTGTGTACCTGTCATAGTTTAATGTTTGGATTACAGGTTTTAACTCATGTCTTTATCCACACACCAAAGAACAATATCAAAGGTTTGTATTGTTATGTTTAATCAGTTTTATTTTTATCTAAAACAATATCAAAGGTTTTTATTGTAAAGTTTGTGTACCTGTCAAAGTTTAATGTTTGGATTACAGGTTTTTAGAGCTCATGGTCATTTAAATGTTCAAAATTTATTGTTTTGTTTTCATTGCTTGATTTGTTTTCAAATTGCTTACATTAGTATAAGACGTTTGGGAATAGGTCAATCGAGACATTAATGAAAACAATATAATTGTCAAAATTGCCGAAATGTTTTACTCGTATCTTTATTGGCACACCAATAATTGTTTAACAATAATTAAAAACAATATTGCAAAGTATTTAACTTTAATCAAGGTATTTAACTTTAATCAAGGTTCTAAGGTTATTAGAAATGAAGACCGTATAATTGTCAAATTTGGCTCAGAAATGAAGACCGTATAATTGTCAAATTCGGCTGGCTGTTTTGCTCGTTCTTTATCTAAAGACCAATGAAAGGTATAATTGTCAAATTTGATCGGCCACTCATGCCCGTGTGAGAAAACTTGATATAAATACTTGATAGGCTGTGGCGTTCATCAGTATCGACATAAAAACTTCAAATATTTTGATTTTAATTGAAGTCTGAGGCGAGGCGAGGTCATCATGGAGGATTTATCGAAAAGCCTCAAGGTCGAGTTCGACGCAACGTCGGGAGTCGCTCAGCTTATCATGAACCGCCCGTCCCAGAGAAATGCCATCGACGATCATTCTTCAAAGAGTTGCCTCGAATTCTGTCGAGTTTGGACGACAACCCCTCAGTTAGAGTCGTCATTCTCAAGGCCTCCGGCAACCATTTCTGCTCCGGTATCGATTTTTCCTTCTTGACTTCCTTCGTGGGCTCTGGAGGCGATAATCATGTCGACGATGATAAAGCTAGAGAAAAGCTGAGGCGAAACTTAAAGCACTTACAGGGCACCTTCTCGGCCATCGAGGAATGCCGGAAGCCTGTCATCGCCGCCGTCCAAGGGGGCTGCATAGGCATCGCCCTCGACTTAGTTACGGCCTGCGACGTTCGCTACTGCAGCGAGGACGCCTTCTTTTCTGTCAAAGAAGTCGACCTGGGCATCCCGCCCGACTTTGGGACTCTGCAGCGGTTGCCCAGATTAGTTGGTGAGGGCAACGCCAGGGACTTGGCTTTCACAGGCAGGAGGGTCGACGCCATCGAAGCCAAGCAGATGGGGCTTGTCCAGAGAGTGTTTCGCACAAAGTTGGAAATGGACGAAAATGTCACCAAGATTGCGATTGATATTGCCGCAAAATCTCCGCTTGCATTAATCGGAACGAAGGCCATTCTGTTGAATTCCAGGGATTTGTCAGTGGCCAACGGTTTGGATTACGTTGCTAGTTGGGTTGCTCCGATGTTTTTGTCGACGGGTTTTAAGGAGTCCTTCACTGCGATTTTGGAAAAGCGAAAGCCCGTATTTTCCAAGCTCTGATATTTATGTTTGTTTATGTCTGTTTACTTTTAAATTATGCTCTGAAGTCTATGTCTGTTTACTTTTTGGTAGCATGTTTTTTATTTTGAGATTTTGAGCTTGGCATCTCAGTTTCCAACCTATGTAACAGGTCTCACCAAATATTGGAAACCTGAGTTGACATTTCTGTCAAAGCTCTCCTCATTTTGGTGAAACTTGTCTTGTGTTTTCCAAGTGTATGTTCTTGTAATTTTCCAAGTTTCCAAGTTTATGTAAGTTGATATTTCAATACGCTGAATTATTGGTAATTTTGCACAACCTTGCCTTCATTGTCCATGGACAACCTTGAAAACTTTTGATAGGTTTCCGACCTGTAACTCAAAGAAGAACCTATCAATTTTGTTGACAGTGAGAATCTGCTTAATCCTTTCTCAAAAACTTTGCCCAAAGCTGTTTCTCCACGACAAAGGTTATTGCCAATGATAAATGAAATAACCATTGCATACTACATGTCCAAGACCACACGTTCATAACTTTTAAAGAAAATAACTATCGAATTGCGTATGAATTTTTACTTTTTCAATAACACAGTTTGAATTGGTTGAAAATAACGTGGAAGTATGTGTAATCATTGACCAAAAAACTCAATTATGCGAAAGCATGTCCTAAATCATTGAACAATTGTTTGGCCGAATAATTGTCTAGCTGCGGTCATTTTTTTACATTTTTCTGTCGAACTTTTGCGGGCCCCGCTGCTGTGTCATTTGCGGGCCTTACTGCTGCGACCTTGTGGTCACCCTGCTGTCGTGGCCACCCGGCTGCTGCGGCCACCTTGCTACTGCGACCTTCTGGTCACTCTGCTGCTGCGGCCTCCTCTGCTGCTGCGGCCTCCCTGCTGTTGTTGTTGCGGCGTGGACGTGGAGCAGAGCTGCGACGCAGAAACGTTGCTGCCTCCCTGTTGTTGCTGCTACGACATGGACGTGGACGTAGAAACGTTGCGGCCACCCTGTTGCGACGCTAGACGTAAACCAGGTATTTCTTGGCATTGTATGTCATTATATATCGAATCGCCATACTTTGTTGACATTTTCCTAGAGGACGTTTTACTAGTGTGGAAATTATATATATATACATGCTTTTTATGTGATGGTTCAAAATTAAAATGTGATAATATACATTTTGTCTATTGAGAATTCAATGGTGTGATTATCCAAGCGTCTTTTGGGGAAAGACTTATAGGGAAAACATATTTTAGTATTGAGATGCATATACTTTACTTTTTGCTTATGCTTTGGTCAAAAGGCCTCCATCGTATTTTTATATAATTACATTTTGTTATTTTGATATATGATGTCGTTTTTTATATAATTATATTTTGTTATTTTGATATATAAGGTTTTGGGGATAGGAGGTTTCGACCTAGATTGCTGTGTAGAGAAGGGAAGAAGCTCTCACGCTGGGGAAGCTTGGTGCGGCTGAGTGGGGAGAGCAAAGGCTTGGTGGTCGAGTCAAGACCTTGCTCGTTGCCTCCGCGTGAGATAGCAGCAAGAGAAACGCCCCCCCTAACCTTTAAAAAAACACTGCCCTGGAATGATCTTGTTCGGGGGAGTGAAAGCTGAAAGCTTGTAAGCTCTGCGTTTTCCCATTGATGGACAAATTGTTGGGCATATTTCAGTGATGGCTGGAAAATCGATTATGGATGGTTCAATATTAAATTTGTTAAAAAGTAAAAATATGTTTAGGATTTCAACTAACCAAAATGATTACAGCTAGGTAAATTGCTGCCACTGATGTCCTTCTGGTCTCCCGATATATGGAACCATCTTCTCTTTGCTCTCATCCATGAATTTAACTTTATTTCACAATTTTGTATTCATTTAATTAATTTTTTTTTCATTCACATAGTTGCAATATGTTCATAGTGAATGTAACATACTTTTTTATTTTTCTTTTTAGATAAAGATTTTTTTTTTATTAACAAAGGAAATATTCTTTGTACAAAACATATGATCAAATTTAAATAAAAATAATTACTCCTCTACCAAATACTTTATAGCCAATTTACATGCAGTAACACTCAATCTTCATAAATTATGATGCTTAGATATTTCTTAGAATAGTCAATAAATGGTTCATAAAACACGCTAGTAAATTCATAGCTTGGTCTGTCCTTGTAATTATTTGTTTTGTTAAATAAATATGATTATGCACCATAAAAATACAAAACATGTAAAGGTATAATAAAAGGAAAATACCATACAAACAAACTTACTCACAAACTTTTCTTTAAAATATAAGCATATTTGTTTAGCTTCGTACATAAACATTTGAACTTTTCTTTAAAAGATGAGCATTTCTTTTTAGCTTCATACATAAATATTTTAACCTTTTATTTCCTAAAGCAATTTTTATAACTTCATATATAAAATCTTTTTAAATTTTATACATAACAATATTTAATTGATATTTTTTTTTTATTTACATAGAAATGAAGAGAGTGATGATGTTTAATGTATTAAAAATGTTTAGTGTTATAACTTTCTAACTTAGGTTAGTGGTAATGCTTAATATATTAAAAAAAATTAGTAGTATAACTTTATAACCTTGTAGCATCATTAATTTTCAAAGTAATAATAATAATTTGAATTCAATATAATATTGAAAATTTGTAAAATAGCTATTACAAATTTTTATATATAATAAAGATTTTTTAAAAATACAATATATACAATTTCTTTTTACTAAAATGTTTTTATTTCATTTATTAATTAATTAGATAAATATTTTTATAATTCTAAAGCAGGGATTAGCTATTTTTCTTGTTATTTTTATTATCAAATTATAATTTTATTGATAAAATAATAAGATTGAAAAGTATTAGTATGGAATAAAATTTTAATCCAATAAGTTGATGAGTAGTAAAGCTATTAATTAGTAACTGTTCTTTTAAGAAAAGTAAATTTATTAGTATTAAACGTTTTGGTTTGTAAAATAATAAATATTAGTTTTCAGATTTTTGTTTAATAGTTTTAAGAGATTTGAGATGATATGAATTGAGTACCATTTATTTAAAAAAAGTAAAATTAGTAATATTAAGTTTTTTGTTTTATAAAAACTAAATATTAAGATGATATAATAAAAAAAGTGACACCATAATTACATAGTAAATAACATGTAGATAAAAAAACACCATTCTCATTTGAAATATTCATTGTGTCCTAGGTGCTTCATAGTGGAGAAGCTATTAACTAGCACATCCACTTAACTTGTTGACGCAAGGCACTTTAGACAAAAGGTTCTTGCTTAACAATTTACACACAACACACATGTTCACATAAACAATATGTAAACAGGATGCTAGAAGCTGGCTTATATTACTTCTACCGAAATGGTTACAATGCAAATTGCAAGGAATGGAAATGACTAACTATTGTTGGCCTTAGCTAATTAAAATACAGAAGTAACTATGCGCTATCTCAGTGTGTCGATCGTCACCCTCTCCTGGTTCACTGCGGAACTCTGAGCTATGGCTCGATCTTCTCTACGCTTTGTAGATGTGTGACTTTTCTCTCCAATCTACAAAAATTCTCTTGAGCTTTGCTCGCTCTGCTTGACTCTGCCAATTCATCCTACTGATCCCAAATTTCATGGCCTTCTACTCTGCTACTACTGTTCCCGAGAACACTCCGACCCCTGAGACACGCTTCCTCTGTCTGTCGACCTCCTCAGATCCTACAGACCTTCCATCGTCAGCACCTCTGTCGTGCTGCACAATCTCTGCCTGTGTTGACATCTGTCACGATCCCAACTACCTACAATAACTGCTAATAAATTCCTTAGCAACCCCGAACTGTTTCCAAGTACTCTTCTTGACTTTTGCACGTCCTCCTGACACTGCTACAATAGTCGATCACTGCCTCGACCATACTGTATTCCGTCAACCTTCAACATAACAGTCGGCTTCCCTTCGCACTCTTCAGGATTTGCCAGTCCGCCCCTTCCTCCTCACTTGGCTCATGCCCAAACCTGTCAGAGTCACAGTTCAACAACATGTCGACCTTCAACCTCTCTGCTACTACTCAGTCGATATACGTCTTGACTGCTCTTGCTCGACTTATTGAATTTGACAGCCAATCTGCTCTTTCGCACGAGTGGTCGTCGGCAATCCCTCTGGTCAGCCTTCTTCATGTTGATCATCTTTGACTGCTCTTCCTAGGCCCCGATACTCCTGCATCAGACTCCCCAGGTGAAAAAGAAATCGACTGCTCCGTCAGTCTCCTGAACTCTTCTTCGAAAATCCATGTCACCTCCTGCAACTCATCATCTTTCCATCGCACTAAGTATTCCTTCCTTTGTGAACTGCGCGTATGCTCAACTTCACGTTCCTCTATTACTTATGCAATTTCTTCCTTCGATCGATCTAGAATCTGCTCTATCCAGTCGATGTCCGACACCTCTACGCTTCTGCTGCTTGAACCCTCTTCAAACTTGTACAGATCTGAGATGTTGAATGTCGGTGAAATGATCAATTCATTTGGCAGCTCCAACACATATGCGTTGTACGAAATTTTCTTCAGAATCTTACGTGGTCCAATCTTCTTCAGTTTCAGCTTATTATATGTTCCTGTCGGAAATCTTTCCTTCCGCAAATGTGCATAGACTAAGTAGCCTTCGTTGAACGACTGCAGCCTCTTCTTCCTGTCGGCTCTTAACTTGTATGTCGCGTTACTCTTTTCTATGTAATTTCGCACATCTTCATGCACTTCTTTCATATGCTCTGCGAATGATTCTGCATCTACGCTTTTCCTAGTTTTTATCGGTAACTCGACCAAATTCACTACTCCATGTGGGATTCTTCCCTGAACAATCTGGAATGGGCTCAACCCTATCAACTGATTCACAAAATTGTTGTATGCAAACTTTGCTTGTGCCAACACGTTCTCCCACTGCTTGGGTCTGTCGGCCATCAAACACCTTAGAAGGTTTCCCAAAGTTATATTCACTACCTCAGTCTGTCTGTCTGTCTGCGGATGATATGCTAAGCTAAAATGCAACCTCGTGTCCAGTTTCTTCCATAGGGTTCTCCAGAAATGTCCCATAAACTTGGTTTCTCTGTTCGATGTGATACTCTTCGAAAAACCATGCAATTTGACTACTTCTTTGAAGAATAGTACAGCAATGCCTGTGGCATCACTTGTCTTCCGACGTGGAATAAAGTGTGCCATCTTCGAAAATCTGTCGACTACAACAAATATTGAGTCACTCCCCTGCTGCATCTTCAGCAATCCTAGCAGAAAATCCATGCTCAGGTGCTCTCATGGGGTATCTAGTACAAGTAATGGTGTATACAACCCCATATTCTAACTTCTCCCTTTTGCCAACTAGCAAACTCTACATTATCGTACCCACTTTCTGACATCTGTCGTCATTCCTGGCCAATAATACTTTTATTCAACCAATGCCTTGGTCTTGTCGATGCCAAAATGACCTTCTAATCCGTCGCTATGCAACTCTCGGATTAGGTTCTCCCTTATGGATCCTCTAGGAATACACAACTATTGTCCCTTGAACAGGTATCCCTCTTGGATAAAATAATCCAAGTATGGAGTTATGTCGACACTCCATGGTTCACAACAAGCCTCCCATGCTTTTGCAAAATCCTCGTCGGTCGCATACTCTACCTTCACTGACTCTATTCCTGTTGCCTGAACTGTCGTCGTGTTCAACAATGCAACTCTTCAACTCAGCACGTCAAAAATCTTATTCGACTTGCCCGACTTATGTCGCAACATGAAAGTATATCCCTGTAGGAATTCAACCCATTTCATGTGCCGCTGGTTCAACTTCGACTGAGTATTCAGATACCTCACTGCTTGATGATCTGTGTATAACAAAAATTCCTTGGGAAACAAATAATGCCTCCACTTCTTTAATTCTTGGACAATAGCATAAAATTCTTGGTCATAGACCGAATATTTCCGCTTCGCATCATCCAACTTCTCTCTGAAGAATGCAATTGGTCGGTCGTCCTAGATCAACACTGCTCCAATTTCCATTCCACTCGCATCGCAATCGACCTGGAAAACTTTGTCAAAATTTGGGAGCGCTAGCACTGGGCTCTCAATGACCTTTTCCTTCAACTTGTCGAAAGCTCGCTGGGCTGCTTTCGTCCACTTAAATTCCCCTTTTCTCATGCACTCTGTCAAAGGTGCACAAATCTGACTGAATCCCTGAATGAACTTCCTGTAGAAACTGGTAAGTCCATGGAAACTCCTTACTCCAATCGTACTTGTCGGTTCCGGACAATACAATATTGCCTTCACCTTTTCTGGGTCCATCACCAACCCTTTACCCGAGATTACAAATCCCAAGTACACCAGTTCTTCCTTCATGAAGAAACATTTTTGCAGGTTCACCATCAGCTTCTCTTCCTACAACTTCTGCAATACTTGTCGAATGTGTCCCAAGTGCTTTGTCTTGGTTCGACTAAATATCAGGATGTCGTCTAGGTACACTACGACAAACTTACCCAAGAATGGCTTCAGTACCTCATTCATCAACCGCATGAATGTATTAGGTGCATTATTCAATCCTTTATCTTGAATGTTGTTTTCCATTCATCTCCTTCTCTAACCCGAATCTGGTGATAACCGCTCTTCAGGTCTATCTTCATGAAGTACTTCGCTCCACTCAACCAATCCATCAATTCGTCTATCCTCGGCAATGGAAACCGGTACTTGATTGTGATCTTGTTGATGGCTCTGGAGTCTGTACACATTCTCCATTCTCCACCTTTATTCGACGCTAATACTGCTGGTACCATGCACTGACTCAGACTTTCTCTAATCAATCCCTTGTCCAACAACTCCTGGACCTGTCGATTGAGTTCCTGACCTTCTGTCGGACTCATCCTATGCGGTGCTTTGTTTGGCATACTCGACCCTGAAATCAAGTCGATCTGATGGGATATGATTCTTGTCAGTGGAAATCTCGTCAATGTCTCGTCGACTACTATGCTTTGAAACTCGTCAAGCATCTTTCCGACTTCGACCAGAATCTTCTCCATTGTCAACCTCTCGACAAATGGTCCCTTCGGAATGATAGCAAAACATCCCAACTGTTTTTCCTCCTCCGCGAGGAATTCTTTCATTGAACACATCAGCACTCGCTTCTCCCAAAAGTTGCTCTCGCCCTACTTACCGTCGGTTCGCTCCTCCGGTTTCAGCTTAAGATTCCTTTGCACGCCATTTTTCCACACTGTAACTATGTTGGATCGACCATCATAGATCATTTTTCGATCATATTTCCATGGTATTCCTAACAACAGATGGCACGCGTCCATTGGGATTACGTCGCACAGTACACTGTCTTCAAATCCCTCGACCCTGAAGTTAATCAGACATTGTCTGGTCACCTCACATGATATCCTTTCTGCAACCATGAGATCTTGTATGGGTGTGGATGCTCTCAACATTTCAACCCTATCCTGTCGATGATCTCCGTCGACACAAGATTCTCAGTGCTTCCTGTCACACACCCAAATTCTGAACATTTTATGTTGTCAGAAAAACATTATGTTTTATGTTATTGTAAAGTTTCATGTTTATTGACCAAGTGGGGTCAAGGATGACTGTAATTAATTACTCTGAATATTTTATTATTAATAAATAAAAGAGGAGACAAATATCCAAATGAGACTGTTGAATGAGTGTTCACTGACCCACTAGGAGGAATGGACTGGGGTGGAGAGAAAACTGACACTTGGCAGCATCATCAACCTATTATGCATACTGATATGATTCACATAGTTATGTAATTATCTTGACCAATATTTTGGCACAACACTTTTCCATATCTTGTATGCATACAGTGGCTATCTAGATGCCTTCCATCTCTACCAGAACATACTATCAAGAGTGTGCACAACTCTCAGCATGTCAGCAAAGAGGTTTCATTCTAGATAAACAACAATGGAATGTTTGTCCAACTTACCCATCATATGCATATTAGTAGTATATTGTTCAATTCTATATGAATGCTTACACTCTACGTGATATATTCTAGGAATACAAATATGCATACAACTATTACGAGAAATATCATTGACTATTCAGTAATTCAAATAACAACTCAAATACTTATCTTTTATGTTTGTGTGGTTTCCTCCTGCTTGATCTCTATATGTCTTTGAACTTCTATTCATTTTGTACCACTATGCATGCTTAAGTGTGCACTAGTGTCATCCTCATGATCTCAGACATAATCATACATTCATTAGTATAATCTCAATACTATCAAAACATTATGATTCTAAATAATCTTAAGTGTGTATGGTCATGATCATTTCATACATAGGTATACTTACCTAAGATCCTAACACAAAGTAGGATTCTAACTTGATATAGGAAAACATACTTGGATTATTATACCAAACAATATCTTCTTTGTTCTCTTCAATAATTTAGAGACCTTGTGCTAGAACCTGCATATCTCATAAGTTAAGCATAGTAGAAAAAAGTCATACATACCTCGTAAATAGAGCTTCTATGTGATCAAAGACTATGGATGAGTCTTTGTCTTCATGTCATCATGGTCATAGAACTTGATTTGTCTTTCTTGATGTACCTGTATCTTGTTAGCAGACAACATCATCCTCATACAACACCACAGGTGCATTAGTACAATCACAAGTGTTATAACCCTAATCAATGAATGTCTTCTATCATTCACATGCATTCAGACTTTTACTAAGGTGATCAAACAATCTAAAACTAATCATGATTGTACTAACCTCAATAATACAAAGACAAACATATTATAAACTTAATCATGAAACAGATTTCAAAACATACATGTATCTTCTCAAGTCATACCTGTCGAGTAGTCTTCTCTATAAGGGTAAAACCCTAACCATCCAAGGTAGATCACTTGTAAACATATTATGTATGTTCATGGTGCTAGTATTATAGAATATTAGTGCCATTTAAACCTTCTTCATTGCTTCCCTATGAGTCTCCCAACTTTGCTAGGGTTTCTTCTTACTTGGAAACCCTAATCTTCAATCTCCTTCCTCCCACAACATTTTGATAGAGGATTAATATCTATGATGAATGGATTCCAAATACATTATCAAAGCTTCCAATGTTGTATCAGGTGTCTCCAACATTATATCAGGTCCTTCTAGACCTAAAAACTGAAAACCCTAAGTGAGAGCTTCTTCCTCCTCTTCTTATATTTCCTCTGTTGAGCCAATTCAGATGTGCCGCATTGTTTCTAGTGTATATCTGCATATTAGGATCTACAGGGTCTGAAATTTTGTCCTGTGGTAGCCTGACCTGTCATCTTTCCAACCCCATAGGTCTTATATTTAATGGATTTTCTGAGAGAGAGTTATGCCAAGTGTCGCAACATGACTTGTTTATGGGATGAAACAACATAGCGAACTTGTACGGAGTTCCACATGTCACTGTTTCAACTTAGGACTCTGAAACCCGAACCTGTGAAACTACAGTCCGTTCCCTACTTGTCACTTTTTACAAAATTTCATTTGGAGCTTCCTATCCCGAGATATGACCTTTTTCCCTAGGTCACATGTTTAGGATTGCATTCTGAAAGAGGCAGAAACCCTAACTTGTACGGATCATAAATCACAAAGTACAATGAAAATGAGGCTGAGCTTTGGACACAAGGTACAGGGGGATGTTATATTAGGCCTATAGAAGTTTCAGATCCTGAACCTTTGACAAACCTGAGTTATAGCGAAAGTGCCACGATGACTGGTTTTTGCTATATAAAACCCTAACTTTCAAATTGTCGCAAGTGAAGAAAGTGTCGTAAATGTCATACAATGTCTTCCTTCAAGCTAGCTCTGATACCATGTTAAGATTCAATATGCTAAGATAGATAACATCAGTATTACATTCCATTTCACAACAATAGCATATACAAGATCATTGAAAGAACAACAAGCACAGCATAAACACAAGAGACACAAATTTAACCTGGGAAACCCTCATGGGGTAGAAAACCCAGCAAAGCTTCCTCAATATAGATGACCAGAAAATACAAAGATGTAATCCCCAAACATGAGATCCTTCTCATCCATAGCATATCCCTCTCTCTCCTATGCACCAATCACAAGTGAGTGAATGAGTGTGTGAGTGGGATAAATGAGGAACACACCTCCTCTATTTATACACTACTCCGACTTAACTTACTAACTAGGTCGGCCCCAAATTTTACCACTGGGGACTTAAACACCCCATTACAAATGACTCTGGGCCAACCCCACTAGGTAAGTCTAATAACCCAAGTTACCACATTCCAACAGAGGAATAAACATCTCCGGATATACAATAAGGTCTTCACAGAGGAATGAAATATCTCCGGAATAATAAAGTACAAATATAATATTCTTAGAAGTTACAATATTTCAACATTTGCCTCTTGTTCAATTACCAGGTTCTAATTGTGTTATCCTATTTACTTCTGCCAAATTGTTTACTAAGGAAATGAATGAATTTATGTTATTAGTTTTCTACTTCATCCTAGATATTTTGGACTGTTAATAAATGTTTTACTTCTGCATTTATCAACTTTGAAAATCCATATATCTATTAGGTTAAAATGCTAAATGGATAGTTAAAAGTTAAATTGATGATTGATAGAATAAAAATGCTTCCCTGTATTTTTCCACACATTGTTTTAGTGCCGTACTCTAGTACAAGGAATATGGGATTAAAATAGATTTGAATATTAAAACTGTAGATAGATTCGAAGGGTTGAATTTCATAAATAAGTCTATTTTATTTTCAGTACAATTATACTATTTTATTTCAGTAATTATTACAGAACTTAACTAGGAAACTTAGGTATTTTTGCATATAGCTCAGAAACAAAACTTTTAACACTTCTCACATCCGTGTAAACCTATTTTATAAACATGATAAAATGGGAAGAATTTCATGATCATTTCACAAACTTATCATTTTAGTATCTCATTTCTTTTATGATTTATAAACTAGAGAAATATCATAATCAAAATATATTATAATTCAAATAAAACTCATTTATAAACAAGATATGATACATAACCCTAATAGTATCGTATTTCCATATTACAGTCTCCATTTTGTTAACCACTTAAAATAATTATACAGAACCTTGTAAAAACACTATCAAAAGGATTTTATCATTCATCCAAACCATTAAATTATACTAATAATTACTAAGCAAAATAGTAATCTTAAATAGTTGATTGATTGTTCCGGGGTTGAAAACCCTGTTCATGATCCACTACAGGGATACTGTAATAAATAATGTATTCCATTTCAGAAACGAGAATATAACAAGAGACCAAGGTTCAATACCCTAAGGGTTCACCCAATCGGTTTACGTTTTTCTTATAAAATTCATAAACGCAACATTTACAGGTTTTGTCTATACATAAGTGCAGGGTTCGAGTCTCGACTCACCCTAGCCACAGATTATTTTTATAAAGATATCAACTCAATCTTAAATACATAATAGGTTCGGGGTTCGTAACCCTAAGTGGTTCCACATTTAATTCTTCAACACTGTAAATAAATTTGGGAGGGTTTCCAACCCTGCCTTATGGCTAAGGTTTGCAACGATCCTTAAAAGTAAACAACACAATCTTTGTCAACAGCGACAGGCTTTGCCCTAAACAATTGTATTTTACCAAAACCTATTCATTGCAAAAAATAACAAAAACTGCTGAGAGTAACTGTCTAAAAATTTTAACTTCAAACTACATTTGCATTTGCAAATCCATTTCATATTATTCATGAAAATTTATACATAATAGTAATTCATATTTAAAATGTTGAGAAACCAACGTGAGCCCGAAGGCTCGAGGGATAAAACCCTCTCATCCATAACAAGTGCCATACGGCTTATAAACTCCACAACCAATTGTGAATACAAAGGTTCAAGCTAAAAGTAATTTTGGCGAGACCATTAAAGAACAGCACCGAGCCAAGCTTTCCACATTTTTTTTTCGAGTAAAATTGATTCCCTTAAGGGAGTCACTGAGGCTTACCAGGGCCAGGAAGCTTTTTCCCACTCAGGCCAATCGTAAACAATAGCAAGGAATTCACCTGTCAGTTTTTCAAACAACGAATGGTTAAAACCCTGATTTAAAAATATTAATTCAAAAGCAAAGTATTGAAACGATGTATCATTTAAAACACAGCGAAACAGTGAAGGACGAATGCAACATTACCTTTAAATCCTCCATAGGCATGAGCACCTTCCTTATCAACATATGCGTGGTCGTGCTTACCAGCATCAACATTGGAGTGCAAAGAACTACCATCGAACCATCAAGGGATTGCAAACTCTGTAACACGGCAGTCTCAAGTTTCAATATCGAAACTTGTAGGGATCAAAAACTTTGTAAAGATCTCGGTTCATATAACATACTGTTGACTATCTACAGGATGCAAGGTCTCAGCATCAAACCCTGGGAGAGACTGCATCCATGTTTTACAAACCCTGAAAACTCGAAGAGCCTGTCGGCCTCTCCCACACTACTTGCAAAATGAATCGAATTACAAGGGTGATGGAATATCAACGTAGGTTAGGGTTTATCCCAAAACCCAATACCATCTAAAATATCAATGGCGTAGAGCCTGCCACAGGGGAAAGCTATCATACGACCCACAAAATCTCGTTTATTAACATTAAAATTTACAGCGAACAAGTTCAATACCCTGCCAACGCACATTTCCACTTTGGTTAGTATCGTGGATCACACCATGTATATGGTGTTAAATATTTGGTATATGGTTTATACATTTAGGTTTTAATTCATAAGATTTCGCATTAGTCATAATGTATAGCAAGCTACGTATAGTTTATACCTTATAGAAAATAGAAGTAATGCATATAAACGATATGCATATAGTTTATAAAACATAGATTATACCGCAGAACTCCACTCTTGAATAATAGCGTGGGTCATACTTGCATATTGAAAAATGAATAGCATATAACTTACACCATATAGTTTATAGTGTATGTTAATTCACTTTTTGGTTCACTCTATACAACATGTAAAATATATGCATATAATATGCAACACATGCATTTTATAATATAATGTAAATACTCTATAGTTATGGATAGATCAGGTTATGAACCTTTCACAATTCAATAAGTAAATCATGGTAGTATTAATACCATGTCAAGGTGCATACTTAGATCACTATAGATAGAATTTTCAAATACATATTAAGCCTTGACTTTTTAAAATAAAAGGTTAAAACATTATGATAACTATAGTGCATCTTTAGGAGTTTCCTAAAAGCCATGAACATTGTATGTACTCAAAAATACATGAATATAATCTTTATCCTAATGCATAAAAACCTGAGTTTGATAATCATAGCTAGGGTAGGTCTTACCCTCATAGCAGATATTATCTCGACAAATTTGTAATTATTATCGAAGGCTAAAAGATGTACAAACAAGTCAATTTGACAAACACCGGTTATGCGTCAGTTGGAATCTCTTTCTTACCTGTCATCTGCGACAGAAGATCAGGAGCGTTAGCTAAACAGCTAAGTAAGCCTCGGGGTTCCCATAGGACCCCTTCATCATCAAGAAAACAAACAGTTAGTACTTATAAATAAAACAGTACCATAGCTAATCTACGATGGTTACACATTTAAGAAGTAGCCATCTTTATTTTTAAAACAAAAAGGATATTAAGACATCCAGCAGTAATGACCAACATAAATACATGCATTTAATCTTTCGTAAGTAGAAAGGGCATTATGACAAACATAGTTGTACTTGACGTAACATGTTTTTTATCTTTGACGACAAATTGAAGAAGGTGTCGTCCTACTACATACCAGGCTGTCATTTAATTAAGCAAATCATCATTTATTATACTTCCGCATAACGAATATAAGCATTTAATGCTACATAGAAAATTTTAAATTTTTGTAAATTTTTGGGATGTTACACTTCCACCATCAACTATGGTCTTGCAATGCCATTCACCGATTCGCACTTTAGTTCGAAAGATAACCTTTCCCTGTGCCGGATATTGCTCATCGCATTGGTCTTCCTGAACCAATGTTCTCCTGACCGTCAGGTTTTGATTTTTCTTCTTCTCGTCCTCATTGTTGTCGGATGCCGATTCTGTCCTCTCGTCGAATTGCTCATCTCTTCGATGTCTGGGCTTCGACTCCTCTGCATCATGTAGGTTCTCTGGGAATTCATATGCCTTGTGTACGGCTCCTCAACACTTGTAACAGATTATGGCCGGTCTGTCAGCCCCTTTTCTGTCAGATGGACAACTTCGACCATACGTACCTCGACCGCGTGTTTCTCGACCATCGCGTCATTTTTCTTGTGTTTTCTCTCTTGTCGATGTCCCTTCAACACGTCAGTTGTCTTCGACGGCTTCTCTCCTGTAACTGCTATTTTGACCTTTCGTGGAAATAGTCTTCGCACCCCGACCAGTCATCTTACCTCTGGTCGCTGTGGATTTCCTCGACATTTTCTCTTCTGCCTTCAGAGCTAACTGGTAGGATTCACCGACCGCTCTAAATCTCGACATGCTCAATTCATCCTGAATGGAATATTTCAAGCCGTTGAAATATCTTACAACAACTTCTTCGCTTTCTTCGGTCTGTCCTGACCTTATAGACAATCTATAGAACTCTTCTGTGTATTCCTTCACGGTCATCTATTTTTGTCGAAAGTTCTGCAACTTTCGGAACAACATAGTCATTTGGCAAGAACTTCCCTTTCATCTTGGCGACCATCCTATCCCAAGACTTGATTTTCTCCTTGCCCTTATTGACTCTGTCAGCCTGCACATTGTCCCACCATAATGAGGCATGACCCTTCAACCTCAGACATGCAGTCTTAACCCGTTTAGGATCCTCGATCTGCTCTATGTCGAAGTATTTCTCCATTTCTTCGAACTCGTCGATCAAGAATTTTGGATCCAGACTTCCTGAGTAGGTACCTACATCTATCTTTGTCTGACCTCTCATATCCACCAGAATTTTGATCAGTTTGTCTTCTGGCTCTTCTCCTGCTACTTCCTGTGCTTCCACTTCTTCGACCTCCTCGTCGTTGTGGTCTAATGCATCAGGAATACAACCACGCCTTTAGCTTTCTTTGATCGATGCGAATTCATTTGTCAAAGTTTTCATTGTTCGGATGCACTCGTCGAACATCTCACGATCAACTGTGACTATTGCGCCACGCGCTCTTCGCCCAAATCCTTGGACATTAACGCCTTTGTGAGCCATTTTCAACCTCGGCTGAAACTCCCACTCGTCCAATCACAACCGGACTTCAACAAGTCATGCACAACTCTACCCAACCGCAGCTGGAGCTGTAAACACACTCGCAGTCTCTCCTATCCACAAGATAGTACTTCAACTTGACCGAACTCACTTCCGGGCTGTGATACCACTTGACGCAAGGCAAGTTGGTATCACCGGATTTCTCCTCGACAAGATTCTCTTCCCGCTATGATACCACTTGACGAAAGGCACCTTAGACAAAATGTTCTTGCTTAACAATTTACACACAACACACACATTCACATAAACAAGATGTAAACAGGATGCCAGAAGCTGGCTTATATTACTTCTACCGAAACGGTTACAATGCAAACTGCAAGGAATGGAAATGACTAACTATTTTTGGCCTCAGCCAATTACAATACAGAATTAATTTTGTTTTATCTCAATGTGTTGACCGTCACCCTCTCCTGGTTCACTGTGAAACTCTAAGCTATGACTCGATCTTATTTGCACTCTGTATATGTGTGACTTTCCTCTCCAATCTACAAAACTTCTCTTGAGCTATGCTCACTCTGCTTGACTCTTCCAAGTCATCCTATTGATCCCAAACTTCATGGCCTTCTACTCTACTGCTGCTGTTCTCGAGACCACTCCAACCCCTGAGACACGCTTCCTTTGTTTGTCGACCTCCTCAGATCCTACAGACCTACCATTGTCAGCGCCTCTATCGTGCTGCACAATCTCTTCCTGTGTTGACATATGTCACGATCCCAACTACCTGCAATAACTTCTAATAACTTCCTTAGCAACCCCAAACTATTTCCAAGAACTCTTCTTGACTTTTGCGCGTCCTCTTGACACTGCTACAGTAGTCAGTCTTATCACTGCCTCGACCATACTGTATTTTGTCATCCTTCGACATACCTATTGGCTTCCCTTCGCACCCTTCAGGCTTCGCCAGTCCGCCCCTTCCTCCTCGCTTGGCTCATGCCAAAACCTGTTAGAGTCACGGTTCGACAACATGTCGACCTTCGACGTCTCTGTTACTACTCTTTCGATATGCGTATCGACTGCTCATGCTCGACTTATTGACTTCGACAGTCAATCTTTGTTAGGAACCCATGTCAACCCTTCTCTTTACTTTGTTAGTATATTGTTGTTGGACGCATATGCTTTGTAACTCATCCCATAGTAATTGTTGATCCATAGTTTGTGTTATTGTTGTTGGGTGCATATGCTTTGTAAGCCGCCCGTAGTATTTTTTGATCCATAGGTTGTATTGGCCCATGGTTTTGACCCATAGTATTGGCGCCTATATTTAGTATATAAATGTGTGTCGAGGCCAATGAAGGAACCATGAAGTTATTTGTATTGAGCTTGCTCAAAGGAGGTTTTCCCCTCAAAGTGGCCCGTGATCAATAAAAATATTATGTGATCCAATATATTGTGCATTTTATCAATTAATTGTTGTAGGTTCCTCACATCTAGTATCAGAGCACTTTCTTGGGCTCGTTGGGTGAAATTTCAGCCAATTTTTTTTTCGCATCTATTGCAGGTTCGGATCTGGGAATAATCCCTATCCGCTTAACTGTGGGAAGTACTCGGGAATAATCCCTAAACCTCATTGTGAGGAGTACCACAGGAACCCCGAAGTAGTTGTCCCATTGAGAGGACCTGCCAGCAAAAAGGGAAACGACCCTTACCTGAGTGACTAGTTCCCACCCGTGAGGTAAACCAAGAGCTGTCGTTTGTGGCAAAGCGGTTATCAGTTTTACCTGAGCTGTGGAGTGAGGGGTACTGCCCCAATACGCAAGCTGTCAGACAACATTGGTGGCTGAGTGAATCCCCTAAACTGTTAGGAAGTCGAGCATACCTGGGGTCCATATCTATTTTCAGCTGCAAAATCACAGATTTCCTCTGTCCAAAATTGTTGCCGGTCAGTTTCGCGCTGTTGCAGATCCATATGTTGCTAATCACTTCAGCGTCATTGCAGATCCCTCTGTTTCCAATTACTTCCGCATCATTGCAGATCTATATGTTTCCGATCCCTTCCGCGCTGTTGCAGATCCGTTCCTAAAAAAAAAACTATTTTTTCACCATATCTCCCTTGTTTTCACTCTATTTCCCTTGAAAATTTTCTGCCACCCCTGTAATCCCATTCTGCATATTTCATTGCTGAGGACCCTATCCCAAATTCCACTTCCCAAAGCCAGAAATCTCATATTTTTCTATTTTTAGGGTTTTCCATAACTTCTTCGACTTTCACCCAATCGCCTTCAAATTTTACCATAGAGTTCCTTTCCTAATTCTGCTTCTTTGTCCCTCTTTGCCAAATTTTCTCATTCTTTCACCCCGCTTCTGAAATCCTCCTTTTCTGCCTCCCTGTCCATTCGACAGTGTCCAAAACCTAGTAAAACCCAAATTACCCTTCATATTTTTTCCCAAATCCAGATTTTCATTTACTAAAACAGTTTCTGTTTTTGTTTTTCTACCCACTCAAAAAACAAAAAAAACTCCTGGTTATGGTTATCACCCACGCAGGAGCAAAAAACCATGGAGGAAGGACTTGCAGTCATCCAAGCCAAACTCCAAGATCTGGATGAAAAATTTCTCGGCCTCCATCTTGAGCATTCAGCCATGAACAACAAATGACAATCCAAGTCTTCATCAGACAATGGGTTCTCTTCTTCCGGTAATTTTCGTGGTCCGAAGCTTGATTTTCCTCGCTTCAATGGTACTGATCCGACTGGATGGATCTATCATGCATAACAGTATTTCAGTCTACATAATACTTTTGATGTCAACAAAGTTCCACTTGCATCCTTTCATTTGGAACAGGAAGCTCTTCAATGGTACCGTTGGTACATCAAGGCTCATGAAGAGCCAAAATGGCCAGATTTTTGCCAGCTCCTTTTGCAACGATATGGTCCTAGTACTTTTGATGACTTCACAGGATCCCTCACTAAACTTCGTCAAATTATCACTGTGAGAGAGTATCAAACCAAATTTGAGAAACTAGTCAACCACACCGAAGGATTTCCTAATAACTTCTACCGGAGTTGTTTTATCAGTGGTCTAAAGGATGCAATCCGCTTTGAGGTCAAAATGTTCTGTCCCAACACAATGATGGAATCCCTAGGGTTGGCTAAGTTGGCAGAAGACAAAATTGCAGCCCAACAATGCTCCAAATCCACTTTTGTTCCCTTTTGAAATATGGGTTCTCAACGACCTCCAATACCTCCAGCTCCTCGATCAACTCCTATCAAGCATTTGTTTGAAACAGAGATGCAGACATGTAGAGAAAAAGGGCTTTGTTATAATTGTGATGAGAAATTTAATCGGGGACATAGATGTGTTCAACAAAAGCTCTATATCTTAGACGTGGATTCTCCAGATACAATGGATGCTCCGGTCGACATTCAAGAGCCTCCTATTGACCCTCCGTCTCAGGACGACCAGCCAGATATCTCTCTCCATGCTTTAGCTGGAATCACCACCCCCCAAACAATGCGGGTCTGGTGTTACTTCAAGAAGCTTCCTCTTATAATACTCATTGATTCCAGTAGCACTCATAATTTCATTGACCCTCGGATCGCCAAACAGGCTGATTGTTTTATCCATCCTTGCTCCAACTTTGAAGTCATGGTTTCTAATGGGGGCACCTTACCTTGCAAAGGGAAGTGTCGTAGTGTGTGTATCTCTATGGGAGATTATAACCTGTGCTCTGACATGTTTTCCTTGACCTTAGGAGGATGTGATGTGGTTTTGGGCACTCAATGGCTACGCAGACTTAGCCCCATCTTATGGGATTTTGCTGAACTTTGGATGCAGTTCTCCCCCAATGGACAAAAACACACATTGACAGGCTTACAACCAGGGTCTCTCAGCATCATCAGTTGACATCGCATGAAAAAACTCCTTAAGAAGAATTCACATGGTGTCATCACTCAGATCCATTCCATTCAGATGCAACCATCAGCGGTCTCCACTACTCCTTTGGATATACAACAAATTCTGGATCGATATATAGGTGTCTTTGTTTAACCAGTGGGATTTCCACCTTCAAGGCCAGAGGACCATCGTATTTAGCTCCTTCCTAGAAGCGTTCCTCCCAACATCAGGCCCTATTGCTACCCATTTCACCAAAAAGCAGAGATTGAAATGCTCGTTCGGGACTTACTGAAGCAAGGTATTATTCGCCCAAGCATTAGTTCCTTTTCTTCACCAATTCTTCTTGTCCGCAAAAACGATGGGTCATGGCGCCTATACATTGACTTCCGAGCACTTAATCACCTCACCATCCAGGATAAGTTTCCAATTCTTGTTGTTGATGAGCTTCTTAATGAGATTCATGGTGCTCAATTTTTCTCCAAGTTGGATCTTCATTCTAGGTATCATCAAATTCGGGTTCATGAGGATGATATCCCTAAAACCACTTTCTGCACACATAATGGCCACTATGATATTTTGGTCATGCCCTTTGGCCTCACTAATGCTCCTTCCACATTCCAGGCCTTGATGAATAAAATATTCCAGCCCTACTTGCGGAAATTCATTTTGGTATTCTTTGATAATATCCTCATCTACAGTAAAACATGGGCTGAACATCTCCAGCATCTGGATCTTGTCATGCAACTTTTCTCTAGCCATCATCTCCACACCAAAAAGTCTAAATGTGTTTTTGGACAAAAGGAAGTTGAGTATCTCGGGCACATTATCTCAACACAAGGGGTTCGCATGGATCCTGCCAAAATCACTGCCATGAACAATTGGTCGCCTCCTAAGACACTCAAGATCCTTCATGGTTTTTTGGGGTTGACTAGCTACTACCGCAAGTTTGTCAAGGATTATGGGAATATTGAAGCTCCATTAACTGCTCTATTGAAAAAGGATGCTTTTACATGGACACATGCTATTGAGTGTGCATTTGACAAACTGAAACAAGCTATGTGTACTACACCTGTTCTAGCTATGCCCGATTTTTCCAAGCCATTCACTATTGAGAGTGATGCTTGTGGCAATGGAATTGGTGTTGTTCTCATTCAAGATGAACACCCCATTGCGTTCACCAGCAAAGCCCTTTCAGGTAAGAATTTAGCTGCCTCTACATATGAGAAGGAAATGATGGCTATTTTGCATGCAGTACAGAAGTGGCAACCCTACCTATTAGGGAATCATTTCGGCATCAAGACTGATCACTAGAGTCTGAAATATTTCTTGGAACAACGTGTATCCTCCCCAACACAACAGAAATAGGTTAGCAAACTCATGGGTTATGAATATGAGATCACTTACAAGAAGGGTAAGGACAATATTGTGGCGGATGCTCTTTCTCGCACATTTGAGGACCAAGGTTCTCCTTCAGCTAAGGTTCTCCTTCAGCTATTTCTATGTTTGTTCCAAATTGGTTGCAATCTGTTCAACAAGGCTATGTCAATGACTCTTCATTATCTCATATCATCCAACACTTGGACAACAACCCTTCTGATGTACCACATTACTCTTGGGATGGTGCTTCCCTGAGATACAAGGGTCATCTGGTGCTTCCCCAAAGCACAGATCTTCAACAGGTTGTCTTCTATGAACTCCATGCTTCTCCATCGGCAGGGCACTCAAGGTTCCTCAAAACGTATGAATGGGCATGGCGTAACTTCTTTTGGCAGGGCATGAAAAGGACAATTCAACATATGGTGGTTGAATGTGATACCTGCCAGCGCAATAAGGATGAAACGACACTCCTTCCGGGATTGCTCGAACCCTTGCCCGTACCTACCCGGATTTGGACAGATATTTCTATGGATTTCATCGAAGGGCTCCCTAAATCTAGAGGGAAGACAGTGATTTTCGTTGTGGTTGATCACCTCTCCAAATATAGTCATTTTTGTGCTCTCAGCCATCCCTATACAGCCTCCTCAATCACTCAAATTTTCCTGGACTAGATATTTTGTCTTCATGGAATCCCTTCTTCCATTGTCTTGGATCGTGATGCGACTTTCACCAGTCATATTTGGACATAACTATTTCGCCACACTGGAACCAAAATGAAGATGAGTTCAGGGTATCACCTACAAACAGATGGTCAAACTGAAATTATCAATAAATTCTTGGAAAATTATCTCCGTTGCTTCACCTCTGAACAACAACATCAGTGGGAAAAGTGGCTCCCTCTTGCTGAATGGTGGTATAATACCTCTTACCACATTGCCTCTAAAATGACTCCATATGAAGTAGTTTATGGTCAGGCACCACCAGTTCTTCTTCCATACACCCCCAACAGTTCTCCAGTTCAGGAAGTTGACTCAGTCCTTCGAAACCGCGATCAAATTCTTCGCATTTTGCGGGAAAATCTTCACATGGCAAGAAATCGCATGAAGCAACAAGCCCATCAACACCGTTCTGAGCACACTTTTGAAGCATGTGATATGGTTTTTCTTCGTCTCCATCCTTACAAGCAATCCTCCCTGAAACTCAAAGGGCGTCATAAGCTCGCTCCAAAGTTATATGGGCCATATAGGATTCTTCAGAAGATTGGGTCTGTTGCTTATAAATTGGAACTTCCTTCTTCTTCCCGCATTCATACAGTCTTTCATGTCTCTTGTTTGAAGAAAGTTCTTGGCACCAACATCAGAGGACAAACTATTTTACTAGAACTGGATAATGAAGGATCCATCCTTTTGGAGCCGGAGGCCATCCTCAATAAGCGCACTCGTCAACTTCGCTCTCGCTCTATCACAGAGGTCTTAATTCAATGGCACAGAATGCAACCAAAGGATGCTACATGGGAACCACTCCTTCAGATTCAGCGACAATTTCCACATCTAAAGCTTTGAGGACAAAGTTTTTCTAAGGGGGAGGGGATGTTAGGAACCCATGTCAACCCTTCTCTTTACTTTGTTAGTATATTGTTGTTGGACTCATATGCTTTGTAAGTCGTCCCGTAGTAATTGTTGATCCATAGTTTGTGTTATTGTTGTTGGGCGCATATGCTTTCTAAGCCGCCCGTAGTATTTGTTGATCCATAGTTTGTATTGGCCCATGGTTTTGACCCATAGTATTGGCACCTAGATTTAGTATATAAGTGTGTGTTGAGGCCAATGAAGGCACCGTAAAAGACAAAGAACCGGAAGCTTCAACTTCTGGAGATCACCAAACTAAGCAGATCCCTGCTAAAGCGATCTGGATCAGAAAAGAAACTGGGAAAACACTTGTTTTTCGTTTTGGCGAGAAATAAGGAAGTCTTCGCAGAAGCACGAGACATATTCAAAGAGCCAAACTATGTCGCCTCGAATCCCCTTGTGAAGTAAAACGACGCACATACAAGATATGCCAGCAACGTATGATCAAACCAATACCACAGCAAAAACATGCACTTCTGTTGCGCAGTTCCTACGGAGCTGCATGAAATTATTGAAGAGCACAGATGTTGTAGTGGAATTACAGAATTTACTAAACCAATATGAACCACGTAGTAAGACGGGTACTTCCCAGAGCGCAGTTCACCATATCAAGAGCCATAAAAGAAAAGGCTGAGAAATGAGGCTCAGTGCGTAGATTGGAGATTATGAGATGGATGAGATAATCCTTGATTTAGGATCAGAGGTAAATGTCTTCAGCAAGTAGACATGGTAGAAGATGGGGAAACCAAGGTTAGCATGGTCACCTATCTAGTTGATATTAGGGAATCAACAGAAAGTGATTCCCTTTGGAAGACTCGCGAATGTACTTGTGGACATCGATGGAGTCAGAAGTTCTACGGACTTCGAGGTTATCGAGAATATGACTGACGACAGTAACCCATATCCAGCATTATTGGGGATAGACTGGGTGATGGATAACCTCGCGATCATCAACCTGAAAACCAAAAAGATGATCTTCGAAGGGAAGGATATTAGGTTCATCGCACCCTTGGACCCTTCACAAGGAGAAAGATACAGTGAGCTGATTCAAGAAGAATCCAGAGCACAAGATCTTGGTTGCATCTACAAGATGATTGTGAATCAGGAGGACTACATTAATCCTATGGTGGATGGAGCACTTAGTTGGCGATGTGATAGTTCTTGTGTATCAGATTCTGATGCAGGACTAGAGAATTGGAAAAGACGAATGGATGAAGTATCTGCAAGAAGATGCACGCAGATCATGAAGTCACTGTGTTGGATTGGCATAGAGGTAAGTCCAATCCCCACTTATGATGGTTCAACTAATGTCTATTCATTTATTCAAGAATATACTGTATCAGTTTCAGCTGGACATAGGATACCAGCATTAGATATAGCACTACGCGCTACACCTGCAAGATGGTGGGCCATGCATAAGCAAACTTTGACCACATGGGATCAGTGTAGACACATGATGAAAATCAGATTCACATAGAAAGTCGCACTGACAATGGAAAAGTATAATGGACAAACAGATCCAAGGGATCACATAGCAATTTGTTCAGAAGCATGGATAAACAGACCACAGACAGAATGGGTTAATCTTTTTGTGCACACATTAGAGAAGATTCCAAGAGATTGGTACACAAATGCTAAACTTCGTAGAGAAACAATAGATTGGTCTATCAAGACTGTAAACTTCCAGAGAAATTTCAGTTTTGAAGATGAAACTCCAAGCATAAACGAAGCTTTACAGATCATCAAACAGAGGATATTTGAAGCCGAATGCCCAAGTATAAACGAGGCATTAGAGGAAATCAAAGAAAATATATTTGAATATGTAAAGGTACTTGTAAACCTACAACCAGAATGGGCAAGACATATATAACATGCCCTTGAATATTATAATCTCGCTGAAAATGAAGAAGAACAAGAAGAAAGCGATGAGGAGGATCCGCACAACATCAATATACTTGAATCTGAAGGAGCGCGCGATGTAGAGGGACCTCCATTAGAAATTCTAGACATGAGCGGACCTGTCAAGACAAGAAAAGTGAACATTGGAACCAGCGAAGAGCTGAAGTTCGCATCCATTGGAGACTACTAGGATGATGAAACGGTCGCACAGATCGCAGACCTTCTGCATGAGTATCACGATTTATTTCCAACAAAGTTTTCCGAAATGAAAGGCATTTTGGGCATCTTGGGGGTTATGAAGATACCTCTCAAGCCAGGCATGAAGCCCGTAAAGCAGAGGCCTTACAGACTGAACCCCAGATATAAAGAGAGAGTGAAGGAAGAGATTGATAAGATGCTTGATGCAGAGATCATTGAGCCAGTTGAAGAATCAGAGTGGATAATCCCTATGGTTATCCAGGATAAGAAGACAAAAGGTGAAATAAGAATTTGTGTAGATCTGAGGAAACTGAATGATGCTTCGCTGCATGACCCATTTCCTACCCTATTTACAGATGAAGTATTAGAAAATGTTGGAGGAAATGAGGCTTATTCTTTCACTGATGGATTTTCTGGATACCATCAGATCAAGATTGATGAAGCAGACAGACATAAGACCACATTTTCTACTGAATGGGGATCATATCAGTATACATTTATGCCTTTTGGGTTGAAGAATGCACCAGCTATATTTTCCAGAGTTGTTGTGGTTGCATTCAAGGACTTTATCCATAAGTTCTTAGAAGTCTATTTTGATGATTGGATTGTCTATGGTTTACTGAAGAACCACTATGAGAACCTGAGAATGATGTTAGCTAAGTGTAGAAAACATCAGATTTCTTTGAATTTGAATAAATGTATCTTTTGTGTGCCCTATGTAATTCTATTGGGACACATTGTCTGTAAACAAGGTTTGATGGTTGATCCTGTGAAGATCGGAGTTATTGTGAACCTGCCAGCATCGAATTTAGTAAAACAACTTCGCACCACGTTGGGACATACAGGGTACTATAGAAAATTTATTAAGGGTTATGCGTAGATAACCGCGCCAATGGAGAAGATGTTGAAGAAAGAAGCACAGTTCATCTGGAACGCAGAATGTGAGCAAGGCCTAGACACACTAAAGTAGAAAATGGTAACTGCACCTGTCCTTGTCTTTCTAGATTGGGACAAGCAATTTCATGTACACATTGATGCTTTGTCCATTGCACTTGGTGTGGTGCTAGCACATCCAAGTGAGGGAGGCATTGACCACCCCATTGCATTTTCGAGCAGAAATCTCTCATCAGCTGAAAAGAACTATACGACCATAGAAAGAGAAGGTCTAGCTATGGTGTATGCACTGTAGAAATTCAGGCACTATTTGTTCGGTGTGCACTTCTCAATGTTTACTGACCATTCCGCTTTAAAGTATCTAGTCAATAAACCAGTGTTAGGGGGGTGGATTTGCAGATGGCTACTACTCTTCCAAGAGAATGATTTTGAAATTGTGGTTAAGCCAGGCATATTGAACCTAGCACCTGATCATCTCTCAAGGATTGAGTCAGGAGAAGAACCTACCAATCTTGAAGACAATCTGCCTGACGCGTAGTTATTCGCCATACAAGTCGCTGATGATTATTACAAAGATATTGTATTTTTTTTACTACAGGATTGGCACCAACAAAATTCACTATGCAACAAAAGAAGTAGCTAGTAGTCAAAGCAGCAAACTTCACTATCATAGCAGGACAACTATACAAGTTGGGACAAGATGAAGTGTTGCGCAGATGTGTGTTGGAGCATGAGAAGCCATTCATATTGGATGATGCACATTTAGGTGCATATGGAGGTCACTACACAGGAAGAGCTATTGCGCAGAAGATATTGAGAGCAGGGCTATGGTGGCCTACAATTCATAAAGATTCAAAAGAACATTGCCAGAGTTGCGATGTCTGTCAGAGAATAGGAAAGCCGTCGCAAAGAGATGAAATGTCGTTAAAACCATAGTTGACACTACAAGCATTTGAAAAATGGGCTATTGATTTCATGGGACCTATTAACCCACCGGGAAAGAGGACTGGTGCGAGATACATTATCACCGTAACTGATTATCTCACCAGATGGGAAGAGGCTAAACCAATGAAGGACTGTAGCCAAGTTACTGCCACGCAGTTCATCTTTGAGAACATCCTTACCAGATTTGGATGCCCAAATATTTTAAGGAGTGATCAAGGGACTCACCTTTTGAACAGAACTATTGAATACCTTACTAAAGAGTTCCACATTTATCATCAGAGGAGTACACCATATCATCCTCAGGCTAATGGAACTGTTGAAGCTTTCAACAAGGTACTGGGGAATGCGCTGACAAAAGTATGCAATGTAAACAGGGATGATTGGGATCTGCGCATTCCAGCTGTGTTATGGGCATACAGGACCACTTACAAGAAGTTGACAGGCCATACACCTTTCAGATTGTCCTATGGACAGGAAGATGTGATGTCGATGGAGTATATTGTACCAAGCTTAAGGATTGCTGCATTCATAGGCATGGAGGATGAACAAACAATAGAAGAAAGGCTTCTAAACTTGGTTGGATTGGAGGAGGAACGCTTCATTGTAGGCTTTCACCAGCAAGTGCAGAAAGACAGAGAAAAAGCATGGCATGATCTCCATATCAAAAACAAGTCCTTTCAGGTAGGTGACCTAGTCCTCCTGTATGATAGTAAGTTTAAGAAATTTCCTGGAAAATTTAAAATGCATTGGCTTGGGCCATATACTGTTATGCATGTTACTAAAGGTGGCGCAGTTCAGTTAGCCACATTAGTCGGGGATAACTTACCAGGTTTGGTGAATGGAAGTCGACTAAAACCCTACAGGGATAGTCCTACTTCGCAGAACCCTCAGTGATTAGAAGAGAAGGAAATTTCTAAGTGTCAAGTATAGTTGAAATTGGGCACTAGAAATTCAAAAGAGTCTGTACACAGTTTTGGTCCAATACGCGAAGTTTGATGAAAAGAATGCATCGACCGCGCAGCACTAGTCGAGAAGTGAAGCTATGCATGAAAAAAAAAGGAAAAAAAAATGAAAAGAAAAGAAGAACCGCGTAGTACAAAGCTCAAAATGCAGCTGCGCAGATCAAATAGAACAATAAAGAGACAAAGTTCAGAACAAAGAAACAAGACACCGCGAAGTAACCGCATCGGGATAGTGACAACCCACTACGCAGTTCAATGCAGAACTCTGAGAAACTAGCCGTTAAAATGTCGGTCGAAAAACTAGCCATTATACAGTGATTTTGTCGACAATCGCTTGATCATTTAATGCAAAAATATTCGTTCTGAAGGAGTTAATGAAGGAAAGGACCCGAATCCTCAGCGGATTTGGCCAACTGACATGCCATTTAATGCTTTTCTAGCCGTTCATGGGCACTGCGAAGCTCAACTGTGCCTATAAATACCGCTATGTCTGGACTCGCGGGCGTTACCAAAACTCTGAATTTTTTTTCGCACACCATAGTTCAATCTGTTTGCAGTGAGTGCTCAGTTATACCGTGAGTCTGCAGAGAACAGTCCAGTGAATGTCTGACGACTCTACAGTTGAGCAAGAGTCCACAATAGAGTAGGCTGTGAGGGTGTTTAAGCAAACCGGGCTTGAAAGGTTGATGAGAAACCCTGCTAAGAAGGTTGTTACAGAACAAGGACAAGATTCAAGACGTTCACCACGACATTCTACACAAATGCAGAGCAAGGGTAAGGAACCTGTGGGTGAGAAAGTTAAGGTGAGAGTAATGGGCTCCAAACTACCAGAAGTTCCACCAGGGGATAAGGAGCTGCCATTAACCTTGACGCCAGAGTATATCTCTCTGCGAACAACAGATGCACCAGTGGTAAAGCTCTCCAGAAACGCGAAGTATGAGATACCAATTCCACCCATATCCAAACATGTAAAACCAGAAGCAAATCTGCTGGGTAAGCTCGTGGACTGTAAGTTCAAAGATTATGACTTGATGCAACAACAGAAGGATCTATATGAGCCGAAGTACCCACAATTTCAGCCAGATAGATATATGTGTTGGAAGACAGACGTCAAGAACAACTCGTTGTTGGTTGCGCAGAGCTATCTATCTGAAGTTGTCGAATCAGGGCTGTTAAACCTATTGAGGCTTTCACACTTCGACCGGAGCCCAGAACTTCACGTGGTGGTGCACACACTCATATCGCGCACACACCAAGGCTACCTTTGGTTGGACAGAAATGTCGACCTCAGCATAGACTTGATCCCTCGGATCTCAGGGCTAAGAAAGCGAGGCGACGACCCAAAGAATGTCTTTGTCGAAAAAACCAGGGATAAGGAGATTGTTGCGCAGATGAAAGAAACTCACAGCATTCCCAAAGGAAAAAGAGGGTTCGTCATGGATGATATACAAGATGATGCTACACAGTTTGTAGTACAACTGCTAGCAGGAAAAATATTGAGGAAGGCTAGACCTTCAGAAGTACCAGCCAACGCAGTGCTCCTTAGGGCGAAGGCAGCGCAGGGCGGAAGATTTAACTAGTGCCAATATTTACTGAACGAGTTTCTAGAAGATGTCCGCGAAACTCAGGTCAACAGCGCCGCATTCCTTTACAGTTGGTTGATGGTACTAATTGGCTTTGTAGGTTGGAAGGACCCAAGGCACTATGTTGGCCTCACCTCTCCCAGCAATGACTGTCGAGGGCCTAGGTATACAAACCTCTGGGAAAATTTGATGCCAGAAAGACAACGCGC
Organism: Larix kaempferi; assembly: GCA_027924585.1. Taxonomy (NCBI): domain Eukaryota; kingdom Viridiplantae; phylum Streptophyta; class Pinopsida; order Pinales; family Pinaceae; genus Larix; species Larix kaempferi. Next base: position 4,314,222 of record BSBM01000364.1, on the reverse strand, counting down.
ATCGAATGAAGTTTTCTACACATACTACGAGCAAATCTACGATGTCATTGTTCGCACACCGCGCATCTCCAAAGAGGTAACATCTAAGTATATTCGCACTTTAAATTTTTACACTAACATGCATTCCATCTACATTTCAGCGAAGGCACAGAAAAAGAACCCAAAATGGTTCCAAGGGAACTATCACATGGACGAGGCGGATATCGACCTCATTATGAAGGAATGGCTGGATGAATGAAAGGTTGAAGGACGTATGATCATCGATAGTGACTCTGAAGAAAGTAATCCAATTCCAAAAAAAATTGTCGAATAGTCACCATCAAGAAAAAGGAAGGAGCCTGGAAGCTTAGTACCAGAGAAAGTCCAGAAAAAGAAGAAGAAGGCTTCAAAGGGCCAGTTGGACTCGAAGCTACATGATGACGATTATGAGATGATCACATCCACGGTCACCACGCATCTAGAAAATGTGTTGAACCTCAAAGACAGTAAGAATGAGGAAATTCAAGCAAGTTTGCAACAAAATCTCACCACGCTGCAAGGGATAGCGGCGAAGTTTGAGCAAGTCCAGCGCGACTTGGCCATGCTGCAAGAATCAGAATCGGAAGGAAGGTCAGGGGACACATCGCAGCTAAAGAAAACACCTTTAGCCCTGACCTTGGCACCAAAACCGCGCATCGTCAAAATTGACCCACTAAGCGTAATGTTACCGCGCGATCAGTTAGCTTCGAGCACGCAGAGCATAGAGCATGTGGAGATTGATATCGCGATGCTACCCCTCGAAGGCCTACATAATCTGCACCTGCAGGTTGTGGAGGAAATACATGACCGAGATATGGTCATTTTGAATCAACATCAGGAATTACATGAAAATTATAAACAGTTGCAGGAAGCAAGTGCGAAGAAGGCTAAGGAACTTGAAAGTGAAGAAGAATAGAGCAGACTGTTGCTTCAGTCTGCGTGGAAATACTAGAATGCGACGAGCATCCAGAGCTTGCGGATACTATAAAGAAGATCGGCTCAGTAGTCAGCGATATTAAATCTGAAATGGCAGACATGGAGATAGACTACAAGGTGAATATTGCCTCCTTGGAAGCAGAGAATCAACCGAAGACACCACGAGATCAAGAAGAGCTCAGAGCAGTAGAAGCGAAAGCTGCCGCAGAATGTTAGATTTTCATTATTTAATTCAATATGATATAGGATCTTAACTGAGAGAACAACATGTACATCATATCAAACATAAGGTACAAGAGACAAGAGACACAAATCATTTCATCGGGGAAACCATAAAGGAGAAAACCCCGCAACTTCCTCAGAGATAGAATGAGCACCAATACAAAACCCCAAAACAAGAGATAGTCTCCTAGCAGCTTCTCCTCCTCCACTTGTGCGCACTCCTCCTCTCTCTCACTAATGTGAAGTGAGTGAGTGTGTGAATGGATAAATAGAGAGGTGCTCCTCTCTATTTATACTTTACCTTTACTTGCCTTTTACTCTAACTGGGCCGACTACCCTTAGGAGAGTCTAATAACCCATTACCACTTGTCACTGGGCCGACCCCACTAGGGGAGTCTAATAACCCATGAAAGACACAACTCTGAGGTCTAATGCCCCATCATACATGGGAGGATGGGCCTCAATGACTTTACATGACCCAAGTACAATAATGACTTCTCTGAACGGAGGAATAAACATCTCCGTCGGAGGTACAACAATAAAATACAAATACAATATAAAATATACAAGTGAATACATTCTGAAGTTACAAATACATCAACACTCCCTCTTAACTAGGATGGTATTCTCTTGACACATGTAATATCCATAGTTGGATATTCTCAATAAACTCGGAATGAACACATAATTTATGAAATAACCCACATATCGGTAGATATAAAAATGATATAAAAATTTATAGATTGATGAGATGATAAATATACAATTGTTGGCCCGCTTTTATAGTAGCTTGGGCATTGCCTATTTGAGGGGATGCATTCTCTCATTAACTATTACTCCTACTTATTATTAATATTAATGTATTATTAATTATTTTTTACATTGCCTTCCCCTTAAGGGTAGCTTTGTCCTCAAATCTTATTGAAGACAAGGGTTATGTCTTCTTTTATCTTGAACCGTCATCTCTGGATCTTTTTTTGTATTTGCGATACTTGATGAAATGAGGCAATACGAGTTACAAATTCCAAAGAAGAACTGTCGCATCATCTCTGATGTGGTCCATCCGAGATCTATTTTTATCGGAGCTATTTGATCGCTTTGTGAGATGGGTCTTTGTGAAAATCCTCACAGCAGATCTAAGAGATGATGTGTACCTCACAAGAGTAATTATGATTAAGCAGGAAAATAGAAGAAGAGTGAACAATACAGTATAATGAGAAACAGAATAATATGGTATAGTAGAACTCAGATAGAAGCAATAATACTTCACACACACTAGTTAATTAATCACAATATGGACAAATAAATAGTAGAATGGTAGAGAGGATTCGAATGCCCAAGGTGGCAATTCGAATTAGCCTCTCAGAGTGATCATAAGATCAATAGAGTGTCATTGGAGCACAATTGGAAGTCTTCATCATCATCAGTGGAGTCATCAATGCTCAAGTAACTGTCAACCATCAGTCAAACTGATTCTGGTAGGTGTAACTAAGTGTAACTAAGTGTAATTGAGTGTAACTGACTGTAACTGAGTGTAACTAAGTGTAACTGAGTGTAACTAAGTGACAACTGGACTGGTAGGTGAAGAAGGGCGAGTTTCTTCCTAAAATCAAGGAAGAAAGGCGCATTAAGCAACTGGAGGGCTAAAACTGAATAGTGAGAAGCTCCTGGGGACTGGCTAACTGAGGGCTAGGTGCTGGACTGATGACTGGGATGCATGCAAACCCTAGAATGCATGCAAACCCTAAAGGTACATGCATGACTAAACATGTAAATGATCAAAATACTGGTGGGACTAGGATGGAGTATAGGAATATCCTAACACCCCCCCTTAATCCATCCTGGGCCCTGGTACCTAAGACCAAAGGTCACCCAATACAATGAATAATAACAGACAATAAACCAAGGAAGTGGGAAAATTTCATGGGAAACATACCCCCTCCTCAAAAAATAGACTGTAAGGCACACATAAAAATAAATGCTTCAAACTCAAGTAGGTGTGATGCAGGGTATTTTTTAAGGATTCTAATATTATACTTAAGTATAGTATCATAGGTGATTATTTTGGATTGAAAAAAACATGTATATAGATAGGTAGGCGAATATTAAATATGAAGCATACAATTTACTACTGAAATGTGTAAATTTTGGCGAATATTATGACAAAAAAAACATATTTTATGTAAATATAGGCGATATTAGAGACTAAAAAGGACTAAATCGCGAATTTATTTTTTGAAAAAAAGCTCAAAAAATAGCCAATTGGCGAAATTTCGCCCCTAAAAATTACTCTGGTGTGATGCTTGGTCATATGTCTGGAGGTATCTTCTTCTTGGGAAGAAGTGGATCATGCTCAAAAAGCATGTGCTTGTACTTGCTCTTCAGATCAAATGTGATGAGAACAAATCCAACAGTATGAGAATGATCCTTGAACCTGTGATTCGAATCAGCTGAGGTAGGATCAAATCTGTGAAAGTGCATATAGTCTTTTGTCTTCTCCTTCAAACCACCATGGGTGAGATTATGCCAAAAATAACTATTACATGTTTGCTTGAAATCAAAATCAGATTTAAGACTTAAAAAACAATTTCTTGAGATCTCCTTTGAACCAGCAGGGGTGAGATCAAAACTATCATATGCATGAGAAATTATCCCAAGCAGTAATTGCTTAGAACACAATTTAGATACAAGACTTGAATCATGGTTTCTTGAGATCTCCTTTGAACCATGAGAGGTGAGATCAAAACTAGTAGATGAATGAGAAATTATCCCAAGCGAATGGCAATGGCCATATTCTTCAATGACCTTCTGAAAGCATGAAATTATGATCATATAGTAGTATAAAAGAGGAGATAGCTGGAGAGGAGCGAATGCATTACCTTCAATAGCTGTTTTGACCTCCGAAATAATCATGTGATCATGATGCAAACCAACAGACTCTGGTGCAAGAGAGGATTTAGGACCTTCTGCAATATCTAGAGTGTGAGCTAGCACAGAAAGAGAAGAAAGTTTGAGCATGAGTGGAGAATATTCAAGTTCTTTGTCAACAACTTCAATATGAGATGATACTGGTTCATGATCTGAGAGACCATCAAGAGGAGCAAATGCATCACTTTGCTTGCTTTCGAATGGATTTGGACCAATCCCTTCATTCTTTTTGCCAAATTTTTCATCCAGGTGAGCCCATAACTCTTTTGGAGTCCATAACTCTCTTGGAGTTTCAACACCATTATGGTATTGGAAAAAGAATCTCAAGTATTCAGGCAAAGAAAGCATCATTTCTCCAAAGTGCATGTCACCTTTATTCAACCAATCAATCTTCTCTACAGAGGATTCGAACTCTCTTTCAAAATGACAATAAAAAAGATCATGGATCTTCAAGTATGCTATCATTCTTGGTTTCCATTCATCATAGTTGAATGGAGAAAGAGGAGTAATTCCTGATGAATACATAGAAGCTGTAGAAGACCTGTAAAAACAATATAGAATATTTGCAACTGCTACTGCTGCAAGATGCAGAAATTGCTACAACTGCTACACTCAAAATCTTGGTAATAACCTGCAAAAAACTCTCAAGAATGGAGATAAGCAATACTCTCAACATGCTCTGATACCATGTGAAAATCCTCACAGCATATCTAAGAGATGATGTGTACCTCACAAGAGTAATTATGATTAAGCAGGAAAATAGAAGAAGAGTGAACAATGCAGTATAATGAGCAATAGAATAATATGGTACAGTAGAACTCAGATAGAAGCAATAATACTTCACACACACTAGTTAATTAATCACAATATGGACAAATAAATAGTACAATGGTAGAGAGGATTCGAATGCCCAAGGTGGCAATTCGAATTAGCCTCTCAGAGTGATCATAAGATCAATAGAGTGTCATAGGAGCACAAATAGGTGTCCTCGTGATCATCGGAGCACAATTGGAAGTCTTCATCATCATCAGTGGAGTCATCAATGCTCAAGTAACTGTCAACCATCAGTCAAACTGAGTCTGGTAGGTGTAACTGAGTGTAACTGACTGTAATTGAGTGTAACTAAGTGTAATTGAGTATAACTAAGTGTAACTGAGTGACAACTGGACTGGTAGGTGAAGAAGGGCGAGTTGCTTCCTAAAATCAAGGAAGAAGGGCGCATTAAGCAACTAGAGGGCTAAAACTGAATAGTGAGAAGCTCTTGGGGGTTGGCTAACTGAGGGCTAGGTGCTGGACTGATGACTGGGATGCATGCAAACCCTAGAATGCATGCAAACCTTAAAGGTGCATGCATGACTGAAAATGTAAATGATCAAAATACTGGTGGGACTAGGATGGAGTATAGGAATATCCTAACAGTCTTCTCATTTGTTTAGTATTTTGATTTGATGTTCTTAGTTGTCTTGCAACATGACTCTTCTTTGTATGTTTATTTTGACCATGTCGTTGGTCAAAATAACGTTTATAATTGGGGTGTCGATAAGGAGTCCCGGCTGTTTGTTTTTCTGCTAGAGTGACTTCTTTTTTAATGGTGTCGAGGACTGATGTTACTTCTTCAACTTGACTTTGTTTTCCCGGGGATATGGATGCTTCCTCCTGGATTTGCACTAATTTTCTCTCTAATAGATTGTTATTACTCTGAATTTTCTCGAACATTTTGTCCTGTGACTTTTTGTCCTCTTTAAACATCTCAATTTGTTTCTCTAGTTCTTGATTACGATTTTTCAGATGATGGTTTTCTTCTTATTGTTCTAGTATTTTTCCTTCTAGGTATTTATTAGAGTGTTCCATCTTCTTACTATTTTTCAACTTTTTTATTTTCGTAAGTAATGTTTTGTTATGATTTCTTAGTCGAAATAGTTCTTCGGTATTGCTTGCTAATATGTCATTGATTTTCTTAATTTCCACTTTGTGCGTCTTTTTAGTGTCATATGTCTGCTGGAGTTCTTTATTCTTTTGCTGTTGTTGACCTATGTCTGATTCTTGATTTTGTAGCTTCCTCTGAACTTGCATCAATTCATCATCTTTGTCCTTAACAATATGGTTTAAACGCTTTATTTCTTCTTCTAAATCATTATTACTTCCATCGGGTGATAGTTGTTGTCATTTTTTGACTTTCTAATCTAGTCTTCTAGGTTTTGATTGTGGATTTTTAAACATGATATTTCTTTATCATGATCAGATAACATTTTCTTATTATCTCTTATGGTCCATTCTAGTTGTCGATTTTGATTCCATAAGCAACGATTCTCATCGTCTCTCCACTCCTTCAAAAACTTCTATGTCTCAATCTCAGCTTGTAGATGTTTACTGCTCGCTTTATATTGCTCTAATTCGTTCAGTGCTGCTTGTAGTTTTGACTTCATTACTGAATATGTGGTTGCCATTGTTCCTGACTTTTTTGTTGATCGTTGGTTTCCTTTGACTTGATTTCTTGACGATACAGGTCTTCTTCTGACTTGATATTGCTCTTCGATATAACTGATCTTCAACTTCTTTGACACTAATTTTTTTGTCTTCAATATCTTTTTTGACTTGGTCTTCTTTGATGACAACTAGTCCTTAGCTTCCTTCAATGATAATTGATCTCTTTTTTTTTTCTTCCAAAAATAATTATTATTATTTCTTTTATTTATCTTTTTATTTTTATTTTTATAATAATAATTATTAATTAATTAATTAATAATAATATTATTAATATTTTATAAACTATATATTTAATATATAGTTTTTTTTTTCAAAAATTAAAAATATTTAAACAATTATAATAATAGTATTATAATGTTTAATATTAATTTTTTTTTTTAAGGAATAGGGTTTTGATGGCAGGGCCGAGCAGGGATGGCAGTAGAGGAGAAAGCGGAGGTTGCAGGTTGGAGTGGAGGGGATTGCAAGACGCGATCGGGAGGAGGGAAAGGGTGTCGTGGTGACGTGGAGGCCACAGCAAGTGGGGAGGGAAACAACGGGGGAAGGTGTGTTGGCGGAGGTGGCGGGGAGGTAGACGCAGGCGGGAGCATGGAGCGTAGCAGAGGGGGAGGTTGTGCGTGGAGGTGGAGGGGAGATGGAACGCTGGCATAGGACACAGGCGGAGGTGGAAGAGAACAAGGGTTTGAGGGTGTAGGATGGGGCGATGTGGCGGGAGGGTGTTGCGATCTGGGGAGCAGAGGGTAGCGGGAGCAGAAATGACGCGAGGGTGATTGGGAGGTCGGGGGTGATGGGAGATGGAGGGAGGGAGAAGACGTGAGGGTGTGGAGTGGGTGGGGAAGGCGTGTGTAGGCGCAGAGAAGGGAGCGTGGAAGTGGGGGCATTGTGCAGGAGAGGGGGGGGACGTGATGGAGGTGGGGAAGGCGTGTGCAGGCCGAGAGAATGGGGAATTTGCAGGTGTGTGGGGTTGCGAGATGGATGAGAGGGGAACGCAGCAGGTAGAAGCTCGTGAGAGATCACGAGAGTGGAAAATGAGGTGTGTAGGGGTGAGTGGGAGAAGAGGACCAACAGCCCAATAAGTGGTCAATGACCAATAAACGAGAGAAACTCTCAATAATAGCCAACTGCCAGAATCACATGCCCAAGAAGGGGCTCTGATATCAATGTAATATCCATAGTTGGATATTCTCAATAAACTCGGAATGAACACATAATTTCTGAAATAACCCACATATCGGTAGATATAAAAATGATATATAAATTTATAGATTGATGAGATGATAAATATACAATTGTTGGCCCGCTTTTATAGTAGCTTGGGCATTGCCTATTTGAGGGGACGCATCCTCTCATTAACTATTACTCCTACTTATTATTAATATTAATGTATTATTAATTATTTGTTACCACACAAGTATCAATACATATAGGTACAAGTCTTCAATACTGGAGCTAGATCATCATCACTGGATCACTGGAGCATCATCGTCATTGTTGTTGTACTCGTCATCTCGATCACTGGTGCTATCTCTCAATTCTTCTCGTCATAAGAATTTCTACAGAGCCAACCCTTTTTCATGCTGGATGTAGGCCTAGCCTCCATGTAGGTCTTCATCAGCTCTGTGAGTGGGCCATCCGGTGGAATCTCAGGGCTGATTATGTGCATCTTGCAAAACCTCGAAAGAACATCCCAGGACTGATTATGTGCGAAGCACAACCTACAAGATCTCCCAGGGTGTTATTATATGCAAGCAGGAAAAACCTCGAAAGAGCATCCCAGGACTGATTACGTGCTAAGCACAACCTACAAGATCTCCCAGGGCGCTATTATATGCCATGGACAAAACCTTGAAAGAGCATCCCAAGACTGATTACGTGTGAGCAAGCAAAACCTTGAAAGAGCATCCCAGGACTGATTACGAGCTTCCTGCTCAACCTATAGGATCTCCCAAGACTGATTATATGCTATCAGGAAAAACCTCGAAAGATCATCCCAGGACTGATTACGATCTTCCTGCTTAACCTATAGGATCTCCCAGGATTGATTACATACCACTGCATAGCCTGTAAGATCTCCCAGGGAGCTATTATATGTCCCTCCAAGCAAAACCTCGAAAGAGCATCTACCAGATCTCCCAGGGATTTATTATATGCCATAGGAAAAAACTCAAAAGAGTATCTGCAAATCTCCTAGGGCGCTATTATATGCTATCGCACAACCTGGCAAGATATCCATGGCCACGACCTCAGAGCATCAACCGAATGCTCATCATCATACACAGTGCATCACCCGGATGCACATGATCATATGGATGATCGTCATATGGAGCATCACCTGAATGCTCATCACACGGCACTTACATCCACAGCCATGGGAGGAACCGCCTGCCACCATGCTTGGAAAGGCTCCTGCATCTGTGTCCCATCACTTCCTCTTGGAAGTATCTTCGATCCGAAGAACACCAAGCCTCTCTCTGAAGTACTCAAAATTCACCCTGGCTAGTGTCTTGGTCAACACATCTGCTATCTGCTTATCCGTCACAACATACAGGAGCTTCATTTCTCCTCTCTGCACCATATCCCTGATATAGTGATTCTTGATCTCAATATGCTTCGACTTTTCATGGAACACCGGGTTCTTAGACAGCTTCACACAACTTTGGTTGTCACATAAGATACAAGTAGCATCCAATTGGAGATCAAATAAATCAGACAGACATAGCTTCCTAAGCCATACTGCTTCACAACTGGCCGAACAAGATGCGACATACTCTGCTTCGGTTGTACTAAGTGCTATGCAGGACAGCTTCCTGCTAAACCAATAGATCACCCATGATCCCATACTGAAGCAACACCCCGAAGTGCTCTTCCAATCTGTAGCACGCTTGATCTTGTAGATCCACTTGGAAGTCACAACAGACTTCCCTTCTGGTCTCGGGACCACGTCCCAGAAATCATTCTTCATGATCGACTGGTACTCCTCGATCATGGAATCCTTCCATTACTGCATCCCGGATCCTAGGAACTTCAGATTCTTCAATATATTCAATAGGTAGTTTTCTTGAACTTCTTTGCTGGAACAAATGTCGTTGTCCTTCTTTTGTAGGTGATTGTACACAATCTTTCTTACAAGTCAAATTCAATTGCATGATTAGAAACATCTCATATTTTTCAGAACAAAATCTTACACATAAGGACATATGTCATACAGTCATGCAATTATCTTAGCCAATACTTCAATACAAGATTTATCCATATCTTGTAACTTTCTAGATGCCTTCCATCTCTACCAGAACATTGTTAATAGTGTGCACTACTCCAACATGTCAGCAAAGAGGTTTCAATTTAGATAAGTAGCAATGGAGTGTTGTACAATACCATAGGGCACTTACCCATTATTTGCATATTAGTAGTATCTTGTTCATTAATGCAAATTTTTTAACATGCATAATATACATCCTAAATCTAAGAACATAAGTATGTACATGACTGAACAACATCATTTAATTAATCATATATACAATAAATGACAATTCAAATACTTATCTTTGTTTGGTTATTGGGTGGACTCCCTCTCAATCTTTGCTTCCTTGCAAGAACTACTAGAGTGTGCTCCCTCTTGATCTCTATTTTTCATTTGTGATAGCATCATGATTATATGTCTTTGAACTTCTATCCATCCTGGACCACTATGCATGCTTAAGTGTGCACTAGTGTTATCATTGTGTTATCCTCAATATCTCATACATAATCATACATTCATTAGTATAATCTCAATACTATCAAAACATTATAATCCTATAACCTTAACATGTATGGTCATGATCATTTCATACACAGGTAATTTATCACAAGCGTTAGTATTCAAGGCTGCAGGGAGTACTTCTTTTACTCATGCATATTCTTATTTGACCATAGGACTCTTCTAGTTTTTCATATCATTAATCAAACTAAGAAGCATAATATGCATAAACCCATGATTACTCGAACTTATTATTATCAATCATACAAAAGTATACTTATATAAGATCCTAACACAAGGTAGGATTCTAACTCGATATAGGAAAACATACCTGGATTATCATGCTTGCTAGTTATGTCTAACATACCCACATAATGTCTTCTTTGTTCTCTTCAATGATTTATAGAGCTTGTGCTAGTAACCTGCATATCTCATAAGTTAAGCATTGTAGAACCAAATTATGCATACCTTGTAAGTAGAGCTTCTATGTGATCAATGACTATGGATGAGTCTCTTTCTTCATGTCACCATGGTCATATATTCTTGATCTAGAACTTGATTTGTCTTTCTTGATGTACCTTTCATGTTAGCAGACAACACCATCCTCATACAACACCACAAGTGCATTAGTACAATCATAAGTGTCATAACCTTAATCAATGAATGTCTTCTATCATTCACATGCATTCATACTTTTACTAAGGTGATAGGACAATTCTAAAATTAATCAAGAGTGTACTAACCTCAATAATATGAAGACAAACATATCATAATCTTAATCCTCAGATAAATGAAACAAATTTAAAAAACATACCTGCATCTCCTCAAGTCATACCTGTCGAGATTTATGTTCTTTCCTTCAAACAGCTTGGTCAAGGAATCAAATATCTCATTGGGTGTCTTTAGAGAAGACACATGTGGTATGAGATGGTCTTTGGTAGAATCTGCAATGATCCTCTTGGACTTGACCAAGTTCTTCTTATGTAAGGCCTTAGCCTCATCTCCCTCTGGAACTGGAACTTCTTCACTTATGTAGGTGTCCAATTCATTCTCTTCTAGGATTAACCCAATCCACTTTGATTTGTTGAAATTGGATCTGGAGTTGGCTAGGGTTTGACAGAGAAACCCTAAAAATCCAGACTTGGAATTTCAAACTTCTCTCTAGATAGGGAGATGCAATTAACTGAGGCGAGCAAGCTAGTGTGCTCAGATTTTGAAAATTCCAAAAATTTACCCTTCAAAAATGACATGGGAATTTTGGATCTGCAACTTCTGTCAAATTCTGTTTTTCTTGTTTTCTGGTCCAAAACCCGAACTAGGGTTTGATAGATCCCGAGGTTCTACCCAACCAAAAAATTCGATCTTGGTCTCTAAATTTTGATTTTTCTGAGGAGAGCAATCCTGTGTTGAGATCACTCCAAAATTCCACTTCTGTCAAAATCCCTAATTTCCCGCAGCAGTGACAAGCCAAAAATGAAGATGTCAGAATCCAATTCTATTTTGACAAAAACATATGCCATATTGTTTCTGGTGCATATCTGAAATTTTGGACCCTCAGGGTATGAAACTTCATCCTATGGTAGACTGACATGTCATATTTCCAACCCCACAGATCTGAGCTTCAATGGATTCTCCATCAGAGAGATATGCTAAGTGTCGCAACATGACCTGTTTATGGGATGAAACAACATAGCGAACTTGTACGGAGTGCCACGTGTCACTGTTTCAACTTCGGCCTCTAAAACTAGGACCTGTGAAACTAAAGTCCGTTCCCTAACTATCACTTTTTACAGAATTCCATTTGGAGCTTCCTATCCCGAGATATGACCTTTGTGCCTAGGTCACTTGTTTAGGGCTGCATTCTAGAAGAGGCAGAAACCCTAACTTGTACAGATCATATCTCACAAAGTACAACGAATCTGAGGCTGAAATTTTTACACAGGGTACATCTGTTTCTGATATTTGGCCTGTAAAAATTTCAGATCCTGAACCTTCGCCAAAATGGATTTATAGCGAAAGTTCCACGATGACTAGTTTTTACTATACCAAGCCCTAGCTTCCAATTTGTCTCAAGTGCAACAAGTGTTGTAAATGCCATACAGTGCCTTCCTTCAGGATAGCTCTGATACCATGTTAGATTTTAATCATTTAATTCAATATGATCTAGGATATTAACTGAGAGAACAACATGTACATCATATTAAGCATAAGAGACAAGAGACACAAAGCATTTCACCGTGGAAACCATAAAGGAGAAAACCCTGCAACTTCCTCAGTGATAGAATGAGCACCAATACAAAACCCCAAAACAAGAGATAGTCTCCTAGAAGCTTCTCCTCCTCTCTCTCACTAATGCGAAGTGAGTGAGTGTGTGAATGGATAAATAGAGAGGTGTTCCTCTCTATTTATACTTTACCTTTACTTTCCTTTTACTCTAACTAGGCTTACCTCCCTTAGGAGAGTCTAATAACCCATTACCACTTGTCACTGGGCCGACCCCACTAGGGGAGTCTAATAACCCATTAAAGACACAACTCCGAGTTCTAATGCCCTGTCATACATGAGAGGATGGACCTCAATGACTTTACATGACCCAAGTACAATAATGACTTCTCCGACCGGAGGAATAAACATCTCCGTCGGAGGTACAACAATAAAATACAAATACAATATAAAATATACAAGTGAATACATTCCGAAGTTACAAATACATCAACACAGAAAGCATATCCAGTGAAGTGGCTAAGTGTCAAAACTTGATGGACAAAGATACGAGAGTGTTCACTACGCTGCAAGAGGACCCTGAGCTGCTGCAGGTCCAGACCAGTTTGCAGGAAAAGCAGGCAGCGTTGGACGCTCTAAACGTGGAGATGAAGACCTTGCTACCAAAATACAGACTCCGCAGATTTCCAGAAGTCAAATAATTAAAAAGACAACTTGTAGTGTTAAGAGAACAGGAGGTTGAAGCCGAAGACAAGTCGCAGCCCCTGCAGGAGGAATCTCATGAACTAACGCAACAGATCGAAGGAAAACTGCAGGAACTCCGTGACGCGCAAGCGTCATTACAAGAGAAAACTCAGGATGACTTAACACCGGATGTGTTGGAAACCATCAAAGCAATTGAAGAGAATTCCAAGGATACAGTTGCTAATATGAGCGCAACGTATCAAGAGATCGCTGCTAAGATAGCTCCGCAAGAGGAAGAGCAGCTCATGGAACTAGAAGTGGAAAGTGGCTCGGGGACGAGCCACATGTAAGTGTTAGGGGCCTATTGGGCCTGGCCCAAGTAAGGCATTTTTGTGCAAGACAGTTTTGGGGAGCTGCAAAGTTGAGCGTAGCACAGTATCAACAGGGTAAGAACCGCGTGGCTAAGTGCCAGCTTCGCGAAGTGGTAGCACCGCGCAGTTCCAACAGGGCACCTATTTTGGGTAAAGAATGTAAGGGGAGGTCGAGCTACGAAAGTGACTTATTTGGGTAAGCGACTCCTTGATTCCAGGGAATGGGTATGGAGCAGCATGAAGGCGAATGAAAGCAACCTGTCAAGAGAGTGGCGAAAAACAGTTAGAAGATAAGCCACGAAGCCGACAGCGACAGGCAGGCCAGAGGGACGAAAAGCGACACGCCACGATGCAGTATAACCATTTTGTGAAGGCTGTGGATGTCAGAAGGGCGTGCGAGCTGCAAGTGGTCTAGCAGAACGGCCAAAAGCGTGTAAAGCAGCTGTCGACTATGACAGGCCGATTCGGCGGGTAACCGTACCATTTTGTAACCTAAGGGTTTTTTGCCTATGCATTGTAACATACGTGACCTACGGGCACGATCTCTATATAAAGGGAAATTTTGTAAGGGAAAGGGTTAATCTTCATTGAAGAATATTCTATTGAGCAATGTTGAATATTGATCTCTATTGAGAGACAATTGTAAAAGGATCTGTAGCTGCGTGCGCAATGACCTACTGAGAGAGAAGAGAGTCTACAGCTGAGTGCGCAGACTGGAACTATTGTACCCTTCCCATAAATAATATAACAACAGTTCATGTGGACGTAGCTCCCATCCTGGGGGTGAACCATATTAAATTATGTTTTATGTGATTGATTATGCGTTTATATCTGTGTATTTGCTTATGTGAATGGTTAAGGTCTTGTTTTTTAATGCATGAGTTCTTGCTTTTATATGTATTCACCATAAGGATAGAAGATTGGGATAATATGTTAAGTAACAACATGTATGAATGAATGTCGAAGGCACCAGTATTTCGGAATTACGGGATCATTGTCTAGGGATGATCATTCCCACCACAACTCAAGATCAACATTTAAGACTATCCTTCCTTTCGTAATTATGGGATCAATGTCTAGGGATGATCAATCCCACTGCACCACAGTATCATCAACACTACTCCCCCTTTCGAGGGAAGTCCTTTCGGACTATACCAAGCTTGTCACGGAAGTTCTCAAACTTCACTCGAGACAGAGGCTTAGTCAACACATCTGCAACCTACTCATCCATGCTCACATATTGGAGCTTTATAGCTACCTTTTGCACCATGTCACGGATGTAGAAATATCGTATTTATATGTGTTTTGACTTATCATGGAACACTGGGTTCTCTGTCATATTTATACAACTCTGGTTATCACATAGAATCACTGTGGTATCCAACTCCGGATCAAATAGACCTGACAACAACTTCCGAAGCCATATAGCTTCACAACTTGCAAAACAGGTTGCAATATATTTTTCCTCTGTAGTGATGAGAGCCACACTGGACTGCTTCCTGCTTAGCCATTAGATCATGATTGACCCTCGACTGTAACAACCTCCTAAAGTGCTCTTCCTGTTTGTTACACTTCCTGCCCAGTTTGAATATGTATAACCAAATAGGATGAACTCATTGTCTCGAGTATAATTGAGACCATAGTCTATTGTACCTTTTAGGTACCTCATCACATGTTTTGCAGCTACAATGTGAACACATCTGGGCTCAACCAGATACTGACTCAAGGTGTTCATAGAAAAGCATATATCTGGCCTAGTATTCGTCAGATACATCAACAACCCAATAATCTACCTGTATAGAGTCACATACACTAATTCTGATGAAGTATCAGATAATAAATTCAAGTTTGTACCCATGGGTGTGGCCATGGCTTTACACTCCAACATGTCAAATATTTTCAATATTTCTACTGCATGCTTCCCTTGGTTAAGGAAGATTCCCTCTGGGATCTTCCATACCTCAAGACCTAGAAAATAATGCATTAATCCAGGGTCTTTCATCTCAAATTTTGCAGCGAGCTTCTCCTTGCACTCTGAGATTTGCTTCTCATTACCTGTCAGGAACAAGTCATCCACATATAGCAATAATATGACTAGTTCATCATCCATAACCTTGAAGTACTTGAATTAAAGGTTAGGATCAACTTTACTCTTGGTAAATCCCAAGCTCATCAAAAAATTGTCAATTCTTCCATAGCAAGCTCTTGGAGCTTGCTTCAACCCATACAAATCCTTCTTCAATTTGCAAACATGCGTCTCTTTGTTTTCGACCTCAAAACCTTGTGGTTTTTCTATGTCAACTTCCTCCTCAATAACACCATTCGGAAAAGTTGTTTTCACATCCATCTAGTGTAATTTCCACTTCATCGTGGCTGCAAGTGCCATGATGGTTCTAATTGAAGTGTACCTTTCTACAGGAGAAAATATTTCTTCATAATCAATTCCTTCCTTCTGAGAGAATCCTCAAGCCACAAACCTAGCTTTGTATTTCTCAATACTTAGATCTGCAGCATGTTTTATCTTGTATATCCATTTAGAAGATACGACACTTTTACCTTATGGTTTGGGAACTATGTACCACACATCATTCTTCATTATAGACTGGTATTCTTCCGTCATAGCTTCTACCCATTCTTTCTTTTGAATGGCCTCTTCGAAACAAGTAGGTTCTTTGTCTACAAGATCACACATCAAAGCCACATAACTGGAAAATGACTTTGGCCTCTTGCTTTCTCTTGTGGATCCTTCTGGAGCTCCATACCTCTCAACATATTGAGTAATTTCACTATCCCAAGTTGGTTTTCTCTTGCGAGAAATAGTCATGGATGGAGGGTCTTGGGGCTCCAACATATCATGATCTTCCGGAGTCTCATCATTGGGAGAGGGTGCAACCTCTGCAATTCTAGGTGCTACATCTTCTTCATATACTTCTTCATGCTGGCAATTTCTGGATCTCTTGAGAGTTGCATCTTCATCAAATTTTACATCTCTGCTAATATCCATGTGATGATATCCTGGTATATAGATCCTGAAGGCCTTCGATACCTCACAGTATCCAAAAAAGATTCATTTCTTTCCGGAAGGATCCAACTTGGTCCTTTTCTCTTTTGGAACATGAACAAAAAATGGACAACCAAATATCTCAAAATTTGTTGCAAGTTCTCTCTTGCACCCATCTTCTCATTTTCAACCTTGTAGCAAAGGTTGATGTCTCATCACTCTAGGTGATCCTTGATCTCATCATTCTATATTTGTAGGTGATCTTTGTACGACACTTCCTACAATTCAAATTCAATAGCATGGTTAGAAACATTTCATGGTTTCCAAAACATATGCATAAAAACATAAGTAACACTATCTTAGCCAATGCTACAACATTCATCCATATCCCACATTCATATGGTAACTTTCTAGATGCCTTCCATCTCTACCAGGGCATTATTAAGAGTGTGCACTACTCCCAATATGTTAGCAAAGAGGTTTCACTCTAGATAAGTAGTAATGGAATGTTTTATAGCACCATAGGCTACTTACCCATTGCATGCATATCAATGCAAACATGCATAACACACATCCTAAATAAATGTGTAAACAACTGGACACTATCATTTAAACAATTTGATAGAAATGACAATTCAAATACTTATCTTTTTTTTTTGGTAGGATCTATTTTGATCCTAATCTCCTTGCAAAGATTACTGGAATGTTTGATGGTGAGCTCTACTTCATCATTAGAGTTCCTGAACCAATCTTGTATGTTGCTTCTCCTATTCTCCTAGTGAAGCTTTCCGAGGGGAGTCATCTTCTTCAAGATTGGAGAGAGTGCTTTGAAGCACCACTATTACAAGACATATTCTTCAATTATTCTTATATTCTACTATGATCCTCATAGCCCTAATCATAACCTTCTTCTGCTTCTCCTTAGCTTCAGCTTCTTCGAGTTCAGGTACAAATTCTTTAACAAACTTGGTAAGATCATTCTCTTCCAGAAGAGTCCAATCCTATACTTCCAAGAGTGGAATTTCTCTATGCCTTCCAACTTGTCATCAAGCTTGGTGCTTGGTGCCATCTTAACCCGGAGAGCAGAGAATGACCAAAAATCAAAATTTCTCAAAATCAAAAACTAAAATCACCAAAAGATGTGCTTGACTGAGGCGAGTATGCTGGTACACTTAGTTTATGAAGATCCCAAAAATTCACCCTTCAAAATTGACTTGCGAAATTCTGATCTGCAGTTTTCAAGTTCACTTGTTTTCTGCAGTTTTATGGTTTAGGGTCAAACTAGGGTTTGACTTTTCGGGAATTTCACCCACTCAAAAATTTTGATCTTGGTACCAAAATTTCTATCTTAGAGAGGCGCACTTCCCTATGCCAATTGCACTCCAAAATTCCAAATTTGTGAGAAGCCCTCATTTTTCACTTCTGGAGAGAGAGAGAGAGTTTTAGCTTGTGAAAGTTGCTCTTTTCAGGCAACCTCTGATACCATGTTAATATTATATGCTACCATAGACTATATTGCAAATTCATTAACATTCAATACATTATTCACAATAGCAACATAATAAGGATCTATGAAAGATACACAATCACAAAGCACAAAAACAATATATCCTGGGAAACCCTCAAGGGGAATAAAACCCAAAAAGAACTTCCTCAATATAGATGATCAAGTACAATGCCCTAAAAATATGTCTCACAAATAAGAGAGACAAAAATTTCAAACTCTAGACCCAAGCCACTCCTCCTTCTCCTTCACAGATATCTCTCTCTCTCCTCTAATGCGAATTGCACAAGTGAGTGAATGAATAAATGAGGGAATCTCTCCCTCTATTTATACTTTACTTTTCACTTAACCTTTAACTCAGTTAGGTCAGCCTCAATAATCCTAACTGGGCCGACTTCTCTAGGGAGATTCAATTACCACTTATATTACATTCACTTGGGTGCTAACGACCCGACTTACAATGGAGGTTTAACCTTGTGAACTTTACATGAAAAATGTAATAATGACATCCCCGACGGAGGTAAAACATCCCCGATGGAGTTACAATAATAAATTTCAAGTAGAATATTCTTTGAAGTTACATTAATTTAACAGTTCGCCCCCCTACAGCTGCAAGTCACCCTCTCTCTTAACAATATATGAACCTCACTGTTGAGCTCTCTCGGCTCATAGTATCTGGAAAGCAAGTGCCTCTGATCAAATGAGGTCTGATCTAACTCAAATCTCCTCACTCTCCCTACTACAGAAGCTACTCTCTCTCTTAGAAAGTCGCCCTCTGCATGCACTATGCGCCCTCCTGACTCTGATTGATCTCTATTTGACTAGGCTGTTGAGTGACCTCCGTCGGTGACCTCCTTCCTCCTTATAACATCTCACTAATCAATTAGGTTTACCAAAAACCTAATATGAGTGCATGCAAAAACTCACTTTTGCATGCATTTTTAATTGACAGTTGTACATGCAAAACTCATGCATGCATGAGGCAAAACACCCCGGAAGGTCTGCATGCATCCACTACTGGATTCATGCCACTAAGTAGAGTGCATCTCACCCTCTACTCCATCTCAATACCTATACTGCTTATGTACCTCCATGCAAGGCATCTGAATCATGGAGGACATCCTGAGATACCACTATCTCTAATGTACTTCCCTCTCATATCTACCATGAGGAAATAATTGAGTTCTTTATTTTGCACATTTCTCAAAGATTATATTTTACACATATCTCAAATATTAGTGGGTGGGGGAGGCAACTGCTCTAGGATTTGGCAAAGGAGTTGGAAAAATATTCTTAGTGCCTGTTCTTCTCACACCCAATGGTTAAATTGAATTGAGGAAAGAAGGGAAGAGGAAGCATAGTCCATATTGAGGCCACGACGAATTCAACAAAAATGTAGACCTACCTTGACCACTACTAGCAAACACAAGAAAAATCGTTATAGCCACACAAAATTTATCTTTCAATGCCTTCCAAACCTCTCTAATAAGGGATAAAATGGAGGAGTTCAAGATGTGTGTTGAAGTTATAGCAATATCAAGAGGGGAAGAAGAAGGACCATTGATCTTCTCACTAGACTTATCCAAAAAATGACAAGTACACAAGTGTTTTTGAAGTTGTGGTGGATAAATAGTGGGAAACAAGGTATGCAATAGTTGGGATTGTTGAGAACTTTGATAGCGTAGTTTATATGGGGAGAGAGTCACTTTATTACATCAATTATATGTTATTATGCTACTCCATTGTTTTGCATATTATGTTGCTCCACTGTAAAGTTCACCTATAAATAGAGTCACATATCTCTAGAATTAATTCAATAGGATATCACCATCTACATTGATTACAATAGGTGCACAGGAAACAACAGACTCCATTTTTTATAACCTCACATCCACAATTCTGGACAAATACAATCAATAGTCAAAGAAGTGAATTTTCTTTCGACATATCGACATGAACAAATTCTAATAGGATTCCTTATTTGAAAATAAACAAAGTAGTCACGTTACTATCTTTGCTTATTTTTTCATTTCCCAAAAAACTCTCATTGCCTAAAACTTTGAAGCAGCTCAATAAAATGGAGCTATCCAAGTAGTGCCTAAAATCGACATATGCAGGTGAAACATGGTGAATCTAATATCCATGATGTATGAATTTCAAAAACTGAATGTAAATATATGTATTAAAGAACCAACTTTGTAACATAGCATACAAGGCCTTTCACTCTAAAATTTAAGAGAAAGAGAGTCATTACCAACTTTGAAGTTATCACAAAAGCTTCAAACTATGAATAATTCTAATGGGAGCACATAGCCATGTTAAAACAAAAACATGTCCAATCACTTTTGAAGCTATTGACAAGGATTGTGAGTGTGAGAATGTGGGTGTTTAATAAAATGTTTTGTAATTAATATTATTTAAGAAGTATAAAATTATATTTTGAATTTAATTTTTTTTTTAAGTTATACTTTAAAATAAAATTATATCTTATTAATTAAAATTACATTTTAAACATAAGTTTTATAAATTATAAAATCAAACAAAATCATATTTTATACATCAATATCATTTTAAAAGTTGTTGAAAGTAAAATGACACTTTTCATGAAGAATTGAAAAACTGGAAGAAACAATGTCTCATTGCAACATGAGAGATGGCATTTCTAAACTTAGAGGATTATTTAAATAATTTTGTTGTATCCAATGGATTTTTATGCCATCAAAATGGACTTAGAACTTGTACTTGCTATCATTCACTTACCCATACAAATACAGACCACATTATCATTTATAAACAAAATAAGTAATCAAAACTTGCCTCCTAATATTAACAACAATAGCTAACCAACTCGTCAAATTGAATATGAACACATTCCTGAAAATATCTAAAATGATACAATAGATTATAACAGGCAATTACAGTATCCATAAAACTTAAAATACAAACAATAAACTAAGTCTCAAAATACAAACAAGAAACTAAGTCCTCCTACATGAAATTGAAAGCTTGTCTTGTTTTACTTAAATGGGCTACTAGTAAGTTTAGATTTATAATTGAACTTTGAGTTTCACATGCTCAAAATAAAAAGAAATCAAATAATCTAAACAATAAACCTTAGAAACAAGGCCAATGCAAATAATTATAATTGAACTTTGAGTTTCACATGTTCAAAATAGAAAGAAATAAAATAATCTAAACAATAAACCTTAGAAACAAGGCCAATGCAAATGCATATAATCATATGATGATAATGGTGACCATATAATTGTGACAACTTTATATTCATAAGCTTATTTGACTTGCCCAGCTAGCTTTGGCTTTGATCACTTTGTTTGACTTGCCTACAAAGTATTCATAACAAAATATATTCAATGAAATACTTGTGACTATATGAGATGTTAAATGTTTTTTTTTTTCTTTTAAACATGATAAGATCAAAACATCGAAGGATGGGGAAAGTACATCGGTAAAATATTTAGTATAGGAATGTTGTATAAACCATTTAGTTTCACAATTGTTATGTATGTTGGATCATTTTCAACACACGCCCAACTATGATATTAACACATATAATTTAGAAGACTAATTTAATGTGGAACAAAAATCTCAACATAGATAGATGTCATTGTAACAAAGTAGCCTATAACATTACATAGATAATAACCATATGCCAAAAACTACCCATATGGTATGCCACTAAAATAATCACAATGTTAGCATTGGAGATGGACCACAAGGCATGACATTGAAACATCTATGATGTTAACCCAATTGGAGGATGTTATCACATCAACCTAAAGACTTACCTCAAAACCAACATTCAAATTAATAAATCTTTTGATGCACATAATTTTTTATAAACCATCTCTACATAATTGTGACTTTTAAAAATATTTCACTTAATTAAAAATACAAAAATTTACATTTAATGTCTCTTCTTTTTTAAAAATATTATTAAAATGACAAAATATTAACAATATTGTCTAGAAGTAAATGCATCTACTAAGTGTACAAATTCTTCAATATTTAATTTGATTTTATAATAAAACTTTCATAAAATTTCATTATAATTTCCAAAAGATAGTAGAATAAACTCACTCTAACTTTTGAAGGATGTTTAAACTCATTAGTTGATACTAGTGTTATTAGGACTTGTTAATGTATATTGTTTCACATTTTTATGGTTTAAACTAGAATTGATATCGATTTTGGATGGTTTTGTCCTAGACTAATTGGTCTAGATCAAAAATGACTCAAATTGGCCCAACTCAAACAAGGCCCACCAACAACACCGTTTTCCCTCAAAAACATGAAAAAAAAACAAATAATGACCCCCTACCGTTCCCGATTGACCCTAATCCAAGCTCATATAATGATGCACCCCCATCTTGTGTTTTCACATTCCACCTTTGATTGAGATGCAACCAATCATTGAACATAACACCTTATACATATACCATTGCTTGGAGGACATAGATCCCTCCTTGGAATGGATCATGGAGAATGAGCCAATGGATTTACAAATGATGACTTGAAGCCACATGTGATCGCCAAAGGTTCCAAGCATTAGTGAGGTCCGCGGAGGAGCGAATCCAAAGAAGGATGAGGCAAAGGGTGATTCTTTAAATGATATGTTGTATGTTGTAGTGATTTCAAAATTTGTTATACATTGAAATATGATTTTTTTACTTTAGAGGTCATTTAAAGCCTCAATGTTTATTTTTTTAGTTCAATATATATCGTAGTCAATATATTCACTTTCACATGTTATATGTATAATTAAACTTTGCTAATTTGGTGCTTAATGGTTTGGACTTACATTGATATATATTTATAAAGTTTTTATTAAATTTTGTCTATTCTAGTTGATCAATTCTTTGACTTGGTTTTATTCCCTATTTCAATCTGATTAGAAATTTCAGCTTTCTCAATTCCATTATGTTCTAGTTCTAATAGTTGTGATTGATACCAACAAAAATTACCCTTAAAAGGCCAATATTTTTTGTTAGTTGGCAATAAAAGGTTCAATCCATAGTGCTATAATGTAATTGACAATGATGTTCACTCAAACTTTTAAATGAATGTTAGAACATTTGATCTAATATGGTGTTTTAGTAAAACTATTTGAATGTGATTTGTGAATATTAAAAAGTTTGTTCAAACGTGGTCATTGTAATTTTTGCAAATTAGATCAAATTAATTCTTATGCCCAACTTTCTAGGATTGCTTACCACTAAACAACATTAATATCATTTTATCCATAAAAAACTTTAATATCATCAAAATATATTGGTAAACAAAAAATATATATATTCAATTGTGTTGAAATTTAACACAGCAATCATCAAATAAGATTTGCACGCAACCTTTTTTTGTCCTTTTTAGTTTTATATTCATTATTTTAATTTTCCTATTTGCTTTAATCTTTGATAAATTAACATGAGCATTTTTTTTTATATATTTGGTATTGGTGGAAAGATTCATTAATTTTCTCTCCCTTTTAGGACTAAATTATAAAATGTATTAGAATATAAACACTTTACAATTGGGTATATTGTCAATAATTTCATTGTAACTTGTAGGAGATTTTAAATTCAAAGTTTTGTAAAAAGATTTTAATCATCAAAACGAAAAATAAGGAACTAAAAAGCATTGTTACAAACTATGAGGGAAAGCCACTATATCTATATATCTATAAGGCTTCAACTAGGTCATAAATGAAAACATAGACAAACAATAAATAGCTATGTAAGAAAGGTAATGAAAAGGTTAAAAGTAAAGATGAAAGAGATAGAAACAACATTAAGAAGTAAACCAAAGTGATTTTAAATTCAACTCAAAAAGAAAAAACATGAAAATGAAGAAAACAAAATTAAACATAATTTGAGACAAGGGAAAGATTTTAACATAATTTGAGACAAGGGAGAGATTGTATATGTAGCATTGGAAAAATGATGAAAAACAAAAGAAAATGAGATAAAATGAGAAACAACATTGGAAACCATGAGGTAGGGAGACGTGGGTTTATAGTAATGAAGGGTATTCTAGATTTGGCTTTTTCCAAACCTTATAAACCATTTCCCTTATCAATTACAACAATGTTCTTTAACTTTCTATTTTGCTTCTAGATGATGAGTGAAGTATTCACTTGAAATATCAGGCTTGAAAATTTCCCACTTAATAGCAATGAAAAATCACAAAATATAATTACAATTTCATAATATAGGAAAAAGTTTTCATTGAATTATCTATTATCACATATTACTGGTTATAAAAAAACTATAATCACTATAATAAGGAACACTATTATTAATAAGGTTTTAGTTCATTATTAGAATTAAGAAATAATAAAAGGTCCATTAAAATTCCATTTTCATTTTACTTTGTTCCTCCAAAATTGGAATATCATTATACAAAATGTTGAGATTGAATACAAGTATGAAATAAATTTGACAAAATAAATACCATTCAAAACTTAGTATTCAAGTAAAAAAAATGTAATGCAACCAATTGAACCATATTTCTATAAATATCCATGTAATGCTACTCTTGAAAATATTTCTATCAATCACTTCAAAACATTACTTTTGTTATATATCTAAAATCAACTTAGTTTATATGTTACTATATGAATATATAAATTAAGTATAATGAAATTTTGAAGAATGCATATGAATATATAAATTAAGTATAATGAAATTTTGAAGAATGCAAATTACTTATGCCCTCTGAAATACCACTCATCACAATTATAGCAAAGTTTTAGGTGTTAATGTTTTTCCATCTCTTTTGGTGAAAACTTT
Source organism: Larix kaempferi (assembly GCA_027924585.1). Taxonomy (NCBI): domain Eukaryota; kingdom Viridiplantae; phylum Streptophyta; class Pinopsida; order Pinales; family Pinaceae; genus Larix; species Larix kaempferi. Next base: position 4,289,306 of record BSBM01000364.1, on the reverse strand, counting down.
TCAATTTGAAATGGTTGAGAGGTAGAGGAGTTGAGGGTAGTTTCTTAATGAGGGCTAGTGCAAGTAGTGAATGAAGATATTTTGGTTTAGGCATTGAGTTCCATCTCAAATTATTTAGCTCTTTCACAATCTTCCAAACTGAAATGTATATTCACACATCTCTTTGTTGATTTTAATAGGAACTAACCGTTATGTATGTGTTTGGAAGTTCAACTAATTATATATATGTATAGAGGATAAATAGTAGTTCAACCACATTAGATCTATGTATAGAGGGTAATTAGTAGTTCTAACACATAAACATATTAATAATCCAACATCATTAATCATTTTTTTATTATTAAATTTTAATTAATTTTCCAGAAAGATCTTACAGACCAGATCGGTCTGACATGCTGTATAAAAGTAAGCATAAACATAATCACTTACTGTGTACTTGGCACATCAAGGCCACATCTTCGTAGGTATCTTCAAGGAAATACGACTCATAGAGCCGCTGACTTTCAAATTTGTAAATTCTTGAACTTGATGAGAGCACTAAAGAAAGAAAATAATAACCTTATTTAGCAATCTGCCAAAAAATTCTGAGAGGTCGTCAGTTAGAAACATAACACGGCTTATTCTTCGTACTTCTTTTAATAAATTATCATAATTTTGGAGCTGTTGTTCAGTGATAGAACATCAATCTACAAAATAGATTGTTATGGGTTAAAGTCCTTAGTTATGTCACCTCTAAAAAGTTACTGTTTTTTGTAAGCTTGGTATTGCCATTTTACTTTGCAAATCTTGTCAATTCGATGCATAACACTCTAGTTTTTTCATGAACAAGATCCAGTGCAATCTTCTCTCTTAGCTGTTTGTCAACTTTGTTCCATTCTATATCATAAACCCCTCCAATGAAACTATGACTCGCCAACTTGCTTGCAAGCCTCTTCAAGAAATGACCAAATTTAAACTTCTAATGAATTATTTTAACATTGCATCCCTGCTATCAATTTGTGGAATACCAACTTGTTTGTGCATTTTTTTCACATATGCAATCTACGAATGTGCTAACCTGCTTCACCAATGCCTGAGAATAGACTTCTGCAGACACAAATTTTCAATTTTTATGTTGATATGAGCATAGAACCCAATCACCACCATTTAACAATGATATTATCTTACAAATTAGTGGTGCAAATTGGTGTTGTTTGAAGGTGCAAGGATGTTTCTAGCCATGTTATAGCCCTAGTAGTTGAAAGAGTTCAGAATAGAGTCTTGGAATATACACACCCATATAGCAGAGATACAAACCATACCCTGTTTTACTGAATGTTCTCCAGAGTTTTACATCAGATTCATTATTCAAAATTATTATACAATTGGCTGTCTCAGTTGCTGATCTGCTAGTGGAGAGAGGTAATCCCACCAAATTTTAATCATATTTGTGTGTCTGCTGCCTTCAGCTTGTTTTAACCATGGCTTCTTCTCTCCATCAAAGTGAAAGATTTTCACATCACTGCCGATCCCAGAAAATCTAGATTCCCTAATATTCCAAGAGGCATCAAGTTTTGTGTAATTTCCATTAAGTGCTAACATAATTTCCTGATCTGATCGGCCATCTCTGCATAGTGGAAAAGCATTAGAAAAGATTAGTCTTGAGACAACACTAAGCATGAAAAAGAAGAAAACAAAATGCCATGTCTAGTATTATAGTCTTATCAATATGCATTGTTAGGATATTTTGACACAACAGTAAGTTCCACTTGGTCTAATGTGATTTTAATGTGTTTCTTTAGTATGCCTTTGTACATTAATCCAACAGTCACAATCATGTCTTAAACATGGCTGATTTGACAATTTAACATTTCCTCAATATCAAAGACACTTGATCCATCGCTGAACATTCGATTGGTCCATGATCTCTATTTAAAGAGCATGGAGGATCATTTGTTGATGACAGAATCAAAAGCTTTTTGATAATCTATAAAGCAGCAGTAGACTTTTGAAGAACAATGCCACGCCTCCTCAATGATGAACCGGAGGGTAAAGATGTGATCAATGGTCTAATGAGCAAGTCAGAAACCTGCTTGCCCTTTAGCTCTCAGATGTCTCCTCTCAAGCTCTCCAGAAAGCTTCATATGGAGTATTGTAGCATAGAGCTTCGAGAACGTGTGGCCCACCATGATCATCCTATAGTTGTCGGGATCTAAGATAGAACACGATGTGTGTATCAGGTGAATGGTGTGATACGACCAAGCTGGTGGGAAACCTATACGATCCACATGGTTGAAGAGATCAGCCAAGTGGTTATCCAAAGCGTGAAGACCGTATTTGAAGAACTCTACCTGAAAACCCTCCTCATCCGTTGGTTTACTGGTGTTCATTATCCAAACAACCTCTCTGATGTCTCGGTCTGAGAATAAGTAGCATGAAGAGGGTGGAGAGGTAACATGAATCTGGGGCTGCCCAGGGACATCATAGAGAGTGGAGGTATGAGAGTGTTACCCCCCATATTGACAGGGGTGTCCACATGTGAAAATGCTCTCACATCCTTCAGCAGGGCGATGCCTTGTAAGGCAGTTTTTTGTGTTGTTTCTTTTAGAGTCAAGAAAATCATGACATCTCATTAAAACAGAGGAGCAAGTGAAAAGCAACTCTGAGAAACAGAGTTAAGGAAGTGTCAGAGCATGCAAGCTGGTCTGGTTGCTTCTATTTTCGGACTATTCAAGCAGGACTTTTGGCAGCAGGAGCACCTTCAGATTTGGTTCATGTGATAACATTTTTTGGTGAAACTCGAGGAGCACTTGTCTCTTCTGTTGACAAAGTGATATTTGTTGGATCTACTGCTGTTGGTCATGGAAAATGCATCGAAGACATTGACCCCAGTAACACTTGAACTTGGTGGAAAAGATGCATTCATTGTTTGTGATGATGTTGATGTTCCTCATGTTGCACAAATAACTGTGAGGACCGCTTTACAATCAAGTGGGCAGAACTGTGCTGGTGCTGAGATAGCAGTCAGAGGAAAGTTATTTTTTTTTTGGAAGTCTGGGAGATGATGTGGTTGGTCAATTCTACCCACCTACAGTAATACTTAATGTGAATCATTCAATGCGTTTGATCCAAGAAGAGATATTTAGACCAATCATAGCGATCATGAGGTTCAGCTCTGATGAGGAGGCCATAATGCTAGCCAATGATACAAACTATGGACTTGGCTGTGCTGTTTTTTTCTGGAAGTCAGCGTCGGGCAAGATCAATAGCATCAAGGATATATTGTGGATTCGCTGTAATTAATGATTTTGTTTCTAGCTATATGTGCCAGTCTTTGCCATTTGGTGGAGTGAGGAACAGTGGTGTCAAGAAAGAGGCTGCGTGTCTTAAGCACATTGCAGAGGGTTTAACAGACGAAGCTCAAACTAAGTTGAAGTCTGGAGCAGCGATTCACGATTTCGTGAATGAGAAAAAAAACCAAGTAGATACAAATTATCTCCAGCAGGAGACCGGCGAGTATGTAGCCCCAAACGAAGCAGAATACGACACGGTGCGGACCGTAAAAAAGGGGCAGCCTTTGTCAATACACAGACTGACGGCAATAAAACCTTTCATCTTCCTGCAAAATCAATCCTGTAGCAGCCCGAGCTAACAAAGAAGAGCAATTTCGCGTTTTTTTTTATGTTTGTTTATTCGCGGAAGCCGCCATTCTCTCCACGGATCACTTCCTTGCGGCAGCTCGAAACTTGTTTGTTTTGCCGATTGATGAAATCGCAGGTCATCATCTCATCGAATTAGTTTGGCCGCTGATTACACTATTGATCATATCCAGCGTGAGACAGAGAAGTGACGAGGAGTGGTCGCCATACAGCTGGCAGCGCTATTCACATGCACATCCACTATCAGACCTCATGTTCTTCTCCTACGTGGAATTTATGTGCAGTTGCTGACCCCCGGGTCGTCATCTTCATTGGCAGCCGATTTCTTGATACAGAGTTACCTTCACGCCATAGCTCGGGTTTCAATAAAATAGCCCGCGCACAACAGAACTTAACTCGGTGTTCAACAAATTGATCAGCGCAACAAAGCTTAAATTGGTGGTGAACTTCGTAGAATGTGTTTGACAGCTGTTGGGAGGTATCTCCGCTGCCGTGGATTTTCTGGAGCAGCTCACCGGGTGGTGTCATTTTTTTACCCACGTATCACTTTTGCCATTGACAGCTGAGTCGTGAAGCAATCCACGCTTTCTCTTGGTAGTTGATTGCTTGGAGTTAGCTACTGATATTTCGATTTCAGTTTGACAGTGTTGCGTGGAGTTTTCGGGAGCGGGCAGGCTTTGGTGAGGTGGCAGCATGGAGCATCCAGTCAACTGAGTGTCCACTTTAATGAAGAAGGTGCCCTCTTGTACGCATGGATAGTTAAGGAAGAACTCTGTCTAGTTATGCAGTAATTTATCTTCAACATAAGTTGAGAAAAAGGTGGATCTTGAATCCCACCTTTTCCTTTTGTTTATTATTTTATTTTATTTTGAAAAAAGAGATGAGAGGCTTTTTTGGGTCTATAAAAGGACCAGCCTCCTTCATTGTAAAAAGGGAAAAAACTTGGGAAATTTTCTTTTGCTTGAGCTTAATGAAAACTATTATGGATTTTTTGGATAAACTGAGCAGTCTTTTTTGTGTGGTGTGATCTTGTGAGATTTTAGATAAGTGTGAATATTTCTGGATTCTGCGTTTTCTTTTCTATGTTTGTGTAAGAGGCCATAGAGGGGTGTATTCCACCACATTGGAAAGTGAAGAATCTTAGCAGCTGCTTTTTTTTTCCCTTTGTGAGCATGCATACACGGGCATTGATCTTTGCATTTAATCTAGTTTGATTGTGTAATATTGATCTTTTGTTTGCATAGCGCACCTCCCGCAGCTAGAGAAGAAGAAATATTTTTTCTGGTTGTCAAACACTAGACTGAGCAGGGCTTGCTCAATCATGCGATCTTTCCCCCTCAGTCACATATAACACAAGGCCCCCTTGAGTTCTCTTTTGACTCCATTTGCCCCTCTGATATACTGGCACTAGCCTTTCCTCAAGGACTGATCCTCCGGTCTTTCCCATCACTTGTTCAAATTATTTTCAATCCTACAACCATTTCTCTAAGGCAGCCTCTTCATTTCACCTTGCCCCTTTGTTGCACCTGCCTTATCGATCCTATCTTAGGGAAACCCCCCTTGAGTTGGAGAAGAGCCAACCTAAAGCGAGGAAGAGAGGAGTGTGGTGACATTGGCTTCTCTCTTGAGAGTTGTCATCGAGCTGATGTGCTTATTTTTTGGGTTTCAACACACACATGTCAGTTTTGGGTGATAACATTTTGGCGCCGTTGCCGGGGACAAAGTCCAATTCCCGTAGATTTGAAGACTATGCTTCATTGACATTTGTGGGAGATTACATTGCAGATTCTTCTTCTCACATGGCGACTCCATGAAGGGACAGAGCCCTTGTCCTTTTGCAGATTTGAAGATCCTATTGGGTGTAGAGGTGAGCACACTCATTGGAAGGATTTCAAGCTCATCTTAGCGACTCCACAGTTTGGTATGAGGTATGACTATATACATATTTCAGATTTAGTACCTCATTATTGCATTTATGGATGATGATAAAGAAAAACATCGTGCTCTTTTGCACGAAGCTTTCACCCCGTTGGATGTCTCAAATATCCGTGGGTTTCCTAATGTGTGCTACGACTGTGAGAAGGTGCATGACATTCTTCCAGAATTCCATGGAAATGATGATGTTTCAGCCACCCATCATATTGCCTCTCTCTGCAAATTGATGTTTGATTTTAATGTTCATCATGAGGATGATCTTATGATCGTTTTTGCTATAACTTTGGAAGGGGATGCACTAAGACCGACGCAAAGGTCTCATCATAATCTACTCCCTCTATATGTGAAAACCGTCGTGCCACAAAACGAGCCTTGAACTTCTCCACACTGCCATCTGCAGCATGCTTCACCTTGTAAATCCACTTGGAAGTCACCACTGACTTCCCCTCTGGTCTCGGTACAATCTCCCAAACATCATTCTTCATGATGGAATGGTACTCTTCCATCATGGCATCTCTCCAAACCTGATGCTGAGAAGCCTCCTCAAAAGTAGAAGGCTCTGAATCACGAAGACTGGCAACTCATGCCATACCCAATATGTCAAGCATCACAACTTTCCTAACTGGCTCCCGGGGCCTACCAAATGACTATGCTTCTTTCAAGGTTTCACGAATCCATCTAGGCTTCCTCTTCCCTAAAGGTGGCTCCCAAACTGGTCTCTCATCCTATGAAGAACTGTCAGAAGTAGATGGCCCAACAACCTGTGTACCTGTAGCTGATGAATCAACCACCGGTGAACCCCGTGATCCGGTCACTGCAACTAGTGAACCTGTGACCTGAGATCCAGAACCTGTCTTTGAAATACCTGCTGGCTGTACCACTGTACCTGTAGAACCTGTGCCTATAACCGGTGGCCCAGTCACTCCAGAAACCTGTGATCCATTACTCTGAACTAAAGATATCTGTGTCACCTAAGGTGTGGAAGCTAGTGGCTCTTCATGCTCCAACTCTCTAGACTTCCTGAAGGCTCTCTCCTCCTCAATCTCACGTCCCGCCTCACAACAACTTCCCTCTGCGCAGGAAGATAAATACGAAAAACCTTCGAAGTCTCATCATAGCTCACAAAGATGCCCTTCTCTATAATGGGCTCCAACTTTGTCCTCTTCTCTGAAGGGACATGAGAGTACATCAAGCAACCAAATATGCGAAAATGACCAACCTCAGGCTTCTTGCCTATGAACATCTCCTCGGGAGTCTTTCTTCCCAAGGCACGATGGGGACTCCTATTCTGAAGGAAAACAACTGTACTATAAGCCTCTGCCCAAAGAAAGAAAGGAAGACTCTGATCATGAAGCATAGCTCTCGCTGCTCCAACAATAGCCCTATTCTTTCTTTCAGCTACTACATTCTACTCAGGAGTATATGGTACTGTCAACTGTCTCTGTATGCCCTCCTGTCTGCAAAACTCATCGAACTCATTGGAGGTATACTCACCCCCATTGTCTGATCTTAGAACCCGAATCCTCCTCCCTATCTGATTCTCCACAAGAGCTTTGAACTCTTGGAAGATCCACAAGACATCAACTAACTTCTTGCTCCTCAAGAAGTAGATCCAAGTTTTCCTGGAATAGTCATTGATGAATGTCACATAATACTCAAATCATGTCAAGGAAACAAATGACATAGGACCACATAAATCTAAGTGAATCAAATCAAGCACTCTTGCTGACCTGCTGTCACTCCTCGGAAAAGCAGTCTCGGTGTACTTTCCCAAAGCACACCCTCTACAAACATCACTGTGCTCCGTGCTGAACTCTGGTAAACCTGTAACCATACTCCTCAACAATCTCAGAGCTGGATGATGCAAATGAGCCATCCTTCGATGCCAAAGCTCACTGCTGCTGCTATGTGCCAAAGCATGCTAGGGCTGAAATAAGAGCTTGTATAGTTTCCCACATCTAACCCCAATGACAAAAGAGGTAGATGGTCCTGCAGTCTTGGGGAATATACGCACATGTCCATCCAGGAAACAGACCCCAAGTCCTCTATCCTCAATAGTGGAAACTAATACCAAGTTCTTCTTCAGCCCAGGGACAAACAACACATCCCTCAAAATCATAGGACTCATGGACTCCCTCTGAAAAGTAATGGTCCCACGACCAACAGCTCTGACAACTGTGTCATCTCCCAATACAACCTCCACCTCTACACCTGTCTGTGAAAGCTCGGAGAACATCTCTCGAGCACCTGTCATGTGACTCGAAGCTCCACTATCAATATACCAAGTGTTGGTGATAGATGCACCCATCTGATGGCCAGTCAACAAAGAATGCTCCCTCTTGATATCTGAATCAGTGCTGGTGATGATAGAAGCTCTCTCTCTCTCAACATGTCCAGCACAAAAAGAAAACTCTCTCTCAAACATCGCTCCAAAATCATCAATCTATGTTGAGGCTGTTGTCTGTTGCTTCTTCTTCTTCTTGTTTGGACACTGTGATGCATAGTGCCCAAACCCCTGACAAGCAAAGCACTTGACTTTGCTTAAGTCCTTTTGTCCACCCTGTTGCTGCTGCTTAGCCCCACCCTGCTTGGGACCCTTCTTGAATTTATTCTTTCCTTTTGCAGTCAAAGCCACATTTTCTTCATCCTCCCTACTCTTTGAAGAGTTTCCCTGTACAAGACCTCTCCTGGTCTCCTCCTGCACAAAGTCATCCCAAAGTCTATCCCAGGAAGGTATGTTCTCCCTGCCAACTATAGCCTCCACAAAAACAGCCCATGGTTTAGTCACACCATTCACTGTTGTCCGCACTAGCTCAGTGGCTATAACTACCTCCCCAACTGCTGCAAGCTCATCTCTAACCTGAGATATCCTAGCAAGGTAGGACGTTACTCCCTTTGCTTTGTTCATCTTTATACTTTTCAGCTTCTTGCTTAAGACCATCTTCTGATTCTCATTTGTGCTCTGGTATAAACTGATCAAAGCATCCCACATTTTATATGCACGGTCTTTACCTGAAATATGTGGAATAATATGGTCTTTAACTGCATCTAGAACAATCCTTCTAGCCTTACAGTCCTTCTTGTTGAAAGCTGCTACTGCTTGTGCATCAGTGGAAGCGGGAACTTGAATTGGTTTTGTTGTTATGTTATTTACCACTTCATCCCAAAGTTCATTCTCTTCCAAAATCAGCATTATCCTAGCCTTCCATGGAACAAAATTCCCTGTTCCATCTAGCCTATCTTCCAACCTAAGTCCTATAGCCATTTCAATGCAATTTAAAACTCCAACAAGGTGTTGCTCACTGACAAAAGAAAATCAACTGTAAATCTGGAAATTTCAGTTCATTGTTCTGCCCCCAAGCTCTGATACCATGAAAGTTTTCTGAGAATCAACCCAACCCGATTTTCAAGTCAAAAATATAGAGTTTAATGCCCAACCCAGTTTTGATCATGGCTGGAAATTTATATCATTTATAGACTTATAAAAAACACAGATTGAAACTCACATTTACAAGCAAAAACTCAGCAATGAATGCACACCATGAAATTTACAGTACTCAGAAATTTTTGGCAAATTGCCCAGGAAAAACCCACGAGGGGAAAACCTGTCACAGAGAGTGAGGATGATTTTATTTCTTCAGAAAAAATTTAGAACAGCAATTTTACAGGCAAGAGAAAACTTATCTCCACCAAAAATTCACCCAGAAGCTGCCTCGAAAATCGTGTTGTACACTGCCTCAATTTCTGTGCAAAATCAGAACCTCGAAAAATGTGCCAAGAAGGACAAAGTATAAACTGTACTATCCTCGAAATTAGTGCCTGTACTTTTCTTGAAATTCGTGTTGTGTACGGCCTCAAAAATTGTGCACACTGCCTCGGAAAAAGCGCCCAAAATTTTTTGTCTGGAAACTCGTGCCCTCTGCATTGGGATTCACGCCCAGATTTGTTCCTCGAAATCTGTGCCACTATTTTTGTTGTAGGGCCTCGGGATTCATGCCCACTGAATCTTCTCCCTGCCTCAATTTCTGTGCTGTGCATTAAATGCCAAGAATGGTTGTCTCAAAATTCGTGCCACCACTGCTCTCTCTTCTCTTCTTCTCCACAAAAAAGTGAAGTGCAAAAATGCCTTCCCTTGCCCTTTTGTTTGAAAACCTAGGGTGAGTGAAAAGACAATTGATCCAAGGGCCCAGATTGAATCAGATGTGTGGTTGAGAATTAATGCACATTTAATTCTCATAAAAAATAATTTCACTCACCTCACTTAAATTTATCAAATTCACTTTAATCTCTAAAGTGAAATTAATGCTCATCTCAAGTCATTTAATGCAAGGGTCACTTTATTTGCCCCTTTTTGGTGACTAAGGCAAAATCACCTAGGGGAACACTTTCCTAGGTACAAAAATCAACAAATTATGGTCTTATACTTTGATTATTGCTTAATCGCTAGTGAAATGACACTTTATGCTCTAACTCTTGCTATTAGAATGATTAAAAGAGCATACCTTATCCATTTTCACTTACAGCATCAGGCATTTTAAGCCTGGGTCATACTTTGATCAGTCTTGACCTGGTCAAACCCAGTTTGACCAAGTCAACCATAGGATCTAAGATGAGTTGGACCAATGATGTTCGAGGTTGATGATTTATGGTCCTTTGATGCCCATTTGATGGTTTCATCCAGCGGACACAGTTTTCATATGATGGTGTGATGATTTTTTTATAATTATTATTATTTACAGTCCATTATTTTTATATTGTCCGAGCTTGGTTGAGACTTGTTATCACACCATAGTAGCTGGGCTACTATTCTTGCTAAGCAGATATCTGCACTTTTCAGAGCTTGGATTTTACAGAGATTGGCTATGATGAGCTTGTTATTTGTGATCACTCATGGATCAGAGTAGTATATTGTATCAGATTTTTGTTAGACCTTGTGCCAAGGCTGAGCCTTGAGAGCTTAGATTTGATGACCAATGTGACCCTTTTTGTTCCATATAGTTTCAGTTCAGTGCCCAGTGATTATATTGCAGCAGTGTTTCAGATGTTTATTAATGATTATTATTATGTGATATGACCTATGGACTTCTGATTATTGGCTTTGGATTATTATCTTGTTGTTTTAGTCATTTTCATAGCATTGACTTGGTATATGATTCAGGATATGGTAGTACTATTTAAAATAAAATGAAATATCTTGGATGATGTTATAAATATAAAATGGATGTATTACTTGCACACTTAGGTTTTCTAACAAATACCCACTGGTTTCATTACCCTCCTGTGAGCATAGATATGGTCTTCCTTGACATTCTTGTCTGCTAGCTTAGGCACCACATTCATTTAAATCCATCCATCCATGACCTTCCTAAATTGGCTTTTACCTTTGACTTGCCTTCTTGACTTCTTGATACTAAGGACTTCCCCATTACTACCTCTGTGTTGGACCTCATCCATGTTTGTTTTGTGTCTCGGCTCTGAGTTGGTGACAGAACTTGCCTTTGGTAAGTTGGATTGTATGCCTAAAACATTCAAGTCAGTTGTCCCGATGTTTGGCACTGTGCAGAAGTCCCCCTAGTCACTTGAGATGTTGTTGGCTAAAACTGAAAGCTCATGTACTACCTATATTGGAAATGTTTTATGAAAGCCCATGAACATAAAATTCTAGAATGTGTTTCTTAACACACGTGAATTAAGGCTATAGCGATGAACTGCTAAAATACTCCTCGAAGAGTATAGAAAAGGTCCAAAAAGCAAATGTTACTCAAAAGTTATATCTATTATTGCTGACCTTGTATATGTGAATATGCCCCAGATGCAAGCTGCGATTAGTTGTGCTTCTTAGCACATGTGAAATCCTAGAGGGGTCATATAGGCCAAAAAGGCCATGGAAATGAAATGAATGATCCTAATGAACCTAGATCAACTTGATGTAGACATGATGCCTAAGTTGAATAAGCACTCTCTAAACAACTTATCCATTTGTGAGGCACAGCCCTTCCCTTTGTTATTTTGTCCGGCACAGAGTGTAACTCCCCCTCTCCCCATCAAAAGTGTCACCTAGTTGAGTTTGGTCAAGTCATCCCCTTTTCCCAACCTTGTCTTAGCCTTCACCCTTAGCTAGCAGTTAAACCATGCCCAATGGGTGAGTCTGTCATTGAAGCTTTTGTGCAAGTAAAATAATAAATAACATTAAATATATGCATGTATTAACTGCCATGGAATGATGTTTATATTTTAAGTTAAGCTGTGAATATGATCTAAAGAAACATGTCGTAGTCTTTGTCATAATCTTGTCCTTGTTTATATTTTGACCTAGTCAAACATAGTTTGACCATGGTCATTCTTGGGATCCGTGATTATGTGGACCATGTATGCTTATGGATGATGATTGATGGTCCCACATACTCTTGTTGATGACTCCATATGGTGGACATATGCTTCAGATGATGGTTGATGCAGTTCAGCAGGTTTATTATTATTTCCAGATCATCATATTTTACACTGTCCAGATATGGTGGACCCTACTGTTGACCCCTCAGGTCAACCCATGGTGTACGAGTACACATTTTCAGTAGATTTGGGTCTTCGGGATCCATTTAGACACTTATCTTTCAGTTCCAGGCACTTTTGATGATGATAGATGCAGTTATCCACCCGTTGACCAGTTTTGGGCATGTTGACCCAGCCTGCCCAGCAGAGGCTTGGAGGCTAGTCGTTTCCTAGGGCGTTGTGTCTGAAGGGGGTGGTCCAGCCACTTGATTTTACCATTATACCCCCCTTCCAGACACCTTGGTGCCCTCAGTTTGACAGTGCAGGCACCCTGGGTGGCAATTTGAGCAGTTTCAAGGTTTTTCAGGAGGATTAAAAATGGAATAAAAGGGTCACTGAGGAATTCGATTTGGGAAATTGAGGCAAGGTTTTGGCACTTGGTCTTCAATCAATGGGGTCCACAGTGGCCACAGGAGGCCTTTTACTGCATGTCTCTCACAGATTTTGAGGACAGGATTTGATCATTTGTGTTACTTGGATATGCCATGGTCCTTTTATTTTATATATCATTGTGCCATGGGGATGAGCTAGTAAGGATTGATGCCTCCTAGCCCCACCATGAGCTTCTTGAGTCATGTCCATGTCATATTTGGTGGGCCCATGTATTTTAACCCCTTTGAGGATGACGTCACCCTCACTTAGTCACTTTTAGCTATGACGTCATCCATCTTTTGAGTGATCCATGTGATATTATGTATTGGCTCATCTTAGCCATTGATTAGATTTTGAGATCTTTTAATCTCAACCACTCATTTCAAAAAGTGGTTTTTGAGGTTTAGGGTTTTGGTCTTTATTATCCTATATAAGGAGGAGACCCCCTATTGTAAAAACACCTTTGGATCTCTTGAAGACTGGAATAGAATACTTCTTTGTGGATCTACTTCTCTTGTCTTGATGGATTCTTTTGCACTTTGAATATACAGTATCTCTTCTATGTATCATTGTGGATCTTGGGCTACATGTTGTTTTTCTACAGGGAGGACGATTTGAAGGAGGCTATTGTTGAGGGGACTCACATATCTTTTCTTGGGTTGATCTTTGTGACAGGGAGTATCATTATTGTATCTTTGTGACATAGTTGATACTTTCTATTACATCTCTTCATCATTTTCATAATTTTCTTACTTGGCTTGTTTCGCTTGATCTTGTCTTGTAGGAGGAGGACGTTTTGGCTTGGAGCACTAGATCTCACTCTTGAATACACATAGGGGAATGCTATCAATTTGCAAAGTGGCCACAAGCATTTGAGGTATGTTCTACAAGGTATGTACCTAGATCTACTCTTCTTCATTGGTCATCAAACCCTTAAAATCAAAACCCTTGTTTGTCACTTTTTTCTAGATCTACTTGGATCTAGCTTGGCTTTGGGGATGAGAAAAAGAACCCACCTCTATAGCATCCACAACAATTCGGATCTATAGTTTGGTGGCAATTGGCCTTCATTTGACACACTTTCCAAAGCACCTAGCCCTCCTTGAGGCAATTCGCACTCCTTGGGGAAGGCTAGTTGGGCTAGAACCTTGATATGGGTAGGTGAGATCCCACTTGATTTGCATTGGTCTACCTTGATAACCTACCCCTAGTGCTTCACTTCTTTGATTTTTGCCTTGTGGGCCCCATTCCTCATTTTGAGGGTTGTGCCCCACTTGGGTCATTGGGTGATGCATTTTCAACCTTAGATCTATGGAGATCTAACTCATGTTGGGGCATGCCACTTTAAACCCACTTTGATAATTGCCTAACCTACCCCGATCTACATTTTGGCATAATTTGGACTCCATTTGCCCCCTCATCTCAAGGCACTAGTCTCCCTTGGGCAATTCGCACTCCTTGGGTTAGTGGCCTTTTCCTAGATCCCATATGTGGGTATTGTCTATCTTATCTTAGATCCATAGATCTACCTCATCTCACCCACTTAGTGCCATCTATCCCCTAATCCAACCTTGTGGGCTCCATTTGGACCATTTTCCCTATTTTAAGGAGTGGGCCCCACTTGTGTCTTTTCATGGTACTAGATCTAATTCATTTGAGCTTCAATAAGTGGCCTTAGTCATCTATTGGTTGAAACACTTGTCATATCCTAAGCCTCTTCAACCACACTTAAACTCTTGGGTCCACTTAATCCAAATCACGCATTGGTTTCCATAACCTAATTTACACATTTCCCTAGGAACCTTTGTTTTAGTTAATCTTCATTGATTGGCTAGGGTCTCCCCCTTGGTCTAGATTCGTCTTGATCTAAAGTGAAGAGTGCCTCGGTTATCATGACTCCCAACTTGCATTGGGAACCGTTCCATCTCTTAGGTCACCTCTTTAGTTGTCCATCTCCTCTACCGTCCCGTCCCGGATGGGATATCTTTAGGGACAACTACAAGTTGTGTGATAACAAGACTACAGATGATTATACAGGTAGCCACAGGGTGTATGAGTACTCATCTCTAGTACATTTGGACCTTTTGAGTCCATTGGTACACTCAGTTTTCAATTACAGGCACTTCCGGACGACATTTCACTCAGATTGTCACTTTTATGCAGATTTGCCATTATAAAATGGCCTGACAACACAGTTGGATTGATATTTGGTTCTCCTAGGGAACTACAAAGGGAGTATAGCGTCCAGCCACTTGTTATTACCATATTCCCATACCCCCAGACACTTTGGCACAGTCATATTTGTGCACGGGGCACCAGGCAGAGAGATACAGGCATTTTATTGATTTACAGGTGGTTTTCTGAGGATTAAAAATGGAATAGAATGGTCACTGAGGAAATCGATTTAGGTAATTGAGGCAAGGAATTGGCATGAGGTTTGTTCAGAGGTCATTTGTGATGTATCCCACACCTTCCAGCACAACTTACAACATTCAGTGGGGTCCACACACTCTCTGGGTTATTATTTTGATGTATTATTATGCTATTGAGGGGGCCACGATTTGGTCACTTGGTCACTTTGTGATGTTATTGAGTCATATCTTTTATCATTGTGCCATGGGGTGATGCTAGTGAATGACATTAATACCTCCTAGCCCCACCATGTGCTTGTTACACTTGTCCTAGTCATCTTTCATGTGGTGCGATCCCCCTAGGGCCACTTAGTCAGTGCGCACCCCCTCTTTAGTGAGTTGATCCATGTATTATTGCTCTGGCTCATCTTAGCCATCGATTGTATTATTTTTATCTTTTGATCTCCAATCTAATTGGCGTGACAACCAATCTATCTAGGGAATCGAGGCCCTCTTAGGTATCACCGGTTAGTTGTCTTCCTCTACCATCCTGGATAGGACCTTTAAAGCAGACAACTACACTTGGTGTGATAACAGATACCTTTATAGGGAAGGTTCACATGAGAATCATGACTTGACACGCAAGTCTGGAGCCTTGTCCAACAAGACTTTACAACATCGTTACTTTGATTAATTACCTCTATATGGAAGGAATAACCTTTACACGGAAGGTAATCAAAGTGTTCACCTCTATACGGGAGGAATAACCTTTACATGGAAGGTAATCAAAGTGTTCACCTCTATACGGGAGGATCAATCTTGGTTGCACAAGATTGGTTTGGAGAATGTCTCCTGATGCTATACATTTAACAGTTGTGAGGCCATCTAGCTTCGCAAGTTGCTTGCAAGTTTATTTGATTAGGAGTTGGATCCCACGATGATTTACTGTGATAATCAGAGTTGTATCAAACTCTCTGAGAATCCAGTTTTTCATGACAGATCCAAGCACATTGAGATCATATATCACTTCATTCAAGACAAGATTCAAAAGGGAGCAATGAAGCTCTAGTATGTACCCACAGATCAGCAGGTTGTGGATATTCTGACCAAGCCCTTAGCAAAAGGGAAGTTTGAAGCATTCAGAGACAAACTTGGACTGGTGCAAAATTCCTTCCTGGCTAAGAGGGAGTGTTGATGTTTGTAGCTCAGACAAGAACTTCCGCACAGGTTTAATGTCAAACATGTAGGAAGTTGATCGAGTCAACTATATTTTGTATTTCACTTTAGCAATAAAGTGAAAGCCTTATATTTAGTTGTTGAATCTAATAAAGTGCATTTTTAATACATTAGTGATTTAGATCAATCTCAACCATACATCTTAGTAAGATATTAGGGTTTCAGCTCAAGTATAAAGGCAATTCAAGGTAGAGGGTTAAGACACATTCATTATTCACTCAAAGACATTTTGGTCAAGATGATTTAGGGTGCCAGTGAGGAGCCAATTCAGCAAACAAGCAGAAATTAGGGAGCGGGCAACAGCAGCAGCAGTTCGTACAGTCATACGGATCTATACAATTACAGATAGACATGTCCGTACAGTTGTGTGTATCCATACTAACAGACATGTCCATACAGTCGTACGGATCCGTACAGTCCTTCCTACCCGTACAGTCGTGCGGATCTGTACAGATAGACATGTATGTACAGTCGTACGGACAACCTGCACCGCAAGCAACATGTAGCAAGTGGTTTCTCAGTTTCTGGTAGGCAGTTTTCCTCAGTAAGGTGTGCAGATTTGCTTTGTCTGAGTGTACCATACAACTGTTAGTTTTTACAGCTTGTGGAGATTTCCTTGTAAGGTTTGATTTATTAATGGAAAGTTGATTTGGAGTAAATTATATGCATACTGTGTTTATGCTTCCGCTGTTCATTTTCCAGCTATATGTGTGACTACTGCTATGTGAAGAATTTAATTTCTGTAAATTAAATAACAAGATTGTGTTTAGTTGAGAACATAAGGACAGTAGTCACCTAGGGTTTGGAAAATTTTACAGGAATATGGTAGAAAGTCACTGTCAACCACACTTTCCTGCCTTTGAAAGCTTGCTGTTCAAAAACAATTCAACCTCAGCCTTCTTGATGTACTCAAACTAGATTGTAGTGAGTGAGAAACCACAAAATTTTCGGGTTTGGGAGGGTTATATGGAGAAGAAAGGCAAAGTGAGAGTGGTGGCACATTAATCTTGCTTTAATGCCAAAAAAACATACATCTTGTGTTTTCATTTTGTGTGTTTTTATACTCCCTTCTAGAGGTGTCCTAGAGTACCCCCAAGTACTAGGAGCATCACCTGTATTGCAGGGGACATCCCCAGTGACGTCTCCAAGTACCAGGGGCATACAAGGCCTGACAGGGATATTCCCAGTGAAGTCCCCAAGTCCAGGGAACATGGGGAGCATAGGAAACAAGTCCCCAACCCCTGGGAACGTGTTCCTGTTGAACACTGGAAATAACAAATGTAAATAGCATACATAGAAAAAAGGAGAAAATGCCTCCAAATATCAGAAAGCAAATCTGAATGGGACAGAATTAGATAAATAATACGTTTAAATATAAGTGCAGAACAAGAAGCAAAATACGCACCTTGAACCTTCTCTCTGAAGCATTTTCCTCCACAATTTAATCACCTCTATAAAGTTTTCTTTCGCTAAAAGTTCAGCATTAACTAAAAGCACACTGGGATCAAGGATACATGTGTTATTTGTGTATGGCGTCTGAGTCCCCAAAGGCCTTGCAGAAGACTTTTTAATTGCATTTATAACCTCAAAATTCTGGGAACAATCTTCAACAGCCGCAACAGGAGAATTTGTTAAATTGACTTGCAAAAGGTCCTCAACCTTATCCTGAGACAGATCACATTGGAGTTTCAGGCTATAAAGTTGAAGTGAAATGCAAAATATCAGCCATCAAAAAAGTTGAACAAGAGCTTCCACAATGCCTCTACAATGAGTGCATAATCAATCTTCTATTTGCTTGGACTTCACACGACCTTAACCCTAACAGATCCAACTCTAACTTAGCAAGAACCTGACCATAGCTGGATACCAATTTTTTCATTATCAGCTGCAATGTGATCAACTGTTTTTCATAATCATACGAGAACCTAAGCATCTTGAACAACATAATCCTTTGACTAGTTCTAATCTACATTACTAGAAATGGTTCTACAATTTTGAATTATAGAATAAAGTGAAGAACAACAACAACAAGGCTTTAAAAGAAAGTAGAAAATAAAATTAACTGAAGATTCTCTCAAATTCATGGAAGATACAATTAAGAGAAACTAAGTATGTAAATGTAAAATGGATGTACCTTCACAATGATGTCTGGAACTAAGTATATAAACCTTCTGATATTTTGAAATATTTTGGGGATGTAAAATGGCAACAAATATGGAAAATCCAATATACTATTTTCACCGTCAGATGCAATAATTTTCACCCGTTCTCTCATAACATTATGTCTGCAGATGACAAAGACTTCATAAGAGAAGAAAAAGACAAACCTTTACCCTACATACAAGCAGTATGAATCAGCTAACTCATTACTCACCTGTAAATGGAAATCTTTGATTTTGGAAACAATGCCATAAAATTATGGTCAGAGCTGTCTTCCAGATCATCAGGTATCAAAAGGTAAAAATTTATTTTTCCAGGATTCCTGAATATAAAATTGGGAAACAAAAAATTAGTTTGGAAAGAACAAAGAATTAGAAATCAAACCAACTAAATTGCACAAAATGGGAACAAATGTGGATATAGGAATAGATACTGATACAGAAGATTTTTAGAAAATCGGGATAAGATTCGGCAAATACACATATGTGACAAAAAACATGAGACAGAAGTTTCAGAATACCATTCCAAAATTTCAAATTTGGAAACAAAATAAAAGAGAATTATCATTTAGGGAGGCCCAAGCCCTCTATTTATCACTTGATTTGTAAATTAGGATTAGCAATTTTTTTAAACTATGTTTTATTTCCATTTTAGTGACTGAAACTGCTGATACACTGTCTGAGACTCTGAAATAGACGCTGAAACTGCTGGGTACGGCATTTCAAAAATCTGAAACACCGCTGAAACATTTCAGCCATGTTCCATAGCTGTTTCATACAAGGATCCATTTCTGAAACAGGGAAACACATTTCAGTGTTATCAGAACTGGACCGGAAGCAAAACCGGTTGCTTCAACCGGTTTTGAGCCTGTACTGGTCCAGTTTGAGGTTTCAGACCGGAAAATGATGGTTCCGTACTGAAATGACCAGTTCCATACCAAAACCAGCCAGTTCTGTATGGAACTGGCCTTAAATAACTGAAATGGACAGTTTTGTAAGGGACCAGTCGGTTCGGTATAGGTCCATACGTCAACCATGAAAATAAAAATAAAAAAGGTAAAACAGAAAGCCTAAAACTAACACTAGACCCTAGTAAATACTGGTAATATTAATTTTTAAAGTAAAAGGATAGAAAATTACCATTACCATTATTTTTTTAACATTGCCATTAATTGTTTCAGGATGTTTGAGAGTGGTTCCAACCTCATTGGACTTCATATGCAAAAAGTAGAATTTTAGATCCCATTCAGAATTTAACAGACTTAACAGTTTTCAGGATTTCAGGATTGCAAATGTTTCCACTGGATTCTATCATGTATGAGGGTATTGGATTGACATTTAATCAAGAGAATCAACCCCTCTGTATTTTTTGGTCAAACCATTTTTATCCGATTCCGATCTGGGTCAGATTTTTGGGGTTGACTGGTTCGATGACCGGTCCAGTTCTGATAATACTGACACATTTCCAGCACCTGGGGATGGCATTCACAGTAACAGCGAACCAATAAAAGAAGAGATGGGGAAAAAAAATATTATAAATCAAAATGAAATAAAAAAGGAGAGGTGAAGTAGACTTGTGATATGTTAAGATCTTCTGATTTAGTTCGCAATCTGCCTCGAACAAAAAAATTACAGCATAGGTACTGAAATATTTGGTAGGAAAAAGATAAATACAAGAAACCTGCATTGCAATGTAAATAAAAAGAGGAGATATAGTTTGATGAAAAAAATGTTTGTGTAATACTTTTAGACATACATTTGTGCTTTGGTTGGGATAACACATAGAATCATTCCAGAATTCATCCTTGATTAGTTTTCATGAAGAATATTGCATTCTGCCAACAATATAATTTTTCTGGTATGACTCATCTCAACATAATTTTCCTGGTACGACTTATCTCAACATAATTTTTAGATATATTCTTCTAATTTGATTAGACTGATCATTAATAATTGCTGTATTTGTTTTAACTAAATTTCGACTCGGCTCTACTTTTGAGTTTACAATTCGTAATAAAAATGATACATTTACATTTATAAGAGAAAAGTTAAAAGTTAAAACTAACAAGCTACATTTGCTCAGCTTGGCTTCAAAATGAAAGTGCCTTCTAGGTGAGAGTTTGGCATGGACTTATGTTGTCAAAAACAAAGTTTAACATTCAAATTTCAGACCAGTCTGAGATTCATGTATTGCAGGACAATGATTTTTAGCTTGTTGTTTTGAGCATATTAACAAGTTTTATAAAGTCAACCTGACTTGACCCTTTAGATCTGGCTGATATTCTAAGAAGAGTTTAATAAAAGTACTGCCCTCCCTTCTTTTCACCCTGGAAGAATGCTATTAGAGTTAACAGATGTAATAAAAGGCATCAACCTCTGCTCAAAAACAATACCTGGAGCTAGAAATAGTGGAATTCACAAGAACTGCCAGTGGGCGAAGATCCAAATCATCCGACCATGAAAATATGTGAACATATTCAGGTGTTTCTGCTTGCATTGAACTATTTGTTACGGTTTGTTTTTCCTGCATGTCCAAACCACAACTGCAATTCAAGATGGTTTTATTCTGAACTGGATATGTAATGTTTCAACTAAATAAAGGAATTATTGTCAGTATCTCCATTAAGAGCCACTAATTGAATGCTCTTCGTTTCAGTTGCATAATGTTTCACCTCCTTCAATACAAAAACATGTTCAGTTTCTTCTTTAATGTTTCACCTTCTAGTTTAACGAACACTTTGGAAGCACACATTCTATGATTCATTTTGAATTAAGTTACTCAAATATCATACTGGAGCACATTTTGAAAGACTTGGACCGATATTCTAGAATAATCCCCCAAAAAAATGCATTCCATAAAAATCCAAACTGAGAGAGCATCACACTAAATTTGCGAACTCGAGCCTTCTGAAAAATTTGTGGAACAATAGAAAGCAACAATGATAGATATAAGCACAAGATTTGACAACTTCACCTCTTCATTAATAATTTTTCATTATAAAATGCATAAGTTTAAAACTTTAATGAAATGAAGAGAACGTGCAGTGCAGCCAGCATGGTATCCACACATGTCAATCAACAAACAATTAAATCACAATAAAAGATATGTCGGGTACTATAACACAACTAGTGAGAGAAAACTCTTCAAGAGGCGATCAGCCTTTGTGTGAAGTGAACATGGCAATTGAGCATGCATGTGAGATGTTCCCAATGTCAAGAAACATTTCTTAAGTTCGGAGCTTAAGTCCTTTTGCTGACATCTAATTCAAATCAACTCTAAACTAAGAAATGGAAAATAGAGTGGTTTTATTGGCATAGAACTTAGAAGTTCAACTATTTACAAATAATAAACATAAAAGTAAACACACTTAAGCAGCCATTTCGTCACAAAGAAAGCACTACATGATTCCATCACTCAAGGTGCCGTTTAAATAAGCAAATAGGTACATAAAACAACCATTGCAGTTAAGAAGGAATCACAAGGACAATAATCAGAGTGGGGGAGGATGGTATCACATCAACCCAAGGACTTGCACCCTGAAGCCAGCTTTTGGTGCATGTAGTACTTCATAAGCCACCCTTATCTCATAAATATTGCCAATGTGAGATTATTACACTTGCACTCACACTCTCTCTTTCTATCTCCTACTTTTTACACAAGGAGATAGACAGTAACATCTGAATGATATCCTCAACAAGGGATATGCCACTTTGATTTTTAGGAAGTTTGCATTCAAGAAGACATCACAAAGACCACAAACGAAAGCCATTGGAAATCACAAAGCACAAAGGCACCTTTGAGCAATGTTAGTACCAAAGTGAAGGAAGATGCTATCACATCAACCGAGGGATTTGCACCACAAAGCTAGCTTTCGGATTGGCAAAGCTTTTGGTGAGTGGAGTACTTCATGAACCACCTCTCTCTCTCTCTTTCATATGCATGAACACACACAAGTACATGCACACATGTACAAGTGAGTGCACACTCACACAAGATATAAATACACACCCATGATTCTGGTGGTTTCTATAACGAGTATCTAGCATATGGCTTAACTCAAGTTTAGTCAATGGAGACATTCATGCCCCTAGAGCCTACAAAAGTTAAGTTTTAATCAAAGTTAATACATTTGGACCCAGGGAAAACTCGAGAGATGACTTGAGTAATATATAATTTACAAAATGTATATTTTCTAGAGAATACATAATTCAGAAAATAAGGAAGCACGGCCCTCGTGACCCAAGGCAAACTAAAAATTGTAGTATGGCATTGTAGAGGCTACCCATGGAGGAGGGGTCATGGTTTAGGGTCATTAGTGGAAGACCAAGATATGATAATCTTGATAGAAACTTACGAGCACAATGGGTGTAGGGTACCAGAAATCCGAGGTTTTGAAGTGCGGTCTTTATGGAACAAAGTATCAAACTATCACAAGGGGCATGGAGGGATCACATGCATTATAAAAGAGAACTTACAACACAACATTATGCTAAATAAAGTGGGTTAAAACCAATGCATGTGGCTGGATCTACAAGACAATGACCATAATATCTTCATTGCACCCCTGCTACTTTGCCTACAAATTTATAAAAGATAAGGACTGGATGGCAAGAACCCATATTGCTACCTACGCAATGACATAGCTAAACTAAAAGAAAGGGGAGACATCATGCTCATAGATGACTTTAACGGAAGAACAAGGAATCTCCAGTTGGTAAGCTTGGTGGGAAGTGAGCACCCCTTATCGTTGATCAAGGATGAGATATATAGAAGATAGACTCAACAGACACCACCAAGGAGATAACCCACTTTGGGAAGAAATTATCCAAATATGCATTGCACATGACCTTGTCATTTGTAAGGGGTTAGAAGGATGGAAAATCTCAGGTAAAGCTACTTCCCACTGTTGATTTTTGTACCTATGAAAGTGTTCCCCTAGGTGATTTTTTCTTAGTCACCAAAAGGGGGGAAATAAAGTGACCCTTGCATTAAATGACTTGAGATGAGCATTTAATTTAACTTCAGAGATTAAAATGACTTTTTGATAAATTTAAGTGAGGTGAGTGAAATTAATTATTATGAGAATTAAATGTGCATTTATTCTCATCCACACATTTGATTCAATCTGGGCCCTTGGATCAAATGTCTTTTCACTCACCCTAGGTTTTCAAACAAAAAGGCAAGGGAAAGGCATTCTTCACACTTTTTGAAGAGAATGAGCAAGAGAGAGGTCGATTTCCTTGAGATGAGGAGCAGACAGTAGCAGGAGAGAATTGTTGGCACATTTCCCAAGACAACCATACAACACAAATCCTGAGGCAATCTGGGCACAGTTTTCGAGGGCCATACTGCAGCATTTATTACTGAGTCTGTACAACATGATTTTCTAGGGAGAATTTCTGGGCACAAATCCCGAGGTAGTGGGCACAGTTTTTGAGGACCGTACTGCAGCATTTAATTCTTGTTCATCCGTACAGTGAGCTGGGCGTGATTCCCAAGGCAGGTGAGCACATAATTCGAGGGTCGTACAGGTTGTAATTTCTGGCACGAATTTCGAGAAGATGTATGCACGAAAATTGAGGCAGTTGACTGTGATTTGATGATTGAGATAAGTGTATTTCTGTTGTACTGAGTTTTTCTGAAGAAATAAAATATTCTCTCTCTCTCTGACAGGTTTTCCCCTTGTGGGTTTTTCCTGGACAATTTGCCAAAAATTTCTTAGTACTGTAAATTTTGTGGTGTGCATTCATTGTTATTTTTCTGCCTGTAAATGTGAGTTTCAACTGTGTTTTCTAAGTCTGAAAATGAAATGTAATTTCCAGCCATGATGAAAAACTGGGTTGGGCATTAAACAACATATTTTGACTTGAAAACCGGGTTGGGTTGTTTCTCAGAAAACTTTCATGGTATCAGAGCTTGGGGGCAGAACAGTGAAGTGAAATTTCCAGAATTACAGTTAACTTTCTTTTGTCGGTGAGCAGCACCTTGTTGGAGTGTGAAATTGCATTTAAATGGCTACAGGACTTAGGTTGGTAGATAGACTAGATGGGACAGGGAATTTTGTTCCATGGAAGGCTAGGATAATGCTTATTTTGGAGGAAAATGAACTTTGGGATGAAGTGGTAAACAATACAATAGTAAAACCAATTCAAATTCCCACTTCCACTGATGCACAAGCATTAGCAGCTTTCAACAAGAAGGACTATAAGGCTAGAAGGATTGTTCTAGATGCAGTTAAAGACCATATTATTACACATATTTTAGTTAAAGACCATGCATATAAAATGTGAGATGCTTTGGCCAGTTTATACCAGAGCACAAATGAGAACCGGAAGATGGTCTTAAGAGAGAAGCTAAAAAGTATAAAGATGAACAAAGCAGAGGGAGTGACATCCTACCTTACTAGGATATCTCAGGTTAGAGATGAGCTTGCTGTTACACCTAAAATCCTACCATCCTGAGATTTAGTGTATACATCCCTGAAGTTTCATTGGCTAAGTCATTTACCTAGAAGGGATACCATTGCATTTATTCTAGGTTTTGAGAGGTCGTCGCAGGCTGCACTCATGCTACCTGCGACGTCGCATCTTGCTCTACTGCAGAGTGCAACGAAGTCAGTTAATGGGCAAAAATAGGCCTTTCGAGCTCCTTCTTGAAGGCTGCTGACTTGTATCCTTATCCCTGACCTCTTGGGGGAGCCGGCACTCGGTTCCTAACCTCTTGGAAGGATCCCCTATCTCTCTCCTACCATATCTCAAACTACCCTATCCATATCCTATTCACTTAGCCCTATATAAGTGAAGCTCTACCCCTCTCCAAAGGAAGGAAGTCTATAGTGTCTACATGCTGGTGAAATCATATTGGAGAGATCTCTAACTCATCCATTGAGAGACTCACACTTCCTTGGGAGAATATGGCAATTGGCTTGGATGGAGAAGGGCTACTACGTTAAGCCTTGGTTGTAGTCTATTCTTATCTATGTACTTTCCCGATTTACAGTAATATAAACGCTTTCCACCAATATTGTTTATGTGTGATGATATTGTGTAGTTTATCTGCTTAACTGTTTACTTAGATCTCTTATTGTATAGATGCTCTTTACTCGTTTACGTTGTTCTATGTGTCTTGACAGGTCTTGCAGCTGAGATCTGACGACCGCAAGACGTGGAGCAACATCCAGGAAGAAAGGATTGCGAAGTTAAGGTAAGACATCTAGTCACTTGATCCTTAATCAGATCTAGGAAAGTAGTTTGTAGTCTGTACTATTTGTTCTAGACTCACATTGAGCTAGGGAGATCCGGCTCGCGTCCGCTCGAGTGGATTGTCCGTCAAACAAATCTGGCGACCATACTGGGGAAAGAACATTGCTTTGTAGTTGTCAATTTGAATGTCGTTTTTCAGTTGATTTCTTGCCAAGCCATTTAATTTTGTCATTTCCTTCTTGAGTTAATTTCACCATCAGATCTTCACTTTGAAGAGTCTGATTAGCTTCCTTTGAGTTTGTACTTCTCATTTGCAGACCTTTTTTATGCTCATTACCTGGAGAATTGGTTCATTTTTTAACTTAGATCTCGCCTGTCGCACCTGGTCAGTGTACCCATAGCGACACTGTGTTGTTTTTTATCTATGTTCTTTGCCTATTAGTATGTCGTCGCAGCCCTTCCATTGGTATACTGCGATGTCGTCGCGCTTCCTGCATTGGTGAACTGCGACGTCGCACTATGTACAAGCACAGAGTGCGTTGATCTGCCATTTTTTCCATACAGGCACCCTTTCTCCAATTTTGTTTTGATTTTGGTTTGTGTGTAGACTCCCTCTGTACTGTGTGATCCAGTCAGAGATCCCATTTTGCTTTATGTGTTGAGTTGTTTGGTTTTGTTTGGAGTTGTTTTGGGTTCCATTTTGAACAAGTCTAAGATTTGGTAGTGGCGGACACTCTTGTCTCCCCCACCTACATCCACTCACCCTTGCATTCCCTCCTCTCCTTTCTAGATCTGATCATTGTATTAGATCAATTTCCAGACCTCATTTGCATTCTCTTTGAGCTTTGCTTGCTTTTAGTGTTGCTTGTTACTGATTGATTTTGAGTGTTTGTGTGTATTTTCAGTCCATTGAGTGCTCATCTTTTCTTGAGATTTCTGATTTGTTAGAGTGCTGCGAGTGATCTTTTCAATTCAGTGTTTATGTTTAAAAGCATTGTTGTTGTCAAATTATTATTTTGATACATCCTTTGAAAGATCAAAAGTACTTTATTTCCATCATTCTTCAAGCTCATTTTGAAAAATTGTAATGCATTGGAATGTCTCATTTGTAGATCTTTTGGAAAAGTTGAAAGAAATTGAATTATTTGTGTTTTTCATGAATTATGAGTTGCTCATTTTCCTGAAAAATTTGAATAGACATCAAGTTTTGCAAAAGTAATTCCGTGCTTGGGAAATTGCATTGTATCTTTTGGTTTTTATGCTTTTAGGCCATCATAGTGAAATTGGAAAACTTGCATACTTTACTTAGAAACTCTCTCTTTTCATCACTTAGCATCATTTTTGTTTTGAAAAGATAAAAGAAAAAGAAAAAACATGCTTTGATTTGGTTTAGTAGTGTTGTGTCTTTTATGTTTCACTGAAAAGGAAAAAGAATACTTCATAGTCATTTTTTGGTAGATTTGGGATTGTCTTGTATTACATTGCTTTGGTGAAATTGTTGGAAAGAAAATGAAAATTTCTCCTTCCCATACATAGAGTTCATTGAAAGAAAAGTGTATTTTTACATGTAGTTAGGGCCTGCATTATGTTTACGATTATGTACTCACCTCATGCATTCACCTAACCATCCATATAAAATTAACGGTAGAACTAGGGTAAAAATTTTAGTAACTTGTGTGTAAGTTAGACACGTGTTCCGACGTCGTTAAGCGTGGTAGCTGTCGTTATTTGCCAGCACTATATCCCGGGGGTATTGTAATCTTCCACGTACTTATCGGTATATCAAGCTGCTTCACATACCCACCAAGTCACCTTTAGTACTTGGCGTATATCGAAGGGTGTATCACGTACTCAGTAGTATATCGCAAGGTCTCTTGCGGAACGGTTGTGCATTAAACAGCACCACTACAGATTTGAGCTCCACGTACCTTGCGTATATCGGGAGACACCCTTAGGATTCCTGAAACCAACTGAGTTAACCTTTTGGCCGTCTTGGCGGAGCAATACACCAAGAACAGCACTCGGGGAGCTACTACGCACGTACCGTCCAAGTAATCGAGTATTCAGGCAAGGGTACGGTCCCAATCCTCCTTGTTGCATTTTACTGTTGGACCCTGCGGTATATCGCGAGTTGCGAAGCCTTGACAATCCTGTGAGGTTCCAGACCGTTGAATCCACTCTTATAACATAAGTTTGCTTGTGGCCTTAGTTTGTGTAGGGTTTGTCTGGTCTGCTTTTCTTTCGTTTAGCTCGCCTTAGGAGAAACTTTTTGTTTCAGTCACTCTAGTTGACTTTCCTTGGAGAAGGTCTCGCAGGATTCAGAATTTGCCACCCGAATATCCCCTTAACCAGGAGGTAATTTCGAGGGTAAGGATGGATCCACAAGCCAGGGTCGGGTCACATGAAGTGGAAAACCCCACTTTGACTATTGGAGGACTTTTATTCCCTCATACTCCTCCAGATTCACCAACTTCTCATCCGTCGCAGGGTGAAGAAGAACAAATCCCCACTTCACAAGACTTATCTCCCATTGCACCGGGAGAGCCTGGATCGTTGGAATGGATAAATCAACCCCAGGTTGACCCTACAGCAGCTGCTGGTCCATCAGCAGCTTATTGGACATCTTCTACAGGCCACCCAGTGGCCCATTTTGCCATTGCACCCCCACCCAGTTGGGCTAGCCCCGATGACCGCTTAGCACCTTATCGTGAGCAATTGGCTCGTTTACGTGCTATGGGTGAGGAATTTCGAAGTCGGAACTTTCAAATGAGGTTCGACGACAGACCAATCCCAGGTCGCTCTTTATCTTTCGAGTCACCAGAATCATCCACACAACACGTGACCACTGCTGAAACTAGTCAACCATCCATTTCTGCACACACATCTCCTAGTCAGAAGACCAGTTCAGTACCTCCCATAACCCAACCTATTGAAGGACAACAGTCCAACACACTCGTAACTACCGCAGTTACGTCACCTGCTCCTCCCCCACCCCAAACTTCAAGGGGAGGATACTCTTTACCCCCTACCTTCTTTACAGGTAGTGGTAATCCTATGGTGAATAATCAACAACCAGTGCTGGGTCAACCTTTACCTAGTGGTCAACAAGTTGTTTCTGGGGGGCAACCCACGTCTCTTAACCATAATCCTGCAACAAGAGTTCCCATCGGGCCTTCCATTGGAAATTCCTTACCTCCCGGACCTTCCACTTCGGGACTATCCCATGTCGGGGGACCATCCAACGTAATTCAACCTTCATCGAGTCAAGCGTATCCAGATCATCTTAACCATGTGCCGGGTCAGCTTAATCCTGCAAACGCACTCTACGGGGTACCCTACCCCGGTAATCCTTACACTCTATGGGGACAACAAAATGTTTTACAACATGGACCCCCACTTACAGTCCCTCAAGTCTTTCCACCCTCGTTTGGTCCACCCCCACCTCCCCATTGGAGGCGGTCGGCCCCCACATAACTCTGGAGGAGGCGGAGCTCTACCTTCTGGCGGAGGACCACCTCATTTCAGTCATCATGGCCCACCCACCCCTGGCGGAGGTGGTGGAGGACCACCCCCCCCTGGCGATGGCGGTGGGGGAGGACCATCTCATCCCGGTGGTGGCAGAGGAGCACCAACCCACCCGGTGGTGGTGGTGGAGGACCTTCTCATCCTAGTGGCGATGGTGGCGGACCACCACCCTACTATGGTGGAGGTGGTGGAGGAGGCTCTTACCCTTCCGGTGGCCCACCACCCCCTCCCGGCGGAAGTGGTGGAGGCCTGTCCTATTCCAGTGGTGGTAGTGGACCACCACCTCCTCCCGGCGGAGGCGGGTGGCAGCCCATCCTACCCTAGCGGTGGTGGCGGATCCCCACCATTTGGAGGCGGCCCACCCCCTCCCGGCGGCGGAGGCGGATCCCCACCTTATGGTAATGGGCCACCTTATTATGGTTATGGACCATCTTACTTTGGCGGCAGACCTACATTTGGTCCGGACAACCCGTACCCCTATGGCCAGTTTCCTCCTGGAACACCTTATGGTCATTCGATACAAGGTCCCACAGGTCTTTACACGCCTTATCCGTACTATCAGTACTCCCAGCCTAATTCGCAACTGCCCTTTTGGGCTACTTTGGATCTACCTAACCTGTCTCGCTTAACCAACGACCCCATCTACCACGGAACTAATTGGCCACCCATTCCGATAAAACTTCTGTCAGATATCCGAAATTTTGATGGTAAGCCGGGTGAGGATCCTAAAAACCACATTATGACTTACCACTTGTGGTGTTCATCCAACTCCCTGATGGACGACTCGATCCGTCTTCGGTTATTCCAACGGACTCTCACTGGTTCGGCTGCCAAGTGGTATATTGAACTACCACCTCATTCTTTTCATGATTTTGGTTCTCTTGCTATGAACTTTTTGACTCATTTCCAGCTGTCCATACAGTATGAAACTGGTACAGAGCTTTTAACCTCGCTCCATCAAAATACCGCTACTCATATCTCAGATCATATACACGAGTGGCGGAGAAGACGTCTCATTAAAGATCCTATTCCAGATCATCTCCTAGCAGACTGGTTTACGAAGTCTCTCATACCAACCATAGCACGAGATGTTTCCATGGGAGGTGCTGTCACCGAGGAACAAGCCATCGCTCGTGCCCATTTGCTAGACTTAGTCTATGCTCAATCTGGCACGTTGTTTGATATTCTTCCTGACGCGCCCCGCAACACTTACGACCCCGCGAAACCACCCAAGGGACCCCAAGCCGATGGCATTATTGGATCCCTTCACACCCAGTCTTCCTCTCAAACTGTTGGTTCGTCGAACCCACAGGGTTCTTCCCCATCACCAACACAAGCTAGTCACGGCACCACCAAGTCATCCACTCCTGCCGTCACCGAAAAAGTGAATTATGTTTCATTAGTTTCACCTCAAAAGTCCGGTGGTAAGAAGAAGAACAAGGGGAAACCTAAGAAATCTTCCACCCAGCAGGAACAAAAGAACACCCCTGATGATACCAAACAAAAAAGGAAGTTGAAGTATCCTTGCTTACTGTGTGGTGATGATCACTTTTCTAAAGAGTGCCGCCATAGAGACGAAGTTCAAAAGTTTCTTAAGGGCAAGCCCACACCCACAGTTCTCAACGATCCCTTCCCTGCTCAAAATCAACAGTCGATCGCTCACACTTCTTCTTCCCAAGGTGAAGCATCCACCACCGCACACGTTCTCATGGTACGTAATGAGACTATCAACTTGAACACTCGTTCTCGTTTGTATGACTCCGTTCTAGCCAAAGAACCCATTGGAAGTAATACTAAAAAAGCTTCCACTTTGATGCCCGATGTCACTGTACCGGCTGCTCCTCTCACCATAGAGAATCCCTCTCTCGAGTCAGTGTTGCGTCCACCCAAGAGCACGACTAGAAAATCAGTTTTCAATCCTAATGCTCTGGTTGCTCAAAACTACAACATTGTAGAAGACCTAGCACAAGCTCCTTGTGCTATGTCGACGCTCGAGGTCTTGCAAAACTGTCCCAATCAGCGCAAGACTCTCCTCGCTACCATCGGTATAGTTGACCCGGATTCATCGAACACCATTATGTTCCGGCTGGAATACTTCAAACCGAGGCTCTCCCATCAGCTAGCATTTCAAGTTGCTACAAACATTGCTGGGAAGATAACCCATCGTACCGTTTTGGACGAAGGAGCCTCTACATCAATCATGTCGATCGCATGTTGGAGAGCCATTGGTTCTCCCGAGTTGAACCGTTCTCCTACCACTTTGGGAGCCTTTGACGGACATGGCTTTCAACCTCATGGGCTGTTACAAGCTTTACCAGTCGAGCTGAGGGGCAAGACCGCAACCCTTAACGTGGAAGTGGTGGCTGCCCCGTTAGATTATAACATTCTACTTGGTCGTAATTGGTTTTACGCCATGACTGCGGTCGCATCATCTGTCTTCCGCATAGTACAATTCCCCCATCAAGGCCGAATTGTCACAGTCGACCAACTGGATTTCTGCACACTTGACACCAGTACTCACCCGAGCAATAACGTTCCTTCAATTGGACAATATTCGCAAAAGTATGAGAGTGTGGGGGTTGGATTCCTTAAGGATTCATCCCTTATAGGCATCTTTCCTACTTCGGATCCCCCCAACCATGTTGCCACGGTGAACATGATCTCCTCGCAGATTTCATCTACCCCTAGCTCCATTGATTCATGGCTTGTACCTGATGAAGCCACCGCACACCTGATTGGAGATACTATGCCTCTATCACCCTCTGAACTCAAGTACGAGGCTATCCAATCAGCGCCGGAGGACCACTTAGCTGTGGCCTCCACCTCCTGTTCTCTACAATGGACATCATTCGATCCTCTGCTACGGACTTTTCATTTTGACGAGTCCATTATGGAAATCATAAGCGCAGATGATACCCCGTGGGAAGACCTCCATCATCGTTCGTCTTCTTTTCCTGTGTTGGATACTGTGGAGAACAGCATTCACACCATCATGACACCGGATATCTACTCTGGGTCTCAGTCCACGATATTTACGTGTCAAACGGACTCCGAAGGCAACTTAGCCAACATCGAACCCACCACCTCGATAAACATCTCGGTTACCCCTAGTGTAGTGGAGCACATTCATTTAGGCCAGAAGTGTTCCCCTAAAGAAGTCATTGCTTGTACGGCCTTATTCAAGCGATTTCGAGACATTTTCGCTTGGACCTACGAGGAGATGCCTGGGATAGACCCCTCCATTGTTTTACACGAGATTAAAACCTATCCCGACATCAAACCTGTCCGCCAAAAGCTGCGACCGGTACACCCTCAGAAGACTGCGGCAATCAAGGCAGAGATTGAGAAACTTTTGAAGGCTGGCTTCATCTATCCTATCCCATTGACAGAGTGGATCTCAAACGCCGTCCCTGTTACTAAAAAGCAGGGTACCATCCGTGTCTGTGTCGACTATCGGGATCTCAACAAAGCTTGTCCCAAGGACAACTACCCGACTCCCTTCATCGACCAGATTATCGACAATTGTGCTGGAAGTGTCATTTTTTCATTCATGGATGGCTCTTCCGGATACAACCAAATTGAGATCCACCCCGCCGACCAACACAAGACTGCATTCATCTACCCTTGGGGAACGTTTGCGTATCGTAAACTTCCATTTGGTCTTAAAAATGTTGGTGCCACATTCCAGCGGGCCATGTCGTACGCCTTCCATGATGTGAAGGACTTTGTGGAACCTTACTTGGATGACCTCCCTGCCCACTCAAAGCAGCGTGAGTTCCACTTAGATCATCTGACGGTCGTTTTACTCAGATGCAAACGGTATAATATCCGTCTGAATCCTCATAAGTGTATTTTTTGTGTCGAGTCTGGACGCCTCTTAGGGTTTATCGTCTCGAAAGATGGGATCCACATTGATCCCTTAAAGGTGGAAGCCATCGTCGCTCTTCCACCTCCAACCAACATTACGGAACTTCAGAGTCTGTAAGGACGTGCGACTTATTTAAGGCGTTTCGTTTGTAATTTCGCGCAAAAGACGTAGGGTTACATGAGATTGATGAAGAAATACGTCCCATTCATTTGGGATGATCAAGCTCAACGATCTTTTGATAGTTTAAAACATGCCATCACGCATGCCCCTGTAATCCAACCGTTGAATTACTATCGAGATTACATTTTATATCTCGCCGCTTATGACACCACTATCGCCATGGTTTTGGTACAGGAAGATCAGAACGCCCAAGAACATGTGATATACTATGCCAGCAAAGGTCTCATTGACACTGAAACTCGTTATTCACATGTTGAGAGGCTCGCTCTCGCGGCAGTCATTGCCGTGCAGAAGTTTCGTCATTACATTTTGCTTTGCACCACCACCATCATCGCTAATTCGAACCCCATGTACCACGTTCTGACTCATCAGGTACTTGGGGGCAAGTATTTACGCTGGATCGTGATACTGCAAGAATTCGATCTTCTTTTCGAAAAAGCCAAGTCGAAAAAGTCCTTGGTGTTTGCTGAGCTCATCTGCGACCTCCCCCGTACTGATGCAGAATCTGAGCCCACTGACTCGTTTCCAGATGAGTCATTGTTTCTTATCAGTACGTCTGATCCGTGGTATGGAGATATCACATTGTATCTTCAAACCCAACGCTTCAGCCCTGAATTGTCTCGTGACGACCGTCTTCGAATACGCCCCCATGCAAAGTACTATCTGATTATCAGCGATACTTTGTACCGTCGTGGTATCGACTCTATCCTTCGACGTTGTCTAACTCATGATGAGGCTGAACGTGTTCTAAATGACTGTCATGCTGGGGCGTGTGGCGGTCACCTCTCTGGGATGGCTACAACCCAGAAGATTTTGCGCACAGGATATTACTGGCCATCTATCTTCAAAGATTGTATCGAGGCTGTAAAAAAATGTCCTCCATGTCAACATTTTCATACGAAAAAGCGCACCCATCCCGCCCCATTACACCCGATTATTGCCGTTGGCCCCTTCGCTAAATGGGGCATCGATTTCATGCATTGTAAGCCTACCTCAGCCGGGAGGCATAGTTACGTCATTCTAGCTGTGGACTACTTTACAAAGTGGGCCGAGACAATGCCTACATACACAAACGACGGCAAAACCGCCGCACTCTTCATGTTTAGCCATGTAATAGCACGGTTTGGAGTTCCTCAAGCGATAGTTACTGACCATGGTTCTCACTTTATGAACCATATGGTTGACGAGTTGAGCGATAGATTGGGTTTTCGCCATGAAAACTCAACACCGTACTACCCACAGTCGAACGGACAGGTCGAGGCCATTAACAAGGTCTTGAAAAGTATGGTTCAACGTATGGTAGGTACCCACAAGGCCAATTGGCATAACATGCTCTTCTCCGTGCTTTGGGCTTATAGAACCTCCGTTAAAACCGCCACTGGATTTACTCCCTTCCAACTAGTGTATGGATTGGAGGCGGTCCTTCCCATT
This sequence comes from Larix kaempferi, assembly GCA_027924585.1. Lineage (NCBI taxonomy): Eukaryota > Viridiplantae > Streptophyta > Pinopsida > Pinales > Pinaceae > Larix > Larix kaempferi. Next base: position 4,254,859 of record BSBM01000364.1, on the reverse strand, counting down.
GAGTGCGAGATTCCGTCTCTCAAGCTCGCCATTGAACTTCTCCCAAACACTACTGCCGAGGAAGAACGCTTCCTCTACCTAGCTAAGCTCGACGAGACTTTCCAAGATGCCGCTCTTGCCAACATGGCTCACAAGAAACGCATCAAAGCGCAGTACGACAAGTCGGTACAACCTCGCACCTATAGCGAAGGAGATTTGGTCCTCACATACAACCAGAAGCATGATGAGCTGGGGGCAGGAAAGTTTGAGTCCATGTGGCATGGACCTTACATAGTGAAACGCGTCTTAGAGAAGGGAGCTTATGAGCTTGAAGACTACGACGGGATATCTTTGGGTGAGCCCCGCAATGGGCTCTACCTAAAGAGGTACTATGCCTGAGCCTTTCAAGCATAAATACTTTTGTATATACTGTACATGGCGTGTGTGTATTTTTGTCTGGTGTGACGCTTTTGATTTCTTGCGTGTTTAGGTCTTGTTTCGTTTCTTATACCATGTTCTGTCTGCATGTGGAGATGGCAACGTGCTATGGATTCGCGGACGGCGCCAGCCGGCATACTTGTAACCTTGCTTCGGCAGCCTGGGAACTCTATTCACCTACCAACGAGCTCATCAGCTCAGGGGGAATGTGTCTAGGTTTTGCAACCAACAATGCTACAGAATATCAAGCAGTCATTGGAACCCTAACTGACGCTATTTCTTTGGGTATGGACCATGTTGTCATCCACCTGGATTCTCAACTAGTGGTCTCTCATCTTAACCGAGTCTACGTCATCCGCGATCCTATCCTACTCCATCTCTATCGACGAGTCTGTCTCCTGGAAAGGGCCTTCGAGTCCATTCAGTACCTGCACATTCCACGAGACGCGAACACAGTTGTCGATTCTATGGCCAACTTCATCTTAGATTGGTACATTGCACACACATAAGCATATCATGAACTGTTAAAAGTAGACATAACATGTAAATAATTCATTTTATAAGCAAACACATAACAAGACCACACCATTCATCCATTTTAAAACACATAACGTATAAACCGCCGGAATGTCTGTATATATATATACATATATATATATCATCATAAAAAGTAGTGCTGGTACAAAATCTGAAGCATGATGGCTTTCAGTGAGTCTAAAAAATCTAAAGCCTCGTAGCTTTCAGTAAGTACAAAAAATTTGAGGCCTCAAAGCTCTCAGTACATACATAGTAACAACGTAAGGCCTAGCACCTGGCCCGTACAACCCTAGGTGGTCTAACAGCTCTAGCCTGCTGAGTGTGGAAACAGTCAACTGCTCTCGCAACCCTACAAAGCAGCGCGTTGAAGCGCACAGTCGCTCCAACCGTGTACACCTGCATGGGCCGCGGCACCTCATCTACCGTCGGCTTGGAAACGTCTACTGTCAACCCACTCAGGTTGGCATAGACCCCATCCATCTCTGCAACGGCAGCATGTACGACAAGACCCACGACTACTCCCTCTCCTCTCTCTCCTCGCAGAAGAGAGACTCCCACTGGTCATACGGGGCCCACATCTGCACACACATGTTGTTAACTTGTCAGCACTATAACAACAAAAAAATTATTATAAAAACACAAAACATAAAAGTGCAAGGGTTTATTGTTCTTACCTATGTCTCCCCATGCTGCACCCTCGGGCAGCAGCAAGTTAAGATCATCTCTGAAGACCGTACCACTGTACGGGAAGTCCTCTACCATCAGTAACTGGCCCTCTAGCCAGCTGAAGAACTCAACACCATATGAGATGATGGGACCTCCACCATGTCGGGCCATCACCTCTGTCCACCTAACCATGTGTGGATCCCTAGGATCCCTGTCATCCAGTGGTACCTAAGGACGCAAGAGGGGAACCCGTTCCAATAAGAACGAGATCACTATCGAACTGTAGCTAAACTGTTTGAGCTCTCCCCGCCGACACTTAGTCAGCTGAGCTCGCATGTTTGTGAGGAGTCCCTCGCACCAGTTGTAGATCTTCCGAGAAATGCAGTCCTCTGCGTATAACATCTGCGACCTGGTGGCTAAGTGAGGAGCTTGGCTCCCTGCCATCCTCGTAATAGTGAAAAGTATGGTGCGCAATGGACATTCCCGCACATCTTTTATGGGAATCTTCCCGCTAGAAGCACGGGTGTGGGGAATACAGTGTTGTAGGATCATGTCACCCACAGTCCGATCACTTCCATGTGATCCAGTAAGAAGCACATTGTCCCCTCTTCGAGACAATCCAGTCAAGAAGTAGATGTCCTCGACATCTATGGTAAGCATGTGCTCACCAATCACGAAATATTGTTGGGCCACATCCCAGCATCGGAGCATATGGGTCAGTAGTGGGATTTGGGCCCTCGTGCCCTGGATCTCGAAGAACTTGAGGAGCCCACAGTTCCTCAATGCTTCCACACATCGTGGATCATTTGCAGCATGTTCATCATCTAGCTCATGCTCCCGTTCACGCTACTCCAAAACCATTTTGGCTGCTGGTAACCTACCAAAAAGGGAGTTTAAACATTGTTAACACTTGCTTCAACCACCAAAAGTTCTTTTTTTTAGCATGGTTTGTGTTTGGTGTTGGACGTTTCCATCGTCGCACCCCGTTATTGCTAACAATGCGACGTCGTCGCAGTCCAGCCATGCGACCTTTGCGACGACTCAGTCTTGTCGCAGTTCCCGAAAGGGCAGACTGCAACGAGCCGAGGACGCAATGGCCCTTCACAAACCAAGCTAAAACCCAAAAAAATGAACCAAATTCAAAAATGTAAACCACTACAATTATGCTGGATGAAGTTTAGAGTTACCTGCTCCGGACGGCGGGTGAAATGGCTGCTCGTTGCTCCCGGAATCGACAAGTGAAGTTTTGGCTCCAAATGGCACTTCTCCTCCCAATTTAGCAAATGAAACAATGGTGACTATATTTGGTTTTTGTTTCTATCTATAAACAAAACGGAATATTCTTTTTTCAAATATTTGATGCCTTTAGGTCATTTGCTATAGTTTGGATCGATTTTATCGCATTTGAACGCTTGGTTGACTACTTGACCTAGTTTCAGAGTGTGCAGGAGTCATTAAGTATCGTTTCACACCATTTTCACATTGGAACGGTCAGCTCAGGTATGAACACCCCTTTTGCATTTTTGTCGTTTTTTTCCATTTATTAGATCGTAATTATTTTATGATGATGAGCTTACTCTTTGTTCTTTCTCGTGCTCTTTAAACCATGAGAATAAGTTACCGAGTTACGATTTATCACTTTTCTGGGCTCGTTAAACTCCCACGGAAAAGGAACCCCCCTGGAGCCTATCTTTAAGCTCTTTTCAGGCTCTTGAAATATGAAAAGATTGCCAAGCGAACTTGTCGCATTCACACTTGTTAAAGAATTTGAATGGTCGTCTTCCTGGTGATAGTTTACCCCTTTTTCGGACCATGGGGCACTACTTACGAAAAAGGTATACTCCAGCCAATCATGACTGGAAGAGTCCTCTCCCGCGTTGTTTTACCCTTTTTCGGGTGATGAGGCTGACTTTACGAAAAAGGACCATTGGAGTCTTCTTTGGTTCTTTTCAGACTCTCTAAACATGAAATGACGACCGAGTTTACCTTCTATGGACTCGTTAAACTCTCACATTGAAGGGCCCGCCATGGGACGAACCCCTCCTATCCCAGGTTCGAAAAATATTTGGGATTGGACTCATCTATGAGATGAGCTATACAGAGCATCTGGTTACCCTCATCAAGCTCGTAAAAAACACATGAGGCACTCATCGTTCATGATGGGGAAAAAGGAAAGCTTTTATGTTACAACCTTATCAGTGGCAGTATCTAGTCATTTCTTGAGCATGGCACTCATCTGCATTTGCATACTACACTTGGATCATCCGTTTGTTCTCGAGTTCCACCTATTTCCTGAGTCTTGTTACTCCTTTGAGTCATTCAAAAAACGCTTCCATCATCAGTTGCATTAAGAGTTGGTACCATAACTCGTCAGGTCAATACTGCCAAGGCATGCCATGCCCATGTTCAAGTATACTCTCACTACTCGTTATCTACAGTCAGTACACCTTCCATCATGTCGGTCTACTCTGAGTCAGTCTCGCATGTCACTGTACCATCTGATCTGCTTTACACATCCTTTGTCGTGTTTCGTGTCGATGATGGGGGATTCATCATGGCCCTCCTTCGACGGATTCATCCTTGTCGACTTCAACTCATCATCCGAGGATTGAATCTAGAAACCAACCAAGTACCTTGGCCCTGCATGCCTCAATGGCAGGTTACCTCGCTTTCGACATGAGTTTACATCATTGATTCTTGATTGAAAGATTTCATCTCGCGTTTGACTTCAACTCATTTATTCACGCTTGATGATATGTACTGTGATACCTTGGGGATCATTGACATTAATGGTGATTTCCCTCGCACTTGTTAACAGTATACATCAATGACCGGTAATCAAGTGGTTTCTACCATGTTCGATGTTAAGACATTTGTAATCACATGGATAGATTCGTATCATTGCGGATTCAGCTTGAAGACCCTAGGGAGTCATGTTTCACCCAGGTTGCGATGGAGTTTGTATTGAGTCATATCACACGGATCCACATTTGCATAGGTCGTGGCTGTGTTATCATCTCATCATGGATCTACGCTTGTGTCTAGTAGCCATGATTGTGTTCAGTCGGTCATTACTACTATGGATTTGCAATGTATTGGTCGACAGCCATGTTGTATGCATATGAGACAGTGTACTCAGATTCAGTTGTACTGCAGTAGTGTCCTTCGTCCGACAAGCCATTGCCATTCTTTCTATCAAAGCATTTCACCTGTCCAATTTTTCAACAGCTTCATGCTTTGGGGTGCATTCTGTTACACCTAAAATCCTACCATCCTGAGATTTAGTGTATACATCCCTGAAGTTTCATTGGCTAAGTCATTTACCTGGAAGAGATACCATTGCATTTATTCTAGGTTTTGAGAGGTCGTCGCAGGCTGCACTCATGCAACCTGCGACGTTGCATCTTGCTCTACTGCAGAGTGCGACGAAGTCAGTTAATGGGCAAAACTAGGTCTTTCGAGCTCATTCTCGAAGCCTGCTGACTTGTATCCTTATCCCTGACCTCTTGGGGGAGCGGGCACTCGATTCCTAACCTCTTGGAAGGATCCCCTATCTCTCTCCTACCATATCTCAACCTACCCTATCCATATCCTATCCACTTAGTCCTATATAAGTGAAGCTCTACCCCTCTCCAAAGGAAGGAAGTCTATAGTGTCTACATGCTGGTGAAATCATATTGGAGAGATCTCTAACTCATCCATTGAGAGACTCACACTTCCTTGAGAGGATATGGCAATTGGCTTGGATGGAGAAGGGCTACTACGTTAAGCCTTGGTTGTAGTCTATTCTTATCTATGTACTTTCCCGATTTACAGTAATATAAACGCTTTCCACCAATATTGTTTATGTGTGATGATATTGTGTAGTTTACCTGCTTAACTGTTTACTTAGATCTCTTATTGTATAGATGTTCTTTACTCGTTTACGTTGTTCTATGTGTCTTGACAGGTCTTGCAGCTGAGATCTAACGACCGCGAGACGTGGAGCAACATCCAGGAAGAAAGGATTGCGAAGTTAAGGTAAGACATCTAGTCACTTGATCCTTAATCAGATCTAGGAAAGTAGTTTGTAGTCTGTACTATTTGTTATAGACTCACATTGAGCTAGGGAGATCCGGCTCACGTCCGCTCGAGTGGATTGTTTGTCAAACAAATCTGGCGACCATACTGGGGAAAGAACATTGCTTTGTAGTTGTCAATTTGAATGTCGTTTTTCAGTTGATTTCTTGCCAAGCCATTATATTTTGTCATTTCCTTCTTGAGTTGATTTCACCATCAGATCTTCACTTTGAAGAGTCTGATTAGCTTCCTTTGAGTTTGTACTTCTCATTTGCAGACCTTTTTTATGCTCATTACCTGGAGAATTGGTTCATTTTTTAACTTAGATCTCACCTGTCGCACCTGGTCAGTGTACCCATAGCGACACTGTGTTGTTTTTTATCTCTGTTCTTTGCCTGTTAGTATGTCATCGCATCCCTTCCATTGGTATACTGTTAGTATGTTATTTCAGCCATTGAGCTAGTGCGGACAACAGTGAATGGTGTGACCGAACCATGGGTTGTTTTTGTGGAGGCTATAGTTGGCAGGGAGAACATAGCTTCATGGGATAGAATCTGGGATGACTTTGTGCAGGAGGAGACCAGGAGAGGTCTTGTACAGGGCAGCTCTTCACAAAGTAGGGAGGATGAAGAAAATGTGGCTTTGATTGAAAAAGGGAAGAAGAAATCCAAGAAGGGCCCTGTTATCAACTGATTTGTACAAATAAGTTGAAACCTTCTTGAGCCGCCAGTGTTGGAACACGTCAGTGTTCACTTCCAGAGTATCTGGGTTTCATTGTATTTGGGTCTAGCCAGTTTTGTTTTTGAGTCGACATGACCATGGCCCCATGGGGGTTTGTATCAAAGTGTGCTAGTAGGGTCTGAGTGGCTCGGTTCCCCATGACTGGATTAAACAACTAAGGTATTCCAGGGAGTTTTTTCACCGTCAGATTATACTTTGCTTCAGGCGAAATATAATCTCTTGGTTTTTCTCCCGCTTCCTCCAAAGCTGGAATGCCCGATTTTGCAAATTTGGCCATGGGGGGTTATTAGGATCCAACTATAATGTATAAACCTACTAGACACTATTAGAATGGGTTTTGGTCATGTCCTAGGTCTCTAGGACCCCCAGAAAAAAATTTCGAAAAAATTTTACCGGACGCGTCGAAATTGGGGTTTTTAATTTTTTAATTATTTTTAAATTTTAATTAAATTTCTCTATAGTTTAAATAGAGAAATTTGGGTCTGTAATTATGTCAGTCATCCGGGGTCCGAATTTAGTGTTTGATGGCTCGATTCATAAGCCAAAAATCACACATGACCCGTGGAGCAGCTAAACCCAACTTTCGGATGTCAATTCAGCCTCATAATTAATATTTTCTCTGAAAAGTCATTTACAGAGAAATTATTAATTAAAATAATAAAATTGATTATTTTGGAGATAATCCAAATCTCTCCAAAATTAATCAATTTGATTAAAATAAAAGGCTAAATGACATGGCAATGAGCATTTAGGAAGATTCCAATCAACTCCAAGCCCACCCAGTCATCCATCCAGTCACCAGCAAAGGATCTTCTTGAGCAAATTCGCCCTCCTTCATGAGAAAATCGATTTATTGATGTGTCAATTCATGATTGGGTTGGTGGCTTGCATTTAAAGCTTGAGGTAGGCGCCCTATGACTCACCTTATCCACCATAGCTTGGCTCCTTGCAAATTCGAGTTACACCTACCTATTACCACGTGTCTCCCTCACAAACTAGCTCGCATATCCTACCTTCCTCACGTCAATCTTCATCAAAGTCGAGTTTTAGCTTTGTTGGAGTTTGTTGGTTGGTTAGTGATAGTTCCCATGCAATCACGAGTGGTATTGGCTTCTTCCAAAGTCGAGTTAGCACCCACTACTCTCCACATGTCTCCACCATACCTCAATTCGCCCCTCCACATGGCTCATGTCTCCTCTACCCTAGCTCGCCTTTCCTTGTTGTAGGGTGTTCATTGGGTCATGCTTTCATTACCAACCTACCCCAAAGTCGAGTTTGCCACATGCCCACTCCCACTAACCTCAAAGCTCGACTTTGGCCTTTGTTTACCTCTCCAAGCTTAAGATTTGATTGGAATTCGACCTCCATGCCATTGCCAAACTCGACCTAGGGTTTAGCTTATTGTTTTTAGTATAAAGAGAGGCCCATTAGGGGCTATTATCTCATGGATTTTTGGATGCGAGAAAACTCTGCCGAGAATTGTAATACTTTTATGCACATATTGGAATAAAGATCAAGACTTTGGAGGTCCATGTGTTTTCAAATTTTGTGGTGAATGTGTCCAATGCATTGAGGTGATATCTTCATATAACCTTCATCTTATTTATGCAAGTGTTCTTTCAATATTGCTAGCTCTAGAAGGCTATTTTTAGTCCATGAGAATAGTCATTTGTTATATTCAAGTTGATTATGTGTGTGATGTTTTCCAAAGATTTAAATGAGCAAGAAGTATTCGGTTATACCAATGTTGATTTAGTCTTGGTTATCTAACATACTAGCATTTGATTTCACTTGTATTTTTGAGTGTGTTGGGGTTTTTCAGGTATTGTCAAAGGTGAAGACAAGTGTGAGCTAGGTTGCATCTAGCTTGACTTCACAAGCAAGGAATTTTCCCACTAATATATTTTGTTTTGCAGGATCCTCAAGTTCCTTTGTCTTTTCTCCAAAACCAAACTATAAGGAGCTCTCTTCCTCACCTATCAAAGTTTCAAAAAATCTACTTTTAAAAAACTTGGTTACCTTAGATTCGAGCTTCCTTCCTCTAGCTCTCCCCTCACCTTCATTTTGAAGTCTCCACCTTAGTCTCTTTCCATTCATCCAACCCCCTTTAGCCCCACCTTCTTGCTCTCATCCCCTCTCCTCATTGGTCTCCTCCCCCATTCGTTTTGTCTTCTTTTGCCCTCTCGTCCATCATAGAAGCTAGCCATCTTCTTCCTCTCGTCTTAGCTATCTAGTGCCTCCCTCCTCTTCTTTTTAGTTTCCATCCTTCATCCCATTCGTCCCATCTATCTCCATCTAGTTTTAGTCTCACTCCTAGTCCAACCCCTAGTCCCCATTCTTCACTCTCTTTTTGCCCTATTCCTTAACCCTACAACCTTTCTCTCATCCTACCTCACTTAGATCCCTTCACCTTCTCTCCTCGTCCACTCCCTTTTAGGCCCTAAATCACATCAAAACAACAAAACAAAGGAGTTAGTAGTATTTAGTGTTGGATCTCATTACTTGGTTATTTGGTAGTTGTTTTTGCATAGTTAGATCTCATAAAATAAATATCTTGCATTTGTCTTTTGAAGTACTTGGTCATTTTCATATCCATAATATCATAGATTGCATGTAGCTAGTATATTGTTTACAAACTTTTACATTTTCCAAAAGATAGAAAATTTTGCACAAAAAATATTTCAAAATTTTTATACTTTAGATCTCATTTCTAGGACGTTTCGAGAGTTTGTTGTTCGCTGGTCCGTTTCGCCATAGTTAATATTTTATGATAAAATTTCATGCATTCAACATTTTAGAACCTATTTTCCAAATCTAGACTTAGTTTAGTTTCATTTTTTTTGTTGGATTTGACTAACACTAAAGGGTGCTTGTAGTTTCACTTTCACTTGTGTTGTAGGTTTGATAAGAGCAAGCTCAAGAAGAAATTTTGAAATTTAAAAAGAGGAGAAGTTAACCAAAGTGAAGAGAAGGTCAAAATTGCAAAAGCCAAGAAGAACAATGAAAGCAAGAAGAGGATCTTAAACCAAACAAATCAAAACCATTATCCTTTGTAAAAGCTTTTAAGAGCTTCTTAGCTTTCCTCTATTTTATTTTTCAAAGTCCTTCAAAGGGTTAGAAACCCAAGGCATTTGTAACCGCTTAATAAAAAGTTTCAAGTGGAGGGGGTCTCCACTTTTTGGGTCTTCTTCCCCATTTGGGGAAGAGTGTTGGGTCTTGTGGTTTGGTTTAACTTAGTTTATGTTTCCATGCTCTTAGATTAGTTTCTATTTCATTAAGTCATTTGGTTATTTATCTTCCATATCTACTTACCCCCATGCTCTCCCGAGTAGGGTCATTGACCTGAAAGAGATTCTTGGGTAGTTTAGAGTTATCTTTGTTTACTATTATCTTGTTTCTCTTCCAATCCTTGACCAGAGAATAGCTAACTTTGGGATCGTATCCCAAAGGCCACATAGTTTTGTGGTAGCTTCTCGCTCCCCCATCAACTTCTTGTGGACATCCAGCTAGCTGGAAGGTTTCCAGGATTGGTGGTTTCTAGTGGTTGATCTTGTTCGGAGATCAATCCCACCTAGTAGATTAAAGTGTGTGTGGTAGAACACTAGATTTATTTACCTTGCAAGCATTATTGTTGGTGGTGATTTATATCTTGTGATCAATACTACTGCTTAAAATCTGTTTCAAGTTAAGATATACTGCTACTACTTTCTTTCTGCTTCATAAAATAAACCAAAGTCTCTTGAACTTGGCCAAAATCCAAGTCAAGAGCACCCTCTATCGGAGGTCATTTTAGTTTCTTGCATTTCCCTGCATTAGGCATTGTTAATCTAGCAAGTCTCTTGAACTGTGGTCATAAGACCAAGTCAAGAGCGCTCTCTGTCGGAGAGTTGAACAAGGCTTTCTAATAATAAAAAATTCCCACTCACACACCCTTTAATTAATTTATCTTGGTTTCTGTCCTACACCCGTATGCTCCGCCAACCTGAAAAGGTTGGGCTAGTACTCAGAAAGGTGGAAGACTTGTTAATTTGCAAGTGAAAATGTAATTAAAACTTTCACCCCCATAACCAACGAACCGGCGTTGACATAAAGTACTTTAATCAGCTCTCAGGGGAGGCGCCGGACCGCCCAATCTGTGACACGGTGGCTGGTTAGCATTGCGCGCCTCGCCGTGATTCCAGACAGGCCCCGACAGGTCTCTTAAAAGAGCTGCTTAAAACTACTTTCCGGACACTCTTTGAATACCCTTGGTTTTAGCCCTAATAATCAAGACAATTAAAACTTTAAATTTACCAAGATAAGCTGCATAACGTTCTCACAAACTTTCAATTCAAGCACTTGTATCAAGTTTTCACAATTCACATTTAATTCTTGACTCCATAAGGCACTGGTCCTTTATCTCATATTTTGCTTGCTTAAAACATCTACATTGGAGTTATCTGTTATATTTCGTGAAAATTGATTGACTTATTGCCCAAGTGTATCTTTCATCTTGTGTTTGCAACGTGGATTGCGTTATCTTGTCTTATATTTAATCTTTATATTTGTCTCTCATCTCAAAAAACTCCTAAAAAACACCCATCCGCATCACAACACCTAAAAACACTATAAATACAAGAGCCTTAGTGAAACTCCCTTTTAGGGACTACCCCCCTTGGCTTCGTTAGGAGTTTGCCTAAATGGAGGAGCTGGGATTCAGGTGACAGTACCTGGCTCATTGCTTGCCCCCAAGGCCACACCTCTCTCACTTGTAGTGAAGAGACAGCTTTCGAAAGATTTCCGCTGCTGGTGTGCATATTGGCGGACAACAGGCCCCAAGCAAGGTGGGGCTAAGTAGCAGCAGCAGGGTGGACAGAAGAAGGATTTAAGCAAAGTCAAGTGCTTTGCTTGTCAGGGGTTTGGGCACTATGCATCACAATGTCCAAACAAGAAGAAGAAGAAGAAGCAGACAGCAGCCTTAGCAGAGATTGATGATTTTGGAGCGATGTTTGAGAGAGACTTTTCTCTTTGTGTTGGACATGTTGAGAGAGAGAGAGCTTCTACCATCACCAACACTGATTTAGATATTGAGAGGGAGCATTCTTTGTTGATTGGCCATTAGATGGGTGCATCTACCACCACCACTTGGTATATTGACAGTGGAGCTTCGAGTCACATGACAGGTGCTCGAGAGATGTTCTCCAAGCTTTCACAGACAGCTGTAGATGTGGAGGTTTTACTGCGAGATGACACAGTTCTTAGAGTTGTTGGTCGTGCAACCATTACTTTTCAGAGGGACTCCATGAGTCCTATGATTTTGAGGGATGTGTTGTTTGTCCCTGCGCTGAAGAAGAACTTGGTGCCAGTTTCCACTATTGAGGATAAAGGACTTGGGGTATGTTACCTGGATGGACATGTGCGTATATTCCCCAAGACTGCAGGACTATCTACCTCTTTTGTCATTGGGGTTAGATGTGGGAAACTATACAAGTTCTTATTTCATCCCTAGCATGCTTTGGCACATAGCAGCAACAGTGAGCTTTGCGACCTTTGGCATCGGAGGATGGCTCATTTACATCATCCAGCTCTGAGATTGTTGAGGAGCATGGTTACAAGTCTACCATAGTTCAGCACAGAGCACAGTGATGTATGCAGAGGGTGTGCTTTGGGAAAGTACACCAAGACTGCTTTTCCAAGCAGTGACAGCAGGTCAGCAGGAGTGCTTGATTTCATTCACTCATATTTATGTGGTCCTATGTCATAGGTTTCCTTGACAGGATTTGAGTATTATGTGACATTCATCGATGACTTTTCCAGGAAAACCTCGATCTACTTCTTGAGGAGCAAGAAGTCAATTGATGTCTTGCGGATCTTCCAAGAGTTCAAAGCTCTTGTGGAGAATCAGACAGGGAGGAGGATTCGGGTTCTAAGATCAAACAATGGGGGCGAGTATACCTCCAATGAGTTCAATGAGTTTTGCATACAGGTGGGCATACAGAGACAGTTGACAGTACCATATACTCCTGAGCAGAATGGAGTAGCTGAAAGGAAGAATAGGGCTATTGTGGGAGCAACGAGAGCTATGCTTCATGATCATAGTCTTCCTTTCTTTCTTTGGGAAGAGGCTTGCAGTACAGTTGTTTACCTTCTAAACAGGAGTCCCCACCGTACCTTGGGGAGAAAGACTCCTGAGGAGATGTTCACAGGCAAGAAGCTTGAGGTTGGTCATTTTCGAATATTTGGTTGATTGACTTACTCTCATGTCCCTTCAGAGAAGAGGACAAAGTTGGATCCCACTGCAGAGAGAGGCATCTTTGTGGGCGATGATGAGACTTCGAAGGCTTTTCGTATTTATCTTCCTGCGCAGAGGAAAGTTGTTGTGAGGTGGGAAGTGAGATTTGAGGAGGAGAGAGCCTTCAAGAAGTCTAGAGAGTTGGAGTATGAGGAGCCACTGGCTTCTACACCTCAGGTGACACGGGTATCTTCAGTTTAGAGTACTAGATCACAAGTTTCCTGAGTGACTAGGCCACAGGTTATAGGCACAGGTTCTATAGGTACAGTGGTACAGCCAGCAGGTATTTCGGGGACAGGTTCTGGATCTCAGGTCACAGGTTCACCAGTTGCAGCTACCGGATCACGGGGTTCACCAGTGGTTGATTCATCAGCTACAGGTACACAGGTTGTTGGGCCATCTACTTCTGGCAGTTCTTCAGAGGATGAGAGACCAGTTAGGGAGCCACCTCCAGGGAAGAGGAAGCCTAAATGGCTTTGTGAGACCTTGAAGGAAGCAGAGTCATTTGGTAGGCCCCAAGACCTAGTTAGGACAGTTGTGATGCCTGACAGATTGGGTATGGCATTAGTTGCTAGTCTTCGTGATTCAGAGCGTTCTACTTTTGAGGAGGCCTCTCACCATCAGGTTTGGAGAGATGCCATGATGGAAGAGTACCATTCCATCATGAAGAATGATGTATGGGAGATCGTACCGAGACCAGAGGGGAAGTCAGTGGTGACTTCCAAGTGGATTTACAAGATGAAGCATGTTGCAGATGGCGATGTGGAGAAGTTCAAGGCTCGTTTCATGGCACGAGGTTTTTCACAGATAGAGGGAGTAGATTATGATGAGACCTTTGCGCTGGTTGCTCGGCAGTGATTTCCATGGCAGCAGATATGGGTTGGAAGATCCACCAAATGGATGTGAAGACCGCATTTCTCAATGGTCTTCTGCAGGAGGAGGTTTATTTGGAGCAGCCTCAGGGCTTTGAGATTCATGGGAGAGATTCTCATGCGTGCAGGATGAAGAAGGCCTTGTATGGTCTGAAGAAAGCTCCTCGAGCTTGGTATTCCAGGATTGATGCATATCTGATGTCGATGGGATTTCAGAAGAGTGAGGCTGATCCCAATCTTTACTTCATTATGGTTCATGGGGATCCACTCATTCTTCTGTTGTACGTTGATGATGTGTTTATCACAGGGGAGGAGCGTCTCATTGCAGCTTGCAAGAGAGATCTTGCTTCAGAGTATGAGATGACAGATATCGGGTTGATGCACTATTATTTGGGGATGGAGGTTTGGCAGTGTTGTCACCCAAAACTGACATGCGTGTGTTGAAGCCCAAAAAAGAACACACCAGCTCGATGACAACTCTCAAGAGAGAAGCCAATGTCACCACAATCCTCTCTTCTCGCTTCAGGTTGGCTCTTCTCCAACTCAAGGGGGGTATCCCTAGGGTAGGATCGCTAAGGTAGGTGCAACGGAGGGCGGGGTGAATTGAAGAGGCTGCCTTAGAGAAACAGTTGTAACAAAAAAAGGGTATTTTGAATAAGCGATGGGAAAGAAGGGAGGATCAATCCTCGGGGAAAGACCAGTGTCAGTACCGGAAGGGAGAATGGAGTCAAAAGAGAACTCAGGGGAGCCTTATGCTTCATACAAGTGAGAAATGTTAGAATGCTCAAACAATCAGATCTAAATCAACATTTCGTACAACAGAATACTAATGTCCATCCAAATATTAATCATTTAGCATAATTAACCAACTTAACAACTGTAAATAGCTAATCTATTGTGCTTCAAGAGCCTTCACAAGCTAGATTTGCTCTACAGCTTATAATGAAACCCGCAGCTATGAAAGAGATGCTCAATCTGTCCTAAAAACCCAGCATGGTATTTTCTATTAAGTTCGAGGGAAGGAAACTCCCAAAAGTTTTTCCATGTTTACAGTGCAGGAGGCTCTCCTCTTTATAGGCCCAAAAAGGCTCTCTTAAAACAAAAAGGAGAATAAAAAATAATAATAAAATAGAAGAAAAAGTGGGTGAATATCCACTTTCCTCTCCAACGAATACCTGACCACCCACTTGACTTAATTTACTGTTTTCCAACATAAAGTGGACTGGGCTCAAATAGCCACGCGTTATCAATTACCAGCCAGAACCTTTAGAAAACTCCACGCAATAATGTCAATTAGAAGGAAATCGTGCTGTAGCTTGGCATATAAACTCAGTGGACACGCTCACTGCTCCAAAATTCCATTTAACAGAAACTGCCTTGGATTGCTTCATGACATGACCTTAGTTTTAGGTGTAAACTCGGGTGTGTGCCAATTATCCTATTGAACCCCGAGCTATGGCATCGAACCTAACAGTGCATCAAATAATCAACTTCCAGTGAAGCTGTAATTCCAAGGCTCTAAACTCCACATAATCGGCTGCCAAAAAGTTTTGATGAGAAGATGACCCGTGGCCTGGTTTAATCGGCAGGGTTTAAGTCCAAATAGGTTTTTCGAGGAGCCGCAAGGAGGTGACCGGTGGCAAACGCGACCTTACACAACTCACTGCAAAACTCGTGGAGATATAGATCTTTATCTGACTCTGGCGTTTAACACGAATTTGGGTTCTCGCTGCACACCCACGAAACCATATGTTCCCACTGTAAATGTTGCCCTTGTTTGAAACCGAAACCCTGAGTCTTTTAGCGGAGTGCGCCCAGCTCCAACGAAAAGGGAGTGTCTCCTTTAAATACTCCGGGCAAGGTGACAATGGTGGGACTGAATCACCCTCATACCGTATTTAAAGCTTCAGTGTTTCACAGCTCGAGTGATTTCCTTTGATAATCGGTGCTCCCTTATTATGACACAGCCTTCAAGACTCGTTATCGAAATTTTGGATGAACTGTAATGAGTCAAGCCTTCACTCCGATAGAACTCAACTTGAGCGTCAATAGATGCATTATCATAATTTCCAGCAGCTTTGTTAGCCTCAGCTTCTTCAAAAACATCAAAGCATCTGTAATGTTGAGAAATAGCAAAAGTATCGCTGCTTCTCCACAAAAATCTCTCCAGAATTTGATATGGATCAACTACAAGCTCAAGCTTTTCCATCAAGTCATAAAGAAAAACACACATTAGGAAAAAACCTATGGAGCAACAACTTCGAAATCTTCTTTGAATGCCTTCATTTATAGTGAAGTCCAGATGAGAAAAAACAAAAATCAGGCTGAAGACATATTCATACTTCAAAGGAGGAACAGTCCGATTCTCAGCTCGACAGAGGCCTCTTAACAGAGCTTTCCGAGCATGTACAATGAAATGTCTAGTTGGTGACAGAGATGCAAGAGTATTGATGAAAACATCTAGCATATTTCCTGCATCCTTCCAAGATTGGATCATTTTCTGTCTTTGCAGTCATCCAATGATAATCCCGATTCCAATACTCAGGATAAGAAGATTCTGGATCTCAATTGGCATTTTCATTGTCATGCATACCAACGCCCTCATTCCCTACATTCTGAATACAATACCTTGACTTTTAGAAATAGACTGCTCTACGCCACTTAAATTTCCTGCAGCAAAAGCATCCAAGTTGGATTCTTTATGTCTATCTGCATTTTCAGGGTAAATCAGCCTCATACTTGGAACCAGTAGGAGGCTCATTCTGAATTTTATCTATTTCGCATTTCATGTCTTTAAGGTTGTTCCAGAAAAATGCAAACACTCAATACGCCTTTTCTTGGTTTACATAATGTTGATGTATATGTAACTTTGGAATGTATTTCATCTCTGTATTTTATATATATTTATTGTACCCTTATAAGAGATGTGTCATTCCTCTATAAGGAAGTGTCGTCATGTGGATTGACAAGTGTCACAAGTGTGTGTACTTGTCGATGGGTTATTAGACCACCATGTGGGGTCGGCCCTGAATTATATATATTATAATGTGGATGTACCTAGCTAGACAAGTCGGCCCCATAAGGTCACTGGGCAAAAAGGTTAGTATAAATAGAGATCGGAGATCTCTATTTTACTCACTCGGAAAAGTAACTCACTCTCACTCAGAAAGTGGCGCACTAGTGAGGAGGAGGATCATCTGCTACTAGGAGACTATCTCAGTGTATTTTGGTTGTACTTTGGTTGAGCCATTGCTCTCTCTATCTCTGAGGAAGTTGTGGGGTTTTTCACCTTAGGGTTTTCCCCACGGAAACTCTATGTCTCTTGTCTCTTATGCTTTTGATTCTTGTGATACTTGTCATACTTATTGTGACTGTCATGCATTGATATACTGCATATGTTATTCTCTCAGTAAAGATCCTAGAGTATTGTGAATTAATGCTCAAAATTTAACATGGTATCAAAGCTAACCCGAGAAGAAGACATTTTGCAGTGACGGAAACTTGAGTTTCTTGTTTATTGGGTTTCTCTCCACAGATTTTGGAAAAGCAGTATAGTAGATTGACTCTACTCATCAAGGCGCATCTATCTGTCCAGTCAGAATTCAATTCCGAGCATTTTCAGATTCGGCCCTAAAAATTAGGGTTTCCACAAAAATAGGAATTTCTGAAATCTGAAGACATAGCTGGAAGCTCCTTGCAAAAATCGAAGTTTAGAGGTTTGGATTGAGATTTGTGGCTTGGTAGATCTCCGGGAAACTCAAACCCTAATTCAGGGCTCTCCCCAGTGAACCCGGGAAGACAAAAGGACAAATCTGAAGGGTAAAGCTTTGCTGATCTCAAATTCTGAATGCACCAAGCTGATCAGCTCATCAAGGCGCATCTTTCTATCCTTTCAGAAATTTGAAATTCACATTTTGAATTTTTAGGGTTTTTCTGACAAACCCTAATCCAGGACCAGATCCAATTTTCAGCATTTCAAGTGGTAAGATCTAAATCTTTTCTATTTCCATTTGAAGTACTCTTTAAGATGTCTCACCACACCAAGCTTGAGGATAAGCTTGAAGGAGCTGATAACTTCCGAGCTTGGAAGTATAGGATTGGGTTAATCTGGAAGAAAATGAGTTGGACTCATGTGAAAGAAGACATCCCTATCCCAGAGGATGAAGAGGCCAAGGTATTGCATAAGAATAACTTGGTCAAGGCAAAGAGAATCATTGTTGATTCCATTAAAGATCATCTCATACCCCATGTGTCCTCTCTAAAGACACCCAAGGAGATGTTTGACTCTTTGACCAAGCTATTTGAAGGGAAGAACATAAATCGGAAGATGACCCTGCGGAACCAATTGAAAGGAGTAAAGTTTCAGAATGGAGAAACCATTCAATCTTATTTTTCAAGGGTCTCCCAGATCAAGGAACAACTAGAAGCAGTGGATGAAATGGTGGAGAATGGTGAAGTGGTGATGACCACTCTAAATGGCCTACCCAGGTCATGGGATTCCTAAGGAATTTGTGCATGGAAGAAGTTGATCTCCTTCAGTAGACTACGGGAAGAATGCTCACAAGAAGAAGCAAGGCTTGTGGCACGAGAAGAAAAGATGGGGAATGAAGATCAAGCTCTCACAGCTCACACCAAGAAAGGGAAGTCCAAGAGAGAGCCATCTCACTCCAAGAAATCTTCACATCACTTCAAAGAAACAAGAATATGCTTCACTTGTAATGAGAAAGGACATATTGCCATAAATTGTCCCAAGAACAAGAAGGACAACAACAACTCCAACAAGAAGAAGAAGGGCAACAAAAGAAGGTTCATGCTCATGCTGCCGAGGATGATGAACCACCCAAGAAGAAGGCTAGGGCAGAAAGTGATGATAACTCATCAAGTGAAGAAGAGTATGTTCTAATCTCTACTCTCACAGGTACCATCTCCCATAGTTGTAATGATTGGTTGATTGATAGTGGGGCTTCCAAACACATGACTGGGTTTAAGGAATCTTTTGTGAATCTATCTGAACATGAATCACCCCATAAGGTGAAACTTGGGGATGATTATCAATACCCAATCAAAGGAAGTGGTGAAGCCTCCTACAACCTAGATTCTGGAAAATCTTTGAAGATGAAAGAAGTTCTTTATGTACCTGGGCTCAAGAAGAACTTACTCTCAATTTTTGCATTGGATGCAAAAGGTATGAGGGTTGCATTTGTGGATGGCCAAGTCCTAATGTGGCCAAAGGAGAAGACCATAGATGATGCAGTAGTGATTGGAGAGCAAGAGGGAGGTTTGTATAAATTGAAGGGACAACCTAAACATGCCATGGTGCATGAATCCATGGAGCCAAGTGAACTTTGGCATAGAAGACTTGCTCATATGCACTATAGGGCACTTCCAATTGCAAGCAAGGCTGTAGAGGGTCTTCCTGAAATCAAGACCAAACATAAAGGTGTTTGCAAAGGATGTGCAAAAGGTAAGAACATTAAGAAGGCTTTCCCAAGCAGTGAAAGCAAGGCAAAAGACATCCTGGAAATCATCCACTCAGATGTATGTGGTCCTATGTCATCCAGTTCTCTAAGTGGGTATGTTTACTATGTCTCATTTATTGATGACTTCTCCAAGAAGACTTGGGTATACTTCTTGAAGAACAAAGATGAGGTGTTTGATAAGTTTAAGGAATTCAAAACCTTGATGGAGAATCAAACTGACAAGAAGATCAAAACATTCAGATCCAACAATGGTGGAGAATTCACCTCAGGTGACTTCAAGAAGCTTTGCAGTGATTCAGGGATTAAGAGGGAGTTGACTACTCCTTACAATCCACAACAGAATGGAGTTGCAGAAAGGAAGAACAGAACAATCATGGAAGCAGCAAGAGCAATGCTCCATGACCAGGATCTACCTATGCATCTATGGGCAGAAGCAGCTAGAACAGCTGTATATGTGCAGAACAGAACACCCCACAAGATATTGGACAACAAGACACCAGAAGAGGTCTTTTCTGGTAAGAAACCTGAAGTCAGCAATCTCAGAATATTTGGTTGTCCAGTATACACTCATGTCCCAAAAGAAAAGAGGACTAAACTAGATCCTTCAGGAAAGAAGGGTATCTTTGTGGGTTACAGTGAAAGCTCGAAGGCTTACAGAATATACTTTCCAGGGTTCAAGAAGATTGATGTCAGCAAGGATGTAACATTTGATGAAAACTCAGCATTCATCAAATCAAGGAAGGCACCTATCGAAGTTTATGAAGAACCTAAAGAAACCAGATTTCAAGACACTACCATGACTAAAGCAGTTCCAGAAGTTGTTCGTGAGTTTGAAGATCCACAAGAACCTGTAGATCCACCCCGTGAGGATAACTCTCACAAGAGGAAACCTGCATGGGCTAGAGAGCTCATTCAAGATGCAGAAAGATTTGGCATTCCAAAAGAAGATCACAGAGCAAAGAAGAGAACCAGATCACATACCAGCTATGTTGCTTTACTCTGTGACATTATGAACAAAGAGCCATCCAGTTATGAAGAAGCAGCTGAAAAGAAAGAATGGAAGGATGCCATGGTTTAGGAATACCAATCAATAATGAAGAATGATGTTTGGGACGTTGTCCCAAGACCTAAAGAGAAGTCTGTTGTGACTTCCAAATGGATTTACAAAATCAAGCATGCTGCAGATGGCAGTGTGGAGAAATACAAGGCAAGATTCGTAGCTCGTGGCTTCTCTCAGAAAGAAGGAATAGATTATGAAGAAACTTTTGCACCTGTAGCCAGGTACACTTCCATCAGAATAGTACTTGCCCTAGCTGCAGCAATGAAATGGAAAATACACCAGATGGATGTCAAAACTGTTTTCTTGAATGGTGTAGTTGAAGAGGAAGTATATGTGGAGCAGCCACTCGGTTTTGAAATACATGACAGGGAGTCATATGTGTGCAGATTGAAGAAAGCCTTGTATGGCTTGAAACAAGCTCCCAGAACTTGGTATGGTAGGATGGGCAGTTTCCTATCTAGTTAGGGCTTTACCAAGAGTAAAGCGGATTCCAACCTTTACTACAAGGTTGAAGAAGGGAATCCTGTGGTTCTACTCCTGTATGTGGATGACTTATTTGTAACAGGAGATGACAGATTGATTGCAGATACGAAGAGGAAGCTTGTTGCTGAGTTCGATATGAAATATTTGGGAATGATGCATTATTTTCTAGGTATGGACGTGTGGCAGAGTGCAGGTGGGATTTTCCTTGGTCAAGGGAAGTACACAGTAGATATCCTGAAGAGATTCGGGATGATGGATTGCAAGGCCATAGCCACACCTATGGCATCGAATCTGAAGCTTCTATGTGATGCTTCATCTGAGCCGGTTGATGTCTCTTTGTATCGTTAGATGATTGGGTCCTTGATGTACCTGATGAACACGAGACCAGATATTTGCTTTGCAGTGAACACATTGAGTCAGTTCCTGACAGATCCAAGGAGTGTTCATCCGGTTGCTGTAAAGCATGTTCTGAGGTACCTGAAGGGTACAGTGGATTATGGGCTCAAGTATGATGCGAATCAAAAGTTTAACCTATAGGGTTATGTTGATTCAGATTGGGCTGGCAGTGCTGCAGATAGGAAGGGCACATCTGGATGCTGCTTCAGTATGGGATCAGGTGTGATCTCTTGGTTTAGCAAGAAGCAGTCCTGCGTAGCACTGAGTACAGCTGAGGTAGAGTATGTTGCAGCCTGTTTAACTAGTTGTGAGGCAGTATGGCTATGGAAGCTACTGTCTGAGTTATTTGATCTCCCATTGGATGCTACTGGTATCTTCTGTGATAACCAGAGTTGTGTGAAGCTGTCTGAGAACCCAGTGTTTCATGACAGGTCGAAACACATAGAGATCAAATATCACTATATCAGGGATATGGTGCAGAGAGGAGCTGTGAAGCTCCTGTATGTTGCGACGGACGAGCAGATTGCAGATGTGCTGACGAAGCCACTAGCCAGGGTGAAGTTCGAATACTTCAGAGAGAGGCTTGGCGTTCTTCAGATCGAGGACACTTCGAGGACGAAGTGATGGACACATTTGCTGAAGCCATTCCAAGCATGTTGGAAGGAGGATCCTTCACATGGCTGTGGATGTAAGCGCTAAATGATGATGAGCATCAGGATGATGTTCTAGTTTCTGCTTTGTATGATCTGTTGGATCATTTATATGTATATGTATGTACGCATCATGTTGGATGCTGGATATGATCAGTTGGATCATTTATATGTATGTACGCATCATGTTGGATGCTAGATATGATCAGTTGGATCATTTATATGTACGTACGCATCATGTTGGATGCTGGATATGATCGGTTGGATCATGTGTATGTATTTTTGTATATGCATCATGTTGGATGCTTGGACCATGTATCTGTATATGTGTCAGATGGATACATTGTATGATCAGGTAGATCATGTATATTGATATGTATCAGGTATGATCAGGTAGATCATGTATGTTGATGGATACATTGTGTGGATCATGTATCTATGTATCAGGTGGATACACTATGTATGATGATATGTATCAGGTAGATACTTGGTGTGCATCAGATGGATGCATTGCATGATCAGGGTGATCGTGGATGACGAGTTTCTCCAGATGACATGCAGTAGGATGTTGCAGTGATGATGATCAGGATGATCATGTACATCAGAATGATGTATGATGAGTATCAGATGATACTCTGTGGCCGTGGAATAGGTTGTGCAAATAAGCATGTAATTTGTGCCCTGGGAGATTTGCAGATGGTCTTTCGAGGTTTTGCCTATGGCATGTAATTCGTACCCTGGGACATCTGGCAAATGCTCTTTCGAGGTTTTGCTTGAGAGGACATATAATTTGTGCCCTGGGAGATCTGCAGATAGTCTTTCGAGGTTTTGCCTATGGCATGTAATTCGTACCCTGGGATATCTGGCAGATGCTCTTTCGAGGTTTTGTCCTATGGCATGTAATTTGCTCCTGGGAGATCTGGACAGGATGAAAAAGGCCTCAGATGCTTCAGCCAGGTTTTGCCATGACCACATGTAATTTGCTCCTGGGAGATCTGGACAGGATGAAAAAGGCCTCAGATGCTTCAGCCAGGTTTTGTGGTGAGATCACATGTAATGTGCTCCTGGGAGATCCAACAGGTAGAGCTGTGTGCTCATAACAGCCTGAGATGCTTCAGCCAGGTTTTGTGATGGGTCACATGTAATGTGTTCCTGGGAGATCCTACAGGTAGAGCTGTGTGCTCGTAATAGCCTGGGATGCTGCAGCCAGGTTTTGTGATGCACGTAATAATTCCTGAGGTTTCCACAGTATGGCCAGTGATGATGAAGACTTGCAGGTGGTGGGCCTACATCCAGTATGAAAAAGGACTGGCTCTGTAGAACTTCCTATGACGAGTAGAGTCAGAGATTGGTTGAGATAGCAACAGCAATGACGATGATGATGACGATGCATCGATGACGATGATCCCGAGAAGAAGACTTGTCTAGCAGAACTGTGTCGAGAAATACCTTCCTAGTTAAGAGGGAGTGTTGATGTATATGTAACTTCGGAATGTATTTCATCTGTGTATTTTATATATATTTATTGTACCCTTATAAGAGATGTGTCATTCCTCTATAAGGAAGTGTCGTCATGTGGATTGACAAGTGTCGCAAGTGTGTGTACTTGCCGATGGGTTATTAGACCACCATGTGGGGTTGGCCCTGAATTATATATATTATAATGTGGATGTACCTAGCTAGACAAGTCGGCCCCATAAGGTCACTAGGCAAAAAGGTTAGTATAAATAGAGATCGGAGATCTCTATTTTACTCACTCGAAAAGTAACTCACTCTCACTCAGAAAGTGGCGCACTAGTGAGGAGGAGGATCATCTGCTACTAGGAGACTATCTCAGTGTATTTTGGTTGTACTTTGGTTGAGCCATTGCTCTCTCTATCTCTGAGGAAGTTGTGGGGTTTTTCACCTTAGGGTTTTCCCCGCGGAAACTCTGTGTCTCTTGTCTCTTATGCTTTTGATTCTTGTGATGCTTGTCATACTTATTGTGATTGTCATGCATTGATATACTGCATATGTTATTCTCTCAGTAAAGATCCTAGAGTATTGTGAATTAATGCTCAAAATTTAACACATAATGCTCCTATTGATTTGTAATATGCTGCAGTGTCTTTGCATCCAGTCGTGGTCTTCGAAGTTCTGCCTGAAGCAAACCCCGACAGCAACCTATGTGCAGAAGGACATGGTCTTCCCCTACTGCTCTATGGACACCCCTGTAACAATGGGGAGGTAATAGGCAGGAGCCTGGTCATATTTTCCTAGGACAAGGAAAGTATGTTGCAGATATTCTGAGGAGATTTCGGATGGAGGATTGTAGGCCTATGTCCATGCCTATGATTACCTACTAGAAGAAGCTTCATGCTTCTGAGGGAGAGTTGGTAGATCCTACATTATATCATCAGCTCATTGGTTCATTGATGTATCTGGTCAACATCAGGCCAGAATTATGTTTTGCGGTGAACACTCTCAGTCAGTTCATGGTGGAGCCTAGGAGAGTGCACTGAGTAGCTGCGAAACATGTGTTGAGATAGCTTGCAGGGACAGCGGATTATGGTTTGGACTAAAGGAGTTCGGGTGGTGTTAGTTTGGTTGGCTTCACGGATTCAGATTGTGCAGGAAGTGTGATGGATCGGAGGAGCACTTCCGGTTGTTGCTTCAGTTTGGGCTCGGCATTAGTGTCGTGGTTCAGTCAGAAGCAAAAGTCCGTTGCTTTGAGTTTTGTTGAGGCTGAGTACATGGCAGTCAGCCAGGCTAGTTGCGAAGCACTGTGGCTTCACAAGTTATTGGTAGATTTATTTGATCAGGAGCTGAGGCCTGTTATCACCAATCTTGTAATTGCCCCTAATGGTGGATCCGTAAGGATGGTAGAGGGGATAGGCAACCAAAGTGGTGAACCAAGAGAGCCCTACTTCCCAAATGGATGGTTGTCACGCCAACCAAGGAACTCTTTGCTTTTGCTACCAAAGCCAAGATAGCAAGGGGGAGACCCAAATCTACTCCCGATAGGAGAGATCAACCCAATCACCAGATCAAATCAGACAAAGTGAGGTAGGTAAGGTGGCAGGTATGGAACCCTAGATTTAAGGAGACTGAGACACTGTGGAGGCTTAGAGATGATATGACTTGATGAATAGATCTTAAGCACAGTGATTCAGAGATTAGATATGATTCCAGGATTCAAAGCTAGTGTTAATATGGTAAAATTTAGCTGCCTTGGGAAGCCTGACCCTTAAAATAGGGAAACAGACCCAAAGAGTAGATCTGACAGTTAGGGCTTTCTAGCTATGCTTGATTGAGGGATGTGACAATGTCAAAGTATGCAAGCACTCAACAGGGTATCAAACCACAGGAAAAACAGGCAACGCAGGAAAGTCATGAGGGTAGAAGAGAGGCCAGTGCCTTGAGAAATGGGCCAATGGAGTCCCCAAGGGTGACGCCCTTGAGAACCCACCTTGGGATTTACACTAAGCCAAAAACCCATAAATGTTTTGCCAGTTGATCAAGGGGTTTGATCAATAGAATTTTCCAAAGGATTTTAATGAGGGTTTTAATTAAATTTGACATATGGGTAGTTTGAGGAAATAGAAATCTTACCTTAAGAGCGTACTTGATTGATGGAAATGGTTGCTATGATGCCAAGGACAATCCCCACAAAGATCAAATGAGAAGATTTGATGAAGACCAATGCCAAACTTGATGCCCTTGTCCCACACGTGCGCCCTCCTTGCTCCTGCAAAACCAAGGATGAAATCAATCAGCAATACAGAAGCTAAAGGAAATGCAAATGACGAAAAGATACAGAAAGTAGAAGGTCATAGACAGTAATACTCCCTGAACCAAACCAATTTGACGGAGAGAAGAGCAAGGAGAGTCTTCCCCAACCAGTGCGTCCTCCTTGAGCAAATCGACCTCTTCACCTGCAGATGAAAATCGTGTGGAAAAAATATAGCAATAGTAATCACCAATAATCTCAGTGCAATGGAAAGATATTTTCAATCGAACACCAATAGCATTCACCACCACAACACAAGTATCTCCAAAAAAATATTCTATTCCAGAAAACCAAAGCCAAAAGTCTCTTTACAATGAGAAGCTCTCTCCTTTAAATAGGATGGAGAGATACCAAAACCCTAACCACCTTTTGAATGGATGGCTAAGATTAAAAGATCAAAATGTTCTAATCTACAATTGAGATGAGCTCAACATAAAGTACATGGATCAACATAAAAATATAACACATCAATGGACAAAATCGCCCTAGGAGAGGGGGTCCCACTCAACATGATAAAATAAACATGAATAAAGCTCATGGTGGGTCTAGGGGGTAATATCTAACACCCCTAGTGTGTCCCCATGGCACAATAACATCTAATGACCAAGCTAGGCACCAAATCGTGCCCCTCTGGGAAAATCGTGAGCCTCCAAAGGCTCCAAAAAACCATGAAATGTGCAGGAGAAATGAGTGTGGGCCCCACTGAATGTTGAAACTGCTAGAGAAGGGGTGGAAGACATCACACTCATCATCAAAACTCATCCCATGCCATTTCCTTGCCTCAGTAGCCCAAATCGAATTCCTCAGTAGCCAATTTAACCATTTTTAATATGCCTCAGTAACTGTGAAGCTGCCCAAACTGATACATGGAGTGCCTGCGCTGTCAAACTGAGCCCACCAAGCTCTTTGGGAGGGCGTTAATGGTAAAATCAAGTGGTTGGACCACCCCCTCCTCATACAGTGCCCTAGGCAAACCAATCACATCATCTCTCTGCTCTGACAGGCCATTTAACATGGCAAAATGCCACCAAAATGGTAAACTAAGGAAAATCATCACTGTAACTGCCCGAAACTAAAAACCAACTGTCTCATTGGAGTCAGAGAGCCCAAATCTATCTAAGGTGTGTACTCATACACCCTATGGATCTCTGCATGATCATATAAAATATCCAATATGCCCAGACAGATAAAATAATAATAATCTGTAAATGATCAAATAATGCTGCAAATCACAAATCATCATCATAAACCCGTAACCACTGCATAGAACCATCTGGTGACCTGTAATAGACCACATATCATATATCTGCATCATCCGAGGTCTATCCACCTCATGTCCTGTAGTTGACTTTGGTCAAACTAGGTTTGACCAAGTCATCTTGACCAATAATATGACCCAGGCTAACATCAAACTACTGCAACTGTTAGAGGTTAAGACATGCTCTACAAATCATTCAAGTGATAATTATAACAAGTAGTAATCATTTCTCTGGCTATCTAATAACCAATTATAAAGTGTTTTCAATATTTATTATAACTCAAACAAGACTTTCAGGATCATACTCACTTCATAGTTGTGACCAATTTGCTAGTGAAGGGTGAAGGCTGAAACTGAATGGGCTAGGCTAAAGGATGACTACTAACTTGACACTTTGACACTTTGGATATGGAAAGGGGATACACACTCTAGCATATGTTGGATAAGCAGCAACACAAGGGATGGTAGTGTCTCACAAATGGGTAAGTTACTTCATAAGTGCTTATTCACCTTGACAAATGCCTACAATCCACATCAAATACAAGTGAGGCCAACAATCATTTAGATATAACTTTTAAGAACCATTGCTTTTTTTGGGCCTTTGAGTTTTCATAGCCTTGATCCACGTGTGTTCAAAAGCACTTGTTACATGGATTTACATTTATTAAGGCTTTATGATCTACATGTGTTCAGAAACACTTGTTACATAGATTTACATTTCAAAGCCAATTTCATTAGGTTTGCCTTGCATTCACGTGTGTTCAGAAACACTTGTTACATGAATGGGTTTTCATAAGATATACATTTCATTTCCATATACATTGTAGGTAGCAATATCTGTTTCAGGTTTAGCCAACACAACTTAGGCAACTCAGAGCCGAGACACAATAAAACAGGGAAGCTCATCCAACAAAGAGGCTATAGTGGGGGAAGGTCCTCCATGCCACTAGTCAAGTAGTAAGTCGGGATAATCAACAAATTGGAAGGTAATGGATGGGTGGAGACAATGAATAATGAGACCAAGACTAGCAAGCCAAGGATGGTGGGAATGATCACCTCTATTCTCCCTAAGGAGGGTAAAACCAATGAGTGTAGGTCAAGAACTTCTAAGTCTTAGTAAGGACATATATATCATAAATGATACAACCAGGTCCACATATCTATATGATCGCTAGATCATGATACTAAATGCAAAGACATGTCACAAGAATGAGTATAAAGGCAATATAAACCATAACATAAGATAATAAATGTTGCGTCATATACCTGTGCATAACAATGTGAACCATCATTTGTCCACTGAGAACCTGTTGCTGCAACTCTGGGCAATACCAACTACTCTGTAAATGGCTAAATGGCTACATCAGTCATCAAATCTGAGTGTCCTGAGACTCAGCCATGGCATGGGAATAATACTGTTGTCCATAATCAAATAGTGATCCACTATAGATGCTCATCTCGGCATCTCAAATGTAAGGGAACTGGATGAAAAGTGTACTGGAATCTGAAAATAGAATATGGTAGCCCGGCTACTATATATGTGATAACAAGGCCCACAGTGATATACTGTGACAATCAGAGTTCCATTCAGCTATCTGAGAATCCAGTTTTTCACGGTAGGTCAAAGCACATAGAGATCAGGTACCACTTCATCCGAGACTATGTTC
Organism: Larix kaempferi; assembly: GCA_027924585.1. Taxonomy (NCBI): domain Eukaryota; kingdom Viridiplantae; phylum Streptophyta; class Pinopsida; order Pinales; family Pinaceae; genus Larix; species Larix kaempferi. The sequence goes on along the minus strand of BSBM01000364.1, from coordinate 4,226,533 downwards.
ATAGAGGCGCTGTGGAATTACAGTACATTTCCACTGATGAGCAGGTAGCAGACATTCTGACAAAATCCTTGGGGCGGGGCAAGTTTGTTTTCTTCAGGGACAAGTTGGGAGTGGTGCAGAACACCTTCCTTGATAAGAGGGAGTGTTGATTTTTGTACCTAGGAAAGTGTTCCCCTAGGTGATTTTGCCGTAGTCACCAAAAAATGGGGAAATAAAGTGACCCTTGCATTAAATGACTTGAGATGAGCATTTAATTTAACTTTAGAAATTAAAGTGACTTTTTGATAAATTTAAGTGAGGTGAGTGAAATTAATTATTATGAGAATTAAATGTGCATTTATTCTCATCCACACATCTGATTCAATCTGGGCCCTTGGATCAGATGTCTTTTCACTCACCCTAGGTATTCAAACAAAAAGGTAAGGGAAAGGCATTCTTCACACTTTTTGAAGAGAATGAACAAGAGAGAGGTTGATTTCCTTGAGATGAGGAGCAGACAGTAGCAGGAGAGAATTGTTGGCACATTTCCCAAGACAACTGCACAGCACAAATCCCGAGGCAATCTGGGCACAGTTTTCGAGGGTCGTACTGCAGCATTTATTTGTTGAGTCTGTACAGCACAATTTTCCAGGCAGAATTTATGGGCACAAATCCCGAGGTAGTGGGCATAGTTTTCGAGGACCATACTGCAGCATTTAATTGGTGTTCATCCGTATAGTGAGCTGGGTGTGATTCTCGAGGCAGGTGGGCACAGAATTCGAGGGCCGTACAGGCTGTAATTTCTGGCATGAATTTCGAGAAGATGTCTGCACAAAAATCGAGGCAGCTGACTGTGATTTGATGATTGAGATAAGTGTATTTCTGCTGTACTGAGTTTTTCTGAATAAATAAAATATTCTCTCTCTCTGACAGGTTTTCCCCTTGTGGGTTTTTCCAGGGCAATTTGCCAAACATTTCTGAGTACTATAAATTTTGTGGTGTGCATTCATTATTATTTTTCTGCATGTAAATGTGAGTTTCAACTGTGTTTTCTAAGTCTGAAAATGAAATGTAATTTCCAGCCATGATGAAAAATTGGGTTGGGCATTAAACAATATATTTTTTAATTGAAAACCAGGTTGGGTTGTTTCTCAAAAAACTTTCACCCACATGCACAATGGACACGGTGTAGTGGACTAAATCATGATTTCAACCAACAACATCGAAAAGATCTCAAACTTCTCTATTCAAGAACGTCGTGGGGAGTTGATGTCAAATAATAACCTACTTTATATAAAACCTAAATGCCTACAAGGAAAACCAAAACATCAGCAGGATGTTAAAAAAACAACAATGAACAACCGCAAAAATGCAGAAGAAAATCAAAACAGAAATTGGAAAGTCTATCATCAACCTTGACATAATGGAGCAACAAGAAGCATAGACAGAAATTGTAGGGAGATTATGGAACCCATACACACAATCCTCAATAAATGTGAACATAAGAAAGCAGGAGGGCATGTGAAAGACTTCAACAACTTTCCAATAAACCCTTGGTTTGACACAGAATGCAAGGAGACAAGAACAGCATACAAGGAAAATAAAAAACAAGAAGAACCTCTCCTTGTACAAATGGTTAGTCAAATAGAAAAAGTGCAGTTTGTAAAAATTAGATAGAACGAATTGCTCAGAATGGCGAGAAAGAACCCCAAAGCATTTTGGAGGGAGTTGCAAAGGAAAAAGCAAGACCATGAAAATGATGTAACGCTAGATTAAGGGCTTTCATATGCAAAAGGACCCTATAAAATCCTGTCCACGAGGAGAAAACCACCAAAATTCACCATGGAAGGGCTAGTTTTCACAAAGGAGGATGTGGAAGATGGAATCAAAAGATTGGTTGTAAGTAAAGCAAGAGATATCAAAGGGTTGCAAGTATACAATTTGAAGTGGGGCAATGACCTCCTCGGCCAACATATAGCATCAATTTTTCATCAGATAACTGAAAAAGGATTCCCAATTGGTTGGCCAGCGAGTCTCATTTTTCCCGTCTTCAAAAGGGATGAGAGGAATTGTTATCACATCCATGTTAGTTGGAGATACCATGATGCAGATCCTGTGCTAGAGACATGAGTCACTCTTTACATGAGTTTGGTCATCAGTGATATACTATATTTTCGGAGCTAGTCCGAGTACTTCAGAGCTCCCTCCAGGCTTCCTTGTCATGATTGTTCCCCACATGACCCTATTATCACATATATAGTAGCTCGGCTACCATATGTTTTATTCCAGATTCCAGTACATTTTTCAGCCAATTCCCTTACATTTGAGATGCTGAGATGAGCATCTACATTGGATCACTATTTGATTATGGACAGCAGTATATTCCTATGCCATGACTGAGTCTCAGGAATCTCAGATTTGATGACTAATGTAGCCATTTAGCCATTTATAGAGCAGTTGGTATTGTCCAGAGTTGCAGCATCAGGTTCTCAGTGGACAGATGATGGTTCAGATTGTTATACACAGGTATATGACCCAGCAGGTATTATCTTGTGTTATGGTTATTATTGCTTTTATACTCATTCTTGTGGCATGTCTTAGCATTTAGTATCATGATCTGGTGATCATATATATATGTGGACCCGGTTGTATTGATTATTATGTATATATGTCCCCACTCAGACTTAGAAGTTCTTGACCTATACTCATTGGTTTTACCCTCCTTAGGGAGAATAGAGGTGATCATTCCCACCACCATTTGGCTTGCTAGTGTTGGTCTCATTATTCACTTTCTCCACCCATCCAGTTATGTTGTTGTTAACCCTGACTTACTACTTGACTAGTGGCATGGAGGACCTTCCCCCGCTTTAGCCTCTTTGTTGGATGAACTTCCCCTGTCTATTGTGTCTCGGCTCTGAGTTGCCTAAGTTGTGTTGTCTAGACCTTAAACAAATAGTGCTACCATCAATACAGTGTATGTGGAAATGAAATGTATATCTTATGTGAAAGCCCGTTCATGGAATTGTGTTTCTAAACACACATGAATGAAAGGCAAGCCTAATGAAATTGGCTTTGAAATGTTAAATGTGAAATGTGAAATGTGAAATGTAAATCTATGGAATCGTGTTTCTGAACACACATAGATCATAAAGCCTAATAAATGTAAATCCATGGAATCGTGTTTCTGAACACACGTGGATCAAGGCTATGGGAACTCAAAGGCCCAAAAAGCAATGGTTCATAAATGTTATATCTAAATGATTGCTGGCCTCACTTGTATTGATTTATTCCTCACTAACTTGCGAGTTATCATGTGAGATAGAGTAAGGGACAGCTCGAGTTATGTCCCCTAGAGTCTCAAGTTACAGTTTGTCGAGCAACCAGTCATGGCGGCTCTAGAAAAGATCCTCACGGAGTTGTATCAGCTTGGATGTGAGTTGTAGGCATCTGTCAAGGTTGAATAAGCACTTCTGAAACAACTTACCCATTTGTGAGACACTGCCATCCCCTCTGTTACTGCTTGTCCAGCATATGCTAGAGTGTGTATTCCCTTTCCATTTCCAAAGTGTCACAGTGTCAAGTCAGTGCTCATCCTTTAGCCTAGCCTTATGAGTTTTTAGCCTTCACCCATCACTAGCAAATTGGTCACAACTATGAAGTGAGTATGGTCTTGAAAGTCTAGTCTGAGTCTTAATAAATATTGAAAAACATTTTATATTTGGTTTTAGATCGGCAGAGAATTTATTACTATTTGTTATAATTGCTACTTGAATGATTTGTAGAGCATGTCTTAACCTTTAACACTTGCAGTAGTTTGATTTTAGCCTGGGTCATTTTATGAGTCATGTTGACTTGGTCAAACCCAGTTTGACCAAAGTCAACTACAGGATATGAGGTGGATAGACCTCGGATGATGCAGATAGATGATATATGGTCTATTACAGGTCACCAGATGGTTCCATGCATTGGTTACAGGTTTATGATGATGATTTGTGATTTTCAGCATATTTGATCATTTACAGATTATTATTATTTTATCTGTCTAGATATATTGGAGATTTTATATGATCATGCAGAGATCCATAGGGTGTATGAGTACACACCTCTAGTGGATTTGGGCTCTCTGAGACCAATGAGACAGTTGGTTTTCAGTTCCAGGCAGTTACAATGAGTATTTTCCTCAGTTTATCATTCTGGTGCATATTTGCCATGTTAAATGGCCTATCAGAGCAGAGTGATGGTATGATTGGTTTGCCTATGGCGCTACAGAGGGGACATGCAGTGTAGCCACTTGTTATTACTATATTGTTTTGTTCCCGGACACATTGGTGCAATCAGATTTGGCCCCAAGTGACCAGGCAGAGAGTTACAAGCATTTTGATTCTTTCTAGAGGATTTACAGAGGATAAAAAATGGTTAAATTGGCTACTGAAGAATTCGATTTGGGCTACTGAGGCAAGGAAATGGCATGGGATGAGTTTTGATGATGAGTGTGATGTCTTCCACCCCTTCCACAGCAGTTTCAGCATTCAGTGGGGCCCACACCCATCTCTCCGGCACATTTTATGATTTTCTGGAGCCTTTGGAGGCTTACGACTTTCCCAGAGGAGCACGATTTGGTGCTTAGGTTGGTCATATGTTATGTTTGTGCCATGGGGATTGACTAGGGAGGTTGGATACCACCCCCTAGACCCACCATGAGCTTTATTCATGTTTATTTTATCACTTTGAGTGGGACCCCCTCTCCTAGGGCGATTTTGTCCATGTATTGTTATATTTTTGAGTTGATCCATGTACTTTATTGTTGAGTTCATCTCAACCATAGATTAGAACATTATGATCTTTTAATCTTAGCCATCCATTCAAAAGGTGGTTAGGGTTTTGGTATCTCTCCATCCTATTTAAAGGAGAGAGCTTCTCATTGTAAAGGGACCTTTGGCTCTTGGAATCTTGATAATAAAAACTATTTGCAGACACTTCTTGGATCTCCTTTGCATCGATATTCTTAGATGGTGATTGGAAAGTCTATTACATCCTAGCATTTGAGAGTTTGTGATGGTATCTATATTTTTCGTGGAATACTTTGTCTTGTCTACAGGAGGGCGACTTCACTTGGGCGTTTTTGCAGGGCTTCCTCAACTCGTTCTCTTGGCATCGCTTGTATCAGGGGGTTTTCATTAGCATCATTGTGATCTATGATTTCATCTTGTTACTTCTTCTGTTACATTTGTCTATTTCTCTTGATGCATCAAATCTGATATGGCTAACGTTTGTTGTGTAGGAGAGAGGGCACATTGGCTTCCTTGGGCAAATCAATTTGCATAGAATACTCACTCAAATCTTCTCAAATTGATTGGGAAGGCATAGATCATCATCATCAAGGTATCTACAAGGTTTTCCAGGTAGGATCTACAAGTTTGTTCTTGTTTCTTGGTTCCAATCCATTGGCATCTTCATTTTATTGTTAAAACCCTAAGTTAAAATAATCGGAAAATTCCCTGGCATTAATTATTTGGCAAAGTGGCAAAACATTTTTGGTTTTTCTGTTTCAAGCCAAACCCTAGGTGGGTTCTCCAAGGCATCATCCTTGGGGAACTCCAAGTGGCCCAAATCCCTAAGCACCGATCTCCTTAACCCATGCGCATTCTCTGAGGAAGGTTGTTTTGCCTGTGGTTGATGCCCTGTCTGGAACTTGTGTGCTTTGATACTGTCATACCTGTTAAACAAGTCTATCAAGAGGTACTAGATAGCCCCATCCTGTTCCTAACCTCCCTGCATTGGATACGGTTCCCAAGGCAGTGGATATTTTTATCATTTGCTGGTACCTTGATTCTGGATCTGTTAATTAAACCTATAAGTCACTTGTACAATCATATTGGATCAATTCCATATCTCATAAGCCTCTTGATCCAACCCATAACTCACCTTGTGACTTCATCCATAGATCTAGGGTTTACTATACCTAACACCTTACGTACTTCACTGTGTCTGATTTGATCTGGTGTCTTGGTTTGATCTCTCCTATCGGGAGTAGATCTGGGTCTCCCCCATTGTTGTCTTGGGCTAGGACAACATCAAGTGAAGACTGCCTCGATTGGCGTGACCAAGGTTACTTGGGAGCGGGAGCGGGAGCGGGAGCGAAAAGCGAAATTTTCAAAAGCTTCCGGTTTGGGAGCGTTGCGGGAGCGTTTTTTATATAATATATATTTTTTATATATTTTGATGCATATATGTTAACAAATGCTTGTAGAATGTTGAATTAGTTATGGAAACTCATTGGAAAGCATAAAAACATGAAATAAACCATAATACCATATAACATCATTCATCAATCATCAATCATATAGTAGTGAATTCGTCAACCATAGGTCTAGACTCTAGTTACCAGTATCTATAACATCAACCTTACAACTTCAAATTTTCAATATATAACATACCATGAAATGAAAGTTGAACTTGAAACAATTCACAAAGCATCATATTCATGAATCATTACCAAAGACTTATAACTTATCATAATATGCTTTTATCATTATGCAATCAATGACTCAATAATGCAAAGTTGCAAATAGTGACTTCAAAGGTATGTTCCAGTTCAACTTCAAACTTCAAACTTGAATTGCCATGTAATGTTCACAAAATATACCATAATAAAGATAAAAGAGTCAATAGTGCATATACTTGAAACTTGAAACTTGAAAGTACTGTAAACAAGAAAAGACTGCAAAAGTAGATTTTATGGATGTTTCCTCTTGCCACGGGAAATTTCTAATTTCTTTTCCCATGGTCTAGGAACAATGGGCGTGGGACTATCATCCCTAGTAGCCACCAATGTTGAGCCACGTCCAAGACTTGGTCCTACACGACCCCCCCTCACTAATGTAGATGAGGGTCGTGAAGTTGAAGTTGAACCTCTAGGCAAAGATGGTGCATCTGGAAACAAAGTCGGAGATGGTGGTGGCATCATTGTTGTTGTTGCTGGTGCTACTGCATGGCCATGGTGATGGTCATCCTCATCGCCCAAAAGCTCTTCCTCCAAGCGCTCTAAAGCTAAGGCTCCATCCTCCAAGTTATGTTCCTCCGGATTGTTGTCCCAAGTGACATATGATCTATCAGTTTTGGCCCGCTCACAGTAATGAGTCAACAACCTCAAGTTGTAATGTACAAAAACCAAGCTTTCTGCCCGATTTTCATTTAATCGGTTTCTTTTCACTGAGTGGATGAAGCTATAGGTGCTCCAACACCTTTCTGCAGAGGAGCTGTTAACCACCTGTGAAAGAACTTTGGTTGCCAATTTATACAAGTGTGGGCATGATGAGCCATACATGTTCCACCATTCAATAGGAGGTGCCCTATCTCGATCTTTTCTAGCATGCAAAGTACCAAACGGACCAATTTCACTGAGGTATTTGCTTAATTCACTACGCAATAAGGCACAATCTTCTTCATCAGGGACCAACTTGTCTATAGCAGCCATGTACCCAACCTGTACCTCTGGATCTGTGTGGGGCTTTCTCCTATCCCCACCCCCAGGTGCTGGTTTGGCCAACCAAGATGGAGAATAATATTTTGGTGTCAATACATATGCTAAGGCATGCAGTGGAACGTTGAGATGTTCCCACCTTTTGACCACATGTTTGTGAATATGGTCATACAGGATGGGATCTTTTGATTCAACAATATCTTTAATTTGGCCCAACATGCTATCCATCTGCTCATACACCTCCCCAATCACCGGCTTATCTGTATCTGCAAACCGAATCATGTAATAAATGGGCTTTGTGAACTGCAAAACAAACTTGACACTTCCCCAAAATTGACAATCAAGAACGGTGGTCTCCACCTCCTCAAAATCAAGCCTATCAGATGTGGATATAGCCCTATCTTTCAAGATTTGCCATGATTCACTTGATACCATGCTAGCCAATGCCTCTTTTACCTTCAAAAGGCGCCTGAAGGTGAGGTAATAGCTAGCAAATCTAGTCTTTGTTATCTTCAATAGCTCTAACTTTGAGTGAGTGCGGAAAATGCCATGGGCATTGCTATGGTTGGTAATAAATCTTATCATGTGCTTGCCCTTTTTGTACAGTTCACCAATCCATTTGTATTGATTTTCCTTCAACTTAATAATGTCGTGCATCAAAAGGTTCAGTGTGTGAACCAAACACCTGGACCAAAATATGTTGGGGTATTTATCTTCAATGATTGCTCCCGCTGCCTTACACTTAGCAGCATTATCGGTAATGACTTGGATGACATTGTATGGACCAATATCTTCAATGTTTTTGAGTAGGAGTTCTGCAATGTTTATGCCGGTCTTGAATTTATCTGAGTAGTCATGGGCCGAAAGGAAGACTCCACCAGTAGCAGACACACCAAGCACATTTATCAATGGCTTGCCTTTTACATTTGTCCAACCATCTGATACAATTGATACCCCATATTCATTCGAAGCATTTGTGAATGTCCCCAAAGCATTTTGGATCTTGGCTTTTTCCTTGTCAAGCCCCACAGTTCTAGCTTTGTCATACCCGGGGCTCTTGTATCCTGCTGGGGCGGAGTGGATGGCCTCTACCATTTCATGCCAATAAGGTGAGCGAAGAACATTGAATGGTATGCCACATGCATAGAGAAACCGAAATACTTTTGAATCCACGTCATCCCTACAACCTTGGTCAAGGAAATCTGATATACCCCTGCCACGTGACTGCCCCGTGGGAGAGAATCCACTGCCTTGGGTGGATGGGCCTCCAGTTCTCGGTGAGAAAGAGTGGTCATGGTCATCCATTGATCGTTTAAAATCTTTTGATTTGGTTTGTGCTTCAAGTTCTTCCTTCTTATAGATGGCTCTTTGTGTTGATGTCACATTTGGGCAAACACAAACTCCTATAGTTTTTTTGTCATCACATGGCATGTGCCCACATAGATGTCTTCTCACACGGGTATATGAACCTGTGTATGTCTTTTTACAATGGGGGCAAACAAATTTGGTGGTTCCACCCCCTCTACCTCCTCCCTGCTTTGTGACATGTTTCCATAAGGGTGTGGGTTCCTCTTTGGTTTTCTTTCGGTTTTCCTCCTCCTCCTCCCCCTCCTCTTCCTCCTCCTCCTCTCCACGGTATGTGCCACTCCCCACTTCTTCATCCTCTCCCTCATTCCTCCTCCGGTTTCCAAGCACCATCATCAAAATAACAAATGGAACCAAGAAAATAAACCACATACCCATCATCATGTTTGATGGAACTAGAGATTCAACCTGTTGCCTGCAATAGAACGAGGGAGGAAGCATGGGAAAGAGTAGAAGAAGAACATCTACAATCAACAATGCACATTCTAGAATCTAGTGACTACATTACAAGCATTCATGATTAAATCATAGTTCAAACACAAAAAAAAACAAGAAGGAAGGTTTTAAAATTTAGACACTACCTCTTTGGCTCTCCAATGGTAGTGACAAGTTCAACCTTCTTCAATCTCCAAGGATGGTAGCCTTCTCCTCTCCTCCTCTCCTCTCCTCTTCTCCTCCTCTCCTCTCCTCTTCTCTTCTTTTCTCTTCAATTCTCTTCTCAAGCCAATGCAAGTGAAAATGAATGTGGAGGAGAGGGCTTTATCCCCCAAAGCCCTACTCCTTCCCTCCAAAACCCCACAAGTGGACCCCATCCACCCTCCTCGTCTTTCCTTTGCGCGGGCGTCATCTTCCAGCGGGAGCTAACGCGGGAGCTATGGGGAGCTATCCCGGGAGCGATTTTTAAATATGCAGAGCGTTTGGTAGAGCGCTCGGGAGCGTTAGCTCCCGTTAGCTCCCTAATTCGCTCTTGACAGTGGCAGGGAGCGTTTTTTTCACCCACGGAAGCGCGCTTTACAAAACGATCCGGACCGGGAGCGAAATTGGGAGCGCGCTCTCCCTTAGCTCCCACCACGCTTTGGCCAAAAGCGAGCTTCCGGAGCGGGGGCGAGGGGGGGGAGGACGCTCCCCCGCAACCTTGGGCGTGACAACCATCCATTTGGGAGTCGAGGCTATCTTGGTTCACCTATTTGGTTTTTCATCCCCTCTACCATCCTTACGGATCCATCTATAGGGGCAACTACAAGTTTGGTGATAACAGACCCCATGGAGATGAGTTGGTTGGGTCAGGGTTCACTTAGAGAGCAGCAAAGTTCAGTTGTTGGTGTTTCCCTTTGCCCATACTCGTCAGAGATCATCCTTCAGATTCACTCAGTAGAGCAGGTATATGGCGGAGCAGGGATTTTTGTGCACATGGATGTTTATGCATTGTCTCATTTTATATTAGTAGTCTGACTTGGCATATAGTGACTAGCTTGGTGATCCTATGCTTCATTTGATTACTATGGTAGGCTTATTGTTGGAGTGGTTAAATGGTCTTGATTGTAAGCCTTTGATGTATGCACATTGGTTTCTTCCCCATATGGTATGGACTTGGTCACCCTTCCTTATATTGCTAACCTAAGCACCATTTGCCATTGTCTCCACCCATCTAACCCTTTCATTTTTGGATCCTTACCCTGACTTAGACCGAGATATACTTGAGGACCATCCCCCTTTGACCTTTGTGTGCACTAGACCCCATGTTGTATTGTGTCTCAGCCCTAAGTTGTGCAACAAAAATTGCCAAATCCTTGACTCTTCTGGGCCACAGGAACCCATCGGTGTTGGGTCTTGAGCCTAGGAAAGTTGGGATTCTGAAACCTTCACCTCTCTTGTCGATTACCCCCGATGTTTGGTCCTAATTGTGGATGATTCCCGCCAGCCAACCCCATGCTTCACTTCTGGGCCAGGAGTACCCCCTAGTGTTGTGACATGAGCTAAGGTTGGCTAGTTGCCCGAGTGGTGTCTACTAGACTTGAAGCAAGTTGTCCTATCATTATTACATGCATCATTGTGTATTTCTATATCCAAAGAATGTTGATACTGTAGCTGCATGAGGCATCCTCACACAAGTTGGCCCCAGAAGAAACAAATAAAAAAATATTATTATATATATAAAAGTCAAGTCGGCCCCTTCAACTGGACAAATCGGCCCCAAACAGAAAAGTGAAAAAGGCAACATGAAAATTATAAATAGGAGGGATGCCTCCTCATTCTCACTCAAGCAATTCGCTCAAGTCTGCTCCACATGTGCGCAAGAGAGGAAGAAGGTTAAAGCAAGGAGAAGAAGGCAAATTCTTGGGGTTCACTATCTTTGAGAGTTTTTCTCTTTGGCTCTAGGGTTTGTCTAGAGCTTGTCCACGAGATCTCTCTTGTATCTAGATGTACTTTGTATCTTGAATTGAAATCTCTGATTATGAAAAGGTTGTTGGGTTTTCTCCCTTGTCGTTTCCCGGGATAAAATTCTTGTGTTCTTGTGTTTATGTGCATTATTATTCTTTCAATGATCCTATTTTGTTTCCACTGCAAATAAGATTAAATTATACTGCTATTTTATAATAATAATAATAATATGTTTTTAAGGTCACCGCCAAGCGAGACACGAATTTGGTGTATGAGACCCCCTTGTTTGTGGGACAAGGGACCCCCTCTGCACAGCGATTTAACTGCTAAAGTCTACAGAGATGTACATACCCTACCCCCCTCCGGATTTAATCCTGTGACCTCCTAGGAAGGAACACATTTTCTTAACCGTTAGGCCCACTCAAGCTGTACAGGCTAAGAGGCCTTGTGAAATCAAAGAAAGATCATTGAAATGAAAGGGCCAAATAAAAGCAGATGTGGAAAAATTGAAAATCAAAATGATTGCTGGCCATTATTTAAATAAAAGTAATGATTATTCCTCATGGAGCCCCAAAAGGGTGTGGATGGATGGAGCAAGGGACTGTTAATTCTAAGAGTCCCTTAAAAACTTCAAAGTTACAGTCAAGTGTGCACTTAGCACAATGGTTCTAGAAAAGATCCTCACGGATCCTGAATCAGGCTTGGCTGTGAGTCATAGGACACTTGTTAGAGTTGATTGGGCACCTCTCACTCAACTTATTCCATTTGTGAGACACTACCATCCCCTATTGTTCTCCAATATGCATATGTCATTGTGGTCCCCTGTTTCCCTTGCTTATCCAAAGGGTCACACTATCAAAGTCTACCAATCAATTACACTCATCCTAAGCCTTGTTTCATCCACTCCACCCATGGCTAGCAGGATGACCAAGTTTGTAAGTGTGCATACATTGAAGACTTCATGAAAAGGTAATGAGGTTGCTTTAACTTAAGTTTGTCTTTCTTCTATATTTTATATTGATCACCATAGCATGTTGCTTATGTTTTAGTTAGCTTACTAACATAAATAAGGGAGCATCTTTCATCCCATGGTGCATGCAGGTACTCACAGTTTCAGCTCCCGCCATTATTTTTTACCAGTTTGACTCGGTCAACCCACTTTGACCAGGCCAGATATAGGGTCTAGGGTGACCTTTGATCCGGATGTTCGATTTTGGTTTTTTAGCATCTATTGGCATCCCATACATGATTCCATGATTCAGTTTACGATGATATGCCTCAGTTTGAGAGTTTTTTATTTATTATCAGTTATTAGGGCCCTGTTTTTATGGTTTGGGCATGGATGGAGCTATACAGTGATTATTTGATGGATTCTTTTGGTCTTTATGACCACCATTAGTGGATTTTTGGTCTCTGATCTCATTGCGACAGTTGTTTTGAGCATCCGAGAAAAGGAAAGGCCCATTTTCAGCAGATTACATATTCAGCCACATAGACCAGCAAAATCATTAAAGTATAAGTGACCATTGACTTAGCTAATAAATCAAAGTGGCTAATGTGGGGACAATTATTGACTTGGGATGATATTATGATGTTGTACTATGCCTTTGGAGCTTATATTATGATGCTGTACTTGAGATTGGGGTCCACACATGATTTCCCCTCCTAGGGAGAGCGCACTTCTACATGGGGGGCGCGCTTCTTGGCTTCATCACTTATGTATAGTGGTAAGACTTATTACATGTTGTAAAGGGGGGGGCCTAGGGGAGGTTTAAAACCCTAGGCAGCCCCCTCTCAGATCTCATGATTACCATTTGTACCTTGTACCTCACTAGAGGGGCGCACATGGTGCTAGCGACCCCCTCTCTAGCTCTTGATGTATTATGTTGGGACATTATCCACCATTGATCTCATAGATTATATTTTGATCCTAGCCCTTGATCTCTTTGGCTAGGTATTTTGTATGCTATCTCTCTTATTTAAGAGAGATCTCTCTCATTGTAACCCCTCTTGGACTCTTGGCTCTTGAACTTGATAATAGAGAAGAAATTTTTGAAGCATAAATCTTGTTTCCATGGTGTCAAATATCTGAGATGTTGATTGCATGTTATCTTGCCTCCGCACTAGAGTGATTTGGTGTTTGTTTCAGCATTATTTTTGTCTATTCATAACTTGTATGCAGGGCCAGCGATTTAGTGGGGGCGCATTAGTGAAATTTTCTCTTGTTTCCTCTTCCATCCATTGTTGAAAGGGGAGCAAATTTGTGTCTTATCATCAAATTTATGTTTCTGATTTGTTTTGCATGCAATTGTGCTCTTATTTTGTCAACAAACTAACATTTGTGTTGCTTGTCTAGCAGGTGGAGGGTGCACTTGGCCATTTGGGTGTTTCACTTGTAGCCGGAACTTCACCAAGTTGCTTTAAGTTGAACCTTGTGGGGATAATTGTCAACACATCAGTAATTCACCTATGGAATCAGGTAAGTACTCCAATTCTTTATCTTGTTAATTTTCCATTCCTAGCTGGAACGAATTGGGTCTTTAACACTAGCACTCATCCTCTCCTAGATCTGGCTTGTAATCTAAACTATTGAGTCAAAATCATCGCAATTGATTTCCTCATCACTTGATAAACCTCTCAGCCTTGTTCCTTACAGACCCTATCTCAATAGTCTTTCGTTGATCTAGGATATTAAGGCAAGATATCTATGTTTAGTTTGTCCATATTTGCCTTTGTGTGTTTTGTCTTGCCTATCATCTTTCATTAGTTGACAAAGGGTCTCCCCCTTGGCTTAGCTACTTACTTTGCCTAAAGTGACAAGGAACGTATCCATTGCGACAACCACTTCAATAGTGGTGAATTTGGTACTTGAGGTGTCATCTGCGTAGCCGCCTATACCTATACCGTCCTGGATAGGATTCTCTCAGTGACAACTAGAGTTTGTGTGATACCAAGAATGACCCAAGAAAACACAAAACCATCAGGATCAGCCCAATATTTGCTGAACTCTTTGGAGAGATATTGGAAAGGAGGTTAGCAAATGCACACAAGAAGAGGGAAAGAGAATGGAGTGCTAATCAGGATTTTGACCAAAACAATCTACTATAGACCACTGCATCACTCTGAGGCACACAGTGGAGAAAACATCGTATAGTAAGGATGAGGGGCTATGATGTTGCCTCCTAGTTCAAGAAGGCGTTTGATATAGTACCAAGGTTAAAGCTATGAGAAAGGCTAGTAGAAATGGAGGTTCTTGATAAGTGGAAGGCATCAATTCACAACCTCTACTAGCAAGTAAACACAAAAATTAGAACCAAGGCTAGCAAAATGCTTCAACAGTGACATCAATGTGAAATTGTGGTGCACACTCTCCTCCATGTTTTTTGGACTCTACATCAATAAACATGATGAATGGATAGATCAGAAAGGGGGGGGAGTAATATAGCAAGGATCATCATAAAAATCATGCTTTATGTAGATGATGTCATCTTGACAACCAAGACACTACATAGTGTACAAGACCACTTGCAAGCTTTGGAGAGATTTTGAGGTGGGGGTGAATGTGAATACAGTTAAGAGTGCTCTTCTCACTCAAAAGAAAGCCAAAGCAAATCCAAGTAAGTTTTGGACAAGAACAACTTGAAGTCACCCAAGCTTAAAATATCTAGGGCTAGAATTTAACGAAAGATTGCGTTGATACATGTGCACAAGAAAGAGGCTGCAGGGGAGTGGAAAGTGCTCTTTGCATTGCAAAATAGATGTAGAACAATTGAAGTATGGAATTCGAACATGTTAGGTTCCTTTTTCAGGCAGTCATCACACTCATTCTCATGTATGGTTGTGAAGTATGGGGGCCTAGCACAACCAAGGTTCAATGGAATCAATTGGAAAGGATGCAAAAGCACTTGATAACATGTTCCTTGAGGGTGAAAATCAATGGAAATATAGATACATCAAGGATCCAATCAGTTGACGATACAAGGTGGGATCAACCAACTCTAACTCAGAAGCATCAAGCTTCTTCAAGTTGGTCGTCATGGGGGTCGACATAGGCCTGCAATCCACCATCTCGAATCTCTCCAAGATCTTACATGCATACTTCCCCTGGTCAAGAAAAATCTGACCGCGACTCTGCCACACCTCCATCCCCAAAAAGTAATGCATCACACCGATATCCTTCATCTTGAACTCAGAATCTAGATCCCTCTTGCAATCTCTAATGAGATTCTCTAACCCTGTAAGAAAGAGGTCATCCACATAAAGGATAAGAATAAGTGGATCCTCACCAACCTGGATGTAGTATATGTTCGGATCTGTCTCACTCTTATCAAAGCCCAAATGTAACAAGTAGCTGCCAATCCTAGCACACCAAGCTCTAGGAGCTTGCTTGAGTCCGTAGAGAGCCTTTTTCAATCTGCACACATGAGACTCTCTCCCATGCACCTCAAATCCCAGTGGCTACTCAATGTACACTTCCTCTTTTATGATGCCATTCAGAAATGTAGTCTTCACATCCATCTGATGAAGACTCCAACCCTCTGTTGCAATGAACATGATGGCCCTAATCAAAGTGTATCTCGGTACTGGTGTGAAGGTCTCCTCATAATCTACTCTGTCTACCTGTGAGAACCCTCAAGCCACAAACCGAGCTTTGTTCTTCTCAATGCTGCCATCCGCAGCATGCTTGATTTTGTAGAGCCACTTGGAAGTCACCACTGACTTCCCCTCAAGTCTCGAAACAACCTCCCAAACATCATTCTTCATGATGGAAGCATACCTTTCCATCATGGCATCTCTCCATACTTGCTGGTCAACTGCCTCCTCAAAAGAGGAAGGATCATGAGCACAAATGTTGCTCATCAAAGCCACATAACTACAAAATCTCTTTGGTGGTCGGTTATCCCTGACAGTCCTCTTGGGACTCTCCACATGTTCCTGTGCATCCTTCAAGGTCTATTGAAGCCATCTCGGCTGCCTCTTCCCTGAAGTAGCCTCTGGTGGTGCAGGTATCTCCTGCTCATCCCAACTACCTAAAGATTGAGCACCTGTGATCCTAAAGATTGAGCATCTGTGACTAATGTACCTGTAATCTGGGAACCTTTAACCTCTGAAACCTGTGTACCTATGCCTTGTGGCCCTACAACCTGAGGTATCGATGTACTCTCTGAGACCTGTGAACTTGTACATGTACCTGTAGGAACCGATTTATCCTGACCGTCTGCGGATGATGACTCCAGTGATGTCCTCAATGCCTCCTCCTCGAATCTCACATCCTGCCTAACTATTGTTTTCCTTAGTGCAGGAATATAAATCCAGAAGGCCTTCGAAGTCTCACTGTAACCAACAAGGATCCCCTTCTCTGCAGTGGGTTCTAACTTTGTCCTCTTCTCAGAAGGGACATGTGAGTAAGTAAAACACCCAAAGATGCGAAAGTGCCCCACCTCAGGCTTCCTACTAGTGAAAGCCTCCTTGGGAGTCTTACTCCCCAACACTCGATGTGGGCTCCTATTCTGCACATACACTGTAGTGTTGCATGACTCTGCCCAAAGAAACAATGTAAGACCCTGGTCATACAACATGGCTTTCGTAGCCCCAACTATGGCCCTATTTTTCCTTTCTGCAACCCTATTATGTTAAGGGTTGTAAGGAACAGTCAACTCTCTCTTGATTCCCCTTGATGCACAGAAGTCATTGAAATTGTTGGAGGTATACTCACCCCCATTCTCCAACCTCAACACCTTGATTTTCTTCCCAATTTGATTCTCCACAAGAGCTTTGAACTCTTGGAATCCGTCGAAGACCCCATCCTTGGTCTTCAGAAAGTAGATCCAGGTCTTCCTGGAGAAATCATCAATGAAAGTGACATAGTACTTGTATCCACACAAGGACACTGCTGGCATGGGACCACAAACATCTGAGTGTATCAACTCCAATATCTCTCCTCTCCTGCTATCACTGCTAGAAAAAGTTGTCCTGGAATATTTTCCAAGTGCACACATCCTGTTGCTCTACTCTGAAGTCTGGCAGTCATGTAACAATATCTCTCAGTATGGTAAGAGCACCATGGTGCAAGTGTGCCATATGTATGTGCCAAAGCTCGCACAAACCACTACCACTACAGTGTATCAATGCTCATGCTAGCTGAAACATAAGCCTATAAAGCTTCCCGCACCTAATCCCAATCACCTGTGTTGTACTCAGGCTGGACCCTTTCGGGTGAATAAGCACCTATCCATCTCAGAAAATCACTGCAAATCCTCGATCCTCTATAGCTGACACTGAAATAAGGTTCTTCACCAACCCCGGAACATATAAGACCTCCCTCGCCATCAAAGGCTACTGAACTCCCTCTGAAATGACATTGTTCCAAGGCCAATAGCTTTGGCCTTGGAATCATCACCCAACTCAATATCCACCTCCATGCTGCCCTCAGATAACTCGATGAAGTGCTCACGTACCCCTATCATGTGACTAGAGGCACCACTGTCTATGTACCATACACTGGAGTAGTCTGTACTGGAAGCAAGACAAGTCACCAACGAGAACTCCTTCTCGAACCTGGTAGAAAACTCATCTATCTCAGTTGATGCAGCTACCTGTGACTTGTTCTTCTTCTTCTTGTTCGAACACTACCCTACATAGTGCCCAAACTTGTGGCAAGCAAAGCATTTCACTTTGCTCATATCCTTCTTCTGTTCACCTTTCGAGTTAGACCCACCATCGGGGCCTTTTCTTGCTCTTCCTTATGCAAGCAACATTCTCCTCATCACCCCGATGTTGTTGGCCTGTGTGGTTGGTGGAGCCAACTTGAGCTCCTCCTGTATGAAATCGTCCCAAAGTCTAGTCCATGTAGGCATGTTCTCCCTAGAAACGACCACACGTACAAAGTTCTTCCATGGTTTTGAAAAACTATTCAAGGTAGTTCTAACCATCTCTGCTTCCTCCACCTTCTCTCGGTGCACAACACCCAACTCATCATGTACCTATGAGATGCCGGTAAGGTATGATGTGACATTGCCAGTCTTGGTCATCTTAGTATTTCTCAATTTTTCTCTCAAAACCAATTTCCTGTTTTGATTGTTGTTTTGGTACAACTATATCAAAGTTGCCCACATATCAAAGGCATTCTTTTTACCAGTCACATGCGGCATAATGTGGTCTTTCACTACATCAAGAAGAATATGTTTTGCCTTCACATTCTTCTTGTTATATTCAGGCAATGGATCAAGATCAGTGGGAATCATGACAACTTTCTTGGTTATATACCATAACTCAAATTCCTCCAACAACAAGGTGATCCTCTCCTTCCATGGAATGAAATTCATTGCACCCTCCAGCCTATCCTCAGACTGCAAACCAAATGTCAAAGACATACTCACTGACCAACCAACAACAAGCCCAAATTTGTGTCAACTACTGGTTTTCTCTGTTCACAACTCGGATACCATGTAGATTTTACTCAAATTTCAGACTTGGTTTCAATACCCAACAAGCTCATTCACAAATTAATGCACAGAAAATTAAATGCCTTATAATCTGTAACTTGTAAACTGAAACACAAGAAATTCAACCAACAGCAAACCACAAAATTGAACACAGAGAATTTTGGGTAAATTACCCTTAGAAAAACCTCGGAGAGAAAACCAATTCAAGAGAGATATTTTTATTTCAACCCACGGAGAATTCCCAGTAGAATTTTACAGCAATTAAAACAAGTAATGCACCTAGAAAACCGTGCCAACAGAGAAAGAATGGTCAGTACAGCCTCCGTACAGTTATGTACGAACTGTACAGACTAACAAGCAAACTGCCTCGAAAATTGTGCCTATGCAAGCTACCTCGAAATTTGTGCCTAGAAATCCATGCCTACTGTATAGACCTCGAAAAGTATGTTGAATCACTATTGTACAAACTTCAATTTCTGTGCCATTGTTTTAGTTGTATGGCCCTCGATTTCTATGCCCAGAAACTCAGTTGTACAGACCTGCATTAAATTTAGTTGTCCTTAGAATTCATGCCCACTTTCTTCTTGGAATTCATGCCTCCTTCCTTGGAATTCATGTCTCTCTTCTCTTTAGCTCTTTCACTCTCTCTTCATTTGTGTCTAATTGCTTTCCTAGAGCTCCTTTTGCCTCTTTATAAATGAGAAATGACTTTAACTCTTCGTCTTCCAAAATGGATGGCCAAGATTAGATCTTGGGATCTCAAGACCAACAGTTGTGATATATTTTCACTTTATCACAACTTAAGTTATTTTCTCTCATTATAAATCAAAAGTTACTTTAACTTTATACAAATAAAGTTAATGTCTAGGAAAATCACTTTTGGTCACTTCTACATGCTTAGACACCAAGCACATAGAAGACCATCCGAGCTATAAAACTCAACATCCAAAAAGGCCCTAGCATATTAATGTTCATTTTGAACAAATCTAACACTAGGAGATAGGCCTGTAGCTTCATAATCGCAGAGCAATCCAAGGCCAGTAGCCCAAACTCCTGAGCGTGCGGTCTCCACGACTTCCATGAGCGAGCCTTAGAATCCCAAAGATCACGCCAATGAAAGATACCCTTCCAACTCAGTCATCTCGCCTAGAACTGTGGCAACTCTGCAATGCAAATCCCCTGGTACCGCCAACTCCAAATCGATCGAGAGGCAATGTCTCACTCATCTCTCTTGCCCTCCCACTGCCACCAAACCAACCCAACCACCAACCTCCACGCTGTCCAAATACTCCTGAAGATAATAGAGCCCCCAACCTGAAATAAAGAGGGTGAGGAGATAATGTCACATAAGCCAAATCTGCCCTGTATCCTGCCCTGGTGCTGAGCTGTGAGAATCTAGTGTCGAAAGAGACCCTGCCATGGTGTTGCACCTTTGAGACATCGAACCACCCACTTGGTTGCGAAAATACTGCCCTGTGTTGCCACATCAATCAATCCTAACCCCCCTCATCCTTTGGGATAGTGCAGACATCCCAAGCAACTAGGGGCAAACCTCTACCCCCCCCATACTTCGACCAAAGATAAGCACGTTGAATATTCTCCAATCGTCTGAACTAAACCCTGTTGGGAAACCAACAAGGCACGTAATACACATGAGAGGCCTGGAGAATGTGACTAACTATTGTCAGCTTCCCTACAAAAGGAAGATCTGTGTGATGCCATATATGTAGCTTGCTCCGAAGTCTTTGCAGGCATCAATCCCACATAGACACTGGGAATAGGCCTATCCCAAACAGAATAATAAGGTATCTAACAATCACCCCAGGTCGAATAAAGGACCAAGTCTCAAGAATCCAAGATGGGTATGAGTCAACTCCAATCAACCAAAAATCTATTTTGTGATGACTGATGATGGAACCGGAATCCTGGAAAAAGGTGTCAAGACAAGACAAGGCCTTGTACACTGAGGCCTACTTGATACTAACATAGAGAAGGGAGTCGTCGGCAAAATGGTTATTGCCCATTTTCGAACCATCTGGAAGAGAAATCCCTCTAATCTGTCCAGCAACCCATGCAACCTCCAACAAGTACCCTAAAGCATCTGCTATCACCACATATAAGTACAAAGCCGAAGGGCATCCCTACCTGGTAGAGCGATGTAGAGTGATATGGGGGAACAAAGCCCTGTTGACAGGAACAAAGGCAGAGACATTGAAGAACAGAGTGTTCACCATGCCAACACATCGGGAGCCAAAACCCAAACACGTCAACATCTCTGCAATGAACGACCAATCCACCTGATCATAAGCTTTGTTAAAATAAATCTTGAGCATCATGCAATGCTGCCTTATCTCGCGAGCCCACTCCATAGCCTCCCAAGCCAAGACTACCGTATCCATAATGAATCTCCCATGCACAAAACCTAACTGCTCTTAACACACCACATGCCTAACCACTACTCTTACCCTCAATGCCAAACCCTTCGCCATAACCTTATAAGCTACCGAGAGGAGAGTAATGGGACACCAACCGCTAATGGAATCACATGCCCCATTTTTTAGCTTAATCAGCCCCTGATTAAGTGTCTCTGAGAGGAAGCCTGAAGAGAAAACTTCAGTTGCCAAACAATAGAAGTCCTCCCCAATACAGTCTTACATGGACTTATAAGATTCGACTGGATTATTTTGCATTCTTATTTCAATATGCATGTGTATATATTTTTCCCACTATGATTTTGGAAAATTATGTTGAGGAAATGATTTAATCATTTATCCATGAATGGCTATAATGTGTATATCAAATTTGTTGTTCAGTTTAAGTATTGTACACATCTCAAGAATGAATATGGGCATATGGCATTCTGGATAGTTTGGCAAGTGTAGCTGAAGACCAGCATAGATCCATCTTAAAAGGGGATCTACCAAGCGTCGAGAGGGATCAAATCTTTCGAGGTGCAAACCTCTTTTTAGAGTGCAGATGTTTATGGTTTTAATTTATCTAATTTGTGTAGTTTTATATATATGTCGTTCTAAATGTTTTAATTCTAATTTGAGCCGACATGTTATTTTTTATAATATTTTATTTTTTTTTAGAAAGGACACATGTCAGCTCCAAGATGAGCACGGAAGGAGTTACACATCCCCCTACTGAACTGTAGAATGCACCTCTCGGCGCAATAAAACGGAGTATCATGAGGGCTACTGCAATAAAAAAATACTGAATCAGCAATTGGGAGTAGCATGGAAATATTTTAGAGCTACAAAAATTAAAGGAACACCGAGGATGGTGTTGAAATTAAGGGGGAGGGGAATGTAACACACCTATCGAAGCCCCCAGCTTTTAAGGTAATTGTAAATGTAAAATGTCCAAGGGCCAAAACTTATATATTAGTTCTTGAACAATTACTATGTATTAATTTAAAAAAAATATATAGCTAGTTGCGGACGAGGAGAGAATGCTGAGAAGAGATAGGGGACTACGAATCCATGAGAGGGGAAGGCATGCAAGGGCTAACTTAGGAATCCTTAAGAAACTTGGTGATCACAACCTTGTAATCCCATGTCTTGAGCCTTGAATATATTATTATATTTTTTTTTAAGCTTGAATTTGTTAACCTTGTGGCTTAAAACCCTTGTCTTAAGACCCATGAGTTTTTATTATTTTCTTTTATTTATTAATATCCTTTATTTGAGCGCTATTCATCCATCGTTTTTGGGGGGTCTGTCATTATATGGATTGCATCATTAGGTCCCTAACTAGTGATCTTGTCTGGAGTACAGTGTTGAGCCATTGGAATAAACATTTAATAATTGCCTTGTCTGTAATGAAGGGAGTTGGATTCCTAGTCAACTATGGGTTGTACTATGGAAGAAGCTTAGAGTCAGCCATAGGAACCTTGCCCTAAAGCATTCATAGTCCCATCTTGAGGGTGGAAGTTGTGTTGAGAGAATTATGAACACAGCTTGCCTATGGTTGGGTGGAACGTTTTTCATCTGCAGCCATATCTTGTAATATTTACTATTGAGGGGACCAGGTGCATTAGAGAGGAGCACTCCACTCAAATGATGAGTAATCATGTTACATGTGCCATCCCAATGCTAGATAAGACAGCATACACAAGAGCACTAGCTAAATCATCATAGAAACTAGTGCCAACTAAGAAACAAGTGTAATGTAGAATATCCCATGCCTCCAAATACGTGAAAGATGACAAAAGGAGGGGAGCACTCTGCTACATATGAATAATCCCTCAATAGGTATCATGCCATGCTCAACCGTTAAATCACCAAGGCATTCCCCACCAAGGAATGCAGCACTCTAATCTATATGAATGACCCCTTAATATATCATACCATGCTCAACTGTTAAATCACCAAGGCATTTCATCTTCAGATCGCAAACAATTATGAGATACGCATTGAGCTCACACAATTTCAGGGTCCAGGAGAATGTGAATTTGGATACATAAAAATGATAGCGATATGGCCGTTTAGCCTCAGAGATTGATGAGTGAGTAAATTATGGATGCCACAGTGTGGAAAGGAAAAGCCACCGGAAGAATACCCAAGTAAATGCGAACAGGAAAATCTGTGAACTCGCAGAGTCGTCGTACAAAGAGTCAAAGAAGAGCCAAGAGTCGAGAGAGCCATCGTCAGGTTATCCTTTTGCAAAGAAGGGGAAGACGTCGAAGAAGTCACCTGGTAGACACCCTCAAGCCCTCAAGAAGAGAAGAGTCCAACCTGTGTGAAGATTGCAAAGATAAGAGCCAAGACTCAGGAAATTCGAATCGGGTCCGCTGCAGAAGAGATAAGAGCCAAGACTCAGAAGAGAAATACACAGCACTGCTCACCAAAGCCCGCGCGAATTACAAATTCGTGAAGTATTACATCAGGACGCCACTCGAATTAAGAGTTAGCCGCCATCGATTAAGAGTTTGACCTGAAGTAGTATATAAGGGAAGCAATAAGTGCCGATTCAAATCCCAAAGGACAAAATGTCACCAACACACTCCGAGCTCATGTCTTGGAAAGGAGTTGCACAAAACTGGAGTTTGGGATTCACACCGATCGTATGGTTGGTCATAGCGCCAAGGCCGATGTTGGGGTGCAAAGATAACTATTTTTAGCTTTGATATAAAGCCCCCATACATATTGTATGGTGCATAAGCTTACAAAGGAGGCCAAGGAGGATTACTTTATGTAGAAGAAGAAGAAGAAGAAGAAAATATTTTAACGTCCGCAAGGCTAAAAATAGCCTATGGGACAGACCACTTCACATGCTATTTTCTGCAACTCAATCCTTTGCCTGTTCAACCTGATGATGAGCGCCCCCAATTTTTCCACGGTCCCCTTGTTAAATAAATTAGCCCAAGATTTATCTGCCAAGACACTTGCATACCTGTCCCTACTATCCTTAAAGGCTTCACACTCTAAAATGAAATGTTTTTCTGTCTCCACTTTACCCGAGGTGCAGAAAATACACACTCTTTCTTCCCAAGCTTCTTTTGGCCTTTTCCAGCGCCCGGTCTTGCAATGGAGTTGATGGGAATTTGTTCTTAATTGAGCAATAAGTATTTTGGCTTTCCAAGGTATATTGGACCCTATGTACGCCTTTTGAAGCTGACTGTAGGTAGGGTTAAACTCTTCAATATAGTACTTTTTCTTTCTCCCCAACTCTTTATCCCAAGTTCGCTTGTGGAACTTATTGATAACAAAAACCTTTATCTATTTACTATTTGTGGGGCACATGTTCAAGAACATATCCCATTTACTAAGCCATTTAATATTTTGCCGCATCCAAGTCTTCTTTCTTTTGCACAATATGTCTTTGAAGGCGGCCTTGGGCCATCTACCTTCTTCCATTTGCTCACCTCTTTTTAGATATCGTATTAGCCGCACCATAGCAATTGCTTCAATAGAAGCAACCCCCATTCACTCAGCATGATCTTGTATGGCACTGAACTCTTAATTTTGAACTTGCTTGTAATCATGTGTTTTTGAATCTTCTCTACTTACCTCCACTGTAAGTCCGAGGTACTGTTGGCCCATACTTCACAACCATAGAGAACAACCGGGATCACTAAGAGCTCAAAAAGGGTTTGCATAGTTTTCCAATCCCATAGCTCTGCCTCTCTGCATCTATTTTGGAGAGCATAAAACGCTTTCCAACCTCCCATAGTTCTTTTTTTTCTACAACTTTCCCAACTCAAATTTTTATTGAAGCTGATTCCGAGGTACTTGTAATCTGCCACTTCTTCAAGAGTGTTGTTTTCAAAGTAGAACTTATGTTGTTTATGCTTTCTTTTGCTAGAGGAAACTACCACTTTCGTCTTGCTAGTATTTACTTGCATCCCCACTATTCTACAAAAGTGCTCAAGGGAAATCAAGTGCTCTTGCAATCCAAGAGCAGACTTAGCAATCAGAATAAGGTCATCCGCATACAAAAGAAGCCTTATCACAAAATCACCCACGAGGGCGCCATCCCCATCCTCTAAGTTTAACCACTCTTCAAGTTTGTCAATATATAAGCCAAAAAGGGTAGGAGATAATGGGCACCCTTGCTTGACCCCGATATCACTTCTGAAGTTTTTAGAGATACCATCTGATGTTTTGATTTTGACTTTGACCTCCTCATATAGCCTATGGACAGCTGCTCTAAGATGTATAGGAACCTCAAGTTCCTCCATTCTGTACCAAATCTTTTCTCTAGGAACCGTGTCAAAAGCTTTTTTGAAATCGACAAAGCAACAAAAGGCTTCCTCTTTTTTCTCCCACACTTTTTCAATGATGTGCCTTAAAGTTATACTGTGATCCACCGTGGAATGTTTAGGTCTAAATCCTGCTTATCCTTTAGCACGCTTGCCCCTTTCTTCCGCCCACTTGCTAATTCTATCTTCTAGCATACTTCCAAATAGCTTTGCAAACAAGGGGTTTATCATTATGGTCCTATAGTTAGAGGGATCATTGACATCTCCGCTCTTGAAAAGAGGTATTCCGAGGCTAGTTGTCCAATCTGTAGGGAATCCAAAGCTTATATGTATGCATATGTTTTAAAGGTTTGAGGTTTTCTTTCCTTGTTGAACCTTATGTCATGTAGGGGGTCTAAGCTTATGTCCATTATGTTTTAATACATGGTGAATTCAACCATTTGATGGAATGGTTTCTCCACGATGGAGTGGTAAAACCTATGTGTATACCCTCATACATTTAAATGTTGTTTTTAATTAGAAGGGTCTGTATGTCACTCTTAGAATTTGGAGAGTGAGAGGCATAAAGCTCATATGCCTAAACCTAGTTCATGCAATATGTTTTGGGGTTCGATAAGAAAGCGGAGACTTTGAAGTTTGCAAAGCTGAGGAAGTACTCAAATCTCCGGAATTTTGAATGACGGATGATAGCACAGTGTGACATGATTCTATTAGTGCCTACATGTATGTGGATTGGGTACTTTAGATATTTCTACAAGGAGGCAAAGATCAAGAGGGAGCCAACAAACACATGAAAGATAAGTATTTGTATTTGAACTATCATTTGAGTTATTGCTTGATTTTTTTTAGTGTTTTTTAAATAGATTTAAGGGATATTGTTTATAGCAATTATACTCCAGATTAGAATTCTCTATTCTTAGAATAAGTATATTGTGCATGTTATGTATGTGTTGAGTAAGCAACCTGTAGTGTTGCACAGCATTCCATCAGCCCTTGATGGAGCTAGTCTAGGATGAAACCTCTTTGCTAACATGCTTAGAGCAGTGCATGCTTTTGATAGTGTATTCTGGTGGAGATGGAAGGCATCCAGCTAGTTACTAAGTATGTTAGGATATGGATGGGTGTTGTGCTAAAGCATTGGCTAAGATGCTAAATTCCCTTGAATGGTTAAACTACCGTGTGAACTATGTCACCATGCATAAGAAATTGTCATTGCATTGAAATGTCAATATGATTTGATTGAATAATTATGTAATGTTGCTAACTATTTGACTTGTAGGAAAGACCATGTGATCTACAAGAGAAGATGATGAGACTTGTTCTGAAGAACAAGTGATGATCATTTAGTAGTAACAACAGATATAGTACATTCAGTCATATGTGGACCCATGACCCACAAGTTCAGAGGATCTCATATGGAGATTGATGGTTGGGAGCTAGTTGGTCTCTCTACTACAAATGTCCATCCTTTCGATGATCACGAGGAGTTGCAATTAGTAGCAGTAGATGAGTTCTCTGAAGTTTCTCAGTTACTTCGGTATGCTACCTAAGATGTGGGGACCACATGAAGAGCAGATGGCTTCTAGTTGGAGTCATGATAGATTCTAGCAGTGGTTAGAACATTACTTGTGCCTGAGTGAAGAGATAATATGCTCTCTATTTTAATCCTGAAGGATGAGAACTACTCTGTTGACCTCTGAAGAGGTGCAGTATACATATGTTCAGTTAGAGCGGTGGCTCGGGATTCAGCATGTGCAGATGGCACAAATTGTTGATGATTATTGCTTGATCGTGATGTTGTTCATCACCAAGACAGAGAGATTCGTTGACATATGTAGAGGGAGTTAACCTCTTAGTTCGAGATGAAGGACCTTGGCCCGATACATTATTTCTTGAGATTAGAGGTGTGGCAGGAACATGATGAGATCTTCCTGAGTCAGGGGAAGTATACTATTGATGTCCTGAGGAGAATTGGGACGATGGACTGTCAATCCATGGCTACACCGATGGTGACTAATCTGAAGAAGCTAAGTAGTACTGTTTCCGATTCAAATTTGGTGGATCCTACCATGTGCAGGCAGTTGACTGTATCCATGATATACCTGGTTGATACCAGACCAGTATACTGTCATGAGAAGCTGTGTTTATTTTCTCAATGAGAGTTAGTGTTCAGGATGTAGTTCAATTTCATATCCAGGATGACACCTCGTATAGGTTGATGGAATAGCCTGTGAGCAGCTCCAGAGGGAAAATATGATGCAGAGTTGCAGAGGGAGTTTGCAACACAGATCCAGAGGGAGTCTGGAGGGACATCCTGTGAACAGGAGGCTCATCTCAGAAGACCAACTTAATGAAAGATTATACATATGGATGAGCTACAGTGTACTAAAATGTTGTGGATAGGAAGAACACCTTTGGGTGTTGCTTCAATTTGGGGTATGTTGTGATTTCTTGGTATAGCAGGAAGCAGACCTCAGTGGCACTTAATAGAGCAAAGGCTAACTACATTGCAGTGAGTGTTGCAACTCGGGAAGCAGTATGGCTTCAAAAGCTCCTTGCTGGATTGTTTGGGCAGATGCTAGAGCCAACACTTATTCACTATGGCAACACAAGCTGTGTAAAGCTTTAAGTGAATCCGGTATCTCATGACAAATCAAAGCATGTGGAGATCAAGTACCACTACATCAGAGAAATGGTGTAGAGGAGAGTAGTCCATCTCCATTATATTCTGACAAATGATCAAATTGCAGATATACTTAGCAAGCCTCTTTCCAAAGCGAAGTTTGTGTACTTCCGTAACAGGCTTGGAGTAATGGAAAATGCCTCCCTCATTAAGAGGGAATGCTGATGGTTGCAGCATCGATGTGGCATTCTTCCTGAGACAGGGAGAATAGTGTGTCTCTCCCTTAAGAGGGAGAGAGAGGGAGTTGATTGTTATGTATTATGCTCCTCGATGAACTGAGTTGTAGCATGATGCTCCCCGACGGATTGGTTTGTAGCATGGCACTTCTCAACGAACCGAGAAGTGCAATTCACTTATGCTCCTCGACGGACTGAGTTGTAGCATGATGCTCCCCAATGGACTGGGTTGTAGCATGGCACTTCTTGACGGACTGAGAAGTACAATTTAATTATGCTCCTCGACGGACTGAGTTGTAGCATGATGCTCCTCAACGGTCTGGGTTGTAGCATGGCACTTCTTGATGGACTATGAAGTGCAGTTCACTTATGCTTCTCGATGGACTGAGTTGTAGCATGATGCTCTTTGATGGACTGGGTTGTAGCATGGCACTTCTCGACGGATTGAGAAGTACAATTCAATTATGCTCCTCGACGGACTGAATTGTAGCATGATGCTCCCCGACGGTCTGGGTTGTAGCATGACACTTCTTAACGGACTATGAAATGTAGTTCACTTACGCTCCTCGACGAACTGAGTTGTAGCATGATGCTCCCCGGCGGACTGGGTTGTAGCATGGCACTTCTCGACAGACTGAGAAGTGCAGTTCCTTGATGCTCCTCAACAGGCTGAGTTGAAGCATGGCACATCTCGACGAACTGAGTTGTGTTGAAGACCTTCCTTATGATGACGAGACGTTCAAGACAAGTCGTGTGATACTCAGATGATATACAAATGTGTTCATGCATGATGATACCTCCCTAGCTAAGAGGGAGTGTTGGTGATTATAGCTTCGTGAGGTATCCTTACAAGTTACAACTAACTCATCCCCCAAAGAAGAATAAACAATTATTATTATGTAAGCTGGTTCCTTAAAAAGTGCAAAGTTGGCCCTAACAAGATCGTATAAATAGAGTGACCTCTCACTCGTTTGATTCATCCTCTTTCGCTCAAGTCAACTGATCTACACTCTCAAGTCAACTGATCTATTGTGCAAGTGCGGGGCAGAGAAGACAAAGGCAGGAACAATATGTCAAGGCATAATGTATCACCATAGAAACCAAGAGGTTAGACAACCACCACATATAGTGCTCAACTGGAATCTATGTCACAAGGTTCGGGTTCGACAACTATTAAGTTCGATTGGGGTTCGAATTTACCAATGAGATTCGGATTAGGTTCACCATTAGGTTTGTATATATACATTTTAAAAAAATTCAAAATATATATATATAATTTATATTAATGTAATAATAAACCTATCTTTTTTATAAATGTAACTTTATAATAATATATAATAAACCTATGTCTTTTTTATAAATGTAACTTTTTAATAATATATATCATATATAAATTATATTAATAAAGGCGAATGGTCGGTGGAATTCGAGCCCTATCCCATTAGCTCACCGACGCTCCTCTTCTGATTCACATTAGTTCCTCTTGACGTTGTCTAGTCATTGTTAGACATTAACAAAATTATCTTATCTTATCTTATCTTATCCTATCTCCTCACCCTTCCTTTGTTCGAACCCTCCTATGTTGGGTGAGCCTTCCTCCTCACCCGAAGGAATCAAAAATATTCTCACTCAAGGAGTTTTGGACCGAGCAATTGATTTCCCATGTTACCTTCATCATGTCACTAAGTGGCTCATTCCATTACCTTCCAGAAGGAACAAATATCATTCCACAATTTCATTAGTGTGTGAGATACAAAGCATGATGCCCATCCTTCACTCACTATCCTTTACTCACTCAAAACAAAGAAGGAACACACAGAAAACATTCAATCGAACAGCGTTCAAAAAAGAGGAGTCGTAACCCTATCAGTGCTCGACCTGTGAGTCGACAACTCATATCCCTGTTGGCACTCGATCTGTATATGCCTAATTTGAATAAAGGTTCGACGAACCTAAACCAGAGTTTTCATATTCGCTTGAATTCACACCTTAAGCTCCAAATCCGCCAAACCCTGTGACATACACTGGAATGACCTATCATGATTAGTGAGCCATCAATAAAGAAAATTGACATCATCATAATCTAATCAATGTAAAGGCTAGATCAAAGGAGTTGCAGGTGTGGGAGGGATCTTGTTGGAACCTAGGGGGACAATAGTGGATTCCTTTGCTTGGGGGCTAGGAATAGCAACAAACAATCAAGTAGAATGGTTAGCTTTGATGATGGGAGTTGATCTCCTCGTGGTGCATCAAATGGGAAAAGTTCTCACATTTGGGGATTCCCTTCTAGTCATTCATGCCATTAGGAAAGATCTGAGGAATGAAGAAACTCCCCATGGAAGGACGCAGAAGCGGGTTTTTCGTATTCTCAAGGAGATTCCAGACCTACATCTCTTCCATGTTTGAAGATGCAACAATTCACTCATCAATGCCTTAGCCAATTAAGGATCCCTTTTGGACCAAGGGATTTGTGTTAGTAGTGATGAAATACATAAGCATAAGTGGATCCCCTAAGAACTTGTATGCTTGGCATAAGTTTAGATTTGAAAATCAAAAAGTTTGAATTAATGGCATTAATTCAAGCCACCTTGCGCATGAGAAATACAAGCCACATGTCCCGTGGAAGAGTCCCGAAGGCAATTTGGAGGGGTATTTTCCCCTTGTGGGAGATTTATTTGGTGAACTACTCATTCAAAACCTGCATGCAGCTAGTTATGGCGATAATTATTCCTTTCTGGAAGGGAGACTTATCTAACGATGCTTGGGGTGACTTCAGTTTTGTG
Organism: Larix kaempferi; assembly: GCA_027924585.1. Lineage (NCBI taxonomy): Eukaryota > Viridiplantae > Streptophyta > Pinopsida > Pinales > Pinaceae > Larix > Larix kaempferi. The sequence goes on along the minus strand of BSBM01000364.1, from coordinate 4,195,531 downwards.
GTTCTTGTTGCAGCTCTTGGCTCTGCGTTAGTTCCTAAATCTATAATGAGTTTTCAACGGCCTTTTTCTTGGTGTTGCCACTCAAAATAGCACCTCGACCAAGGTCAAGGATCACGGTGAGATGAGTGGCAAGCATGAGAGAAGCTAGAGCCCACTGTCAGCGCAACCTAGCTTCTTGAACACTTTAGGTCAACTACTAAGATCAAGGAGGAGTCCCTAGAACTTGGTGAACGATAATTGTGATTCCCTAGACAATACACAAACGCATTTCCCAAGAAACCTCTCGACGAATATCAGTGCCTTTGGAGTCAAAACAATGAAGCATAAATATCATTGAAAGAGGTAGGAGTTAAAGAGATTCATCACGGATCCCAAGAAATATAACATCAACTTGTTAATGCTTCTATAGGATTGCAACAGTGAATACACTTCAGAAAACTTGATAAAAAATCAGTTAAAACAATGTCAACCTTACCATGTGAGATGTAACTTGTATAGTAGGGTAAGAGAGATGGACAATGAGGCAGATAAGATAAGATAATTTTATTAATGTCCAACAAATGACCACAAAAGTAGGTCAATAGGATTGTGCAGTACCATGAGAACAAAACAAAATGGGAGCGTAAAAGTAGCTCCTATAAAAGATAAAAAGCAGAACTTAAATCAAACCCTAGTTCTATAAATGGAGAGTCGGTCCTGGAGAAGAATATGTACAAGGAGAAATATGAAGAGAGTTGGTCCAAGGAAGGAGAGTGGATCCAAGAACTGTGACGCAAAAATGGTGATGGTAAAACTGTCATGGGCCGCTGAAAGCACTGGAAGCATTGGGAGTATCTCTCCTACCATTTGAGGCCAATTGAAGGAAGCTAAAAAGAGTACTCTGTCTGGAGGAAGAGCTAGAATAAGAAGAAGAACTGCAATGATTAGTGGGTCGCTACCTGGAGGAGGGTACTTGATGTTGCAATCTGGAAGAAGTCGTCCGTCTGCCGCGATGGGGCCGAGACTGTCCCTGTTGTTGGTGTTGGGAAGAGGTAGAGGTGGATTGTCGTGTCCTAACTAAGCGGTCAAGTTCTATGCCATCCTCTATCTGTCTCTTGGTGCCCATAAAAGAAGGAAGCACTGGAAAGAAGGAAGTGATACACTGAATGGAGCCTGGTCTCAACTGAGAGTGTTGTTGAAGGATGACAAAGCGATGCCGAAGGGCCTACTGTAAGTATAAGGCTAGACATCTCTGATCAGGGTATTTGAAAAATCTAAACAAAGTCTGGAGCTTGTTGAGAAGAAGGTCCCTGAAAAGACAATGAAACCGCCCACAGATCCCATAGTAAACGGGACACCGAAAGATGAAGTGCTCCTCGGTCTCAACCTCTCGAAGGTGACATACCTGGCAGATCTTGTGTGACTGTTGTCACCCAAAACTGACATGCGTGTGTTGAAGCCCAAAAATGAACACACCAGCTCGATGACAACTCTCAACAGAGAAGCCAATGTCACCACACTCCTCTCCTCTCGCTTCAGGTTGGATCTTCTCCAACTCAAGGGGGGTATCCCTAAGATAGGATCACTAAGGCAGGTGCAACGGAGGGCAAGGTGAATCGAAGAGGCTGCTTTAGAGAAACAATCTTATGGATACCCCCCTTGAGTTGGAGAAGATCCAACCTGAAGCAGGAGGAGAGGAGTGTGGTGACATTGGCTTCTCTCTTGAGAGTTGTCATCGAGCTGGTGTGTTCTTTTTTGGGCTTCAACACACGCATGTCAGTTTTGGGTGACAACATTTTGGCGCCGTTGCCGGGGACAAAGTCCAGTTCCCGTACATTTGAAGACTATGCTTCATTGATATTTGTGGGAGATTACATTGCAGATTCTTCTTCTCACATGGTGACTCCACGAAGGGACAGAGCCCTTGTCCTTTTGCAGATTTGAAGATCCTATTGGGTGTAGAGGTGAGCACACTCATTGGAAGGCTTTCAAGCTCACCTTGGCGACTCCATAGTTTGGTATGAGGTATGATTATATACATTTTTCAGATTGAGTACCTCGTTATTTGATTTATGGATGATGATAAAGAAACACCGCGTGATCTTCTGCACGAAGCTTACAGCCCACTGGATTTCTCAAAAATCCATGGATTTCCTAATGAGTGCTACGACCGTGGGAAGGTGCATGACATTCTTCCTGAATTCCGTGGAAATGATGGGGTTTCAGCCACCCATCATATTGCCTCTCTCTACAAATTAATGTTTGACTTTAATGTTCATCGTGAGGATGATATTATGATCGTTTTTGCTATAACCTTGGAAGGAGATGCAGTATTTTGGTTCTATGGCCTTTTGGATGAATCCATAGATATGGTTGTAATAGAAAACATTGAAGATGTGAAGCTGCCCCTGGATTATGTTACCAATGATGTTTACGAACAGTTTTATGATGAAGATTTTGATCTACCTCAAATTCATTTCATTAATGAAAATAATGGTAGTTGTTTTACAGATCAGCTTGAGCAACTTCATGATGAAGGTTTGGATCTTCCTAATTTTAATTTTATCAAAGAAAACAACTCTTTTGTTGCAAGTTTACCTCATGAGAAGCCCTGGGATGGCATGATTCAGCTGGAAAAGGGGCTTCCCACTGATTATGTAAGCCCTCTTCAGCATTATGTTGACTCAGCATGTGCTCAACCATGCTATCTGTTTGTTGATCTTAGAGACCATTCGAGTGGGGGTGCTATCCCTTATAACCATACTTCGGTGGCATTTCCAGGTTATGTTCACATAATTATAAATGTAGGGGAAGAAGTTTTATCATTAATGAGGAGCTGAAATGGCTTCACTGGTTGTATGCATTTACTTAACAAATTCTGGTCTCATGTTAGGTTAGGGTAGGTACATGAATAAAGCTCTTCCTCGAGCATTTTCTGTTGTTATTGGCATCATTTTTGTTTTGTCTTTTTGCAATTTTTTGTAATAATTGATCATGGGATGTGAATCAAGCCATCCCTACCACACTGTTCATTTTGCTAATGGTCTGCGATAACCAAGAAAAGCTGAGGTTCTCATGCACTCACAAAGTGAGCACACGTCCCGCAGTTGGAGCCAGATGTTACCTCCCCACTGTTACAGGGGTGTCCACAAAGCAACAAGGGAAATTTCTAGTTTGAAGCATGAAGCATGAGCTCGATCAACTAAAGAGGTTATGGGTTTGAAAAAGGCACTTAAAGAAGCAGATGACCAGTATCTTCTCCTATTCAGTGAAGTTCAAAAAGCCTGGAAAGTTGCAAGGCAGAGAGCCAAGGATTTGAAAAAGAAACAAAGTGTACAATTGACAAATCAAGTAGTTCAGTTGGTGAAGGTAGAACATGATCAGAGAGTACAGTTGAAAGAACGGACTACAAAATTTCATATTCTTCAGGCTAAAGTGGAGAAACCTTGGTTGTTATAGCCAAGTTAGAACAGGAACTCTTGAAACGATGCTCGCAAAGAATTGTATGAAAAGGAGAAGGAAGTTTCTGAATTAAGTTTGGAGGTAGCTCTGCTGTCGTGGATTTTTCTAGAGCAGCTCACGGGGTGGTGTAATTTTTTATCCACGTATCACTTCCATATGGCAGCCGTTTTCAATCTTGGATGAATTTCCACCTTGACATTCACACTCGGCGTTTAACTTTGTTTTGGATGCAATAGCTACTATTTGTCAAGCCTGCCATCGGGCAGTATCTGCAGAGGATCCTGTTTTTCCTGACTCTCTAGTTGCCCTTATCTTGGCTGCATGCACCAAGAATGGAAAGTCTTATCGAGAAGCAACATTCCTTAATTTAGAGAAGATAATCGAGGCCTTTGGTAAGCCAGAGTTTTCTAATATGGTTATGCCTTTTCTACTAGAGATCTGCACTCAAAAGTCTTCTGGGAAAGTTGATCACAGTGGCTCGCCAATGGCTGGTGCTGATGCAGAGAAAAATGGAGACCTTCCCCCACCTCTAGGAAAGGCTCTAGACTGCATTACATCTATTGTAATTGTTGCAAAACTACCAGGTCATTGCTGCAGAGTTCTCACAGACCAACGGTATATGCCAGCTTTCATCTGTCACAGAAAAGAATACGACTATGGCCATTGACAATACCAATGACAATGAAAATAGATCTTTAATGATGAGTGGTATGAGCGCTAAAAATTTCAATCCAATTAGATACTCAAGAAGATGGTATGAAGTGGCTTCCCTCAAACGTGGATTCGCAGGTCAGGCACAAGAAGATTGTCATTGCACACAGATGGATATCTTACTAGGATACGAGGAAAAGTTCAATGCCTAAGTGATACAGATCTTGAAGAAAAGGAGACTGAAGTTGAAAGACAAGAAATAATTAGAGAAAAATGTTATCTTTGCTTTCCTACGCTTCCATTTATTTCAAAAGAGCCATATGACGTGATTGCAACAGACTATGATAACTATGCTCTTGTATCAGGAGCAAAAGATAAGAGTTTTGTTCATATTTATTCACGGACGCCTGACCCAGGGCCAGATTTTATTGAGAACTTTAAGTCCTATTTGGCAAGCCTTGGGTTTGATCCAAGCCAGATAAAAGATACTCCACAAGATTGTGAAGTAATGCCAAGCAGCCGAGTTAGTTTCAATGAGCTCGGCGTTTGGCAGCATTTCTTCACGTCATTTCCGGATCCACGTTGCATTTTGACGGCCGACTGATTGATGCCGAGTCAGTTTCAATAAACTCGGGGTTCAGCAAGATGAACAGCAGCACACAGCCAAGCTTACAACCAATCGCTAATCATCACCGTTCAATTGATGAATGAAGGAACCCGCGTTTTCATCAGCAGTTGGGGACAGTTTTCATTGGCAGCCGAGTACATGATTGCCCTTCGATTTTCTAATGAACCATCACCGATTCAACTGTTGTGTGAAGGAAGCCGACTCTAAACTCGAGTTATCAAACAGCCGATACATTGGTGCGAACAGAGAGACTAGCATCTATCATTTTCCGTGATTTCCAGGATTCATGATTTGGAGCGGTGCTATACCTTCTAAACTCTGTTAACCATCCACATTTTCGACCTTTTTGGTGGGCATCTTTGATGATGTGGCAGCATAGAGCGACCGGTCAACTAGGAGTCTTGTTGGCCCTATAGTGCACACAAATAATGAAGGGAGAGTTCACTTTAGTTTTCTTAGACATAAAATGAGGAAAAAGTGGATCTGACATTCCATTTTTATTTTTTATTATTATTTTATTTCATTTTTCCTTTTTGAAACAAAAAGGTAGGAGAGGCTTTTTTGGTCTATAAAAGAGACCAGCCCTCTTCATTGTATGGATGGAAAATTTTTGGGAGTTCTTTCCCTTGGAGCTTAATAGAAAAAATACTATGCTGGGTTTTTAGGACAGATTGAGCATCTCTTTCATAGCTGCGGGTTTCATTATAAGCAGTAGAGCAAATCTAGCTTGTGAAGGCTCTTGAAGCACAATAGATTAGCCATTTGCAATTGTTAAGTTGGTTAATTATGCTTAAATGATTAATATTTGGATGGACACTAGTACTCAGTTGTACGAAAAGTTGATTTAGATCTGATTGTTTGAGCATTCTAGCATTTCTCACTTGTATGAAGCACAAGGCTCCCTTGAGTCCTCTTTTGACTCCATTCTCCCTCCTGGTACTGGCACTAGTCTTTCCTCGAGGATTGATCTTCCCTTCTTTCCCATCACTTATTCAAAACACATTTTTCTGTTACAATTGTTTCTCTAAGGCAGCCTCTTCGATTCACCTTGCCCTCCGTTTCACCTGCTTTAGTGATCCTATCTTAGGGATACCCCACTTGAGTTGGAGAAGAGTCAACCTGAAGCGAGAGGAGAGGAGTGTGGTGACATTGGCTTCTCTCTTGAGAGTTGTCATCGAGCTGGTGTGTTCATTTTTGGGCTTCAACACATGCATGTCAGTTTTGGGAGACAACAGTGATCATTCAAGCTGTTGATCAGGCTCTATCTAGAGACGATGAGAGCCACTTTGAACTGGCCTAAAGGAAAACGAAGAGCGTGTGTCCAATGTTGGAATGTGTAAGGGGGGTGAACAATGAGACCATCCCTCAGATCCAAGAAGTGCGTAGCATAGAAGGCCATCTTGGGACGTAACCCCGCCGGAGGGTCGATCCAAGTGACCTACACAAATTGTCTGTAAATGTCATCTCTAGTGATTCTATTTAGCTCATGTCTAGTAGGTAAAAGGAAGCCAAGCGCATTCAAGGAGTACCCAAAAGGAGGAAGTCGATCCATCACAATACTGACATATGCTAAAAGATCCGCAACACCCGTAAACCAACTACTAGAGGGACCCAAGGGACTAGTTGAGGCAATGGCCTCTGAAAAGAGATAGGCCAAGTATGGGTATCGATCACGCCCCTTTGCCGTGTCGGAAAATATCTGAAGGCGGTGTAAGAAAGCAACAAGACTGAACATAGCCGCAAGCCAAAAAGGTTGAGCACCAAACTCCGCGAGCACGATGAACTAGAGAAGAGGCCTCAAATCACTTTTGCAAATAAAATATCAGATCTGATATGTGCCTTAAAACAGCCCTTGAATCGAGTGTGGTCCTTGTTATCACACCATAGTAGCAGGGCTACTATTCTTGTACAGCAGATATCTGCACATTTCAGAGCTTCCTTTATTCCAGAGCATGGCTATATATTTTGGATCACTCATGATCAGAGCAGTACATTATTCAGATTTTATGACCTGGTGTCAAGGCTGAGCCTTGAGAGTTCAGATTTGATGACTGATGTGACCACTTATCCCATTACAGTTTCAGTTCAGTGCCTAGAGATGTATTTCAGCAGTGTTTCAGATGATGCATGATGATGATTATTATGATGATGTTGTATGATCTATGGATATGTTCTCACTGACTGTGGATTATTATCTTGTTGATTTAGTCATGATCATGGCATGTGCTTGGTATATTATTCCTGATGTGGCAAACTATTTAAAATGAACTGTAAATCATAAAATGGACAATTGCTTGCACTTTTAGGTCATTTAACAAAACTTACTGGTGTTTCACCTTACATAGACAGGGTCTTTCCCCGACACCAGTTGTCTGCTAGTGTAGGCTCCATTTTCACTTGTTTCCATCCATACATGACCTTCCTGTTTGACTTTAAACCCTGACTTGTCTCATTTGACTTTCTGATACTGAGGACTTCCCCATTTTTCTACCTCTGTGTTTGGACCGCATCCCTGTTATTCAGTGTCTCGGCTCTGAGTTGGTGACAAAACTTTCCTTTGGTGAGTTGGATTGTAGGCCTAAATCATTCTGGTCGGTTGTCCCGATGTTTGGCATTGGCTCGAACTCCCCCTAGTCACTTGAGATGTTGTTGGCTAAAACTGAAAGCTCATGTTCTACCTATGGAAACTTGAAAAATTCGCCCATGGAAACAAAAAAAGGGCAAGAGCAATGAAAAGCTAAAAATACTCCTCGAAGAGTATAAGAAAGGTCCAAAAAGCAATAGTTCTTAAAAGCTATATCTAAACAATTGCTGACCTTATAAATATGTGAAAAACATACCCTGGATGCAAGCTGCAACTAGTTGTGCTTCTCAGCACATCTGAAATCCGAAGGGTTATGTAGGCCAAAAAGGCCATGGAAATAAAATTGAATGATCCTAATGAACCTGGATCAACTTGATGTAGACATGATGCCTAAGTTGAATAAGCACTCTCTAAACAACTTATCCATTTGTGAGGCACAGCCATCCCCCGTGTTCTTTTGTCCAGCACAGAGTTTGTAGCTTCCCCCTTCTCCCAGTCCAAAGTATTTTTGAGTTAAGTTAGACAAGTCAAACCCTTGGCCCAACCTTGCTCCTAGCCTTCATCCTTCACTAGCAGTTTGACCATGTCCAATGGGTGAGTTTGTCATTTGAACTATTGTGCAAGTAATTTTATATAACCACGGAATATGTTAACATGATTAATGCCACTGAATGGAATTTTATACTTTGAGCTTAGCTGTGGGAATGATTAGAGAAACATTGTCTTAGTCTACTGATGTGATTTATCCTTGATTATATATTCTTGGGATCCGTGATGATGTGGACCATGTATGGATGATTATTGATGATGATTTATGGTCCCACATGTTTGATGATGATATCATATGATGGACATATGATGCAGATGATGTTTGATCCAGTTCAGCAGGTTTATTATTATTTCAGATCAGAAGATTATACATTGTCCATATATGGTGGACCCTACAGCTGGCCCATTAGGGCAACCCAGGGTGTATGAGTACTCATTCCTAGTGGATTTGGATCTTTGGATCCATTGAGACACTTATCTTTCAGTTCCGGGCACTTCTGACAGTGATTGATGCAGTTTTACACTTGTTGACCAGATTTGGGGCTGATTTCCCAGCCTGAGCAGCAGGGGCCCCGAGAGGCCATTTCACCTAGGGCGCTGATGATGGAAGGGGTGGTCCAGCCACTTGTTATTACCATTTATCCCCCCTTCCGGAGAGCCTGATGGGCTCAGATGGACAGCGCTAGCACCCTAGGAGGCAGTTTTGGCACTTTCACAGTTCCCGAGGCAGTTAAAAAATGGGATAAAGTGGTCACTGAAGAAATCGATTTGGGCAATTGAGGCAAGGTTTTGGCATTTGGTTTTCACAGAGGTCTTCCAGGATGGCATCACTACCTTCCAGTCAGTTTTCACCATGTGGGTATGCCCGGATTGATCACAGGAGGATATTTACTGCTTGACTGTCATGGATTCTAAGGACAGTTTTGGTCATTTTTATTATATTGGACATATTTTATTATTTTTATTGTGCCTTGGGGATGAGCTAGTAAGGATTAAAACCTCCTAGCCCCACCATGAGCTTATATTGTTATGTCCTAGTCACCATGAGGTGGATTTTGATGTTTATATTTTCTCTTGTGGATGACGTCACCCCTTATTGTACCTTTTTAGTGGGGGCGCTATCATTATATGGGTGATCCATGTGATATATGGTTATGATTTATTGTTAGCCATTGATTAGATCTTGAGATCTTTTAATCTTAGCCACTCATGAAAAAAGTGGTTATGATTGTACTCTCTCCCCATCCTATTTAAGGAGGGAGCCTCTCATTGTAAAATCATCTAGAGATTTTTGGCTCTTGGCTCTTGGAATAAAATTTCTATCTTTTGGAGTACATGCTTGGATTGGAGTGGATGTTGGTTGTTTCGATTGTAAATGCTATTGTCCATTGCACTGGAGAATCTATAGTAGCTATCTTGCATATTTGCCATACTTTATTTGCAGGTTGAGAGGGCGACTTTGACAAGTGCGAATTGGTGGGGAGGCTTGCCCTTCAAGCTTGGAAGAAGTCGTTTTGGGTTTGACAGGGAGTAGTTTTGCCTTTGTGTCAACTATTCTATGTTTTTTCTTTCTCTTGCTTGTATCTACCTTCAATTTGTTAAACTAATTGATGCTTTGCTCCTTGGCTTGACAGGTTAGAAGGAATCACATGTGGCTTGGAAAAATCGATTTGGCAAGAGGGCTTCAACAATTCTCCATTTGATCTTTGGCAAAGTAATCCTCGTCTCAACTAGCATTCATCTCTTCATCCAGGTATGTTCCAAGAGGTATGATCTTCTCTTCCTTGAATCTTCCATAATTTCTAGATCACAAAAACCCTAATCAAGTTAAAACCCTTGTTTTTGGTATTTTTTTAGATCTACTTAGATCTAGCCTTGCAATTGAAAAGACATTAAAAACCCACCTCTATAGGATCCACCCCTAGTTGGATCTATAGTTTGGTGGTGATTGGCTAAAAATTGACACACTTTTCAATGCAAAAAGCCTTCTTGAACCTAAATCGATTTTCCTAAGAGAAGCTTGTTGGGTTAGATCTAGCACATGGGTAGGTGAGATCCCACTTGATTTGAAATCTAGACACTTGATAAACTAAACCCATATCCTTACTTTGGTGAAAACTACCTTGTGGACATCTCTCCATGTTTTAAGGGGTTGAAACCCCCTTTTTTATCTTCTTGGTATCTTAAAACTTAGATCTACTACGATCTAGCCATTGGATTCACTTGAAACTTTGAAGGAACATAGATCGGGGTACTAACATCCCGGATCTACATTTTGGTGGCCATTGGACTTGATTTGGTCCACCAAAACTCACTTTTGGACCATCCTTGAGCAAATCGCACCCCCTTGATTTTTTGAGTTGGTCCACTTCTAGGAAGTGGGTGTTTGAGATTTTTGTGGATTTGGAATCCCCATGCCTTGAAACCTAGGTCTATACTGTCTTTTTGTCACGATCCGCCTTGGGGGTTGCATTCCTTGTTTCAAGGGATTGTGGTCCACTTGGGGTAATCATTTAAAAACCTAGATCTAGTAAGATCCAACCATTGGATCTCATCCAACCCACTTGACTTGGCTTCTAGGTGTCCCGATCTACACTTTGACATACTTCTTGACTCCATTAGCCCATCCAACAAGGCACTAGTCCTTCTCCAAGCAAGTCGCACTCCTTGGGATTTGTGTCAAACCCTAGATCTAGTACATGGGTACTCCTAGAACCAACTCAAACTCATAGATCTAGTCTATATCTAACCTATAGTACCATCCTCACACCTAACTTCACCTTGTGGGTCCACCTAGAACCATTTCACACTTCCCAAGAAACTAGACCCACTTGTGTAAACACATGGTACTTTACCTAGTTATCATACCCCATCAAGTGGCCTAAACCATACATAGGTTGAAACATTAACAACCTCTTACACCTCCCTCCACCATACCTTAATCCTTAGGTCCACTTAGCCTTGCATGGGTTTCCGTAACTCATTACTTACCTACCCTTAGAAACCTTTGTTTGGGTCCAATCAACTGTGATTGGGGTATAGGGTCTCCCCCTTGGTCTAGTTATACCTTGACCTAAAGCGAAGAGTGCCTCGGTTGACGTGACTCCCATCTTGCATTGGGAACCGTGGCATCTCTTGGGTCACCTCTTTAGTTGCCTGACTCCTCTACCGTCCCGGATGGGATACCTCTAGGGGCAACTACAAGTTGTGTGATAACAATCCTGCTAAACACATTTTCCAGTGAACTTCCAACCCCCTTGGGGTCAATCTAAGCCCAAAAACCTGCTTTTTAGACCTTCAAACTTGGCTGAAAAGATGAATATACCTGTTGTACATGCAATAACAAATCTGCAACACCAAACCCTACACAGGTTACCCAAAAACAACACAATCCAACCATAGGAATAAAACACCCCCAAGGATTCACCATTAATTTAACTAGGGCGCACTTATATGTCCGAATAGAATTTCCAAATTGCAAATATTTTTTAAGATATGAATTTTTATAATTTTTAGGGTTTTTCCAATATTATATTTTTTTGGATATTTTTATAATAATATACAATAATTTTTTCATAAAAAAGGTGAAGAGAAGGGGCTATGACCTTAGTCCTTCAACCCGAGGGCAATTAGAGATCGAGGTCAACGTCCCTACTCAATTTGGCTATTCAAGATTTACCAACTAGGGCAGATGCTAGTAACCTGATACTAGGTTGAAGTAGCCAAACCCTAATTAGGGGCAAACAGTGAATCCCACGGCCCACAATGGAGAGCTCCTTCAAGAGGAAGGTCTCCTCAGACAAGACTGACAAGATGCCAATAAAGAACCCTAAGTTACCTTGCTTAAGGTGCAAAAGCAACATCAAACAAGAAAATGGAGAGATCTTACCAACATCAACCAAGAAAGAGAGCAAGAGATACTTCCTTAGCCACAAGTTATTAAAACTATTCTTAGGACAAATCTTGCAAGATAGCAAACCCTAGAAATTTCACCATTCAACCTTCATCACATGTAAAACTTGCCAAAGAGAGAGGTGCGCACCACTTAGAAACTCTAATATACCAAGAGAAAAAGAAAAAGATAAATAATTCTAACCCTTGTCTTGTTTACAAATGATGCTAGGAGCCTTTATTTATATGAGGCTTCCTAGACTTATATAACTTTAGAGCCTACCTTAGTAAAAAGTAAAATAACTAAAAGTTAGGGTTTGTCACCCACAAGCAAAGGACTAAACCACAAAAGACTAAAAATAATGATAAAATAGTGTGATTGGCTTCATCCGGATGAAGTGATGAGCCGGGGGAGGATGTCATGCCCCACTAACCCCAACAATGTAGAAGATCCCTCAATGCCCTCCCCTTTAGCAAGGCAAAGCTCTCTTGAATGAGATGACGTCATGATGAAGTGTGCACATGTGAACCAAGATGAGGGGCCATACAAGAAAATGAAAGTCCAAGTGGGCATAAATGAAGTGTGCTAAACCAGGTATGACAACCCTTATATGCGCAATCACCTTCTACATAGTATAAACATGAGTGTGGCTAGGAGCCCCTAAGCCATGTATCCTAATGGGTCCATTCCAAGAAGCACCAAACACCAACCCAAGGTACAAATGAACCAACATGGCAGGGGACTTCCGCCCATCAAAGGGCAATCAACAATGCTACTAAGCCAATACTCCTTAGAATGAAAACCAAGAGGACATACCATGGCCAGACCATGGGTCTTGAGCCCTGCTAGATCAACACTCTTACATAAAATAGCCCAGACTTGGCCTTTTACAATGGCAAAAGACCCCCTCACTCTAGAATATCCTGAAAAGCATGTTGTAGATGATCTACGCTATAACACTTGGTTTGGGATTTTGATTGGGTCCTTTCTCAAGGTGCACTCACCTATACCTCGGAACACTCAGTTTTGGTTCTTCTCTCCAGCGACTTGTTGGGAGAAGCTGGAATTGTTGGTTGGTCGAAGCTTTATCATTCCCTCAATAACATTTTTGGGTCAATCACTCATCAAATTTCACCTGCAGGTCCTCCCATTGAGTGCTAAGAGGACTAGGCATTTGGTGAATTGGGTTTGAGGAGTGGGGAGTGCGCAGAGTCCAAAATGTTGTCATGGAAAGATGAGTTGAGGGCCATTTGGGTGTAAATTCACGATGTTAAGGCTATGCTTCGCATAATGCAGTCTCGCTGGGACAGACTGGTTGAAGCTAAAAGCCAAATTTCCTATCACATCTCCCTTCTGGATATGAGAATGGACGAGATCGAAGACAATGTCTGAGTTCAGGGTGGTCGAGTAGAAATGTTGTTGTAATTGTGACTTCAGAAAATATTCCCTTGTATTTTATATTGTTATTATTATTGTATTTTATTTGTACCACCAACGGAGATGTTTTTCCTCCGTTCGGGGATGTCATTATTATGCTTAGTCATACTAGGTCATTGAGGTAAAAGCCTCCATTGTAATTCAGGGCAATAGTTCCCCAAAAGGTCAAATGTAAATGTATTATTGAGTCTCCTAGAGAAGTCGGCCCAGTCAGTTTAGTTGAGGCCGACCTAGTTGGGTAAAAGGTCACCCCAAAAGTAAAGTATAAATAGAGAGTTGGGCTCTCTCATTTGGACACACACTAACTCACTCAAGTTCGCATAAGTGAGAGAGAGAAGACAAGTTCACTAAGGAGAAAGAGAGAGAGTTGCAGAAGACTATCCTTTTTTGGGGTTTTCCATTTTGTGATATTGTATTGGTAACGAATCTATCTTTGAGGAAGTTGTGAGGTTTTCTCCTTTATGGTTTCCCTGAGGAAAACTATTGCGTCTATTGTGTTTTGTTGTGCTTGTTATTCTTTCTGTTAAAGATCCTAGCTAACATTGAATTAAAGTAGAAAATCTAACATGGTATCAGAGCTAACCTGAAAAGAAGACATTGTGCAGCAGCGGGAAACTAGGGCTTTCTAGTTTGAGGTCTTCTCTCCACAGATCATCAGAAAAAGAGGGCTAGGCTAACTCGCCCTAGTAGGGCGCATCTTTTGGAGGAAGCAAAACCCAGTTCTGAGAAATTTGATTTTTGACCCTATCACTAGGACCCGAAGAAACTAGGGCTTCCTGTTTCGGGCACTTTCCTCCACAGATCAACTTGAAAAGGAGGTTATTCCAACTCGCCCTAGGAGGGCGCATTTTCCTGTGGAAGCATAATTGAAATCCGAGAATTTTCATTTTTGGCCTTATCAATGCTCCCGTGAGAAAACTAGGGCATCGGTTATTTTGGGATTTTGTCCACATATTTGGGAAAAGGAGTACATTGGACAACTCGCCTTGAAGAGGCACGTCCTTCTATCCAATCATAAGTTCAAGATTCCAACTTTGGAAAATTAGGGTTTCTCTGACAAACCCTAGGCTAGCAAGCTCCAGAACCAGGTTGGGCATCTCAAATTGGTAAGACCTAAATCTCTGCTATTTCCATTTGAGGTTCTCATTCAATATGTCTCACCACACCAAGCTTGAGGGAGTTGATAACTTCCGAGCATGGAAGTATAGGATTGCTCTTGTCCTTGAAGAAAATGATTTGGACAAGTATGTTAATGAAGAGGTTCCAGCACCAGAGGGAGATGAGGCTATAGCTATCCACAAGAAGAACTTGGTTAAAGCCAAGAGAATTATTACAGACTCCATTAAGGATCATCTCATCCCACATGTGTCATCCTTGAAGACACCCAAGGAGATGTTCGATGCGTTGACAAGGCTATTCGAAGGGAAGAACATCAATAGGAAGATGACATTAAGGAACCAGCTCAAGAACATAAAGATCCTGAACTCAAAGACCATGCAATCTTATTTCACAAGGGTCTCACAGATCAAGGAGCAACTTGAAGCAGTTGAAGAAAAAGTACAAGAAGGAGAGATTGTCATGACCACCTTGAATGGTCTCCCAAGATCATGGGACTCATTCATTCAAGGGATATGTGACAGGAAGAAGTTGATCACATTCAACATACTACGGGAAGAATGTACACAAGAAGAAGCTCGACTTGTGGCACGAGAAGAGAAGATGGGAGCAAATGATGATCAAACTCTCACAGTTCACGCTAGAAGAAATCATAACAAGAGGGAGAACCCCCATCAATATCAGAGGGAGAACTACGACAGACAAAGAAGACCCAGAAGAGATTTATCCAGCATTAGATGTTATACATGTGATGAGAAGGGACACTACTCCAGAGATTGTCCCAGAAACAGAGGTTCCTCCAACAAGAAGACAAACAAGAAGAGACATCATGCTCACATCGTTGAAGATGATGAACCTGCAAGGAAAAGAACCAGAGAAGAAGAAAGAGAAGACTCTTCAAGTAATGAAGAGTATGTCTTGATCTCAGCACTCACGGGCACTATTACACATGGTATCAATGATGGGCTTGTAGATAGTGGAGCTTCCAAGCACATGACGGGATACAAAGAATCATTCATCAATCTATCTGAACATGAGTCACCTCATAAGGTGAAACTTGGGGATGATTACCAATACCCCATAAAAGGAAGTGGAGAAGCTTCCTACAAGCTAGACTCCGGCAAATCTCTGAAGATGAAAGATGTACTATATGTTCCAGGATTAAAGAAGAACCTTCTCTCCATATCAGCACTAGATGCTAAAGGAATGAGGGTTTCATTTGTTGATGGCCAAGTCTTAATGTGGCCAAAGGGAAAGACAATAGATGATGCAACTGTGATTGGAGAGCAAGAGGGAGGCTTGTACAAGTTGAAGGGACAACCTGAACAAGCATTGGTTCATGACTCCATGGAACCAAGTGAACTATGGCACAGAAGGCGTGCACATGTACACTATAGAGAACTACCTATTGCAAGCAAAGCAGTTTCAGGACTTCCAAAAATCCAAACAAGACATGAAGGCATCTGCAAGGGATGTGCGCAAGGAAAGAATGTAAAGAAGGCGTTCCCTAGTAGTGAAAGCAAAGCAAAAGGAATATTGGAGATAATTCACTCCGATGTATGTGGTCCCATGTCATCCAGCTCACTAAGAGGGTATGTATATTATGTTTCTTTCATTGATGACTTTTCCCGTAAGATTTAGATTTACTTCTTGAAAGGTAAAGATGAGGTATTTAGTAAGTTCAAGGAATTCAAATCCTTGGTCGAGAATCACACAAAGAAGAAGATCAAGACCCTACGATCAGATAATGGCGGAGAATTTACTTCGGAAGGATTCAAGAATCTTTGCAGAGAATCCAATATTAAGAGGGAGTTGAGCACTCCCTACAATCCTCAACAGAATGGCGTTGCAGAAAGAAAGAACAGAACGATAATGGAAGCAACGAAAGCAATGCTTCATGACCAAGATCTTCTAGTGCACTTATGGGAAGAAGTTGCGAGGACAACCGTGTATGTACAGAACCGTACTCCTCACCGAGTACTAGATAACAAGACTCCAGAAGAAGTTTTCTCCGGTGAGAAACCAGAAGTCAGCCATCTCAGGATATTTGGTTGCCCAGTGTACATACACATTCTGAAGGAGAAGAGAACGAAGCTAGATCCTTCAGGAAAGAAGGGAATATTCGTAGGATACAGCGAAAATTCAAAGGCCTACCGAATATACTTCCCAGGATTCAAGAAGATCAACATCAGCAAAGACGTAACATTCGATGAAGACTCAGCTTACAACAAATCAAGAAAACTACCTATTGAAGAGACTGAAGCACTTGAAGCAACCAGAGTCAGAGACACAGCGATGGAAGAAGAGCATGAAGACCACGACATGGAATAACCACAAGAACCTGTAGATCCACCTCGTGAGAAGAACTCCCACAAGAGAAAACCAACATGGGTATGAGAGGCAATAAAAGATGCAGAGAAGTATGGTTCTCCAAAGGGGATGCACAGAGAAAGCAAGAGACCCAGACCATACTCCAGCTATGTGGCCCTGCTATGTGACATCATTGATAAAGAACCTTCCAACTATGAGGAAGCAGCAGAGAAGAAAGAATGGAAGGATGCCATGATCGAGGAGTACCAGTCGATTATGAAGAATGATGTCTGGGAGATAGTTCTGAGACTAGAAAGGAAGTCTGTTGTGACTTCGAAATGGATCTACAAGATCAAGCATGCTGCAGATGGTAGCATTGAGAAACACAAGGCAATATTTGTGGCACATGGCTTCTCCCAGAAGGAAGGCATAGACTAAGAGGAAACATTTGCACCTGTAGCAAGATACACTTCCATCAGATCTATACTTGCATTGGCTGCAGTAATGAAATGGAAGGTACACAAGATGGACGTCAAGACAACATTCTTGAATGGTGTAGTAGAAGAGGAAGTGTACATGGAGCAGCCACTGGGATTTGAGACACATGACAGACAGACTCATGTGTGCAAGTTGAAGAAAGCCTTGTACGGATTGAAACAGGCACCCAGGACATGGTACGACAGGATGGATAGCTTCCTGATGAGTTTAGGCTTTACCAAGAGTAAAGCGGATTCCAACCTTTACTACAAGGTTGAAGTTGGAAACCCAGTGATACTTCTACTCTATGTAGATGACCTGTTTGTAACAAGGGGAGGATGAGCTTATTGCAGATACGAAGAGGAGGCTTGCCACAGAGTTCGAGATGAAGGACCTGGGCATGATGCATTATTTCTTAGGCATGGAGGTGTGGCAGACTGCGGATGGAATCTTCCTTGGACAAGGAAAGTATGCAGTAGAGATTCTGAAGAGGTTCGAAATGATGAACTGCAAGGCAATGGCCACACCCATGGCATCGAACTTGAAGCTACTGTGTGATGCTTCATCAGATTCAGTTGATGCAAGATGTATCGGCAGATGATTGGTTCATTGATGTACCTAACAAACACGAGACCAGACATATGCTTTGCTGTGAACACCCTGAGCCAGTTCCTGACGAATCCGAGACATGTTCACCTGATTGCTGCAAAGCACATATATTGAGGTACCTGAAGGGTACAGTTGATTATGGGCTCAAGTATGAGGCGAATCAGAAGATTAACCTACAGGGTTATGTTGATTCGGATTGGGCAAGCAGTGCCGCAGATAGGAAGAGCACTTCGGGATGTTGCTTTAGTATGGGATCTAGTATGATCTCCTGGTTTAGCAGGAAGCAGTCTTGCATGGCACTGAGTAAAGCCGAAGCAGAGTATGTTGCAGCTTGTTCGGCTAGTTGTAAGGCAGTATGGCATAGGAAGCTACTGTCAGATTTGTTTGATCTCCAGTTAGAGGCAACTTTTATCTTCTATGACAACCAGAGTTGCATGAAGTTGTCCAAGAACCCGATGTTCCACGACAAGTCGAAGCACATTGAGATCAAGTACCACTATATCAGAGATATGGTGCAGAGAGGAGCAGTGAAGCTCCAGTATGTAGCGACAGGCGAGCAGATAGCCGACGTGTTGACCAAGCCGTTAGCCAGAGTGAAGTTCGAGTACTTCAGAGAGAAGCTTCGTTTTCTCCAGATTAAGGTTCCTCCTAAGAGGGAGTGATGAGACCGGAAGACGTAGATGCACTAGATCCATTCTCGCATGGTCGTAGGCGTAGGTGGTCCTTGGGACATAATGCACCTAGGGTGCTCCTGATTGTCCTCCCATGTTGGTAGATGTAAGGGTTGGTTCTCGTATGGTGGTAGGCGTAGGTGGTCCTTGGGACGTAATGCACTGGGTGTGCTCCTGATTGTCCTCCCATACTGGAGACGTTGAGAGGTCCACTGGTCATAAGACACTTTGTGTGCGCCTAGGCAGGATCTCGCATGGTGGAAGGCATAGGTTGTCCATGGGACGTAATGCACCTAGGGTGCTCCTGATTGTCCTCCCATGCTGGTAGACACGGGCTAACCGTTGAGAGACGTAATGCACCTGGGGTGCTCCTGGGCTGTACCCACTAGGTGGGAGATGCAGGTGGTCTGTTGGACATGAGATGTGCATCTGGGATATGCTCCGTGTGATGATGAGATGATCTAGATACGATGAGGCGATAGTAGGAGACGCAGGTGATTGTTGTGGCAATGTAATGACTGGTCCTGGGTTGTACCTACTTAATGGCTTTCTCGCAGAGATGATGAAGACCTACGTGAGGGCTAGGCCTACATCCAGCATGAAAAGGAGTTGGATCTGTAGAACTTCTTATGACAGATAGATTCGAGAGATGTCACCAATCAATGATCGACAAAATGCGGATTGCAGCAACAGCGATGATGATGATCCAGTGTTGAGGATGATGTTCCAGCATTGAATATGTTCCAACGATGATGACGTTGTCCAAACTTGTGTCCATGGGGTTGATGACTGTGGCAAGAGAATACCTTCCTAGTTAAGAGGGAGTGTTGTTGTAATTGTAACTTCGGAAGATATTCCCTTGTATTTGATATTGTTATTATTATTGTATTTTATTTGTACCTACGACAGAGATGTTTTTCCTCCATTCGAGGATGTCATTATTATGCTTCGTCATACTAGGTCATTGAGGTAAAAGCCTCCATTGTAAGTCGGGGCAATAGTTCCCCAAAAGGTCAAATGCAAATGTATTATTGAGTCTCCTAGAGAAGTCGGCCCAGTCAGTTTAGTTGAGGCCGACCTAGTTGGGTAAAGGTCACCCCAAAAGTAAAGTATAAATAGAGAGTTGGGCTCTCTCATTTGGACACACACTCACTCACTCAAGTTTGCATAAGTGAGAGAGAGAAGACAAGTTCGCTAAGGAGAAAGAGAGAGAGCTGCAGAAGACTATCTTGTTTTGGGATTTTCCATTTTGTGATATTGTATTGGTGACGAATCTATCTTTGAGGAAGTTGCAGGGTTTTCTCCTTTATGGTTTCCCCGAGGAAAACTATTGTGTCTATTGTGTTTTGTTGTGCTTGTTATTCTTTCAATTAAAGATCCTAGCTAACATTGAATTAAAGTAGAAAATCTAACAAGAAAAACTCATTGAAGATATGGATAAGCTCCTGAATCTAGCACAAGAAAGCCACTGTCAAATTAACTCTCTCCCAGCTCGTCCGGTCCAGGATGAAAATTCAGTTCACTAGCCATCCAAGGAAATTGTAGAACTGGATTCTCCCAGGCAAGCTGGCGGTCGTTGAATGATGATGTTACTATCTAATATGATGTCCTCTTTCTTTTTGTAGTTGTTATGTTTTATCAATGCATAATGTTGTTTGGTCGGTTTGTTCGTGTTTATAATGCAAAGGAATATGTAGAAGCTGGATTAATTTTGTCTGTTATTCTCAAGGATGGGTTCTTTTGGACTGTTTGTTTGAATTCCTGCCCACTTGCTCCTTTGGGTGGCAGAATTTTGTAAAATTTTGACTGTTTCCAGCTTTTTCTAATATAGATCTTTAACCGTTTTCATAAAAAAAATGTGAAGGCTGAATCAGCATATAATAAAGCGCTAATGTATACCACAATAATCCATTGAAAAGATCTCCTCTTGGTGGCATGCTCTAGGGGGCAATGATACAATGAGTGTGCAAACCACAACTCTCCTCTAGACACCACTCACCCACCAGTGGTGGTGGTCAACAATGTCATTAGGGAAGTGTTGAGGAAAGTGCATGAACCAATAGCAATGTCCCTATGTCCATCAAATGTCACATCAATATCATCCTGCAAGCCTCTAACATGTCTAATGAGAATCATAAGTAGAACTGAGTTGTGATGAAAATCACAAAGGGTGTAATGAAATCACCATTGTCGTGATAAAAATCAAGTGTGTAAGGCCTCATACAACATGAGGGGTAACAGTGCCAACAAAGAGATTCACAATGTCTTGCATGTTACTACAATGATTAAGAACTTGTTCGCTCTGAACCAAATTACAAATGTTGGATTGATTGTAGAATTCAATGCAGTTGGAGGCAAGTTCAAGCACCGTCATGGGAATGTGACTACAAGATCGGTGAGGAAAAGTAATTTGTATAGATTTTGTGTAGATGTGCCTGAAGTGGCATTGAATGTTGTTGATGAGATTAATGATGTCATCATTTGGCATCATAGACTTGGGCATATCAGTGTACAATCTATGGAGGCCATGAGGAAGGGGCAGCTGGTTGAAGTTTTGGAAATGAAAATGCATGTTTCACTTGGCATTTGCAAAGGATATCTTCAGCAAACAACATCGATTTCATTTCTCAAAGGGTAGTGTCCATAGAGCTGAGAAATTGTTGGAGCTAGTTCACTCTCACATCTACAGACCAATGCAAGCTTTATCACATAGTGGTGCAAGGTATTTTTTCACTTTCATTGATGATTTTTCAAGCAAAGCTTTTGCTTATTTCTTGAAGGAGAAATCAGAAACAATGGAGTATTTTTAAATTATTCTAGGCCTTAGCAGAGAAGGAAACAGAGGGATCAGTTGAAGACAATGAGGTGTGACAATGGTGGTGAGTGAGGCAATAAACTCGAATTTATGGTGCCCTATACTCCTCAAAAGAATGAAGTAGAGGAAAGCAAGAATAGAACATTGATGGAGAGTGCAAGGTGCATAATAAAAAATGCCTGATTACCAAATATTTTTTAGGCACGGGCAGTCACAACAGCAGCATATGTTCAAGATCAGTTACCCACAACAGCATTGAATTCAAAAACTCCCTATGAAGCAGGGTATGGGAGGAAACTGAACACTCATAATTTGAAGGTGTCGGACTATCTTACATATGTACATGTGTCTAACAAGAAGCAAAAATATTTGGATGACAAAAGTCTAAAATGCATCAAGACCGGTAATAATGGTGATGCTAGAATTTAGTAATTTACAAGCTTTATGGTCCATTGGAGAAGCACCTTATCAGACATAAAGATGTGATCCTTGATGAAAATGCAGTGTTGCAGAGGAGAGTGGGAAATGTGAGCAGAGAAGATGCTGCAAAGAAACAAACTTGGATGTTTGATTTCAGGGTTGATAATTTTGGTGCTGATTCATTTGGAAACATCAACAGGGTGTGGGGATTAGTCGCCAAAACTCGTTTATCAGGAGATTGATCAGGGAGTGGAGGAGTCACATCCTAGACCATTGGATCATAAGGAAGTGGAGGAAATTGTTCCTGAACCATGTGTTCATAGAAGATCTATGAGGGATTGGAGGCCACCAAAAAGCTTTCAAGATTATGCCCTAATGTCAAGTGAAGAATCGGAACCTACACTTGAGAGTCATGAGGCAAAGCACTGGAAGCATGCAATGGAGCTGGGACATTTTGCAGGGAAGGCCTTGGGATGGACTTTACAATATAATTGTGTACACTCTTGACTGAGTGGGAGTGTTAAAAATAGTTAGTCATAGAATGTATAGTTAACAAATCCAACTGTAGGCAGCCAAACCTTTTGGGCTGCCTGGGACTATTGATTTTTCATATTCCAGTTAATGTATTTCTACATTAATGTACAGCAATTGAAAGCAAGCATTTTTCCCTCTTTTTTGTGAGTACAGAAACTTTTTTCCGTTCTCTGCAATGCTGTGAACAGAGGTTTTTGTCCTGCCGCTATTTTCTTGTCTATTGCATCTGTTTTTATTCCTCTGTCTACATTTCATTCTTGCCTGTGGCTGTAAATGCCATGTACATTTTTACAAAGTTTACAATGTCTATATAATGTAATCTTCAAGAATAACGCAAATTGCTATGGATCCAGACAGCTGACATGTGTTAGTTATCTCAGTCTGTTGTGAAATTTGGTCAGAAAAACCAAGAAAAATTAGAGTTTTTATTTTTCGTCTTTTCTAAACACAATAGATTTTGACTCGTGATTTGGAATGCCAAGTCAATCAGACTCGTATTTGACTTGGAAGTCTGAATCATACTTGTATGTCAAAATCACGAGGATGACTCGGGGCCGACACAGTGTCAATTCGGTTTTCTAAAAGAGTAGCGTGAGACTCGAGAGTCAACTTGGACTGGAAGCATAGTTAAAATGGCAGCCATTTGCACGTTATCTGCTATTTTTGCCGTCCAAAAACAGGCAAAATATTTAGAAGTCGTCCGTGTCCGGTGTGATGTGCAGTTTAAAACAATCGAAAATCAATAGAAATAAATTTATATAAATATTAGAAATTGAAATAGTATATATTTTGGATTAAACTCTATGGTCCATTAATACTTATGGACTATAAAGCATGCCTTGTAACATTTTACCCGTAATGTCCATTTTTTCTTTATAAATTTAAATTTAACAGTGCTCAATAGAATGTGCTCGCATAGAATTTAATGCAATGTGCAGAGAAACTTTAGTTTCATTGAATTGGCCCCGTCTGTCGCTGAAAAGCAAAGTGTGTGCCTAATAAATGACCATTGTCAAATTGTGATATTTTCAGGTACCAGAGCTCCAGTACTAAATAGATATTAAACAAACTCCACGAAAATACAATTTTTGTGTGTTCACCTCTGAGAACTTAAAATCTCTCCCCAAATACAGAAAAACTTACCGTTAGATGGCTCGGAATAATGTCCTTCCATTGGCGATAGGGATCAAAAGGATGTCGGTAATGTGTTGCAGGCAAAAGCTGTAATAAAAGGAAACAAATCATGACAAGGAGGGCTATTAACGGTGCAAATCGCCATGGCTTTGGAGGCTCATCGATATCAACATGAAGAGGCCCTGGTGCATAATTATTCCTTGACGTGTAAGGTGTTCCAGAGATCCGCCTCGTGGCTCCTCTTGCGCTCAAATGTGCATTGAATTCTGACATACTGAGTTTTCAGGGTTTTGGGGCAAAGAGAAAGCAGAGATGGATGAATTCTCTGTAAACAATTTCCCAAATAAATGAGGAAGTAGATCTGCATAGTTGACTTTGCAATCTATATTATATTTCTTTTAAATCCTTTAATTGAAGTCAACGCCTGTCAGTGCATGGAATCTATATTATATTTCTTCTAAATCATTAACGCCGTATATAATTTTTGTTTTGTTGTTAGTTGTTATATATAGCGAACCTAAATATATTTTGAGGTAAGGTGGTTTGGATTTTTTTAATAATAGTGATGGATATCTTCAATGGCTATCAATGGCTCCCACCGTGATAATTGAATTATGATAGGTTTTGTCATCTTCATAATTGATTATGTTAAATTAGGTTTTGTCATCTTCATAATTGATTATGTTAAATTATCTTAATTTTAAAAAACAAAAAGATTATCTTCGAATTGGATGTTCACCCATGACATCACACCCAATGTCAATCATGACGAATACAACCACTAAGCCACTTGTTAGTCTCCATGTGGCAGCACCAACTAGTATTTGAGATGGGTTATCATGTAGAATGGGTTCATGAAGGTAAGGAAATTAATGCAAGGCAATCAAGGTTGGATGCAGAAATGCACGGAGGATCCCAGCGCAATCATGTGTGGTGAAGCAAAACTTGGCATGATCGCAGCATCAACAAAAAATCCAGTGTTGGAGGTATGCCACTCCTAGCACCTCCCTCACTCTAAATCAACCTTGTGTTTAGCATTGATTTATTCATAGTGGTTGTTTCTCTTGCTCTAGCCTTTTTGGTGAATTCCTCTCCTCTAGTCAGGGACTCCACTCTTGTCGAGCTCACCATGCCTTCTGCAAGGTCTCGAGGGATCTCTCCTGGATCATTATCTCCCTTGCATGCTACACGCAGAACTACCACAGTCGCTCCTCTCTTGCTCAAGGTAACCATGGTTGGGGGTTGTCGAGGGAAACATAAAGGCAACAACCCTGGATGAACCCCCTGTGCCTAGGTTAGACAGGAAGCCAAGGAGGCCTCAAAGGTTTATTGGCAAGACACATCCCTGCACATTCAAGAAGATATCATGCAGGCTAAGGACGAAGTAAAGCTCGAAAGGGATGTGCTACCAAAGGAAGAACTAGGGCAAGAAATGTATAGTTGGATCTCCAACTCTGGTACTTCCAATATCAGGGATACTTATTTTAAAATTGTCAGTATGTACTAATAAACAAAGGCTCTTATGGACAAGGCTTTAATGGAAGCATGAGACAAATGTTGAAATTCTAATGCAAATCGATGAAGTTTAGACCTAACTTAAGAATCAGGAAGCCCAATGCAAGAACCTGATTGCCAAGCTAGATGTAATTGCAAAAATTACATACGATGTCTGATTTGTGGAAGAGCCTCCTCCTACTACTTTAAGTTCCAAGGTTTCACCAATTACTCTTTCCAATGATGTCCAGGTTGGTCAATAGTTCTTGTGATAGTTTTGTATTCTTTACACTGCTAATTTTAGTAAACGGTGTCTTTTGTCTTTCAATTATCCTTAGACACTTCAAAAACAAAGAAACACAATAAACTTTTATGATAATGATAGACTTACTTAAGATGATAAACTCATATTTTATTGTTAATCTAATTTCCAATTTGACAAATCCCCAACATGACTTTGTATATTTTTTATTTTCTTGCTCTAAATGAAGTTAGCTTAAAAAAAATGTGTGATTCATCCAAAAATAAATTAAGTGAAAAGATTGAATTTATTTATTTATTCACTTCATTAAATATAAATAATGGATTAATATTTAATTATTTTAATAATAAATATTAATTAGTCAATGACAAGTATCCAAAAAAATTAATTTTATAATGAAATTATATATTAAATTAATTGATTATAAAAAATTAAATATATTAAAAAATAAAAAGATTTAATACATGAAAAAAATCATAAATGTTTTTTTATATTTTTTTAACATTATAATCAAACTTTATTTTAATTGAATTTGAAAATAATATTTAAAAAAGTTATGATTTTGGCAAAGTTACGTAAATTATTAAAAAATCATTAACATAAAATTAAAAAATCATGATTTTGACAAAGTGATTTAAATGATTAAAAAATCATTAACATAAAGTGTTTATCTTCTTATAATATGTTGAAATAAGGGTTTAATTGGAAGGATTGATTATTATCCTCCCAACAAAGTTTAATTCTTGTAAGTGTATATTTTTTTTATAAAAAATATCGTTAAAATATAAAGAGAATATATTTTATTATCTAGAATTTACTTTTGATTATATATTGTTCTTATGAATAATTATTAAGAATATTAAATAATGTTATAGTTGTAAAAAACACCATTAACACATTGAATACAAGATGTACCTACAAGAAATACAAGAAATCCATGAAAGTGAAAACTCCAATAATTAATAAATAATTAATAAGGATTGTACCTTGTCTTTTACTCTCACAATGATATGCAAGATACAAAGAAATATTGACTCATTATGTAGCATATAGACATCATGATCTATGATAGGTTGCTATATGCACTCTTTTTTCCTCTTTTTTGCTCTGATATCTCACTCATTTGCACTACTCAACTATAAAATATAAAATCATTACAATAGGATAGAACCCCTTTTTCCCCTTATAGTGCAGTTTCCTTCCCTTTGGATTCAATTTTTAATAGGTGTTGACAACCACTAGAGTCAAGATTAGGGATTTTGCATCCCCAACTCTTGATTAGGCTTAGCATTTTCAACCCTCTAGAATCTTAATGAAATTCCACACGTGACTAGTGTTGCATGTGTGAATAACCAGCATAGATCCATCTTAAACCCAT
The DNA here is from genome assembly GCA_027924585.1 of Larix kaempferi. Lineage (NCBI taxonomy): Eukaryota > Viridiplantae > Streptophyta > Pinopsida > Pinales > Pinaceae > Larix > Larix kaempferi. The sequence continues at coordinate 4,169,129 of BSBM01000364.1, read as the reverse complement.
ATCTATCAAGCACCGAGAGGGATCCAATTTCTTGAGGTGTATTTCATTTTTTAAATTTAAACTCAAGAAATTTGATCTCTCTTGATTGATAGATCCGGGTTTAAGTTTTAAGTTTTTATTTTATAAACGAGCATCTATTTTTTAATTACTTTTCATAATATTTTATTTTATGAACCAACATGGATTTTTTTAAATACTTTCCATAATTTTTTATTTTATGAGCCGACATGAATTTGTTTTAATGTTGTAACGTTACATCACACACGTTACAACATCTCCCCCATACTGGGCTGTAGAGCACCTCGTTTCACTCGGTGCAATCAACATTGACATAGCATTCACTTGACAATGTGGTGGTCAAATTGATATGTCAACTTCCAAAGCACAACTCTCTTATACAAACTTTGTTTTCGGTCCACGATAACTTGTTTTGAAGCTAATGACATGTACTACACCTTGGGCCATCCACTATGCCTATGACTTCATTTTTCTCCTCAAAAAGTGCAATTTGTTAGCCCTAAACATGCAATTTTTATTTTGGCCCTACTAAGTGAATTTGAAGATTGGTTCAAGAAAAATGGCCCCTATAAGTCCATAGTTTTGATTATTTACCCCAAGAAGCATCAAAAAAGATGAAAAATTATATAGTAATCCATTTACAATCAATATATCTAAGAGAAAACATTGACATATGATGAGGATTATCCAAAACCATCTTCTTTCAACAAATAAAACAGAAAAAAGTTTAGGTCATCAGAGCCCCAATGCATAGTTCCTGTATACCTCCAAACAATGTATGGCCTCTAATCTACCTAAAATTAGAGAACACCAGAGTGCATCCTCAACATTGTGTTAACGATTCAAATAAAAAAAAACTCTATAAAGAGCAAAGGAATGAGACGAAGAAGACATGGACAACCATAAGCGCACCAATACAAATTCTATGGCAACCTCTACTATGGTGAATCATGCAAACCAAACATGTCCATGCAATCATCAACATACTTATTTACAACAAGTCGAACAAGAAAGTTTTGGAGTTCATTGTATGTGTTAATGATTGTCGTGGCCTATCCAACAATATTACCCATTATAAAGTTGGTTTTGGGTCTCCAACATGATTTGTGGCAAAACATCACCCATAATGTTATCCCTTGGGCATTGTCAACACGTTTGCATGCAACTCCTCAAGCCCCCATACTTTCTCTCTTTCTACCTTTTAAATTAATTTATTATCATTTTACTATTTTATAATTATTGTATGCAAAGGAGAGTTGTTCCCTACTTCCGACAAAATAAGTACTTTGTTAGAGTTAGAGAACCCACTTTAGAATTTGAGATCTTTGAGGTGAAGCATATATATTTTCAATATAAATATGTCGCATGTTCACTAACATAGGAAGGCTTTTACAACACATTTATAAACCAAACTAGTAGTGTAGAGCCTTAGATTTTGTAGAATTGCAACAATCTAGAGTCTAAATTAGATTTACATTCTAGAGCACAAATGTGATGGTTACCACAATATGCAATACATTTTGGACACCATTCAATATCACTTACTTGAATCGTATGTCATTTAGGAGCTTGGTAGCGATATAAACAAGGAAATAAGAGATATATGGCATCTTTGTTAGCTATAGCTTAGTCACCTCAACCTCAAGCTTATACATCTCGCACACAAGTTAATGGTGTTGTGCTTTGTCATCCTTTCCCCATTTTTATTATTTCTATGGCAACAAGTTATGAGCACTCATCATATCAAACCACATCACTAAATTGAATGGAGGCCAAGCATGGGCCTTTATCTTTTAATTTTATCTTACCAAATAAGAAATGTATGGCCTTTGCATTAAAGATAGCTTAGTCACCCCAACCTATGGTTTCTACATCTTACACACAAGCTAATGGTGCTTTGTTTTTCATCCTTTCCCCATTTTCAAAAGTTCTACGACAATGAGATGTCAGTAATCATTTCAAACCACGTCACTAAATCAATGGAGGCAAAGCATTGGTTTTGATCTTTTAATTTTTACATAGTTTTTTGTTAATTATGCCTTTCTTATTGGGCAAGAATCTCTTGCCCAACCTAGGGTGTCGAGGATGGGGGATTGTTTACAATCCCCCAAAAATCTGTGAATTAACCTATGCTTGGGGGCTTGGAAAGGCTACCAAAAACCAAACAAAAGTCATAGCTTTATACCAAGGACTAGTCATACTCACGTATGTGGAGATCAAAAATGTTTTGGTCCTTGGCAATTCCTCAATAGTCATTAGTCAAGGGAAGAACTTAACCTCTATGCAAATCTCAAACCTTCCAAAAATGGGCATAATAATCCAAGCGCTAGAAAAGTGTTTCACTTCCATTGATTTTCTTCATGTCCTTTAAACCTACAACTCCCACACAAATCCATGGCAAATAAAGGTGTATCATTGAAGCAATGAATGTTGAGTAAAAGCAAGGGTGACCCCATAACATTTTTATTTCATGAAGACTTACCACTCAAAAAGGGACATGCAATTGAATTCAAAGGACAACTTGCACATGGCATTAACAAAAAGGGCAAAGCTATTATATCAACCCCCCCCTATTGTACCTCCTCCTCACACTATTGTCTGTAGCAAGGGAATTCACATTAATTAGGACGCACCTCCCAGCAAAGGTAGGATTTATTACTATGGTTTTGGCTCTACTTGACTTTTCTACCTTGTTAGATTGGTATGTTTGTTGTTTCTTTGTCGTTTGCCAATCAACACTAGAAACTTTGGTCGATCTAGTATTGCATGTTGTATTCCCTATAGCTCTAGTCAATTTGGTCTTGGTCAATGGCCAATTAACTTTGGTAGCTTGAGCTCTACAATAGTTCACAATATGGGCAAACATAGCCATCTAGGTTAATGTGCAAATTGCATGTCTCAATTCTCCAATGAGCCTCAAGGAGTAAATGCCTACCAAATGGAAGCCCTTCATATTGTTCACTCACATCAATCACATATCGACAACCAACATGAGACTCAATTAATAAGAAATGTTGAATTGGAGGCAAAGGTGGATATGCAAAACAATGAAGTTGAAAGGCTCACAAATAACCTCAACATGCACTATAACATGATCCTAGCTTTCACCAGAAACCCTGCATCTCTAGCTACATTAGCCTCGTAATCTTAAAGTTATCCTATAAAGACTTGAGCTATATAAACTAGGTCTTTCTCAATGTGGGGTTAAGTAGGTTTTCAGTCCTCAATTCTCTTTGTAACTTTGTTTTCCTTATTAATAAAATAGTGTTAGAAAACACTTCCTCAATAAGTTGTTTAGCCCACAAACTTAATTGTCTTTTTGTACTAATTTCTTCAAGTTTATAACTGCAGGTTTTATAGGAATGAGAAAAACGATGTAAGAACATCTCAATCAGTAGGCAGTTTTTTTGTCAAATTGTGGAACTTTGAAACCTTGGCAGCAGACATTTATTTTGTATATGTAAACACCCATTGTATAGTATAGTCACAGCTCTTCTATATTTATAATTATTATGTATCCTCCCTACTAGGACCAAGGAACTATGAGGGATGTGTTGAGAATTGAAGTTGGATTAGTTGTCTTAAACTTTCACCATAATTAGTTGTTGTAAATTCTTATTGATGTACCATATGATTTTATCAAAAATGTCAGTGCAATCATTTTATAAATCAAATTTGTTGCAACCTCTATTTGTTTAATGTTTTGCAGAATAAACCATTACAAATATATATACAAGTTTGAACATCTACCATATGTTCTTGTCAAACATATAAGTGCAAACATTTTATAAATCAAAATTGATGTAACTTCTATTGTTCAATGTTTTGCACAATAATTATTCATTACAAAGAATTTTCCAAGTTTAAACAAACTAAAATTATGCATATAATCAAGTCCGATTTAGGATTGTTGTTTTTTAATAAATTTATTTCAATTTTGTTTGAAATCAATTTGACTACTATTTATTGATTGGGCATAAATGGAAATTGCAACTTTTATTTTAGTTATCATGATTCTACCCAATGAATACAGATCTCAAAACTTTGTTTTCACTCTCCAAATACAGATAAGAATTGGAAAACATCACAACAAGATGCAACTATCATTTATTTTTCTTTGAAAGAGTGTTATGCAAACCCATTCACAAAAATGTCCACTTCCAATCTAAAGGGATAATGGAAAGTGACAATAAAAGGCTTGATAACTTCATGGTTTCCAATTGTCTCTGTTGTTCAAATAACAATCCATGTGATTTTTAACCATCAAACCAAACAGATAAAAATAGCTGCTCAATCACAACAATGTTTGCAGTTCTCAAAATTCAGAATCAATACCACACAACAGCAACCCTTATTTTACCTGTATTTCTCTAGCGTTTAAAAGTTGCAAGTATTTTGTAGGCTTGGAGATTGCAATAGTGATACAGCAACAGCCACATCAATCTTTGGCAACGAGATTTAAACTTCAGCTACCAATGGTCCCTCAAGCAACAATTGCAGCCTCGAACATCTCATAAGTTCTTTATAGCGGGCCAAAAGTCCAATGAACAGCAAACATAACAACGAAATTTCTATGATACCAGCATCAAAACACTTCATAACCGTTTTCTTCAGCAGCAAATATGTGTCAAAATCTTTGGACAACATAAAGCCCTACTAAACCAGCAATATAATTAATCTACAGCAGCGGCGCAAACAAAACAATAATATCTTACAGCCCCAGAAAGCCTTCACAAGACATCCAGCAGCAAAATAAACAGCATGAGAAGATTAAAGTGATTGTATATCATTGATTTGAGATTCAAACATGTAAGAAATGCAACCTTAACTTGCATAAGGAATCTAATGATTCAATTATTTAATGCATCCTCAAACTTTATTAAATGTTGATTCTTAACATTTTATAACTAAACCACATTTATTGTTACATTCAGCTAGCTTTTATTATCACAACTCCTCGTATCTAAAACCTAACTGTCTAATTAATAGAATGATCATTATTTGTAACATAAATAATTCGCCAAGCCCATAAGGCCTCTCACTTCAGTCGATGTTCTAGGAAGGCGGCTAACTGAAATTGCCTTCCGTGTTCTTCGGACCTATGTGTTTAGAGAATTGTCATTACTTCAGATTTGCTTGCAGCTTGTGCTTCTAGAATGTTCTCGAGATTAAATGTTACATAACCCAGGTATTTGCTACAGACCAAAAAAACTCGATACTTCATTCATCATGCGCATAAAACAGTTCAATAACATTGCCCAAATAACATTACCAACCATTGATGTGACCCTTGCTTGGTTTTAATAGTATCTTCCATGAATCTTACTGTTTGAATTTGGATTCCATGGTACCAAGATTTTAAATCCAACTTGGTGAAATAACTGTGATCAATTAATATAAATGCGATTATTTAAATGGAGATACAACACTTCCTATTAGTGATTTTGAATTCTAAGTTTACAGGGATGTACGTTACCCTGCCCTCTCCAATATATAATTAATAGAATAACCAGTATTCAAAAAATAATTAATTTGCTAAACCCATAAATTCTCTGTTCTTGAGAGGAGGCTAATTGATAATGGCCTCCGCCTTCTTCATGTCCACTTAGCTTTCATGTTTACCTACTACAAATCCCCAATATGATATGTGCTGTTCAGAAAACTAATACTTCTTCAAATTTGAGTGCAGCTTGTGTTCCTAGAATGCTCTCAAGACTCTAAATATTGCGTATCCTGTTTCCTACAATTACTAATATATTAATAGAATAAATTCCAATTAATAGAATAATTACTAATCTATAGAATATATTACTAGTATTAAATATATAATTAAAAGAATAATTACTAATCTATCTACACTAATATATAATTAATAGGATACTTAGATCAAACTTAATCCTAGCAATATTTAGCTCATAATTGTTGTATCATGCCGATTCTGGCTTTCAGCCATGGCACTCTTTTTTTTTAATATATTTAATTGTTATTGTTAAAAAAAAATATATATATATATATGTATATATAGAATAACTAGTATTCATAAAACAATTAATTCTATGTTGCACAAGTTTCTGGAACGCGGGAACGTAGAGAATGTGCGTACGAGTATCCGATACGTCTAGAAGTTTCCCCCAAATTTGCGGGAAACAACAGGTTGGGAACAGCAATAATATATATTAAAAAATATAAAAATAAAATAATTAAAAAAACATAAGAACCAGATGACTTAGCTTATTCATTATATTACGGTTGTAACTAGAACTCTTAGAAGATGGAAATGGCAATAAAATCAAGATTACCATCCATGTCATTGATTATAAAAGGTAGACTCTTTCTAAAGTGGAAACTTTTAGAAGTTATAGTCCCTATATTTGTGGCTATATGTATAGAGTAAGTGTTCAGTTTTGTGTCAACTATGATTAAAATGTATTAGAATATTATATGTTTACGAGACATTCTATGCTAGGGTATTTGCAAAGATATATAAATAATCAAATTTAAATTATTATAAAATAAAAATCAAGATAATTTTTATTTAAATGTAATATATGAATTTAGCTTTTAAGTAAGATTTAAAACTATTTCCAATTATTTAAAAGTTTATTTATTTTATTCGTAAAGTAAATAGTAAAATATATAAATTTACTTTCTTTTATTTAATGTATAGAAAGTCAAAATAGATCTACATTTATTATTGATTAGCGGTAATTGCAATTCAGCGTAGGGAGAGTGAATACTCTAGCATGGGCGGTAGACAGAGGTCAGTGCACCAACTCGACAAGGACTCTAGCATGGTCGGTAGACAGAGATCAGTGCACCAACTCGACAAGGTTACACAAAATAGACTTTTATTGCAACTTAGTTTTCTAGAGAAAAAATTCCGAGTCAACCATGTAAAAGTATGGTCGCGAGGAAACAGGAATGTTGTTAACAACCTAAGTGGCGATCATGAATGCGTCGAAGCTCCCAGTGAAGGAAAGACGCAAAAAAAGGTCCCTAAGTTCCCAATTTTAGAAGGTAAAAGTTCCGAGTAAGTTCCCAACCATCCGGAATGGTTACTGCTGGATTTGGAAAGTTTCCTACAAGTTCCCAAGTTCCCTGTAACGTTGGAACTTCAGGAACAAGTTTCCTAAAAGCCGGGAGTGGTTCCTGTGCTACATAATAATTTGCTAAACCCACAAATTCTCTGTTCTTGAGAGGAGGCTAATTGATAATGACCTCAGTCTTCTTCATGTCTACTTAGCTTTCATGTTTACCTACTACAAATCCCCAATATGATATGTGCTGTTCAGAAAACTAATATTTCTTCAAATTTGAGTGCAGCTTGCGCTCCTAGAATGCTCTCAAGACTATCTCTAAATATTGCATATCCTGTTTCCTACAATTACTAATATATAATTAATAGAATAAATTATAATTAATAGAATAATTACTAATCTATAGAATATATTACTAACATTAAATATATAATTAATAGAATAATTACTAATCTATCTACACTAATATATAATTAATAGAATAACCAGTATTCAAAAAATAATTAATTTGCTAAACCAATAAATTCTCTGTTCTTGAGAGGAGGCTAATTGATAATGGCCTCCGTCTTCTTCATGTCTACTTAGCTTTCATGTTTACCTACTACAAGTCCCCAATATGATATGTGCTGTTCAGAAAACTAATACTTCTTCAAATTTGAGTGCAGCGTGTGCTCCTAGAATGCTCTCAAGACTATCTCTAAATATTGCGTATCCTGTTTCCTACAATTACTAATGACATTTAAATAAGCAATGAGAGAAGAATCAAGGAAAGGTCTCAACACTTCATTATTCAAGCATACAGACGCTCATTACATAACCCAAGTGACAATATTAAACATATAACCCTTTGCTCAGTTATCCATAAAGGCTAGAATGACAGGTCTTAGCTATGGCATGACGTGCTCGCAAGGCTCATGGGTACCCACTGATTCATGTACATAGATTTATCCCTTCCATGCCCAATGAAGGCACAAGGTAGAGCACAGTCCACGCCATTGTGGCCATGAAAATTATCAAAATAATGGTGAGCACATACACATATCACTAACATACAGAGTCCAGCCAGTCCCTATTAAATTATTGTATTTCCTTAAGTAGGGAAAACATTTATGAAACACAATTAACTAAAGAAGAGCATAGCATAAATCTTCCAATATTTCATGCATTCACGAAATATCCGAACTGAAAGAAGAAGAAAAAAAATGTTTCAGAGAACTTAGCAGCAAAGCAGTTTCAAAGATGGTCTCAAACATTATTCCAACTCCCATTTTATTTCCCCCTCAAAATATAGTCTTTCAACTAAAAATTGGCTGTCTAACAAAGTCAAGGTGCTGCCATCTTCACACATCAACTTGTAACATAATCTCACGAATCATAATATCTTGAAGCAAATTTATGCCTTGAGATGGATCCCCAGCAACAAATAATCTGCAAATCATAGCACATCCAAACCTTCAGTTGCCATTGCTTTAGAACTATAAAAACCAATGCTAAAAATATTTAAGAGACTGGCACTTGCTAATGAACAATACCAGAAAAGAGATAACTGAAAGATTTCACATTCAAGTGCAACAAAGAATATCAGATATAACATGCACGCAAATGCAAGATGTAAGATGCCTGTATGAATTTTCACCTTTTTCAAAATGTTGCAATAAAAATACCATGTGAAAACTTTTTACTGATAATCAATTGTTTATTGTGACTGCACAACTTGAAGTAATCAAATAGCTGGATCATTTTTCCACATGTATATCACTCGTCAGGTTACAGGTACAATAAGATTCTCGCTAAATTAGAAAATTACACATACAATGTTGATCCGAAAATGAACGTTAGAAAAACTACTTCAGTTTATTAGCCAATTTCGGATACTTCATTAAATCTCAAATTCCCATTGTTAACATTACAATTTGGCAACTGAATGTAGCATATCAAAATGAAATAAATAATTCATAAAAATATATGCAAACCAGAATTGATAACGGAGTTCACCAGACCTCCTCCTGGCTACGTCTCCGGACTCATTGAAACTTTGAGTCGCTTTATTATCTCCTTCAAACATATAGGGCTTTTATAAGTACAATTGGATGATCTTCACTTCAAGTGGCTCATTCCCATCTTGGGATGCCTTCTTCCTCACCAAGAAGAAGTAAGGCTCTCACATGAATTGAAATGTTTCTCTCATCTTGGGATGAGATTCCTCACACAAAGCTTACTAGAAAGCTCTCTCCAACAAAGCGTATTTTCCTTCTCCAAATGAGAGGATTTAATAGCCTTTACATGGATGGGTACTCATTACACATGTCAAGGAGAATAGCTCTACCATTATCCTCTAAATTAGGATCTGAAGACACATCAAGGATAGGTGGAGAAATGATCTCAACTTTCTCCATGAAGATCTCAACACTCCCTTAGGACTAGGAAACTAAGGGTGAGGTGGATTCTCACACCTTATTTTAATTTCCTTTTTTTTTTTACAAAATAAAGAAATACACTAGCACACCCATTATGATATAAATCATTTACAATGATGTTCATGATGCCTTGGAGAGTTGCTTTGAGACTTGTTGTTAAAGGTGGGAGATCCTCCTGGATCAAATGTGAATTAAATTTGTGAAATAAACGCATGATATTGGTCAAGGTCTATCGCCATCCCTATTCCTAAGAAAGTTTGCCATCCAAATCCCTTAATAAATAAAATTGATGACAATACACATTGTCAATCCAAGATGCAAACATACAAATGTTGTAAAGTAGATGTCATCAAGGGGCAAAATAGGTGAGCACTACCTTCTAGAATCTAGATGCCTCTAATTTTCTTCCATTTGATTTTTTATTTTTCAGTTTATGCTTTGAACGATAAGCAAAGAATTTTTGTTTCTCCCACTTAACCTCTATATCATAGTTTCTTAACTGGCATTATCCCAGCTCTCATTCCCACATTAACTACTCTGAAATAGTAGTTTGGGAACGAGTAAATATCTCTTGTCCATCTCCTCCCGTGGAAATATTGGTAGTTATTTTACTCACTAATAACAAATTCTAGGTGATATAAAACAGCTTTATCTGCTTCATTATTAATTTTGAAATCCATGCTAATTGTGTAGTCCTTCTGTGGTAAACGTTTCAATATTCAACATGACTAGGAAATGTTTTTAAATAGCATTCAGATTTAAAAGTTTTCCCCCTTGAACCTTAAATTGCATGTTTTATAAACCTTTGCTCTTGCTTCTTTCTTAGATGTCCTTTGGTAGATTGCCAACTCTGCTTGAAGGCAATATTCTTGTTTTATCCAATAATATAGAATGATAAAAGAGGTCATGATCCACGTATTCATGAGGGAAGATAAGTGCACTATTGATGCACGAGCACAGCCTTGACTGTTTGCAGGCACCATGCATCCAGTTGTCCATGGAATTTTCCATTGAACCCTCGACTTTTCCTAGCCTACATCGGAAAAGCTGGCAGGAAGCGGTGGAGTCAGATGGGCTGTTATTGTGTTAGCACTGAAGGTTTCTGCACCATCTGATCTGCACACAATCAGGAGCATGCACATCACAAAGGCCTGTCAAGGGAGGTGTCAAAGCGACGTCCAGGCATCATCCAACTCCATCTCCATCCACAGTGCGGATAGGAGGTGACACCTGCCAAACTATAAGATGGAAGGTTGAATGTGGAGGTAAAGGACGCCTTCCTCGAGCCTTTAAAAAAAAAATATATATATATATATATATATATATATATAATAATGATAACGATGATTCCTTTTTTTCCTTGGAAAAAAACCACAGTTTATATATATATGATAAACTGCATTGTACAGAGATCTAATGATCTTTCTATCATCCCGGACCAAACCCAAGAACAAACGGGATTGGATCCACCAGCATACAAACCAGAATATACATTTTGTCACAAGTCCACAACAACAACAAAAAGAAGAATCAAAAGACCGTCCACAAAAGGATTTTCTGCTAACTGCCCTCTTAAAAAGTCTGCAAAATTTGATAAGATAGGGCTGATATAGTACCCAAATAAGGTCCTGTATCAAAAACAGTCACCTCATTATTGTCCATCTCCCATTTGCACCATGTTCCTTCTTCCAACTGGATACCAATCTTTGACAGTTTGTCTGCCTGAGAGTTTCTTTCTCTGTATATATGCTCAAAATTGATGGACTGGGAGAGCCCCACCAATCTGATAATCTCTTCATAAATAGGAAGAAATAACAAGTGATTCCTGTGGCAGAGTAGCCAAGGCCCGGAAAACAATAGGCACATGAAATCTTTATTAAGTTTTAATGTGGTCGGTGGTTGGGTCATTGAGGAAATTAAATGTTATGAAAGGAAAGAGGGAGCATGAAGGTGGAGAGGGCAGGGGGTGTATTCTCACTTTGATGGATTTCAGTCACGGAAATGAAGGAAAAACAGAGCTCTCGTGAAGAAGATAGCTCTCACTATTTTGGTGATTCACGGAAAAGTGAAGAATAGCAGATAAGAACGGGAGATGGATAGAAGCTCCCACAATAGTAAAAAGAAGAAAGCAGACGCCCAGAGAAAAAGGTGGTCAAAGAATGTAGTTCCAGTGTTTCCTAGGTAGAACTGCAGAAAAGAAAAGGAGAAGAAAGCAGTTCCAGCTGGACTCACCATAGATTTCACCAGTGCAGATTATAGTGATGTAGTGGAGGTAAACGTAGTACCCCTTGATGTTTGTGGTGTAGTGTTTGGTAGCCCCTACATGTATAAGAGGGTTGCGATCCTCATGAGGAGAGAAAACCAATACCTCTTGATCAAGGATGGGAAATCTAAAATCTTTCATTATCAACGCACACAATGGAAAATGGAAGATCTCTCTAGTAAGTGCCAACCAAGCAAAAAAAGATGATAAGTTCAAGTAGAAAGTTTGTGTTTCTTTTTTTAAGACATAATCAGCAAGAAGGTGAATCAGTAAAAGTAAGGGGGTTTAAAGTTTTTTTTGAGATTTTTTGCCTTTTGGTGGTTGAATGGAAGAGACTAGTGCCAAACACAATTTAAGGCATAGAGTCATCCATGATTTACCAAGAGGGCTTTGCTTAGAAGATTCACCAAGGGAAAGATTCGGCTCTAGGCTAACCTCAATCCAATTGGTGTGTTGGAGATACCTACAGAAGATCACAAAGGGAGAAAAATATTTCTCCTTCCTTTCCTTTAAAGGTGCACCTTACAAGAAAGGGGGGCTAAGATTGCACAATCCAAACTAAGGTAAAGATACAAAGATTAACTCCCATTCAAGTAAAATTGCAATGAGAATAATAATAAAGATCAACATTCCACATCTTTCATCCAACTAGGTAGTACTACGGACTACCCTTTCAATGGTCAATCATAAAGGAAAGAAATGACAACACTATTATTATATTACCTCCAACATGAAGCATGAAGCAAGAAATAAGTCACACATACAGAAGTAGATCCCACGAAATTTTCCTCCAAAGCCTTTAGATTGGTATTCAACAAAAGTTCTCCAAGCCAAAGAACAACAATGAAAATGAAAGAGGTAGATTCGTTATATAGGACTTGAGACTTAACTACCTCTTCATTAAAAAATTACTTTTATGTCTAAAACCGTATATCTATTCTAGAATCAAGTAAAAGGGACTTATTTTCCTCTTAACAAGGTCAAAAATTAATAAAGTAATGTGAGTGGTTTTAACAAACACTGAAAGAAGTCAAAAGAGAGGGGCACTTCGCTCGAAGATGGTATGATTTGGTTAGAAGAAAGATAAAACGGCTCAAAGAAAGGGGGACAGCTCCCATGTGTGAGCAAAGGCTTGAAAGAGGGTGTGACTCTTTAAATAACAACTCTAGATTTGCTAACTTCCTCAATATTTATCAGATTTTCTATTATAACCACTTTTCCGAAATCCTACGGCCACTCTGCATCTAATGGCATTGAGATAGCACAAGTTTGGGCACTCGATCAAAAGATAACTACTTCCAAAGCTAGGGTATGAGATGTCCAAGTGGCTTTCATGGAGATGTATGACTACATAAAAATATGTTGAAGGTCTAGCAAGAGGATAGGGGGAAGGGGTTTTAAAACATAATTGAGAATTAGATTATTAAACCCAAAGTTTGAGCCAGGGAAAGGCACCTCTAACCATCCAACTTGTGTTTTAACCATACTTACCAAACTCGGAATCGACAATAAATCGGAGAGGCAAAAGAGTGAAGAGTTTGAATCAGATCGGGAAAAAATCGGCAAATACAAAAAATTAAATATATACCTATATTTTGAATTCAGAAAAGAGATTTCATAGATATTCAAAATAGATATGCCCATATAGTGCAAGATATCAATAAATGTCCAAAAGATATCAATAGAATCATAGATGTCCAAAATATATCAACTCTCATCCATAAGATGAGTTCATAATCCACAAAGATGTCCAAAATTGAAAATATATGTCCAACTCTTATAGAACTCTCATCCATAAGATGAGTTCATATTCCAAAAAGATGTCCAACTCTCATCCATAACATGAATAAAAATGATTTTATTTTTATTTTATTAATTTAAATGATTTTATTTTATTAATAAGATGATTTTATTTTAATTTTTGTTTTTATTTTATTAATAAAAATGATTTTATTTTAATTTTTGTTTTTATTTTATTAATAAAAATGATTTTATTTTAATTTTTGTTTTTATTTTATTAATTTTTATTTATACCTGATTATTACTATTATTATAAATAGGTATGAATAAAAATTGATAAAATAAAAACAAAAATAAAATCATTTAACATATAAATAATTACATAGTTTATTTTAAATTAAATTAAAACAAAATTTTAAAAAAATGTAAATTAAAAAAAAACAAAAAAATAGTGTGTTGTTCGAAACAGTCGAAATTGGAAGCACGACCCGACGGAGTCGACTTTGTGTGCCCGTGCCCTTTCCTGCGCTTGCGCCCACGCCCGAGTCTATATGTGCCAATGCTGTCGTGGTCGTGGTCGTCCCGAACGGAGCTTGGAGCTGGACGCTGCTGGAGCTTGGACGTTGTTGCTGGACATTGCTTCCAGTCGACTGCTACAGGACATGGAATACTGCTGCCGGTCGAATGCTTCTGGACGCAGACTACTGCGGGTCTAGTTGACTGATGCTGGAGGGGGATTGTTGTTGCTACGTAGTGTCTGGCGGTAATGAAAGGAGCATGAGTTAAAATAACTGGCAAGCGGCGAAATTGAAGCGGTAAATATCGAGTGAAAGTGCACCGATTTTAACTCGCCTCGTGCCAAGTCGGCTCGCCCAGGTCCCAATCCGAGTCAAACTCGTGAAAAACGTGAGTTGACTCGCGATCCTGGTAACTATGGTTTTAACCACCACCACACCTTAATAATCAAGGCCAAGTGCAAAAGGAACTCCTACAAGACTCCAAACCAACTAGGACTGAGTTGACACATGTCCATGGTGACCCAAAGTGAGATGAAATAGACCATGGGCTAAAGAAGTTCCAAGGCTAGGGCAGTTGTACAAGAACGAGCTCACGGCTTTGAAGGATTTTAATAGAGTGAAAAAACTTTGAAAGGGCTAGTCCATTAGAGCTAACACTTTCAAGGTAAAAAAAACTCATGAGACACTTGCCGAGTACGACTGCCATATTTAGGCTTCTTTTACACTACATACTAGCCCTTTATAAACAATTACAAGTGGTATCTCACTTTTTACAATATTTCACAACATAACCATGGACAACACGAACAATGACGGCCATAGGACTCCAAAGATTTTGCTTGAAGCAGCCTTGCAGGTACAAATCTTCGTTGCATCATCGTCTTCAATCCTTGCATTAACCCTAAGGTTAAATTCCAACAATTGGATAGATATTATAGAGGCAAGGATGAGATTTGTCCAGAGCAAGATTTAATGAAATCTAACCAATGTGTAATCCTCAACTACAAGTCACAACTCTACAAGCATTATCTTGGGACTAAAGGATGAAGTCACTGAACCTTGTAAATTCCCATTCATTTGTTAGTTTAAGAAATTATGTGTGAGATCAAGAATCAAACAGCAATTGAGATCAAGCAAACAATCTAATAGATACTTTAAACAAACAAGCCTAGCAAATTTATGTGATTGTGCAATCAAGATAGTACTTCCATGATCCAAACTCATGTGCCCAACAGAATTGATGCAACCACGACAACAACTATGATGAATTAAACCTACATAAATAGTCACTGGATTATGACACAATATTAAAGCAAACAAACTATCTGAAGCTTATTCACAAACACACTAGTGTGCCATACATTGGACAAAATATCAACTTCAAATTTTCATTAGATGTTTAATGAACAACTTTGTACAGTAATGATATGAATAACAAGAAGCTTTACAACTCAGGTATCTATCTCTCAATCAACTACTACAAACAACAACCCTTGTACAATCTAAGAGAGGTGTATAAATAATACAACTCAGGAATAAGAAGAATTTTGCATCCTATCTGTTCATATCTAAAATAACATCAACATACAAATTTGAGGAAGATTAAGAGACAGAGAAAGATGACGACAATATGTTGTGACTATTGGTCTCCCACTCAACAATTCACAAAGTTGTCCATCCAAGTTAGTGCACTTACAGCAAACTAAGTTGTGTGCAACCAAAAGCATGCATCTAGGTAGCACAACCAGACTGTGACATATCTCGTCATAGTCAAAGGATACCATATTGTAAGGACAAATAATAATTAATAATGCGAATGATACAATAAATGATTGATTAGAAGTCAAGATTGCCATATACAATACCTAAGAGACATAAATATGCTAATAGACATGACCCTTCCTAATTTTTATAAAGTATGTTATCACCTATTTTGTACAAATAGCTGAATTTCTCGTGAGCCGCCAGTTCCATGAACACGATTCATGTTCATCGTCAATGTTCAAAAGTTCAGAAGTCATTTTCAGGGCATTTTTGCCCCATTTGTAATAACTGCATGTTCATACCCCCATGGGGAAAATGTAAAAAGTTGGTCTAAACGGGGTCCTTTTATAAAAGACTCGGCTATCCGTAGGTTTAGCCATTTGGGGGATACTCTAGAGTGTTTTTTCCTTAGGAATTATGCACTACTCATCAGTGGCGTATAATCCCTGAGTTTTTCACTCAACCCTCCAAAGCTGGAGTATTTCTCATGGTGGTCAAAACCTAAGGTGGTTATTAGAGTCTTGTGTCTAGGATTTTTTACGTGTTAGCCACATCGATTGAGTCGTATGAACATGCACTAGGTCCCCTAGGAGTTTCGTTCCATTCCGACAAAAATATTTTTTTCATAAAATTAGACCATTTTTTAATGGTTTAATTAAAAAAATTAAAAAAATGATAAAAACCTCAGCCGGAGGCGAAATTGGGCGTGGGGAAGCTCGTTTTGACGCTCAGAGCGTCCTTTTTACCCTAGCGCCAACTTTTCTAAGGTTTCGGGCTATTACATCGCCTCCGGGAGCAGTTTTTCATTATTTTGGCATTTAGTGGCCATAAAATGACAAAAACACATAAGGACAAAAATTAAAAAAGTCAAAATTGATTAAATTAATCCATGGAAAAGGTTGAATAATATTTTCCTAAGGTGTACGACTACATATCATGAATAAAGCACATGGTATTCTAATGTTTGGATAAGCAAAATTCATTTCAAGAGAGAATGACGTGAGCCATCACCACCGTACGACTAGCATTCACGATTTGGTTGGTTGTGTATCTAATAAGTGGTGGGCTCCTTCCATGGATTATGGCCACATCACATGGCTCAACAACCACATCCACGAGCTCCAAGCCTATCTTTTCAAAGATTCACGCCCTTGCATGCATTTACGTCAAGCTAAGGAGGATATGCGAATTGGTTATGTGGCGAGCACTCAATGGTTTGGTGGATGAGCATTTATTATATGGTGGGCACATTCCATAGATTGAGGCCACATCACATGGCTCAACAACCACAATCTCGAGTCTCTCTCCATAGCACTCCAAGCTTTCTCTTCAAAGTGCACACGTCAATCCTTGATGGAAGCTCACGTATGGCTTGATGATGATCACGATGGAGGAATGGGGGTGCGTTGCCAAGGTGGAGGCCACCTCCCCACTCACAACTACCAAGACTTGGAGTTAACTCACCATTCAACACTCCAAGCCTTCATGTTGATTGGAATTCGATTGGTTTTTTGGCTTTCCTCATGCCATTTCGTTTGAGGCTCTTTGTCTCTTGGTTTTGTATAAAGAGAGGTGCCTTCCACTCTCTTATCATGGATTTTTGGATGCAAGAAAACTCTGCCGAGAATTGTAATACTTTTATGCTCATATTGGAATAAAGATCAAGACTTTGGAGGTCCATGTGTTTTCAAATTTTGTGGTGAATGTGTCAAATGCATTGAGGTGATATCTTCATATAACCTTCCTCTTATTTATGTAAGTGTTCTTTCAATATTGCTAGCTCTAGAAGGCTATTTTTAGTCCATGAGAATAGTCATTTGTTATATTCAAGTTGATTATGTGTGTGATGTTTTCCAAAGATTTAAATGAGCAAGAAGTATTCGGTTATACCAATGTTGATTTAGTCTTGGTTATCTAACATACTAGCATTTGATTTCACTTGTATGTTTGAGTGTGTTGGGGTTTTTCAGGTATTGTCAAAGGTGAAGACAAGTGTGAGCTAGGTTGCATCTAGCTTTGACTTCACAAGCAAGAAATTTTCCCACTAATATCTTTTGTTTTGCAGGATCCTCAAGTTCCTTTGTCTTTTCTCCAAAACCAAGCTATAAGGAGCTCTCTTCCTCACCCATCAAAGTTACAAAAAATCTACTTTTTTAAACAAAACTTGGTTACCTTAGATTCGAGCTTCCTTCCTCTAGCTCTCCCCTCACCTTCATTTAGAAGTCTCCACCTTAGTCTCTTTCAATTCATCCAACCCCTTTAGCCCCACCTTCTTGCTCTCGTCCCCTATCCTCATTGGTTTCATTCTCCTTTCGTTTTGTCTTCTTTTTGCCTTCTCGTCCATCCTAGAAGCTAGCCACCTTCCTCCTCTCGTCTTAGCTATCTAGTGCCTCCCTCCTCTTTCTTTTGGCCTCCATCCTTCATCCCATTCGTCCCACCTATCTTGCCCTTCATCTTCTCCCCTCGTCCACTCCCTTTTAGGCCCTAAAACACATCAAAACAACAAAACAAAGGAGTTAGTAGTAGTTAGCATTAGACCTCATTTTTGGTTATTTGGTAGTTATTTTTTGCATAGTTAGATCTCATAAAATAAATATCTTGCATTTGTCTTTTGAAGTACTTAGTCATTGTCATATCCATAATATCATAGATTGCATATAGCTAGTATATTGTTTACAAACTTTTACATTTTCCAAAAGATAGAAAATATTGCACAAAAATATTTCAAATTTTTATACTTTAGATCTCATTTCTAGGACATTTCGAGAGTTTGTTGTTCGCTGGTCCGTTTCGCCATAGTTAATATTTTATGATAAAATTTCATGCATTCCATATTTTAGAACCTATCTTTCAAATCTAGACTTAGTGTAGTTTCATTTTTGTTGGATTTGACTAACACTAAAGGGTGCTTGTAGTTTCACTTTCACTTGTGTGTAGGTGTGATAAGAGCAAGCTCAGGAAGAAAATTTGAAATTTAAAAAGAGGAGAGGTTAACCAAAGTGAAGAGAAGGTCAAATTGCAAAAACCAAAAAGAACAATGAAAGCAAGAGGAGGATCTTAAACCAAACAAAATCAAAACCATTATCCTTTGTAAAAGCTTTTAAGAGCTTCTTAGCTTTCCTCTATTCTATTTTTCAAAGTCCTTCAAAGGGTTAGAAACCCAAGGCATTTGTAACTGCTTAATAAAAAGTTTCAAGTGGAGGGTGTCTCCACTTTTTGGGTCTTCTTCCCCATTTGGGGAAGAGTGTTGGGTTTTGTGGTTTGGTTTAACTTAGTTTATGTTTCCATGCTCTTAGATTAGTCTCTATTTCATCAAGTCATTTGGTTATTTATCTTCCATATTCACTTACCCCCATGCTCTCCCGAGTAGGGTCTTGAACCTGAAAGAGATTCTTGGGTAGTTAGCTTTATTTCTCGTTTATTTTTATCTTGTTTCTCTTCCAAAGCCCTCAGCCGGAAGTTGTATCCTTGAGACGAAGGGCAGGACCACATAATTTGTGGTTACTCTTCCATCCCCGTCGGTTTCCTTGGTAGAGCTTTCAGCTAGCTGGAGGTTCTCAGGTGCAGGCGGTTCTAGCGGTTGATCCTGTTTCGGGGATCAATCCCACCTAGTAGATTAATTTTGTGTGGTAGAACACTAGATTTGTTTATCTTGCAAGCATTATCGTTGGTGGTAATTTATATCTTGTGATCAGTACTATTGCTTGAAATCTGTTTCAAATCTGAGATATATTGCTACTACTTTTTATCTGTTTCTTAAAATAAACCAAAGTCTCTTGAACTTGGCCAAATCCAAGTCAAGAGCACCCTCTATCGGAGGGCATTTTAGTTTCTTGCATTTCCCTGCATTAGGCATTGTTAATCTAGCAAGTCTCTTGAACTGTGGTCATAAGACCGAGTCAAGAGCGCTCTCTGTCGGAGAGTTGAACAAGGCTTTCTAATAATAAAAAATTTCCACTCACACACCCTTTAATTAATTTATCTTGGTTTCTGTCCTACACCCGTATGCTCTGCCAACCTGAAAAGGTTGGCCTAGTACTCAGAAAGGTGGAAGACTTGATAATTTACGATCGATAACTTAATTAAAATTTTTACCCAAAACCTCAACTAAGGCAGAATACTGTTCCTCCCACGAGAGGTGGCGCCGGGAATCCACTGTCAGACTCAGGGGCGGTTCAAACATTGGACACCTATCCTTTTGAATCTGGGTGCTTCCGACAGGTCACTTAGGGTTGCCAGTATTTTTCTTGGGCAGGGTTCCACCATCTTTTGATACCTTGGTTTTAGCCTTAATAAACAAGACAATTAAAACTTTTAATTTACCAAGATAAGCTGCATAACGTTCTCACAAATTTTCCATTTCAAGCACTTGTGTCAAGTTTACAATCGCTTTTATTTCTTGACTCCATAAGGCACTGGTCCTTCATCATATATCTTTGTTTTGCTTAAATATCTATATTGGAGTATTTGTCTTAATTTGTGTAAAAAGTGATTTGCTTCTTGTTCAAGAGCATCCCTTATCTTCTGTTGCAACGTGGATTGCGCTATCTTGTGTCACATTAAAGTTTTATAATTATCTTTCATTTCACAAAAACTCCTAAAAAACACCCATCCGCATCACTACATTGAAAACACTTAAATACACAAAGAGCCTTAGACAACTCTTTTTTAGGGACTACCCCCCTTGGCTTCGTTAGGAGTTTTGCCTAAACGGAGGAGCTGGGATTCAGGTGACAGTACCTGGCTCATTGCTAGCCCCCAAGGCCACACCTCTCTCACTTGTAGTGAAGAGACAGCTTTCGAAAGATTTTCGTTGCTGGTGTGCATATTGGCGGACAACAAAGTATAAAGAGTATTAATTAGGTATATTGAGTGCCCTCCCATTTAGGAAGGCTTCATCCTCAAAGCACATGAGGAAATAAGATAAAAAGATCATCAAAGCTCCACGCAATATTAATGCATTGTAGAAGAATCAATCTATCCTAGGTCAAGTTTTATTGGAATTGTCTATTGATAAAATTCTTGAATGGAACTGTTGTCACATCCATAGTAGCTACGCTACCATGATTGCAGACCAATTCTTAGTATATTTCTGAGCCAGTCCTTTTGCATGTTATGCACGAGATCAGCAGTTGATGAGCAGTATATTGATGATCACTCTCATATTCAGTGGACCCAGAGCTTATATATTTCACAATCTGATGTCAGGACTGAGCCTCATGACCCCAGGTCGATGACTGAGTTAGCCATTCTTCTATCATCCAGAGCAGATTGATGACAGTGCCCATGATCTATTCAACAGCAGTGTTTTAGTGCCATTCAGATGTTCAGATCAGAGATGCAGGTATATGACCCAACAGGTATATGGTTTGTGCATTTGGATTGCTTTTGTGCTTGTTTATTTATCTTGGTAGTATTGACTAGGTATATGGTGGTTGTTTTCTGGCGGTATTCTATGTTGTTTTTATTGGCATTCTAGAGTAGAGGTGATTTGATTATTGTGAGTAAGAGGTTCTTGTGTATACTTGTTGGTCATGCCCTCATTGTAGTATGGACTTGGTCATTACCCCATAAAGGTCTTTGCTGGTCATGGCATCATGTTGTCACTTTCCCCATCTATCCATTATCATCCACTACTGACTCTGTCCCAACTTACACCTTAACTAGTGATATCGAGAACTTCCCCCACTTATGCCTCTGTGTTGGATAGACTCCATGTTTACCTTGTGTCTCGGCTCTGGAGTGTGTGATTATTGTCACAGTGATTGTGACCTTTAGTCCTCGAAACCAAGTAGGCCTAACTAAAAGTGTTTTTAGACACTAAAGCATCGAAACTTAAGTGTGTCGTATTCTAAACGGATGCTAAGTCAGCAAAAACAGTGTCGCTAAACACTACAGCTAAATTAAAAATCTATAATAGCTAGTCAATGGCCAAGAGACGAGCACTCATCCTTTGTATGATGTAAGGCTGCTTGCACAGGGCAACAGGGTGGTCATTCCATCGCACCTATGGACAGTGGCAGGCAATGGAGGTCATACCGAGTCATTATCTGAGGCCCGCAAGGCTATTCAAGGCACCTACTCTTGGAGGCTGGCTAGTGAAAATCTTTATAAAGTTGAAATAAATGTAAATCTCAAAGTGTAAAGCTGACTATGAACTAAATTGCAAATAAAGGTTGCTTGTCTAGAGTCTATTGGAAGCAATCTCATCACTCTACCCATTTGTGAGACACTGCCATCCCCTAGTGTTTCTCTATCCAACATATCTATAAGTGGTTTCCCCTTTATCCTTTATCCGAGATGTCACAGTGTTGAGGTTGTCAAGTTAAGCACATTAGCCTAAGCCTTGTTTCTTCCATCTTCACCCGTAGCCAGTAAAATGTCCAAGTCGATAAATGAGTATACACTTGAGGTTCTTGTTTACAGTGATTGATTACTTTGGTTTAGACTTATTATTGTTCTTTTATGTATATAATCGCTAGTTAAACACCATCTTATGCTTTAGTCTTATTGCCAATATAATTAAGGGAGCATATCTTATCCATTTGTACTTGCAGCATCAACTAGTTTCAATCTAGGTCATTATTTTGATCATTTTTTACCTGGCCAACCCAATTTGACCAAGTCTACCGCAGGATCCGGGCTGAGTTTGGCTGACAATGTTCGATATGGTTTATTCATGGCCCCTTCGTGCCCATTAGATGGTTCCATGCTTCAGACAGTGGTTTCATGCAGTGGTTTGTGGTATTTTTATTATTATCAGCATTTACAGACCATTATTTTTATTATCTGAGCATGGATGAGCTTACAGATGATTGTCTTGATGGTCACATAGTGTATAAGTACTCATTCCTAGTAGATTTGGACATTCTGAGTCCATTGGCACAGCCGGTTATCAATTTTGGGCACTTACAATTGATGATATTGTCAGATTACCACTTTGCAGCAGATGGCCATATAAAAATGGCATGTACAGGACTTATTGAGATCATTTATTTTCTCCTAGGGAGCTACAGAGAGGGTATGTGGTCCAGCCACTTGTTATTACCATATTCCCCTATCCCCAGATATTTTGATGCAGTCAGTTTGGTGCTCAAAGCACTTGGAAGAGAGTTACAGGCATTTTTATCTTTTAGAGGTGGTTTTCCGACAGTAAAATAATGAAGAAATGGCTAGCAAGGAAATCGATTTGGCTCAGTGAGGCAAGGAATTAGCATGAGATTGGTCCAAGGCTTCATATTGATACTTCCTACATCCTCTGGAATAGTCCCCATCATCAGTGGGGACCACACGTCCTAGTCATCATGAGAGGGAGTCTTCTTGTATTATTGGGGCACACATCCTAGTGTCTTTTGACACTTTATGTCATGTTATTGTCATGATGTATTGTGGGTTGGCTAGTGAAGATGTCCATACCTCCTAACCCGCACCATGTTGTTATGTCATGTCCCTAGTGACATGTTATGTCTTACATCCCCCCTAGGGCATCATTGAGGGAGTGCGTCCCCCCTATCTTGAGTGATCCATGTATTATTTGTCCGGCTCATCTTAGCCTTTGATCTTATTGTTGTATCTTTTGATCCCAGCCCTTCGTACTATTGGGGTTTTAGGGTTTTGGATTGTGAAAGCCTTTTTATATCTGCTCTCACAATTTGTAAAGGGACTTTTGGCTCTAGAATATTGGAATAAAAATATTATTTTGCAGATCTACTTCTTTTGCTTTGATGAATGTTCTTGTACATGATTGGAATGCCTCTCTTTTGGACATCTGAGTAGATTTAGCATGATTTCACATCTTTTCTAGTGGATGCCGAATTGATCTTTGCTCAAGGGGTGCGATTTGCTTGGGAGAGGATTGTGAGGGTTTCTCCATCCATTCGCTTGGGCAAATCTCTTCGTCTTTCAGGGAGTAACCAATTGTGATTTTTTCCATTGATGTTACTGTCTTTTAGATACTTTGCATGGTTTCTTTTTATCTGTAGAGAAATCTAACTTTTGTTGTTTGATTCTGCACGTAGAGAGGGCGCATCTCCTCCATGAACCCACATGCACTTGCTTGGAACATGCTCGATTTTGCTCAAAATTGTAACCAAATGTTAGGACCATCAATGTACTTGGTAGCCACAAGCATTTGAGGTAGGATCTGCAAGGTACGTTGGATTTCCATCACTTCTATCCCAATTGTCATCCATTTTACTAAAGTTAAAAGTTAAAACCCTAATTTTATAGGGCTAATAGATCTAGCGATTATTCGGGCTTAATAAATGAAACCCAAGTCTAATTTCATTAGAAAACCCTAGAGACCAAGTTTGGTAAAAATCCGACTCCATTAACCCTTAGATCCAGGCACTGGTCATCTATAAGGTGTTAGTTTTTGTACCTAGGGAAGTATTCTCCTAGTGACTTTTTGCTTAAGTCACTTAGAAAGGGGGAAAAAGTGACCCTTGCATTAAATGACTTGTGAAAAGCATTTAATGAGACTTTATAACCATAAAGTCACTTTTTGATAAATTTAAGTGGGTGAGTGAAATTAATATTTATGAGAAATAAATAGGAGCATTTAATTTCAACCGTCGATCTAATCTAATCTCATCCATTAGATTTAGAAAACCCTAGGGTTTGAACAAAAAGAGAAAGGGAGGCAAATCACATTCACTTTTTTGAGAGATTCAAGAGAAGAGAGTGAACAAGAGAGAGCAGATAAATCGAGGAGGTTCAGGGAGCTGATTTTCTGGACAGCACGCATTTTGAGAGAGGTTTTTCAGCTGGGCACATTTCCCAAGGCACTGTACAGCAACAATCTGGGCACATTTTTTGAGGACTGTCCTGGGCACGCATACCAAGAACAGCAGCACAGATATTGAGGAAATCTGGGCACATATCCCAAGATTTGCAGCACGGTTTTCAAGGGAGTTCACAGGCACATTTCCCAAGACAGAGGCACAGATTTCGAGGCAGGGAATCTGGGCACGTTTCAGGAGGCAGTATTTATTGCTGTTGTATTGTGGCACGGTCAGAGGCAGAAATCCATACAGCACGGTTTTCTATGCAGTTTTGGCACTAAAATCGAGGCAGTGTACAGCACGGTTTTCTAAGCAGATTTGGCACTGAAATCGAAGCAGGGTACAGCACTGTTTTCGAGGTTGACTTGGCACGAATTTCAAGGCAAAGTACAGCACTGAAATCGAGGCTGATTTGGCACAGAAATCGAGGCAGATTTCTGGGTGACTTTGGGTGGTCGAGATAAGTACATTTTTTACTGTAAAATGTTGTACTGAAATATTGCTGAAGAAATAATATCTCTCTCTCTCTCACTGGTTTTCCCCGTGGGGGTGGTGGGTTTTTCCAGGGCTATTGGCCAAAAATTCTGAGTCTGATTTTTTATGGTGTGCATGTTAAAATTAAATTTCTGCCTGTTAAAGTGAATTTACAGCGTGTTTAATTGTCTGAGATTTTTCATAAGTAATTTCCAGCCAATGCAAAACCGGCTGGAAATGAAACACACTGAAATGTTGACATAAACCAGCAAGCTACAAAAACACAGAAAATTTACATAAGGCATGTCGCACTCTTGGTTTTTCAGTCTTTTTCCAGACCTGTCAGCTGGGCGTTGCTAGTTTTGCTTCAAATCTCTAGATCCATCACCTAGCCACCAACCTAGTGCCTTTCCATCCTTAAATCTCATCAAGTGGGCCCACCTCACTCTTATTTGCCTAAACCCTAGGTGCATCTCATTTGGGTTTTTTAGATCGGCACTAGATCTACTTGTTTAATTTTCTTTAGTGGTACATTTTCTCCTCGGTTGAGTAATCACTTCTTGCCCAAGCCTCCTCAACCAAGCCCTAACTCCTAAATCCACTTATCTTTCCTAGATCTAGATCTACTTACTCGGGATCTCACTCTCATCTTCATCTCATACATCTTAGAGTGCCTTGAGTAGGTTCGCTAGCCCTCATAGGCTGGCTAGGGTCTCCCCCTTGATCTTGCTCCGGCTTGATCTAAAGCAACAAGAGCCCATTCGGTGTGACAACCTCTGTATCTAGTGGTGAACGAGGCCCTTGCAAGTGTCACCGATTTAGCTGCCCACCTCTACCGTCCTGGATAGGATCCCTCTCGTTGGCAGCTACTATCTATCTATGTGATAACAGGAACTTTTTTTATTATGACTCCAAGTATATGTTCAAAGAGACGTATTAGACTTTTAATCCTTTGGAACAAACAAAATGTTTCTTTGTTCAAAAGAACGTTGATTAACTCCTATCTTAATATCTACTTTAGGACACTCCTAATTATCCTTAAGTTGTGAATTAATATCTTTATCAAATACTTTAGTTGATTGGCCAACAAATAAAATTTTATCAATAACAATATTTTGGTTTTTAATTTTAATCAAGTTTGTACACATTTCTTCTCCAAGAACTAGCAGTGCAGTCTACAAACATTTTTCCATCAGTTTATCATTTAACTTCCTTGTGCAGGGTGTCATTTTGGCTTTTTAAATGAGAAACTTTTTATCTTTCCCTGAATGAGATGTGTCATGTCCTTATGTAACATTTATAAACCCAAATGAAAAAAAAACTAAGTTGCCAAGAAAAGTGGGTGTGGGGGCGAGGACACCTTGAATGATCACATCTTGCACATTGTCTATATCTTTTGATGGAATTAGATCCACTGGGTCACAAGATGGATAGCACACGACAAGATATAAGTGCATCCATGACACTTATATTGTGATGCACATTAAAGTTGAACACCGAAGTACACGTTCATTGCACCGAGAACATCAAAGTGAACTCTATAATCTATATGGATGAGATGTGTCATGTCCTTATGTAACATTTATAAACCCAAATGAAAAAAAAACTAAGATGCCAAGAAAAGTGGGTGCGGGGGCGAGGACCCCACTTTTTGAAACGGGTATTTGGGATCGTCGGGGTACTCTCTCTCTCTCTCTCTCTCTCTCTCTCTCTCTCTCTCTCTATATATATATATATATGTAACATCTATATATATATATATATATATATATATATATATATATATATATATATGTAACATTTATAAACCCAAATGAAAAAAAGACTAAGATGCCAAGAAAAGTGGGTGCGGGGGCGAGGACACCACTTTTTGAAACAGGGTATTTGGGATCGTCGGGGTACTATCTATCTATCTATATCTATATATATATATATATATATATATGTAACATTTATAAACCCAAATGAAAAAAAAAATAAGATGCCAAGAAAAGTGGGTGCGGGGGCGAGACATTTATAAAAAAAAACTAAGATGCCAAGAAAAGTGGGTGCGGGGGCGAGGACACCACTTTTTGAAACAGGGTATTTGGGTTCGTCGGGGTACTATATATATATATATATATATATAACAAAAAAAATAAAATTAAAAAGTTAAAAACATGTCATGCATATTTCTTCATAATTCAATGATTCATCATTCATTCAACATTCACATTGGAACATAAAATTTGATATCAAGTGGAAGTTATATTATGATTCCATTGTCATAATACATTCAAAATTCGCATAATGGGCCAATGGCATTTCCAGACATGAAATAGAAAATACAAAATTCGGAAAACACTTAACTGTGAACAATGGGCAAGATAAATGATTTGGCTTCCTCAAGCCATGTCATCAACATCCTCAAGATCATCATCAGCATCACTAAGGTCCTATGTCTACAGGCTCTCTAGGTAGGTGTCACTCTCAAGTGTAGGCTCCTATTCATCCATAGTAACTGGAGGAAGCTCAACAAGGCCATTTGGTTGTACCTTCTCATCCACACATATAGCATTGTCTGTGTATTGGTCCCATCTCTTGAAAGGACCCTCCTCGTACTCTAGGGATTTCCGAGATATGAGACGAAGTGTGCTATGAATGTATACTAAATTATTTTCCTTCTTCAATCCCAACCTGTCACTTTTCACTAAATGGATGAAGGAATAAGTGCTCCAATTCCTCTCAAAAGATGAGGAACTAGATAACTGCCCAAGTAATCATATGGCAAATTGTAAGTTACAAGTATGTAAAATAAATTAATTCAATAATTAATTTATTAAAATTTACTACAAATGTCAAAAACAATATGAGGAACTAGCTACCTACCCAACTAGTCGTATGGAAAACTATTGCAACTCGGGGGCATCCACACCATGAAGCCATCACCAATCAATCGGATCCTTGTTCTTCCCCCTATCAGTCAAAGAATCATGCGAACCAAAGACACCTCGCCCACGTGAAAATTGGGCAAATTGACATCGTATCTCAAATGCCTCTTCTGAAGAAGAACCATAAAAATTTTAACAGCAATCATAAATCCTTTCACCACCTCTCTATCTTGGGAAGGAGACCTCCTTCCTGTTGTGGGATTATACCATTTTGTATTCACTGCATAGGCTACCATATGAAGTGGGGTGTTCAACTTATTCCACCGCCCATGTATAAATGTTTACAACAATGGCCATAAAGTAGGATCTTTTGCTATTTGTGATAGATTTGATCCTCTCACACAAAGAGTCCATGTTTTCATAGATCTCACCTAAACATGGACCATCTGTGTCTACACATCGAAGCATATCACAAATTGGCTCTACAAATTCCACAACAAATTTCATATCAGCCCCAAAACTCATCACTCAATATCAACTACTTTACCTCCACAGTTGTATCTGAGGTAGATACCTTCCAATGAAACCACATGTCATAGATAGATGTAACAGCTAAAGCCCCCTTCATCTCCAAAAGTCGTCTAAGAAGAATGTAATAAGTTGCAAATCTTGTATCTACGGGTTTAAGAAGCTTCATTTTAGCAAGCCTTCGGTAAATGGCTTGTGAAAGGTGGTGGTTGCATATGAACATCTGAATTTTGCGGCCATTCTCAATCAGCGATCGAATCCATTCAATTTTGCTAATGTCTTTCAATGCATTGTTCAAAGAATGCATTGCACGTGGCGTCCAAAAAATATGCCTAGAGTGTTGTTATCACACCATAGTAGTTGGGCTACCATGTTTGCAGAGCAAATGTCTGCACTTTTCTGAGCTTTGCCTTTGAATATATTCAGTGAGATCAGCTATGATGAGCAGCATTATTTGTTATCACTCACACATCAGAGCATCCTTGTATCAGACATTCAGTAGACCTTATGCCAAGGCTGAGCCTTAAGACCTCGAATTTGATGACCGACATGACCTTTTATTCCACACAGGGCAGTGTTCAATGTTTCAGATGCAATGTTCTCAGTGGTGTTAGTTGGTCCAGATTACAGATATTGATATGTGACCCATCCTCTTATCTTATCTCTAATGTCTAGGGCGCACCATCTATTTTCTTCTTCTAATGTATTCTATAAAGAAGAGGGGAAGATCATTGGTAAGGGGATATTTAATTATTTTTTACAGGGTTAAGGAGCTCTTCTTCTTCCATCCTTCCGGACTTGATGACACTTCCAATACTGCAGGTGGGTCTTGTGCCAATAAGGGGTGGGGTATTCACCTCAAGAATGTTAGCTCCGAAAGGGAGTGGGTTATGGATGACACTGGGATACTTCCGAACACAGAAAATCTGACCGGAACTACTTATTAAAAGAAGCATAACGAGATCTACTATGATATCCCCGTACAGTTGGCCGACCAGGCTAAAGGTATCTGAATGGAGTGGTCGAGTTGTGCTGGGGGAGATTATTCCAAGTGATTGTGATTTTGTAGGAATTTGATTTGGAATTTTAATCTGCTAAATTGAAGAAGTCCTTTCCCTTTCCTGAGCTCATGTTAGAGTTACCCCGAGATAGTGAGAGATAGTTTTAAACTGAAGTATATATATGATGTGCATTTGATGTTATTATCTTGTTGTTTAGGTCATTTTGATAGCATTGACTTGGCATTTAGTAATTATGATCTGGCAGTATATTAATGTTGAAATGAAATTGGTTGTTATGGATTATATGCATGATTGTATTACTGACATTTGGAAATTCTTGTTTTATACTCGTTGGTCTTTACCTTCCTAGGAATGTGGACATGATCACTATTGTCTTTTTGACTTGTTATCTCAGGCACCATTTTCACTTGTCTCCGTCCATCCATCTATCCTTCCTCATTATTTGATCTTCACCCTGACTTACACCTTGACTTGTGATATGGAGGACTTCCCCGCTTCTGCCTCTGTGTTGGACTGCATCCATGTCAGTATTGTGTCTCGGCTCTGAGTTGGCAACAAAACTTACCTTTGGTGAGTTGGATTTTATGCCTTTATCATTCTAGTTGGTTGTCCCGATGTGTGTTTTTGTGCGGAATTCCCCCCTAGTTGCTTGAGTTGTGCTGGATAAAACCTGAAGCAAATTGTACTACCTTGGAAACTATTGTTATATATTTTGTAAATCCCAATGAAAAGGGTTGTGAAATGTAATGCAATGAAATGCTAATGAAATGAAATACACCCCGGATGTAAGTTGCAATTAGTTGTGCTTCTAAGCACATGCAAAATCCCAAAGGGGTACTAAATGGGCTAAAAAGCAATGGATAAATGTATGCTAAATCTAAAGATTGTTGGCCAAGGAAATGAAATGAAAGGCTCAAATAAAGCAGTGGTTAAATATTTGACAAATCTAAAGACTGCTAGCCTTATGTGAAACTTTCCTCATTGAGCCTACGGGTTATGATATGAGATGGAGTAAGGGACAACTAATTCTAAGTGTCCCCTAGGACCTCAAAGTTCTAGTAGTAGACTTTTTGCCAAGGTTGAATAAACACTTCTCTAAACAACTCATCCATTTGTGAGACACCGCCATTCCTTGTGTATCGTTGTCCAACACATGCTTAAGTGTGTAACACCTTTTCCCTTAACCAAAGTATCACTATGTCAAGTCAGTCAAGTCATCCCCTTTTAGCCTAGCCTCGCATCCTTAGCCTTCACCCTCTACTAGCTAATTGATCATGTCTACAAATGAGTATATTCTTGAGGTTCTTCTTGAAAGTAAAATATTAACTAACCTACTATTATTTATTAACTGCCAGTGAAATAATGCTTAATGTTTTAAAGTCTTGCTATGAAAATGATTTAGAGAGCATGTCTTAACCATTTGCACTTGCGGTAGCATGGCTTCTTTGGCCAGGATTACATTTTGATCAGTTTGACCGGTCAAGCCTAGTTTGACCAAGGTCAACCTTGGGATCCGTGAGGAGATGGACCACTTGCATTTTATGATGTTGATCTATGGTCCTTTATGCACCTTTTCATGATTCCATATGATGGGCACAGACTTCCGATGATGATTGATGCAGTTTCTATTGATTATTATTATTTCCAGATCATCATATTTTTACTTGTCCGGGTATGATGGATGATACATATGATCTTGCAGGTTATCATGAGGTGTATGAGTACTCATCTCTAGTGGATTTGGGTCATCTGAATCCAATGAGACACTTACTTTTCAATTCCAGGCACTTCCAGAGATGATTTGATCAGTTTTTCACCTATTGACCAGTTTGGCCATGCTAATGTGGCCTGTCCAGCTAGAGCATTGGAGGCTAGTCGTTGCCTAGGGCGCTACAGAGGAAGGGGGTGGTCCAGCCACTTGTTTTTACAATATTACCCCCCTTCCGGACATGATGGCACAGTCAGTTTCTGTGCACAGGCAGCAGACAGTGGGTTGTGGGCAGTTTGGTGGTTTTTCAGGTGGAATAAAAATGGAATAAAAAGGTCATTTATGAATTCGATTTGGGCAATTGAGGCAAGATCTTGGCATGTGGTCTGCTCTGAGGTCATCTACGGTGTATCCCACTCCTTCCAGGTCAGTTTGCAGCAGTCAGTGGGGTCCACACAGTCATCAGGAGGTTGTTTCATGCATTCTCCTCTCTGTTGATGGGGACAAGATTTGATCATTTGTATACTTGGACATGTCATTGAGTCATATGTTATGTTATTGTGCCATGGGATCATGCTAGTGAAGGGGAATAATACCTCCTAGCCCCACCATGTGCTCCTAGTCACTTGTCCTAGTCTTTTGTTGTGGCACTTATGTTTTTAGCCACCCCCATCTAGTGCGCACCCCTCCTAGTCATCTTTTGGTGAGGTTGCACTCCCTCATGTGAGTGATCCATGTGATATTTTGTATCGGCTCATCTTAGCCATTGATTATATTGGTGTATCTTTTGATCTCAACCACTAGTTTTCAAAAGTGGTATAGGGTTTTGGTCTCCCTCATCCTATTGAAGGAAGAGACCCCCCTATTGTAAAGGCATCTAGAGATTTTTGGCTCTTGGCTACCGGAATAGAATAAATATTTTTTGGGCATCTTGGATCTTGATATGGGTGTTTGGTTATGATGATTGTAAATGCTTTGTCCATTGCACTGGAGGATATTTTGTAGTTATCTCATGTCTTTTTCCACTATTTCAATTTACAGGTGAAGAGGCCGATTTGGAGGAGTGCGCATTGGTGGGGAGGCTTGCCCTGCAAATCTTCTGTCAAATCATGGATCAAACAGGGAGTGATTTTGTCTTTGCACCAATCATTCTTTGTCTTTTACTTCTAGCTTGTATCTACCCTCATTTTGTTTTATTGATTGAGCTTTGTCTCCTTGGTTTTGCAGAAATAGAGGGGCACAAGTGTGGGCTTGGGCAAATCCCACTAGCAAGAAAATTGCTAAATCTTCCATTTGATCTTTGGCAAAGTAATCCTCGTCATAACCGGCATTCATCTCATCATCCAAGTACGCTTGAAAGGTACGTATTCTACTTCTTTAGCTTATCCATTATTTCTAGATCTCAAAACCCTCAAAAGTCAAAACCCTCATTTTTTTATTTTTTAGATCTACTTGGATCTAGCAATCATCTGGGCTTAATAATTAACACCCACCTCTAAAATCAACATAACGTTCCCGATCTAAAGTTTGGTGGACATCCGACTCCATTTGCCCCTCGATCTAAGGCACTAGTCCTCTCTTGAGGAAGTCGCACTTCTTGGGTAGGTGGCCATTTGCTAGATCCAAGTCGTGGGTATTGCTCATTCTTTGTTTAATCGTCAAATCCCCATCATAGCAAACCCCCTAGTGCTACATCACTTCAATTTTCACCTTGTGGACCCCATTTGGACCATTTTTCATATTTTAAGGGTGGGCCCCACTTGGGTATTTTTACTTGCCACTAGATCTATCTAGATCTACTATTTTAACCTCATAAGTGGCCTTTATTTCTCCTTGGTTGAATATTTGTCCTTCCTTAAGCCTCTTCAACCAAGCCCTAACTCATTGGGCCCACTTATCCATCCTAGATCTAGATCTAATCTCATCTTGGTCTCCTATTTTATCATCATCACATTTCCCTAGGAGGCCTAGGTTGGGTTTGCTAGCCTTCATTGGCTAAGCTAGGGTCTCCCCCTTGGTCTTGCTTAGGCTTGATCTAAAGTGAAGAGTGCCTCGATTAACGTGACACCCAGCTTGCATTGGGAATCGTGGCATCTCTTGGGTCACCTCTTTAGTTGTCTACACCTCTACCGTCCTGGATAGGATACCTTTCAAGACAACTACAAGTTGTGTGATAACAGGTGCATGAAGAATTCACAAATGAAAATTTATGAATAAATATCAAAAATTAAAAAAAAAAACAGCCATGTATTTAAAAATCAGATTCTTAATTTATTTTTTTAAAGCCTTAAACTTTAAAAGTTAAAACAAAAAAACTTGTCACTAACATGTACTCCTTTTGAACCATTATCCCTGCTGCTTTGCACACTAGGGTTACATTAGTGACAACTTGAACGACATTGGATGGCCCCACCTCTGTAATGGCATCACATATTTGGTCTTTCAAGAGCATAGTGTTCTTTTATTGGCCGAAACAATAAATGGCCCTGAGAAAATACAAACTAGATATGGAAGAGACAATGATATTAATCAATGGATGATTCCTACAATTGGTCCAACCATCCATGACAATGGAGCATCCATCTACAGTCCAAGATGCCTTCAATGGTGCCATTTCCTTCTCAAGGCGTGCTTTCTCCCTGTCCACCAAAACAGTTTGGAGCTTCTCGTAACCGGGTGCCTTATAACCCACAGATCCATCATTAATGGCACAGACCATTTGCTCAAAATATGGTGAGTGGGTTGCATTGAAAGGAATGCCACACGCAAGAAAACATCTTGTTATTGAAAGATCAACACCATCCCCTGCCTTTCACATCAAACATGTCATAAAGGCCACCAAGTTTAGGTTTCTTGTGTGGATGTGTTGTAGTACTTTTTGATGCTTTTGATGGCACAGTCTCATCAACGCACTCAACTTCATCTTTGGTTGGAATGTCATCTTCAGTGGATTCACCATCATCATGGACATTACGACCTGGCCTTGAGATTGCCTTGCCTGCTTTACCATCAACCCTTTGCTACTCCCTTTGAACATTAAGAAGTCTATTGGGATCCTTAGAGTCCCCAGAACAAAGATCAACACCCATCTTTGGAATTCTCGTGAAAAGGGTGTTCACTCTAGTATAGCTACCCCTCCAAGTAGCAACACAGAAATTGCATTTTATTAAGGTTGTCCTCCCTACACCCTTTGCCATTTGGTGGTTTTGTCCTCTCCACATATTTCCATAGTGGATATTGAGGATTTGATGAAGACCTTTTAAAATTTTAGAAATTTGGAAATGAAATTTCAAATCATAAATCAAATACCTTAAATCTGGAAATGAAATCAGAAATTATTTATCATTTTTTATGACTAGATTGAATCTCAAACAATCAATCTCCTAATTGTTGGACTACTTTGTGCTCCTCACTGCTTGACCACTGAGTGCTCCTCTTTCTCCTTGTTATAACAATGTAACCCTATCGCTATATTCACTGTGGAAAGCCGTGGATCGTTGTCACCTTGGAAAGCCCTTCACCAAATGTTGTCGCCACTGAATGAAATGAGATGTTTGAATGGAAAATTATGATGTTTGAAGAGTTTGGGGATCGTAATTTTATGTTTAGGAGGGGGTGCCACCTTTCCCCCTTCCTTTTATTTATTTCACTGCTTCAGAAATCCAGTAGAGAGACGTAAATCCGCGAAAGCACCTCACAACAAACCCATTATCGAGGTACGTCGCCCCCTCTCGACCAAATGAACCCATTTTTTTAAGCTAGCGTCTCGAGTTCTTCAATCACAAACCAGGTTCAAATGGGTTCGCCAACCACGAACCCACACCCAAACAAGAGTCGTGGGTTCGCAAACCCTACCCCCGAGTATGCAAACCCATGCAACTTAGGGAAA
Organism: Larix kaempferi; assembly: GCA_027924585.1. Classification (NCBI taxonomy): domain Eukaryota; kingdom Viridiplantae; phylum Streptophyta; class Pinopsida; order Pinales; family Pinaceae; genus Larix; species Larix kaempferi. Next base: position 4,134,098 of record BSBM01000364.1, on the reverse strand, counting down.
AAAATTAGATCTGCAATATAAAAATAAAAGAGGGGAGCATTAATTACCATAATGTCAAATATGTATATATAATAAACTAGCATAGAGCCCCATAGGTTAGCTCAATCGCTTGAACCATCCACCCAAGGCATTTTGTTGTTATGGATGGATGTTGAGCCACCCTCAACTGGGAGATTACAATGAAGAGGGAGTGATCCAACAAGGTTTTCCTTGGGAAAAAAAAACTAGCATGGATCTTACACCTCAATTTCGAAAGAAACCCTCTTAGTGCTTAATAAACATGGGGTAAATATGGATCTTAGTTCTAGGCTTAACTTCTCTTAAGCGTGACTCCTCTAGTCATGGACTTGGTCAATCTCTAACATCATTCAGGATCATTTCATTTCCTCTTTGAGCAAACAAAAGGAGAGAGATCACATGAAAAGAGACGAGCTTAAGTAGTATGACGGTACCCTTTGAATGTTGTTGAAGATGTCGATACCTCCACGAACACTATCATCAAGCCATCTTATGAGTTATGGGGTAGAAAGCACTAAGGTGAGAATTTCCTAGAAGAGGTATAGTGAATAGTGAGGAGTTAATACAAAAACCCTAGCAAGCATGTGGGAGTAGTTGTATGCCAACAACAAGTAGAAATCGAGAGATGGATAGAGAGAAGAAACCTATCAACACTTTGGCATGAAATTATGGCAACATAATGTCAAAAGGAAAGAGAAAAAGGCCCAAAAGAGGATGAACAATGATGAACCCTCCTCACTCCATAAGGATTCCTGCAATTTGGGGGGTGAAGGTTCGAATGCCGAGAGTGCTTGTGAAAATGAGCAAATACTTCTTTTATAGATGTCGATTAGAACCATGCCTTCCCACATGCATCATCCAACCTTGTTGACCATGCCTTTATGATGAGCACCATGGTGGCAAGACCACAATTATTGCAAGCAAGTAATCAATGCATCCAAGGAGTAGACCTTGTGGGATTGGATATGGAGGACTTGATCGCCTTGAGGATCTCCATAGGAGTGCTTTAAGGCATCTACTCTTAAAAAATGACCAAATAATGCAAAAGTAGATGTAAAAGTGAAGATGAACCCTCAATCATTCAGCAAAGAATGCCCATGTGTAGAGAGAGTGAGGTCGCAATGAAGAGAGAAAGTCAAAGGAGCAACCTCTAGCCATCATCTAGATCAAAGGAAATTGAATCGTCAATCATTATGAAATCACCAAAAACGCATCTTCTAATGTCTTTTGGAGAAACGTCTATAAACATTTTTTTATTATTTTGTAATTGAATTAAATTGTAATTAAATTAAATTCATGGCTCTAATTCACATGTTAGAGTATGGCATTTGAAAAGATGTCCATAAACCACGTGGAGAACTTGAATGAGAAAGTTATGACCAATTTCTGTTGATCTAGCCATTAAGCAAATTCAAAATGTGCAACTTTGACATCCTCAAGCAATATTACCTCCATTTAACATGGAAGGAAATATACTAGGATACAATGTTGGAACAATGGTTTAAAACATCGAATGGATACAAAGAGCAATACATAAGTCATTATAGGTCCTAGGATATACACATTCATTATTCTTTTTAATGAAGCTTTCGCCCATCTTTTCTTCATCATCTATAAACAAATTCATAGGGCTCCCAAGGATCCACATGTTAAGTTGAGACTTTCTCTTGCATGTACCAAGTAGTCCTAACTCAAGAATGCAACTTTACATGGTCTTTACTTTTGCGAAAAAGGTCAAAATAATCGTTGGTATAGATGATATGTGAAAATATTCCCTCAAAAGCTTTGACCAAGATGTCAAAAATGAACAACACCTACATTATGCCTTGGACAAGGTTGAACTTGATCAAGACACCCTCCAAAGTTGATTTTGTCAATCTTGATAACAATCAATGTGCTTAAAGCATGGATATCTCGAGAATCAGGATTATTCATGAAAGTGGACCGCTTCTTCATGTAAAACTAAAAACCCTTGAAATGATTAAAAAAATGCTATAAAAAGCTTCCTTCGCATGGGGTTTATATCTTTTGGTCATGTATGTATCGAACTTATGAAAGTGTGACCTTTCAATTTTTAAGCTTGGTCTTGGATAGTGGCTATTGTGATTCTATTTTTAAGCAATATGCCCTTTGTTAGCAATATGCAATAGGTCCACGTGGTAAGGAACTATTAGACATTATACATTTGGGGGCATAAAGTGGATAGGACTTTATAAAGCCCAATATACAATAGACAAGACATCAACAAGAAGTGACCCCTAGGGATTGTAAATTAACCTTTATGCATCAATTAGACAATACTAAGGGCACTATCAAAGGCAGCACTATAACCTTTCTCATTTTCCATTATCTCAAGATAACTCATTTCCTACAACTTAGAGAAAAAAATTAATAGAAGTGCAGCAACACATTGTGAGATCACTGATTGTGGATGCATTTTTGGCAATTAAGGTCTCTGTTAGTGGCTAGATTGGAGAGGATGGTGGCTTGATTTGAAAAAAGAATTATGCAATTCATGAGCATTTATTGTCCATTTCTATCGCCGAAAAAGCAACACACTACAAACAAACTTCTTAGGCTTGCAAACAAAGCCTAATGAGTTATAGATTTGCATAATATGCTTATACTAACCTCTTGGAATGTAGCACTCTTATTATAAAGGGCAATAAACCTATACCATATTGGCATTTTGGGCATCTTCTAATTTATTTTTATTATTTTGACCCCATAGAAGGAATTATTGGAATATTTTCTTGAATAGAAAATAATCTTAGGACCATAAGTTTATTTCCTTCCTAGTTTAGCATCATATCAATCACCCATGTTAATTTCTTGCAAAAATATGATGATAACTATTAATTTATGGCAAAAATGTGATGATAACCATATAACTTCTTTCTGATTACATGTGTATATTATTTATGTTTGCATGCATGGTGAACACATCATCATATGCCATAGTGAAAATAACCTGCAAAAATGCATTTAGTTCAACAATATTGTGAGACATAATGCATTATAATGAGCCATGTTGGTCACATGCACATAACTACTAGAATTGGTGCACATGGTTATCATTTTCAGTTATACCATTGTCATTGTATTGGCAGTTGCCTATGTACTTTATTCCTCGAGCTTGCCACATGTCTGGGTAATATAAAACCCAATTAGGAAGGGCAAAACCATACTACCAGCACAAATCTTATTGCTTTCCTTTAGACAAGGAACTACACAAGGCATTAGATATAATTTGAAGCTCAACATTTCGTGGCAAGAAAAACAACTAGCTTAGCCAAGAACAAGTTCCCACAAGCTAAGAAATGAAATGAGAAGGTGGAAGAAACACAAGGAGACATGGGAAGAAAGAACATGTCAAATTTGTGAGGAAGAAGCAAAGACCAAATAACATTTCATCTTGACCTACAAAGTATATACCCACATCAAAGAGAGCTCAAATCTACAAATTAGTGGCTCAAAGTGATCCAGGAGGATCTCCCAAATGACCAAAAATGAAAGTCTTCAAATAATGAACAGAAGCACGCCATTGCATAGGGCTCATTGAGAGCTTTCTGGCGACGCTCATTTCATCAAAAACGAACTCTGGATGCAGAAGATATCAAGGTGCCACGTGGCCGGTACAAGTGGACCATACTACTGACGTGGCAGCTCTAGGACGTGCCACTTGGCACGTGATGTGGCAGAACTGTTGGCGTGGACCTCTTGTTATCTAACACATGGAAGATTTGTTGTACAAGTGGCAACCAAGTGGACCAACCGGAGGTTGCCATGTGGCAGTTCGATTGGCCACTTCATGGACCTGTTTATCAAAAAATAAGGCAGGCAGGGGGGATCGAACCCCTGACCTCCCACCGGCTCCAACGACTTCAGTCCACGCGCCCTACCAATGCGCTCGCTAGTTTGTTCTTAACCCTATAGTTGTCAACTTTTATTTAAAGTTGAACAGATTGCATATGGGAAAAAGGGGCGGGATCGAGGGCTTGGCCCTCGACCCCATAGTATGTTTTATGTATACATTTAAACCAAGATAACCAACGGCGGATGCGATTCTAATACCACGAGCTATGGTTCAACCATATGCCATATATGTTGTTGCCAATAAAATAGAGCCCACGGGTCTCCCAGTACCCATTACAATGACTTACCACCACGCCACTGTTCATCAGTTGGTTGTGGATTGGTAAATTATTATTTTAAGTTTAAACGGAATTTGGAGGCCCAATTGGGCAGGCCACCCACGGGCGCCAAAACTACCCCTTTGTGTTACTTAACTTGTGGTTTTGGAGCATGGCCGAGACAGTTCGTAGCGGGAACAGTTTTCGATGCAGCACAAGTACAAAGTGTCTCGAACTGCATACCAAGGGAGGTCTCGGGCAAACCATCGAGTGTTTATACTCATTTTTCACGATTTTTTGAGACGATCACAGTGGTGCAATCTGTTTTTGCAACAGACAGTCTAAATTTCTAAGTGTCCTTAGCATTGAAGTAAGTGACAGCATTTGAATAAATCAATAAAATCGGTCTCACTGGAAGGGGCCCGAAGACGTAGTCCTTTACGAACGAACTTTGTTATCAATTGTTGTTTCATATTATGGTTTGCATCTTTATTGTTTTGCATTCTTTATGCTTATGTGCCCTTTAAAGTTGCCATTTTAAAGTCTACTTTCAAAATTTAACTGTTGAAGCATTAACATAAATCTTGGTTAATTAACGATCCTGCAAATTCAGATCATGTTTGGTATCAGAGCCTGCTTAACCATAGATTTGTGAGTGTGTGAATGATTACTAGAGGCAAGCTTAAAGTAGGTGAAGGAGAGCTTGTGCATTTTGATCCAGAAATTGAACGTACAATACGAAGGAAGAAAATGGCAGAGGATGATGCCCGTTCAGAGCACAATAAGGCTTTCCATATGGTTGAGAAGTTGTTTGCAAATTATCAAGAGAGATTGAAGAAGAGGGAAAAGAAGGTAGCAAAAGTTAAGGATAAGGCTACAGTGAATTAGGGAAATGGAGGAGATCCTCCTAAACCTCCATCTTCACCTTCAAGTTCAAATTCAAGTTCTAGTTCTGCTTCTTCTTTTCATTCTCATCATTCTAAAGGTCATCCAAAAAAAGATGTTGCTCTTATGCCATTATTAAAGCTTGATGTAAAATTTGATTTACCCATGTTTAACGGAGAACTTAACGTTGAAAAATTGGATAATTGGATAAGACAAATTGAAGCATATTGCAGGATCCAGAAACTTGCAGGTGATGAAGCAAAAATCCAATTGGCCACACTCTGTCTTGGTGGCATTGCTCTCGTTTGGTGGGAGAGCAAAACTCAAGAGGACCTTCTTACTAAAGGTAAAGTTATTTCCTCATGGTATGAGTTTACTGCAATGTTGAAAAAACAATTTTATCCATTGGGTTATATGCAGCAGGCTATGATGAACTGGCAGAATTTCAGACAAGGTAAGGGTCAAAACGTGCAAGAATACACACAAGAGTTTAGAAAGAGGGCTTTAGTACTTGGTATACCTCTTTATACTCAAGAGACACTTCTTAAATACATAGGAGGATTGCATAGTTACTTTAGACATACAATTATTCTGTTCAATCCAACTAACCTAGATGAAGTGTGTGTTCAAGCCACCCATATTTAATCTAAGGGGAAGAACACTTCTGATAACTTTTCTGAGAAGCCTTTCAAGCCAAGTGGAAACAATTTTAAAGGTAAAGAGAAAGGCAAGCACACTACCGTGAAGAAAGGAGGAGATAAGCCGACATGCACACATTGTCAAAAAAGGGGTCATGATGTATCCAAAAGTTGGAAGCTTCATCCGGAGCTTAAACCATAAAAGTTTCGGCAAAAAAAGGAAGATCAAAAGACTACCGCCACTCTTCAGCATGATTTGGGATCAAACTCTAGAGACGAGACAAAAATTACAGCCATGGGTTTACGAGGTAAAAATCTTTTTGTTTATGTTTCAAAAGTTGAGCATGTTCATGATGAAAAGAAAAGGAGTGAGTTATTTCACATAAGGGTGATTTCTAAGAATACTAAAAATGATACTTTATTTGATAGTGGATCACAAGCTAGCTTGATTTCAGAATAGATAGTTAAAAAGCTCGGTTTAGAAACAAAGCCTCATCCCAAACCATATCCACTCGAATGGGTTTGAGAAAATGCACAACTTCAAGTTTCTAAGCAATGTAGACTTAGGTTTGCTATCACTTCTGGATTTATGGATGAAGTTGATTTGGATGTGGTCCCATTGGATATCTGCGGTATTGTATTAGGAAACCCTTATCTTTATGGCAAGAAAGCAATCTTTTATAGAGAGGAGAACAAGTACCAACTTACCAAGGATGGTGTTCAGTACATTATTCGAGCTCATCGTTTGAAAACCAATCTATCTTTGGTTTCCGCAAGTCAAATGAAGAGATTAGTAAATGCTAGTAAAAGTTTTGTTCTCATGATTGTTAAAGCTAAAGATGTTGATAAGACTAATGCTTTTAAAGGTTGTGATTCCAAACTTAAAGATGAATTGGTTAAGGTTGTTGGTAAGTTTGATGCAGTATTCCAGGAACCTAAAGGATTACCTCCTAAAATAGAAATACAACATGAGATCCATTTGCAGCAAGATGCTCCTCTTCCGAATATTGGTATGTATTGGCCTTCAGTGATCAAAAATGCAGATATCAAGAAGCGGGTTCAAGAGTTGCTCGAGAGAGAGAGGGGACATTCGACCAAGTTCCTCTCCATGTGGTTCACCGATTGTTTTGGTACCCAAGAAAGATGGCACATGGTGGATGTGCGTGGACTACAGAGCTTTGAACGGGATCAAGATAAAGAATTGATATCCTCTTCCCCGTATTGATGATCTTTTGGATCAATTAAAGAATGCAAAATATTTCAATAAGTTAGACTTGAGAAGTGGTTACCATCAGATCAGAATCCATGAAAATGATATTTGGAAAACTACTTTTAAAACTAAACAGGGTTTGTATGAATGGTTGGTTATGCCCTTTGGGCTTTGTAATGCTCCCGCTACCTTCATATGGGTTATGAATGATGTATTTAGGCCATTCATTGATGACTTTGTAATAGTCTACTTAGATAACATCCTCATATTCAATCAAACTTCATGTCAAGCATGTTAAGCAAGTCCTTGATGTCTTAGAAAGGGAGAAATTGTATTTAAAGATCTCCAAATGTGAGTTTGGAAAAACATCTTTGGTTTATTTAGGCCACATTGTAGGGGGTGGTGAATTAAGGATTGATCCCTCTAAAGTTGAGGTCATTCAAAATTGGCCCAAGCCTACTAATGTAATAGAAGTTAGAATCTTCCTGGGGGCAGCCCAATACTGGAGGAAGTTTATTGCTGACTTCTCATTTATTGCTTCTCCTTTACATGCTTTGACAAGTGTGAAACAAGTCTTTCAGTGGGGAGGCAAAGAGTAAAAGGCCTTCGACACTCTGAAAGAAAAGATCAGCACAGCTCCATTACTTGCACTGCTAGATCTACAGCATCCATTTGAGATTGAAACTGATGCTAGTGGTTATGCCATGGGGGCAGTCTTAATGCAACATAAGAAACCAATCTGCTATCAATTTGAAATATTTCCTAAAGCGGTAGTTAACTATCCCACATATGATAAAGAGTTGTATGCATTAGTACAAAGTGTGAAGAAGAGGAAACATTATCTAATGGGTAAAGAAAGAATCATACAATTGATCATCAACCATTACAATACCTTCAATCACAAACTAAGCTACAACAATCAAGACATTTCAAATGGATGGGATTCTTACAACAATTTCACTTAGTCATAAATATAAAAAGGGAATTCATAATAAAGTAGCAAACATGTTATCAAGACCTCCAATCAATGCATCTGTTATCTTGCAAAATAGTCATTTGGCTCATGAAAGTTACATTGAACAATATGCTCAGGATGAAGACTTCAAAGATGTGTATGAATCTTTAATGCATGGCACACAAACTGAAGAATTGAACTATCATGTTCATGATAAGTTATTGTATGATCTTGGAAAAATTTGTATTTCGGAGAGTGAAAGAGTTCATGTCATCAGAGAAGCTCATACTTCTCTTATATCTGGTCATTTTGGTGTAGGCAAGATAGTAGCTCAGCTTCAGAGGTATTGTTATTGGCCTTGGATGAATGAAACTGTATCCAAATATGTAAAGGCACGTGTTATGTGTGCTACAAGTAAGCCAAGTAATAGAAAATCGGGCTTGTACACTCCACTCCCTGTACCTTCTCATCCATGGGAAAATGTGTCTATGGATTTTGTGGGAGGGTTTCCTATGTCTAGGAAAGGTCATGATTACTTGTATGTGGTTGTGGATAGGTTCAGTAAAATGTGCATCTTAATGCCTTGTAAAAAGTAGGTCACCGCAGAGTTGATTGCTCAGTTGTTCTTCCAGTATGTTTGGGTTCATTTTGGGTTACCCACTTATATTGTATCTGATCGAGACTCCCGCTTCCTTGGGAAGTTTTGGTCAACTTTGTGGGAACTTATGGACACTAAGTTGAAGAAGAGTACTGCTTTTCATCCACAAACCGATAGTCAGACTGAAGTAATCAACTGCACAGTGGTACATCTACTCCGAGAATATTGTTCCAAGCATCCTAAGCTTTGGGATGAATAGTTGCATTATGTACAGCATGCCTACAACCGAGCCATTCATTCTTCTACACAGAGGTCTCCATTTGAGATTTGTTTTGGATACTTGCCAAAGACTCCTTTAGACTTTGTTTATGGGAAAGATTTTGTGGAAGAAGGACAAATTGATGCAGACAAGGCCTTGAAGTTCATCCAACAAATCCAGTTGGTACACCATGTAGTACAGGAACAATTGGAGAAGAGCCAAGCTAAGTACAAGACACGACATGACAAGCATCGAGTGGATCATCATTTCCAAGTTGGTGATCAAGTTTGGCTTCATAGCAGCAAAGACGGACTTAAAGGTGAAGGTAAAAATCTTAAGCCATTCAGGTATGGACCCTTCACAATTTTGGACAAAGTTGGTAACAATGCTTTTCGATTAGATTTACCTCCATACATGCAAGATGTATTCTATTGTGAATGTGAAAAAGTTGAAATTGTATGAACCTCCAATGATCATGGATCTAGAGGAGATTGTTCATGTTCCTTCTGTTGATGACTTTGCTCCTGAGTATCTTGATGAGTCGCAGGAAGACATCATTCTTGACAAGAGGATAAGGACTTCACGAAGAGATGTGGAAAATCTTCGTGTGGGTCTTAAAGAAATGCATCTAAATAAGGCTCTATGGATAGAGACCGGAAAAGTGAGGGAGTTGTACCCTCACCTATTTGCTGAGTAATTTCAGGCTTTTGGTGGTCCAAAAGCTTCTAGTGGGAGGTTTGATCCAAGAGGATCTCCCAAATGACCAAAAATCAAAGTCTTCAAATGCTAAACAAGAGCACGCCATTACGTAGGGCTCGTCGAGAGCTTTCCGGCAACGCTCGTTCCATCAAAAACGGACTCCGGATGCAAAAGATATCGCATTCTAAAATTTTGGCAAGACAGCAAATGACAAAAAAGGGGGTGCCACATGGCACCACTGAAAGGGTGCCACGTGGCCTATACAAGTGGATCGTACTACTAACGTGTTAGTTCTAGGACACGCCACTTCACAGATGACTTGGCAAGTGATGTGGCAGAACTGTTGACATGGACCTCTTGTTGTCCGACATGTGGCAGATTTGTTGTACAAGTGGCGGCCAAGCGGACCAATCGGAGACTGCCACATGGCAGTCCGGTTGGCCACTTCATGGACCTGTTAATCAAAAATAAGGCGAGCAGGGGGGATCAAACCCCTGAACTCTCGCCGGCTCCAACGGCTTTAGTCCACATGCCCTACCAATGCGCCCGCTAGTTGGTTCTTAACCCTACAATTGTCAACTTTTATTTAAAGTTGAATAGATTGCATATGGGAAAAAGGGGCAGGACCGAGGACTTGGCCCTCGACCCCATGGTATGTTTTATGTATACATTTAAACCAATATAACCAACAGCGGATGCGATTCTAATACCATGGGCTATGGTATGTTTTATGTATACATTTAAACCAATATAACCAACAGCGGATGCGATTCTAATACTATGGGCTATGGTTCAACCATATGTATATATATTTTGTCACCAATAAAATAGACCCCGCGGGATTTGACCATGGGTCTCTCAGTACCCACTTCAATGACTTACCACCACGCCACTGCTCATCAGTTGGTTGTGGATTGGTAAATTATTATTTTAAGTTTAAACGGGATTTGGAGCCCCAATTGAGCGCACCACCCACGGGCGCCAAAACTACCCCTTTGTGCTATTTAACTCGTGGTTTTGGAGCGTGGGCAAGACAGTTCATAGCGGGCACAGTTTTCGATACAACACAGTTCCTGAGACAGGAATCCGTACAGTGCAAGTACAGAGTGTCTCGAACTACATGCCAGGGGAGGTCCCAAGCAAACCATGGAGTGTTTATACTCATTTTTCACAATTTTTCGATACGGTCGCAGTGGTGTAGTCTATTTTTGCAGCAAACAGTCTAAATTTCAGAGTGTCCTCAGCATTGATGTAAGTGACAGCATTTGAAGAAATCAATAAAATCGATTTCACTGGAAGGGACCCGAATACGTAGTCCTTTACGGACGAACTCCATTATTATCTCTTGTTTCAGATTATGGTTTGCATCTTTATTGTTTTGCATTCTTTATGCTTATGTGCTCTTTAAAGTTGCCATTTTAAAGTCTACTTTCAAAATTTAATTGTTGAAGCATTCACATAAATCTTGGTCAATTAACGATCCTGCAAATTCAGATCACAAAGGAAACATTTCAAAGGGATCAAGTGGGAGATACAGCAAAGTTAGTTGCAAGAATGATACAGACAAGGGACGGGTTTCTAAGATTGGCTACAAAGAGGTAGTTAGCTCTCAACTTGGAGCAAAGATCGTCGAATCTAATAAATGAAATGAGAAGGTGGAAGAAACACAACGAGACATGGGAAGAAAGAACATGTCAGGTTTGTGGGGAAGAAGTAGAGAGAGAGCTCAAATCTACAAATCAATGACTCAAAGGCAACATTTCAAAGTGATCAAGTGGGAGATACAACAAAGTTGGTTGCAAGAATGATACGCACAAAGGACAAGTTTCTAAGATTGGTTACAAAGAGGTAGTTAGCTCTCAGCTTGGAGCAAAGGTCGTCAAATCCAAATGAGTAGTCCAAAAATTCTTTGTATCATGATCTAGCTCTCTACAATATCTGTAGCAGACTTTGACCCCAAGTCACCTCCCCTCCAAACCCTTTCTACTTATTCTCTTATCAAAATAATCAAAAGGCAGTCATAGTTATGTGCACAAACAAAACAATAAATGAGGAGGGAATTCAAGCTAATCTCTTCAAGCATTAATTTCACCCCCTTGAATCTGACAATACAGATTTGTTTAATGGTGCTATTAACACAAGTTTCCCACCAACTTAGTCCCACAATACCATCCACCCAAATTATCACACTCCAGTGGAGATCCTAACAATTACAAGAAAATCATCGTTGGTCATACATTCTCAAAGTTGTATACCACTACCCTCCATTTGATGCTTCCAGATGAGCTTGAGCAGAGACACCTTAGAGCTAGGGGCATGCTAGTTTTCGAACCGCCTATTAGACTATTGATCACATCATCACACTTTAGGCCATCATTGAGGAGGTGTGCCATCGCTCTTGAAACGTCCACTACTACTTCACAAACTTTCGAAAAGCCTTTGACTCCTTCCCATGATAAGCTTTATTCCAAAGGCTTTGAGACATTGGTCTTTCAAAGGCTCTCTTGGAAACCATTATGTGCTTTACAAGTCTATTTTGGATCGTCTCACATTGCACATGGAGTATCAAATTTTATTAGTACTATTATATTGTCAAGCAGGGATGCCCTCTTCCACCATACTCGTTTGGGATTTACATTGATGAGCTGAAATCATTACTTCATGAGCATATCCAAGATCGTGATGGGTGCCTCCTGCACCACGGATTCTCTATAGAAGCGATTAGATGCACTAGGCCTCTTCTGTGGCCTCCGACAATTAATGCCAATCTGAATAAAACCAAGGTTATGAACTTCAACAAGACAGAAAATATCTTCTTGGATTAAGATTTCTTCTTCACAGGGGAGGAGATCAAAATTACTAATTCCTACAATACATAGTTAGGGGTTTAATTCTCAAGGCCTCCTTTCAGTTTGAGACATGCTCTCCAACCTCGAATAAATAAAGGCTATGGGTCCTTAACTTTACTCAAGAGATAGTTCTTTTATCATCAGTTCTAGGACATCTAGTCCAAGATAAATCTCATGGATTCCATTATTCAACCCATTGTTATCTATGGTTCAAAGGGTTGGGGGCCTTTCTTGTTACAATCAAACCAAGCCACTACTAAGAGGGTGCAAACCCTTCTCATATGGTGTTTCAATAGATGCAAACAAATAGTCTCCATCTGTATCATCCTTGTTGAGCTAGGTGCCCACCCCCTTCACCTTGAGACCATTTTCAACCTAGTCTCACTACTCCAACGTGTTCAGGGACATGCAAACTCAATGGCAAACCGGTTCCAACACTTGCACCTAGCCTATTACTCATCAGAGGCCATTGCCTTGGTTGGCCTCTCTAGACAAATTCACAACTGGTTTGTGGGATTTTAACTTTTAGATCTTTTGGCATCTGTAGGTATCTCAATAGACCACCTCCCCTGTTCAAATATTCACATAATGCACCCGATTGCCTCCTACCTACTAGGCAAGTGTTGAACAAGATCAGGCAAGACAACATTTACAGGTAGTACACATAGATCACTTGGACAAATCCACGAAGTCGATTACACCAGAAGAGGTCCCTTTATGAAAAGCATTTCATGGAGTTGAGGGGTGCACATATTGTATACTCATTATCATTGGACGCATGCTCTCTGCATACCCCTAGATCAATTCAGAATGGTTTCTCATAGGCTTCAAGTGGAGATAAATCACAAAATCAACTGACCAAATAGGATCTACCAGCTATGCCATCTCTGCAATGTTGAGACCGAGGAGACTCAACTTTTGCTACCCCTTCTACTATGAAATCTAAGGGCGATTTCACTACCTTTTTCAAAAGTCACAAACACTTTCCAATTTCTTCAAGTACCCTGACCAACATTGCTTAGCTCTTTACATACAGATGACCCTTAGGCTCTACCAAGGCTACCAAAGGCAAACTAGTAGTAGTATGGCCCCCAGCTCGAGATCAATGCAAACTTAGGAGACTATCACCACTTTTCAACTAACCCAGCGACATGATCGCTACAGACCCCACACTAGCAGCCAAGAGAGGCCTCCTAGGCTCCGACAATGAGTGGCATTGTCCAAATAGTAACTCAATGCACAATCCATAATATCTTTTAGTTCCTCTCCTAGACAACATTCTATTCAAAACTTTCTCCATTAGATCCCATATGTAAGGAAAGCAATTACTAGAGAAGCCTAATTGACTCTCAGTGCTTATACTTCATATTCTGAGTCCATCTCTCCCAAATTTGGTTTCAACCTTCACATCATTGTTTATATCTTAGATTTGGGTAGTACCTCATTTCATTTATCTTACTTATGCTTCTTACTTGTTTAAGAGATGCTTTTGCAAACCAACTTTGTACTCAACAGCCTCTCTCTCTCTCTCATAAGATACCTTTGCACCATCAAAACAACCATTAGTTTTAACATTTTGAGATCCATCATTTTTGCTAACTAAATGTAATAAGATCCATCATTGCTTAAGAGGTGAATCTAGTTTTCGATTGGGTCTAGCCCAGGTAGTTGAGAGGAGTGATATCCTCCCCACCCAAGTTCAATTCCCACAAGTGACAATTCAAGCTCTTAATGATTATATTGTTGTAATAGCCTTGAGCCTTGTGTTAACAAAGCCTCAAACTTCTACAGAATCTGATTTACCCTTGGTACCATCCTCAGAATGAGGAATATGTATTTCACGAAAAAGAAAAATAAACAAAAAAGGGAATCTAGAGAATGGAGCGAGCAACATTGAAATAATCATGCCCCTCATGCTCCCATCCCCATAATCATCATGTTGATTGTGATGATATGAAAATTGGAAGGTTTGGTGCAATTCCAAAATACAAATTGCTGGCGGTATGAGATTGATCTTCTTCTTAGCTGTGAAAGAAAATAATGTCTTCACAGAATTTTTAAAAATGGTTAGCATATGGATGATGCTCATAATGTTACCAAACGATCAGATAGCCACCCTTGCAGATCAGGCATTAGATTGCCCATATAAACAAACGCTAAGTTCCTCAATTACACCAAAGAGAGCAATTCAAGAAAAAGAAATGGCTTCTTGAAACCTTAGAAGGACACAAACCTTATTAAGCCCTCAAAGATAGAAAAAGACTATTAAAATTGGAACATCCAATCACTGCATTCAAAAAACGTAAACAAAATTACCAACACGGAAGACAGGGATCTAACACCCTCCTCCTGGCAATGTTTGCCTCTTCGACAAAACAACAATAACACATTTGCCCAATAATGGCTTCTCCAAACCCGAGATAGGTCTCACAGCCTAAGTTATTCAGATCCAAAACACTAACGAATACCGTGGATTGCATAAGAATATACCTAGTGAATATACGAATTGAAGACATCGATTTTATCTTCTTCAAACTCTTAACAATTCTAATCCGGGTTCGAAACCCTAACTAAAAGCCTAAGTTTTCATAAGAATATACAGAAAACATACGCATTTAGGGCATAATTAAAATTCGTACCTTGAAGATCAAGAGGCATTGGCATGCTCGGCCAGTAATTGCATTGGGTCCTTGTTCAGCAACTTGGCCTCCTTGCGGATCTTCTCCATCTTCCTCACCCTTTCCATGAACAGCTCATACTCGCATTTCTCATAAGTGTGCCTCTCGTTCTCGCATTTCCATGGCAAATAATATTCTTTGACTCTGCATTTATTGAGGGGAATGAGCAGATGGGCGCACTGGTCTCTGTAACCCAACGGCACGCGGGCTTCTACCATCTCCTCCCGTGTGGCAATCTGCTTCTTCGGAGCGATTTCTTCCGCCATTTTCATTTGATTTTCTTGTGTGTAATATTCCCACAAATTCTCTGCTCTGCTCTGCTCGCCTTGGAAATAAATAGAGGTATGTTTGCAATGAGAGTAACTCTATATAGTCCCCTTCCTACGCCATAGCAAGTTGATCTTGCTGGCTGGTTTGGTCTTTCCAGGGTGAGGAAACATGCTCGGGTTTTAATTAAATGGCATAATGTAAAATATTTTTCTTGATACAAGCGTTATTTCAATTGGTTCTTCTTAATGTAACATTTTTCCCTATCCAAGGGTTAGTTACATTTTTCCTTGTCTACTTCAATAGTTACATTTTTCCTTATCTAGTTCAATAGGTAGGTAGTGGATAATGTAATATTTTATATGATTCAAGGGTTAGTTTAATTGGTGTTTGTTAATGTTGTTGGATATTTAACGAGCTCTTCATCAATGAGGCCTAGTTCCAATTTCTTTAAATAAAATGCACTAGTCTACGTAAATGGGGAGGGACTTGGGCTGCACATATTGACCCAACATCTATAGGTTTTTATTTTAGTAAGAAGCAGAACCTTTAATTGACTAAAAACCAATACTTTACATATTTTACAAAAAGATAATGTCTACATAGTAGACCCGCCTTCTCCCAGCTACTACCTAGTTCACAAATCCAAAACTTCCCCTAACAGAACCATCAGTCTCATTCCCTAAACAGAGGGACAAAATACCACCCCATACCCTACAAACTTGGCTTGAAGCTATTACAAAGATCATACTCAACCCGCGGCGTGAAGCCCACGCCCAAAATTGACACAAAAAACATATAGAACCAATCAAAAATAAAATTACACCGATAAGCCACATTACCCATCTTCCATTTCACCATACGCCCCTTCGTCAGGGAATTTCTCCTTACCAGTTTCAGTCGCACGTGCCTTAGCTTCTCCCTTCGCCTGAGACGGCTCTCCATCCTAGGTCTCTTCCATATCTTCAACAATTGCATGTGCAGGAGCCAACACCAACACCGGGACATCAGGTGGCCACTGCTGACGACTGAAGGGAGGCATGGCCAGCTCCATATCGACCAAGCTCCACAACAGGTCCTCCTTCATGTTAATTATGACTTGGGAGACCAATTCCCCGAAACTCTCATGCTCCATCATCGTCTTCGCCAGGAACTTCCTCCTCACCTAGTACGGGCTTAGGATCGCCTCTAATCCTGGCTCTTCCATTTTTGCCTGCATCTCCTCGTCTTCCATCATAGAGATGGTATCATCAATGTGGGATGGAATTCCATCCATAAACCCCTGCCCCAGGTCCTCCTCTGCTTGGCAACGTTCTCTACTACCACGTCCCCCTCTCTTGCTACGCATTCTCTAGCGTGGAGCCATCCTCCACACGACCTCCAGATACATTCTCAAAGCCTGAGCTTCGACAAGTATACGCACCTCCCCTTTCAACTCTCTTTTAGACTCGCATACTATTAATACTCTCCTCTGAGTACCGTATCCCCCTCCAACATTAACGCCAAGCATCAATGCTACGGAGGCTTCATTAATGAGGAGATCAATTGCCATCTTGGTTTGACGACCTTCCTCCTTCGTGCCAACCCAAGTTTCCAAGCGAATTCTAAACCAGACATTCCTCCATTGTACCTACCTCCACATTCTAAACATCGCTCACCTACCGTCAAACCTTAGACTGTCATGTCTGCATAAATACTCTGTCCTAGCATATAACACCGCCTTAAACTTTATTTTAACTCATATGCCCTCCATAAATGCCATCTCTAGCCGCCAGATGGCCCCCTCTTCACGACACTTACCTTCCTCCTCCATCTGCCATGTTTTCTCTTGCACGTGGCTCGCTGGTCGTTTGTCCACCCGCATCTGGGAGACCCATCATCTATAAGTTATTGATATATGTGTTATTGGTGTTTTCAAAATCTATGTTGAAATTCACTGTAAGTTATAGGTAATCTATGACTTATTGGTTAATGGAATTTTGGTGGTTACATTTACATACAATTTTAATCAAAACATCAATATCATATCCATATTAGAATTAGGTATTTAGCAATTACTATTTATTTCTTGGTTTGTTTATTTCTTGGTCTCATTGTTGTTTTCTATCATTTGATGTAATAGTTTCTGGTTAAGGCATGTTGCTTTTTCATTTTTTGTTTTCCAGTATTTAATATACATGTCACACATGAGTTGTAAACACTTTTTTCCATAGTATAAAATCTCGAAGATAATTTAATTAAAAACAATATATTTTTCATAAAGTATTTACATCATTAATTTTATATTTTTGTAAATAAAGTTCTCATCGCTAAAACCTCTTGTCGCCGCATTTTATTTAGTTATAACAAATTTCCATAACCATCCACTACCATTGATGAAGGTTGTAGCAGATATGTTTTTTACAATTTCGACCAATTTTATAATACTAAAAACCCCCGCTATAACTTTCGCTACAAGGTCTTTTCCTTGTAATGATGGTAGGTAAATTTAAATTTAGAAACAGAATGGCTAGGAATGGAATCAACGAATGAGACTTGAAGTGCTTAGAAAATAAGGAAAAGGGTTGAGTTCGGCTTAGATGGAAAATTTCTCAGGGAAATTGAACAACAGTACAAAGGTAAATCAGATACGGAGGCAACTCAATGAAGGGACACAATTATGGTGAAAATATATGGGTTTGGAGTTTATCCCAAGACAACAAGGAAGCTACCATAATGTTAGTACAAACTACATGATTGAACACTCTAGAAAGGCTATTTGGATGGTGATAAGCCTATGGATAAGATCATCTATGTGGTGAAGTTATAGACTATGCAAGTGAATTGAAGGTCAATTAAAATTAAGTAATAGACATGATAATCTCATCCAAAGGTTGGTGAAAGGATGATGTAGCTTCCCATAAGACCACTTGATCATGTGATGATAGAAATGTCAATGGAAACTATTCATGTATGAATTATTTATGTTTCTTGCATAAGTGTGGAAAGAGGAATTGGTTAAGAATTGTTTTAGCCGTAATTTTTTAAATCATGTTTTGGTATGCCTGTGATTTTGAATGCATTGAAATTAAATGATACCCCACTTGATATGGTGTGGTATGGGGTAGTGATAGCATGCCATATGTGAAAATTGACTATAATGGACTCATATGAATAACATTTCATGTTTGTGTTGGCATGGGTAGATTACTAAGGCAAATCGGAGTTTGTGAACCTGATATGGTAATCATGAATCAATGAAAGGATGCATTGAATGTGTGTGCATTAGTAGATTGTGCAAATAGTGTGTTTACACATACACGTATGTGGTCATATATGTTGAATGTATTATGTGAATGCAAGTTATGTGCCATGTTTTATTACATAATATGTTAACAGTTGAAGTGGTGTACTTATTGGTAATGCATATTTTTGAAATCATTTCATGAGCTATTGTGAATGTGGGGAAAAAAATGCATGAAAACATAGTCACATTGGATGGACTACACGAGTGCTCTGTCAGGAGAACAGAGTTGTATAAAAGAAATATATGCCTTGGATATGGCAATGAAAGTGAGCCATAATGAAGATAGGGACCGTTGCCCATGCCATTAAAAGCTAAGTATTATGTGTGGAACTCATGTTATTATTAGGAATTGAAATGTTGTAATAATGATTTCCAATATTGGTTGATAGATAAGAGTAGGTTCCAAATACATGTATGTTTATGTATATGACATAGATGGATGGTGAATCTACCTATTATGCACCCATGATGGAAACTATAATTTGGAGAGCCAAGGAAGAAGGCCACTGCAAGGACATGAGAACCCTATAAGTTGTACCCATCTCACTACAAGGAGAGCACCTTCTAGTGGAGGTTGTAGCAAAACCCCTACAAAAAACACATCCCTTTTAGCGGATGCTTTTTATCTATGCGCCTAAACCATTATGGTGCACCAGTGCAGCTTTGGTTTAGGCGCACCAGTGCTTTTTTTTGGTAATGGCACATCGGTGCTCCTCATTGGATTAGGAGCACTGGTGCGCTCTGACCCATGTATATCAGTTTGATTTAGCCAAAAAGATATTGGTGCTCCATTTTATAATGGTGCACCAATGTTCATCTTTGTATAAGGCACATCGATGTCAGTGCTCCTCGTTGGTGAGCACTAGTGTCGGTGCTCCTATTTGGTGAAGGCGCATTAGTGCTCTTTTTAAGGTGCGGGCGCACAGGTGCACCAAGACCCATGTGCACTAATATTCTTTTGTAAAAAAAAAACATGAGTGCTCCACTTTTGAAATGGCTCACTGGTGCTCCTCGGAAACACCCGCCTTTGACACAGTTGATTGACTAGACTTTAAGTTGAAAAATATGTTATGCTTTATTATTGAATGAAAATTGTTGATTGAAAATAAAATGATGATTATGCTCAATTGATTGAGAAATATGGTGATGTTATGAATGAATGGAATAAAGGATACTTTTGATTCCATAGATGTGAATAATTTCAATTTGTTTAAATAGAATTGAATAAAGATGAAAATGCATGATGATATACTTTATATGGTGCTACGATATTAATGTGCGCTTTGAGTGTGTGCAGTAGTAGGTAAAACGAAATACCGATTGACTCTCAATGAAATAAAAGGGGGTCGTAAAGGACATGAAATATACATAGGGGTACGACGACGGACTGTCAACCCTGAAATAACATTCCACGCATGGATCGGAAGCCCTATCAGCTCACCCGAGGAAGTGTGTGTCGTACGAGCGAGGCCACAACGATTTGGTCGTGTACTATGTGTTGAGGAGCGCGCAATAAGGAAGATCTTATTCCTCAATCGCCATTAGTCTCCATGGAAATGTAGTCGGAAGATTACGGTAACAATTCTTAATCACTACACAGTACTCCCCACACGAGGACAAGGACAAGGAAGTTGTCAAAAGGACCCATAGATGTGGTACCTAGACAACGACATGAAATGGAAATATTTGCATACTTGCACTAAACATTTAAACACATAGTTGATATATGCATATGTAAATGTTAAATTTGAAAATAATTAAATGAAAAATTATTTTAATTTGACTAAATATTAAGGGGATATTGTGAGGTAGAAATTATGTACATCCATTGATTTAGGAAGACATGCATTGAATAAATATCAGAAATAAATAAATAAATTAGAGATATTTGATTTTGGAGCAAATCTATATTAGAAATATCTAGAGTTTAACTCCACATGCACCCACTGATCTAAGGATTGGGATTTTAGACTAGGGAGACAACTAAGAGAGAATTGAGGAACTTATGTGCACTAGTATGTGAGAGTGACACTTGGTTGCATGAGAATGAATATTAGAGAATTAATAAATTAAATTAAATTTTGCATGAGACGACACATGTCGTCCAAGATTTTTCTATTTAAGAAAGGGAGAATGAAGAGGAAAGGATCTCTCTTGCTCCCTGATGCTGGATGGATTCCATGATGGTGTTGAAATTTGGTTGAGCTTTGATCTTTAATTCTTTTAGATGCAGAGACTTGAAGCAATGAGACAATTCAATCCATGAAATTCATACACCCATAACACAAGATATAACCTGGGGAAAATCCTCAAAATTATGAGAACAAAAACCCCAACAATTATTCTCAGTATAATATAATGGATAGCAGAGAATGCTTTATTTTACAACATAGCAGATTGCTTTCGGAAGATAAGAGATCACCAAACTTCTTGGTGAAGATACATAAGCAATAGAGAAGAGAGATCAATCGGATGTGTGCTGAGCACAACAATAACAAGCACGAACAATACCCTACACAAAGAGAAGCGCCTTGCCTTCAATGGAGAAGAGAATCTGCTTCACATTGGATTCATCAATCTCGTATAACATATTTATACATTCTTCTCTTATATTTTTAACTTCTAACTTCAAGATGAACTCGCCCTCAAACTGGATGTATTAATCTTGCATGCGGAGGTGCACCCCACTTCTCATGCAATGCTTTATCTCACTGAGCTATCACTTAGGATGAACTCGCCTTTTAGCTAAAAGCTTTCCCACTTAGTTAGGTGGATAACTTAAGTGTCGACATGCAAGTGTCATAACTCACGTGTCATCTTTTAGTTTAACATAAGTGTCGTCATGCAATAACACTTAGTTAACTAGATCTTCTTTGTTGTCACTTAGATAATTCTCTTTAACTAAAGTGTCGTCTTTTAGTTTAACTAAAGTGAAAATACTTTAGTTAACTAGTCCCTTTTATTTAACACTTAGTTAATTGAAATCATGTTGATTGATTTACTTGAAGTGACCACTGTGAGTTCTTAGTTAACTGAGACATATCATTAACTGATGCTTTAACTGAAGCATTGATACTTAAATGAAGCTTTATAACTGAAACTTTAATAATTTGAGTTCTCTTTAATTAGCTTAAGTGTCTGCATGGGAAGTTTGAATTCTCTTGATCTCTATGCTTTATCTTTTATTTCTTTATCTCTCACTGCATGGTCAATATGTGCTAACTTTAATTATCCATCACATTACATTATACTAAGAAGGATTAACGGATGTTGTGATCATATTATATTATTTCAGACCAAATGATCATATGCTAAAGTAATTCACTTTAGAGGTGATCAATCTCTAAAGGAGACTTAATAGCAATCTGGTGATCATGGTTAATAATATATCACACAACATTAAATGCTTTTAACAAGTAAAGCATGACCTTTATACGAAAGGTCCACCTCTATGCGGGAGGTCCATCTCATGGATACTTTTATACAGAAGGTTCACATGATAATCATGACTTGATACACACAAGTTCGAAACCTTGTCCAACAAGACTTTACAACATCATTACTTTGATCAGTTACCTCTATACAGGAGGAATAACCTTTACATGGAAGGCAATCAAAGTGCTCACCTCTATACGAGAGGATCAATCTTGACTACACAAGATTTGTTTGGAGAATGTCTCTTGGTGCTGTATATTTAACAAATGGAAGCTTGAGAATAAGTGTGGTCCATGTGAGTTTGGTTGAGAACTACTCTGGGGATTGGGAGACCTCTTCCGAGGGTTTAGGCTTGTCTGTTCTTTACGATCCCTATTTGCTCGGGGGACGGGGAGGAATAAGACTACTCCCAGTATGGTAGGGAGGTCAACCGAGGAGTCCTTCGGTAATTTGTTGAAAGCTTGGATCAGATTCAGCGGCAACCCCTCCGATGACTTCTTCAACTACTGGATCGAACATCATGGACATGTTTTTTTTGTCCTTAACGTTTCTTTTGTATTGAATTTTATGCAATGGTTTTATTGGGTTTAGTGAAGCGAGTGATTCACATTTGTCATTATACAATTTATATTGAAAAACATTTTAAAATGTTAAACGTTAAGTAGAATTTAGTTAAGGCTTCGAGAGGGGCCCTACATTTTGGTATCAGAGCATGGTTCAAATGCTCAAGCCTGGGGCTCATGGTTGCTTCCCTATGTTTGATCTAAATCTCGAAATGTAAATCGGTTAGAGAGAATTCTTGAAAATCTAAAATATAGATCTTAAATCATAAATATGTATGTATGTAAATTCTGACATCCTCAATGCAGATCTTAATGTACATTATGTGTATGGAAATTTGTGAAGTACGTAGCATAATGTAAAACTCTAGACCTTTAGTTGAATCGTATATTGTAGAAATGCGTTAAACAAAATGTACATTAAAATCTTGGATTATAGATCTGCAATAAAATGTTGAATGCTATAACCTCCCCTCAATAAGTGAAGTCATCAAATTTGTGTTTAAAATGAAGAATTATAAATTGATGTGTGGAAAAATATGATATCGAAGTAGATCAAATCCTTAACAATTACGGAACAGTCTCAATACCCCAGGTATGCGCACCAACCTACATACATGAAGCCAAAAGATTAGATCTCATATATATGGATTATGGAAGTAAAGAGATTTTAATTTTATCCGATTATCAAATTCATGAAAGATATAATTTATGCATTAGATAAATATTGTAAATACTAATATCAATTATTCTTTGAAGTTTACGTCGTGTAAAAATACGTTTTTTCGAATTGGAATTGTTAAAGATTTATTTGAAAATAGTCATAAAATAACACACCGTGGTTAATATATTAATACCATGGGAGGACACTTGTAATTATGACTCAAGTAGCTAAAACTACGTAATCAAATATAGATTGTAATTAGTTAAAATTACAAACATTATGATATATATATTCTCACAACGACATATAAGGCCTAGCTTGAGAATGATTATTATATAGCGAGGAAGTTATTTTGAGGGTAAATAATTACGTGAAGAGCATACGTGTTTAATATATATATTTATTGCATTTCAATTTAAAAAAAGAATAATAATGGAAAAGTATTTTTTTTCCTGGAAAAAAAAGCGTAATTTCATTTCATCTTAAAGAGTACGAAATTACATTGATCATCTTCACTCTTAGAGAGTGTCATACTATACTGATAAGATTCCTATTTGAGTACTTATAACTGAAAAATTCATGATGTTCTCGCCACGTAAGCATTAACATCTATTACAAAAAGTGTAATCACACTAGCTGTGTTGAACCGATTAAATAACCTTTACTTAAAGTTTCAGAGCTGCAACAAAAAAGTTGAGAAAATTACTTAACTTAGATCATTTTACAAGCATATAAACATCCAAATTCTGTACATTCAAACTTCAAGAAGCAACCAAAATAAGCAACAGCAAAAAACTGCCTGATCTTCATTCTATAAACGGACGATGGTAGTAGTCCCTGCCAACCCCTTCCACAAATTCTCTGATTTTCCAAGTCCCAACCCCCAACAACAACCCCTCTTTCGAAGCCCTGTCCGCTTCTGAGTTGTTCTCTCAAAAAATATGCCTGCAAGTAAAAGTATCAAATGTGAGAGTGGCATTCTAAACTTGTTCCAGGACGGATGATATTCGCCGATTGTTACACTGTTGAGAACCAGAGACCCACTTAATCACATTTAATGAGTCACCAAACACAATAATGTTCATAAGTATTCGTTCCAAAGCAAAGGAGATGAGGTATCTAAGGCTTAAAATATCCGCCCAATTGTTGCTCCCCATCCCAAGGCCTAACGTCATCACAAAGTAATGTACAATAGACAAGAAAAGTAGAGCCCCACCCCCACAATGTTCATTTTGACATGCCTCGTCAAAAAAACCCCATGGTTGCGAATGGTCTATTTCCACAGGCTGTAATACTCTGGATGGAGATGGTTGTTTAATGTGTTATTTTGCCAAGAAGATCCCACAGCTATTAACCGCCGTCAGTGCAGGTAGACCAACAATATCAGAGAACATACATTTATTACGTGAAAGCCAAACCCCCCAGATGATAATTAATGGCAGAGCTCTATAGGAAGTAAAGATAGGATTAAGATACCAACGACTCCACGTATCAACCAAAGAAATCCCCATCCAATGAAATGTAACTTTAAGAATTATGGAAACAATAACCCATACCTCATTCATATACGGGAAGGTAAGAAACAGGTGCAACACACTTTCCTCCTCCCGATTACATAGATAGCATTTGCCCGGACCTTGCATACATCTACGCTGAAGAAAATCCCACGTCGGGACCCTGTTAGCCAATACACACCACATAAAGATGCGCGTCTTATGTGGGCACTATAGTTTCCACAGTTTCCTCCACCACCATAACGAATCCCGCGGCATATGATCCTCACCGATCCATTGATATCCTCCTTTGGGGGTATAATTACCCGAGGGGTCACCATCCCAAACAAGCTCATCCTCCTGCTCGCTCAAATATACATGATCCGTACATAGTGCTCGTAGATAATGACCTAACTCAACCTCCATTTCACCCCCAGTCCAAAAAACTCAGTCGAACTCCATACAGGGCTTCCCATCCACACATTCCCTAGATCTGCCAGTTGATTGAGAAAATGATAACCCCTTTGTCCGAAAGCCTCGATCATCCCTTCAGACAACAAATGTTGTACATCACAACCAACCCAAGAGTCACTCCCAATCCTCACCCTCTGTCCATTGCCAACATCCCATACCAGGTTCTGTTCAATGACATGAAAAGAAGATACCACAGCCTTTCAGATACAAGAACCGCCTGCATGAGATTTATGAGGAGAGCGGATCCAATTTTCAATAGAATCAGGCTCAATATATTTGTAGGTCATAACCCTTGCCCAGAACCCCCCCAGATTTAATTAGTCTCTAGCCACACTTTGCTGCCAAAGCTTTTGAAAAATGAAAGATGTTCTTCAGAACCCAACCACCTAAGGCTTTTGGGGCTGCAATGCGATCCCATTTAACCTAGGGAGTGACATGAGCATCCTCCTTACCACTCCATAGGAACCTGAAACAAACCTTCCTGGCTTGATCCAAAATGCCACAAGGAATCCAGGCCAAAGACATCCAGTAGACTGGTATAGCTTCCAAGACAGACTTAACCAAAACTAATCTACCTGCTCTCGAAAGCCACTTGAAGCTCCAACTTTTCAATCGTTTTTCCAATTTTTCCAAAAGCCAAACCCAATCCTGCTTCTGATAATCATTAGGTTTCAAGTTGAAACCCAAATACTTTATCCCTTCCGAAAGGGTAAGAAGTGTGAAAGGAAAGAGATCAGTGTATGTAAGTAACTCCTCCTCATTTAATAATGAAGCAGTTAAAGTAGATTTTCCAGCATTTATATCCATCCCAGTAGAAAGAGAGAAAAGATCTAGCATTTCCTTCAGTTTGAGTGCTTCCCTTTGGGATCCAGAGCAGAAAATAAGAATATCATCCACAAATAGAAGATGAGTAAGGCGTATTCCCGGGACTACCAAGATACCTTCAAAAAGACCTGACCATCTAGCATCCTTAATAGCTCGACTAAGACTTTCAGCCACCAGCAAAAATAAAAGAGGGGATAATGGACATCCCTGATGAAGGCCACGACCAGAATGAAAAAAGGGAGTCGCTGCACCATTTAGCAGAACCGAGAAAGATACCGAAGTGATGCAGCTCATGACCCATCAGATAAAACCTATATCAAATCCCAAATGAGTAAGCAATAGACGGATGTATAACCAGCTTACTTTGTCATATGCTTTGGAAAGATCAATTTTTAGTACAACCCCTTTCATCTTCCTAGTTTTTATGCTATGCAGTCCCTCTTGAGCAATCCCAGTAGCTTCATGTATCTGACGACCTTCAAGAAACCCAAATTGTTCCTCTGATATATGAGTGGAAAGAATATATTTGATTCTGCAAGCAATGATTTTGGTGACAATCTTATACACACAGTTGCACAGAGAGATAGGCCTGAAATCGTTAAGAGTAGAAGGGGTATCCACTTTAGGTATAAGTGCAATGAAAGTGGTATTGATGCTAGTTGGAATCCTGCCTTCCTTCCTAGTATCTTCTACAAGTTGCAAGAGATCCTCTCCAATAATGTCAAAGAGCGCAAGAAAAAATTCAATGGTTCAGCCATCCGGCCTAGGACTTTTGTCCTTCTGAAAGCTACTTAGAACCTCTTTTAATTCATCAGCCGATATGTTGTCCAACAACATCCTGTTATCCTCCTCCTCAACAAAACGAGGGAACATTTGAGCTAACCTGATGACCTCCTCAATATTCTCTCTGTCACTGGGTTTAAAAAGATCTTGAAAATGATGAACCCCCACTCCAGCCATCCCCTCAAATGTGGCATGAATATTACCCTCCAAGTCATCAAGACTCCATATAGTATTGGCAGATCTCCTTCCTTTAGCATAGGCATGAAAAAATTTCGAGTTTTCATCCCCACTTTCCAGCCAAATGGCCCTGCTCTTCAAACGCCAGGTCTCTTCATTGTTCAAAAGAATCAGATTCCTTCTTTCCTCCAATCGAACTAGCGAATCCTTCAAAGTTTGTGAAAGATATCCTCCTCCAGGGCCTAAAGAGGTGGAAGCAATTTCCTCTTCAATCAAATTTAGTTCTCGCTCATCCCTAATTCTCTTGTCTGCAGCCCATTGTTTGATCGAACCCTTGAGAGTTTTGATATTCTCAGCAAAATGAAATGCTGCAGAGTTATAGTTCCCAGGCTGGTAAGGAATCCAAAAATTGTGGAAAAGATCAATAAAGGTGGGATCCTTCAACCAAATCTTGTTAAAATTCAATGGAGCAGGAGGCTTGACAGGGCCAGCTTTCAACTCCAAGAAAATAGGTTCATGATCTGAGCATCCCCTTGAACCAATCCACTGCCTAATATAGAAAAAATACTCTGTCAGCTGCTTAGAGAGCAAGAAACGATCCAACCTCTTCGCCACCCTATCCATACCCAGCCTTTTGTTCCTCCCGGATGGTTTTAAGCACACAGGTTCAACATCAACCAAATTACCTTTAGTAAGTTTTCTAATAAAGAAATCAGTTAGAGGATCTACATGAGCACGTGGCCCCCAAACCTCGGCCTGACCCAGGGAAAAATTGAGATCCCCCCCCAGGATCACCGAGTCACCCTTAATCACTTCCTTGGCCAACAATAACTCCCAAAATGGTTCCCTATCACAGTATGGCCCATAGATGTTAGCAATAGTAAATTCGCTGTCAAAATCCAGAGATCGACAAGACTTCCCCAAAATCGACTCCATCCCCCAGAGGGAAGAAACACACACCTTTGATTCCCTCCAGCCAACCGCTAGACCACCTGAATGCCCCCTAGCATCGGAAGCCTAAAAAAAAACAGCCCGGAAACCAAGACTTCAACCTTCCCATAGCCTCAACACCCCCACACATAATTTCCTGTAACAACAAAATATTCGGATGTTCCTGTTCCAACATCCAACACAATGCTGGTCTTTTTGAGGGACCAGCAAGACCCCTACAGTTATAGGACGTGACCTTCATCGATACCCTTCCTAATGGGCATTCACCACTCTAAGTGCCCTTTCAATTGAAATTTGTTTACCATTCCTAAGGTTTGAGCAAGCTCGAGTCTTGGCATGAGAAATGTATGACTTCCGACCTCTGGCCTTAGCCAACCTAGGCTTGTCTTTCCCAATCCCACCAGCACAAGGCTTGGTCATGGAACGAAAGTAGTATCCAGACTCTGAAGAGCCCGAAGGGGAGGAGGGCTGCAAAACATCAGACTGAATCACAGGGGGAACTTTAGATTCGATAACAGGAGAAATTTCCAACAAAAGGGGTTCGACAGGGGGGAGCGTTAAAGGTATACACATCGAGACAGTGTTTGGTGACAAAAATTGAGAAGAGATGTGTAAGTTTTTGAGACCTTCCACCCAATCGAGACCCAGAATAGATAAGTTTTTAAAAAAGAAATTGAAGGAAGGAGTAGTGCAGGGAGAAGAAGAAGTACCAGCTGCCAAATCCAACGAACGTAGAAGAGTATTCTGTAAAACATCTGGGGCCGCGTCCATGAGAGGGGTATGTACAATATCTTCTAAATCCACAATAGATGTTGAGTCCGGCACAACCCCATCCTCTCCCAAAGTACCATCAACCCCCACAGTTTCGGTAGGAGACTCCGTATGCTCCGAAGCAGTATGTCCAACATTTATGCCTTTCGGTTCCGAACAAACATCCTTCTCCATAATCCTCCTCTTCAATGAGGACCCAAATTTAATACAAACCGGAAGTGGGCATTCAATGGCCGGATATCCATACTCATGACAGCGTCTGCATCGAAACGACACATTTTCATAGTCGAGGGTTTGAGGAAAAATATACGGACCCCAACACAGGTCCATACCATCTGCCAGCCCATCCCTAACATTGATATTCACCAAGATTCTAGCTACCTTCTGTATCGAAGTCACTACATAAGAAAAATACGCATCCAAATAAGTCCCCAAGAAATTACCAATCCTCCTGAAATGCTCCTCAACTCAGTAGTGTAAAGGAAGCCCTGGTAGACATACCCAGAGCGGAATGGTGTCCATCTGCTCTCGACTGGCATCAAAAAGTGGATTCCACAGTTTGAGTAGAAGTGGCACTTTTACCATACTCCGATTCTGACCTAAATCCCACTGTGCATGAGCATCCGAAGAGAAATGAAATGCAAACCATCCCCCCGAGAGAGCCACCACTCTCGGTACGTACCCAAAATTCCCTAACCATGCCCCAAAACCCCATTGAATAACATTTTTAAAGGCCACCGACCTTCCATAAACCCTACCGACCAGAACAGATTTAACCATTACAACAATTTGTTGAAATCCAATATCCTCCCCTAATGAATAGTTTGGAGCCTTACTCGTGTTTTTGATCCATTTCCTTCTCCCCTTGGCTCGTGAACATTGTGCCTGCAAATGCACAAGACCCGCATCCCGTTCACAATTCTTTTGCGTGGAAAACAATGACGGGCTAGAGAATCCCCATTGTTCAGCAGTGCCAAGGTTTGCTGCTAAAAAACCGCCTGAAGAGGAAAATATAGAGTCCCCATCTGCCTTGACATACCTTGCCGGAGATTCAGCACTTAAACCATGAACAGACGTTCCGATGTATGAACCACCAGAAGAATTTAAAAACTCTGATACACTCCCAATCTCCTAGATCGAAGCAACAGGCAAAAATAGAGGGGGGTTGATACCCTAAAAGCCCCAAATGTTAGCCCTCCTTTCCCCTGCTTCCAATACTTCTTCTAACACAGTCAGCTGCGGAGAAAACTCAGACCTGCCCAACATAGAAGGTGAAATATTGCCCTGATCTAAGGCTAAACCTAGGATGGGAAAATGATCCGACAGCCAGGAGCGCCCTTCCCCACAACCACCAAAGAGACTGGAACCAGTATCATCCCTGAGATTGCCAGGTGGTGACCTCCAAATATCACAATGCCTCAAATGATCGCTGCCATAGTCGACTTCATCGAGCGGCTCCATAATATAAAACAGTAAATACCTCCCAAGTAAGTTTTAGGAAGTAAAAAATGGATTAGCACGGGAAACTTACTTACCACGAAATAAAGAAGAAACCCGTAATCAAACGAAACTCCACCTCGAATGTCGTGCATCCCATCTGACATTGACAGGGTTACGGCGCCCCTGCCGCCTGCAGAGAGCTAAACCGGGCCTGCCTCCATCGCTCCAAACCCTAGCTCATCCAAACTCAGTGTTCACCATTAATGGAAAAGTATTATAGAGCACTTGTGTATAAATATATACATTTTCCAATTAATAACGAAAATAGAAAAGAAAAACAAGTGAAATTAGCAGCAAAGCTGCTTATTACTGCCGCCTAAAAATAAGAAAAAATAGTAATAAAACTAATCTACAAATAAATAGTAATAAAATTGTGGCTCTTGGAAAATCACGGTTTTAGCCAATCATAAAACAAGAAATTTAATTTTAAAATATTTAATAAAATAATTTTCATCAAAATATTAAATTCAATATACAATTATTAAAAAACATTTGAAAACATAATAGTTTTATAAATTATTATGGTGTAGTAGTTAAGTTGGAGTAGATATGGTAGTTAATAAGAAATATTATTATTAAAAAAATGAATTATTTTAAGATTTTGAAATTTACGTGAATATAGTTAATTTAATATACAATAAAGTTGAAAGGTCAAAATCTGGAATATTATCCTATTATTTAATTGAGAATGGTGGAAATTTAAAAATTTAAGCCCGAAGGCATTTTCTATTTAATTGCTATTGTTTAAAAATATGATGCATAATATATCTTTCTTTTTTTTTGTAAGTTGCAGGCAAAAATTTAATTATCATAAACAGAATATACATCATGAGCAGTAAAGTTTGTTGCAGATTGGGGAGGCCTTAGATAATGAAGCCACCATCCCAATTGCTTAAAAAAACTGAAATGACTGACATAGTACAAAATATAGACCTTGTGGGTATGGTCTTACCGCCCATAAAAAGATTGGGACTTCCTGCAAAAATAAATACTCATAATGTCTGATAGTGCTATAAACTAAACCATGCAGAAAATAAAAACAAAGAAGCTGATAGTCACAGAGATGACCAGGGGCTACGACCTTCCAATTAGCGATTTGCAGGTGATTTCTCTGGTTCTTCCTCAAGGATGGGGCAGGCAGCATAGAAATCCTCAAAGGTGCCCGGAGGGGGTAGAGTTGGAGAGGGGGACCCAGGAGTGTGCAGGTCATCTGAAGCGACATCCCGAGCAGCGTCTCGAGCAACATCGCGAACAACGTCTCGAGCAACATCACGAACATCGTCACGAGCAGGGGTTGCAGAGGTCGAGCCCTTGTTCTTCTTGACCTTGGAATGTTTCTTTGTAGACTCGGTGGCTGGGGCTTCAGGAGCATCAACCTCATTGTTTTCTTGCTTGGCTAGTTTAGAGTTGTTGCCCAGGGAGAAAATGTCCCAGGTCATGTTGGCGTCCAGCGTGTTAGAGTGGTCTATAGCTTCTTTCAGACTGGCATTGATATTCCTTACAATACTGGAGCTAGCTTGCCAACTAGCCTCCATTTCCTCAATGAGGGTGCTCATCATGTTCTTGAGCAACCAATAATGATTTATAGCGCCACCATTGCTACCAGAGGCAAGGAGAGCCTCCACCCTACGAGCCTCCCACCCGTCGATAAGGCTTCGAGTCCTTGCAGAGATTCATTCAGCATAACCATCCATGACCGTCCAGTCCATGGCAACCTTGGGCCTGCGGCTGGAGCTCTTTCTGCCACTACCCCGACGAGAAACCCCCCTGTTGCGAATTGTCATGGCTCTGAGAATCGCAGAGTAAGCCACACCTAAGATCCCAAGCTCTGCGAAATAATCCGCAGAGAAAAGCCAGAACTCGACTATAGAAGCAGAATACATGTCGGCAGAATGTTTTAAAGAGCCGAGACCATTAATGCTACAATCTGTTGTCCTCGTGGAAGGTGGCAGAATTGAATGCAGGACACAACCGCCAAGGGAGAACGTCATTCTAAACGCACGGGAGGGGATCGTCACCATTACTCTCGTCCTGCAGTCTTAAATAGGCGTCGACGCTCAGGGTGGTGTGATGATCGTCGTTCTTGGTGGACAAATGTGCGGCGGCGATCATCTCATCATCTGGCTCATGCAAGCGAAGGATCGTCTCATCGTTGCCACGTGCAACAACACGAGGTGGCAGCTGCCCCTGGTTAGCGTTAGGCACGGTGGAGGAAATTGGAGCACACGCATCTGGGGTGATGCATAATATATCTAAATAGCTTAGTAAATTTTATTAAAATATTTTTGTAATTAAATTTTTTACCAATATCTTCTCTTATAGATTTTAACAAAACCACCAAAATGACTTTCACGAAACCCTGACCACAGTTTTTGGGAAAATTTCAAGAAAACTATAGTTGGGTTGTCAGTTCTCACAATTAATGGAATATTCTAGTTGGGTTGTCAGTTGTCACATTTAATGGAATTGTTCAGACCGAATCATGGGAGAGATATCTCCGTAAGGATTTCATATCTTCAATTAAATTTATGTTATTAAATAAATTAAATAAAATAATAAATCCAGAAATATCATATTGACCAAATACATTTAAATACACTTTTTTAAATTTAAATTATATTAATTTTTTTCAAAATAAATAATACATTTTATTTCCAAAACAAACATATACTTTAAGTAGTCACAAGGTTGAGTTCAATGAGGTTCACCATTAGATTCGTTTTATGCACACAAAGGATCCAACAGTAGAAAACTATGTGAAACATTCCTTAAAAGAATTACTAAAAAGAAAATGAAAAAATCGAGAAAAATATAAGTATCTCCCTCTTTTCGAATTGATATCTTCCTTCATTTACTGCTAATTTCTTAGCAGATGGTTCAACGATGTGATAATTTTTTGCTTTGGCGTTAGCTCAGTCAATAATCAAATAGCACGATTATGCTATTATAATCTCCTTCTGGCAGGCTCTTCTCAAGACTGATATGTGACTTTGAACTTTACCATATTTATGAAGATTATGGGAATCATTGCCTCTTCCTCAAGTTGTTGAGATTGATATTGAATGTGGAGTTCCACTGATCGCTGAGACCGTTGAGCAGATTTTAATCACTGAGAATCTGATCGCTGGCTGTCTTTTCTACATGGAAGAAATCTTGGAACTGATGCGTTGTTAATTTGCTCAGAAATTCCATGACATCAAATCCCCTGAAATATAGTATAACAAAATTATAGTTTTTTAATTAATTTTTTAATCTGACAATTACTCTTCACACGAGGGGTATTTAGTCATTTCATTGTACTTAACTAATGAAAAATTAGAAATAATCAATTTTAAAAATTTGAAAATAAATTTTTTATTTTTATAATATTAAATTAAATACAAAATTATCATATAACATTTGAAAACTATATAAATTTTTTGTTAATTATTAAAAAGTCAAACTTGTTTGAATAGCAAAAATTGCTATATTATCTGCCTTGGGCAGTAATAATAATATACATCATATATATTTTAATTATATATATATATATATATATATTAGTTAAAATTCCAAAAAGTACATGCATAGATAGAGGGTAGTGAATAGTATATGTGTTTAGACACCTATATATGAATTTTAATTTAAAAGAATTCTTCATTAGAGTTATAACATGGGATGGGAGAAGTTCACCATTGTGAATTGTGGAGATTAGGCATAAGTATTTGTTTTCAAAAGAGATTAATATTTTATGGTAGTTATATTAAGAGTGATTATATATATATATATATATATATTTCAAATTATAAAGAAGTCTTAAATAAAAAATTTAAATATTATAGTTAGATGAGAAGTTATTACTTTTAGTAGAATGAAAATATATGTATACATATTTCTATGTATATATGTCTATATTTGAATTTCAATTTAAAAGAAAGCTTAATAAAATATACCATTGTATGGGTAGTGTTATAACTACATGTATATTAGAAGTTAAAGAAAAAAGAGCAATAGGTAAAGGAAGGAATGCAAACTTACCCAATGGATAAATCTAATTGGCTAGAGGTGAGTCTTGCGAAATGTTGACATTTTAAATGGGTTGTGAAAGAACAATGCATGATGGGGGAGAATGTTTTATTACTTGTAATAATCTTGATCATAAATATGGAAACTTGGAGGATACCACCCAAGAGTAGTATAGGCAAGTAAAACGAACATTTTCAAAGACAAAAGTAGTCCTATCTTAGAAAGGAATTGGCCAAGTATAATTTTTAATGAATTCAACTTGGAATTCGGGGAAGTGAAGAATATTACGGGAGAAAAAGAAAATTATATCTCCCCATAGATTTTACTCTCAAAGGACGTAGCAAAGAAAAGGTGAAGATAGGGATAATTAACGACAGATGCATTTTTGACAAATTTTAACTAACAAGACACAAAAGGTTCTTTCTACCGAAACTTCCACTGAGTAACGAAAGGGTCAAACAAAGACAATTTTTGTAAAAAAAAGTATGAAGACAATCAACATGACGAGTTGAACACAATGATGCTAACCATCTGTCATGGTGAATCCTAAATACGAAGATGACTAGTCCTCAAGATGAGACTCTATGAGATTATGACAACCCACACATGATGTGACTTAGCAAGACTATCGAAAGGGTCATATAATAACGGGAATGATGAAATGAGGTAAGTACATAATGAGATCCTTGACCTAGATATAATGTCACCGACGAAATGACTAGGAGGTTAAATTTAATATGTTCGTCTAATTTGCAAAGTACCGACACCTTGGGAATCACATCGAGTTGAGAATTAACCTTATTAAAATTTATGGGTTTGGAAATAGTATTATGGGAATATTAAATGACTTATGCATTGATTTATGACGATGGGGTAGTCGCCCTTGAACTAGCAATATGTGATTGTAACTATCAATCTGTGTCTTATTGAAGATTGTATGATGTTTTCTCACCTTGTGGAAGAGGATATCCAAGTAGATTTGAATTCTTACTTGGAAGTTGATTGGATACCTATTGTGTGGCAAATATGATGCAATCTAGCTTGTTGTCTAAATTGGATATCACGAGTCCTTGTGGATGACTAGGAGGCATTGGAAATCTAAGATAGCATTGGTGATTATTGAAAAGTATTACTGGATTTGAATTACATGAAATCACCATTGGATTATTGAGAATCTATTGGAAATTTTGGATGAAACATAAAACATAGTTGATAGAAAAGCTAGGTTTATGGCCATGGTTAATGGTGAAAATAGAAGAGAATGGCATGCAAATTGATTATAAAAAGAAAGTGAAAATGTCTGTGAATGTACGCTAAAAATTAACTTTGGGATGAATTTTTAGTAAGAGGGGGTGTATGTAACACCCGCCTTTGACACAGTTGATTGACTAGACTTTGAGGGCACTTGTATTGAAGTGACCTGCTTAAATAAACTTGAAAAATGTGTTATGCTTTATTATTGAATGAAAATTGCTGATTGGAAAGAAAATGATGATTATGCTCGATTGATTGAGAAATATGATGATGTTATGAATGAATGAAAGAAATGATACTTTTGATTCCATATATGTGAATAAATGCCATCTGTTTAAATAGAACTGAATAAAGATGAAAATGCATGATGATATACTTTATATGGTGCAGTGCTACTAATGTGCGTTTTGAGTGTTTGCAGTAGCAGGTGAGACAAATTACCGACTGACTCGCAATGGAATAAAAGGGGGTCGTAAAGAACGAGAAACATACATAGGGGTACAACGACGGACTATCGACCCTGAAATAACATTCCATGCACAGGTCGGAAGCCCTGTCAATTCACCCGGGGAAGCGAGTGCCATACGGGCGAGGCCATAATGATTTGGTCGTGTATGATGTGTCGAGGTGCACGCAATAAGGAAGATCTTATTCCTCAATCGCCATTAGTCTCCTTGGAAATGTAGTCGGAAGATTACGGTAACGATTCCTAATCGCTACATAGTACTCCCCACACGAGGACAATGACAAGGAAGTTATCAAAAGGACCCATAGACGTGGTACCTAGACAACGACATGAAATGGAAATATTTGCATACTTGCACTAAACATTTAAACACGTAGTTGAATTATGCATAAGTAAATGTTAAATTTGAGAATAATTAAATGAAAAGTATTTTAAATTGAGTAATTATTAAGGGGGATATTTTGAGGTAGAAATGATGTACATCCATTGATTTAGGAAGACATGCATTGAATAAATATCATAAATAAATAAATAAATTATAGATATTTGATTTTGGAGCAAATCTAGATTAGAAAATATCTAGAGTTTAACTCCGCATGCACCCATTGATCTAGGGATTGAGATTTTAGATTAGGGATACAGCTAAGAGAGAATTGAGAAACTTATGTGAACTAGTATGTGAGAGTGACACTTAGTTGTGTGAGAATGGATATTAGAGAATTAATAATTTAAATTAAAT
This sequence comes from Larix kaempferi, assembly GCA_027924585.1. Lineage (NCBI taxonomy): Eukaryota > Viridiplantae > Streptophyta > Pinopsida > Pinales > Pinaceae > Larix > Larix kaempferi. The sequence goes on along the minus strand of BSBM01000364.1, from coordinate 4,097,526 downwards.
TTTGCATGAGACGACACATGTCGTCCAAGACTTTTCTATTTAAGAAAGGGAGAATGAAGAGGAAATGATCTCTCTTGCTCCCTAATGATCGATGGATTTCGTAATGGAATTTTGAGATTAAGTGTGGTCCATGTGAGTTTTGGTTGAGAACTACTCTAGGGATTGGGAGATCTCTTTTGAGGGTTTAGGTTTGTATGTTCTTTGCGACCCTATTTGCTCGGGGGATTGGGAGTAAGAAGACTAATCCTAGTATGGTAGGGAGGTCAATTGAGGAGTCCTTCGGTAATTTGTTGAAATCTTGGATCGGATTAAGCGGCAACCCCTCCAGTGACTTCTTCAACTGCTGGTTCGAACATCACAGACAGGTTTTTCTTGTCCTTAATGTTTTTTTTGTGTTGAATTTTATGCAGTGATTTTATTGGTTTTTGTGAAGTGGGTGATCTGCATTGTCATTATACAATTTATATTGAAAAATATTTAAAAATGTTAAACGTTAAGTAGAATTTAGTTAGGGATTTGGGAGGGGCCCTACATCCTCTTAGGTTAAGACACACTGGTGTCATTGCTCATCTTTTGTTAAGGTGCACTGATGTCAGTGCTCCTTTTATATTATAGGCGCATCGATATCGATGCTCCTTTTATAGTAGAGGCACACCAATGCTCCTTTTACAGTTTAGGTGCACCGGTGCTTCTGATAAACAAAAGCACTGAACGGTAAGTTGTTTTTTTAACTTATTCAAAAAATGAGAATTTATAAACGCTTTAAAGAAGCAGGAAAAATGTATCCAAAAGAGGAAAAAATAGGGTTTGTTTCATTTCTTCATTTCACATGGTTCGGCCAAAGAGAAGAGGAAGAGTATTGTAGTCAACAACCAATTTTCCCCTCTTCAATTTCATTTCCTCTTGTTATCTATTTTATTTATATTATTTTGCACATTCTCATTATTGTTCATAATTTCTTATTTGGTTTTGTTGCTTGTTTTGGTTAGTTTGAGGGTTTTTCCTCTATTTTTTAGGTTAATGGTGGATTTCTTTTAGGGTTTTACATAAAAATATATGGTTTTTCCTTGCTTATTGAAAGAAATGCATTTTTTTAAATTTTTGAAAGAAGCAAGAAAACGTCTTAAGAAGAGGGGACAAAAGAGGGTTTATTTCATTTCTTCATTTCACGTGGTTCTACAAAAGAGAAGATGAATATAAAGAGTATTGAAGGCAAGAAACCATTTTTTCCTTCTTCATTGTTTATTTCTTCACATTATCTATTTTATTTCTATTATTTTGCATTTCTCACTATTGTTCCTAATTTCTTATTTGGTTTTGTTTTTTGTTTTTGTTGGTTTGAGGGTTTTTCCTCTATTTCGCAGGTTAATGATGGATTCATTTTAGGATCTTTGTTCAAAATATATGGATAGAGAATGAGGGGCAGTTTTAGAAAATAACATGATACTTTTTTGTGTAGCATGGGTGCATATCCATAGGGTTTTTCTCTTCCCTTTATTGCAAGTTAACAAAGTTTCTGTACGCATGATTTTTTTTCTCATGGAATTCTATTTTATGTTCGGAATGCTTCTATTCTGTGTGAGCACATCGATGCTTCTCTTTAGCGAAGGCGCACTGGTGCATCTTTGGTATAAGCGCAGCGGTGCTTCTCTTTGGTGAAGGCGCATTGGTGCTCATTTTTTGTATAAGTGCACTGGTGGTCCTAGTTTAAGATGTGAGAACACTATTGCTCTTATTTGGCCTAAAAGAATTGATTCTCCATGTTAGGCATATTATCTCTGGTGGATGAGTGGTTTTAGAGAGTACTCCTCAAACAATTTTCATGTAACAATTGAGTGGTTTTGTAATTACAAGAGACACTCATTAAGTGGTAAATGAAGTTGTTTGAAACACCATGGTTTTGCATGGGTGGTTTCATATCCATTACTATAAATTGTAATGCTTAACATTTCAATATTAATTATTGTACATTTTCATAATATTTTTATTGATAATGTCTTATTTCATATGCTTTAAACTGTATTTTTTCTATTTCGAACAATCAAAATTATAATTTTTGTTTAATATTCGGCAAGCATTTCATTTTTAAATTGTACATAAGACATTCATTAATAAACAAGGGTAAGAACTATACTTGGAATATTCAAAATCAAAGTTATTATATCACTATTAAATCACCTCCCTTTATTTGCACGTTCGCAAGGTTTATGTACACGACATATTGCTTTTTGTCATTAGTGCACCACTCTCGTATGGACGCAATGATGCTCACTGTTGGTTAAGGTGCACATGTTCTCATATTTGGTATAAGTGCATCGGTGCTTATTTACTGTAGGCACACTAGTGCTCTATGACTATAAATTGTAATGCTTAACATTTCAATATTAATTATTATACATTTTTATAATATTATTTTTATGTTTATTGATAATGTCTTATTTCATATGCTTTTAACTATAAAATTATATTTCAAACAATAAAAATTATTAATTTTGTTTAATATTAGGCAAGCATTTTATTTTTAAATTGTAAATAAGAGATGAATTAATACACAAGGGTGAGAACTAATACTTGGAATTTTCAAAATCAAAGTTATTATATCACTACATTTTAATAATCGTGTATTTATTAAATCACCTCCCTTTATTTGCATGTTCACGAGGTTTTTGTACACAACAAATTGTTTTTTGTCATCGATGTTCCTCTTTTGGTGTGGGCACACCAATGCTCATTGTTGGTTAAGGTGCATCGGTGCTCATCTTTGGTATATGTAATGTCCTCGGCTACCAAACTAAGGTTTATGACATATGATTATCTCTTAGAGAGATAATTTAATATTAATCACAACAGAAAATAAAATAATTTAGAGAGATAATTTAATATTAATCACAGCAGAAAATAAAATAATTAAATAAATTTATCAAAATAAATAAATAAAATTGTCTTATGATAAAATTGTGACACTTTTGATCTTTGAAAATTTAACTGTCAAATTAAGCAAGGTAGTTTGCTCAGATATGACTAAGTACTTAAAAAGCCTATGGACATCATTAATTAGGATCTTAAGCAACCACCTACAACCTTATATCATTTTAATTTCAAATTAAAAAGGCCTGTCATAAATCATTCCTAAAACATTTTTTAAGCAAATTACGACACTTAATTAAGCTACGTGGTAATAGTTTCTTTTGACAGTTTAGCATTAAATTTCAGATCTAATCAAAGACTATAACCCACATCCAATATAATATGACCTACTAACAATATAGATCATTCATCTATAGCTAGCACATCTTGCAGAAAAGAGACTTTTTGACTATGTTTCCTTCTTCCGATCATATCAAGAATTTAGCAGATGATTAGTGACTCATTATTTCAAATTTCTAACAATCATTTGTGTAATACCCCTAGTTATGACTTGGAATGTATTTAACCAAAATTATGTAAAATGATGTAAATATGCTAGTGTGAATTCCTAGTGCGGAGCTCAAGGCTAAGGCTCAACTAGTGAATGTCTAGGCATGTATGATGTTTATATTTTATTTGGATTGTTTGGTTGGATTTTGTGCTTATTTAGAATATAATTTAAATATTATGTGCATAAATAATAAAATGGTCCAACAATGGTTGTGTAAATAGCACCAAAGGGGCCATGATTCCACCAGAGGGGAAGAGGAAAGGGGATCCATGAGTGACTAAATCCTTGCTGCCAAGTGTCAAACTTAGAACTCACCCAAAATTTTGTCATGTGATGAGAATAAGCCAATTATCTCCTTTTTTTTACTATTTTCCAATCATTAATGCATGTGTGAGGTTGGTGGGAAAAGTCACCTCATGCAGTTATTGAAGCACGAGATTGACTGCACTTTTGTGATAGTTTTGTCATAACAGAAGTCGGTCTGCAGCTTCTAGGAGTACTTTCTTCTACTATCAGAAGTCATGTCAGTTGTCTTTTATCCATTTTCCCATATCCTTTGGAGTCAACCCTCATTCTCTCATTTTGGCATGCAGATCTACACTAGGTAGAGCTCTCCATTGTTGTCCATGAACACACCCCACTATTTTGAACCCAAAAATTCGAATTTGGAGACCATGATGCAGATTGGGAAGCGAAAAGTGTTGGTTGTAGGTGAGCAAACAGGTTGGGCAAGATAGGAACCCTTACCCATTGAGTTATGCTGCTCGTAGGTGCTTGAGAAGCCATGAATTGAAGCTACAGGTGGTTCTATAGAAGCCAATATCATATTGGACTTCTTCTATGCACACACTAGATGCACCAAGCAAGATGGATCGCTCAAGAGAATCGTGGATCAATTAAGGGGATGCCTGAGCCAAGAAGGGTGTTGTGTGAGGCAGGTTTTGTGGAAGCCAAGGTTGTTGTGGCTGAGTGAGACCATTGTAGAGCTCTGTATGAGCATTTGGCTAAGCATAAAGAGTAGAATGGGTTGTGGGCTAAGATATAGAAGCCCATAGGTGTTTCCTTTTCCTTGGTGGCCTCATAGCCCAGCTTGGGGGTTGCCTCTCAAAATAAAGAGTATATGCTGGACAAAGTGCCTATGGTTGGGTGGAAAATTGCTCTTACACAACTAGTTACTTGGATCTGCATTGTATAAAGATAAGTATTCTTATGCATTTGATTATGTAACATTTTTATTTCATGCCTGTAATGTTTATGCTTGTATAAATGCATGTTGTGTGTGTGTGGATTGATTATATTTCCGATGTGTATGTTTATTTGCATTTCTGCACACATTTTATTTTGTTGAATTTCGTATTATGCATCTGGGGCGAAATTTTGAGATGCCGAATTTAGCTAGAGTCCCATCCCAATGGTTGGATTGGGTGAGGGGGACGCTATAGAGTGGTATTAGAGCTTCTGGTTGCAATACCAGAGCAGTATGGGCTAGAAATCTAGATTTACATGCATAAATCAAAATTGGTTCTATAGGAAATATGTTTCTGTTAAATGGCAGTTAAGGGACTTGGAGTAAGTTTGAAATCAAATTTCGAAATTCCCCCCTTATTGACTAACTAAAAACTTTTGATAAACACAATTTTTTGAAAATTGGGGAAATTTTGTTGGTCCGCACTAGTGCTAGGTGGCAGGGTGATGTGGAGGATCCACGTGGGTAGGAGGTCCAACGTGAAGGGTCCAGGTGTGTAGAATCTGTGAGGTGGACTAGCCACATCAGATCGGCATGCACAGTTGACCATAAGGGATGGTGTGTGAAGGCATAGAATATTTGACCATCAAGCAGTGGTGCAAATCGATGGTCGATAGTGATTCAGGCTTGCGAAGGTGCACATAATTTAATTCGTTTTCTTGACCCTGAAAGAAAATCGCCAGGTCCACGTGTCTTCCTTTGGTGCGTTCAGGCTTGCAAAAGCGGTCTTGGGAAACCACTTCTCGCAGAGCTTGAAACCACCTTTTGGGTTCAACAAGGAGTGATGTGACGTGGGGAGATGTGATGTGTAGAATATTCAGAAGGGATGGGACCCTCGTCGATCATGTCAGTTGTGGGAGATCGTGCAAATCAAGATCAACGGCTCACAGTGTTTCAAGTCCTTGAAGATGCATGAAGGATAAAAGAGAAACACGACCCTGAAGCAGTAAACCTCCCTATGGTGTGTCGCTCTCTCGCGCATTCAGGCTTGCAAAAGCGGGTCCAGGAAACCACTCTCCTCGGACCCTGAAACTGCTTTCGGCCTAACATGAAACAATGTGACATGGGGTCCAGACATGATGTGCGGAGATGTCAGGGGTGATGGGACCCGCGGTGATCATGTCAATCTGGGAGAATCGTGCAGATTTGATCGACAATTGAGAATGATTCAAGTCCATGAAGGTGCATGAAGGTTAATTTATTTTCGTAACCCTGAATGAAAACCGCCCCATCCATGTGTCACCCTCTCATGCATTCAGGCATGTAAAAGGAGTTTAAGGAAACCACTCTTTTGGGAGCTTGAAACCACTTATTCATGTTAAGTGGTAAGGCAATGTGGGTGGCATCTAAAGGGTGTGGATCAGAGGAAAAGCAACAATTTTCATAGTTGATTTTGGGTGTTCGAGATCGAAAAATACAGTCGATCTTATGTGCTAGATTGTGCGAAATGAAAATATTTACAAAAAAAAAATGAGGGCGCTGCCCTCGACCCGCCTTGCAGTGGCACCGCAAGGGGCAAGCCCCCTTGACCCCCGTTGCCCCCCCTGAGACGTTGTTGCTTGTGAGAAAATTCTGTGACTTGACAGATATTGTCAATATGGATTGTTTCCAAAATGCATGAAAATAATTTTATAAATTTTATGAGAATGTAATGTATATAACAAATGTGTTTATAAACACTTTTGCAGATTTAAAATCCTATCAGTGATAGTTAAGGGTTAGCATTTCAATCTAGTGCACTTGGGAAATTTTGATCTTGGTTGGACCAAGAAGAAGGGTATCATCACAAATGATGCACAAGATCCTTATGAAGTTGTGGCAGATGCAATGGGGGAGAATGTGCAGGTTGAGAATGCAGAGACATAATCTAATCGTAGAAGAAACCAAGCAACTCCCCCAAACATTGGTGAAACCATGAGGATCCTAAGGGTGGAATTGCAGAGTAGACAACAAAAGGTTTATTAGAGATCAAGAGGAACATAATAAAATAAATGTAGATATGCTTCAAAGCTTGACAAACATTCAAAGGAAGCTAAACCATGGGCATGATTTAGAAAATCAGGAAAAGAGTGGGGGTATCTCAAGGAGGCATTTCCACAAGAGGTCCCATAGTTCAAGAAGGATTTCTAGAGACATGACATATACTCCAAAAATCTCTTCTAGTGAATCATTTGACTTTAAAGAATCCATTGAAGTTTCAATCTCTTCATCTCATAGAAACAAGAGAAAGGGGTCTTCCAAGAACAACTCACATGGAGAATTTAAGAAGGCCAAACCTCCTACCTTTGATTGTGAGGTTAAATCTGGCAAAGAAGTTGAGGCTTGACTTCTTGGGATGAGGAAGTATTTCCAAGTCCAAGACTATTCAGGAAATATGAAGGCAAGAGTGGCCATATTCAATATGAATGGAAGAGAATCTATATGGTGGAAATACCTTAGGCAAGTAAAGAGGATCAATGAAAGGAAGATCATGTGGAAGTAGTTCAAAAAGTACTTCAAGGAAAAGTAAATTTTCTGACAAGTACTATGATGGCAAGATCAAAGAGTTCCATGAGATGAAATTGGGACAAATTACAATTTTAGAATATGCAAACAGATTCTTGTAGTTGCTGAGATATGTCAAATATATCAGGGATGATAAGGTGAAAATTCAACGTTTTCTAAGTGGATTGCCCTAGTCATACAAGGACATAATTGAGTTTGATGAACCTCTAACTCCAGAGGAGACCATAAGAAAGGCCAAGTATTGTTATGATCAAAACAAAATCAAACCGGAATTCCATAAGGCATGGAAGGACAAGAAAAATGAAAATTTTGACCAAAGGAAGAAGGGGTTCAATCCTCCTGAATTCATAAATCAGGCAAGGTATCCACCATAGGGTGTGACTAAACCAACTAGAATGATGGGAGACAAGCCAAGAGATCAACTTCAATGTTGGGGATGTGGAGGGGACCACATGCTTAGGAACTGTCCGCATAGGAATGGGAGTGAAAAGCAAGTTCACAACATCCAAGGAGCTGAAACAATGGGTCAAGTGGCGAGGTCCGTACCTAGAATTTATGCAGCGCTAGAGGACCGCCAAGCATACCATTAGTCAACTATGGTTGAAGTTGAAGGTAAGATTGCTAAGCAATCTATTTATATTTTGATTGACCTTGGATCTACTCACAGTTATATCAGTCCTAAACTTGTTGAGATTTGTGCTTTTAAGAAATCAAAACATAGTAAATCATGGTTAGTCCAACTAGCCACCGGAACTAAGAGGAAGGTCAGTGAAATCGTGGAGAAATGTCCATTGGAAATGGGTGGACTATCCACTTTTGCAAATTTAAATATTTTTCCACTTGGTTCCTATGATATTCTCATTGGAATGGACTGGTTGGAGGTCCATAGAGTTAAACTAGATTGCTACAACAAGACATTTGAGTGTATTGATGAAGAAGGAAACCCAAGGGTTGTAAAGGGAATTCCAAAGGTAGTTTCTGTTAAAATTATGTAGGAAAGGTTGCCAATAGTATGTAGCCCATATTTTGGAGAAAATAGAAAATGAAATTCCTAAGTTGGAAGACCATAATGTGCTACAAGAATTCAAGGATGTGTTTCCCGATGAAGTTTTAGGACTTCCTCCAAAGAGGGACACTAATTTTACAATTGATCTCATTCCAGGAGCTACACCGGTTTCCAAAACGCCTTATAGGATGAGTATACCAAAATTATTAGAGTTGAAAATGCAATTGCAGGAATTGTTGGAAAAGAAGTACATTCGTTCAAGTGTGTCTCCATGGGGAGCACTTATACTTTTTGTGAAAAAGAAAGATGGAATGCTAAGGTTATGCATTGGTTACAGGTAGCTTAACAAGATTACAGTGAAGAACGCGTACCCCTTGCCTTTAATTGATGATATTTTTTATCTAATGAGAGGGGAAAATGTATTCTCAAAGATTGATTTGAGGTCCGGTTATCATCAAGTGAGAATAAATGAAGAAGACATTCAAAAGACAACCTTTAGAAAAAGGTATGGGATGAATAGTGTTTTCAACAAGTATTTTGACAAGTTTGTTCTTGTATTTCTAGATCACATTCTTATCTATTCTGAGAATTAAGAAGAGGATGAAGAACATTTGAGAATGGATTTGCAATTTCAAAGGGAGCATAAGTTGTATGCAAAGCTAAGAAAATGTGACTTTTATAAAAATAAAATTCATTATTTGGGTCACATTATTTTAGAGGAAGGAATATCGATGGATCTCGAGAAGGTTGAAGCCATCATGAATTGGCCAACTCCAAGAAATGTGATAGATGTGAAATATTTTATGGGTCTTGTTGGTTACTATAGGATTTTCATTGGAGGATTCTCTAAGGTTGCACACCCAATCACTTCTTTGCAAAAGAAGGGGATAAAGTTTGATTGGACACCAAAATGTGAAGAAAGCTTCCAACTTTTGAAGAAGCTTGTCACAAGTGCTCCAATTCTAAAAATTGCAGACCCAAAAAAATATTTTGTGGTATGCAAAGATGCGTGTAAAGATGGAATTGGAGGAGTTCTTATGCAAAATAACCATGTGGTATGCTACGAGTCAAGGAAGTTGAAAGAGCACAAGAAGAACTATGATACCCACGATTTAGATCTTGCAGCCATAGTGCACGCTTTGAAAATGTGGAGGCACTATTTAATGGGCAGAAAATTTAAACTAAGCACATACCATTGTGGTCTGAAATGTTTGTCTGAGCAGCTAACATTAAATGCTAGGAAAGCTAGATGGCTAGAATTTTTACGTGAGTTTGATTTTGAAATCAAACACATAAAAGGTAAATAAAATAAGGTGGTTGATGCACTTAGAAGAAAAGTACACGAGATGCATGTAGCGGCCATTACTACCTGCCAATCAGATTTAAGGAAACTGATTGTTAATTGTATTGCTGAAGATAAACTATATGTGCAAATAAAAGATAAATTACATCAACAGAATTTGGAAAAAAGGTATGAAGGTTACCATTTGGAAGGTGACAGACTTCTTATTTATAAAAACATAATTTATATTCCTAATGTGGCAGATTTGAGAAGGATTGTTATGGATGAAATCCATAAAATGCCATATTCCGGTCACCCAGGATACCATAAAACAGTTGCTACAGCGAGAAAGTAGTATTTTTTGCCGTGAATGAAAAAAGACATTGTTGAGTATAGTTCTAAGTGTATGAAATGTCAGTAAGTAAAGGTTGAACATCAATACCCAACAATTTGTTGCAACCTTTTCCAATTCCGAAATGGAAATGGGAAGTGATTTCCATGGATTTTATTACAAGTTTTCCAATGACAATGAAGTAGCATGATTTCATCATGGTTGTGGTGGATAAATGATCAAAAGCAACACATTTTATTTCGATTAAATCCACATATAAAATGGATGCCATTGCAAAAAAAATTATGAAGGAGATTTCCAGGTTACATCTTTTACCTAAAGAAATAATTTTGGACAGGGATACCAACTTTACTTCAAATTTCTAGAAAAGTTTTTTTGTTGATTTGGGCATGCAGCTAAACTTTAGTACCGCCTACCATCCACAAACATAAGGGAAAACATAAAGGTTAAATAAGGGGCTTGAAGACATGCTACGCATGTATGTGATGGACAAACCATCAAAGTGGGAGGATTATCTACACTTGGTAGAGTTTGCATATAACAATGGGCAACAAGCATCGTTGGGCATGAGTCCATTTGAAGCTTTGTATGGCAGGAGGTGTAGGACACCAATTACTTGGGATAATCCAATTAACAAAATTGTACATGGGCCAGAATTGCTTAAGGAAATGGAACAAGAGGTTGTAAAGATTATGCAAAATTTAAAGGCATCCCTAGATAGACATAAAACTTATGTAGAGAAAAACCGAGTGCATAGAGAGTTTCCTGTTGGGGATCGTGTTTACCTTAGAGTGAGGCCAAGGAAGAGTTCCTTGAAGCTTGGAAGTTGTGCCGAGATATAACCAATATATTGTGGGACCTTTGAAGTGCTTGAGAGAATAGGACTAGTTGCATATAGAATTGCATTTCCTTCTAACACTAGAGCTCATAATGTTTTTCATGTTTCTTTGCTTAAGAAATATGTACATGATCCTAACCATGTGATTGATTGGGATGTGATTCAGGTGGAACCCGAGGGAGAGTTCCAAACCGAGCAAATATGCATCATAGATAGGAAAGTGACGTTGCTCTAGAACCAAGCCATCGGATAGGTAAAGCTGCAATGGAAGCACTTCGGTCCCGATGAGGGTACATGGGAGTTGGAGGATGCCATGAGAGAGGCATATCCATTTTGGTTCCAATTTTGAGCAAACACCAATGATGGTGTTATTCCAAGGGGGAGGGGATTGTAATACCCCTAGTTTTGACTTGGAATGTATTTAACCAAAATTATGTAAATATGCTATTGCAAATTCCTAGTGCAGAGCTCAAGGCCAAGGCCCGACTAGTGAATGTCTAGGAATGTATGATGTTTATATTTTATTTGGATTGTTTGGTTGGATTTTGTGTTGATTTAGAATATATGTAAATATTATGTGTATAAATAATAAAATGGTCCAACAATGGTTGTGTAAAGAGCACTAAAGGGGATGTGATTCCACCAGAGGGGAAGAGGAAAGGGGGTCCATGGGTGACTAAATTCTTGCTGCCAAGTGTCAACCTTAGAACTCACCCAAAATTCTGTCATGTGATGAGAATAAGCCAATTATCTTCTTTTTTTGAGTATTTTCCAATCATTAATGCATGTGTGAGGTTGGTGGGAAAAGTCACCTCATGCAGTTATTGAAGCATGGGATTGACTACACTTTTGTGACAGTTCTGTCATAACAGAAGTCGGTCTGCAGCTGCCAGGAGTCCTTTCTTATACTGTAAGAAGTTATGTTAGTTGTCTTTTCACCATTTTCCCATATCCCTTGGAGTCAACCCTCATTCTCTCATTGTGGCATGAAGATCTACACTAGGCATAGCTCTCCATTGCTGTCCATGAACACACCCCACTATTTTGAACCCAGAAATTCGAATTTGGAGACCATGCTATAGATTTGGAAGTGAAAATTGTTGGATGTAGGTGAGTAGAGAGGTTGGGAAAGCTAGGAACCCTTACCCATTGAGTTCTGCTGCTCGTAGGTGCTTGAGAAGCCACAAATTGAAGCTACAGGTGGTTCTATAGTAGCCAATATCATATTGGACTTATTCTATACACACACTAGATGCACTAGGTAAGATGGATCACCCAAGAGAACCATGTATCGGTGAAGGGGATGCTTGATCCAAGAAGGGTGTTGTGTGGGGCAGGTATTGTGGAAACCAAGGCTGTTGTGGCTGAGTGAGACCATTATAGATCTCTGCATGAGCATTTGGCTAAGTATAGGGAGAAGAATGGGCTGTGGGCTGAGAGATATAAACCCGTAGGTGTTTCCTTCGCAGTGGTGGTCGCATAGCCCAGCTTGGGGGTGGCCTCTCAACATAAAGAGTATATGATGGACATAGTGCCTTTGGTTGAGTGGAAAATCACTCTTACATAGCCAACTGCTTGGACCTGCGTTGGATAAAGATAAGTATTCTTATGCATTTGATTATGAAACTTTTTTATTTCATGCCTGTAATGTTTATGCTTATATAAATGCATGTTGTGTGTGTTTGGATCGATTATATTTCCGCTGTGCATGTTTATTTACATTTTTGCACACATTTTATTTTATTGAATTTCATATTATGGATCTAGGGAAAAATTTTGAGAGCCCAAATTTAGCTAGCGTCCCCTCCTGATGGTCGTATTGGGTGAGGGGGACGCTACAATTTGATTCAATACATATTACCTTATCAGATCTAAAGGTATGATAAGAATCATATTTACAATTTTCTTTTATTCTTCCTAAAATCAGAATTTAACTAGTAAACTAAAATCTACTTTCAGAGAAAACTGTAGATCAAATAAATTGACTGTCAAGGCCATCGATTGAACTGTAGGGTTGATATCTGATCAACATATGTAATACATATCCAAAATGTAACATCCCCAATTTGTAATATGGATATATTGACTCAAACCCTAACTCGGGAAATAAAATTTTTCTCAAACTAGGTGTTTTTCTTCCAAATAAGGCACAAGGATACTGCTTGATTCTAACTGGATCCTAATACGTATAGACCTCTTCAAATTCTTCAAGGAGGGATGTTAGGGTATGTTACAGACTAATTACATCCTATATCATCCTTGGATAGACACCCAACTTTGACAGTTGCACATTTTCTGGGTACATCACGCTTGGGTAGACTCCTTTGGATAAACCAAAGGCTTCAAGGCAATAGCCCCAGGACTTATATGGAACCCAATGGATTCTGCTGCAAAAATGGAAGTGGTTAGTCTGTCATGAAAGCTATGAATAAAACCAGATTGCATAATGTACATCATATACTCATATAAATCAAATTTATAAAAAAAAGTTTCTTAGATCCATTAGACATAATGCAAACAATGAGCCATTCCATTAATATTTAACTAGTTTGAGTCTGCAAGATTTATTAAGGAGAATAACATATTAGATCTGAATATTTCCTTTACAAATTATAAATACATGACATGTTCACAATATATCCCTTCCCCAAATCCCCCTCCAATATGACATGTTCACAATGAATACCCCAACCTTCTACTTTCTTGTTCATTTCTGCACTGCCTATGGGGAGATGGCCTAACTCGCCATACCCATTTCATGTTTTCCTGTGCAAGAAAACCTAGACTAGTAGGGCCAAAAGAAGGGGATAAGAAGCATAAATAATCCAGACTAAATCTCTAGATGGATGAGCATATATAGATAAGAGAGGACCTGCATTCAAACACTCAGTATTCAACCTTGTCAAGAAAACCCTCAACTCTCTCTTAGAGCACTCAGAGCAAAGGAAATGCATCAACACTTGTGAATATTTACTCAAACAGAGAAGTCAAGGCTTAAGTATGAAAGAGTTGGAATTCCAACCACTCAAGCCAACTAGGGTCATAGAGAGAGGTTAAAAGCATGCCCGAGAAGGCAACTCGAATTCTAGAAAGAGGGACAAGTGGACAACTCAAATTCATGAAGGAGGACAAGTTACTAAAGGAGTCACTCTTCCTAAAATAACAAAATCCATCAGTTGCAAAAATCATGGAGGAGAAAATCATGGGCAGAGAAAAAAAAGGAAAGCGCTAGAAAAGCAAGGAGGGCACACTTTCTCAATAAAGGTGTTCGGGTACACAGGGTACTCCCAAAAGACCGAACACTTAGAGAAACCACTTCACACAAACAAATCACAAATCGCACACGATGTTTTGACGTGGTTTAAACCCTCAAGAGGGAAACACTCCACGGCCCCAGCCAAATAGCTTTTATGGAGAAATTTATTATGTAAAGAAAGAAAATTACAAATGAGCTTCTCATAATCGATCAACTAAACAATGACCCTCCATGCTCTTTAAATAGAGATGATGGACCAATCGGGTGTTAAGCCACGGATCAAGGTTAGGTATGATTTAAGAGAAGTTGAGCCGTTGGATCACGAACATATCGTGACCATCGGATTAAATATTTACAAATGCATACTAATTCATACTAAAGAAACACACTTTTCCTAACGGATATATTACACAAGTTGATCTTAATTAACTCCTAAGTGTATAAATATCCTAACATCCCCCCTTAAGAACAACTTGGGATAGGATTGAAGGATTTACAAAAGTGATACTATTAGGAGAAGGAGGGAGGCATTAGAGCCTATCCCCCCTTAATGACAAATTCCTGAACTCCTAACATAGATCGAAGTTTAGAAAACTTCGCTTCTGTAAGAGACTTGGTGAAGATGTTTGCAACTTGATCATCTGTAGGACAAAAGAGCACTTCAAGAACATGATCATGAACAAGATTTCTGATGAAGTGCATATGTAGCTCAATGTGTTTTCTGCGTTGATGTAGGACTGGATCTTTGGCAAGCTTGATGGCACTTTGATTGTTGCACCAAAGTGGAGTAGGCTGCTGCTGCTCGAATCCAAACTCTGAAAGGATCTGTCGAAGCCATAAAGCTTCCTGACTAACATTAACTGTTGCTTGATATTCTACCTCTGCTGAAGAAAGAGCAAGATCTTGTTGTTTCTTACAAGCCCAAGTGACAGGTCCAGATCCCATACTGAAAACATAACCTGCTATAGACTTTCGATCATCAGGATCGTCGGCCTAATCTGAATTAGTGAAACCAACCAACAAAGGTTCTCCCCTGTACTGTAATGAATCCCAAACTGAATTATACCTCGAATATATCGAAGTATTCCTTTAGCTGCTTTCCAATGACTTTCATGAGGTGTTTGCATATAATGGGCAACACGACCAACGACAAAGGAAAGGTCAGGACGGGAATGAGTCAAGTATAAGAGACTACCAACAAGCTGATGATACAAGGTGGCATCTACTTCAGGTGAAGTACAAGTGGCAGAAAGTTTGACTCCCGACTGGAAGGGAGAAGGGGATGGTGTACAATCTTCCATGTGAAAGTGACGAAGAAGGTCACAAGCATACTTAGACTGAGAAAGAAAGATTCCTTCTTTGGTTTGTAGGACTTGGAGACCAAGAAAATAATGCAGATGTCCTAAGTCTAACATTTCAAAATTTTGCTTAAGACTGGATTCACATGGGTTATAAGCTTAGGGTCACTACCAGTAAGAATAAGGTCATCAACATATAGAACAAGTATGATGAGATGGTTTCCTACTTTCTTAGTATAGACATTGAGGTCAGAATGGCATCTAGAAAAACCAGTTTCAAGGAGAAAGCTATCCATTTTGGCATACCAAGCTCTAGGAGCTTGCTTAAGGCCATATAAAGATTTCTTAAGGTGGCATACAAGGCTAGAGTTATTTTGAACACATCCAGGAGGTTGTTCCATGTAAATTTCCCCCTGTAAATCACCATGTAAAAAGGCAGACTTGACATCCATTTGATGGACTTCCCAGTTATGTAAGGCTGCAAGTGAAAGAACAAGGCGGATGGAGTTCATTTTTGTGACAGGAGCTAAGGTTTCATTATAGTCAATCCCTTCAACTTGGGAAAACCCTTTGGAAACTAACATTTCCTTAAGTCTTTTAACACTTCCATCTAATGCATACTTAGTTATGTAGACCCATTTACATTTGA
Organism: Larix kaempferi; assembly: GCA_027924585.1. NCBI lineage: Eukaryota > Viridiplantae > Streptophyta > Pinopsida > Pinales > Pinaceae > Larix > Larix kaempferi. Next base: position 4,081,676 of record BSBM01000364.1, on the reverse strand, counting down.
CAAGTTTTCTTCCTTTTGGAAGAGGTACAAGATCTCAAGTATCATTTGCCATTAAGGAACGATATTCTTCATCCATAGCTGCATCCCAATCTTGATTTCCTGAAGCTTCTGCAAAGGTTTCTGGATCATGATTCTCGGAAACTTGAGCCAAAAGAGAAGAGGCTCACTAAAATTGAGAACGTGTTCGACGTTGATCTCTAGGATCACCGACAAGATCACCAGCTGTTTCACATGTTGAACGGACCCATCGAGGAAGCACTTGTGCTGGTGCAACTGGAGGAACATGAGCAAGCGGAGGTGGATTTTCATCCTCACTGTCATCATCAGAAACTGGAGTTGGAAACCTGTCAAGGAAGTTGGAAGGCACAATCACCGAATCAGGCTCGCAGGCCAAAGATGGCACAATCACCGAGTTAGGCTCGCAGGCCAAGAGATTTTCATCAAATTTAACATCTCTTCTAATGATTACATCATGAGAATGTGGTTGAAGAAGTCTATAACCTTTTACATCTTCAGAATATCCAACAAATATGCACTTTTCACTTTTAGGCTGCAATGCTTTCCGTTTTTCATCCGGAATATGAGCCCATGCTTCACTACCAAACACATGGAAGTGACTTACATCAGGTTTAATTTTACTCCATGCTTCTTCCGGTGTGATACCCTGTAAAGCTTTAGTGGGGGTGCGATTAACTATGTAATTTGCACAATTAATGGCTTCAGCCAAAAATTGAAGACTTAGTCCCTTAGATTGGATCATACAATTAGCCATTTCTTTTAAAGTGCGGTTCTTCTGTTCAACTACACCATTTTGTTGTGGTGTATATAGAACAATGTGTTGTTGTTGGATTCCTTGTTCGGTGCAGAAAGTAGTGAACTTTTTGTTAACATATTCTCCTCCATTGTCGGATCTTAACTTAATAATTTGATGACCAGATTGTTTTTCAACAAGGGCCTTGTAGGCCAAGAACATGTTAAATACTTCGCTCTTAAGTTTTAGGAAATAAACCCAAGTGCGTCTGGAGTAATCATTAATGAAAGTTAAGAAATACTTGAAACCAGAAAATGAAGCAGATGGAAGAGGACCACACAAGTCATTATGCACAAGCTCCAAGGGAATCGAGGCGTGCCAAGAGGCACGTTTGTCAAAACTGTCCTGATGATGTTTTCTGCGTACACAACCGGAACAAACACCATCCCTGCAAGATACCATCGGAAGACCTGTCACCATATTTTCGTTACATAGTTGTTGGAATGAGCGATAATTTAAGTGACAAAATCGCTCATGCCAAAGTTTGCTCAAGTTATCACTATGAGCAACAAAAACTGAAGGAAAAGGTGATGACCCAAAGTTGTTAAAGTTGTACAACCTGGTAATATCATCAACAATTTCGGTAGCTAGGACCTATTGAGGATATTTAAAATCCTTGATTACAACTTGGTGAGGTGTAAACGTCACAGTTTTACCTTCACCAGAATGAGTGATTTGATAGACTGATAACAAATTGCAGGAAATTCTTGGAACACATAGTACATCACTGAAATGACCATTATCTACTGGAATTGTTCCAGCTCCTACAACACTTAGAGATCTATCATCACCAACAAATATTTGTTTGGTGTTACATTCATGCATAGTAGAAAAGATGGCTTGATCCTTAGCCATATGATAAGATGCTCCAGAATCAATGAGCCATTCATTTGAAGTAGAAGAAGAAGATGCATTATAAGAATAACCAAAAGCACATAGTGCATGTCCATGAGAGGTAGATTTTGAAGGCGAATCTAGGTTGATGTGGTGCTTCTTCATTGCTGCTTCTAAGGCTGCCATCTTCTTGAAACACTTAGATTCATCATGATTATCTTTCCCGCAATAGTTGCAATGATGCTCAGTCTTCTTGCCTTTTGGCTTGGATCCTTTGTCATTTTTTAAAGAAGGAGCCGACTGAGAGGGTTTGGGACGCTTGTTTGACTTATTATTGCGAAAATTTTATTTCTTAGGAGGCTTGGACTTTTCTTTCTGTTGGGACAATAAGGCTTTCCCAGATGTATCTGCATTGTTAATTATTCCAAGATGGATGAGCTTATCTTGCTCTCTAATCAAGGAATCACAAAAGGATTCAGGACTAGGCTCTTGATAGCTAGCTGCATTCAATGATTCTTTCGTGGAGTAAAATGTAGATACAAAAACAGAATATGCAGGTCCAAGTTTGGAAAGAATATGATAAATGCATTGTTTGTCTTCCCTCTTAATCTTGCATTCTTCACATAAGAGTTTAAGAGTTTTTTACTTAGATAAATAATGTTGAATGCATGAAAAATCACTTGAATTTAAAGAAATTAACTCATTTTCGAGTTGGTGACCTCGAATTTCATTGTGTTTACCAAAAACAGATTCCAACTTGTCCCAAGCAGCATCAGGTTCATCAATTCTAGATATGTGGAATCGCAAATCAGTAGAGATTGACATCCCAATCAATCCACGAGCTTCGTCACATCTATTTGCCCATTTTATTTTCTTATCATCATCAGTGGGTTCTGTTTATTTTCTTGAGGTAATTTTGAAAAGTCCCATACTTCGTAGAACATCCTCCATACGAGATTTCCATGAGAAATAATTAGAACTAGTAAGTAGAATATCACAAGGGGCGGCCATACTATAAATTAATGGCTGTAAAAGCAGATATCAATACTCTGGATGTGAAGAGCTCGAAAAAATAGGCGGTTTAAAGAAAAATGACACTGAAAACTAACTCTGTATGATGAAGTTATGCTTGAACAAAGAAAATGTTGAAGATGCCTCCAATAGTGACGTGGCAGATAGAAAATGACCAGCTAAAAAAAAAAGACCCCCCTCTTCCCAAGATGAACCTTGACAACCACTTTACAAGAAAGTTACTCACTTTTGTAAAATAAGTGATTTCACTTTTACAATGATGTTACTTTAAACAGTGGAGCAATAAAAATGAACTTAAGAGACTCACTTTTTATTTTTATTTTTTATTATTTAAGTGAGATGCACTTTACAATAAAGTAACTTGAAAATAGAAATTGCATGCACTTTTTCTTTTAAAAGTAACTTCCTAAGACTTGAACTCAAGACCTATCAAGGAATAAAACAACTTTGAACCAAGTGAGCTAGATTAAAAGGTGTGTAAAATATGGGAAGGAGGAAGGGGATTTTTTTCACTCTTTTTTCTCGGTTTCTGTGCTTGCCTCTTTTCCTGCAAATCACACCACAAACCAAAACAAGAAAAATTTTCCACACTAATGGGGTTAGATCTCGTTAGCTTGCCCAGAAAGTCTATTTTTTTCTCTGTTTCTGATTTGCCGAGATCGCACAAAGTGTACGGCAAAGAGCATACGCAGCCGAGAAAAACCCTTTCCCTTTCTGTTTCTGATTCGCCGAGATCACACAAGGTGCACGGAAAAGATCATATGCAGACAGGGAAAGCAACAATCCAAAGCTAAAAAAATATAATAGTAAAAACTGATAAAATATGAGATATTTTTGTTTTTAAAAACATAAAATAAAAAAACGTTACTGTAACATTATACCTTCAAATCTGATGAAATACACGTTTCTGAAGCAACCGGAAACCGTTTTCGATCAAACGAAAACTATTTCAGAATGAAAACGGCGCCCTGGACGCAATGGAACACCTCCCATAGCCCAGAAATGCATTGAAATTTCAGAACCAAGAAATTCTTTCAAGTTTCGGCAACACCAGTTCAAGATCTAGATCATAACCGAAAGCAGCTCTTCATAAAAGCTCTGATACCATTTTTGGGTACACAGGGTACTCCCAAAAGACTGAACATCTAGAGCAACCACTTCACACAAACAGATCACAGATCGACACACGATGTTTTGACGTGGTTTAAACCCTCGAGAGGGAAACACTCCACGGCCCCGGCCAAATAGCTTCTACGGAGCAATTTATTATGCAAAGAAAGAAAGTTACAAATGAGCTTCTCATAATCAATCAACTAGACAATGACCCTCCATGCTCTTTAAATAGAGATCATGGACCAATCGGGTGTTACGCCACGGATCAAGGTTAGGTATGATCTAAGAAAAGCTGAGTCGTCGGATCACAAACATATCGTGACCGTCGGATTAAATATTTACAAATGCATACTAAAAAAATACACTTTTCCTAATGGATATATTACACAAGTTGATCTTAACTAACTCCTAAGCGTCTAAATATCCTAACAAAAGGAGGCAAAAAACCAGGAGAAATATCTAGGAAAAGTAAGGAGGGCGCTCTTATGCTTTGTGGAGGCAAAAATCAAGGAGTGGAAGCACAAATCAAGGATATGGAAGCACAAATATAGCTCACAATATTTAGAAACTAGGAGTATATTCTTAGCTCATATTTATCCATAATAACCCATAATTAATATATACTAATAAAAATATTAGTAAAAATCAAGTATCATGTCTAACAAACACTAGGAGAGAGAATCACACTTAGGAAAAAAACAACATTTTGTCACCCACAAAACTCCAAGGGGGGGTGTATTAATGCAATGGGTCCATCTAACAAAGAAGTAGGTCTAGTAGCATCCCCACATACCAAAATAAATAGAATTAGGGTCCTCTGAGTAGTATTAGGGTGAGCATCAACTCCTAACCCCCAACCCCCTCACCCGTGGAACCATGGCCTCCCATGCTCTTTTAGTTTCTTGTCGATCCAATTTGTTTAATTAATTAATAAAATAATAATAATGTCCAAATGATGCTCTTGACACCTAGTGCCTTAATGTCTAGCATCATAGTGATCATATGTCTACTGACGATCTCTATTCCTTCTAATTATCAAGAATCTTAGTTGCCTTATAAAATTTTAAGAAATGTAGGAAATATCTAGCACATTTTCCAAGAAGATGAAGGGATCTTGGTTTCCTTAAGAATTATATATCAAAAGTTTGATAATGATGTGTCAAAATCAAGAAACAATCAGCTAAGTAGTTATGAACCCTTTGGTATATAGCTAAGGTTATTTTTCCAATTGAAGACAATTCTTGGTGGAGAAGAATTGGTATGATGCCAATGTGCCTTTGTAAAGGCTTGTAAATTTGCTCATGTTGTAAATGGTTGAAGAGGATTTTTAGCCACTCTTGTGAGATTTTGAGAGTGAGAGGATTTTTTTTGGGAAGCCTAAGTCTCTTTGAAGCAGCTTTGAAGGCATTTTGTACCTACTGAAGATCGTATTATGGTGTTGCAGCATTTGACTTCAAGATCAGTTCTTCCATTGGAATGGGACCCAGAGACATAGTCCACATCAGACGAACTCCATTATCAATTGTCTTCTTATTTTCATGGTTTGATGCGCTTTATTATGTTTCACTTTAGTTATTTGAGCTCTCTCTTTAAGCTTGTTTATTAAAGCCTTTTTAAATTAATTGTTGAAGTGAATTACATGCAATTCAAGCATTATTTTTAGATCATTGGGATATTATTTTCATTACTTCATGTACCCTTCTATTGCGGGGCATACATTTCCAAATGCTCGGGTTGGGGATTTTAAGCAACAATGCCTAGATATTGTCTCATGGCCCTTTGTGGTTTCTTCTTGATTTGCTAGAACCTAGGCTATCAAGTCACGCAACAATAATTTAGGAATTGATTGAATCAATGGGGTGATTACTATGATTGGGAATGAATTCTAAAATTTGGCTTCAAATCCTCTCCCCACTTCTCTAATCGAGATTGGATATCTATGCAAAGGCATCTATGGAACTAGTGGAGGTGGACCCTACATAGAGTAAGTAATGAATGATATCAAGGGAGCTTCGATTAATTTGAATGTCATTTAGAAAAATTTAATTCGGATTGCATATTCAATGTATGGAACTTCTCTTGGGTTGGCAGGTGCGGGGGGAGTCCTTATGGACTCCGACGGAAACAAAGTGAAAGATTTTGCTTGGGGAATTGACAAGAGAACTAATAATGAAGCAGAATGGATAGCCGTGATAAAAGGTATGGACGTTGCGAGGAGCATGATGTTAAGGACCTCGTGGTATTTGGAGATTCTATGCTGGTGATCAGGGAAGCCAGGGATTTAGTCAAACATCGTCGAAAACTAGTCTCTTCGATGCATCATCACTTCATTTTCCTGGCCAAGGAATTTCACTCCATATCCTTCCTTCACATCCTTAGGCATAACAATCATAATGCCGACACTATGGCTAACATAGGTGCAGGTCTGAATTTTGGTCTTACTATTATTAACGATCTCCTTAATGTGGACATTTGGGTTCCTTAAGTTTTTTCCCTTGCCCCTCTTGAAACCTATGATCTTCCACCCTTATTTCTCCATCCCCACCCTATCATGGACCTCATTAACTTCCCAAATCTACGCGGGATCCCCTCGCTCCTTTCAAATGTCCCCTCGCCTAAACTGGCTACCACCCCTGACAGGAACCACCTATCCCGCATGCGGGAGATTAATGCGGACGATCCCCAAGGCATTGAGAGGTTATTTCATGCAGGAAGGTGGCGCTCATTGCACCCTGTGAAGTTCTCTTCGAATTTGCTCCTTGCTCACTGCTCCTCTCTGCGAAATTCCCTTATGTGAAGTCCCAAGAAGCTGGTTGTTTTGGTTAGCCACGGAGGAATGTTATCAACGCCCTCCTGCTTTGCATTGTAGAAAATGTAGGAAGAACATTCAGGGGCAATCCGGGGGGACTGGCACGAAACGTTACCTCTCTGATGTTTTTCAGGGTCATTGCAATGGCGGCAACGAGCCTTCTACGTGTGGCGTGACAAAGTTGGCTTGCCATATCCACTCCAAAGCGGAAGATCCTGGTAGTGGCAGAAGATGGGTGCCCCTCGACGCTGGACATGGATAAGGCATCAGGGGACCTGTGCAACATACTGGCTATGGTTTTGATTCTGGAAACAAGAACTAGAAACTCCTCTCGACTTTTGATTCTGGGTTCCTTTCGACCCCCTTTGAAGTTGGTCATGGTGCAACTTAGCAGTTGTTTCGTGGTAGTCTGGGTGAAATGGGAAACAAGAACTGGAAGCATGCAGTAGGAGACAATGGGGTTCTGGTCAATCTGGAATCTCCTCACGGGAAGGGAATCCCTTCCCCTGAACTCCACACGCAAATTCAGGACCTGGAAGCACAAGTCCGTTGGCTCAGGGGAGACCTCTCGGATATGAATAAAGCAATTTCTCATCTTGCTACCTTCGTGCAAATCTCTAATTCCGAAGTCCGGATGAGTAATGGTAAGATGAAGGATTACTTTGATAAGTTGATTGGAAAGTTTGATACTTTCTACAGCTGTCTTAGAATAGTGGAAGCAAAGGTTGATTGCGTCAAGACCAATAGTGGAAGCACCCCCTCCTTCATCCTAAATATCGACGACGAAAATGCAGGTGCAGCATCAGGAAGAAAAGACAAAAATGCTCGAACTCATCATGTCAATTGAATCCCTCTCTATCTCTTCTTCACTATGTCTGGGCAGCTCTTTTTTGGTCTAGTTATTGCACTACTTGTTATATGTATTACTTCTGTTGTTTTCTATTAGGGCAGTTCGTCAATATTTTCAGTTGTAATAGGCATAAAGCCATTTTTGAATATTAGAGGCTAGTATGTGAAGAGCCTGTCTCGGCAGCTCTGGTTTTCTAGGATCAACCTCCCCTACTCTTTGTACTCCGTTCTATCTTTTTAATATAAAGCTCGCTAACCGTTTGTGTAAAAAAAAAATGTATGGAACTTCTCTTTCATGCAAATTATCTATAATCACAAACAACCGGTGTGGAAACTCATTTTACATCATTCCAATACCCAATGAAATTAAAAAATAGAACATTTGTCTTTTTCACTTTATCACGTTGTAGTTTTTGCACCTTTAAGGGCATTTTCTAATTTATTCAGTTGTCCAAATCTTGGACCATATTACAATTATAAAGGCAATCTACACTCTATTGTTTTTTTTATTTGCTAGAATATCCCTGACTTACAGGAGTGGCCTTTGGTCTAAGAAACCATGACCCCAAGGCATCTAATCCATCAAAATCACCTCGGGATCGCACCCGGAATAGGCCACACCAATCCTCAACTGGTTGGATTTTGGGTGTCTCCTCCTAACTAGATCACCCCTAAGGGGAATTGAATCTGGGTTAACTTGTTGATGAGACCCACACCTTATCCGAATGAGCTAGCAAGAATTGACAATCTACACTCTATTGTTATTTCAAAAGTCAAAATTTTATTCTTTACACTATCATTCTTTAAAGAATCAAAAGCTTTGTCTTCATTCTCAAAAAAAACATTTATAAGTAGTCCTATTAATATGAATTGTTACAATCGTTTCAAATTCTAGGGCTATCAAGCCACCAATGGTGAGAACCTTGTATGCATTTGGTGGCATCTATTAAATGGTTAATTACTAGCAATTGCACCTCGGCGTGCAATAAAAGAATGTTGTAGCACAATAGAGAGAATTACAACCGCATGGATACATAACACAATAGAATCATCCGTATATGTTACTGGTGCTAGATATCGATCCATTTTTTAAATTTTTTTTGGCTATCTTTTGGGCATATTTCCTCACTCTTGGATCTCAAGAATGGACCTCGCCACATCGCATAGCACTAAAGCTCAATCCTTTAAAGATGAAATTGATCGCATAAAGGGCACAATTATAAGTGGGTCCATAACTCACTTGACCATTAGTTTCTCCCTTAGTAGAAGGGTTCGAACCCCATTCTTCATTAATCCCATAATAGTGTATAAAGCTAGGGAAAATTTTGACAAAGCAAGGTGAGGCAGGGCATCAGGTGGAGGGCAGTGCCGACGGACTAGTTGTTCTGAATCGTTAGTAAACCGATCATATGGCTGAGATTATGTAAATCTTCAAATTTGGAGAGTCGATCTCACTTGGGAAAACGTTGATATGTTGCCTTAGTATAGTAAATTAAAAGTGAACAAAGATTGTAAATTTTGTACATAAATTTATGCACAGTTTGAGATTAAGGATTGAAAATTATTATTTTGTGAATAATAATTAGAGATGCGAGATGTTGCACTAAATGATTTAATTCTTATTTATGGAATGATTTATTATAAATGAAATGTAGTTATTTTGTTTGAGAACATAGTATACATGCATATTAATAAGTGTGTGTATATATATATATATATATATATATATATATATATATATATATAAGGGCATGAAATCAAACACCTCATACTGATTCTTTTTCTTTAAAAGAGATAAACACAACATAAAAGATAGATGTTGTTTTTATGAACATAAATACATACATCAATATATCATAATTCAATTAATTCATTATGGAACTTGCTAGCTTACAAATTTCTAATCCCAAGATAATATTTGCCATAGTATATTGAGCTAGGTATTAGGATGTTCAACCATTTTCTTTTTATTTTAATTCTTATTAAAGATTTGGTATATAGACTAAATAATCTCCTTCCAAACATATTAGGTCATTTAATATGCTTGTTGGATTGTGTTTCATACTATGAAGTCTTTCTTAGGTAGGCTCAGACCAATTAGTCCATTGAGGACAAAAAAGGGTTGTAAATAAAGGAAAAATATAGGATAGTTTAGTTTAAAGATTAAAAAAAGAGTCATAGAAGCCAAGTCGGCTCTGGGAAGAGTAGCCCTTAAGCTCGTATTTGAATTAGGTAAATAATTATAGTTATATACATAAAAAGGAAAGCAGGTAGATGAAGATCGATTGATAATATAATATATATATTATTCTTGTCCCCTATAAAATTGGGGGTGCACTCTAATTGTCCAGGGGACTCATCCACCCTCCCCAAAACCAGTGCAACATAGATAAAAACCAATTGGAACTACCTGTAATGGTCCTTGAATAGATTTTCTACTTTAATCTTATTAAAATCCTTGGTCAATAAGGACCTACCAAGGAGCAGGACCCTCTAAGCATATTACCACCCATTTAGTAGTGAGAACACTTCTTTTTGAGGCAACATCAATAAGAACCGCCCCCTCTTCTCCTTGGGAAAACACAAAATTCCAAATGAACCATTGGGATCTTTCCGTCCCATCCATATTTTGACCACAAAATGACTTTGATCACATGGTTATTTTGGATTGTGATATTTAATCTCGTCCACTTTGTTCCCGATTGTTGGGCTCTTCATCTACTAAATCATTTGGGAGGCTTGGGAATTTGTTGCCAGGTTGGTTAAGTGAAGTTAATTAGGAAGAAAATAGCTAGAGTCTAACTTGGCACCCAATTTGATGTTGGATACACCAAGACCAATGCATCATCAAACTCCCATAGTTCCAAGCATGCAAGTTAAGCAGAAAAAGCATATTTTCCTAGAGTGATTTTTGGGACTAGATCATAGAAGGATTAGAGAGGTTTTAGATCAATAGCATGCCCTCCTTTATTTGGATAATCTAGTTATAAAAGATATTTTTGGATTGATTCCTCTCGAGGACTTGTTCAAATTGAGCATTAATACGTAGGGCCCTTTGTGAAGAGATTTAGGGTGAGGGTTTGCTAGGCAAATTCAACAATATGACTCCAAGAACTCTACTCCCTGTTACATCATAAAGATATCCTCAATCCTGTCCTTAATGCTCGTTGTGCTTCTTTTGATCCAAGGGAAAGGTGGATTCATATATTGCGTAGTGTTTGGTCTATACGCTTGTCATGCAAAATTTCAAGTCTTTGCCTGGTTAGCTGTCATTTACTAGGGGCTGCCATCCAAGGCCCATTTGGAAAAGAGTTGGATTAAAGATGGGACTTCTACAGGGTATGGCAAGTTGGAGACAGTGAAATATGTATTTTGGGACTGTCACTTTGCTAGAGACTGTTGGCATAATATACAAGACAAGCACTCATCATTATTCCAAGGCCAGGTGCATTGGAGAGTTGCACTCTTTGGTAGCTCTAACCATCTCGTGCTCCCTATCCTCATAGGAATGTTGGAACTACCTCAAATTTACTGCATTGTTCACTATTTGGAATTTAACCGCAATTTTTTTCTTCTTCTAATGAGGTTAGTTCAATTCAATATTTCTTTTATAACTGAAAGGAAGAGGTATGTCTGCAATTTTTGGCCAAAGGATTTCTTCTTTAAAATTGCTAAAAGTTTCGATGCTCCAATATAATATGAAATTATTTATACTCTAGTAGGGTTAAGAGGATATAGTTATGATTGTAAATATAGTTTTGCTTTTTCTTTGTGAAAAATTCAAGGTTAATATTAGACTTGTTTTGCTATAAAAATAAAAATAAAATCCCTAGTTCAATGGTTACAAAACCTCTGCTTAGTTAATGACACCTAGAACCTAATCAAACCTACACAAAGTGTTGAATCCATAGTTACAATGGGAAATGACAACAACAATAAAACCATCCAAGTGATCACTTTTCACATGGTTACACTTGTCTATTAGGATCAACGTCCCATAGTGGTTGCATCAGGAAAGGCTATTGAAAATTTAACATTTGGGGTAACTTTTCAGAAGTGACTGTTGGGTTTCAAATGAACATTAAAACCTCTAACACATATATATGTAGAATATTATCGTGTCCATAACTTCTTCTCACTACAGATTATTCAAATATTCTCCGTCCATGGAAATAATGCTGACTTGTACAAAGTTTAACTAGAAACTATTAAGAGAAGAAGAAAGGTTTCAAAAGGCCACTTACATGATTGTTGCAAATCCTCCCTCTGCTGATGTCAATGAATGATTACTCCCCCTTTGTGATGATGAGGCTTGTATTTATGGGGAATTGTAGGAGCAAACTTAACAGGGCCTCTCCAATCTCAAAATGTGATGATATGTCTCGATCTAGAGTCAATGTGTATAAACTCTGCACTAGCCCAAATTAACCTAGGAATACTTTCACACCAATGGCTATGGATCAACGTATGACTTTGGCTACAATGGTGGTTGTTGCTATAATTATGGCAAGGGATCTAATGGTTTGGACTGTTGAATTCCAATTATTCTCATTCAACTATTTGAGAATATGCCTATTTACAAATCATTTATTTAATGCATGGTCCTGCCGAAACTTTTTCAATTGGTTTGTAGCGAATAACTGGATTTGCTAGAATAGGATTTGGTTTTGCTCATCATGTTGGAAGTGTTAGGATATTCCTATACTCCATCCTAGTCCCACCAGTATTTTGATCATTTACATTTTCAGTCATGCATGCACCTTTTAGGGTTTGCATGCATTTTGCATGCATCCCGGTCATCAGTCCAGCACCTAGCCCTCAGTTAGCTAGCCCCCAGGAGCTTCTCACTATTCAGTTTTAGCCCTCCAGTTGCTTAATGCGCCCTTCTTCCTTGATTTTAGGGAGCAACTCGCCCTCCTTCACCTACTAGTCCAGTTGTCACTCAGTTACACTCAGTTACAGTCAGTTACACTCAGTTACACTTAGTTACACTCAGTTACACTCAGTTACACTCAGTTACATTCAGTTACATTCAGTTACACTCAGTTACACTCAGTTACACTCAGTTACATTGAGTTACACTCAGTTACATTGAGTTACACTCAGTTACACCTACCAGAGTTAGTTTGACTGATGGTTGACAGTTACTTGAGCATTGATGACTCCACTGATGATGATGAAGACTTCCAGTTGCGCTCCGATGATCATGAGGACACCTAGTTGTGCTCCGATGACACTCCAGTGATCCTTTGATCATTCCATGAAGGCTAATTTGAATTGCCACCTTAGGCATTCGAATTCCTCATGCATTGTATTATTTATATGTCCATTTGTGATTAATAATCTAGTATGACCGAAGTATTGTTGCTTCTATCTGAGTTCTACTGTACCATATTATTCTGTTGCTCATTATACTGCATGCATCACTCTTCTTCTATTTTCTTGCTTAATCATAATTATTCTCTTGTGAGATACATCATCTCTTAGATCTGCTGTGAGGATTTTCACATGGTATCAGAGCATGTTGAGAGAATTGTTTATCTCCATTCTTGAGAGTTTTTTTTTGCAGGTTATTACCAAGATTTCGAGTGCAGCAGTTGCAGCAGTTTCTGCATTTTTGCAGCAATAGCAGTTGCAGTTATTCTATATTGTTTTTGCAGGTCCTCTACAGCTTCAATGTATTCATCATGAATTACTCCTCTTGATCCACTCAACTATGATGAATGGAAACCAAGAATGATAGCAGACTTGAAGATCCATGATCGTTTTTTTTGTTATTTTGAAAGAGAGTTCGAATCCCCTGAAGAGAAGATTGACTGGTTAAATAAAAGAGACATGCACTTTGCAGCAATAATGTTTTCTTTGTGTGCATACCAGAGATTCCAATTCAAATACCGTGATGGTGTTGAAATTCCAAGAGAGTTATGGACTCCAAAAGAGATATGGGCTCACCTGGATGGAAAATTTGGCAGAGAGAATGAAGGACTTGGTCCCAACCCATTCAAAAGAAAACAAAGTGATGCATTTGCTCCTCTTGATGGTCTCTCAGATCATGAACCAGTATCATCTCATATTGAAGTTGTTGACAAAGAACTTGTAGATTCTCCGCTCATGCTCAAACTTTCTTCTCTTTCTGTGCCAGCTCACACTCTAGATATTGTAGAAGGTCCTAAATCCTCTCTTGTACCAGAGTCTGTTGGTTTGCATCATGATCACATGATTATTTCAGAGGTCAAATCAGCTAATGGAGGTAATGCATTCGCTCCTCTTCAGCAAACATCTCTTTTATACTACTATATGATCATAAATTCATGATTTCAGAAGGTCATTGAAGAATATGGCCATTGCCATTCGCTTGGGATAATTTCTCATGCATCTACTGGTTTTGATCTCACCTCTCATGGTTCAAAGGAGATCTCAAGAAGCCATGATTCAAGTCTTGTATCTAATTTGGGTTCTAAGCAATTACTGCTTGGGAAAATTTCTCATGCATATGATAGTTTTGATCTCACCCCTGCTGGTTCAAAGGAGATCTCAAGAAACTGTTTTGAAAGTCTTAAATCTGATTTTGATTTCAAGCAAACATGTAATAGTTCTTTTTGGTATAATCTCACCCATGGTGGTTAGAAGGAGAAGACAAAGGACTATATGCACATTCAAAAATTTGATCCTACCTCAGCTGATTCGAATCACAGGTTCAAGGATCATTCTAATACTGTTGGATTTGTTCTCATCACATTCGATCTGAAGAGCAAGTACAAGCACATGCTTTTTGAGCATGATCCACTTCTTCCCAAGAAGAAGATTCCTCCAGACATATGACCAAGCATCACACATGCTTGAGTTTGGAGCTTTTATTTTTTATGTGTGCCTTACAGTCTATTTTTTGAGGAGGGGGTATGTTTCCCATGAAATTTTCCCACTTCCTTGGTTTATTGATTGTTATTATTCATTGTATTGGGTGACCTTTGGTCTTAGTTACCAGGGCCCAGGATGGATTAAGGGGGGGTGTTAGGATATTCCTATACTCCATCCTAGTCCCACCAGTATTTTGATCATTTACATTTTCAGTCATGCATGCACCTTTTAGGGTTTGCATGCATTTTGCATGCATCCCAGTCATCAGTCCAGCACCTAGCCCTCAGTTAGCCAACCCCCAGGAGCTTCTCATTATTCAGTTTTAGCCCTCCAGTTGCTTAATGTGCCCTTCTTCCTTGATTTTAGGGAGCAACTCGCCCTCGTTCACCTACTAGTCCAGTTATCACTCAGTTACACTCAGTTACAGTCAGTTACACTCAGTTACACTTAGTTACACTCAGTTACAGTCAGTTACAGTCAGTTACATTCAGTTACATTCAGTTACACTCAGCTACATTGCGTTACACTCAGTTACACCTACCAGAGTTAGTTTGACTGATGGTTGACAGTTACTTGAGCATTGATGACTCCACTGATGATGATGAAGACTTCCAGTTGTGCTCCGATGATCATGAGGACACCTAGTTGTGCTCCGATGACACTCCAGTGATCCTTTGATCACTCCATGAAGGCTAATTCGAATTGCCACCTTAGGCATTCGAATTCCTCATGCATTGTATTATTTATATGTCCATTTGTGATTAATAATCTAGTATGACCGAAGTATTGTTGCTTCTATCTGAGTTCTACTGTACCATATTATTCTGTTGCTCATTATATTGCATGTATCACTCTTCTTCTATTTTCTTGCTTAATCATAATTATTCTCTTATGAGATACATCATCTCTTAGATCTGCTGTGAGGATTTTCACAGGAAGGGATGGCTATTGACTGGATTTAAATAATGTAAGAATGGCTAATGAATGGGAAAGATCTAGGGATTACTGGGAACCCCTATGATTTAGTAAATCTCTGTGCACCTCTGCCCAGAACCTGCACTCGATATTCCCCCTCCATATGTCATTCAAATGATTTAAAGTTTAGAAAAGGGTTTAAACCCTTAATCGATTCTTAGTGCCTCTTTCCCAAGCCTCAAGTTAGCATGTTTACAACATACCTGTAGAGAAATGTCAACCAAAGGCGGATTGAAGAAAGAACCTGGTAATATGCTACGTGCCCTGCATTTCCAAAAGGAAGAGTAACTTGGTGTATTTTCCTATAGGAAGTCATCGTAGATAAAATGCATAATTCAGAACAATGGTGTATGCATGAGATTGAATATTTAGACTACATTAACTGAAACATGCCAAGCAGATAAAGTTTTCTTGAGTCTCATCGTTATTTTCTCTCACCTACATAAGAATTGTCAATGGGTAAGCCCAAATAGTACAATGATGAACCTTAAACAAACTCTAGACAGACATTCAAGTTGTTAATTCAACTTATGCTTGCTTACCTATAATGAATGATTTGAAGAGTAAACATAATGTATTTTGCTTATGAAATCTCCATAAGGTTTGTTCACGCCGATACTCCAGAACTTGTGTTAATAGCAATCAAATGGCAAAGTGAGATGAGATTTTGTTAACTCTTCCTCCATAAACAACTGCGTAGTTTGGATGCCGCCACTTTTTCGTCAAAGTGAAACCATCACCAATGTCTCACCTCTTCGATAGCAACCTCAGCTTAGATAGAGCATAAGCAAATAACTCAAAGGAACTAATAGAGGCAAAATTACACTCAATGAGATAACTACAATACGAATACATCTGCTTTGACAAATAAAGGTGAGGCATGGCGGCAGGTGGAGGGCGGTGCCAAGCATCAACGAACCAGCTACTCTGAATCGCCAATAAATCGATCGGACGACTGAGACGTAATAAATCATCAAATTTGGAGAGTCTTTTCCATTTGTGAAACACTTTACAACGTAAATATATTCATTAAGAAGAGGATTCGAAGACCTTACTTTAATTAAAAAGAAATAATTGTCTTTTCCTTGTCAAAAGGGTGCCCATAGAAAAGTTGCCAATGACATTAAAACAATTAAATTATTTATAAAAATGGCAAATACTAAGTATTTATTTTTAAAATTAAAAGAAAAAGAGTACACTTAAAATAAGTGCTAAGTGGATAATATATTGAATAATAATTATGCCGAAGGTGTTTCACCAACGAGAATCTTGACCATCCACGTCTGCTAGATTCCTTGCTTATGGAGCGAATGGAATCCTGCCGCGTGTTCGTCCCTCCTGCCAATAACCTGCTACCATCTGCTGGGCGTGGCTTGCTTTATAAGCAACCCTCTTGTCTCCTGTCAGGTCTTTTCACTTCCGCCCACTCTAAATCGCCAAATCGCTTCCCGTCATACAATCATTGATTTCTAACATTCCCAAATCGCCAAATCGCCTACTCTGAATCGCCAAATCAATCATACAGTCGTTGATTTGTAACATTCCCCGTAAGCTGCCTGTGTAATTAAATTTAACTTGTGCTGTCTTTGACACTCCTGGTAGGGTTTAAATCATTTCCCATACTGTGGGAAATGGCAAAGCTCCTTTATTCCACAACAATTTGTCAGATCAATAGCTTCTTCTTCCAAGTATTTCCAGTGTTATGTTTATTCAAGTGCGGAATTCATCTCAGATTCATAGAACATCAACCGTTGAAATCGACCACACCATTATCGGTTACAACAATTGACTATTATGTATGTCGAAATAATGCAGGCAAATAGTGAAACCAAGAACATTTATGTCGCCAATTAATGATATCGCTCGACATGCTGACAATCATCGAACGAACAAAGCTCTATTGCGACTACACATCGAACGAAGCTCATCGTCGACCATAAGATGCTTACCCTGCTGTCCACGTTGTTGTTGTGTCAAGAATCAACATAAAGTCGACCTGATGTACTCGACGAGTTGATATTGCATGTGTAAAAGTTCGCTGACTTCTCCACCGACAAGAAACAAATTTGGTCGAAGCATTATGATGGTTGAGTTCACGTCGACTGCTTTGGTTGCTAAATTAGCACAGATAGTCGGGTAATTATTTAAAAATATGGTCGATGTTTGTTAGACTAAGTCGTGTTTGTCGGTGAAGAGTGGTCGACTGCTTTGGCATACCCGACAGGCGATTGCACAAGTTGGTGAAGAGTGGTCGGCAGATTCTTGTCGAATATTGAGTGATTATGCTGATGAAAGATGTTATGGCCGACATAACATATTCTTTAAACGGTCAATTTGTCTCATTAGTGGCCAGGTCGGCTTCACGTTCAGGTCAACAAAAGCATGCATAAGTTTATCAACGCTTTTCATTCGAGAAAAACAAATGTCAGCAAGATTCCTCGCTCATAGAGAGAATGGAAAACTGCCACATGTTTTGCGATTGTTCGTCAATTTAAGTTTCTCTTCATCGAGGTTTCCTGTCACTTCGTCGCATAGTATATGTTAAAGTTGAGTTTGGTCGACTTTTAAAAATGGTCGGTAGAGTGTTTTCATCCTCGTCTCGATAATATATGGTTCATGAGAATTGTCAAATTTGGTCAAGTATAACTGATGTACGTGGTTGACCACTTTCGTCGATCCTCAAGTTTGGTCGACTCCACTACAAAGTGACTTTATCTATATTGTATTTGGTCGACCACTCCGGCTCAATACTTATTTTTGGTCGAATTGTAAAATATGATCAATGGCTATGAAGGGCATGTAATCAAGATGACTAATTCAGTCGCATTTGATGTGCATCTTACGCATTAATTGCTCGAGTCCACTACAAAGTGACTTTATCTATATTGATTTTATCTAGCGACCATTTTTCAAATTCGACCATACTCAACTTTACCATATACTATGCCACATGTATCGACGAAAACTCTCTTCTGGCCACATATTCTCAAATAAAATAACTTATCACTTGACCAAATAGCATATAATTATTTTTATCGACCATATGATGTATAGACTCAAACTATATGTCGTGACAATGTTACATCGACCATATTTTTCAATAATTACCCGACTATTTTTAGAGACTCGACCAATTAATGTGTAAGATGCACATTAGATGCGACTGAATTAGTGATCTTGATTACATGCCCTTCATAGCCATTGATCATATTTTACTCGTCGAATGTCGACCACATGTGTAACTCGTTGGAGATCGATATTATAGATTCCGACCAAAATCCACGGAAAAGTCCAAAACTTAGAATAAATAGAAAACTCCCATATTTAATAATTATTTTTATATATTTTTGTCAAAATTCTCATTCTATAATATATCATTTTTCATACAACTTGCTTCCTATTATTTCATTATAGATAATAGTTACCCCTACTTAGTAAACAATACATTCACATTTTTTATTATTTATTATGGATTACATGCCATCAGAAGTTTAATAAAATTAAATAATCACTTAATTTAAAAAATATATACAGATAGATTTAACTTCAATATTTTAACATAAATGAATATGATTCTAAGTATTAATACAACCTATTTTGTTGGAAAAATAAAAAATAAATTTTATATCAACCATATGCGTCGACAATACCAAGGATTTCAAGATGGAAGTTTCCAAGTCGCAAGGCGTACAAATCGGAATCACCATATTCATCATAATCGATAGCTTAGCCATACCCGACAAGATCAGACAAAAGATAGTACGTGACAACTTTCCAACATAAATGCAAATCATCCACTTAATGACGCACGGATAACCTTCCAATCAAAATTAACTCCGTTGTTAAATCACTCTTTATTACACCCATCTACTTTACAGTCAAATGTGCCTATCTCGTCTTCTTGCAATCGCCTGTCAGCTATGCCAAATCAAGCGAACACTCTTCACCGACTTGTACAGTTGCCTGTCGAGCATGCCAAAACAATCTAAAAGTCGACCAGACTCAACTTTAACATATACTATGCCAAATGTATTAATCAAAACTCTCTTTTGGTCGCATATTGTTTCGACCCGTTTCTAGATTTGACGAATTTCATCTCCTGGATGTGAGCACCCAAAATGTAACTTAAAGTTGCACAGAGGCCAAATTGGCATAACCACAAAACTACTTTACATTGTATTATGACCTATACAACCAGAAACGGAAAAAATGCATATAAAAAAGTTATTTGTCAACATCCACTTTGTAGAGAACTTCAAACTTCATGATCGCAGTATATATGATCCAAAATCAGGTAAAATCAGGTCGATCAAATCTGTAACTCATCGAAGGTCAACCACACGTGTAACTCGTCGAAAACCCACGAAAATTTATATCAACCCTATGCATCGACAATATGAAGGCTTTCGAGATGGAAGTTTCCAAGTCGCCATGCATACAAGTCGAAATCACCATATTAATCAAAATCGACAACTTAGCCATAACCGACATGATCAGATAAAAGATAGAAAGCGACAACCTTCCAACATAAATGAAAAACATCCACTTAATGAGGCACGGATATCCTGTCAATCAAAATTAACTCCGTCATTAAATCACTCTTTATTACACCCATGTAGTTTACAGTCACACATGTCGAGCTCGTCTTCTTTAAATCCCGAAGTCGAGGATTCCTCGATACTCTTCTACAAGAACTGGAAAACCAGACTTAAGAAATACTAGAAAACGTCTGCGATCTTTATAATTGCATAGAAACCATGGCACCCAAGAGGGTTCAGACAACCACTCGTTCAGTCACAGCTAAAGTCCGTGAGTTAGAGATAGCCCAAACACCGTTGCAAACCCGCTTGCAGTAGGTTTGAAATGCTAAGGTACATGAGTCACATTGGTGAAGAACATGGAGAGACATTATAATTTGGGGAAAAGATTCAAAAGGCCAATGGAGAGAAGAAGCTATAAAATTGCGGGTTGCTACAGTTCTGAATTACATGCAAGCACCTCTGCTTGAATCATTTGGCGGACTCAAGGATATTATTGCTCAATTCATAGTTAGCAGATATCATAATGGAAAATTTTATTTTGATACCTCGGTTGAGATAAATGATGCACTTATTTACAAGATTACAGGATTGTCAAATACAGGCGAAGACGTACCCGTCCGACACAGGCTAGAGTTGATTGAAGAATTTACAGAGCACCTGAATGGAAAAAATTCTCGAGGGTTAGTGATAAGTAACATGAAATATGAAAATTATAAGATAGCTGCTCGAATCGTTTCGATCGCTTTATCAACTTCGGGTCGCGGTTTGGATCTAAAAATTGAAATGCTAGAGGCAGTACTGAACATGGCAGTAAGTGGCAAACAATACAACTGGGCAAACTACTTAGACGACATTATCCATACGGTATGATCCGAATGTCAAAATGATAAAGCGAGCATTCGGTACCCATCTCTAATTATCTGGATTGCCATGACGCATCTCAGACCAGAAGGAAATAAAGACTTTGTTCTAGAAAGACCCATGTTAATGCATAACTTCAAGTCTTTTACATTTGGGGGAAATCGTTTAGGCCCCTTAACTGTAAAAATTTGGCTAGAATTCTGGTTTCAAAAGCTAAAAACTGTATCCACCAAATGGAGAGTACCTCAAAATGTTCGACGAAGTCTGCCTCCGTCGTCACACATCCAACTTGACCTGGATCACACCAAGGTCTGGCACCTGCAAGGCATAGGTGGCGCCGCAAGAGCTCTCGAATTTTACCCTTCCGTCGAATAAATATTCAATGAGCTCAGCAGACAAAGTAATACAATACTGACAATTCCTGCTAAGGCTCGAGAGGTCAGCATCCCCATAGTTGAACCTCTAACAGATCCATAAAAAGAGGAAGAGTATGAAGGCCGCTTATATATGCACACCTTTGTACATGAACCTCAACCTACAGTCGCACAACAACCTCTAGCACTTACTCTTACACCACATGAAGACCCTCCGGATACAGACGAACATACAGATGAACAAAGTCACTCCGACAACCCAGAATATGCTTTGACGAGTGACAACATTCAACAGCTAGCCGACGAGTTAACAAAAGCTCGAAAAAGCATGAAATATACAATTGCATGGCAAGGGAAAAAGAAAAATGATCATACAGGAGCCGACTGAGGAAGACGAGGTAGAACTGTTCGACAGTGCAACACAAATTATCGAGAATGCAGTTAAAAATAAAGTACTAGTCGACGAGGAGTTTAAGAGATTTTTGGAAGCTAAGGAAGCTCGTAGCTGACCAGAACCTAAAAAGAAAGTTCATCTTATGATCGAGGATTCTATCGACTTGACTTTAAGTTCACCCCCAATGTCTCCGACTATTGTGACGGAAGACACTATTTTCGCTACACCTGTAAGTACTCCACTTGCACCTTTAGCATTAACTCAGTTTTCAAATGTTGTACAATCTCTTCCTCTCCCTCTTCGTCAAACATTTCAAACTGAACAGGACATAACGCAGTTCATATCCAATCTTCCCAATATGTTCCCACAATGGCAAGAATTAGTGACAAAGAAACCTATCTTCATCGACAATAACCCATCGACTGATTTGGCCCCTCTTGGAGATGACCCAACTAAATTATTGAACCCTCCGACTACTTCAGCACCATAAGAAATTGGTATGCATCATAGACATCTTAAGCATAATATGGACACCACCAGTCTCATTTCTTGCGAGGAAACTTCACAGTTTATCCCTTTTCGAGTGAACCCGTCGGTGTAAGCCCATTCACCTCCTCGACCGGTCGTCAATCCACCAGAACAGCCCCCAGACCTTGAAGTTCTAAATTCAGTCGAACCATTGATACCAGAAGTGTTGTCACTTGTCGCCAGACCAGAACTGTCTGGCAGCTCCCTTTCCAACCCTGCTCCCCAAGTCAAAGACACAATAGATATTAATGTGTCGTTCCCTAACCCTGCTAACGGAACCACTACTCCATCTCAAGTAATTCAATAACAAGAAGTACCAGCTCAAGAAATCTTCGAAGCAACAGCAAAACCAGTAGCAGAAATCACTGAAGCAACCATGGAACTAGAAGCCGAACTAGCAGCACAAATCACTGAAGCAGCCACAGAACAAGGACAAGAAGACAATCAACCAATGGCCGCAGAAGCACTCCCGAGAAATATAGCAGCCGTACCAAGTAGCTCAATACAAGCAGAACAAAACATTGACGAAGCACAAGTGGAAACACAAGTCTCACGCGAAGCAGCCGAGACACACAAAAATCCTCCACAATCTCAATGGAAGTCCAAGAAAAAGCAGTGTCAAGACAAATGACGCTAAAATAGAGAGTTGCAACAGCAGCAACAGCATCTGGATCATATCTCTTAGCTGGTTCGATTATCTGTACATCTCGACCAATTCGACCCCATCTCGACATACAAGCCACAAGAAGCAACACAAACAGAGCTCGACTTACTGGCTGATGCAATTAGTCGAGAGCAACGACACAGACGACTAGAAACCGAAGATTGCATACACGGATTACAACAGGAGCAAAATGTATTTTTGGATAAGTGTCAGGACTTAGCGCAAGAAGTTGTTTCTCTTCCAGCCAGCTTCGACACAACTATCACACTTGGTAAAGCTCTTCAGTTATTCCAAACAGTCGTGTCGAGATTGCGAGTAGAACTCATCAGGGACTGACAGGAACAGGCCACAATAATAACATCCCTGATGTCGGCACAATATGAAGCATTTAATTCAGCATATGATCAGCTCAACCAATATAATGACCAAGCAGCTACTGTCATTGATGTTCTTAGAAACTGGTACAAACACTATGGCAATGTATTCATAGAAATGCGGAACACAAGTGGATTAATTGAGAAACTTCAACAACAACACCGAGTAGCTGACAACACCATGAGCAGAGCCATCGAAGATCAAATTCTGATAGAAAATAAAAAAAACTGGAGAAATTAGTAAAAAGCGAAGAGCAATGGTTGAGCCAAGCCTGAAACAACCTCTTCAAAGTGGAACAACTTCAACCACATCTCCAAACACTGCTTACATATTCCAATGAGAAAATTGACCTATTTGGTGCAGACTTAATTCATCTGCAGAACAAGACAACAGAGGAAAAGATGACTGAGTTATCAAGTCTGACAACACTTACGATTGACATCCAAAACTCATTGCGCCATTGGGAAAACTTTCACCACCATCTATCTATCTCGGCTGAAACAATTGTTCAGGTCTGTGCACAACAAGAAGCAACAGCCAGTTCCAGTCATAAATAAACAGTACCAGCTACATCTATCAATTTTGCACAGTCATCCATCTTTTGTTCAGTTATTTCACATTTCCTTCTTTCTTCGACAAAAATAACCTATCGACTAGGCCCATCAGCCGAAAATTTGCAATGTAAGTTGACAAGCTCTGTGAAGCAGTCAAGATATGTCGGTCGGTTAAGTCGACAAGCTCTGTGAAGCAGTCGAGATATGTTGGTCGGTTAAGTCGACAAGCTCTGTGAAGCAGTCGCGATATGTCGGTCGGTTAAGTCGACAAGCTCTGTGAAGCAGTGCAGATATGTCGGTCGGTTAAGTCGACAAGCTCTGTGGACCAGTCGGGATATGTTGTATGCTTTCTTTTTTAATATTTTATGGCAAATCAAATTGAGTATTTACTTCACGTACTTGAACTGGTTATCGCAGTTTTTACTCGCTCGCTACTTTTGCTATAAAATCAATCAACTCGGATTAAATACATATTTGAAAGTTATATGTTGATGTTGATAAAATATTGAATAGGGCTACTCTTATTTGATGAATGATATTTGCATATCTACTTGCTATATCTATTTGCAATTTGGTGCTACACTTAGTTGATACTTTATGCGTCAATGAATTATTTGCGCTTGGATTATGTTGTGCATTTTCATTAATCGAATGACATTTATTCCTTAATGTATATTTGCGTTCAATTATTTAATTCAAGTACTGTCTCTGCTTATGTTTTTCGTCCTTCTACCTTTCCTCTTCTCATAGCGACGTTCATTTTTGTCCCTTAAGGGGCGAATGCTAGTAATAAAAGGTATAAAGGATAAAGTGAAAAATAGATATTTCAAAAATGTTAAAAGAGTATTAATAATATTAAAAATAAAAATCTGTTCTTAAAAACTTTTGTGTGATATTATTAAAAATGGAAAGGATTATTTAAAGCAAAGTTGTTAAGAGTGCTATTATTTTGAGTGACACGATAAATCACATTATATTGATGTGTTTGATTAATTTTGATTCTTATGATAAGCACAAAGTAAACAATAAAATTCATAAAAAAATAATATGAAACAAATGAGTTATTATTGAGAGTTAATAATTATATTATCATATCCAAATTCAATGTTACATCCATGTTTAATAAAGATATTCATTGTTATAATTCTAAGTTTACCTCTGATAAAAATATTGGGTACTTTTATCTTAAACATGAAGAAAAAGTATTTTTCATCTTCCTAAAAAAAAACACCGCAGGATGTTACAATGAATTTATGTTCAATAGTACCCTTATTAGAAGGCCCGAAAGACATATAAGAAGTGATCCTTCAAGATAGTTAGAAGTCAATACAAATATGAAAGATTAACAAAAAGAATATGACATGGTTATCACTGAAAAAGATGAATATTTTTCTCACCTAAAAAATCATAAACAAAAACTACTTGAAAAATTCAAGAAGTCAAAAGATAAGAAGTTGTGCATTTAGAAGTTGGAATAAAAGAATCAAGATCTCAAGAATAAATTATTAGAAAAATATGAAAAAGGCCCTAACATAAGAAACCTTAATCAATGGTTGCTTTAACAAATCAAAATATTAAAAGATGAGAATACGGAAAATCAAGACCTTAAGGATAAATTCCATAAGCCAAAGAATGATGAAGATATTTCACGCTTAAGGGTTTATAATCAAAGCTTACTTGTTGACAAGGAAACAATGATCGATCCAATTCAATCAAGAAAATAATCAAATATAAAAATTGAGACGTCAGAGGAAGAAATCAAATACAGATCCAATCGAAATCTTATCAACCAATAAATCACCAAAAGTATTAAAAGATGAAGGTTCTGAAAGTATGACACGAGAGACAAGGATTGCTTATCGTCATCCTAATTATAAAGGTAATCAAATAACTAACCAAAGATAAAATCAATACGCAAAGCTATAAAAAGTCAAGTGTGGAATGTTATCATTTTCCAAATCATAGAAGTTGTCACCATAACGTTTTACAGAAAATTGAATTACAGTGGTCTAATCCATTCACAATGAGACAATTCTACTCAATGCTTCAAAATGATATTATCTTGTATGGTTAGCTATCACAACAACAAAAGCATAGGATCATGATGAGGCATTATGAGCTCAAACAAGAGATTAGTCTTTTTTATAAATATGAGTTGAGGACAAAACATTTCTAAAAAAGAAGGCAATGTAATGAACATTAATAATAACAATAAACAATAATTATTAACTTGACACATTCCCATTCAACAATGCAACAATGTGTATATATATTATCATAAAGGATATTGTAAATCATATCTATCTATCTATTATTCACTTATTAAATATTTCGTTATTTATGGATTTTAACCTATTATCCTTTTTCTACTGGATATTTAGTAAATAATAATAATAATAAAACAATTAAAATGAAGTGACACATGAGTTAAAGGACATAACCATTTAACCAAGTGACCAATCTATGAATATATATATATACCATCACAGAGGATATTGCAAATCATATCTATCTATCTATTTATTATTCAATTATTAAATATTTTATAACATCCTTATTCTTTTTATATTGAATATTTAATAAATGAAATATATATATATATATATATATATATATATATATATTTTTTTTTTCCTTGGAAAAAGTCAGTAATTTTATTTCATAAATGAACAAAATTACATTCAGCACATGTAAAAGAATCACTAAGATCCCTACATTATCACATTTATCTGTCCCATATCAACATCATAACAGATGTCCCATAAATCATACATGTCTGTCCAAGCAGCCCACTAAAATCCTAACAGATTTCAATGAATTTGCTGTTCTACAAAAACAGTGTAAACGACTGCCTACAGCCCACTAATATCCAAAATTGTTCATCAATGATGTCCATCGCTGGTTGCCTTCGCAGCTATGGTCCCGGACTTACCTGAATCCCCTCGCATATCTCCAGTATCTGTGTTAACAGACCACATATTTCCATATATTAAAGAATGAATCTCTGATATCCCTCACCTTTCGTCTGTGTTTGTTTTGCATCTAACCCTGTCGTGACAGAAAACCCCTCACTTGCCTGTCAGAGCTATGGCTCAAGCAGTGCCGCGTTCTCTTCATGGAAAGGTCGATGGTAATAGCTATTTGTGCCCACAGGTGTGTGAGTAGTGATCTTCCAAGTGCCATATGGATAGTGCTGTTGCGTCGCTACCTTGGAGAGCATATCAGCAATCTCATTTCTCTCCCTGTAGACATGTGTAAATGAGATATGAGAAAAAGACTGCTTTAACAGGATCACCTCCTCCAGGATTGGTAAGAGTATCATCACATTGCAGTGTGTGATCTCTTTAGCCCAGTTTATAACGATCATAGAGTCGCCATAAACCTGTAGAGACAGACATCCTTGTTCAAGGGCGAATAGCATCAGCAGCCTGAGGGACATGAGTTCAGCGTAATTATTAGATCCCCTCCCCAATCCAGCCACCAGATGAAAGTATAGTGACTCAGATTTGTATAGTACTCCCCCCCCACCACATTCCGATTGATGGTCTATTGATGCACCATCAAAATAAGCCCATGGCATGGATTTGTCAATCATCTCCACACACACTGGTCGCGATCGAACCACAGGGGCAGGTGCCTTGAAGTGTAGGGTAATAGCCACGATTTGTGCCACTACACTCGCCATAGGAGCCCTGCAATCTTGAAAAATAATCATATTCCTGGTAATCCAGATGCCCCAGGCATATATGCAAGGGAAAGCCCTTATGTTAGATGTCTTATGTGATATCCACCACTGTTGGAATGCCTCATGTGTACTCACACCCTGCCACCCCACATTGATTTCCAATAATCTGCAGGCATCAGCCCAAACATCCTGAGAATACCTGCAATGTACAAAGAGATGTGAGCTAGTCTCTTCAGCTTCCCTACAAAGTGGACAGAACCCCGGCCCCTGTAGGAATCGTCTTTGTAGAATGTCCCAGGTTGGTGCTCGTTGTTCCAGAATTGCCCAGAAGAGTAGTTTTGTTTTACCTGGACACTTTAGCTTCCACAGATGTTTCCACCACCACACCAATCCCCTGTTATGTACGTTCACATTCAGCTGTATATATCCAAACTTAGGGGAGTATTTGCCAGAAGGATGAAAGCCCCAAATCAATTCATCAGTCCTATTTGTCAGTCGTATAGAAGATAGTCTTAATTGCCGAAGATAATCCTCCCAAGCCCCATGCAATTCACCAGGGATCTCCAGTCTATGTGCAGTGATCCATCCCTGATGCCAATGTGTAGATGTTCTCAAATCCGCGATATCAGCCAAAAAATGACAGCCCCTTTCTGCCAGAATATTCCTCAAATCCACATGTAGAACATGGCCACCCCTACATCCAACCCATGGGTCCAGTCCTAAACGAATATGTCTCCCATTTCCAACCCGCCACACTAAGCCAGATCCAACCAAATGGAAATTCTGCACCACTGCTTTCCAAACCACAGAGCAATTTGCCCTCATCTTATTGCCCAGCCGGATCCATTCAAGTAGAGTAAGTGGGGCAATATACTTATGATAGACCACTCTAGTCCAGAGGCTCTGTGTGTGAATAAGTCGCCACGACACCTTGGCCCCTAAGGCGGTTGCGAACAGAAATATATTCTTTAACCCCCATCCTCCCAGTGCTTTTGGGACCGCAAGTTTTTCCCATCTGACCCACACCAATGCTCGTTTGTCACACTTACCCTTCCAAAGAAAAGCAAAACACAATCGTCGAATCTGTTCCAATACTCCTTTGGGGATCCAAGCTAGAGACATCCAAAACACCGGGATGGCTTCCAAAACAGATTTAATCAGAACCAGCCTACCAGCCCGTGAGAGCCATTTATGACTCCATCCAAGTAGTCGCTGTTCTAATTTAGCTAATAACCAGTACCAATCGGCCTTCTGATATGCATTTGGTTTCAGGTGAAAGCCAAGGTACTTTAAGCCATCGTCGATATCCAAAGTCCTGTAAGGTAGTCTAAGTGCCAAATAGTGAATCTCCTGCTCGGTTAATTGCGAACAAGTGATTGATGACTTGTCAATGTTTACTAACATACCCGCAGCTATTTGCACTAAATTGAGACCTTCAACCACCTTATCAATATCCTGTCGGGTGCCATCACAAAAAATCAGAATGTCATCAACAAATAGAAGATGAGAGATATACAGTACCTGAGAAATGGATATTCCACGAAAGGAGCCATCAGCTTTTGCTTTCAGTATAAAGCGACTGAGGCCTTCAGCAACAAGGAGGAACAACAGCGGAGAAAGTGGGCATCCCTGTCTAAGGCCCCTACCCGCATGGAAGAATGGACTCGCAGATCCATTGATCAAAACAGCAAAGCTCACCGTAGTGATGCAGGCCATAATCCATCGGATAAATTCATAACAGAAACCCAGGTGTGTAAGGAGCATCCGGAGATAGAGCCAACTAACTCTGTCAAATGCTTTTGAAAGATCAATCTTGATCACAGCACCCTTCTGTTTCTGCACTTTCAGAGTGTGTAATCCTTCCTGGGCCACACCGATGGCCTCATGAATTTGTAGACCTTCCAAGAAGCCAAATTGTTCACAAGAGATATGCTGAGACAGAATGTTCTTGAGTCTCCTCGCCATAACCTTAGCGATGATTTTATAGATACAATTGCAGAGAGAGATAGGTCTGAATTCATCAAAGTTTTCGGGCTTGTCCGGTTTTGGTATCAGAGCAATAAAAGTCGAATTAAATGGACCATGTACAAACCCAGCCTTCCGCGATTCTTCCACCACAGTCAATAATTCCTCCCCGAAGAGGTCATAGAAACCCAAGAAGAATTCGATAGGCCAGCCATCTGGCCCAGGGCTTTTATCTTTCTGAAAGGAATGCATTACCTGCAACATCTCATTCGGCAACACCTCCTCCATTAGCAAGCGATTTTCTTCCTCCCCCACAAAACGTGGGAAAAGCTGAGTCACACGAATTACCTCAGCAATAGAGACCCCAGGTTGTGCAGTGAATAATTCCCCAAAGTGTCTAACACCCATCTCTGCTAATCCATCAAAACTGGAGACCCGTTCCCCTTCAGCAGAAGATAGTTCCCAGATAGAGTTAGTCGATTTTCTCCCTTTTGCATATGCTTGAAAAAATTTGGTGTTCTCATCACCGCACTGTAGCCATATCGCCCTACTTTTCATCCTCCACATCTCTTCTCTCTCACACAGTATCTCATTTCTGCGTTTCTCCCATTCCATCAGCTCACCTTTCTGCTGATCATCCATAAAGCCCATGCCCGGGCAGTGAATCAGTTTATCTATATTCAACTCAGCAGTCTTCAGATTCTGCTCATCACGATCCCGTTTCTCATGTGCCCAAAGGATAGTGGCCACCTTGATGCGCTGTAGATTATGCTGAAAGTGTGCACCTGCATTCTCTAAAGAATCTATAGGTCGATGAGCCCACAGATTCTGAACCATGTTAAGATAATCCTGCTCCTTCAGCCAGCTAGGATTGAATTTGAAGGGACTAGGGGGTTTCTTACTTCTGCCTCTTAACTCCAGAAATATGGGGCAGTGATCAGATACCCCCCCCGACCCTACCCACTGTCGGACAACATCAACCCCCAGTACTAATACATCAGCCACCAAAAACCTATCCAGTCTCTTAGCTACCCTATGGTCCCCAGCACGCTTATTACACCAAGTAGGAGTTAACTTAGTAGGTTGTATGTCAAGTAGATCCTTCCTGGCAAAGGCTTGAATGAAAAAATCTGCCAATGTATCCGGTGCAGCCCGAGGCCCCCACACTTCAGAAGACCCTAGCGAGAGATTTAAATCCCCTCCCAGAATCACATCCCTGCCATAAAAAATATTCATACTTAATATGGAATCCCAGTAGCCAACCCTATTAGCATATGGCCCGTAGATATTGAGGACCGTGATCAATCTACCAATCTCAGCATCCCAAACTTCCAAACCGATACCAGAAGGGATACCCCATGAACAGTCACATCTACAGCTCTTCATCTTCCACCCCGAGGCCAGCCCTCCAGAACGCCCCCGGGCATCCACTCCTACGAACTTCCATCCAGGAAGCAAAGATTCTAAAGTCCGAACAACATCCACACAGTCACCCAATGTTTCCTGCAACAGTAATATATCAGGTTGATCTAAGTCCACCAACCTCCTAAGAGACGATTTTTTAATGGGACTCGCCAACCCGCGACAGTTAAAGGACATAATTGTCATTAGAGACCCCCATCCAGGGCTTTCTCTGCTCTAAGTGCCCACTCAATGGAAGATTGTGTGCCCATCACTAAGTCAACCTTTGCCCGATCCTGTGCCTTAGATAAAAGGGATTTTCGTCCCCGTCCCTTACCCCCAGTGCTAAGAGCCAAATCAGGAAGTCCCCTCCCCCCCGATCCGTCAGCAGCAATCTCCCTATTTCTAAGAGCGTAGCGGATGCTACGTCCCACCGAACAGCTGGAATGTTTCGTGGAAACCATGGATGGAGTGGATGTATAGTCCGCATCAGACATCAAACAAGTAGCAACAGGACTATGTAAAGCGGTGCCAGCGAGTGGAGGAGGCCCATGACTACCACCCCCCACATCATCAGAGACAATTAAAATAGAATCAACAGGAGAAATAAAGTGAGACATACCCTGGGGATTCGCATCAGATCCCCCTCGTAAGATGGACGTCTCCCTCAGATTGCTGGTGTAGGCCCGAGTCAAAGAGGCATCTGTAATAGTGGCCCCCACCTCCTTCGAATCAGTAGATCCAATAGTGGATGCAACGATCACTGTTGGAGGCAAAGGTTCCCCATCACCAGGAATCCCACGAACAGATGATACCCCTGTATCAGAGTGCTCTCTACGAGCAAGTGCTGGCCCACGTCCATCAACCCTCACCTACTGAGGAATTACCTTCAACAAAGGATCAGCACGATCAGCATCTCCTGCCCCGGCCATTGGCTTACAGCCCCGAAACGTTAAGGGACAGCTGGCTACCAAATGTCCATGATCGTGGCAGCGGTGGCATCGAAACGACACCCCCCACATAATCCAGAAGTTGGACAAAATCCCCATCCTTGGATTGAATGTTAATTTCAGCAGAGAGCCCCTGCCGAAGGTCGATTTTAACCAGTATCTTAGCCACCGTATAAATTCCAGTCTCATGGTGGGAGTAATCCGAACATACATAATCACCAAGAAAATTGCCAATCTCTGCAAACCGAGTTTCGTTCCAAAGATGCATGGGGAATCCAGGGAGCTTCACCCACAGCGGTTCTGCATCTATTTTCTCCGATTTAGAATCGAAAAAGGGAGTCCAGCTTTTTAGTATGATAGGGACGCCCATCATCGACCAATGTTGTCGCAAGACTTTATCAACCTCCCCCTGGTTCGGTAAAATAAAAGAGAACCATCCCTTCGTCAGCACCCGAATCTCAGGAGCAGAAGACACCAAGTCCTTCCACTTCTCAGCCGCCCAACGCTGAAGGAAACCATGTCCAATTCTTCTACCCCGAACATGTCCAACCACTGCGGTGTGTGTGAAATCCTCCGCCTCATCCATGGTAACATCCACCCCCAACACCAATTTATCCCGTCTCTTTCGATCTTTAACCCGCTTTGCAGACTTCGCAGGAACCCTGGATCGATGAATAGTCTCCCCGACAGGATTAGATAAATCAGGTGGATGTCTACTCCAATCCCGAGCTACCTCAGGCCCAGAAAATTCCGCTGGCCCCCCACCATTCATGGAGAGTCCAGTCAGAGCCCCAGCTCCATCTGACAACGCAGTGTCTGATCCAGCAGCAGCATGCCCACAGACAGGTATCCCAGCAGAGGTGTAAGCCGAATCCGCCATCTCCCCAACCCAGCCTTGCCTTCAGTACCGCCGGTTCACCAGTCCCAGGCTCCAAAATCAGAGAAAATCAGCAATCCCAGGCCCCAGACCAGCATCATCATCTCAGAACATTTCTCAGAAAAATCAAGAATCCATAAAGATCGGCCCCCATGCCACAAAACACAGCATCTAACAACACCACGATCTCCTCCAAAGATGATTCAAACCCCAGCGTTCTTCCACCATCAATCCCCAGCAATCCAGATGGCCCCAAAAACCCAGAACACTGTCCAAGTGATATCAAAGTGGCCCCTGCATCAAGATTCGCAGGATGTATAATGGCAACGTGATCCAATCCAGTAGAAGGAATAGAGTCTGCAACTCCACCATATCCCAATACAGGAAGTCAGTGATCGCCCAACGTCTGAGATCAGTAAAAATGGAGTTCCCTGCCAACAAAGGTGTCCACAACCAATCTGAAAATCGCGCAGCACCTCCAAGAAATGCCCCACAAGCCACTCGCGCACATGGTATTCCTCCAAGCCCGATGCAAGAAGAGCGTGCTCAGTACTCAGTCATGCCCACACAGCCGTTCTGTCAATGCTTGTAGGATTCTTGAAGTTCTTGGAGCTCCCGTCTCACAGTTCATTCCTCTCCAAGAAACCGCCTCACCACTCAAATGAAATATATTTATATTATGAAAAAGAACTTTATTCCTTTAAAACTTGAGAGTACCTAAATCCTAAATATTCAATAAATAAAATTATTTACATTATGAAAAAGAACTTTATTCGTTTAAAACTTAAGAGTACCTAAATCCTAATATCCCTCTCATTTTATTTATATTATGAAAAAGAACTTTATTCGTTTCAAACTTAAGAGTACTTAAATCCTAGTATCCCTCTCCTATTGAAATGCACCAACAATGTGGATTACCTTAGACCTTGAATTCTAATAAATATGAATTACCTTAAACCTTGAACTCCACTAACTAAAAAAATCTTATATAATGTAAAGTATAAGGTCCCCTGAGCCACTTGCAAGCTTTAAAGATGTTCTTAAAGCAAAGGATAGGAAGGAGTGAACCAATCACACTATAAAAACACTTTGAACATATGAGAAATGTTTAAATACTATACATAAGATTAAAAATGAAAATCTTCAATGAACATAATTGGGTTGAGAAATAGTTAAAACGATAAAGGAAGATTGTGCTCTATAATGCCATCACTTTGACATTTGAATATATTACAAAATTGGTCGAATCTCTTTATAGAATTTTGATTGTCATAAAAAGTTAAGTTATTCAACCTTATTCGTTAATGTTATATGCATGGGTTTTGAATATATATTTTATATTTTGGTTTAATGGATGAATCATACACTTTCACTTCTTTATTTAACTTATATGTATTTTTTTCAATTATATCCACCATGGAACCTTGATTTGTTTTTAAGGAAAAATTCCAATATCTATCATCATGGAAGGTGGATAAAAATGGCATTTATATGGTGGTGGGATCCTTGTTGTTCCCATTAATGCAGCCAATGACTTGTGATTCTCTAATATACAGTTGAAGTGAAATCATGTGTAGGTAATCCCCTTGGCAAGTCAAAGGAGGAGATTGTTAATGTGTAAAATAATGGGATTGGTTTGTTTTTGTTTGGTGGGTTATGTTTCAATATTTATCATCATGGAAGGTGGGTAGACATGGCAAATAGGATGTTTTTTGTTTGCATGAATGTAGACAATGACATGTGGATCTTTTTATACATAGTTGGTGTGCAATCATGTGTAGACAATTTCATTGGTATGGAGGAGGTGGAGATTATTAATGTGTAAAGAAATGGGGACATGTCATTCATAATTGGTGTGCAATCATGTGTAGGTAATTTTATTGGTATAAAGAAGGTGAAAGATTATTAATGTGTAAAGAAATGGGGACATGTTATTGTAATAGGAAAGTGTGCAATTATTATAAATATGAATAGATGACAACTATATTTAAAGATAAGTTATTAAGATTATATGAAACATTAATTATTAAAGTGAGAAAACTTGTTTTAATGTTTTTTTTAATATTTATTTCTTAACAACTTTATTACTTAAATGTACCTTTTATTTCTTCTAAAAAAATATATTAATGTAATATTTTTTTAATCTACTATTAAATATTATGAATTTAAATTATTACTTAATACGTTGATACGATTGCATCAATGTGTTACATCCTCCCAATCATGGCCCCTGTGTAATATGTGGATTTGCACTAGCCTTTTTTTGAACAATTGACTTCCACCATTTTTAAGTCTTCACTTCGATTTGAACAATTGGCCTCCACCATTTTTATGTCTTGAGTTCGATTCACATATTAATTGTATGATTTCTTTTATTATTGTTTTCTTGGTTTCATTTTCACCATTTTCAAAAAACAATATCCAATCACATAACCCTTAATGGTAAAGATTTAAATTAATGTTTTTCAAAATTAAAATAAATGTTTTATTTATTTTTGAAAAACCAAAAATGTTGTTTCTACATTAACATGGTTTCAATTCAATTCAACATGGATGGCCATGAAATTGATCGAAAGAACACATTGTTGTAAGTTTTTATATTTATTTAGATTTAGATCACTTTGTTACCACTAAATCCTAATTGATAAATAGTTTTATTTTTATTTATTATTATTATTTATTTTAATTTATTTTTTAATAATGGTAATATTTTAGAATTTTAAAAATAAAATTAATAAACTTAATAATACAAAATGTCACACTTTAGGGTTAAGAGTAAATAGCAAAGATTGGTTGTAGGTTGGGTGGTTGGGAGGAAAGATTGTTACCCTCCCCACCCAGGTTCAATTCTTGTAAGTGACATGATGCTCTTGTTGAGCCCTATTGTAATGATTGTATTTCAAGCTTTCCTTGATTCTTCGGAATAGCAGGAAAGTGATTTTTCCGTTGGAAAAAAAAAAGAAAGAGTAAATAGCAAAATTGCTTTTGTTGAGGAGAGGCACTTCCATTTTAATATATAAAACTAAAACACAAAGTAATTTTGTTAAGGTTGATGGAGTCATGTAATAGTAATGAAGATTGTAGCTTGCCAAGTCATATAGCAATGATTAATTCTCCAAAATATATTGTAAAGTGCAGATCATGGGTGATTTTCATGGAAGAGTACCCCTTAGCTTAATAAAGTTCTTATCACATAAGAGTACAACCTATTGTGGTAACTTATTTAAACAAAAGTATTTGTTGAATAATTTGCCCCTCATTGATCCAAAATGGATCTACATAAGTATCATACAAATTTATTGATGCTCTACATTAAGGATATTATGATTTGGGAATTTTTGAGATGGTCTTGATTTTGTCAAATTTTGGGATATCAACTTTCAACATGTCAACATGTTTTAGGTCCTAAATAGTATTTTTTGGCCCTGAGATAGGTTAGGTTTCCATAAGGGTTCCTAAGACTTGATGGAAATTGTTCTTCTCATAGAGATCTTTCCAATGAGCTATTGTGTGCCTAAAATAGAGTTTGTATGAGAAAGTTTGAGCCCTAAAAAGGTAATGGTTTACGTAATCCTTACATGTCCAAGCTATGGCGACCATATCAGGTCACCATGAATAAAAAGTGAGGAGTTACTAATATGTATGAATCCACTAGATACTTCTAGAAACATCATGGAGGTTCTAATTGGGTTTAAAAATCCTAACCCTAACCTTAACCCTAATTTTAGCTATACAAAAGCTATCAGAGGGAGAGAAGAGGGTTCACTTTTTCACTAAGTCACCGACTGTTGTATAGGATATGTAGGAGTGTGGAGGAGATATTATAGATCAAAGAGAGAGAATCATATTATAGAGGAGTATAGAATACCATAGTGTCTCATAACGTCACAACAAGCTTGGAAAGCTTTGTAATCTATATTGTAATCTCCATAATATAAGAAGACAAAAGGCACAATACTTCATTGAATGTTGGTTTTCCCATATGGGTTTGAAAATATTTGTGTCCCATTGTGTTTATTTTATATTAGTCTATTTCATATATCACACTAGTTAAATTATATGAATGGTGTGTTTTTATTTGCACGAAAGTGTTAAAAATACAAAAAAGATAACCAAGGATGGTAAATTGTTTATCATCAATGCAAGACAATGAGATGTTTAGGATCTATTTAGTGAGTGCACACCGAGTTAAGAGATTGATGAGCTCAATTAAGCAGTATGCTATTCTTTTCTTGAGACAAATCTAGAAAGACAACAATTTTGTGGGTGTGGAGGCATCCTTTGAAGGATGTATGAAAGAACATAAGTGTCAGTTGGAAGAAATTTTGTAGGAATACAAAGAAGTGTCCCAAGATCCAAAAGGGAATCCACCCAAGACATAAATATAGATAATATATATTAGAGTCAGATTAAGTGAAGAAGTAGTGGCAAGAATTGTTGGAGCAAGGAGTCATAAGCCTAAGTACATCACCATGATTCCTTGGTTATATTGGTATCGATGAAGGTTGGGAATTGGAGAATGCACATTGAATGTAGAGATCGAAACAAGATCGCTCTTAAGAATCAATACCATTTTCCGTAGATTGATTATTTGTTAGATCAAATGTAGCATGCAAATTACTTCACCAAGTCTGGATCAAGAAAGAAGACACTTGGAAGAATTTGTTCAAGATGAAGCAATGTATTTATGAGTGGTTAGCAATGCACCAACTACTTTTATGCATTTAATGAATGATGTGTTGCATATGTTCCTATATTTATTTGTCAAA
This sequence comes from Larix kaempferi, assembly GCA_027924585.1. Taxonomy (NCBI): domain Eukaryota; kingdom Viridiplantae; phylum Streptophyta; class Pinopsida; order Pinales; family Pinaceae; genus Larix; species Larix kaempferi. The sequence continues at coordinate 4,044,457 of BSBM01000364.1, read as the reverse complement.
GTTTAATTTCACGAAATTTTAATCTTTAGTTCTAATTGGAAGGAGCATGTTGAACATAGGAAGTGGGGATTAGAAAAATTAAGGAAACATCACCTGCTAGCAAACATAAAGAAGTGTGAGTTTTCTAAGTAATCCTTAGTGTACTAATTGGGCCATGTGTTTGGTGAAGGTGAGTTGAAGATTGATCCTACAAAGATAGAGGTCATCCTTAAATGGCCTACTCCTCCTAATGCCACGTAATTTAGGAGTTATATGGGATATATCCAATATTTAAGAAAGTGCATAGCATCAATTTCAATAATGGAAACATCGCTTTATGTTATAATGGACAATGGTAAGAGTTACCAGTTGAGTAAGAATCCATGGACATCTTTTGAGGAATTGAAATAAAAGTCTAGTTTAACCTCAGTCCTTACACTACCCAAATTGCATAAGTATTTTGAAAAAGAAACTAATACTAGTGGGTATGTTAATGGAGCAATATTAATATAAGGGGAGAGATTGATTTGCTATCTTTCAAATATTTTCCATGAACTAGTATTAAACTATTGTACATATGTAAGGAGCTCTATGCCTTGGCTCAAGTAGTGACGAAGTGGAAGCACTATATATTAGGTAAGGTGATTTGTAAACAATATGCTTATGGATTGTCTGTCTTCCAAGCATGGATCTTCGCCACATAATTAAAAATTTGATGTCTTTGCAATTCACAATTAGGTTGAGATCATGTTTATTCAATCATTTTCATTAATCGATATGAATGCTTTATTCATATTGAGGTTCACAGGCTTGGTTTATTTGTTTATGTTGACAAGAGCGATGTGGCCTAACATTGAAACAAGTCCACGCAATTTCTATTATGCTAACTAAATTACATTATGCTTATATAAAAAATTCATACTCGATACTTCAACCACTCATATATCTTCCCATTCACAATACAACCAACTAGTACTAAGAATCCCACACTTCATTCTTGTTATTGCTACAACACACACACATACACATATGCCTACACATGATGGTTGTAGCTAACTGATCAACACACGAGTTGAGGGTGAATAGGTAGTAGGCATATATCAATACCCATGGCTTTGAATGAGTAAAAGGGTGGTTATAGGATACACTGCACATTGTTGGTATTGATGTGGTTTAAACAGAGCATCATCCAACTTATCTTGTTGGTCATTGAGTGAAGAGATCCAAGGGGCATTGTAGAGGGTATTGCTTACACTCTATACAAAGCATATGATACCACTACAATGCTATAACATCTGGTTTACACAACATAATTCACACCAGTGAGTTAACAAGTTGTCAATTGGGATTTGATACCAGCTAATGATTCAATTAAAGGTTAAATTGTGTTGTAGCTAACAATTAATCAAAGCGATCAACGAATATTGGGTTGTAGATTACAACTATCTATACTATGGATTTGATTTCAACGTTATATGGGTGTTGGAAATAATTCCCACCAAAACTAAAATAAGTATATAAAGAATAACATTCACATAACAATTAAATCACTATGAACAACAAATATTACCCTAGAAATCCAAACTGGGAAACAAAAAATAAATGGTTTATGTTTATGGTCGATAAATATTACAAATTGGAGCTATATGCTCTCAATAAGAGAATTTGTGTATTCTTGCACCTTGGTGGTATTTTTCAAATTGTGGTTTTGGCTCAAAATCCTCTTCTGCCTTTGATCTATAAACATATTGGTTCATTTCAATTCCCGAGTCCTTCTATTACTATACTTCTTCCCAACCTTCAAAATGTTGAAACAACAAGTTCACCCCATATCTAGATCATTTGGAGTTAGTTGATGTAATCATGTAGGCAATAGAAGGTCTATTGTGCAGTCGACCAACTTTGTTAACCAACAATGGTCCTGGCCAAGTCGAATGGTGTGCAATTCAAGGTAGGAAAGATGGATATTTGGGCGCAACTAAGTTGATCAAATTTGAGTATGTATTCCTTATTTTATGGGAGTTCATTATGTTATATATAATGATCCTCATATCAACTTGGTATAAATTATTGCAATAAGAATGTGAACCAATTGGTCATTTATACCACTTTGATTGGGGTGGAGATGAAGATGTTAGGAAGTTGACTTCATGTTATGCGTTTCATCTTGGATTTGAACCCACCATGTGGTCTTGTAAGAATCAAAGGTTGTTTCTTTATTGACCACAAAAGATAAACTTAGAGGTGTTGTTAATGCCGACAGAAAGGTAAACTGGATTCATAGCTTGATGGGTGAGATCAAATTTATTTTCGAGGAGTCAACTGTAGTATATTGTGACAATCAAAATGCAATAAAACTAGTTGATAACCCTATTGATCATAGTAAAATGAAGCATGTAGATATTTGTGCCCATTATTGGAGAAGTTTGGTACAAGAGAAAGTTTTGTCTCTTGTTTATTGTAGGATATATGCTTGGATTGTTGACATTTTTATGAATCTATTTGTGACACTTAGGGTTATGCTTAGACTTTGTGAAGTTGCAATTACAAGGGGGAGTACACAAATAATTCCTACTCTTGAATCTCGAGAATGTTGTGTTGATTGTGGGGGGGAAAGTGTGTGTTGGAACAATAGGGCCATCCCATCTCTAGATCCTTTGGAGATATTCAATGTATTAAGGTTGATAATCCAAGGTCGACTAGGAAATCCTTTGGCTGAGCTAACCAACAATGATCCTAATTAGGTTGATTGGTGCATAGCTCAAGGTAGGAAAGTGAAATATCTAGGCACACCTAAGGTGATCAAAGTTGACTCTGTAATCCTTATTTTATGGGATTCAATTATGCCTTGGGAAACACACACACACACACACATATATATGTGTGCTTCAGTTCTATAACAATGTAAATTGACACCACCTCTTCTTGGAATTCATTGTTATTCACTTATACAATTCTCTAACTCTCCAACACTTGGATTTTTTTGGGGATCACTACACACTCCAGTCTTGGCTAGTGCATACAATTGGTGGGATAAGAAGTTTGAACGTAACCATTTTCGGGCTCGAATCCCCTTATTTTTTTAATCTTAGGACCTAGATAAAAATATTTCTTAGATGTTTTGTGACGTAAACAATTTGAAATGAGATTTTTTTAACGTTTTTCCTTGATGATCTTTGTCCAATACTTGTTTTAGTATAAAAGGTTCACATTACAAGTTTATTGTATTCGCAGTGAAGATGAGTCATCCACTATAATTTTTGTTTTACAACCCTTTCATAGTGCTTGTAACCTTTCACACAATATCCTTCCCATGACAAGGGGATTAAGGTCAATCTCTAATCTAGACTTGAAATCTAGATGACTATTATTTCTACTTTTAATCCCACTTAATGATGTTTGAAGTTAGAACCTCCTTCCATCAAGTAGGTTTTCAAAATTTCAATTTTTATACTTTGTTATCGAAAATGTCGTCATGCATTAACATTCATAAAATATGAAATCAAATAACCACATACAAATTAGTTCTTAATTTAAAAAAAATAGATAATACAACATTATTATTTAATTAAAAATAATAAATAAATAAATAAAAACACAAAAAAAACATTTCCCATCAACTTAAAAAAAATATTTTTATACATTTCCCATCAACTTAAAAGATTATTTTTATTATTTTTATAATATCTTCATGTTAGGTTCAATGCATATGTTCATTAACATAACTTTCATAACATAACACAATTTTTTATTACACATAATTTCATAATTCATTTTGAAAGCTTCAACATATTTAGTTTAATAAAATTTAAAATTTTAAAAATGGCTTATTTAATGTGTAGGTTTTTTTATTAAAAAATAAATAATAATTACAGTTTAATTAAAGTGTACATAACATATCCCATTTAATTTATTTTTTATTTTTTTTGAAAATACATATCCTTAACAATTATACACTTTAAATTATATTTATAATCAAATACATTTCTAAAATATAATTAATTTAATTGTTAATTATGTTTCAATATCATAGTTAGAAAGATTAAACATAATCTTTAAGAATTTTATAAAATAAATATAAATTATTTTTATTTTTATTTTTATTATACCTTAATATATTTTGTGCAAAAATAAGAGAAGAGAGTGTGGAGTCATCCAAATTGGTTTATCTCTTTCCAATCAATTTCTCTTAGTAGTCATTCATTTTATTCTTATCAATTTCTCTTAGTAGTCATTCATTTTATTCTTATCAGTACTCTAATATTTTGATTCTTGTTGTTTAATATAGATCTCTTAATCATTCATTTTATTCTTAATCGATATTATAATATTTTGATTTTTGTTGTGTAAATATAATAATATTATTATTTAAATTTAAATATGATAATTTTTTTTCTATTTCTTATTATATTATTTAATTATATTTTTAATAAATATTTATATAAATTTTTAATCCCCACTCTTATTTAATTATAATTCATTATTTATATTATTTATATATGCTATTAATTTCTTGTCTATTTATTCCTTCATTCCAACTCTTCATAAATATGTGATTCAATCTTCTAATTAATCTATATCACTTAAATTTTAAAGTGATTTGATTTCTTTTCATTACTTTTCCATTATTCTTTAATTCAATCATCTTTATATTTGTTATCCCTAAAGTTGAACCTAGACTACAAGGGTTCAAGCTTAAGGTAATCTTGGATAATAGGAATGGGACATCTACAAAATAATTTTTATGTTTTTCTGGTGGTAGTTGAAAACATGAATTAGGTAGAAGGATTAAAAACAAAACACAAGTATAATATAAAACTTCAATATATGAATAGAAGCAGAAAATTGACTGTGATCATAAACTATGAAAATAAGAGCTCAGACATTGTTTCATGATAGGGGCATAGTTGTATGCTACTTAGAAGAATCATCACACGAAATTTAGACCATGTGCAGACAGAATAGTAAAAGCATATACTTCATAAATTAAACAAGATTGGCTCAAAGATCATATCTTAATTCATAAACAGTCATTTCTGCATTATATAAACATAAGGAAATTTATACATGCCTGTAAAAAGCCTCTAAAATTGAACTTCGATCATGCTGTCAAGTTCCAACCCTTTTTTATTTTATGTCTGTCCTATATATACAAAACTTGTTCCTAACATAACATTTAATAGATCCTATTTAATTGGATCTGATTCCTTAAAAAGTGGAACAAAGTTTTTTGAATTCAAGTCTCTCGAGCTCTTAACATAAGTAAATAAACTAGAACAATCTGCCAGCTATGAAATCCTATTACTAATTATAGAAAAGACACTATATGCTTCTAGATAACTCAGCTAGAACTGCCAAGTCATCTAGAGCTTGAGACCTCCTTTGTAACCTGGTGTATTCGGCGTCAACATTGTGATCTCGTCCTTGCAGCTCATCTAGTTTGGTCTTCATTTGTTTCCACTCCTTATGCATAGCTCTTTTCTTCTGCAGTGTCTCTTTTGCTATAGATGCCAGCTTCTGATAGTCTTCGTCCTTCTGTCCCAAGTCCTCTCGAAGTCTCTTGTTTGCCACCAACAGGCTCTCATTGATGTTCTGTAGATATTGACACTGCTCCTTGTATGATTGCAGGGTTTTCTTTATTTGGTCTAGTTCAGGAACTGTCTCTATTTCTTCTGCACTCATTGCAATATCTTCTTCCTGTATGCTCTTAGAACTTGATGCTTTATTTTTATCATGAACCTGTTTATTTTCAGAAAATATTTTGGGAACATGCCCTACCTCTGCTTGCATATCTATAAAACCCTCACTTTCAAAAAAAAAAAAAAAAAAAAGAAAAAAAAAAGAAAAAAAGAAAAAGACATCAATTTCTTGCACATCCATGTCATTTTCATCACTGGGACAATTTCATTTCCCTTAGCAGTTTTATTGAGCAATATACTTTCTGTGGCCGTTTTAGCTCTTAATCTCATCCTTGGCCCTAAATTAACATTCCCTGTGCTTAAAGTTTTTATTGGCTCATTATCGGGCAATTCAGCAATGGTTTTTTTAGCAACTATACTCAACGTATCAGTCTTCTGCATATTGGACAGATTCGAAATAATTTTACCTTCAGCATCAACCTGTGTCTGTTTCTCTGGCAACTCTGCTTCATCATCCTTTTCTTTAGACAACTTCTTCTTCTTTTTAACATCGTAACCCTGCTCAAGGAAAAATTCTCCCAGCTTTGTCCAATTTGTTTTAAGTAATGAAGGACCAAAAGTTTAATGAGCCCATGATGAAAAATAGAACGCTCTGTGTATTTTGGGTGACCCTGTACCCATAATACCATTTTCTGCAAACTCCTCCATAAATAGTATGGTAAATTTAACTTTTTGCTTCCCTGCAAGTGCATCAACATTCTAATATGACATCTCAAAACCTTGTCGAACCGACCATCACAGGTAATGTAGTTCTGGACCATTTCCAGGGGAATTTTCCAATTTGGCTTCATTTTACTAACATGAATCCCATTCTGCCAATTCAAATTTTCATAACCAGGTAACAGAAATTCACCATAATCTCCTTTGAACTCTTTCTGCTTGAACCAAGTTTCACCCTTAGCTGGGACACCAATTACTTCTGAGATTAACTGTTCATTTAATATTATCCTGAAGCTCTTGAAATCAACCACCCCCTCCTTATAATTTCTTATGAAGGCCTTTGTCACCTGGGAATTATATCCCTGCAATATTTCACAGTAAATGAGCCACCCTGAATCTCTCATTAACTTCGTCGATTTGGGAAATTGCAAGAGCCACTGTATATTATTGGGTTCAGCTCTGCATGGGAAGCCACCTGCTCTCTTTTTATCTTTCAGCTGTGAAGTTTTCTCCATATTTCTATCCTTGCCCAGAATGAACCTGTAAAATGCAATGAAAACCCTAGCTTGCAAGGGTTTGTTCCCGAAATTACACTCCTCTGTTGGTCAGATTTGTTGATTTCGATGCTTGGAGGATGTTCACATCACTATTACTGCTGTACTAGTTTGATTGCTAAGTGTTGAGTGAAACCGGCTACCACGCTTCATGGAGTACTTGATTCATGCATATGTATAATCCATTTCAAATTATAATTGCTAAATCATAATTATGAACAGTCAAACCCTTATTAAATCATAATTTCAAATTTTTTGCAAAACTGACAGCATTTTTAAATTCGAAATTTTGGCATATGCTGTCAGTTTGACCCTTTTGAAATTTTCAAAACATTTGAAATGTTTTTAAAAGCAAGAAATTAAACCATATTTTGAATAAAAATCGGAACAAGAGCCAAATTCTTATTTAATCATGAACTCATGACAAATAGTAAAATAAAACTTTTAAGCAAAAAAGGAGAAATACCTAGGGTAAGAAAATGGAAAAACTGAATGAAAATGAAGTAAGAGCTGTGTAAATCTATGGAACAACCCTAGGAATAACATCAAGCTCCGTTTGGGGATAAGGTCTTCCCTGTGAGACCTTAAGAACATGTGACCTGTGCCTTCTGCAATTTGTTTTATTGGGCTGGAGTCTACTGAACTTATTTGAACTGATATGTACAATGAATATATACAAAAATCTGTCATCTCAATCAAGTATGAAACAACTTTAAAAAGCGTCCATTAACTGGATCTGGAATCTCATTACCTCCCAAAGTTTGTAGAACAAAAGTGTTGTTTCCCAAAATTTGTATCACTATGAATGGTCCAAACCACAGAGCATCAAACTTACCATGTTTTCCTTTATCCTCATATCTGGCATCCCATCTCAACACTTGATCACCCACTGCAAACATATTATTTTTTACCTTTTTTATCAAAGCTTTCTTTCATCCTATTTCTGTGTATTTCAGCTTTGTCCATGAGAGCTTCCCTTTCTTGCTGCAGCTAAATTATTTGAAATGTCCTTCTTTTCTTCATTTCTGGTTCTTCCTCAAATTCCTGCACAAACTTAATCACGGGTGCCATTAACTGAACATGGAATACAACTTCAGTTCCATACACTATTTGAAATGGGGTAGTTCCAATTGACTTCTTTATTGTGACTCTGTCTGCCCACAAAGCAAACCTTAACTTAGAATCCCAATTCTTCTTGTTTTTTGATAACATTTTCTTAATACTTGTCACAATGGTTTTATTGCTGGATTCTGCCAATCCATTGCCTTGGGGGTAATATGGTGTAGATTGTCTCAAGGAAATACTATTTTCTTCAACAAATTTTATCATTTTCTTGGATTTAAATGCAGGAGCATTATCAGTAATGAGTTTTCTAGGGCATCCAAATCAACTAAGAATATTTTCTTGCAAGAAATTAATGATAACCTGATCTGTTGCCTTTCTAGTTGGGATTGCTTCTACCCATTTCGTGAAAAAATCTGTTGCAGTTAAGATCCACCTATGTTGGCCACTAGATGGAGGATGAATTTCGCCAATAAAATCTAAACCCCATTGTTGAAATGGAGCCTCTACTGATATAGGTTTCAAGGGTAAGGACTGTAGTTGATGTTTACCTACAAACTTCTGACATTTTTCACAAGCCCTAATCTGTTTGTACATATCTGAGAAAAGAGTGGGCCAGTAATACCCTGATCTTAATATTTTGAAGGTTGTTGCCTTCCAGTATTTATGTCCACCAGATATACCAGCATGCAATTCCTCAGTGACATCATTTGCTTCTGTTCTATCCAAACATCTTAGAAGTATTCCTCCAGGGTCTTTCCAGTACAATACTTGATCAATCAATACATACTTGAGAGCTTTCAGTTTTACAGATCTGCATTCATTTTTACTCAACTCTGTGGAACAGTGCAGATTTAACAAATAATATACAATTTCAGCATACCAAGGACATTCAAAATACCTGCTATAAACTGGTTTTTCACACTGTTCTGAATTTTCTGCCATCATATACAGATCCAATATCTGACAATTTGACTCAGAGAGAAGCTTAGCTAAGCCTTGTCCCTTTACCAATTTAGTAGGCTTAATTTCCACCTCGTATTCCATCACCTTTGCAATCCACCTACCTCTCTTTCCTTCGCTATCAGGCTGTACCAGAATGTCTTTTACAGCTGAATTAGGAACATAAGCTAAAACCTTAGAATGGAGTACATAAATTCTGAAAAATTTAAGTGCCTTAACCAAAGCATAGGCCTGTTTCTCCATACTAGTATATTTCAACTCTGAATCTCTTAAAGTCTTGCTAAAGAATGAGATGGGTTGTTCTAATCCATCAGAGTTTTTCTGCAACAACACAGCAACAATTGTTTCTTCTGATGCAAATGAAAAAATGGCAAAATATTTAGTGTAATCTAGGGCTGCCAACACAGGTGCTTCTACCAATGCCTGCTTAATTTTCTCAAATGATTTTTTAGCTTGGTTAGATCATCTTACCTCCCTATCCTTCTTAAGCATACCAGAAATATACTTAATAGTTTCAGCAAAGTTAGGAATAAACCACCTCAAAAAATTGATTTTTCCTATGAAAGAGTGGATATCTTTTTTATTTCTAGGAATAGCAATCTTTAAAATAGCTTTCACTCTCTTAGGGTCTATTTTAATCCCATCTGTAGAAACTATGTGACCCAATAATTTACCTTCTGTCATAGCAAAGTGAGACTTTTTTGGGTTCAATGACAGCCCAAATCGTATGCATTTCATAAAAGTTTGCTTCAGATGTTTCAAATGCTCTTCATCAGATTTAGAAAAGACCGTGATATCATCTTGATAAATGACCACAAACTTTTCATTCTCACCTACGAATGCTATGTCCATTGCCCTTTGAAACGTGGCACCTGCATTCATTAGCCCAAAAGGCATTTTGTCATACATGAATGCACCCCAGGGGGTTGTAAAAGCTGTTTTCTCTCTATCCTCCGGTTGAACCGCAATCTGGTTATAACCAGAGAAACCATCAATCATTGAAATTCTTTCTGCACTAACCACTCTCTGCAAAATCTGATCTATCTTAGGCAATGAATAGTTATCTTTAAGGCATGATCTATTTAAATTTCGAAAATCTACACATAACCTTATTTCCCCATTTTTCTTGCGTACTGGAACAAGGTTGGCTACCCAGGAAGAGTACCTAAGAGGAACAATAATATTGGCATCCAGTAGTTTCTTCACCTCTTTTTCAATGACTGGTAAAAGTGCAGGATTAAGCCTTCTTAATTTTTGTTTAAAAGGCTTAGTATTAGGCTTTAATGGGATCTGATGCTGAATAACATTAGTGTCATAGGTTTTAAGATCCTCATATGACCATGAAAAAATATCTATAAATGCCTTCAACAAAATGATGTATTTGTTTCTCTCCCTTTTTGATAATTGTTTAGATATCTTAACCATCCTCGGTTCTGCCACAAACCCAATATTATAGCTGATTACACTCTCTTTAGTGGTCTGAAAATTATTTTTCAACAGTGTATCATTTTTTGAAAACAACCTCTCTAATGGAACAAGTCCCTTAGGGATAAAATTGCTCTTTAAATCCAAAATTTTTTGATCAGCAATTGACTGTTTTGCATGAGTAGACATGTCGGCCAGATCTAGGTCTTCATCTAAATCAACCTGGTTATTTGCAAATTCTTCAGTTAATTGTAAAAATTCTTTTATTTCCTGTTCATCTTGAAAAACCATCCAATGTTTAATATCATCTAGGACTGCTGGTCTATACCTCACATCAATGGGATACTTTAGGTGTGTCAATTTTGGGATTTTGAAATATGCTGCTGCTAATGCCAGTGAATCTGCAGTTTGATCACAATCTCTGGGAATATATGTTATATTAAAAGCATAGAAAAAATTATCTATCATGTCCCACACCTCATTTCTGTAAACTTTCAATAATGACTGCTTTACCTGATAAATACTCTTCACTTGCTGAATTACCAATTCGGAGTCGCCAAACACTGCAAGACTTTGAATATTCATATCTTTTGCAGTCCTCAATCCCAGGATTAATGCCTCATACTCAGCAGTATTGTTTATGGTTTGGAATTCCAATTTATACATTAATGAAATCATCTCACCTCCAGGAGAAATTAACAACACACCAGCCCCTGCTCCATCCTTATTTGATGATCCATCAAAGTACATCTGCCAAATGCCTTCCTTTTCTTCTGTGTCACACTGAACTGAACTATCTTTCTTAACTTGCAAAACCCCTCCAGCATCATCATTTACCTGTAACATGCAAGAACCCATATCCTCTTGTACTGTATAAATAGGATGATTAGTAGGATTTCTATCATCACTCACCAAAAATGCCAATTGCACCTCTCTGTATAATCTTCTATGTTCACCTCCAAATATAGGAATTGAAGCATATGATAGATCCATTTGGAGAGTACCACCTATCTTTTTAGCCCATTATCTTGACAGCAACATGCCAAACTTAGGAGAAATATCGGCCACTACAACATCCATGAGAACACTTTTCATAGGTAACTAGGTAAGGTTGACTACAAGGTCTTTTATGACTCCTAAACATCTGACAGCTCGAGAATCAAAAGCATACAAATCATGGTAGGGTTTAGTAACAGATAATCCTAGGGCTTCCATAACCTCCTTTGGCATAAGATTGTGTGAAGCACCTGAATCCAAAAGACAATTATGCAACATCTGGTCATGTATGGTAAGTGTAATATAAAAAGGTGGGGGATAACAGGATTTTATTTCTGACTGGTCAGAAGATTTCAAATCAGTGATAATGGTGGGATCTTTCTCCTGCAAATTTATCACATCTTCTAAAGCATGAATAGGTGATGAGTTCAAGATTTTCATGGTAGCTTCTCTATAAGATCTGCTCCTTATCAATTCAGTCAAAGGGATGGGGACCTTGATTTTATTTATCTCATGCTCCAAATCAAAACCAAGCATATTACTTCCTTCTGCTAATTTAACAGGGCTGTTTTTATCTTTTTGTGGTTCCTGTTGTTCTGTAGAAGGCAATGTTGTTTTAGTGGGCACAAATTTCACCTTCTTTTTTAATGGTACAGCTTGTTTTACCCTAGACCTAAGTCCATATGATTTCTGTTGCTGACAAATTCCAGATTGTTGCTCATTAACACTTCCTTCTTCATAATTAATCTTTGCTGCAGCATAGTAATCATCCCTATTTATAAATTTAGAAGCATATACATCATCCAGCTGATTAATATCATGGTCTGACTCTTCAATCTCTTCTAAGGCTGTTTCATAAGGATCATCCTCCCTTATTAAGTTGTTCTGAAAAGGTGGCTGTACCTTTTGATCTTCATTCTCTCTCTTCGCCCTTTCAATGTCATTGTTCCTTCTCTCTTTGAGCATGAATCTGGGAGGATAAGGGCGCCTAAATTGATTTTGGTTTCTGTTATCATTATCATAGGCAGGCCTATTCTGATTTTTCTTTTCCATTTCCATTCTCTCAATTTTTGCAGACAAATATTTTATGGTTTTGTGCATTTCATCATATTTTCTATCTGAAGTTTTTGTAAAAGAAGAAGAAGGCATCATCTCCTTTTTTCCCTTCCGATCCACATTTTGAGCATCATCTTCTTCTTTAAGTTTGTTGGATGCTAAAATTTTAGATTCAACCTCTAAGGCTGCATCCTGCATATTCATCAGAGACACTGCTTTTCTCTCTCTTAACCACAAGGAAAACTGATGATCAAAAGCATTGGCATAAGTTAACTTTGCTGCAAGTTCTGTAGGTTTAATTTCTATAGGAATCTTGTTATACATTTTATTAAACCTTTTGGAAAAATCTGCAACTGCTTCATCAGGCTTTCTCTTCAATAGTGTGAATTCTGTGTAATAATAGAGAAAATCCTTGGTATCTCCCCATTGTCTAATAAACACATGATATAAATCCTCCAAACCATCAATAGAATTTCTGGTAACTCCCTGAACCATTTTCTAACTTCTCCATCTAGACTCTGAACGAACATTCTCATCCAAACATCTCTAGCTTCAATGTTGTAGTTATCAGCATAACTACAAAACTTATCCCAATGTTCTTCAGCAGTTCTCCCACCCTGATCATCAAACCTAGGCAAATATTTCTGATAGTCACCACCAGGAAAAGGGTTTAGGGGTTGATGCATGACTAATGGAGCATATCTAGCTGCAACCATGCGGTCCATCCAATCAGGGGGTTGGCCAGCCATATTTAATGAATGAGAAATTTGTGAGACAATTGGCTGCATCTGTGGAGATGGTGGTTTAGTATGTGGAGGGGAAGGTACTTCGATTTTCAACTGGCTAATGAAAATCCTACTTGTAAGGGGTATCTCAGGTTCTGTCAAAGATTTCAGGGTAAAAACTTCCTCAGGAATATGTTTATGTTCTAAAGAAAGAGGATTTGAATACACATTAAAATCACCAACCTGTGCTGGATTTAATTCATCAACTTTAGGAACGTTAACTGATAAATCCAATTTATTTTCTTCTTGGCTGTTCACAGGGTCTGAAGAGGAAGATCCTAGATCTGTATCATTAGTGGAAACTGAAGGTTACTGGATGATGGAAAATTTAACTTCCTTCTAGCCTCCCTGATAATGTTTTATGGATCAAAAACTCCTTCATGTAAAGGAGATGAAGGATTCCCTCTTGTACCAATCGGCTTTGAAGCCACTGTAACTTTCTGACCTTGTTGCCAAATCTCTTCTAGCCAACCAAGCCTGTTGCCAAATAGTTGTGTTGACATGATTGTCTACTCGTGCCAACGCATATATTCCTTCATCTTGCAAATGTAATATCATGTGTAGAGGCAGTTTGTAGCTACACATTCAACCCATGTATCCAAACCAACATGTAACTTATAGCCCCTTCCTTTTTACCAAATAAACCAATTTCCCACCAAGGGGAAAGCATTGACCATAGCCTTCCAAATTGTATATACATTATGGGAGTTTTTTGTGAGACTTCTCAACCAATCCTCCACTGAGGCTGCGTGTATATAATTCATATGGACCAATCTATACCAAAGTACTTGTTTATCGATTAGTCTCCACACTCCTTTTGCAACCAAAGCTTTGGAAAATAAGAAAATGTTATTCAATCCTCATCCCACTTGAGCTTTAGGGGTAGTAAATTTCTCCCACTTTATTAAAGGAAAAAAATTTTGGTTCATATTTCCAGACCATATGAATATGAAGCATAACCTCACGATCTCTTCTAGAACCCATTTGGGATTAATGACAATGGCATCTTGTAGATTGATAATTCTTCCAAAACAACTTTCATAATTACCAACTTGCCTCCCCTAGACAACCACCTGTTACACCATATATTTAAGCTATCTACCACTTTTGTAATTAACTAATGACAATCTCTTGTTGGAAAATAAAATATATAATAAACAAGCACACACACAAAATGAAGAAGAAGATTTATGTTGGAAACCCAAACTGGGAAAACCAACAACAATAGATCTATTGCCCTTGAGGCCAAGGCATGGACAATCCGCGACCACTCTTTGGAAATTTACAATGGATTTACTTGAGCCCTTAAGTAGGATTTCTCACATGCAATACCATGGGACACCCAAATCCATGGGCCCATAAACCACCAATGGTAAACCCATCCTTGACGCTTTACCGAGTCAAGTTTAACCTAACATTCCCCCCTTTAAACTTAATTTTAGGTAATCACCAACCCGGCCCCCCTCAAATCTTTAACTAGGCATCCAATACATTTACATTTTCTTTCAACCTTGCTCTGATACCAATTGTTAGGTTTTAATAAACACATAAAGAACAAGCACACACACAATATGAAGAAGAAGATTTACCCTTGAAACCCAACAACAATATAGCTATTACCCTTACCACTATGGCTAACGCATGGCCAATTCAGTCGTGGGCCACTCTTAGACAATTTACAATGGAGTTGCTCATGCCCTTAAGTAGGCTTCCTCACATGCAATACCCTGGGACACCCAAAGCCATGGGCTCATTAACCACCAATGGTAAACCCATCTTTGAATCTTTTATGAAGTCAAGTTTAACCTAACTTCTCTCTCTTTGTAGTGATTAGCTTTAAGATAGAAACTAAGGTATTTAACTGCATTTTCGAGGTCAAATTGTTTATTTCGATGCTAAATAGACCTTATCTAGCTCCTTGATCCCATATAACATAATAGTTGATTTTTCAACATTAAATCCCGTGCTTATAGAGGCATAAAAAGGAATAATAATACCTTTGAGATTTGGAATGATCCTCTAATCCGCAACACTAAAAATTAATGTCATCAACAAATAAGGAATGAGGGAAATGGTGTAAATTTCCAATTTTAATACCCTTAAAATTCCCATCCCAATGAGTTTCCTTTAACAATCTACTCAAACCTTCTACAACCAGAAGAAAGAGTAAAGATGAAAGGGGTAGCCTTCTTAGAACCCCCACCTGAATTGAAGAACTAAGTGGTTGACCAATTTATTGAAACGGAAGAGATATTGAAGAAATGTAGAAACAAAAGAAGTATTGAAATCACTTTTGAACCATAATAAGTTTTATTGAAATCACTTTTGAACCATAATAAGTTTTAGGTAATTTCAATTAACTTTGTCATAAGGTTTTGAAAGATTTATTTTTAGAACACAAAATATAAATATAAATATTATTAATTTTTTTCATCAAAATATTTTAAAAATAGCAATATTAAATTAATTAGAATTTATTAAATATATTATAAAATTGTTTAATTAAATTTTGAAGTAAGCATAGTTATATAGTGGATGGATTCTTCCTAAACTCTTTATGAAACAAATGTGATTTATGTAATTTAGGGAAAATTAAAGACTAAATTCATTAAAAAAAACAGGTTTATTTAACAAAATTGGATGTATCACGGTTCATAAAATCTTAAATTAAGAAAAATAAAATAAATTTAGAAATTTTATTGTGAATTTAAGTTTACATCCAAACAAATATCAAAATCAATAATTTTAAAATTCTATTTTTATTTTTTAATTTTCCTAGTTTACATTCTTTTCATTTTATAAACTAAATTGATCTAAAAACATTTAAAAATATTCACAATGCCATCAATTAAATTTAAAAAATAATCTAAAATTCAATCAATAATCTTAAAATTTAATAACATGATTATTAACTTACCACAATCCAAATTAAATTTAATACAATCAAATATATGTATCTTAAAAATAAAATAATAATAATAATAAATATTAAATTTAAGTTGGTGTCACAAGTAACCACTATCCTTGTTTTTTCATATTTGTGTATATCTTCACGTAGACACAATCGTGGTTAATTTTTATATTTGTGTATATCTTTACCTTGTTGGCATTTTATTGGTTTTTTTAATGGCTTTGTAAAGTGGTAAATTAAATTAATAAATTTATGAGTTATACATTGAATTTTTTTATTATTAATAAAAAGATAAATCCCATATTAAGATCCTCACCAATGATCCTCAATTTTGGTGAGATCCTCATAACTCCCATGATGTCAAAAGTGCAAAATTTGGTTTTTTAATAGCTTTGTAAAGTGGTAAATTAAGTTAATAAATTTATGAGTTACACATTAAATTTCATTTTTTTAATAAAAAGATAAATCCCATCTTAAGATCCTCAATTTTGGTGAGATCCTCATAACTACCATGATGTCAAAAGTACAAATCATATACATTGTAGTTACCAAACAACTACTAAATACCAACCACACCTAATTTCTCTATGAGAATGAGAGAATTTCATTATTGACAGGTCATGATTTGAATAACATACTAAATACCAACCACACCTAATTTCTC
This sequence comes from Larix kaempferi, assembly GCA_027924585.1. Classification (NCBI taxonomy): domain Eukaryota; kingdom Viridiplantae; phylum Streptophyta; class Pinopsida; order Pinales; family Pinaceae; genus Larix; species Larix kaempferi. The sequence continues at coordinate 4,027,703 of BSBM01000364.1, read as the reverse complement.
TATGAGAATGAGAGAATTTCATTATTGACAAGTCATGGTTTGAATAACATAACGAATTTTATAGTTAATTTGTTATAAAGAGTGAATGTGTTTTTCATAATGAAAATGTAATTTGCAACTATTGTGTTATAAAAATCTTTGTATTTTGTTTATATATATGTGTGGGGCATGATGGAGCTTTGCGGCGTGGCTAATCTCCGAAGGTCAAAGGGAACATGAAGATATGGATTTTTCTTATTTTTTTAAATTTTATCCTTTGGAACTTAGTGGGTATCCTTCGCTAGCCATCATAACGTTTATTTCGACTCCTTTTCCCTATTCGCGCGTCAGACTGTACATTGGTGACACAATATGGAGTTGGATGAGGTGGACTATGCCAGTCCCTCCCCTGCACGATCCATTTTTGCTTCGGATGATGAAATAAAGAGCCGCCACATTTTTAAGGAAGCTCTCGGAGATGAGAAGGCATCTCGCATGCAAGCTAATGACTGGAGAAATGAGCCGCTTTCATCCCCCATGCCAAATAATGATGACTCTGGTACGTCGAAAATCAACCCAAGCCATAGGAAGGGGGCTATATCAAAAAATGAACCAACAGTTTTGGTGGTCAGGCGGGAGATTGGTATTGAAGAAGTACCAGACTACCTCGTCTCATCTTTGGTTGGAAGGTTTTGTGGTAAGCATGTTGGTGAAATTTCATTAAGGAATTGGATGGAAATTAACTGGAGACCAATTACCGTTCAATTCCCTTCTTTTCACATCATGTCGAGGGGTTGGATACTGTTCAGAGTCCATTCGGAGTCGGATAAACATAGATTATTGGAACGTAATTGGAGTTGGGGCCCTTCTGGTTTGATACTTAAGAGATGGCATGTGGATTTTGATGAAAGAAGGGAGCCTCAAAATTTACAACAGATTTGGGTCATTCTACCAAGGATGCTCATATTTTTTGGCAAAAACTAGTGTTGGAGGCGAGCGGAGAAAAGCTTGGAAGATTCATATCTTTGGAGGAAAATTGGGATAAAAAGATAGACAGACGTTGCACTAAAATACTGGTAGAATTGGACCTTCGGGATGGTTTATATGAAGAAATAAAGTTGGAAATGTATGGAAGTATTTGGAATCAAAGATTGGATTACTGGAAAATCCCCTTTAGATGTTTTGGATGCAGACAGGTGGGCCACATAATCCGAGACTGCTCGTTCCCTGTTCCGTGTGCTTAGAATCGTAGGAATATTTGGGTAAGAAGGACGTTGGGGACGACACAAAAGGATGGGAAGGAATTGGACGAGGCAAAAGGTGACGAACAAAGTGCACCAGAGGACCGCAACGTTGAGACATACAATTGGTGGAAATTTTGTCAACCTCTTCCCCCGGTAAGCATGATGTTTCTTTCAAAATCCCTCCTGTTATTAATTATTTGTTGACAGTACCTCTGGAAGTAGAGACTATTCCGGTTTCGGGTACTCATACTTCCCCAAAGATTGCGAGGTCAGAATCAAAAGCCTCGGATAACCTTTCTGACTTAAGGACTACTGTTAATACCAAACCTTCGGCAAACCCAAAAATCTATAACACTAGGGCTAGGGTGTCCTCTATGGGGGGGAATGAAGAAGCGATTGTTGGTGGTTTAAAAAAAGACATACCGTTTAAAGTTATTATGGGTAGAAATTCCCATTTAACAAAAGCAAAGAATCAAGCTTTCGTAGATATAAATGCTGGGAAACAAACAATAATCAACATGGCCCTTAGAGAGAGGAAATCCCTTAACAGAGCTAACCGATGTTGTGTCTGTCCTTTAATGTAAGGTAGCTAGGGGGCGTCCCCAAAGTAAATGCCCTCAAGAGGGTGATTTCTAATCTGAAGCCTTCGATCATCCTCTTACATGGAACAATGTCAGAAGGCAAAAAAGATCAGGAAATTTTAGAGCCCTTTTTAAAATATTGGTCCTTTGCTTATCTTAATGCAAATGGACATTCAGGAGGGTTAGTAATGGCCTGGAGCCCAGTTTTGAAGTTGATAGACTCCAGAAAGCACGTTAATGTGTTGAAGACAATTCTTGAGGACAAGACCACAGGAGTAACCTTCGTGGTTTTAAATGTATATGGTTCATTTCAAAGCCGAAGAGATTTTTGGGACATTTTCTCTTCCAACGGACTATGGGAAGATCGCAACTTGGTCATAGGAGGAGACTTAAATCTAATAGTAACGGAGAGGGAAGTCTGGGGGAATCTAGCTCGTTCAGACTCTCTAATTAACTTCTTCATTTCTCTTTTCGATTCAAAAGGTCTTTTGGATGTTCAACCTAAAAAATTGGAGCCAACCTGGAGGAATAGGAGAAGTGGGGAAAATGCAATCTCAAAAAGATTGGATCGTTTCATGATTTCAGAGAGTTTATTTTCAATCCCTCTTACGATTGTTTTTTGGGTTGAAGAAGGAGGAATTTCTTATCACCATCCCATCATGCTGTCAATTCATATTCAGGAACAGAAACATGCTTCTTCGTTCAAGTTCAACCTGATCTAGATGAAAGAGGAATATTATAGGAAACTAATAGAGGAATCTTGTTCCCCTTTAAGGAATGCTTGTTCTGATTATAGGAAACTAATTTGGCTAAGGTGAAAAAGGTCTCCAAGGTATGGGCAACAAAATCTTGAGCAAGACAACCGATCGAGTTAAGGGAGGTGGAAGAAGGCATCAAGGAATTGTATAAGGAGAACCATGCGGGGGTTTTTTCAGATGATGAATTAAGGAAATTGAAAGACTTGGAAGTTCGTCGTACAATCCTTTTGGATAAAGAAGAACAGATTTGGAGGCTTAAAAGCAGAGCCATTTGGATAACCGAATGTGATAACAACACCAAATTATTTCATAGATTTGCTACTCATAGAAAAAGTGTGAATACCATAAGGAAAATTCAGAATGAGCAAGGTGTCAAAGAAGGTTCATTCAAAGAAAAGTGTGAAGCATGGGTTTCTCTTTTTAAAACCCTTTTTAGTGAAGCATAATGATGTCCGATCCAAGAAATGTTACAGGTTTTAAGGCTCTTCCCTAGATCCATTACTGATGAAATGAATGTTTCGTTAAATAAAGAAGTAACAGAAGAATAATTATGCAGTATTGTACATTCATTCCAAAAAGGGAAGAGCCCCGTGCCCGATAGTTTTTCAGTAGAATTTTTCTTGGGTTTTTATGAAGCAATAAATGGAGATCTCCTGAAGGTAGTCAGAGAATCAGAACGTCCAGGAAAATTCTTGGGATCAATAAATTATACATTCTTATCCCTAATCCCAAAGAGACAAAAACCCACAGACTTTGGAGATTTCAGACCGATTTCCTGTTGCAATGTGGTCTATAAAATTATTGCTCAAAGTTTGAAGCCGATTCTTATCCAAATCATCTCGGAAGAAAATTTTGGTTTTTTGTTCAACCAACAAATACATGATGTGGTCTCTCTGGCCCAGGAAGCAATTCATTCGATAAACAAGCACACGTTAAAGTCCTTTGCCTTAAAACTTGATTTGTCTAAAGCCTACGATAGAGTCAACTGGACCTTTTTATGCCTCTTACTTATACATATGGGTTTTTCGGTAGAGCTCGTGAATTGGATCATGGGATGTATAACCTCGAATTCATTTGCGGTGTTAATCAATGGAGATCCCTCCTCTTTTTTTAGGACATCAAGAGGATTAAGACAAGGTTGTCCCCTATCCCCCTTCTTATTCCTACTGGTGACTAAAGCTTTGAGTAAATTAGTACATCAGGCTAAAAGAGAAGGATCCTTTAAGGGGGTTTTAGTCTCTGCGTATGTGGAACTGACTCACATCCTCTTTGTGGATGATGTGCTAATGCTGGGAGAAGGAACTTTGGAAAACATACAATCATTAGCACATATCTTACTTCTCTATAGGAAGGCTACAGGAATGGTAATAAATATGAGCAAATCAAATCTTGCTATAAATAGAGTCCCTAAGGATTTACAGAAAAGGATTAGGACAGAGGCTGCTTTTTCTCTTAGTTATTTGAATGATGGTTTCAAATACCTAGGATTATTCCTCAAGTCCAATGTGTACTCTTTCAAAGACTGGATGTGGTTATAAAAGAATGTGGAATTACGCATCTCCTGTTGGGCCAACATATATCTCTCCACAGGTGGTCGTTTGACACTTCTAAAAGCGGTCCTTCAGAGTATACTGGTATACTGGGCTTCAATAGCATACATCCCAAAAGGAATTTTGACAAAGATACATAAGAAGTGATTTTCATTCCTGTGGACATATAGTAAAAAAAAGGAAGGCATTCCTTTGGTGAAATGGTCAATAGTGGCTAATATTAAGGAGATGGGTGGTTGGGGGATTAAGAACCCCTTTTTGTTTTGTCAAGCTTTGGAAGCCAAATCTCTCTGGAGACTGGCGGTAAATAAAAACTCTATGTGGGGAAAAGCAATGACCTCTAAAGATTGTCCAAACTCTTCTATTATAGAGTGGTACAGAAGTCAGGAAAAGAGTTACAAGGGAGGTTCAGTTGGCTGGAAATATTTGGTGCGTTCCTTTCCCTTAATAGGTAAATGGACGACATGGGGAATCGTAGATGGAAGGAATGTTTGAATAGGAGAGTACCCATGGGTCGGATCTGGTGGTTCCTACACTCTGTCGTCAACCACAATTTCTCTGTTAAGGAGGCAGAACACCAAAAATTTGGCCGATGCAAAGAACAACTACTCCCAAGTATTGGATAGAGACGATTGGAAATTTGATCTTGATTTAGGTCTTGTTAATGAATTCGAAGAAGAATGGACGAGATTTATAAACACTTTGAAGTCAAATATCATCACTCTGAACAGTAATGAACCTGACAAGCTAGTTTGGTTGAATAATTGCTCCACGAGAGATTTTTTTATCGAAATTGGGGTATAAGGCTCAAGTAATTGAATATTTTACTGGAGAAAAAGATTGGTGGTGGCATACAGTTTGGAAAACTGCAGTTCCTTTGAATGTGAAGATAATTATTTGTCTATCCCTGAATAACAGATTGCTAACTTGGGAAAACGTGATGAAAATAGGCTGGGTAGGCCCAATTTGGTGTGTGATGTGCCAATCGAGCTGTGAAACCACATCTCATGTATTTTCTTCTTTCCCTTATGTAGGGGCCGTATGGAACGCGACTTCTAAAGAACTTAGCATCTTGGAAATACTGATGGAAGCCTCTCTTGAACTTTGTTGCAGAAACTCGTGGAAAAATCCCTTGGTACGAAGCCTTGATGCTTCCCCTTGCCTTTTTATTTATGGAATTTGGTGGGAAAGGAGTTCATCCATATTTTCAAGATCGCAAAATCCCTTCATAGATAACTTTCACAATGATTGTGTAGTGGACAATGGAGCATAAAAAATTGGACAAGCAAAAAAGGACCTGAGTGATAAAACCTCCAAACATTGATAAAAACATCCCATAGGCATACTTCTATGGAGCTAGCCAAGGAGATCCTCCCTTGGGAGGATCTGGTGCAATTCTTTATCTATTAGATGAGATGCAGATTTTAATAAGGTATAGTCTGGGACATTGTTCCAAAACCATGGTGGAACTATCTGCACTTTAGTCAGTCCTCAACTCGGCACTGGCTAAAAATATCCTCAATTTACAGATTTTGGTGACTCAAAAATGGTAATAGAATGGAAAAATAACAGGATACAGATCAAAGCTCCTCATTTGCAACATTTATTGGTTGCAAGAAAAAGACAGATACGAATGTTTGTCTTTATTTCCTTCATCCATGGATATCAGGAGTGAAATAAAGAAGCATATGCACTTTCTAAGAGTGCGTTACTCTTGGTACTAGACACGCTAGTTGAGGAGGAATGCCAAGGGAGGCTTACCCCGCTGTATTTCTTTTGAGAATTTTTTGATCCTTTCATTTTTTGTGCACAAAATGATTCAGGTCAACTCATGTATAAGATAATGTTCCAATATAATAGTTTTAGTGATTTTCTTTATGCAAGTTTCTATCGAAATGATAAATGTATTTCTTTAAGAACTCATGAATGCCATGTTAGCTCATGGAGTAATGATGTAAGCCCTTTTAGGACAGTCGATGTTATTCTATATGAATAAGATATTTTTTTCCTTGGAATATATCTATATCTATATATATATATATATATATTGCAAATTTGATTTTGGAGGTTTTATGCAATTATATGGTATATGGAAAAGATTTCACTATTTCAAAAACAAATTTATATAAATTGAAAAGTATATTGATTATCAAGCTAAATAGAGGTTTGTTAGAGCAACTCCTCTTTTATAATTCATGCCTAGCTTAACATAGAAAATAATCATATATACCATAATTGGCTTGAAAGAGAGGGTGATAAACCAGTGCAAAATTGTTTATAATTCATATGTTCTCAATTTTTATTACTTTGTTCATACACTTATTGGTTTTGTCTTTATTATTCTCAAACTCCACTTCATATTGCTCAAATTCACTCAACCTTGAGCTTTGTGGGTATTGTGAGAACTAGATCCTATACTAGTGTCTCGACCATTGCTTGATATCTAGAATTAATGTTCAAATATCTACACTTCAATGTATATTAAAAAATGTCAATCGCGTAGTCTAACATCTTCACTCACATGTGATATATTCTTAACTCTGTATTTAAATATTCATTGGTGATGGAAAATTCCATCATCTCTTTGAGTTTTCCTCGTGGATACTTGATAATATTAGTTAACTTATCCCGCATGACTACAACCTTGATTTTCAAAGTTTCTACTTTGTTGCTAGTATGATTTCCCAAGTGCGATGCTTCCCAAGGACCAAGTCTCTCTACATAATATACCAACAATGAATTGCATCTTGCACTAGCCCCCTTTACCACTCGAATATTCAAAATGTTTTCCCACAATAAGCTTTACCCTCGCTTTCACCATTTTGAGTTTTTTCTAAGGTGTTTTATTAGGAAATTTTTATTTTTTTAAATCTATGACCTTCACCTTCACCATTTGATTTTTTATTTTATTTTTTTGTTCCGAAAATATTTTCTTTATCTATGACCTTCACCTCCACCATTAGTATGGCTTACTGTCTAATCACACATTGTTTGTTTTTTGTTTGTGTTTGTATGTCTCCTTGGAAAATAATTCTTGGGGAAACTCCCTAGCATTTATCCACATTTTTTAGATTGGTACCTAGTGTAAAGCTAGCAATGACTAAGCTCCAAGCACTTTGCCCTGAGGAAATCAAAGATAATCGAACCCATGACCTCCTCTACGTTGGGGGAAGAGATCTCAAGTCTAACTCATGACCATTTGAGATAACTCTTAAAGCTAATACACACACACATACACAGAGTTAACATAAATAATGATATTTTATATAAACTAAAGGCTTCAACTAAGCTAGTCAACATGAAATTACAAAATCGAAATTGTCCAAAGGGGCATAATTCAATAGAAGTATAAACCTAAAGATCTAAAACATCCTACACAAAGGATTTCCTAAAATATTTGCTATTATAAACCCTATGAAAGATTATTAATACCAAAAAATGTTTACATACCATAATAGAAATGAAAGCTAGATAACACTTAAAAGCATGCTTCTTTTCGGCTGACGTTGGTGGGATGAGTTTCCTCCTTGCCAAGCTCCATGTCCTTGAGCATCTAATGAACAGTTTCTTATTCTATGAATTATCCACGCGTAGAAACCATGTACACCCTTGGATTGGATGTTACTAATTGAGAGCCTTTGCTAAGGTTACAGACCATATTTCTAAGCATAAAAGTTTTTGCCTCCATTTAGGGAAAATTTTAAACCCCCCACAAAGAAATTTTTATACATATAATAAATGGGTGAATCTAGATGATACATTGGAATATTTGAAGGCTACTTTATTATTAATATAATATGTATATATAATGTTTTGGCGAGTCTTTCATTGAATTATATAACCTTGTAAAATATTGGTGAATCTTTCGCTGAATTATATAATCTTGTAAATGTTAGAGCAAATAACCCTCTACCTAACCACCTTGACCTTAACCTGGTGACTCTAGTGGGCCAAGACTCATATAATCTTACCATCCGAGTCAACCCTGAGATGGATTCCTAGAATTAAGGTTGCATTCCTTGATTTGGGGGCGCATTCCCTAATTTGAGGAACGGTTCCCTGATGTTAGGAGTGACTAAGCCTGTAACTGGTTGAGGACAAGATGTGCTCCACTAATATAGGTCCTAACTGACCCTAAATATCCCTGAAAAACCCTAAGCACCCCAATTGAATTATTTTAGGGATTTGCATGCACATACAATCAGTTGCTTGTACATCACTTAGTCGGAACTAGTGATTAGGGAGTCTTGGGTTAGTTAAACTCAGTCTAGGTGATTTTGCATGGCTAACTAAGGGTCTTTGGATCTAGTTAATCCTGACAAGTATCAAAGCAATGCATGAGAAATTTGAATAGCTTCGTGGAATAATTCAAATTGCCTTGCTATATATTTTGTTCACCTCCATTCATTATAGTTAATGAAATACATCATTCTTTTATTCTTATATGCTTCTAGTTTTTGTGTAATGATCTATGATATCTCATTTGTTACATGATTAGTTGGTTGTTGATTTAATTTTCACAATATATCTCTCTTGTTTATGTACCTAGATCTATATGCTCAAATCTTACATGGTATTAGAGTTGCAGGGGTAGTAAACTAGTCAGTGTTCCAGTGATGTTTTGTCAAGGATCAAGCTTTTGCAGGTTAAAGAAGGTATTTTGTAGCCATTAAAGAGATCATTTGTAGCCATTAGAGAGCTCATTTGAAACCTAAAAGGGCTCATTTACATCCATCAAAGAGCTCATTTGTATCCATTAGAGAGCTCATTTGCAACCATGGATCTCCTATATCCCCAGCTCAATTGCTACATAGTTGGTATGTTATATCTAGTCTTGTTGAAGGAGGCCCTAGAAGCTTCACAACACACGTCCCGCAAGGACATATTCACATACATTGAGAGGATGAAAGAGGCGCCAAGAGATTCACAACATATGGACTGTGAGTACATATACACATCCATGATCCACCACTCAAACGAGGAAGACCCTTTTACAAGCCCATAAGAAGAGGTGATATACAAATTTCTTCTATCCATTCGATAGCTTGTCCCAAATCAAGTTCTAATTGAAGAATCCATTGGAGAACTTGTCCTAATTCAGGTCCTTGTTGGATAAGACCTCCAAAATCTCTTCTCATTCTCTAGATCTACAACCTTTGCTCCTACAACTCACCAAGTTCCGCACAGAAGATTCAAGGGATTTCCTCGATTGAAAGCAAGGAGTGGTCAAGAACTACCATTCATGCACTTCAAAGTGTTTGGATCTCATGAATGGGAAAACATGCACTTCAAAAGAATGCTCGGAGTTCACAAAGGTTTGCAAGGATATTAGCAAAGCTCTTCACCGAGAAGCAGTTCACCCAATTGAGAGCTACTTTGGGAGTGTAGGCATCTTTTGAGAAGTATTATTAAAGCTTTCTCTTCACATTATCATTTATGGGGGGATTTCCCATGTGGTTTTTTCCCTCTTACCCATTTTACAGAGAATATTGTGTGCATGGGTACCTAATACGGCTTCAAATTTTCGAGACTTATTTTTCCTTTTTTTTCACCTAGTTAGGATTATGGGGGGTGTTATAGAAAATAACCCTCTACCTATACACCTAGACCTTAACCTGATGACTCTAGTGGGCCAAACCCCATCCAATTTGACTAGTTGAGTCAACCCTGAGATGGATTCCTATAATTGGGAGTGCATTCCTTGATTTAGGGGCACATTCCCTATTTTGAGGAACTGTTCCCTAATTTTAGGAGTGACTGAGCCTGGAATTGGTTGAGGACTAGATGCACTCCACTAATCTAGGTCCTAATTGACCCTAAATATCCCTATCAAAACCTAAGTGCCACAGTGGAGTGATTTTAGGGATTTGCATGCACATACAATCAATTGATTGTACATCACTAAGTCAGAACTAGTGATTGGGGAGTCTTGGGTCAGTTAAACTCAGTTTAGGTGAGTGTGCACGACTAACTAAGGTTATTTCACTCTAGTTAAGCCTAACTAGTCTCAAAGCACTGCCTGAGAAATTCGAATAGCCTCATGACCTAATTCAAATGGCCTTTCTACATATTTTGTTCACCTCCATTCATTATAGTTAATGAAATACATCATTCTTTTCTTCTTATATTCTTCTAGTTTTTGTAGAATGACCTACATATATCTCATTTGTTACATGATTAGTTGGTTTTTTATTTAATTTTCACAATATATATCTCTTGTTTATGTACCTATATCTATATTCTCAAATCTTACAGTAAAATATTGGCGAACCTTTCATAAAATTATAGCATCTTGTAAAATCTTGGCGAACCTTTCATAAAATTATAGCATCTTGTAAAATCTTGGCGAATATTTCACTAAATTATAAAACCTTGTAAATTCTTGGTATTTTTTTCACAAAATTATAAAATCTTGGCGAATCTTTTGTTGAATTATAAAACTGTGTAAAGATTTGTCCAATTGGTTGACATTTAACTTAATAAAATTTCCTAGACGATTTTGTATTCACTTAAGATTTTCCATGTACTCTTGCAATAGAACACCTTGTTAACATAATCTTAGTTAATTTTATGGCTTTACTCATCATTGTTACTTGTATGCTACTAAGTTCAAACCTCGTTAGAGATACAAATTTAGAGATGATTTCAAAAATGTTTGCAATATATAATTGAGCACTTAATGATAGTGTGAAATTCAATAAGCCTACTACTCTTAATATACGATCAATTTTCACAAATTATGTGGGACCTAAGCATCCCACTCAATAAAAAAATATAGCTATAAAGAAACTAGTTGTTTGAAGCACTACCTAAATAGAAAGCTAGATAATCTCTACCTCAATGTGCTCAACAACTTCAATGGATGGTTGGAATGCATCCACATTAGCATCTTCTTAGCATAGATCTACCCATTTTCTAGTACGAAATGCAATCAGAGTAAATAATATGTATAAGAGAAAGACAATAAGTCACCTCTCACAAAACATTAAAATGAAATATAACACCATTTTCAATTTTAAAAAATGTCCACATAATATTAAACATCCTCTTTATCTATTTATGATTCACAAATTGTATCAAATAAAGTATAAATAGACATAGTCAATTCGTAAAGGTGAAGATGCTTAAGTCATGCAAAAGTGAAAGGCAATAAAAACATGTTTCCTTGAACCATCAAATATATAAAGAAAACTATAATAATTATGGAAACATATTGAATACCTAGATCACAAGCAAGACAAACTTTAACCTTAATATTGTATTTTTCTCAAATAAACATGATAAAAGATGGACACAAGTTTTTTAACTCAAGAAATGTTTTTAACTTTAATCCAAACCCTTAATTAATCAAATGAAACCCATCAAGCTACTAAAAAGGGTTCAATCATGAAATGAAAACAAAAAGCATTCAAGGGACTAGCACAATCTTTAACCAAAATAAATCCAAACTTCCAAATCTAACAAAATGCTCCATATGCAAGCAACAAACAAACAAACCATTAAAATTTACTGAGATATCAAAGGCACAAATCCATGCAGTTTCTCATTTACTTGAATGAACCCATTATTGATTAGCATAATTCTTTTTAAACTAGTTATTTATCATCTAATACTAGGGCACTATCTATGTGAAGAGACAGGTTCCAACTTCATCAAATTCTAGCTTCATTTCTTGTTACAGACAAGAAAAAGACAATGCAATAGGTAAATCAAAACATCAATCTTAAAATAACTTGCATCAAGGAACTGTAGCTCCAATGTTATTGAAAATACAAAATATAGAGCCTATTTTTAACTGAAATGCAAGCTCAAATTGATATGTGATAATATTTCTCCCATAAATAATTTTTTTTCCAACCTACTCCAAAAATAGAGGAGCAACGAAGTTAATCAAATAACAAGAATTACATCATCTGTGTTATTCCATTCACTATTCTTGCACCACCAATGGAACACATAAACCAAAATAATTGTCTCCTCATGTATATTGGTTTAGATAAAATGTTGGCATATATCAATTTATAGTTTTGTTAATGGTATTTATTTGTAGAAAGTTCTCCACATGAACTATATTTATGAGCCTCCAGAGCATTATGTTCCATATCAAGTTCAACAGAGAAATTTATTATATTGTTTTCTCCCCTTCTATCACAATCTGGTCTCCAAAGAGCTAGTGCTCTATCGAATAGAAAATTAGTAATGTCGTACTTTGTTACATATAATCTTAAACATGTATCCATATTTTTATCAAGCGTGTTCCTCAACTTTGACTTCAAAAATGATAGTGCTCTAAAAATTCTCTCATCTTCCACTGATCCCAAAATCATTGTTTGACATAAATCTGTTGATTTGAAATATTTTGATATGCTTTCTTGTAGGTATTGGCTAGCAACTAAAATAGTCCATAATCTTGTTATTGCACCATATTCTAGAGGATTCTCCAAAACATGAAATTGCATCTACATTGTTGCAATAAAGTATGTAGTTTGTTGAAACAATATTTTTAATGAATTTAAAATACCTTTAATCTTTTCTCCATGTATCAAGACCTTCTTGCAAAAGTGGCATGCTAACGTTTTTAATTTTTCTAAAAAGTCGAATTTTAAAGTGCTTGGACATTGTTTATTGTTACAATATTCAAGGTATGCCATAGGTACGACCTCCACCAATTCATCTCCAGGAAATCGTTCTCTTATCTTTGATGCTAGTGATTTGCAATTTCTATCAAGTTGTGTCTAGCGAAATTACAACATTGTTGAATTGGTCTCTTCACACAAGGCACTCTTCGGTGATTTGTCCTGTCTTACCAATATAATGAAAGGGGACCATATACCCATGCATTGCCATACATAATTTCCCTTTTTCATCAAACTTCAAAATTTTCAATATTTTCTATATCAATGATCCTAGTCCAATTGTAAACTCTGGACTTGTAAAAGACTCTAACATCGTATACAAATTATCCAATGCAAGGTATGCTAATTTTATTACATATATGTATTCAGCAATATACATTGTGCAACTCATTTCATATAGCATACATTCATTTCATATAGCATAAAAAGAAATACAACCAATGTTAAAATGTTTTTATGTCAATTATTCAAAAAAGATCTTGAGCTTTGTTTACATTAAAACGATGTTCATACATCACCCCTACCAAGCATTGGTACTCACTAAATAGTCTTTGATCTGGTCCATGCAATGCGATCCATCATGTATCAACATCTTCTAGTAAATTTTTTTCCATTTGTAACACCATCAACAAATTTTTGCAACTCGACAAATCATTGGGGACTACGATAAAGTATGCATAAACCTCATGTACAAGATCTTCAACTTTCAAAATCGATGGAAACTTGCTTACTATTTTAAATGCAAGATTCATCCTATGAGCCGTACATTAAATAGTAAGCATATACAATAAACCTAATATTTGTAATCTGACACAAAGGTCGTTCATTTGTCCTTGCATTAATGATGCTCCATTTGCTCTGACACATATCAAATTTTTTACAATCATTAAATTATCCATACCACCAATTTTCTTCAAAATATTAAAAAAAAGTTCATAAATATTTTCAGATGTAGAACTCTCCCCCATTTTATGAATCACGGGTAGATAAGAATGCCTAATATGGTTATTAACCCTATAAATGCTCATGTAGATCCATGAAGTTTTATCAATCGTTGTAACCTCATCCAAAGACAATGACAAAAACACAACATTTGCAATCTTCTCTTTCATATTGTCCTTTTCTACTTGAGCTAGATACCTTACCCTTCCCAATCACTTGTTACATACCAATGAGAAGATGGAAAATTTGACACTTGAAGAAAATATAGATATTTCATGTAATCCATATAATCTATCAGAGGACATCATGTAGATAAGATGTAATATACAATGATTAATTGTGTTTAGTTGGATAACAAATTTATTTCCATCATCTTTCAAAATTGAGATGTGATGGTTCCTCCACTTGCCTTGAGTTTTCCATTACTTATCAAGTATTTTTTGTATTCAACTTCATATTTGACATTGACATTCCTCAGAAGATTTCCATTTGATAATATATTTTTCCATGACATTTACAATTTCCTTATCATACACCTTATGTGCATGCTTCTCTATCGTATCTAACTTTATCTGCAATTTCTCTACCTTGCCAAGTGTTTCTGCTCAAACTAGCAATCTTAAATTAACAACATTATGTGGTGTGTATGCTAGTGAATGGTAAGCATGTGGAAGAGGTCTAGGCCCAATGTCACCTCAACTCAGCCTCTCAACTACTTTAGGTAACTCCAAAACCCAGGGGAGATCCCTTTCAAGATGCCCGCAAACATCAATCAAGCAAATACCTCTCTACAACCTTTATAGCAAAGATTGGTGCCTTATATGGAGTCAAAAAATGAACTGAAAAGACAACTTGATCTATCTGGGGATTTAGTTCGATAATATTTCACTTATCATCAATCACTTGTCCAATTTAATAGATATCACCGATTCCAATGTAATTTCACATATATCAAGGCACTTCACTTATCCCAAGGCAACCCTTCAGAAAGGTGTGCCCTGAGGAAAAGATGGGCAAGGAGGTTAGGGCGAAGTCCTATGTGAAGTCAGAACCATAACACAATCAAGGGCAAGACAGATATAGGGTTTTCACATTTCCCAAAAAAGTGGTTTCAATCGTGGCACCTTTCAATATCTGTGGACCATTCAACTAGGGTGCGCTTGTTCCACGAATTAGTTTTGCGAATTTCTTAATATTTTCTAAGTTTTGAAATTTTTATTTTTTAGGGTTTTTATACATAAAATTGCAGTAAAACAAAATACAACTAAACTAATAAAACATGAGTAATTTAATGACAAGAAAAGGGGATATGATTTTTGTCTCAATCCCTAGGGAATTGAGAGATCAATGGTCAACGTCCCTCTCTTGAAATGCCATAGGCCAAAGAGCTACAAGAGGGGTTTCTCTGTGCTAGAATGAGGTCCAAGTGGGTGAAGGAGGTGTGCTAAATAGGGGATGATGACCCTTTACAAGACACAATCAACTATGCATAACAAACCAAGGTGGTCATGTGCCCTAGTGGGTCACCCCTAGAAGCCCTAAATACCAACCCATTTGCTTAAAGCCCTGCATGGTGGGGACATCTACACACTGAAGGAGTATTCAGCTATGACAAAAATCCAAGTACTTATAAGAGTGAAACTAAGGGAGCATGCCATGTCCAATCCAGGGGAGCAACAAACCCTAATCCAAATATTCATACAATATAACCCACTTTGGCCTTTGCAATAAAAATTTTAGACCCCTTGCTCTAGGTTTGGCACCACTGGAACAATGTTGTAGCTCTGAGGCTTAACACTAAGTTTACAACTACATATAATGCACCTAACTTCTCATGAAGTCTCTTCCTCATTTGTTGGAGGCATTGATTCAATAATGGAAATTTGGAGACCCATTCTAGTTGGAATAGTCTCCCTATTTCCCATTGGAATTTTTTCCGTTTCTGAGAATGCATTGTGTCGCCTTCCAAGTAAAAATATTCAACATTTCTATCGCCAACATTTGGTGAAAATGCATTTATCTTACTTTGTTCACTATAGGAACATCTTTTGTCACCCATTATATGGATATTAGATGCATTCTTACAATAGTCGGCATCTCTCTCACTAATAGGAAACACAAAAGAGATTGAAAGCATCTCTCTCCCAGATTGGGGTTTTTTAAAGTATGATAATACATCCTTATATATTGACATTTTATTCCCACGATCAACATTTGAGTCTTTGACATCTTTTTTTCACAAAAATGACTACCTTTTTATAATATAAAAAAGGTCTCAGCTGAACTGGAAGACCCGTAGATACAAAAATGGTCCTTCTACGATGAGTGATAGAGTTCTTATGGTTCCATATTATACACAAAATACAGACTACAAAATACTTGCATTCATCCCTGATCAGACTGTTTCTATAGGATCGAATGGTATAGATACGGTTAAACTTTCCTAGAAACAAAATGCATTTAAACTTCATAATAAAGCATTGAAATGAAAATCATCCATGTACATGTGAAGCCTCTAGATTATGATCTGCTTTAGAAGGAGAACATGGGGAGGAGGAATCCCCCACCATTAGTCTTCACATTTGCATATAAATTTTCACGAATGACCAATCCTAGCAAGTTTTTGTCCTTTAAAGAACTTGAATTATGATTCTTCCCAAAGTCTTGAACGGAGTCTTGTAGCACTGCTATTATTTTTCTTAAGCAACATATTTCTCTTTCCAGAATTCTATCTCAATTTTAGTCATTATCAATTTCTCCCTCATATGTTTCATTTGGGCTTCCATAAGATCATGTTTTATATTAGCAATGAGTTGATCCCTGGATATTTTTCCTCACATATTTATTTCCATGTATCAAACTTTTTGCTATCACTTTCCATAGTGCCTTTCGGATCAACCTGTGGATTCACCTCCATTTGCTCGGTGGGGTCCTTATTTCCCTTATCACGATCCATTATTCTTTGAAGAGAAAATGATATTTGATGACTAATTTCAATCTCCAAAACCTCGACCAAGACTAGAATAATTCTAACAAAACTAGACTGGAGGAACCTAGTATTCCTATAGTTCAAATGGCCCGGAGCTACAACAATAGGGTCTTTGGGAACAAACTTTAGGTCAATGTTAACAATTTGGATAATTTCCAGATATCTGTTACAATGTCATGGATTAACAAGCCAGTATGTGTAGTTACCTCTCATAGAGAATTAGCTGACATTGAAAAGGCACTATGAAGAACAACCGCAAACCTTTAGTACAATCCCACCTATATCAAACAACCTTCTTTAAATTATTGCAGGTGTTCAATATCATACCTTGAGTAGGTTTATGACCACCACCTAAGCATTGTTATGTGACATGAAAGAACCGTTCGTTAATATCCTCTTTCTCTCTCTAGATATCATCACCATAGCAACTCTAATTGTTGTTAGAGTTGAGCCCTTGAATAGGTTGACGACCTCCAACCCAGTACTGAACTCCAATATAATTCAATATTTCCAAAAACCTGATGCCATGATGAAAGCAACTGCATAAAAGGAAAAAGAAGACATATTCAAATATAGACCCACTAGCCTCTTTGGTTACCTCTGTGACAATAGTTTCTTTGCGCAAGTGAATTACTTGGAAATTCAAAGTTATACCTTCATCCCCTTGAATTTCCCCATCCTAGAATTTATCTTCGATCTTCTCTTTGATTCTTCAGGAATCATCATCACAACTCAATCATATAATAGAGGTGAGCCCGCCACATTCACAATTCACAAAGAAGTGAGTATCACTGCTCATAATTGAGTTCCTTCCCTCGCCAATGTACTACTCTAGTCGCGTGGATCCTATATTCAACTCCCTCCGAAGGAAATAACAACTAGAATCCACATCCCCACAAGCAATGAATCCGTTGAAGAGGGAGACACACTAATATTTATCCGATGTCTAGAACCATCCCCAATCATGTGGTTGTTTTGGGAGGATATCCATCGTACTGAAGTGATCATCATTGCAATCAATTGCATGCGAGCGAAGGGAGTTGGGATTCATTAAATAGCCCCTGAACTCATTAAAAACCTTATTAAGAGCCAAGTATATCATTGAATTTCCATTCCAGATTTCGATTTCTCCACACATAACACTTACACTACCATGCAAGATTAAATTCCTATTATTTTTGTTCATGGAGTATGAATTAGGGGATATAGGTTGTATAGTGGTTGCACTATTACTTATTCGAGTCCCTATAGCAAGTTTTCAATCCAAATTTGCCTGTTGATCAACCTCCTTATTTAGATCCTGCAACACATGGAAGAACCTATCCTCCCTAATACTATTAGCTTCACTTTGGATCCTCGCCAGTAAACGGGCTAATTATATTAAGTGTTTTGGATTTGTGTGGAAGGATAAATATCGTATTAAAACCATAGATTTGTCGATTATGTTTAGGAGATGGATTTACATACTTTTAGCTTGCTTCAATCCCTTCCAAATAGCCAAAGCTTCCAGTTGATTATTCATCATAATTCCCAATCCATAATCTTATTATTTCTCAAGATCATATCCTCCAAGGTCAAAGAGCACCCCCTCCCCCCGACACCTGCCAACCTTGTTCCTCACACTGTGTTTTAAGTCTAGACCATTTCCTAATTTTACTTTGAATCCATGAGATTTTGTTTTTACTTTGAAGCCATGAATGTTAGGCGCGATATACAACCCACCATGTATGATATGTATAATATAATGTCATTCTAATAAACTGTAATGAAATAATAAAAAGTAAATTGTGATTATGGAAAATCTTTCAACTCTTCCTTAGAAATAGTTAGTGAAAAGGATAATGATTCCTTATCTTTTGAATTCAATGATGTCAGGTTACCACTGGCAGTAACTATTATTAAACCTCACATTTAAAATGCATTGATCTCACATACAAAGAACGTTTTTCTAGATTAATGATTATCATATTGTGCTACTTAGACCTACTTTTCCTTGTTTAGCATATACTTAATTAAAGATAATAGATTCCTACCAAAAAACATTCGTGGAGAGGGATGTTACACCAAGCCTTGAAAATGAATAAGAAGTCTCTTTGAGGGGAAAAATTCCTTTTACAATATATCAAATGCACTAGATGATATGATCTTTAAAACTAGGTCTCCTGGGTATATATAGGTGAAAAATGTTACAATTACAATTAAGGTCCTAGCCAACCAATAAAGACAATACTAATATAATAATAGAAATGTAATGTCACAATATCTAGGGCATAACAATACCAAGAGGTTTCCTAAGATAGCTTCAAATTCGAGTAAAAAACACCTGTAGCTCAAGCAAGGTTGGCATAAAGATGCCAAGTATTGGATAAATCATTGGGCAGTCATGGAAGAGGTCACTTTGCATAATAGTGAATCATAATATTAAAATTATTATTACATCTAAATTTAAGAAGAAGTTGTGGTGCAATAAATAATTAGAGGATAAGAAAAAATTAAGATACTATGAGTAGATCAGCCCTAATATAGAATATCAAAAGTATCTTTATGTTTTAACTACCATAAAGAAAGAAATCAACATTGGTATTAAAATGAGAACAAACTTTCAAGAGCTCCATGGTGAAACATGGTGTTGGACTATTCCTAAAACATCGTTGGAGGAAATAATTTGTCATCTTTGTGTCATTGAGAGGTTGAAGATGAAAATCACTTCCTCTTATAATGTCCTATGTACACCCACATTAAATCACAATTTCAATTTCTTTTGACAAGACTGACCTTCCTAACCTTTTAACTCATCACAAATATAGTTATCTAGGAATGCTTATTTTAAAGATACAAGTACATCGGATATAAGAATAATCCAAAGATAAAAAACCCAGCATAATAGTCTTCTTCCAACCTGTCTTTCTCTCTCCTATGCACTTGTGGAGTAGGCTTGATCGAATCTCTTCATAGTCAAATGAGGGAGATGTCATCCCTTATTTATACTTGTTTATTGGCTGCCTTTTTTCCCGTGGGGCTGACTTGTTGATCTCACTATGGGGTCGATTTGTTGATCTCACTATGGGTCCGACTTTTAGATGCATAGTGATGTTCTTGTTTATTATTATTCTAGGGTCGACTTTGGTGTGAGGATACCTCACGCAGCTACAACATCAACACGCTCTCTTAGCTAGGGAGGTATCATCATGTTGGAACACATCAGCCTGTCTTGAACATCTCATCATCATAAGAAAGGTCTTTAGACACAACTCAGTCCTTTGAGAAGCGTCATAAACTCAATTCAGTCCATCGAGGAGTCAACAACTCAACCCAGCCTATCGAGGAGTCAACAACTCAACTTAGTCCATTGAGGAGTCAACAACTCAACCCAGTACATCAAGGAGTCAACAACTCAACCCAGTTCATCGAGGAGTCAACAACTAAACCCAGTCCATTGAGGAGTCTCAAATATAAGTCAACTCCCTCTCTCTCCCTCTCATAAGGGAGAGTCGCGCCATTCTCCCTGTCTCCCTGTCTTAGTGAGAACACTCCCTCTCAAAGAGGGAGGTATTATTCTTGCTCATTTTTCCCAAGCACATCTTGGATTTCTTCAAAGGATTTACGCCATAACTTGTCTTCAGCGAATGATCTCAAGGAAAGGTTGATCATGAGCTTGCATCAGTTTGATGGTTTCAAGGTCTCTTAGCCAAGTCTCATGGATAAATCCATGCACTTGCATGATTGAATGATCATCGAGGGACTAATCTCCCCACCCCATCACAAGGTGTCCGAGAGAAGGCACTACCATGCTTTGAGCATTTAGGAACTAATCTCTCCACCCCATCACAGGGTGTTTGAGAGAAGACACTGCCCCATTCTAAGTCGTGTTAGGGACTAATCTCTCCACCCCATCACAAGGTGTCCAAGAAAAGGCATTGTCCCACTTGACCCACCCCTAGCCAAGTCTCATGGTGAATATTAGGTAAATGCTTGATGCTCAACCTCTAAGAGGATAGTGCATGCAATTGAGGACTATCCTTCCCACCTCGTCATAGGATGTACAGAAGAAGGCACTGCCCTACTCTGATATATTAACCTCTATCCAAGTCACATGGTTAAAACTGAGGGAATACTCATTGCATAAACACTACTCATCATGCAAGGACCAATTTCCCCACCCCATCATAGGGTGTCTGGGAGAAGATACAACCCTTCCTCTGGACCATTCACCCCTAGCCAAATATTGGGGGAACACTTGCCTGATGCAAACATCACATTTATCTTCAAGCATCACATCCACTATAACTAATCCCTCTGTCACAGAATCCATCCTATTCCATTTGCATCTAAACAGTCGTCACTTTTTGGAACAAGTCTCATCATCCTTCTCTTGTAGGCCATAGAACATAGTCTTTTCTACAAGTCAAATTCGGTCCAATAGTCGCTTCAACATAATACCCATCCATATCCCAAACACACTCGGTAACTATCTGGATGCCTTCCATCTTCACTAGAACACACTATCAAGAGAGTGCATTGCTCTCAGCATGTTAGCAAAGAGGTTTCATACTAGAATAGCTCCATTAAGGGATCGTGAGATGTTGTGCAACACTATAGGCTACTTACTCAATCATATACATAAAATGCATTAAATGAGCCTACTGCTTGTCAATCTTTAGTCATATATAAATGCATAAAAGAAAAAAAATGTATCATATGCTCATCATAAATCTATTGTTCAATGCACAATTTTATGAATGCATTGCATAATCATATCACATGACAAAGAAATATTACTCAAAACATTAAATTCTTATCTTTTATTATTGATTCCCTTTTGAGGATTGAATAGCCGGACTAGGAGCCTCTTGCTGTAATACCCCCAATTTTGACTTGGAATGTATTTAATCAAAATTATGTAAAGGATGTAAATATGCTAGTATGGATTCCTAGTGCGGAGCTCAAGGCCAAGGCCCGACTAGAGAATGGCTAGGCATGTATGATGTATATATTTTTATTTGCTCCATATGGTTGGCTTACTATGCCAATTCGAAATTTATGTAAATATTATGTTGGAAATTAATGAAATGATCCAAGATGGTTGTGTAAAGAGCACTAGAGGGGCTATGATTCCACCAGAGGGGAAGAGGAAAGGGGGCCTATGGAGAAACCAAATCCTATGTTGCAAAGTGTCAACCTTAGAACTCATCCAAAATCTGCCATGTGCCTTAAATAAGCTAAATACCTTCTCTTGAGTATTAAACCCAATCATTGATTGCATATGTGAGGTTGGTGGGAAAAGTCATGCCATGTAACTATTGAAGCATGGGGGTTGTGACAGTTATGTCAGTTCTCAGCTGTCTTATTTATTCTATGGTAAGAAGCTATGCCAGTTGTCTCTTCACCCTTACCTCATGTCCTTGGAGTCAACACTCTTTTGATCATTTCTCTCATGCAGGATTCTACACTATGTAGAGTTTTCCATTGCTGATCATGTCCATTACCATAATGTGTTTAACCCATAAATTTGAATTTGAAGACAAAGATGCATTTTTTGGAAGGGAAATAGATGGTTGTAGATGAGCATGGAGGTTGGGAAAGCTAGGAACCTTTACCCATTGAGTTCTGCTACTTTTGGATGCTTGAGAAGCCATGGATTAATGTTGCAGGAGGTTCTCCAATAACGTACAACAGGTTGGACTCTTACTGCACACACTGGTAAGCACTGCAAGGGTTGGATTTCCAGAGGGAATTGTGGATCAGTGAAG
Organism: Larix kaempferi; assembly: GCA_027924585.1. Lineage (NCBI taxonomy): Eukaryota > Viridiplantae > Streptophyta > Pinopsida > Pinales > Pinaceae > Larix > Larix kaempferi. The sequence goes on along the minus strand of BSBM01000364.1, from coordinate 4,005,274 downwards.
GGAAATTCCTTCCTTGTGTTGTGTGGGGAATTTGGAAGGAGTGCCATGGCTGTGAAGGCTTAGTGAGACCCTTGTAGAGCTATAGTTTAGCTTTTGGCTAAGCATAGAGAGCAAAGTGGGTTGTGGGCTGAGAGATAAACGCCTGTAGGTGTTTCCTTCACCCTAGTGGCCTCTTAGCAGAAAGAGTATATGCTGGACATAGTTCCTATGGCTGGGTGGAAAATCGCTCTTACACATCCAGTTGCTTGGATCTTCTTTTTTTAAAGATAAGTATTCTTGTGTATTTGATGTGCAATGATTTTAATTTATATGCATGTGATAGTTATGCCTGTAAATTGCATGTTATGTGTGTGTGGATCAATTTTATTTCCGCTGTGTGTTTTTATTTCCATGTTTGCACATGCATTTTAGCTATATAAATTCGTAATTATGGTTATGGGGCGAAATTTTGAGGCCCTGACTTAGTTAATGTCCCCTCTACTAGACGGATTGAGGGATGGGAACGTTACACTCGCTCCTCCTTGTTCATATCCCTCTTGATCCTTGCCTCCTTGCAAACATCACAAGAGTCCTTAGATATCTATCTTCTTTCTTGTCAGAAGCTCATTGAAAACTGCAACTTAGATCTTCATACAACACCAATGTCAATCATCATCTAGAGATAATGCAATCGTTGGTGCACACATAGGGTGTACTAGAATAAGTACTCCTTTCGACGATCTTCTGCACTTTCCTCAAGATCATTTTCTTTTGTCTTCTTCTATGGAGATGCATCAACACTAGCTATTGATGCATGCTGCTTTCTCTTCCTTATCAAATATGACTTAAACACCACAATTTGTAATGATTAGATGCATGTAGATTCCATAAAAAAAGATGTCACTGCAAGGATGAATTGTGATACAGGGATAGACTTGTATAGATCCAATACTCCTTTATCTATACTTGGATAGGATTCCTTGAGTTCTACCAAATGTACATTTCTTGCAATCCCCATTGAAGAATCTTCTATCAAATTGGACTTAGACTTGAATAGTATTCTTAATAAAGTATGTATTGTCAAGATGCCTCAAAAACCTATGGTTCATCACTTAAGATATGAAGAGATTCTATAAAATGCTTTACATACTATCTAGAAATAACATGAGACCCTCAATAGGCTTCAACGAATTAGGTCATTATGTGACTTTCACAAAAATTGCAGCTTATCTAAACAAACTAAGATCATGAGAAACGTTTGACAACCTACTCTTGAGAGGCATTAAAGCCCCATTTCAGGACACGGTATGAGAGATCTACCTTTGTTGAGATTTAGGACAGTTTCAGGACTGGCATGTATGTTCCTTTGATGCAAAAATTCTACCTCAAAATAACCCAGAACAATTATGTTGGTTTACCCTTATTACACTATCATTCTTCCGAGATGCAATCTACCATGAGATGTGCACCCATCTGTCACAGGTGAAGCTATAGAACTGTGTATCCACTTATATTTGTATAGGTTGTTAGAACTATTGTTTGTATGTATATTATCAAACACATTTATTCAGCAATCATGCTTATAACCCTTGAATATATGCAAATCAAATCAGATTTTGAATTTGTCTTGTCTTAGTTAGGTATGCCTCAGTTTTGGCCTTTGAAATTTGGCCCTTAGAAATTCAGCTTCCCTCAACCTTGACACGGTTATAGGCATTCTAGAAGAGGGCAGCCTCTGATCTACCCTCGATTCAATTCGGCATCCCTACCTCGGACCCTTGGAATTTCACATTTAGGATAGACCTTAGAAAAATGTCTCAGATTGAAATCCGACCCTGATATGCTAGTAGATATGATGGGTTAGGGTTTCAGATCCTTTTCATGGCAATATATGGAGAGAAGGGTCCAAACTTGGATGCCCTAGTTTTCAGCAATGGCATCTATTCAACACTGCTCTGATACCATGTTGGAGTTTTGATAATATATCAGTATAAATTTAATTATTTGCAGCGGAAACAAATAAATATCACTGAAAGAATAACCATGCACAAAAACAAAGAGACACAAATATTTTATCCTTGGAAAACCCAACCTCGGGAAAAACCCAGCCAACCTTTCTCATTCAGAGATATAATTCAAGATACAAGTACATCAAATATAAGAATAATCCAAAGATAGCAAACCCGCTTCTTTCATCTTGTCTTTCTCTCTCCTATGCATTTGTGGAGCGGACTTGATCAAATCTCTTCATAGTCAAATGAGGGAGATGTCATCCCTTATTTATACGTGTTTATTGACTTCCATTTTATCCTGTGGAGTCGACTTCCTGATCTCACTATGGGGTCGACTTGTAGATGCATAGTGATCTTCTTGTTTATTATTATTATGGAGCTGACTTTGGTGTGAGGATACCTCACACAGCTACAACATCAACAATATATATATATATATATATATACTCTCTTTTCTTAAAAAAAAGACTTTGAGAAGCCTTTAAGGTAGAAAAAAAGTTTAGCCAAACTAATAGAGCTATTGCTAAACATAAGAAAACTATTGGAAACCAAAAAAAAAACTCAGTCTTTATCAAGGATGGACATGACAGGCACCTTTGCATTCAGAGGCATTTTGTTGGTTTTCCCTATAGGGATTTTCACCTTGAAAAACTATGCCAGTAGTAGCTTTTGCCAACAAATTGAGTTTATCCCCCACTCCATTCACAGGTTTGGATACCACGTAAATAATGGTAATTACCTCGTGAATCTACTCCATAGTTTCATCTAGTTGCATCTAAATTGCTTTTCTCTCCTCAAAACTGTCCATAAGTGCTTTACCAAACAAAGTTTTCATCTGCTAGTAGAGAATTACAGTCTTGGATAGTTTCGTGTCACGAGACCTAGCGAAACCTGGATCTTGCACCCAATGCACCATATCTTCCTGAATCTCCTCTGCATTCATCACTTTATGTTCATGCTTGACCCAAGCTTTAACATCATAAATGGACTTCTAAGTCCCCGACGAAATCACCTTGTGATAGGCCTCCCACACCAAGGATGCTTCTCGTCGAATCCTTGGCATGTGGGAGCACCATATCCCTATATTTCACTTGGTTGTCTTCCTGATGGTTACCATGGCATCACGCAACTATTGAAATTCCCTTATGTCAACACTAAGCTCTAGTCCGTGAAGGTGAGCCGAGACCCTACTTTCCACTCTCTTGAGCAATCTCAGAATCAAACACCGAGGGCTACCAAAAACGTCCTTATCATCCACCAAAGAAAGGTGGAAACAAATTAAATGAACCCACAAAGCAAGGATGAATGCGGTAGAATCAAAGGTAAGGTCACAATGAATCAATCGTATGCCATGCCCTGTCATAGACCAGTGCAAATGAACTATTGAGCCACCAATCATCCTCATCATAGTTTTCCATCTACAATCCATTACCAGTTGTTGCATTCGTGTTCTACTTCTCTGCGTGGTGAGCATCGTCGTCACTAGATCGTCCTCTACACTCCTCAACTAGACATACATGCAAGCCCCCGTGTTACAACTTGTGTTTCATGTCTTGTATTCCCTGTTGGGCGTCTTGTCTACAGGGAGGGGGGGACACGAGGCGATCCCGCTCATTCCCACCCAAATTCGGGGTGTTGAGTAATATTGTTACTAAAGTAGTTCCTTGTGCAATTTCAAGATGTTACCTAGGGTAAATCAGATTGTTTAGGGCTCAAGGTCAATGCAACAATACAACCAGAAGAGCTAAACATGTCATTAGCAGGAATTGATCTTGGGTGGGGACTATAACATATTTTCTAGGGAAATCTCATTGGGAACTCTCTCTCATCCTGAAGATAGTACTGGGGTAAACCATATTCTTCATGGCTTAAGGTGAGGTCAACATCTCAACAACAATTGGCTCACAAAGAGCCAACATAACATAAAGTGGAATTTAAACCTAGGTGGGTGAGGAAACCAATTTTCCTCTCAATGAATTTAACTACTCCTAATTAACATATTAAAAATACTAGCAATACTGCATAATATTAATGGTACACACTCCATTAACACATGAACCAAAAACTTATATCAAATATCATTCTTATTCTTACTTTTATAAACACAACAATGTAAATTGTTGCTCTTTGTTTTTCAATAACTTCTCAATCAAGTAGATTGTTACTCTTTGTCTTTCAATAACTTCTCAATCACTTTCCAATGATAAATACTAAACACCTATACTCTTAATTTTTATTGTTTGTATATATTTTCCAAAAAAATATTCCCATGTATTGTTGCTACAATATACTTCTCACTATTTAATAATGAAGGCATATACAATTCATTACTCATTCTTTAACAAATCAAGATTGCAATCTAAAATGTCAATGAATATAAAATAGTTGGGTGATATTTGAATATTAAAAAAAATCAATTTATTTATAATAAAAAAATAATTTTCAACCACATTAGGGGTGTTAAATCAAAAGTATTCTCTGTCCCAAATATGCATTTTATTTAAAATATTTGTTATTTAATATTATAATATATTATTATGTTTTCATCCACCTATTTCAAATATATAAAAATTAAAATAATTTAGTTAACCAAACTAGAAAAGTTGTTGTTGTAACAAGTAAGCACCAATTGCCATTTTGTTGCTTTTATAATGACTCTTTTTAAAAGTGTGTTTATGGTTACCTATTTTAAACAAAGGCAACCACTGAAAGACAATCATACCTAATTTGTCTCTCAAAAGATAAAGTTGCATCATTCATTAGTTAAAATTGACTAGTCATGGTTTGAATAATGTAAGCAAAATATGAAAATGGTGGTATTCAAATCACAAAATAAGTTTATTAAAATTATTTAATCTTTTGAAGTTAGTGGAACTAGGTACATAAATCACAAAGTAAGTTTATTAAAATTATTTAATGTTTTGAACTAAATGGAACTATGTACATAAATGAGTACGTTTATTAAAATGATTTAATATTTTCAAGTGAGTGGAACTAGGTACATGTCTTGGTGTTTTTAATGAATAAATATTCATTTATTAAATAAAATATTTAATATAAAATATTTTTTATAAAATATTTTTTATAAAATATTTTTTTTAATACATATTGATATTTGATATGGTTTTTTTTGCTTTCATTTATAGGGTTGAATTTTTTTAATTAAAAAAATATTTTTATTGACATATTAACATTTAATTTAACTCATTTTTCTTTTTGAAATAAGAATGTGTATATACACACCGAAATGCGGGTGAAGCTTTGAGAGAGGTGGCAAGTGGGACGATACATGGCGGGGAACCCACCCATGATTTTGTCGAACATTTATGATGGTGGGCATTAATGCTTGTTCGGTGAAGATGACGATTGTTTGATTCATGTTGGGGAAAGTGATGGCAGTGGCTCCTATGTACTACCCCTGGTACAACAGAAGTATCGTTGCGTGGGAAATTATGGTAGAGATTGGATACGCTACCCTCCAACATGCGAACTGGTATGGCATTGAAGATTGGTCTTGTCAAAGCTCCATGATGAGGTATGTGTTGCGTGGATCATTCTTTGCAATGCCAATATAGATTGGGGAGGAGCAGGATGGTTCTTTATGAAGGTGATTATTTCTCTTACCCGTGTTAGAAGTAGGCTAGCATTGGACTCTGAGCGGAAGTGTCTTCATGTTAATATGGCTCGCATAGGTGGTCAGTCTAGGAAAGGGGGTAGGGGACGAAAGAAGATGGGGGCTTCTCGTGTCTTGCGTAAGAAAAGATGTGCAATAGAGGCATCCTTCCTCTATTGTGACCATGTTCCTATTGAGATTCAGTCGGAAATGGAGGAAGTGGAGCAAGGAATCTGGGAAGAAGTGGAGGAGGGTGTTCCAAAGGAGGACTCGATTGTTACGGAGGAATGGGTCCAGGACCTGGGTTCAACAAGAGGCCACCTCTCCCAATATGACCGAACTGTGGCCTTGTACTAGGTTATGAAAAACATGTTGGCTAGAATTATTTCGGAGAAAAGGGCCAAATATAGTGCGAACGAGGAGTGTGTTAAATACTAGAAGGAGCACTATTATGACAATTGGTTGATGCACAAGTAGGTGGACATGATAGTGATTAAACTGGGGATTTCATTATCCCCTTCCCCCGGTCCTGGGAGTATGGTTACTTGTGGTATGTAGTTGTCCTCTTGTGGGGGTTCGAGTTGCAGTCAAGGGAAGTGAAAGGAATCGGTCGAATTTGTCCAACGCGCGAATGCCAAGCATGGACCTTCTTCTTCATGCAGAATGCAGTAATGTTGGCTTCTTTCGGTTTGAGGTTTCTCTTGGATTTTGTCTATCTATGTAATAGTTTGGCTCATGTTTTTGCATAAAAGGAAGATTCTTTGTATTAAACTTGATTTGGGTCTTTCCTTGTTTACTCCTCTGGAGCGAGGCTTCTATTTCTTTTTGGGAAGATGGGATTATAGCTTATTTTGGAACCTTAGTTCAATTTTGTAGGATGGGGGACAATTTGTTTTGCTTCAGTATGCCTTGTACATTTTATGTTTCAATATAATGAATCTCTTTCTTACTTACAAAAAAAAGAATGTGTATATACACTATATAATAAATATGCGATGAAAAATAAAAATATGCACTTTTTAAATTTTGTAATATATTAATATTTATAACTTTAAATTTTTATAGTTGTTTCGCAAGCAAAATAAATTGTATAGATTTTATTGCACCGAGTGAAACGAGGTGCTCTACAGCCCAGTATGGGGGAGATGTTGTAATGTGATATAACGTTTATAAAAAAATAACGTTTGTAACAAAATAATTACAAAAATTCATGTTGGCTCATAAAATAAAAAATTATGAAAATTATTTATAAAAAAAATCCATGTTGGTTCATAAAATAAAATATTACGAAAAGTAATTAAAAAATAGAAGTTCAATTATAAAATAAAAACTTAAAACTTAAACCCGGATCTATCAAGAGAGATCAAATTTTTTGAGTTTAAATTTTAAAAAAGAAATACACCTCAAGAAACTGGATCCCTCTCGATGCTTGATAGATACGGGTTTAAGATGGATCTATGCTAGTATATCTACAAGGCACCTTTGTAGAAGTTAAGGATGTGCATATATATGCTAAACTTTTGCAATTGTTTTAAAAGCAAAATAAAATGTGAATATTTTATTTATTTATTGACCACTTTTGTAGAGGTCTAAGATGTATATATATGTGCTATGTACACATATGTATACTTTTACTTTTGTCAAGGAAAGTCTTCACGGTTTTACTAGACATTAACTACCACCACCATCATCAATATATTATTATATATTGTGTGTTCAATTTTTTTATATTTTCATTTCAACAAAGAAAAGGAAATATGTGAAAATTTTATTCTAAAAAATTAAATTATGTTAGCATTCAATCAATTTTATTTTTTATAAGTAATAATATAAGTAAGATTAATATAATGATTTTCTTTTTTTCTCAAGAAAGAGTTTTATATCAATTGTTATCACCCTTCACCTTTAAAATTGCATTGCGAAGAAACAACAACTTCGAAGTCGAAAGGAAAAAAAGATGAGGAACCTCTCGAAAACCCTACCGCGCTTCAGCAACGCCGCCATTGGGTCTCATGGCAGCCGGTATGCACTATCGCGCTTCAACAACACTGCCGCTGGGTCTCATGGCAGCCAGTCTGCACTGGGGATGCCGTATCCTCCTGAAGAAGTCTTCTCGATCACTTACCCCCGCCGCGTCGGGTTGCAGTTTGGGAATGGCAGGGGATTTCTGGAGATTGAGGGGCGTGCCTCCAAACTTTTATGATTCCATGCCCAATTGACTCCCGAGACCAGCGATTCGCAGAGGGAAATGAATCAGTCGTTCAAGGAAACATTACCGTCGCCAGAGACCCTGAAGGGGGATGTTGCTAGTTTTGCACCTCATCGAACTCTCTTGACGCTTGTGTCTGAACCGAACGGAAGCCCGATCGGTGGAGACCTTTGGAGGACCAAAGCGTCAAGCGACAGAATCGCGTTGGGACAATGCTTCCCGCTCTTTGTTAAGTTGTCATCTGGCTCATCGAGATGCCTTCTCATGATCCCTGGGAACCGGGTGGCGAACATCTTGGACAAGCTGAGTGAATGGGAAGGAATAAACAAGTTAACCCAACATCTCTGCTTCAAAGGGAGTCTCCTGCCATTGGATGCCCGGCTGGAGGACTGCGGCATCAGCAAGAATTCGATGATATACATGGGATCAGGGCTCCGAGGAGGTAATAGGAGATCCCCAGGAGCAGATGATCCCTCATCCTCTAAGAGAAGATCATTCACATATGCAGTGAAAGCTAAGGAGGATGGAACCTCCAAACTAAACCCCAGGGTTTTCTCAGGCCCTGCATTCGTTGTGGAGCATCTGGAGGAGATTCCTTCAGCCTCGATGGGCGTACCCTCAGCGTTAAAGTGCGGGGAGTTAGTCAATACTGTCATCATCTACAGGTTCAATGGACTGTGGCCCTCATCTGCAAGTCTGAGAGATTGGCTCAAGCAAATGTGGGGGACGTATCTAGAGCTCCTCCTGTGCTCCAAAGGTTTTTTCATTGTTCGTTTTGAGATGGAGATTCAACGCAACTAGATCTTGGATGGAGGACCTTGGTTCTAGGGGAACTCGGATCTGTCAATGAGGAAATGGTACCCTGATTTTAACCCCTTAACAACCACAATAATGACTACTCCGGTTTGGGTAAGACTCCCGAACCTCCCCTTGCAGTTTTGGTATCCTGAATCCTTTGCTACCATTGGTGACTCCTTAGGGAAGTTCATCAAAGAAGACACTGACAGATTATCGAAGGGGTTAGCTACCTTTGCTCGCATTTGCGTGGAGATGGATCTAAGCAAGGTACTTCCAGACAATATTAACATTCTTTGGTGTATGGATTTTGTCTGGGAGCATCCCCTTGATTACGAAAACACAACATTCAGATGTAGATCCTGTCAGCAACCAGGGCACTTGCAGCGAGACTGCCCTTCTTCTCCAATCCACTCCACAAAAAGGCGGCAGCATGGATGGCATGAAAGAAAGAATCAGAGGAAGCATCCCACCTCGAATACAAAGGAGGGCATGCCAAGAAATCCACCCATCGAGGTTCCTATGCAGAACTCGCCTCATCCAGCTCAACAACAAGTCAGTGATTCGGAATTGCCTCAGGGGGGACTTCGGAGAATCCCCTTCTCGTGGGGAGGCAATGGACATGGCCCTAGCTGGAATCTCCTCCCCAGGGGGCCAAAAGCGTCCTCATGAATCTGATAACTCTGACAGCGACAAAGAAGCATAATTAGCTCGCTCTCGGGGCATCCCTGAATGCTCCCAGCAGCAGCTGACCATAACTCCCATCCCATCGACTCTTGATCAGTCGTCAGGATGGATTGAAGTCAGAAGAAAAAATAAAAATAAAAATAAATAAATAAATAAATAAATAATCCCAAATTGTCATAGCAAGGTTAGCACACTCTTGGGATTACCAACTGTTGTTGTATACTATGTTCCATATTTTTTATTAATAGAAGGTTCTGCATCTTACTTACAAAAAAAAAAAAAATTGCATTGCGAGAAATATATAAAAAATGCTCGACACTTTGTTCGTTCCAAAACCCCTAAGATAAGGCAACAACATACAATGATTGTTTTATGGAAGGATCAACTCATGTTTAGTTGCCTCTTTAAGGGGGAATCTCCCAATGAGCTAAACTCCAATATAATATGCTTCAATACATGATTCATAAGGAGGACCCCATCCTTATTTATAGTTATCAAGAAAACCCTAATGCTAACTAGCTAGAGGACCTTCTTTAATGAGATCACATTACATTTATTCCATGCTATCTACCTAGTGTGTCTAAATTAATAATAACAAACATGGTGGACCCAATTCACCTTGTATTAAATGGCTACCACACTTACATTATTAACTCTATGGGGTCCTTCAACCACCATTACACTACAAGGGAGGATCCCATGATTCTATTAGAAAATCACATTAAATATCTACTTAGGTACCCTATAGTCAATTATAGGTTCCAAGCAACACTATACTTGAACAAGAGGTCCCATTGAATCCAAGAACGTGTCATCCTCAACAACAATTTAATGTTTTCATTTGGGTTATGCTTAACAATTGATTGTTATCAATGCATGTCCCTACAATAATAACTAAATAACACAATCTACAATTTCTATCAGTATTTATAATAAATCACAAAAATGTTTGTCAAATACTTTTCAGTTACTCTTGACATCAAACCTTGGTTAGTGTGGGTCCCAACATTAGGAAATATAGAAAATAAAACAAGAATGGGTAGTAATTATATTAATTTAAAAACAAAAGAGTTGCAACCTCACTTTATAGCCTGAGTATACAAAATTAGAAACATATGCAATCCAAAATTACCCAAAACAAAAGGCCATATCCAAAATAATGAGTTATAATTCTCTTGCTCTAGTTTTTATCTTCCTATGATTGATACTATGATTGGTATTGTCCTAATAACAAAGGAAAATTACAAAACATAACCATTTGACATAAAAAGTTAGATCAATCCTTGATGTCTAAGCCTTCCCTTACCTGTTATTGAATCCAATTAGGATGGATCATGGTGTCATTTAATCTATGTTTTCTATTCCATTGTTTTCTCCTCCATAGTATCCACTTGAGGTGAACCCATTAATGCTTCATGAGAAATGGAATTTCTAAGCTATTCAAAACTTGGTCTTTGTTTTAGCTCGAAATGAAGGACTTTGTATTGCATCTCCTTGATTTGTGTAGCTTCCTCTTCCAACATCTCCTTTTTACATTCCTCTCCTATTTCCAATACCACCAATTTTCCTTCGTGTGTTTTTAATCTAAGCTTTCATTGGGATTACCTATCCTTCTTGCCTTTAATTCCCTTTCATTATCTAACTCCAAATACTTTCTTCATGTTTCCCATCTCCTTATGAACATAGCTATATTGCATTGAAGGTCACCATAGTGTATTTCACACTATTGGATGGTTTGTTACATCTATATGTGTTCACGAATGGTTCATCTACCGAAATGGTTGTGGGGAAAAGTCATCCTAGGAATGTATGTCAACATAACACAATTTTTAAATCCACCACTTTTCAAACTGAACCCTTTTCTCCTTTTCCAAAGACTCCAGCCTCGTCATATGATTCAGAACCAACAAGAGATTCTGGAAACCTAAAACTAGATAAATAGAGGAAGCACATTGTTGGACAATCTTAATATAAACATTGAAATAACCACTTATTGAAATCACTAGATTGCTTCCAGAGACAGCATGGGCCCGAAGGACTAAGAGATACTCCTTTGTGTTGATTTGAGAACCTAAGAGAAGAAAATAAAGAAAATGCCATAGAAGTAGATTTTTCCCTAACACAACCCAAATAAAAAAAAATAGACAATTATCATAAATGTAGATGACAAGACAACACACCTAGAATAAAGGAGATAAGTGTACATATACCACTGGTAAAGATCGATTTAACATGCATAATTCTATCCCCTGAGACCCGAAGAGGCTTCATGGAGTTTCATAAAGAGATAACACTAGACCAAGGCTAGAATCACATTGGGTTGGTTTAATCCCACATGCACCCAACCGTCCCATCCCCTGTAAGTTCATAACACCAACCCTATGCAAGACCAAGTAAATGGCATAGAACAACAGAGAGTTTTTTACTCTCGTTTGCATGTGATGGAGGGGATTAGTCAACACAATTTAATGAGTTCATAAATGTCATTTGTGGTTGGATGAACTTAGGGGATGTTGTAATACCTCCTCTCCTCAATTTTCTCCAAAATTCCAAGAGGAATTCAAGACACTCTTCGGATTCATCCTCATGGAATACATAAGTTGTGCTACAAATGAACGACATTTACCCTAAACAATACTCAAAAGATGCCTTCTTTCCAAATTATTTGTTGCATAATACTCTATATAATTAGTAGATGGAATGTTATATAGTCCAAGTGGGCCTAAGGATTAAGAATGTGTGTTTCCTCTTAGGAGGTCATAGTGTCAAATCCAAAGGGGGATAGGGTATGTACACCTATGTAGACTTTAGCAAGTACATCATTGTGTAAAAGGGGATCTCTTGTCCCATAAACAAGGGGGTCTCATACAACTAATTAATATCTAACTTAGTTGTAACCTTAAAAATAGATTATTATTATTATTATTGTAAAAAATTACATTCTAAAATTATTCAACAATTATTACAGTGAAAGCATTACTTATATTGATTTGTTTGATTTGTTTATGATTGGTTTGAACTAATATAAAGAAGACATGCAATTATCCACTCTCTCCCCTGCCTACCTTTGACTTGGAGTTCCATAGTCCTAATTGGCAACTACACATTTTCTTAGAGCATTGGCACGAGTGACAATGGTGGAGAGTTTTTAAAAATCATTCGTTGAAATTCCCTCTTTGTATTCTTATATTCAAGATGGGAGTAGTGATGTTAAAGTTTTGTTTTTAAAAGGTTCAAAATGTCATCATTGGATGTGACTAAATATGGCATCTTTGTAAAGTAATGGGATTCCTTTCGTTTCCATTAATGAATGACCAATGGATTCTTTTATATATGTGCTATGCAATCATATGTAAGCAATTTCAATGGCATGAAGAAGGATGAGATCTTTAATGTTCAAAGAAAAAGGATATGTTATTGGAATAATATATAATATTAATAATGATTTTAAGATGTAAAGATATATAGATAGAATAAGTTGAAAAGAAAATATTAAGGTAAATACAATTATATAATAATAACAAGGAAAATAGTTGCAGAGCAGCTAGTCCCTGCTTTAAAATTATTATTTTAAATTGAATATTAAATTTCAATCAAATTTATAAAAAAAATTATTTAACAATAATAGATTTATAATTATTTAACATTATGAAAGTTAAAATGGTTTGACCATACATTTATTAATAAATAAGATATATATGATAATGATAAACCTAGCATTATTATATATAATAATAATAATAAATATAACGTTATTATGTTATTTTATTAGGCAAATACTGATTACTTGGCTAGCTTGTATCATGAATCTTACTGGGCATATGATAAAAAAATGGAGAAATGCTTAACTTATACTAAGGTTGTATGGTGAATAAGATGGACTATCCATAGCAAACTCGTGACGTGTACATATTCTAGTAGAACTAGGGAAAGAGTGAGCATGTGGTTTATTACTTAGTTATACTCCTTACTATTTAATAAGAGTTCCTGATTCTTAGACGACTGGCTAAGTATCACGTGGCTACTTAATAATACCAGGACATGTAATACTAGTGGTCACCTGCTTAATCTAACCACTCTAGTTAGTTAACATATGTTGAGGTTTAAACTTGCATAATAATATAAAGCTAAAGATAAAGTGTATTGATCCTCAATATGTATCGTAATTAGAGTCATGGCTATTAATAAGGCTGTAATAGTACATTATTGTTGCGACCCAGATAAATAGTGATACATTAACTCGACTGCTGTTCGAATCATAGGTTTAGTGTATGATGCATATCTTAATTCAGACATAGAACAGTAGCACAGAATGGAGCCAGCTATAGCGACTTTTTCTTAACCTAGAAATCTAAGAAGCTATCCAGTGGAATACTAAGACACTCACCATTGACCCACTAACCAACATACCCCTCACCATTATCCACTAATTGACTAGCTCCCCTAACCAATACCAATTCTAAATCCCTAACTACTACGGTTGATGTTAGTCGAACATGGAAGACTATGATGGAAAATAGTTATCCATCATTAGGGCTACTAACCCACTAATACCTAATTTGCTAACCCATATATCCTTTAAGCATTACCAAACTAACTCCTTATAATACAAAATAATCATAACTATTTCCATCCTAACTTTTACTTTTGGACTATATACAATTATTAATTAAATTACTTATAAACTATTTTCAAAAGGCAGGAGCTTTGCTGCTATTTTTACTTGTTATCAATAGTTTTGAAGAAAAGATTATTAAAATTAATATATAATAAAAAAAATTATTAAATTTTCAATAATATATTTTCATGTATTTGGTTAGTTTTTTTTTTTTTTTTTCAAGTTTCTAAACTTTAATGTTAAATGTTAAATGTTAAATGCATTTGAGTTATTTTTAATAATGACAAAAATATTTAGTATTAATTTTTAGTTAGTAATAATTAAAATTTAATAAATAATTAGAAAAAATTGAAATTGAAAAAGTTTAAGAACTCAATTTAATTTGTTGTTATTAATGTTATTGGTATTTTATTAATTTTATGTTAATGGGTATTATGTTAAGTTAAAATGCCATTAATTAATGTCAAAAAGTATCCATTAAATTTCTTTACAAAGTTTATATTTATTTATTACCAAATATATTTGAGGAAATGAAAATTTATTTGTTTGTTACAACTATCTAAAAAAAATTGAAGTAGTTAATTAAATTGGTTGTTGTTAGGCATTTCACTAAGTTCAATTCAAATTAGAAAGTAAAACTCAATAATATACACTCTAGATTATATTAACTATAACATTAAAAAAAATTATTTAAATTTTCTTATAAAAAAATTATTTAAGAAAATAAAAAATAAACGTAATTTATAAATACAATAATAATCATGATCTAATTTTAAAAGTCATAACTTAATAATAAACAACCAATTAATTTATAAAATCCTTTTCATTTCTATATATTACAAAAATTTGATGCTTGACTTTAAGTGATGTATGGCCTTTTGCATTCACATTTAAATTGTCCGTATGTGTGCACATTGTCAAAATTTGGTCAATTGGAAATGTGATTATAGATGTATGTATAAGATTTGATTAGTGATATTCGTAAATGTATTATGAATTTAATTTTTTTAATTAAAAATATTTAAGATGAGTAAAAATTAATGGATTTAAATTTTAATAAATTTAATTTTTTTAAATTTTTCAATAAAAATTATACATAATTTTTTAAATAACATATTAAGTATTAAATTAATTAATAATCTGTCATAATATTTTATATAACATTAATTTTCATCATTAATAATAAGATTTAATAACAAAGTAACATGATTATAATAAAGTTTACTAACATAAAATAATTAAAGAAAAAGGGGAGGAGCTTTGACAACTATACACAACCGAAACGGAGACCGAGAGAAGGAGAGCCACTACTGTTATATTTGAATTCCAAATAAAAATGTTGTCAGACGGGAGTATCTTTTGAAGAGTTTGAAAGCCACTCCACTAAATAAATGTTATAGCTCAACACCCAATATGAACAACATCGAACCCAGTAAAAAGTTATTAAATGTACTATTTATTATTTATTATTCTGTCTTCAGATTTTTTTTTTAAATAATTGTCATCTCTAATCAAGAGTAATTTGTCAAATCAAACTTTGTAATCAATAAGAAAACAATATTTTATAATTTCAAAAATTGAAAATACATTTTATTATTTAAAAAAATTAAAATTAATACATAATTTTTTGCCTAACATTATAAAACTACTATTTAATTGATAAAATTAATCAAAAGTCAACTTAGTTTTGACAATTAACCTATTGCTATAATCTCTGCTTGACAGGAAATAATAATAAAATAAATATAATTATTAAAACATATTGTATGTTATTAAAAAAAATTACAATAACATGATAGATAATATAAGATAATATCATTTAAACTAAGTTAAGAATAACAATATACATATTAAAAAAACATAAATTATATAAAATAAAACAACAATACTAAGAAAAAACAAAATAATATGAAAATAAAGTTAGAGATGCCTCGTGGGTAAGAGATTAAACTACAACCGGGGTAATATATAGAGTCATGTATGTATGGGATCAAGATTGGATGTTATCTGAGGCACAAGATCTTAATATTGTAACATCACCAAGGGATATTGAACTTCTTTGCAGAAGCTATGTAGGTTAAATGTATTTTAGGTCTTATAACATGGCTTAAAACTCCTTTGAATTTGTTAAGATTTTGTCTTTCTCAAACATAAGGAAACATATTAATTACCCAAGGTCTAGAGTTGTTTGGAAAGAATGAAACTCGATCCCTTACAGATCACCAACAAATTATTATTTCAAGTCATCAAGTTTTGTCTACAAACAACAATGTTGTTACTCATCAAAGCTAGATCAACAACCATGAGTATTGCAGTTTTATATTGTTTTTTGGGAAAATAGAAAAATGAAGTTAAAGACATGACTCATACTAACTTTCACAACTACTTTATGAATAAGATGCATGGCATGAGGAGGATGTCTGCAAGGACTTAACACGACTATAGTGATGCAACCTTATATCAAGAAAAGAATATATGCTTCTCACATCCCATTATTATTTTTATTAAAGTGATGTGAATATGCTTCTCGCAACCCTTGCCATCTTGTGGACCTATGATGTAATATTTTGAGGGAATATATTCATTGGTTATGAATTTCTTCCTCAAGTAATAAATTTAAACCCAAAGTGTTACCCGTTGAATTAAATTTAGTGGCCACTTTATGCATGTGAGAATATGAAGGTTCCTGAATTTAATAACCAATTTATGAAGGAGGGGAAGAGAAGTAGTAATCTAAAGTAGATTCTCATATGGATTGATTAACATGTTGAGGGGAAGGTGGGTTTCAATTACATGTTGAATTGAGGTGTTAGGGTGTTTAACTAGTAGTGTATGGTTTTACATTTTTGGAAGGATTATTTGTCATTCACTAAGCACATAATCCTAAAGCAAGAAGCTCATTATGTTCAATGTGTTTCTTGAGTTCCTTCTTGAATTTGGATGAATGCACATATTGATTGTGTTGTAAGCTCTAGGTAAATGCAGGATGGGAGTGGACCCAATCAAATGTTATCTGGCCATGCTTCAAACATATAACTTTTTTGACAAGCACGAGAAATAGAAATCAAATTGATGGGCATGCCTTGAACATGAAAAACATCTTCCAATGCACCATTCGAAACTTTAACATCAATAGAACCTACTACTAAAAGTTGTTTACCATCACTAATTGAAAAATTATGTGTTGTGTGCTTATTTGTGTCATAAGATGAAAATAAAGAAGCAGTACCAGTCATATGATTAGAAGCACCATAATCCACAATCCATTCCACATAAGAAGAGGATTTACCTACGTGAACAGAATAGACAAAAAGAGCTACATGTTCTTCCTCGAAGGATTTCTTCTTGGATTTAGAAAGTTCGTGTCTTGTTTTAAAGCAAATCTTCTTAGGGTGGTTGGTTTTGCCACAATACTTAAGAGGATTAAACACTTTCTTTTTAGGAGCATCATTAGACAAATGATGGGTTGAACCCTTAGTATGTGGTTTAGGGTTTTAATTAAAACCTTTACTAGGATTATTTTGACTATGTGCCATTAGTTAATTGACCAAAAAAAATCAATCTATCTTGCTCACATATCAAACCTTTACAAAAATATTCAAAGGAGGTTGACATAAAACCTTTAGACATTTCAATGGCCCCATTCCTAGTTTGGATGAACAAATCAAAGACAAAAGGTAACTTTTGCTCTACAAGAATAACAAGGGTAGTATCATTTTTCTTGTAAGCTTTACCATAGTCATTTAGATTTTCAATATAGGTTTTTATTTCAGCAAGAAATGATTATATTCTATCAAAATCTTTAGGATCTAACTCATTAATCTTTTTTTAAAGATAATAAGCAAAAACATCATAAAATTTATCAAATAAAGAAGCTAAAGTTTTCCCTACCTCAACCAGGCTATCTTTAGCCTCAATATGTACATGTAAACTATATGTAAGAATTTAACCAATGAGTCCTCTTGCTTGATCACATTGATCTTCCCATATAGATAAGTCTTTAACATCTATTAGGTCATTTTGTTCACCTTTAACTAAGCGCCATATATTCTTACTCCTGAGAAAATCAATCATCTTTCTCTTCTGATCAATATAGTTAGTACCAACTTAGGAATAGAAGCTACCTCTGAACTCGTGATGAAAAATAATAAACCAAACCCTAATGCAAAGAAAGGACAAGAATTTAATGACTAGAATATAATAGTGAATAAAATTGAAGTTTCTCACCAACGACGGAACTTTGAAATACCCTACTAATAGATCTGCAAACCCTCGGGAAAAACAGTGAACAAAATTTAAATTTCAACTGGAACTATTTGAAACTGCAATTTTTTAATGGAGTCATTGCCTGGAGAGAAACCTGTGGAAAAACTCAACCAGAGACAGACAAACAACCAGATCTACTACAAGAAAGATAGATCCTTGATAGCAAGTTAGTATACAATGGATTTCAACTCGGATCTACAGAAACAACCATGGAAAACTTGGAAAGTTTTTAAAAAATAAATGGTGAGGTTAGGGTTTTGAGAAAAAAAATCTCAAACATGCAGAAAAATGCCCAAATCTGAAGAAAAACCTCAATGGTTGTCTTGTTTTGATAGAAAATCCACTAGAGAAGGAGGGACCCAAAACAAATTGAAGAATTTGGTGCTTAAAAAAAATTAACCAAAATTATTAAAGAATGTAGAACATAGTAACCAGCTCTGATACCATGTTAGAATATTAAGAAATATGCAAAAACATACAACATACAACAATACATTCACTAATGTGTAAATCAATAGCAGGAATCAACTATTCTAGCCTCTTATTTGTAAGAGCGCCAAATAATCAAATATTAAGAGAAGAACAAGAGAACAAAAAATAGTACACCAGATATACATGGTAAAAACCCAAATGGGGAAACATCCACGGGAAGGTATGGTCTTCTTTATTCTTCAAAAATATCCACTCTTACACTTGAGAACCACCCACATATGCTTATCATATCTTTACAATATTGTTTGCAATAGCTTCCAACATCATACCCAAAGGGTCTCCTTCACCTCTATTATATAGCTAGAGGTACAGAAGAATAACATCCCATAATACACGTGGGATAAATGATTTTCCACCTCTTTATATAATGAATTGTAATAGGAGAATATTACTCCATGATGCATGTGGGATAACTCCTTTTACATTAGATAGAGAGAATTATGCCTTCCTTTGCTAGATAAGGCATCATAATATCTTACAACATCACAATAGACATCATGACACTTCCAAAATTAACATTACACATTCCAATACCAAGAATGACCTGCATCATTTGCATCCTGTTATCACGCAGCTTGTAGTTGCCCCTAGTGGTATCCCATCCGGGACGGTAGAGGTAGGCAACTAAAGAGGTGACCTAAGAGATGCCACGGTTCCCAATGCAAGGTGGGAGTCACATCAACCGAGGCACTCTTCGCTTTAGGTCAGGGTGTAACAAGACCTAGGGGGAGACCCTATAACCAATCACAGTTGATTGGACCCAAACAAAGGTTTCTAAGGGTAAGTAAATGAATAGTTACGGAAACCAATGCAAGGCTAAGTGGACCTAGAAGTTGAGTTATGGTTGAAGGTGGTTTGAGAAATTGTTAGTGTTCAACCTATGTATGTTTTAGGCCACATAATTGGGTATGATGACAAGGTGTAGTACCATATGTTTACACA
Organism: Larix kaempferi; assembly: GCA_027924585.1. Classification (NCBI taxonomy): domain Eukaryota; kingdom Viridiplantae; phylum Streptophyta; class Pinopsida; order Pinales; family Pinaceae; genus Larix; species Larix kaempferi. The sequence continues at coordinate 3,985,661 of BSBM01000364.1, read as the reverse complement.
AGTGGGTCTTATTTTCTTGGCATGTGTGAAATGGCTTTAAGTTGGCCCACAAGGTGAAGCTAGGGATGAAATTGGTACTAGATGTTATGTTATTAGTAGATCTATAGATCCAAGTTGATTTTAAGAGCACCCATGTACTAGATCTAGGGTTTGACACAAATCCCAAGGAGTGCGACTTGCTTTGAGGAGGACTAGTGCCTTGTTAAATGGGCTAATGGGGTTAAAAAGTACGTCAAAGTGTAGATCGGGACACCTAGAAGCCAAGTCAAGTGGGCTAAATGGGATCTAATGGTTGGATCTTGCTAGATCTAGGTTTTCAAGAAATGACCCTAAGTGGACCACAATCCCTTGAAACAAGGAATGCTACCCCCAAGGCAGATCGTCACAAAAAGATACTCTAGACCTAGGTTTCAAGGTATGGCCTTTCCAAATATCCAAAAATCTCAACCACCCACCTCCTCGAAGTGGGCAAACTCACCTTCCCAAGGGAGTGCGACTTGCTCAAGGAGGGCTAAAATGAGGGTCAGGTGGACCAAATCAAGTCCAATGGCCACCAAACTATAGATCCAAGTGGCTCATGCCCCGATCTATGTGGATCCCAAAAATCAAGTCAATCCAATGGCTAGATCTTAGTAGATCTGAGTTTTGAGGTGCCAAGAAATTCAAAAGGGGGTTTTAACCCCTTAAAACATGGAATGATGTCCACAAGGTAGAATTCACCAAAGTAACAATCTGGGGGTGGGTTATCAAGTGTCTAGATCGCAAATCAAGTGGGATCTCACCTACCCATGTGCTAGATCTAACCAAACAAGCCTCTCACTAGGAAGTGCGATTTGGGTTCAAGAGGGCTTTTTGCCTTGAAAAGTGTGTCGATTTTTAGCCAATCACCACCAAACTATAGATCCAACTAGGGGTGGATGCTATAGAGGTGGGTTTTCAATATCTCTTCAAAAGCAAGGCTAGATCTAAGTAGATCTAAGAAATACCAAAAACAAGGGTTTTAATCAATTAGGGTTTTTATGATCTAGAAATTATGGAAGATTCAAGGAAGAAGAAGATCATACCTCTTGGAGCATACCTGGATGAAGAGATGAATGCTAGTTGAGACGAGGATTACTTTGCCAAAGATCAAATGGAGAATTCTTGAAGCCCTCTTGCCAAATCGATTTTCCCAAGCCACATGTGATTCTTTCTAACCTGTCAAAACCAAGGAGCAAAGCATCAATCAGTTTAACAAATTGAAGGTAGATACAAGCAAGAGAGAGAGAGAAACATAGAATAGTTGACACAAAGACAAAACTACTCCCTGTCAAACCAAAACGACTTCTTCCAAGCTTGAAGGGCAAGCCTCCCCACCAATTCGCCCTTGTCCAAAATCGTCCTCTTAACCTGTAAATAAGATATGGCGAATATGCAAGATAGCTACAATAGATCCTCCAGTGCAATGGACAAAAGCATTTACAATCGAAACAACCAACATCCACTCCAATCCAAGCATGTACTCAAAAAGATAGAAATTTTATTCCAAGAGCCAAGAGCCAAAAATCTCTAGATGATTTTACAATGAGAGGCTCCCTCCTTAAATAGGATGGGGAGAGAGTACAATCCTAACCACTTTTTACATGAGTGGCTAAGATTAAAAGATCAAAAGATCTAATCAACGGCTAACAATAAATCATAACAATACATCACATGGATCACCCAATATAATGATAGCGCCCCCACTAAATGGTACAAAAAGGGGGTGATGTCATCCACTAGAGAAGTATAAGTACCAAAATCCACATCATGGTGACTAGGACATGACAATATAAGCACATGGTGGGGCTAGGAGGCATCAATCCTTACTAGCTCATCCCCAAGGCACAATAAAATAATAAAATATGTCCAAGATAATATAAATGATCAAATCTGTCCTCAAAATCTGTGACAGACTAGCAGTAAAAGACCTCCTGTCATCAATGTGGGCATACCCACATGGTGAAAACTGACTGGAAGATAGTGAGATCACCCTGGAAGACCTTTGCGAAGACCAAATGCCAAAACCTTGCCTTAATTGCCCAAATCGAATTCCTCAGTGACCACTTTATCCCATTTTTTAACTGCCTCGGTAACTGTGAAAGTGCCAAAAATGCCTCCTAGGGCATCTGCGCTGTCCATCTGAGCCCACCAAGCTCTCCAGAAGGGGGGGTTAATGGTAAAAACAAGTGGCTGGTCCACGCCCTCCATCATCAGCTCCCTAGGTGAACTGGCCAATCATGGCCCCTGCTGCTCAGGCTGGGAAATCAGCCCCAAATCTGGTCAAAAAGTGTAAAACTGCATCAATCATTGTCAGCAGTGCCCGGAATTGAAATATAAGTGTCTCATTGGATCCAGAAGACCCAAATCCACTAGAAATGTGTACTCATACACTATGGGTTGCCCTAATGGGCCAGCTGTAGGGTCCACCATATATGGACAATGTATAATCTGCTGATCTGAAGTAATAAATAAACCTGCTGAACTGCATCAATCATCATCTGCATCATATGTCCATCATATGATATCATCATCAAGCATGTGGGACCATGAATCATCATCAAAAAGCATATATATATGGTCCACATGATCACGGATCCCAAGAATATACAACCAAGGATAAATCACATCAGTAGACTAAGACAATGCTTCTCTAATCATTCTCACAGCCAAGCTCAAAGTATAACATCCATTCAGTGGCATTAATTAAGTTAGCATATTCCGTTGTTATATAAGAATTACTTGCACAATAGTTCAAATGACAAACTCACCCATTGGACATGGTCAAACTGCTAGTGAAGGATGAAGGCTAGGAACAAGGTTGGGCAAAGGGGTTGACCTGTCTAACTCAACTTAAAAAATACTTTGGACTGGGAGAAAGGGGAAAGCTACAAACTCTGTGCTGGACAAAATAACACGGGGGATGGTTGTGCCTCACAAATGGATAAGTTGTTCAGAGAGTGTTTATTCAACTTAGGCATCATGTCTACATCAAGTTGATCCAGGTTCATTAGGATCATTCAATTTTATTTCATGGCCTTTTTGGCCTACATAACCCTTCGGATTTCAGATGTGCTGATAAGCACAACTAGTTGCAGCTTGCATCCAGGGCATGTTTTCAAATATATAAGGTCAGCAATTGTTTAGATATAACTTTTAAGAACCATTGCTTTTTTGGACCTTTCTTATACTCTTCGAGGAGTATTTTTAGTTGTTCATCGCTCTTGCCCCTTTTTTTTGTTTCCATGGGAGAATTTATAAGTTTCCATAGGTAGAACATGAGCTTTCAGTTTTATCCAACAACATCTCAAGTGACTAGGGGGAGTTCGAGCCAATGCCAAACATCGGGACAACCGACCAGAATGATTTAGGCCTACAATCCAACTCACCAAAGGCAAGTTTTGTCACCAACTTAGAGCCGAGACACTGAATATACAGGGATGCGGTCCAAACACAGAGGTAGAAAAATGGGAAGTCCTCAGTATCAGAAATTCAAATGAAACATGTCAAGGTTTAAAGTCAAATAGGAAAGTCATGTATGGATGGAGTTAAGTGAATATGGAGCCTACACTAGCAGACAACTGGTGTCAAGAAAGACCATATCTATGTAAGGTGAAAACCAGTGGGTTTTGTTAAATGACCTAAATGTGCAAGCAATTGTCCATTTTATGATTTATAGTTCATTTTAAACAGTTTGCCACATCAGGAATAATATACCAAGCAGATGCTGTGAGCATGACTAAATCAACAAGATAATAATCCACAGTCGGTGATAACATATCCATAGATCATACAACATCATCATAGTAATAATCATCATATACCATCTGAAACACTGCTGGAAGTACATCTCTAAGCACTGAACTGAAAATGTATGGGACAAAGGGTCACATCGGTCATCAAATCTGAATTCTCAAGGCTCAGCCTTGACACAAGGTCTAACATAAATCTAAATAATATACTGCTCTGATCATGAGTGATCCAAAATATATAGCCATGCTCTGGAATAATGGAAGCTCTGGAATGTGCAGATATCTGCTGAACAATGATAGTAGCCCTGCTACTATAGTGTGATAACACATCCTTTCCGCAATGAGTACAATGAATATTTGATCTCTTACCTAGATTATGTCTACCCCCCCTTCCTCAGAAATCCTTTCGTCCATGTCCTCTTTTATACAAAGCACAACGTGTCCAACATCCACACCACACAAATTATATTGCGTTGAGAGGAAATAAACAAAATTATAATCATATGTATGGACAGTTACAATATAGATCTTGGACTATCTCAAGTCAACAATGGAGAGGTGGCTCAGACTGTTGAATATGGTAGTACACACAGAATTGAAGTTGTGAGATTAGAATCAAAGTTGCAAACTACACATAGAGAGTAGAGCACATTGAGGTCATGCATAGGGATAACTCCAATGGAGGGATGATTCCATGAACAGGAGGATCATAGAGGTGGAATTACAGTCGCGGGTGATGAGAAAAACATCACCCATGTCGCAGGAGAATATGTAGAACATACGTAACAATCAAGTGCACAGATAGTCGTTGGTGGACTGAAGAAACACATGTAAATGCATGATGAACAAAATTAGGGTTTGTAGACTTTGGCATATTCGCTACCAGCTCTGTCACTTGTTTTTGCTCATATTCTTGTTTGTGCCATTCCTTAGGAGGTAGAAGACAAAGGGTAGATCTCAATACTTAGGAGATAGAGGAGTTATAGAGCCTAGCTTTGATACCAGTTGATGTGGAATAACTCCCAAAATGAATTTTATTGAGCATAAAGGCTTTATTTATACAACTGAGAGAGAGGTGACCTCTTAGCTTCAGATTCCCGAAGTACGTGCCTCCTCATCTTTGTAACTAAATCAATTATTTACAAGGAATCATAATCCTGAAGGAAAGTTTCCAACACTCACAACCACTCAAGTTACACCCAATTAACATATAATGAAGAAAAAAAACTATTACAAATAATTTGTCTTCACTATTTTTTTTAAATAATAATTGTAAATAGTAACTATTAAAAATATTTTTTCTTCACTATTTTTTTAATAATAATTGTAAATATTTTTATTTGACTCATGCAAAATTATGAACTAACAATCTTTTAATGTGTAACATGCTTTTTAATGGGATTATAATATAAATTTTGACAATAACCTTGCAAAGCCTTTATAATTTAATCTTGTTTATATGAAATAATTCTCTTATAAAATGTTGAAGTAGTTTTTGACAAATTAATGCATCGAGAATAGTAAAGATTCATTAACAATTTAGATAGATATGCCACATATGTGATACTATCAATTGAATTAAAAATAAATGAAGTTCATAAAAATAAAGAATTAAAAAGATAAAAATAAAAATAAAAATCTAACTATAATACTACTAAAAATATATAATGATAAAATAAACCAACATATCTATTTTTCCCCGATCATTTAAGCACAAATAGGTTTGTAAGCATTTGGTGAGAAGTATACTTCAAATTTAACTTCTCAATATTACCTCTATCTACATTTAAATTGCAACACTTAGCTCCTACTTTACAACTGATTTGAAAATATTCTTCCTTTGTTCTTGTTCTTTCTTATTCTTATTCTCTAGTTGCAGCAACACCCCTTGCAACATCAAGTTATCTCCTTGCTCTCATTGTATTGGGGTAAGCTCTTCCACGATGATTGATTTTGTTGCTTCAACAGCATGCTCTTTTACATCAAGTCTTTATCCACCACGTTGATTCTCTATACACTCATTTGCTTCATGTCCTATATTATGCATCAAAAATGGATTCCATCAAATCGGCCACCTCTACCTCTTGCTCTTATTGAACCTCTACTTCTATCAACATCATACCTTCTTCTAGTGGGTTGATCTATAATGCTCGCATTTGCCTCATCAACTCTCCTCTCTATTAGTTGTCCTCTCCAAGCCACTTGACTTCTTCTCTCCTTCAAAAGTATAATTATTCCTGGTCAAATTCTCCCCAACTCTCATGACTAATTGATAAGCCTCAATTACTAAATACAAATTTAACACATGGACATGTCCATCTACTTCAAGCTCCATAATCTTTATAACCAATTCAACGACTAAACTACATGTCGAAAGGCGTAGCATATTGCAATCCAATAAAGGCCACCTTAGAGGCTTATATCATTTCGATAACTAGAGATAGAATAAATCCAGGCAAAGAAAGTCTAATGAAATAAGGAAGCACATAACTCCAAAGAAGAGAAGCATTTACTTTACAATTTCCCTTTAACTCAATACCCATCATGTCCCAATTCTTGATATTATTTTTCCCCTTCATTTATCTATCCAAATACAAATTATCCAAATATGACAATGCATGACTCTTGTAATATCCTAAGATCTGATTTCAAAGGATATTAACTCTATTTCAAAATTTAAAACATAAATTAACACAGACTGAAACTAGTTATCAAAACTAGTCATGAAAAACTAGACTTGGTCACAGATTAACCCACCCAGAGCTTGAGAGTTGGGCTCTTTAGGATCTGAAAAAAATGATAACGAGTGTGAAACAACATAAACAACGAAATCAAGGCCAGATTCAGAGTCCTATGCACAAGGTACTGGGACCATTTATGGTTCAACAACAGCTATCGTTGAAGTCTACACCAAGGCTTCCCGGGTACACCAGCATATGCATACTAGACTCGCCCACTTACACTTGAAAGCAAAAACAAGGTGGATAGCAGGTATTTAATCCCTAATCTACTACTATGCAAAATTTACAGAGGTTTTGAGAATTTTTGGGAGTGTTTGGAGGTCCAAAGAGGAAGAGCGCTACTTAGGACTACTCAACTAGTCTTCATTATGACTTCTCCAAATAGGCTTAGGAGGTCATGGATTCTGAGTTTAAGGCTTGGAATGGATTCAACAAGGTCTTAAGGACCTACAATTACTAATAGAATCAAATTGGGACTCTCATATGTATTTTTGTATCAGTTACATCAAAACTAGTCAATTTTTAATGCTTAAAGAACTAGTCTTGAAATAGAGAAGTACTAACAGCCACAACGGCTCACAAATTCGGTATCATAACATATATATGAGATAAAATACATTAATACAAATAGAATAAAGATGTATCAGAATTTATTATCAGCATTAGTAATCATTATTAACCCAAACTTTACAAATTTCCCACAATCTTTGAGATCTTACAACATTGGAGCATAATTCTTCAATGGCAGCATGAAAGAAGTGTTGGTTGCATATGATCATGACCATAGGATGAGAATGAACATCAGAGAGATCATGGGAGGCACGAAATACAACTGATATATCTCACAAGGGTGCAATTTCTCCAGTTGATCTCTTCTCCGAATGAATACCAACACAAATCTTCAGCGATCTTGCACCAATCTTTACACCAACTCTGGAGGCTTGAATTCTTCAGGATGTATGATAGTTCAGAGGTGCAACTCAAGCTCTAATGGCTGTACATTATCTGAGAAGAATAAGAATGGAACAATTACTATGGGGCACATCTCTCATAGTTGGATAAGGGCGCATCTCCAAAGCCTAGAGAATCTCAAAGCTTTCTCAATGCAAAAGTTAAACTGTCAAAAGATGTGAATGGTGCTCTCTCTCCCATTTTTATAAACTTGGTAGCTTCTTAGGAAATTCATTAAAGTTGTGGTATGTGGTCCTTAGCTCATCCAAGCGCCTTCCTTAGTCAATTTGTAAATTTACTAGCTTTGTGCAACCTTCCTTGATTTTCCTTGCTTTGTTCTGCCTTTCCCTTGCTTTCTGCTTTTCACTGTTGTTTACTGCTTTTCTCCGCTTTTCCAATGATTTTACTTTGTTTTCTTCTTCTTTCATCTTTTATGGACTTTCCTCCCTTTCTGTATGCTTTATGATTTTCTGAGTTCCATGCTTTTCCCTGCTTTATTTCTTTTCCTAGCTTTTCCCTACTTTCCTCTTCTTTCTAGATTTTCTCTGGATTTATGCTTTCTCCTTATTTTTATTCAGGAAACATCATGGAAGGACAACTAATACTCCATGTTCCCTCTTGGCACTCCTTAAGCATCATCCACTTATCACAATATTAAATAAATAAATATTAATGATTAAATGCAACTAGGCTACATCAATACTAGCTTAAATGATTAAAATTCCAACTTAGGCCTAACTTAATCTATCATTTTTTTTCACTAGGATCCATGGGGATCTAATGGTCTAGTGGTGAACCATGGTGCATCCCAAATGGGGACATGACAACTCTTCAACTTTATGCATGAAAAATTGAATTTCTTTCAATTCTCAGTCTACTCAAATTCAAATAATTCCACGTCTCTTTGATCCTATGAATAATCTCATCAATGTTCAGGATTCCATTATACATAGGTGTATCCAATCTAAGTTTTTTCCCAAACCTTCAATACCTCTTATCATCCTCTCTTCAATCCCAAATTCTCTCTTTGGATCTATTCTCACGAATTGCAATTATATTTCATCTTCACTCTCCTTGTTCATTTCTATTATAACCCCTCTTCGTTGGGATACTTCTATAGTATCCAAGTTTTTATTGATTACCCTTAACATTTATGCAATATCTTCATAAGGCTCATCATCCTCCACCCTTTTGGTTATTCCATGATCTCTTATTATTCAAGCGCCTCCTTTGTGTGCCATATTGCAAATGTATAATACACTCCTCGTGGGCATCTCTACCCAATAGCCTCACTCTTGTTATAGTTGTCTTCACATTCAAGATTCGCTTGCTTTGACACCAAATGGTGCAAGCCCTAGTCTCGTGGATCAAAGTGCACAGTTAAATTCAACCAATAAACAACATAAACAAAACAAAAATAAAAAGCAAGTACAACTCTTTATTCAAATTCCATATGGTTAATCTATCAGTCATTATTACAACTCGGAGAGGCCTCAATTTATCAATTGAATTCATTCCTCCCAAAAGTCTCACATCTCAAGATTTGAAGACAAGATGTCCTTGTAAATATGAATTTGAATTCATAGTTCATTATTGACATAGTTGACAACCATATGTCAATTCAAATCAATGTCAAGAGCTTCATTAATGAAATCATATGCTATTCCCTACTCTAAATTCTCTTCACTCTTAAATATCTCAAGATCCATGCCCCAAGATCTTCCCATTGATCTTTCCCAAACTTGATTTCAAGGTCAATAGGCTACATAAGGCAACCCTTTTAAAACTCTTTCTACAACCACCATCAATTTTCCATCCTTTTTTATTATAGGCTAATAGTTTTGAGTGTAACAATTATACTACATGCACTATGAAAAACATTATTTTACATTTATATAAGTGAGTTCGCTCCAACCATGTGTCACAAGCCATGGGTGTATGCTCCTAATCCCTCGTCCATGCACATGCTTTAATTTTAGACCTAAGTTGTTGTACCCATGCCAATTTATGGCCTGAAGCCTTATGTCCCACGTCATCACAAGGTATACATTGTACTCAACCCCTCAATATGCTTCTCCCTATCATCAATTTCCACATGTATAAATCTTTATATAACATTGTGGAAAGTGGCATTATGGATAAAATCGGTAGTGGGCCAAACCGACCCTATGGAATATAATAGAGTGTGGATGATGCAAGTGCATGGCCTACAAATCAGAATAAAAAATGGAACATAACTCACAACAACTACTGCAATTAAAATAAAATAAAAAAATACATGGCAACACATTCTATCGCCTTTTATTCAAAATATCAATGGCCAGTGGTCTTGGGCCTTATTACATGCAAAGGGCCAACTCTTAAGGCCTTTTGAATCTGCACACCAATCAACAATTGCAAGAATTCAACACACATAAAGTAAAAAGCATTGACTACATGAAGTTCCCAAATATTTAAACCATGAGGTCATAACTATTTGATTTTCAAGTCACCCAAATATTTAAACCATGAGGTCATAACTATTTTGATTCCCAAGTCACTTTATTTATTGTGGTAATCCAAACATTTATCTAATTAATCCTAGCTTTACATAGTTATTAATCACCTCCCAAAATGCCAAATTTAACCCAAGTTTTAAGGTTTGAATGTCTACATGAAGTTCCCAAATATTTAAACCATGAGGTCATAACTATTTGATTTTCAAGTCACCCAAATATTTAAACCATGAGGTCATAACTATTTTAATTCCCAAGTCACTTTATTTATTGTGGTAATCCAAACATTTATCTAATTAATCCTAGCTTTACATAGTTATTAATCACCTCCCAAAATGCCAAATTTAACCCAAGTTTTAAGGTTTGAATGTTCAAAGTCAAATTCTAAAAAAGAACAGAGGGAAGGAAATAAGAGTTTTTATGTCATGCACTCCTTATAATCCATATTTTTTTCACAAATTTGGTGGGCGGGTAAAGGAATATGCCTTCTATAACATATCCAAATTTCAAACTCTAACACCAAGAATTGAAGGTGCGTTGGTTAACCCTCTCACCGTTGGAAATGGAAAAATCTTATGCCTTGAATTTGGACTTATGTGTGGTACTTTAACTCAATTAAAGAATCGACTTTCAAACTACCATCGTAATTAAAGAATCGACTTTCAAACTACCATCGTAAATATATGCAAATAATCTAGCATTACCTCTATCTTTTAGGAATTTTATAAGTTGTACTCTAGGGCCATTTCATTCTCCTTTGTTTCATTGTCTTCTTATGGTTTTACCTCTATTTTTTAGGAATTTTATAAGTTGTCCTCTAGGGCCATTTCATTTTCCTTTGTTTCATTGTCTTTTTATGATTTTGCCTTTAATCCATATGTTGCATCTCCAACATGCCTAATTTCTAACTCTTCTATCCTTCTCCTCAATTCTTCAAGTTCATGTTTCATTGTTCCTCATGTTGGTGGTATATGTTTTACTAGATGTCTAGTAACTCTCGCTCTTATTACCATTAACACTTCTCCTCAACCTTCAAATTATAAATTATTTTGACCATAATAATTTTACTTAGCAATGTCTAATTTACTGGAATTGTCTTGGATAATGTAGGGATGACCATGATTGTCAACTCTCCTGGAGCATATATTCAATTATGCTGGAATAAATTTTTATCATTGAAGGAACACAACCTCGAATACCATTTGATGCAAGCATTGGGCATTCAGATCAAAATACACAACAAAAACAACAAGACTCACCACAACAAATGTGAATGCAATTTAAAGATACAACACAATCACAACCACACACAAGTATGTTATCAGTTATAAACATCAAGGAGACACAACAACACATTCCACTAAAATTTGAAATAATATCAAAACATAATCATGTATTTATGTTGTATTTCTAATTTGATAGGAATTTAATGTGTAGTTTTTCTATGTTGTAACTTTAAATTGAATTCACATTTTTTTGTGGTGAGTGTCGTTGCTTTCATTGCATATTATGATTTGGATGCCTTATGCTTGTATCGACAAGGGTGGGATATAGGAAGGCATGAAGATAAATTGGTCTAAGGTAAGGTGGGTGGAAGTAGGAGTGAAGATGGGACGCTAGAATGGAGCAGAAGATGGAGTTGGCAGAGGTAGGAAAAGAGTATGAGGAAAGGAGGAGCTCCACACTCAAGCCTACTTATATGGCTTATTGGGATAGCGAGGAAGGCAATGGAAATGGATGCATGTAAAGGAATATGGGGTGGAGGATGGGCTCTACATAACTTAGATCAATGTTTGTAAGGATTGGTGGGTGAAGGATGGGCTCTCCACCACCCCAACCGAAAACCAAAATACTTACCATAAAAAGGAATTCGATCCATTGATGAAATTGGTTATTGGAGACTTTGGGGGGATATGCTAGCCAAGTCAACTATAAATAAGATTTTTCCTTGAGGGGATATTCATAATCCATCAGTAAACTAACATAACCCCTACCTTAGTGATTTGATTAAGAATTTGGCCAACATCCCATAGAGAATCCGATGAAAATATACTATGTCATTTAGGGCATAACAAGGAGAAGGCAAATCTAGACACAATCTTGAATCAATGTCATTGAGAAATCCCTAGGAAATATTCTAAAGGATTTTACATCAAGACAACTTAAGAATATCCAATCCTTGTGAATACTATATCCAACATTTTATGTGACACCACTTGCAGGTTGTGTAGAGTTGAATTACCAATGTTGCATAGCCTAAGCGAATGCAAAGTGGGAGGATCAAAAGGACAAACTTAGTAGAGAAGGGATGATAACTAGAATGCGGAGTGAGAGGATTGAAAGGCCAAATGTAGTGCAAGAGGTCGACAACCTCAATGCGGAGTGAGAGGGTTGAAAGGACAAACATAGAATGCAAAGTGGCCTGGGTTGAAAGGACACATGTAGATTGGTAGGGTTAAAAGGTCGAACGTAAAGTCGAAAAGTCGAAAGGTTGAATGTAGATCAGTAGGGTTGAGAGGCTCAATGCAAAGTAACCATTGTTAAAAGGTTGTTGAATGCAAAATGAGATAATCCAAAGTAGGAGGGTTGAAAGGTCAAATACAAAGAGGGAGGGTTGAGAGGTCAATATAAAGCAATCATGTTTACAAAGACAGTTGTATAACGATGGAATATAGATTACTAAGGAGAGTCTAAAGGTTAAATGCATTACAACAGTTGTTGCAAAGTCAAATGTGAAATGAGAGAATACAAAGCGAGAGGGTCAAAAGAGTGAATGTAGAACAGGACTAAACAACTCGGGTTTGAGACATTCCATCCTAGGAGGGTTGAAGAAACATTATTGTAAATCCAAATGCATAATATTAGAAGACAAAGGGGAAGCATTGAACACCCCATGATTGAGAGAGCTTAACCCAATGTCGATCAAGAGGGACAATTGTTTGGTAGTGTCTTGAATGGAGGGCCCTAAAACCATCAAAGTTCAATGTGGGTGGGATATGGCACAATTATTATGATAACCCCTTACCATATTGATCTCAACACGCATTCGAGGATTTCCATTCTTACAGAGGAACGTTGTTGCCACTCCCTGGTCATTCCAAAACTGATAGTTGTCGTTGGAGGAACTTTCTAGAGATCAAACATATGATGATTCATTACAAATCCCTCCTACCACCAATCCACACCCATGTCAGTGCTATCTAGAATGCATAAGTTGTGTCGCAAATAAACAACATTTATTGTAAATGTTATTCAACATGTGCCTTCTTGAGAGAGAGAGAGAGAGAGAGAGAGTTTTTAGTGGATGGAACATATAATTTTACATTTTTTTATGGTTTTTCAATTATTATGTCATGGGTATTTTTCTAATGTAGTTGTATCTCTAGAAATGGGACATTGTGTCAATATTGATTTGCATAAACCAATTGTTTGATAAATTGTTTCCCAATCGAACATCAAGCCACACATCGACGATAGCAAATAACAAAAGACATGTAATTGTTCATATTGTCCTAATACGTGCTTCTAAATTGAATTTTCAATATTCATAGTTACCAATTACATATTTCCTTAAAACATGATCACCTCTAGAAAATTTCATTATTCACACATTATCTTACATTGAGATTAAAAAATAAAATAAGAAGCTTATGTTGCCAAATTCTTTGACCCCAATCACACTTCACAACATAACATCACACCAAAAAAATCGCCATTTTGACATCCATTTAAGAATGTTGGGTTGAAAAATTCATGTTTGTAGTGTCACAATCTTGGGTTAGAAATTTCATGTTTGTATTGTCACAATCTTAGGTTGCAATTTTCATGTACGTAGTGTCACAATCTTAGGTTGCAATTTCCATATACGTATTATAAATTTTATGTTCTATATTATTATATTGATGATGAAATATTGATGTTTGGTTATGTTTTCAAAGTTGTGTTACAATATCATCATCTTTTTGAAGGATGACATTGGCCAATGGGTTTGGGTTTGGTGTGCAATCATGTGTAGGCAATTTTGATGGCATGAAGAACGATGAGATTATTAATGTGTAAAGAAATATGTACATTTATTTTCAATAGAAAAAAGCAGTAACTTGTTATTTTCATTAGAAAATCAAAGTTACAAATTTGTTCTCAAGAAGTGATAAGATGATTCTAGTGATCAAAAGATAGATAATGATCATCATCCCTCAATATATTACAAAATTTCAAAGTTCTAAGGTACATGTTTTTTTTTTTTTTTTTGTAACTAGGGGAATCGGCAACTGGAGATTGGGCTAGTACTCGCGTGACACAGGGTCCAGGGATCCAATCCCACTACCACTATACCCCTAGGTGCCCCACACACCCCGCAAGCATGGGACACAGGTAAAGCCGAGTGTGATTTGAACTCGTGACCTCCATTTACAACTGTGACTTCATAACAACTCAACCGCCAATGAGCCACACCCGTGCGGGCAAAGTTCTAAGGTACATGTTATTGTAATAGTAAAATATTTTATTAATAGGATTTTTTATAAATAATAAAAAGTATCTTGTGAAGCGAAAGAAAATATATCAGATTTGATAAAAGATAGTAAAATAAAATAGCAATATGTTTTATTATTATGGATTTTTTATAAAAAATAAAATGTGGTCAAAAATATTTATGTTTTTATAAAATATAGTAAAATAAAAATAAGTATGTAAATATTTGATAAAATAATTTAAATTATATATATATATATACATATATATGATAGTCTGATGGGTTAGCTCAAGTGGTTGAGAGCTATGAGTTATAAGTAGAAGGTCTCGAGGTCAAATCCCTGGGTGGCAATGCATTGATATATAAGGGCCTCACTTGATGTCCCCGCCGGGTTAGGCTCCGTAATCAGAGCCGGCGGGGTGAGGCCCCTTCGGGTGGCCCCCCTGTGAATTCTTCCCGTGGATGTAGCAACTCCTCTTCGAGGTTGTGAACCACATTGAAAAAAATATATGTGTAATATTAATGATATTGAAATTTAAAATGGGGTGTATTAAGCAAATATTTTTTAGGCCAACATAAAAAATGACTATATATATTAGAATTGGTTGAAAAGATAAATCAACAAACCAAGGCAAATTGACTTGTTTTACATAGCACTTATTCTTAATCTTTATTGATTTTAGTCATGCCCTTGTTGGACTTGTCTTCAATGTTATCAATCTCTTTGTCACATTGGTTAGATTAACTCAAGTTTGATTTGCTATAGAGTCCACAAGAGCCATATCCTTTGTTAGTGTCATTGATGTTAAAATTAAGGTCCTACTCTTTATCCTCCAATCTCTCTTCTGAGGAATTGATCTTGCAATCTAAGATCCTCATCCAAGTGCACTCCATCCTTGACTTTGTGTTTAAATTTTCATGGGAAACATCTTCTCTCTCTCTCTCTAGTAATTTTCTTTCTTTATACTTGTTGATATCATCAAACTTATCATTTATGACGATGACCTAATTTCTCAAAGCTAGTACTTAGTCTCTCTCTTTCTCTAAATTTTCTTTCTCTATACTTGTTGATATCAACAAACTTATTTTGAAAAGTTGAATAACATGTACACATAGTCTAGTTGCAAAGAAGAAACAACAATTGCAAGCTTGAGACCAAAAGGAATGAAGAGAGAATGATGTAAATATATTCCGCAACAAACGAATGCATTAATTTACAAGATATATACTCTACGTGATGAGCTAATGCGCCAATGTTGATCTTCAGAGCTTACTTAGACATTCACTAACATGAAACACTAGTAATCTACCACCTAGTCTTAGTTGACTGGACATGCAATAATAACTTAACTAGATATGCTCAAGCGATGTGAACTAAACTCATGCATGTACAACTAATGCACCCTCCTTGCATCATGCACATGAAATGCTCCCTCCTGGTGATGATTCCAAGGTAGGCATGTGCTCCTGGTGATGAATCCAAGGTAGGCATGTGAGACTGGACTCCACTAGTATAATAGAAGCATGACTCAAGAAGAGGGGATCCCTTGTTTAAGATAAGAATATCTCATCCAAGGGAGAATATATTGGACCAAGTGAGATCAAGTGCACCCTTATACATGGATTATAGAACGTAGGATAAAATATGTACTAAGTAAATGTGCATGTTCTCTAATACACCCCCACGAAAGATAATGTTTACTATGGAAACTACTATGCAGTTGTGTCCTTCACCTATAAGAGATCTCACAAAGCTGCAAATTTATACTTGGTGAATGTCTTTGTGAATATGTCTGCAACCTAATAAGAAGAGGGATAGTACTGCAAATCGATGATCCCATTACCGATCAACTCGGATGAATTACGTGGGAATCTCTATATGTTTGGTTCCTTGTCGTTGCAATGGATCTCAACAAAACATCAATGAATTATGGTTATCTCACCAGATAATATTCAATTGATGAAACAGTACACCAAACTCTGTGAGGAAGTGATGCAACCAGATGGCATGAATTGTATCATTGATTGCACCTCTGTATTCGGCCTCTGTTGCTGTCAAAGCATTAATGGTAGATTGTTTTTTGTTTGACCAACATGTAGGGATGGATCCTAAGCTAAGAACATACCCTGAGGTGGATTTGCGATATGTTTCATTACCAACCCAATTAGAATATGTGTAGCCACATAATGTATACCATGACTAGTGGTACCTTTGATATATCGAAGTATTCATTTGGCAGCTTTCCAATGTAGTTCATGTGGCTCTTGTGTGTATCTAGAAACTAATCCAACAACATATGATAGGTTTGGATGAGAGTGAGTGAGGTATAGGAGACCCCCCGCTAACTGACGATACTTGGTACAATTGACCATAGGTGTATCACCGCCATCTTCTAACTTGACCCAGAATAGGAAAGGTGTTGCAGGTGACTTGTTGCTAGTCATCTGACATCTGGAAAATAGATCTATGGCATACTTAGATCGAGACATCTTGAATTGTGAATCATCTTGGTTGATTTAAAGACCAAGAAAGTAATGTAGTAGTCCCATATTGATCATGGAAAACTTGTCATGCAAAGAAGTCTTTATTGCGGTAATGGCTAAGACTGGACTCTGTGTGATTAGTAAGGCATCTACATATAATACTATAAACAAGAGAGAATCATTATTTCTCAGCATATATACAATTGGATCAGAGTTGCTGCAACAAATCAAACCTTCAGAGAGAAGGTATGAATCTAATTTTGTAGACCAAGCTCTAGTTGCTTGTTTAATACATTCAATGAATTATTTAGTCTACAAACATGAGATGGATTCTATACATATCCTTGTGACGGATCCATATCTATTTCCTCCTCAGTATCACCATGAAGAAATCAATTCTTCACATATTTATGTCAAACCTCCAATTTCTTGGTGTTGTAATGCTGAGAGCCAATCGAATGGAATCCATCTTGGCTACTGGTGCAAAAGGTTTCATCGTAGTCAATCCCATGAACTTGTTGGAATCCTTTGGCTACCAGCCTAGTCTTTTACCTACGAACAATTCCATATGTTGTCTTCTTTGTCATGTATATCCACTTGCATTGAACAAGCTTTCGATCATGTGGAAGCGGAACTAAATCCCAAGTGTGGTTCTTATTGAGGGGAATTGTATTCCTCATTCATAGCGGCTTCCCAATAAGGGTTTCCTTCATCCTCTATATAGGATTGAGAACCAGATGCAAGAACCATATGGTAATTCATGGGTAGTAATGTATTTGTAGCTATGAGGGCATTCGGGACACCCTCAAACTGAGATATTTTCCTCCTTGGATCGACAAGATCACCCACTAGATATCCAACGGCTTGCTAGTTCTTTTGTGCCCATAATGGTTTGAGATACAAATCAACAATAGCATGCTCATGAACATCTAAATTATATTCTCAATCCAATCCAAGTGTCATGACGAATCCTCTCTAAGATCGGCCTCAGAAAGTGGTGAAGAAATTGTTGTTGATTGCTCTTGGAATGCATACAGGGGGCCTTCTTCAAATTTTATACTTCTTTCGATGAACATCTTTTATATTGAAAGATCCAACAATATGTACCCCTTTACAGCTTATGGGTAACCTAAAAAGATGCATTCTTTTCTTTGGGGTTCCAAGGATTTCCTCGCATATGAAGGGATGTGGTCCCATGCTTGAGATCCAAATATGCAAAAGTGTGTGACTTCCGGTTTCTTGCCACTCCAAACTTCATTTGAATTCGTTCCCTTCAAGGATTTGTGAGGTACTCTATTTTGATATAATGTGAAAATGTTGAATAACTTGCACAGAAAAACTAGTTGCAAAGAAGAAACAACAATTGCAAGCTTGATACCAAAAGGAATGAAGAGAGAATGACGTAAATCTATTCCATAATGAATGAATGCGTCAATTTATAAGATATATTCTCTACATGATGAGATCATGTGCCATGGTTGAGCTTCTAGAGCTTACTTGGAGATGCACTAACATAAAACACTAGTAATCTGCCACCTAGTCTCAGTTGATTGGTCGTGCAATCATCAGTGAACTATATATGCACAAGTGAAGTGAACTACATTCATGCATGCACAGCTAATGCACCCTCCTAGTGATGATTCCAAGGTAGGCATGTGCTCTTGGTGATGATTCCAAGGTAGGCATGTGCTCCTGGTGATGATTCCAAGGTAGGCATGTGCTCTTGGTGATTATTCCAAGGTTATGCATGATTGGACTCCACTAGTATAATTGAAGTGCAACTAAAGTGTTGTGGAATAAATTGCACAAGTGCACTCTTCCACTTGGTAAGGGGATAAGCCTTGTAGGTTGCTACAAGGCCTCAGTCCTTGGAGCCCCTTTTTGGGTGTGGTTGGTATTCCTCCAAGTGATCCTGCAAGATATTGTTAGTGTAGTTCACATCCAAACATGAAAATATTGATAAAAATAAAAGAAAGAGCTGGGGGGATGATGGATCAGGTCCTATCACTGAGAGGTGGGGGGGTGAATCAGTGACACAACTTTATACCAAATTTATTTTACTTTATTAGTTATGGTTTGCAAATATAACAACAAATTTGAACTCAAGATTTATCGTGGAACCCAATTGGGAAAACCGCCAACACTTTTCTATTAACTCCAAAATTTGTTTTACAATTTATTTGCAAGATTCAACTTGTTGGATGCACCAACACCCTTTAAGCAGGCTACAACCTGCCCTAGCTCCACCCTTCCACCCTTGTCTAAATTATTTTCTTCAATTTTGGTACTTCTTTTGTCTTGGCTTGTTCTTGATGCTTCTTTAACTTGGACACCCAAGACACTCTTCCTTCTTCTTCAAAATTATGTTTATATGTTATTTTACTCTTCTCTTTGAATCATTGCACCTTTCCAGAACAGGCTCGTGGCCTTTCATCTTCATGCCTCTTCAAATCTCTGATATTAATTTTATATTTGTAATTCTGTTTATTTCAGTTTTGATTAATTAATTAATTAAACTTATTAGATCATCTTCAAGCCTACGGGCATCCTTTATCTCAGGCTGCGGGCTTCCTTTCGCGGGCTCACCTCTCCTTCCTTGCGGGCTTCCTCTATCTTATGCCTGTGAGCTTCCTTTCCTCCTTTGTGGGCTTACCTTTCCTCATCCCCTGCAGGCATTCTTAAGCCTTAGTGAGCTTAACTTTGGCCCCTGCGAGCATATCCTTATCCCCTACGGGCATAATCTTTCCCCTACGAGCATACCTTTAAGCCTTTGTGGGCTTTGCTTAAACCCTTGCGGGCATTTAATCTTTTGCGATCTTTCCACAAACCCTTGTGGGCATCCTTAGCCCCCTTTGCGGGCATATTAAGCCCTTTTGCAGGCATTCCCTTTTTCCTGCGGGCATATGGGCCTATGGGCATACTCTTTAGCCCTTGCGGGCATCACATAGCCCCTGTGGTTTTAATTTTAGTCCCTGCGGGCATCTTAAGCCCTCTTCTACGAGCATCTTTAGCCCCTTCTGCGGGCATCTTTAGCCCCTTCTAAGGGCATATTTAGCCCCTTCTGCAGGCATCTTTTAGCCCCTTCTGCGGGCATCTTTAGCCTTGGTCCAATCTGCCTAAAACACCTCTTTGAAAGATCAATAACTTCTCCCTCATGCACTTTCAAGTCAAGATGAGAATATGGTCATGTAGACAAACCAACAATCTACAAGATGACCATATGGTGCGGGCATTTTCTTCAACCCACAAATTATGGCAGGCATTTCCCTGAGGTCACTTGAGCTAGTTTTCCAACACTTAGTCATTTTCCAAAGTTTCACAAACTTGCCATTCTTTTCCAAATTGATGTCATATTGCAACATTGACTTAATGTTAGCACCAGAATATTATCATGTGTCTTTCCATCCTCATCACACATGTCATGTCATCACTTAAATTCCCAATGCATATTGCTTTTCTGTAAATTCCAACCATCTGCTTTGTCATCATACTTCCTCATCCATGGCTCTGTCAACATAGATATACATGTCATCATAGGAAATGTCTCTCATCTATTTGCCATCAATGCCAACCTATATTGCCATATTGCCAACAATCTCCCCCTTTGGCATTGATGGCAATATTATTTCCATTTCTCCCCCTTTGACATCAAGGGCAAAGGGTTGAATAACTCCCCCTGACTTTGATCACTGTCTCCCCCTGAACTGATGCATTCTTTTCTTGAGAGATTAGATTGGAAGAGAGACTACTCCTAATCTTTGCCTGAGATACTCAAATACATCTCTGCTTAAGGGTTTAGTAAAAATGTATGCAACATGTTCTTGTGTTGGGACATATTCCAATTTAATGTTCTTATTTGCAGCCTGATCTCTTAGATAGTGGTATTTTATTGGAATTTGTTTTGCTTTGGAGTGTTGGACATGGTTCTTGGAGAGACTTATAGCACTTGTATTATCACAGTAGATAATATTGGGTTCTTCAAACACTACTTTGATGTCTTGTAAGGTTTGTTTCATCCATTCCACTTGTGTGCAACATTCTGCTGCTGCAATATACTCAGCTTCAGTGGTAGACAGAGAAATTGAGGTCTATTTCTTGCTTGTCCAAGCTACCAATGATTCTCCCAAGAAGAATGCTCCTCCACTTGTACTTTTTCTATCATCTACACAACCTGCCCAATCTGCATCTAAATAGGCATTTAAAGAGAATGAATTCTTGCTAGGGTACCACAATCCAAGATCTATGGTTCCTTTTAAGTACCTAAAGATTATTTTCACAGCTTGAACATGGATCTCTTTTGGTGCAGCTTGGAATCTAGCCACCATTCCAACAGCTTGCTTGACATCAGGTATGGAAGTTGTTAAATAGAGTAAACTCCCAAATGATTTGTAGTGTTTTGGATCTACAGCATTGGACTCATCGTCCTTGCTTAGTTTGCATCCTACTGTCATGGGTGTACAAACAGGTTTTCAATCCTCTAACTGGAATTTTTTAAGCATATCTTTAACATACTTGGACTGATGGATAAAGATTCCCCTTTTGGACTATACTATTTGAAATCCTAGAAAGAAATTCAGTTCACCAAGCAGACATTTCAAATTCTTGTTGCATCCTCCTAGCAAAGTCCTTACTCATTTTTTCATCATCACTCCCAAATATAATATCATCAACATATACTTCCACAATAACCATGTTATGATCGGTAATTTTACAATAAATATTACTGTCTGTTGATCCTCTTTTGAAGCCTTGTACTTGTAAATAAGAATCTAGCCTTGCATACCATGCTCTGGGTGCTTGTTTTAGTCCATAGAGTGCTTTCTTTAGTTTACAGACATAATCTCCGTTATCGGTTTATTGAAATCCTTCTGGTTGCTCAATATAGACTTCCTCTTCTAAGTTTCCATTGATAAATGTTGACTTGACATCCATCTGGTATACTTCAATTTTTTGTAGCTGACGAAGGCTAAGAACATCCTAATTGCCTCTAATCTGGACACAGGTGCAAAAGTTTCTTCAAAATCTACTCCTTCAACCTGAGCATACCCTTTACATACCAATCTGGCTTTGTTCCTGATTACTTGTCCATTTTGGCATTTACTTTGTTTTTAAACACCCATTTAGTTCCAATGACATTCTTATTTTTTGGTCTTCAAACCAGTTCCCAAGTTTTATTCTTTTCAATTTGGTCCAATTCTTCATTCATAGCATTGACCCAGCTCTCATCTCTGCATGCCTCTTTGATTGAGCTAGGCTCAATATATGACAAAAGTGTTATTTCTGTTTGATACAACAATTGTCTTCTTATCTGCACTCTTGTGCTTTTATTCCAATAATTAGGTCTTCAGGATGATTCCTTTGAGTTATTCTTGAGGGTGTCTTTGTGTCTCTTCTTGGGGATTCTTCGTTTATCTCTTCTTTTCAAATATCTTCCTTTTCTTCTCTAGTATCCATTTCATCCTCTTGTATATCTTCCTTTTCTTCTACATCTGCTTGTGTACCAACTAACTCATCATCATATTAATCTTTATTGTCAAGTATGGTCTCTTGATATTTGAATTTCTTTGTTTTTAAATCATCCACTTTAACATCTGCACTCTCAACAATCTTATGTAATCTAATATTGTAGCATCTGTATGCCTTTTTGATAGAAGCATATCCAAGAAAGATACCTTCATCAGATCTAGCATCAAATTTTCCAAGATTCTCATCAAGCCTTTTGATGTAACACTTTCTTCCAAAGACCTTGAAGTATTTTACCGAAGGAGCTCTCCCAAACCATAGCTCATAAGGAGTCTTATTACTATTAATTTTGAGCTGACCTCTATTTAATATGTGTATTGGTGTACTTACAGCTTCCCTCCAGAACCCATCAGCCAATCTTGCTTCATTGAGCATAGTCCTTGCATCCTCCTGGATTGTTCTATTCCTCCTCTCAGCAATCCCATTTTGCTAAGGTGTTATGGCAGCAGAGAATTGTCTCTTAATTCCATGGGTTTCACAGAAGAGATCAAAATCTTTTGAGGTGAACTCACCACCATTGTCTGATCTAAGACATTTGACTTTTGCCTCTATTTCATTATCAACGAGGGTTTTAAAAGCTTTGAACTTGTTAAATGCTTCTGATTTTTCCTTGAGAAAAAATACCCAAGCCATTCTAGTAAAATCATCAATGAACAGCATAAAGTAGGACTCTCCTTGCAAACTTTTGGTCCTTGTAGGTCCACAGAGGTCAGTGTGAACCAGCTCTAAAGGTTTTGAGGTTGAGTATTCTTTTGTTTTGAACCTTATTCTAGTTTGCTTCCCTAGTTGACAATGTCTACACATAGGATTTGAGGTTTTTGTGATTTTTGGCAAGTTTCTTACTGCCCCAAGATTGCTAACTTTTACTAAATTGTCAAAGTTAATGTGCCCCAACCTCCTATGCCATAGCCAACTTCCATCCACTAAATCTATATGACATTCCTCATTCATTTTTGTATCTAGTATGTATACATTCTCAGGAGTTATGGGAGCAACACCAACCAATTTTCTTGAGTCTTTTCTCCTAATCTCACATTTCTGGGAATCAAAGATACAAATGTGCCCCTGATCATAGGTTTGGCTAACACTTAATAGGCTAGGTTTCATATTTTCAACAAGCAATACATTCTTGGATTTTTCTTTTCCCAAATTCACGGTGCCTTTCCCAAGAATATTACCTAAAGCATTGTCACCAAATGTAACTTTGCCCTTTTGTTTTTTCAAGTTCAAAAACTTGTCCTTATCTCCTGTCATGTGTTTTGAACAACCACTATAAACATACCAGAGATATCCTTTATCTTGGGCTTTCAAGGCAATAACACATTCCTCTTTTGATGTTTTTTCTTTCCAAAGGTTCTTTTGCTCTTTAATGACCTTTGGTTTTTCTGAGATTTCCATTAATCTGCAATTACTTGCTTTATGTCCATAATTATGACATTTGAAGCATTCTAAGTTCCTTTCTTTTAGAGGTGCAAAGGAGTTATAATTTATGCTCTTAACTTGATCATCTATTTGGTTGTTTTTGAGTTTATAGTTCTTAACCCTCAAGTTTTTCCTTCCATATGCTCTACAATTCATAGCTTTGTGTCTGAAGTTAGATCATGCAAAGCAATAACCAAAGAAAATGTGAGGATACCTATTTTGATAAACCTTCTTTGGTGTTGTCTTGAATTCCTTCTTGATGGGTGGAAATAATCCTTTGGATTTCTGATCATTGCTTGTCTCTTCTTCGTCTTTCTTCTTAAATGTTCTGAGGAGAGCAGCTGCATAAGATTTTGAGTTAACTTGGTTTTCTTCTTGAGAATAACCTATTCCATGTTTTGTTACTTGGATCCCTTTGTGTGGTTATAATCTTATCTAAGATTTTAAAACTATTTTCATATCTTGTTTGGATAAGTTTGGCATCAAGCCCTTTTCTTAGGTGAACTAATTCTGCCTCCATTCTTTCACAAGTTAGTTGTTTCTCTTTAAGAGCCTTCTCCAGACTTTCTTCCATCCTATTTGCATCTAGGATTTGGTTTTTCAGGTTGCTCATGATTTCCTCCATCTCTTTTTCTTTTTGTTCATGTTTTTCCTTTTGTTCGACTACAAAATTCTTCAGCTGTCTATATCGGTTTTTGTATTTTCTTAATTCATCCAAGGCACTAAGAAGTTCTTCTTCCATATTAACCTCTGCTTCATATTCTGACTCTTCCTCATGCTCAATTTCTTCTATCTCATTAGACTCTTCAATACCTAGAAAAATAACTTCATCATCACTGTCACTAAACTCAGATGAACTGATGTCCTCTTCTTTTGAGTAGAACTTCCTTTTTTCTGCAGCAACCGTATCTAGTTGGATGTTAATAGTCAAATCCGACTCTCATATTGAATGATAAATAGGAATAATATATTAGATGATGAATATAAAATTACAATAAGATGGCCTTTATAGGGCTTGAGGAAGCATAGTGAAGGGTTACGCCCTTTCACTAGTAACCTAATAATCTATTAATTTATAAACAATAATATTAATTAAATATTCATAGCATTGCCTTCCCCTTAGGAAAGCTTTGTCCTCAAAGCTTAGATTATTGTTGTTGTCTTTTCATTCTCGTTTTGTGTTGAAATAATGTCATTACTTCCTTTATGTCTTTTTTAGAACTGGTATTAGGTATGTGCTTGGTATTTACGCAATAGTTTGTCATCTTCCTTTCATTTGTAACTTGAATTTGTACTCCATTATGTTTACTATTGTTATCCCATTTTCCTTGTACATGAATACGAGGAGTATTTTTGTGATTGACCATATCAAGCCTTGTTTTAGAAGTCACTTGTCCTACGATATTTAGGATGTCATCACGTAATGTTTTCATTTTATTATCCTTACGAGTTATCTCGAGAAATGGCATTTCATGAGGCTTCTCACACTCAAAGTCACCTGATAGTGTTACATTTAGGTTTCTCCAGGGTGGTAGAAGAGTTAAGGTAGAAGATGAATCTACAATATCTGATTCCTTTGACTTGGATTCCTTTGCATATTGTAGGATCCGTCTTTTGTCATTGTATGGATCGTCCTTATTGTCAATGATACTGGCTTGACTCTCATTATGATCTTGGTTGAGCTCATCTTTATAAAAAATATTATTGGTATTTTGGTCATCCCTACGATATTTAGTCTCCTTGTCTTGTTTATTGTCTTGATCAATTTTGTTACTCTCATTTTTGTTGACATAGTGGTCCAACATATCTGAGTTATTGATATGGTTTGTATTAGACCTTAGTTTTTGTAACATTTCCATTATGGTATTCTGGTTTTGTGTCATCATGCTCAAGTTTTGTGCCATGGTGCTTATGTTCCGTGTCATCGCACACATCTTGTTATCTAACTCTTTTTGTTTCTCGTGCATGATGTCTACTTTGTCATCAAGTTTTCTTCCTAGTACTAGAACAACATCTTCTTTAATTCCTTTCTTAAGTGCCTTGTTATTTTTTGTTTCTTCTCTGAATTTTTCTTGGTTGGCAACAAGGGCCTTGATGTCCTTTTCCAATTTCTCAAGTTTGTCTTTTAATTCCGCCATGGTTCTTGATCTGGTTTGGGGAGGTGAATATTTGGTCCCAATTTGGTCGGACTTAATTAATTAATAATTATTATTATTATTATTAAAATCAAGTGGTAGTAAATGAGTATTAATAATATAATTATTATTATTATTTGAAAATAATAATATTATTATATATTATAGAGTGGAAATATAATAAAGTTGAATATTATATTTATTTAACTTTTTTTTTTGAATTTTGTTTTTTGTAGGGTTTTTATGTGGAGGAGTTGGGAGAATTGGGGGGAGAGTAAGTGGAGGAAGGTGGTTGGTAGGGTGAATGTCGAGGCGGGGGTATGATGGGCGGTAGCGTGGAGGATGCTGGGCAGAGGTGACGTGGTGCTGTGGTGTGAAGGGATGGCGAGAGGATGTGAGGGGGTCGACGGAGTAGGTAGCGGGAGGGATTAGGCAGCATGGAGTGGAAGTGGTGGAATAGGGAAACACGCGGGGGTGGAAGGAGGTATTGCGTAGGCAGGGGGGGACGGAGGTCTGGAGGGAGGATGGTTGCGCGGGAAGATGGGGTAGCAGCGCGGGGATCCGTGGCGATGGGTGAAAGTCGGATTCGGAGGGAGGGTGTGCGATGCGAGGAGTATGCAGGAGGTGGACATCGAAGGGAGGGAGTGCGGTGCAAGGAGTATGCAGGAGGTGGACGTGGGATTTGGAGTGCTGCACAGGAGGAATGGGAACCGAGGGAGCTAGGAGGAATGCAGAAGTAATCATAGGGGTAGAGCAGTGCGGAGGTAGGAGGGGCGTGAGGGTGATGAAGTGGGAGGAGGAAAGTTGGTTGGAGATGAGAGATGGAGGAGAATGCGCGGCTATGGGGTAAGTGCAACGAAGAAGTGTGGAAAGAGTATGCAGGAGGATAAAGTGGAGTAGGGAGTGCACAGTAGTGGCACAGTATAGAGGCGGAGTGGATTGTGAGTGAGTTGAGGAGCCGAATCCGAGATCAGAGGAGCGAGACCGCAGCAACCGTATCCGGTTGGACTTGAAGGGAGAGCCGAAACCGAGCTCTGATAACAAATGCAGCAACCGTATCCGGTTGGATGTTAATAGTCGAATTCGACTATTAAAATCCAACCGGATACAGTTGCTGCATTTGGTATCAGAGCTCGGTTTTGGCTCTCCCTTCAAGTCCAACCGGATACGGTTGTTGCGGTCTCGCTCTTGAATTCGACTATTAACATCCAACCGGATACGGTTGCTGCATTTGGTATCAAAGCTTGGTTTTAGCTCTCCCTTCAAGTCCAACCGGATACGGTTGTTGCGGTCTCGCTCCTCTGAGCTCGGATTGCGCTCCTCAACTCACTCACACTCCACTCTGCCTCTATACCGTGCCACTACTGTGCACTCCCTTCTCCACTTTATCCTCCTGCATACTCTTTCCACACTTCTTTGTTGCACTTACCCCATAGAGAGCTCGCCTTTTATAAGGTTTTGAGCGTGCTTAAGGAAGGGTTGTGTCCCTTCAATTAAATAATTAACAATTTACTATTTAATTTAACATGTCATTTAATATTCATAGCATTGCCACCCCCTTTAAGGGGAGCTTTGTCCTCAAAACTGTATTTGTGGACATCGTCTTTTATTCTTACTTTGTGTTGATGCTTGATTTGGGTTAAGTGATATGGACTAGTCTCTCTATCTTGATGATGGCCTGGGTCCTTCTTATGCTGTGATTCTTCCTGCTTGGGTGGCGAATTCCTTAGACCATACAATCGATACTTACTTCCTTTCCATTTAAATTCCATGTATTGTTTTTGTAGATTGGTAAAGTAAGTCCCTAGCAATGCTAACCAGCGGCGCCTAATACCATGTCTACTTCTTTGAGCGGTAATGCAACACAATTAAGCTGTAGGTGTAAGTTTTGTATTTGCAACAACACCTTATGACATTTTCCCACTTTTTCTATGTGTTGATCCGCGATGGTTGAGGCTTTAAGCCCTTTTGTGGGAAACACAAAAATATTAAGTTCCCTTGCCTTATTGATATCGATCAAATTGTGGGTACTCCCAGAATCGACCAAAACTGTGATATTTTTATCTTTAATAGACCCTAAAAGTCGTAATCTCTTTGGCCCTGTATATTTTGTTGCTTGAGATACAAGTTGTTTGTTTTCAATTTTGTTGCAACTTCTTGGCTGAGGTGGAATATATCTTCCTATGATTAATGTATTTCCTTTTTTTTGGGTGTTAACATTCTTGGGGCCACTAGGCCTTCTTCCTTATGCTTTTGTTGAATACAAGTAATGGTCGCTATTGATACTTCGGATTTGCTTGTATCTGCATCAGACTCGGATGTGTCTCCTTCCACAGGTACTTGTACTTCTTTTCCATTAATAATTTTGCAGTGTGTTGTGTGATTGGTTTGGCATTTATGGTCAGGAGTCCAATCTTCTCCACATCGACGACATGTATTCTTATTATTATTATTATTATTATTGTAGGCGCGTCCAATGGATGTTTCAAAATCTTTCTTAACTTCATAACTATATGATTGAGAGGCGTTGCATTGATGACCGAGTGACCAATCGTCTCCACAATATCTGCATTGTGCCCCTCTTTCCACTCTTGCCTTGGAAGTTCCTTCTAGTTTGAGTACTGCTGCTTTCGCTTTGCATCTTGCTGCCTCGACATTCGGAATTTCAGGCAGTTTTAACTCTTTTTGTATGTATGGTTTTAGTCCTCCCAAGTAAATTTCTAGTCGTTGTCTGTTTGATAACCCAAATACTCTGGTAGCGAGTGATTCCCATTGGTGTGTGAATTCTTCGACGTTTCCTTTTTGTTGTAACCTGGTAAGCTTCGAGAAAAATTCGTCTTCGTTGATTCCTTGAAACCTTTCGAGGAAATCATTTTTGAAAAAATTCCATGTGTATGCGAAGTGGTCACATTTCCACCACATATACCAGTTGTAGGCATAGCCTTTAAGGTGCATAGATGCATACTTTGATCTTTCTTCATCTGTTGTGATGTTATAGATATCGAAGTATTCCTCTGGTTTATTTAACCACGCAATGCATTGTTCGTCATTTCCACTAAACTTTGACATTTATATTTTTGCTTTGGGGGGATACACTACATAATGTTGATACTGATTGCCTCTTGTCTTGTTGTGTGGTGGTGATCCAGAATTGTTGGTTGAAGCATAGGATATATCTGAATCGCCTTTTTGTTTGCAGTGATCATTTGTCTCATTCTTTCCCATCCTTTCCATGAACTTGTTTAACGCGTTGCTCAGCTGGTCTTGTTTTTCCTTCATCTTGTCCAATTTATCGTCTAGCCTTCTTTCTAAAACTAAAACGACTTCCACTCTGATTTCATTTTTCAGCTTTGCATTGGAATTTTTTATTTCTTCCTTTAAATCTTCTTGACTCTAATAATGCGATCATTGAAATCCTTCTCTAATTTTTTGATTTGGTCTCGTAATTCAGCCATGGCTCTATTGGGAGCAATCTTGGAGTAAGGAGTATTTTTGGGTGATAGTGTGAGGGATAAAATAATAATACAATAAGTATTATTAATTATAATAATAATTTATTATATATTAAAAATAATAATCCAATAATTATTATATATTAAAAATAATAATCCAATAATTATTATTTAAATTATAATAATAATTTGTTATATATTATTATTTTTTAAATATAATAATAAAAATTTATTATTTTTTTTTGTTTGATTGTGTGCACATCGTTGGACGAAGGGACGGGAGTGATGGTGCTGGGTGGAGCTGGGGATGAGACGGCATGAGGGCGAAAGTGAGGGAGCTATGGAGAAGGGTGGACGCAGTGGTGAGGGGAGGCGGCGATGGAAGAGTGCAATGGGAGGGATGGCGCAACAGCGGGGATCGGGTGGATGGGGGAGCATGGAGGCAACGGAAATGGAGGGATATGGAGGCGCATAATAGGCGGTGGATGCATGGGATGGAAGGCAGGTTGAAGGTTGGGCCACGTGGAGGAGGTGTGAGCAGGTGAAAGCGGGCGACGGTGGAAGAGAGAAGGGAAAAGAAGAGGGAAAATGTACCGTGAGTAGGATTTCGGGGAGCTAGAGTAGGGCGTGAGGGAGAGAGCGAGGGAGAGGAATGCGTAGGACGTGAGGGCTGGAAAGAATGGAGTATGGAAGAGAGGAGTGTGGGCGCAGGTGTAGAGGGGCGTTGGAGGAGATGAATGGGGAGCGCAGAGTGGAGATGAATGGGAGATCGATGTGGAGCGATTTGAAGATTGCTGGAAGTGAGAAGGCAACAGCTTGGACCTGTGCCAACTTTGATACCAAATGCAGCAACCGTATCCGATTGGATGTTAATAGTCGAATCCGACTCTCATATTGAATGATAAATAGGAATAATATATTAGATGATGAATATAAAATTACAATAAGATGGCCTTTATAGGGCTTGAGGAAGCATAGTGAAGGGTTACGCCCTTTCACTAGTAACCTAATAATCTATTAACTTATAAACAATAATATTAATTAAATATTCACAATATTTTCTTAGTGATACTTTTTCTTATAGTGGGATTTTCCCTATTTCTTGTATTGTTTATTTGTGTTATCTTCATCTTCAGAGTCTTCCCTGGGATAAGGAAACTTGCCTGCAAAGTGCCCAATTTTGCCACAATTAAAACATTTGAAGGGCAACTTGCCTTTGTACTTCCCTGATCCTTTCTGAAGTTTCTTAATAAAATTGGCTTCTTCTACATCAGATTCTTCATGATGGCTGGAATGAGGTTTTTGCGTCTGATTTTTTGTTTTCTTGAGCGCCTTGAAGGCTGCCTCTCCTTTTGGGAGGTTCTCATGACCTAGTCTTAACTCATAGGCTATGATGATTCCATACAATTCATCCATGGTGAGTTGATCTAGTTTCTCTCGTTCTTCGAGAGTGGACACTTTAGGATTATATACCATAGGAAGTGTTCTCAGTATCTTTTCAACTAACTCATCGTCTGGTACTTCTGCTCCCAAACCTTTGATTGCATTAACAATACTAGCAACTCTTTCGAAGTACTCTGAAATATTTTCTTCATCCTTCATTTTTAGACCTTCATATTGTAATTTGAGAGATTGAAGTTTTTCCTTCTTTACTTTGGAATCTCCTGCATATATAGTTTCCAATTTATCCCAGAGTTGTTTTTCACTTTCACAGGTTAGTACTTTTGCAAGGACCTTCTTACTCAGTCCAGCTTGTAGTGTATTTAAAGCCTTTGCATATTCCCAAAATTTCTTCTTGTCTTCTGCTTCCGTGGGAGTGACTTTTGGAACATCATATCCCTCTTCAACTAATATCCATACTTCCAGTCCAATGGACATCAGATAGCTTTTCATTCTAATCTTCCAGAAAACATATTATTCACCATCAAATAGGGGGACTCTTAATGGTATCTTCATCTGCTGATCCATTAGGATGTATACTTCTCTTCAAGTGATTAAACTTACAAATGAAGAGACCTGCTGTGATACCAATTTATGGATCAGGTCCTATCACTAAGAGAGGGGGGTGAATTAGTGACACAACTTTATACCAAATTTCTTTTACTTTAGTTAATTATGGTTTGAAAATATAACAACAAATTTGAACTCAAGATTTATCGTGGAACCCAATTGGGAAAACCACCAACACTTTTCTATTAACTCCAAAATTTGTTTTACCATTTATTTGCAAGCTTCAACTTGTTGGATGCACCAACACCCAAATTCTCATCTACAACTGAAGGATGCACCAACACCCTATTTTGTTAGCTACAACTGACAGGATGCACCAACACCCTTTTAGCAAGCTACAACCTGCCCTAGCTCCACCCTTCCACCCTTGTCTGACTTCTTTTCTTCAATTCTGGTACTTAATTTGTCTTGGCCTGTTCTTGTTGCTTCTTTAACTTGGACACCCAAGACACTCTTCCTTCTTCTTCAAAATTCTGTTTATATATTCTTTTACTCTTCTCTTTGAATCATTGCACCTTTCCAGAACAAGCTCATGGCCTTTCATCTTCACGCCTCTTCGAATCTCTGATATTAATTTTATATTTGTAATTATGTTTATTTCAGTTTTAATTAATTAATTAATTAAACTTCTTAGATCATCTTCAGGCCTACGGGCATCCTTTATCTCAGGCTGCGAACTTCCCTTCGCGGGCTCACCTCTCCTTCCTTGCGAGCTTCCTCTATCTTACACCTGTGGGCTTCCTTTCCTCCTTTGTGGGCTCCCTGTGGGCTTCCTTATGCAGGCTTACCTTTCCTCAGCCCCTGCAGGAATTCTTAATCCTTAGTGAGCTTAACTTTGGCCCCTGCGGGCATATCCTTAGCCCCTGCGGGCATACCTTTAATACTTTGCGGGCTTTTCTTAAACCCTTGCGAGCATTTAAGATTTTGCGAGCTTTCCACAAACCCTTATGGGCATCTTTATCCCTTTCGGGCATCCTTAGCCCCCTTTGCGAGCATATTAAGCCCTTTTGAGGGCATTTCCTTTTGCTTGCGGACATATGAGCCTACGGGCATACTCTTTATCCCTTGCGGGCATCACATAGCCCCTGTGGTTTTAATTTTATCCCCTGCGGGCATCTTAAGCCCTCTTCTGCAGGCATCTTTAGCCCCTTCTGCGGGCATCTTTAGCCCCTTCTACAGGCATCTTTAGCCTTGGTCCAATCTGCCTAAAACACCTCTTTGGCATATCCATAACTTCTCCCTCGGGCACTTTCAATTCAAGATGAGAATATGGTCATGTAGACAAACCAACAATCTACAAGATGACCATATGGTGCGGGCATTTTCTTCAACCCACAAATTATGATGGGCATTTCCCTGAGGTCACTTGAGCCAGTTTTCCAGCACTTAGTCATTTTCCAAAGTTTCACAAACTTGCCAGTATTTTCCAGATTGATGTCAGATTGCAACACTGACTTATGATAGCACCAGAACACTATCATGTGTCTTTCCATCCTCATCACACATGTCATGTCATCACTTACATGCCCAATGCATATTGCTTTTCTGTAAATGCCAACCATATGCTTTGGCATCATACTTCCTCATCCATGGCTCTGTCAACATAGACATACATGTCATCATAGGCAATGTCTCTCATCTATTTGCCATCAATGCCAACCTATATTGCCATATTGCCAATAGGGGAGATTGCAAACTCCAATAACAACCAAAGATATGCTAAACCACTCTTGTATTGCCGAATGGAATATATGTACAACACCTAGGAGGTGAGGGATTCAAGGGAATCCAACAACCTCCCTTAGGTATACATTTCTTGTCCAAACTAAATACTAAGTAGATGGTAGAACAATGGAGAGAAACACTTTCCCCTTGATGGGAGGCGACAAGCAAGTGGGAATGCTCACAATGGTAGTAAATGGAGGGCTATGAAGAAGCTCCAACTCAAATCCAATAGCATAACTTTTCTCTAATTTCTCTCTACAAAATGCATGCCAATGGCTTCATTTTATTGGCCAAGAGGTGGACAACAAACAACTAGATCCAAATGTGAAATCATCTTCTCCATGAACTAGTTCCAAGGTACAGTAGGGGGACTAGTTAATGCCTCCAAGTGTGTGAGGAGCCAAATTCGGATCCTTGGAGATGATTGAGCCTTCAATGCACCGCAGTAAGTAGATGGTCCCACCATTTTTACAGTAGCGTGGCCTTAATGAAGAAAAGTCGCGCGTAGCGTAGCCTTAATGAAGAAAAGTTGCGCGTAGTGCACCTTTATGAAGAAAAACCGTGCGTAGTGCGACTTTTATGAAGAAAATTTGCGCGAGCGCGACTTTTATGAAGAAAATCTACGTGAGCGCGGGTACATAGTTATAAACATGCGCTATAGCATGAATTTTGAAGGAAAAGTCGCGCGAGTAGCCCAAAATTCATGTCTTTTGTACTATGAGTGATCCGAAAATGACAGGATTTTTATAACCATTATTTGCATGTTAAATTTTGAATGCTTAAAATCATTAAAAAGGCTTTAAATGACAAAATTAGAGAGCATGATTGAAGTACAAAAACACATAAAAGAGATATGCAAACCACAAAATTGTAGACAAGAACTGATAACGGAGTTCACCCTTCTTGGGCTACGTCTTCTGGCCACTTCTAATGAGAATGTCGATCTTATTTAGTCTTCAAAGCTTACATATATGAGTTTCTAGGAACACTTGGAGTTATGCAAGTCACACTCAGAAACAGGTTGCACCACTGCGTGCCTCCCGAAATTTCGAGAAAAATGAGTATAAACTCGACTACCTTTTCGTAATGCCTCCTCTGGCACGCAAATCAAGAAACTCTTCCTGCATAAAAGACAAAACCGTACGGACTGTATGGATTCCCACCTCAGAATCTATGCCCATTTATGACTGTACGGACCTCGGGAACTATGCCAAAATTCCTTGAGATCTGTTTGAAACCTGACTCGGGATCTGTACATAAACATCTCAGGATTTGTGCTCGTACTGTGCATTGGAATCTATGCCAAATGCGCTTGAACTCTGTCTCGAACTTTGTGCCAAAACCGTGGTTTTATAGCAGTTTTTGGAGTGGTTTTGGGGCACAGGAAAGGGGGCCATTTTGACCCAAAACTCCACCACAAACTTATAAACAATAAGCGTCATATCCCACCAAATGTGGCGGCCATGGCGTAGTTGTTAAGGCGTTTGGAAAAGGGGGAGGAGGTCATGAGTTTAAACCCATGGGCCTCTCCCCATAATACGATTTTTCTTGAACCATTTGAATGATGGAATATATGTGGCAATGATGCGATGGCATATGGTATAGTTTGGAAAATATTTGGTTCATTGATTTGGAAGGCCATGTGGCATGGCTTACGGTGTTATGTTGGCAGTTGGTTATGATACGACTTATCCAAGCCTCGGTTCAAATGGAATATATGTGGCAATGATGCGATGGCATATGGTATAGTTTGGAAAATATTTGGTTCATTGATTTGGAAGGCCATGTGGCATGGCTTACGGTGTTATGTTGGCAGTTGGTTATGATACGACTTATCCAAGCCTCGGTGTTGGCATATGGGTTCGAAGGATTAGCCCTCGACCTCCCCCTTTTTTTTCCAAGTAATCTTTGATCAAAGTTAAATATAAGTTTTTCTCTATAGCTTACAAGGAACACTGGCGGGAGCCTTGGATAGTGTAACTTTGTGAAGGATTTGGAAATCTTTCCAAATAATCTTTGATCAAAGTTAAATATAAGTTTTGCTCTATAGCTTACAAGGAACACTGGTGGGAGCCTTGGATAGTGTAACTTTGTGAAGGATTTGGAAATCTTGGAGGTCTTGGGTTTGATCCCCATAGACTCCACCAAATTTGTACACAACATTGCATTGACCATTTTTGCCAAACACCCATTTTTTTGCTATTTTTAACCAAATTGTTGAAACTTCAAACCTTGATATCTCCTACATTCGGAGGTCGTTTCACGTGAAACAAGTGTTGATGGAAAGCTCTTGACGAGATCTTACCACTGTAAGCTTTATTTTACTATTTGAATACTTATATTCTGATCGAACCCTGAGATCCTCCTGGATCAATGAGGCTCAAATTGTTTTATGGATTTGATGAGGATGTCTTTGGTGAACTGCATTCTTTATGTTGATGACGCCTTACTGGATGAATCACCGAAATGTCGCATGTGTGCAACTTTTAGGCGTTAACATAAAGCATGACTCAAGAAGAGGTGTGCCCTTATATAGGAGAAGAAGAATATTCTCATTCAAGGGAGAAAATCTTGGACCAAGAGAAATCAAGTGCACCCTTATACATGGATTATAGAACTTAGGATAAAAGATGTCCTAGGAAAATGTGCAAGTGCTCTAATACTTATCCTCTATGACAACGACCTTATTTATCTCTCTCAATTTTATTTCTCTATATTGGTTGATATCAACAAGCTCTTCCTCTATAAAAACAACCTTTTTTCTTTAAACTAGTACTTAGTTTTCCAGTATAATTTCTTGAATGTGTTGCCTTTGGGGGACCTTGTCTCTCTACACATTATGCTAATGATGAATTGCAACTTTTAGTTACACTATCCTATACAAATCCAAGGCTCAAAAACTTTCCAAGGCAACATTCCACGCTCACCTTCACCATGTTTGTGGCATGAAGAAAATGTTTTTTTCTTCTTCTTATGTGTGGTCTTCTTCCACCATTCTTATAGTCTAATTTCTAATCACAACACTAATTATTTATAAAGTTTTTAATTAGTATTTTTGTTAGGATAAACATCATTTCATCATGGAAATATGAGAACACTATTTTTACATTATCATGGTTCAACATCAACATGGGGAGCCACAAAACTCAACCAAAAACAATTTTTTATGGGGTGTTATACCCACATATGTTATGTTTGATTTGTATAGAAACATCACATCTCAACCACTTACTCATAATTGATGATTTATTTCTCCTAAGGTAAACTCATGGAAAACCCTTTAAGTACTCCTCGATGATCCAAATACCTTAAAAAGGGTAAATATTTAACCCTAAATATAGAACCTAACCCCAAGGGTATCGCGAGAGTCAAACTTGTGACCTCCCTAATTTCAAGGGAGAGATATCATATTTGGATGATGACTACTTGAGCTAACCCTTGGAGCTAGTGATTGATGAATTAGTTTATAATAATAATAATATTTTTTTTATTTTCTATGTAAGAATGTCAACAAAATAATAAAAAATGCCATCCTTTAGGGTTAAAAATCCACATCCCATGTCAGAATTTACTTCGATGGGAAGGGGTAGTTCCATCTTCACATAATATACAAAAATAACAATTAAGTAATTTTTTCAAGGTTAATGAAGTTGAAGGTAAGTGAGGAATATGGTGGTATATTAGGTAACCCACCAAGACTAAGTTCTCCTAAATATATGAATAAGTGGTTGGTTCTTCGTGCAAATGATGGGTGATTTTGATGGAAGAGTAACTAACTATTCATTGAATGGAAATTCTTGCTATTGAAGAGTACCACCTATCACGGTAACTTGTCAATTTGATTTTTTAACTATTCACGTCTCATGAGACATTAAACCTCTGCAATGCTTGTTCCTTTAACTAAATCTTTACAATTTTCAATCCCCTCAAAATATTCGTTGCCTTGATTTCCAGAGAGGAAAATTCGCTAGTTTTTTTGTGAAGCCAATAATTGGAAATGGGATTTTATTTTTAATTTTTTTCCTCTTGTCTCTCTTTGTCCAATCCTTATTTGAGTAGAATTTTTCCACGCCATGACATTCTTGCATCTCTACATAATATAATCCCTTCATTATATTTTTTTTGCAACTCTTGATAACACTTATAGTCTACCACACAACCCTCCATTGTGGAAATGAAATCTGCATCAAAATAATACTCCAACTTTGGCATCACCTAATGGTGCTCTAATA
The DNA here is from genome assembly GCA_027924585.1 of Larix kaempferi. Classification (NCBI taxonomy): domain Eukaryota; kingdom Viridiplantae; phylum Streptophyta; class Pinopsida; order Pinales; family Pinaceae; genus Larix; species Larix kaempferi. Next base: position 3,948,247 of record BSBM01000364.1, on the reverse strand, counting down.
CAAAGTGCTTCCACCAATTGGCTTTTGGGTTTTTGTGTTCTATTCTCCAAGAATTCATTAAACATTAATAATAATAAAATATGCAACCAAGTGGCCACATACCAAATAATCTTTGTGACAAAAGCAATGTAATAATAATAATAATTTAATTTTAAGGTCATGGTTTAGCCAGAAACCAAATCGATGTATGACACCCCTTTGTTTGCAGGACAAGGGACCCCCTCTGCACTATCATTTAACTGCTTAGCCTATGGAGGTCTACATACCCCACCCCCTTTGTATTTTAACCTTTGACCTCCAAGGAGGAAAAACATGTTTTTAACCATTAGGCCCACTCAAGTCATATCCATAGTCCAGTGTGTAATCATCACATTTAAGAATAATTTTTTCAAAGATACCCTTTCTAGGATCAACCTCGATGCACATTTGAAGAAATGTAGAAACTAACACACTCACTTGCTCAATAAGCAAAGCAAAAAATTTGCATAGAGCGTTTCTTATGGAAGTCAAGGATTGGAATTGCAAACATTTTAGAGGAGGGTAAGCATCCACACCCATATATTAATATAGAGAATTTTCTATGATAACAACAAATTTGGAATGCTAACAATAGAGGGAGGATAAACATCCACACTTAAATAACAAAAATATATGTCATTTTCAATATACACATTGAAGCTTAGCTACGGAAGAATCCAATGGGAGGATTGATCCAACCCTCTCATTTATTCATAACATGTTCATTGGTGAATCAAAACTTTTATTTCAGAGGTAGGTGGCACACCAGCCATAGATTGAAGCTTCTCGGCTCCACAAAGTTCAACTTGGATGACATATATTCTTGTTCCACGAATTGGTGCATAATTCCTTTTATGCAATAGATTGGAAGACTGAACCAACCAAAGGAACGAAATGAATATTGAACAAACAAGAATACAATTAAGCAATGGAAAAGAGACCTTCGAGGTGAACTATTGAATCTTGATCTATAATTGGTCATGCCCATAGTTATGCTTTTTTCTTCCACCTCTTATTATACCATGCACTCTTCACACTGGGAGTACATGCAAAAATTTATGCCCCCCTCAACCTGACAAACCATCAATCCATATGTGTTTTTTCCACACCAACTATTGTATCTTCCACTATAGGGCTCCAACTAAATGACAACGATGATATTCCAACCCATCCATCATCGCTCATGCTTGTTGTATGGGGAATGGATATGATTGTTGGAGTAAAATAAAGACAATATTCAAAGTTTAGATTTCTTATGCGTGCCTCTCATAGCAATAATAGGTAAATGCACATATTTTTCCAATCAAATGATTCACAATTACCTAATTAGTTGATGGTTAGTTGATGGTCAGAGGTCATGTTAGAGTTGATCTCTGAAGACAACTATCTTCATTTACTTCTCCATTGTGTATGATATAACTCTTGATCACCAATATCCACATTCATTTTGTGCCTTTTTGTTTATGTAATTTCATAAGTGAATGGTTTAGGCATCAAACGAAAAGTTCATCATGTAAACATTAGTCCATCAATAAATTGCAAAGAGGTATTCTTTTTTAGGTACAAGATAGTAAATGTTTGACTAGATAAAGCAAGTATTAAGTGTAAAAAACAAAACATATATACTCTTGCCATTGATAAACTTCATTAACTTTCTCAGCTAAAATGTTAAGCTTATGTTGCCGCAATTGTTAGAAGGGATCTTGACAATTATATTTGGGAACTACAGACCAACCAAATAAACTAAAGAGGCCTACAACAATATTAAATATAATTTTGAACATCATTTCTTTGTTTCAATAGTTGTTTTGTGAAGCTATAACTATTTATTCTCACTATGTCTATCACCGCCTTTATGTTATCTATGATGGGCCTCAACTTGGCAGTATTGATTTACAAATAATATACAAATTAAATATTTTATGAGATGTATTTGTAACTTGTATGTGCTTTCTAGTCAATTGCAAGAAATTTGTAAAAGAAAATTTAAAATCTTAACTCAATTTCACTAGAATGTAGGAGTTTAAATGCTATAGTAGATAAGCCTATACCTACTCAAGGGCCTTTCCTCTCAATATTGTCTTACTAGTGCGTTTTCCTTACATTTTGGATGAGTAGTGAAACAACTGCAAACTTGCCTCTTTCTCGTGGTTGCAAGTAGTTGGCAATTACTGCTAGTGTTGCATGGTGGCCCAAGCTTGCTCTTCAATAATGGGATAGGCCTATGAAACCAAAATCCCCTTGATTTGATATATTTATGTGTCTTCTTATCTGCTTGGATATCTGATAGGCATATTGAAACTAGAGATGAAGAAGAGGTGAAGTTGGTTTCACATTCTATGTTGAGTAGGGATTTGTGTTTCACTAATTCAAAGTTGAGGTCACGAAAAATAGAGAATGTCGATGGAGGCTTGGCTAATAGCAGCTACTACGAACTATGGTACATGCAAGATCGATTTAGTGGTTTGGGAGAAGTATTACTGAATTCAAGTAGTGAGAAAGCCATGACAAAAAGACTAAGCACTCCATATTTAAGGGTAGGGTGTAAAGGAGCAAGTTTTCAGTGGGATGGTGAAACCTTTGGTTAACAATGCATGTGTCAGTAGACATGCACAACATGTTTCAAACCATGATCCACTTGGAAAGGGGGGGGAGTTGTTATGCATTCCTAGAACCGACATTTGTCAATTTATCATAATACATTGGTGAGTACGAACATGCTTGGCCCACTAGTACTACATACCAACCAGCCCAACATGAACATGCTTGGCATCAATCTTTGTCATTTGGACAAATTGTATAAGATGTTGGATTATGCATATCCATCACTTTTGGCTAAAAATGAAGCAACCAACCAACTAAAATATCAAAATGATGAATAATGTGTATGAGATAATGTCGATGCATTCCTTAATGCTGAGACAAACCGATCCCATAATCCATAGAGTTCAGGATTGATTTCTAAGTGGTGAGATGTTAGCCACTCTTGGGCCCATAGAGTTGTAGATAATGGATCTTGAACATGATCTAAAGTATCCCTCCCAATCATTTGGAGGTGCTCCACCAAAAGCACAGGAAATAGTGTATCCTATATATAAATAGCCCATTATGGCATCTCTGCTAATTCTAATTTAAGAACCTGAGCCCACCCACCAAGCTAAACACTTACCTATCAGAGGAAAGGAAATTGTTAAGGATTTTCACTAATTCAATACCTACACAACACTTTTGTTTTTCTTTCACAACCAATATGAAAGGAGGCCAGGGTGATGTATTTATCAATGAGTAATTTGCTCCATAGGATACGATTAGAAATAACTCGCCATAGAGACCTCGCAACCAATGCCTTATCGAATTTGTTAATGTCCTTCATCTCCCATCCCCCAGCTCTTTCCAGAGCACAATAGCTTTCCATCTCACCAGGTGTAGTCCTTTGTATTCACCTTCATGTTTCCAAAGGTAATTATAACATAATTTATGAATTATTTCAAGTACCCCCTTCGGTATATAGGCCAACAAGTTCCAATATACTGGAATCGCTTCCAATACCACCTTGACTAAAACCAAATGCTCGCCACAAGACAACCAAAGATTACACTAAAAGTTGATTTTATTCTCAATCTTCCCAACCAACCACATGTAGTCACTACTGCAATATTTGTTTGGCTTGAGGGAGTACCTGAGGTACTAATTAAGTCTCTCCTCCAACTGCTTTTTCATGAAGGGACAACCTTGGTCTAAAACAACCTCCAGTGAGCCATCCGAGTGATGAATGTAGTAGATACCAGATTTTTGTGCATTTACTTCCATACCCATAGCCTTGCAGTATAGGTTCAGTAGGTCCAATACTCTTTGAATTTCTTGAGCATATCCAAAGAAAAATAACAGAACATCATCAACAAATAGGAGACGTGTGAGGTCAACTGATCTACCCACCCGATTACCTTTAATACAGTTCCTTCTTTTTGCTTCTAGAATGAGCACGTTGAGGCCTTCATCAATTAATAGGAACAAGTAAGGTGAGAGAGGACAACCTTGGTCGAGGCCTAGTGAGAGCTTGAAAAAAATCAAAGCTACTCCATTAATAAGCACTGCAAGTTTAGAAGTGGTCACGCATCCCATGATCCACTTCACCACCGTAAGTGAGAAGTCAATATACAGAAACAATAGATGTAAGTATAACCACGATACCTTATCAATTGCTTTCAATAGATCCAATTTGGTCACAACCATAGGGGAATTTGATGAATTAATGGAGTGGAGGCCTTCCTGGGCTGATCCCACCGCTTCGTGGATCGATCGACCACTCAGAAACCTAAATTGCTCTTCAGAGATAACTCGTGACAAAATTTTCTTCAATCGCATAGCAATTATTTTTGCCACAATTTTGTAAATGTTGGAACCTATAATTTGTTGGTAACCTCACCTTGTTGGATCAAGGGAGTCGACCATTCAATGGATCCGATCGACGAATAAAATACCTTGTCATAGTAAGGGAGTCAGCCATTCAAAGGAGTCGACTACTCACTAAAATATGCATTGATTGTATCCACTTTATATTTCAGATCCACGTTCTATGGACAGTCAGTATAACTAATGTGGTATTGTGGTTGTTGGTTTGGACCACATCCAAACCTATTTTTAGATGTCCTATTAGATCGATCTATCATCATGGGATCGTGGAGATCATTGTGCTCTCATGGAGAATGCTCATTGTGCTTCAGTGCAAAGGTGTCTTTAGACACCACCACTATTCGCGGAATCTCTGTTCTCTCTTCTGCAATTTATTACATATCCCAGCAGGGTATCAGAGTTTGATGGTTCGTGATCAAGGATTTTGCAGAATATGAAAGAGATTCATTAAACGTTGGTGGTTTGACGAGATAAAAGGTATGGTGAATCGTGATGCCCCTGTTTATAAATTGTCAGTATCAACCATTGCATGCCCTAGTTGAAGCAATATAGGGATTTTCTTGGGTGTTATTTTGCTAGATCCGTGAATCCTTTCTCGGGCATAAGTATTGATCTTTGCTTTGGGGTGGATGCAAATCACTGACTATGTGGCGTAATATACCCTAGTTATAATGCTCGACTTCTAAGACATATCGATGTGGTACTGAGTGGATATGATATCGACTTGCATTTTCATGGTCGTGTATGGGTGGGATAGTCGATTAGAGGAATATCGACAAAATCAACTTGATTAGAGAACCCTCGACTGAATAAGTCGACATGTATGGTGAATCAACTGGATAGTCGATTTGCATATTGAGACTGAAATTTGGCCCATCAACTGTAGCTTCGATTGAGACTTTACACATCGACAAGAGCAGTGTAGGATTTGTTGATTAACTCTACAAGGACATGTATGGACGTATTTGTGAAGCTGTAGATTCATATGTGACTAGATGCTTTGACAAATATAATTAATCAATTGTTGCAGCAATTAATGATTACCTAAATATACTTATTTAGTTGAATAAGGGTTGAAGATTGTTGCGCATGTGTTGTTTATTGTTGAAAGACAACAAACTACTAATTATTGTGCATTGGAGTGATTGAGCATATTTTCATTGATGGGTCAATTTGATTTTGAATTCGACTAGCATTTGATTAACTTGTTTAAAGCTTGGATGTAGTTTGGGTTGACTAAAGGTTACCTGACTAGAACCATCAATGTGTAATATCGACTCACGGTTCTTATCGACTATGAGAATTGTATTATTAATTCTGAAGATATTAATTGCATAAGCTTGTTGCTTGTATTGCTTATTACTTGAGAAATATTTTATTCACTGTTGTATTGAATTTTGTATCGATCAGTAGAATAGAGGACAGTCGACTTGCTTGAGTCATATTGTATGCAGATTTGAAGTTATTATGTACCCTTTGCTTGAAATATGGGTGCTATTTAGAGGCTTTGTGCACAGAAAGAGAGAAGGCTACAACTTGTTTCTAAAAAAGAAACCATTACCGAATTGAATAAATTGGTTTCTCAGCTTCATCATGAAATTGATGAGAAATATTAGACCATTCAGAGCTTGCAGCAGTACAAGTCAAGTCTTGTTGCGGATGTATTACCGACCTCTATCTTGAAGAAGTTTGATGAAGGTATTATGAAGATCTATGTCCTAGAAAACATCGTGGGAAACATATTCCAAAATTTGGTAGATGAATTTGAGGACAAGACAGATCTTTTCGATGATCTAGAAGATGAAGTAAAAGCCCTTTCTCATACAAAAATTAATGGCTTGAAGGAGAAAACTTGTCAATTGGAAGAAACCAATGTCCAGCTATCCAATGAGGTTGCCCATTTGCATGCCTCTGTTGATGAGATTCGTGAATAAATTTCTCCTCTTCAAGCAGATAATAATAGGTTATTTAATGAATATGATGCCTTAAAGGAAGACTATGATTCCTTATTGCTGGAGCTAATTGAGAAAGATGAGTCTATTGAGGATTTGCAGGATTGCAAGCAGAATCTTGAAATGGAATTCTGTTGACTACAAAATAATGAGAAGAATATTGATGTTGTTGAGATTCTAGGCTCACCTCTTACTTCTTCTACCCTTGATGCTCTTATTTGTAGCCCAGTTGTTTGTCAAAAATATGTTGTTGATGTATGTAGACCTTCACATGCTTTACTGGCTACTAATGATTTTATTTCTCCTAGTTCTGGGAAACACACTACTGGTATTGGGTCCCTGCAACTACTGAGCAAGATGGGATATATAGGAGGAGACCTTAGGAAGAATGAACGAGGTATTGTTGTTCATGTTACCCCTGAGATGAAGAAACCTTGAACGGGTCTTGGCTATGATGTTGTCATTGCCTCCCTATCTACATTTGGTTTTGTTGACATTGGGAAAGTGTTATTTGTTGTTGGAGTTTAGAATGAAGTGCTGGAAGAGCCGCCTGTTGTTATTTGTGTTGAATAGACGATGAATTGGTTGTCCCAGACAAGCCAAAAATTGAGAATGTTGTTGCAGATGACGTTGTTGATATGCAGGGTTATTCTACTCCTGTAAGTGAACTAGAACCCATGCCTACATCCCCTATTTAGTCATCCTCATCCAAAGAATCGGAGGAATTTTCCCAGGAACTAAAATTCTTCGAAAGATGGCAACTCTGCTTTCAAAACTTTATAGAAAAGACGTGAAAGATAGAACCATGGACTAGTGTCGACTAATGGGATAAATTATGGTTGGATTGATGAAATATCATGGAATAATTTGAATAAATGCTTGAGTACTTCATATATATGTGTATCTTCAACTATACAATTGTACAATGCTCCTCTTGACTACTTTTGATTGTTTTGGGGTAGTCGGTTGAGGCTCGACCAGAGATGACATTCGACTAGAGTATAGATTGGAATGTTCATCGACTGAGATTCAACTGATATATATATATATATATATATATATATATATATATATATATATATATATATTGTTGTTGTTGTTATTTTATTGATCCCTTAGTTGTGTTTAAGGGGGGGGTAAATTGAAGTAATTGAAGATTCTTAATGTGTAAACCCAACTGTTGTCACCTTCTTGACTCGACTGTCAATTTGAATCGACTATACTTGTTGAGACCGATCGACCTATGTTCGACTAAGTTGTTTATTGGGAGATCTGATTGATTAATTTTGTGACTACCTGACTATTGGATGGATAGAGAATGTGTTGCTCGACGGATATTACCTATACTTGTTGCGTTATTAGCTAGTTGCTCGATCGACTGGATTGGGTTGTCTTATTGTCTAGTCGATTGATCTCCTGGGACTATTTGAACAACAATGGGGCAACTTATTTGATGGATTATATGACTATATTGAGTTTGATGATGGAGGTGACAGTGTTTCAGAGTTCTTCCAGGAGTGTTTTTGTACTAGGTTTGATCAGTGTTTGCAGTTCAGAAACAAATTAAGGGAGGAATGCTATGTGATTTTTCTTTCCTGCAAGCTGAGTTTATGGGGGGTGTTGGAACATATGGTTTGTAGGTAACCTCACCTTATTGGATCAAGGGATTCAACCACCTACTAAACTACCTTGTCGGAGTAAGGGATTCGACCATTCAATGGAGCCGATCATCGACTAAAATACACATTGACCGTGTCCACTTTGGATTTTAAATTCACGTTCAGTGGAAATTTATAACTAATGTGGTCATGCGGTTATTGATTTGAAGCATATCCAAACCTATTTATAGGTGGCCTATTAGATCAGTCTATCATTATGGGATCATGGATATCATTGTGCTCTCTGTTAGGATAATTAATATTCCTTCCTTGTCCTACTTAGCATTATTTCTTTTTTCCTAGTAGTTGATGATGTCATTTTCCCCCTAGTGGTGTGTAGATGTCATCTAGGACCCATTAGCCACCTAATGCACCATGCATGCATCATTTTAGGACCACACGAGTCAAATCCCTACGTTTTAGGAACCAACTCAGTGTTCTAGTTCAGTCCACCTGAGTTAGCTGACTCTTATGGGGGGTTTATGCTATGATTGCCACTGTTTTTGGACTCATGCTCCCTTCTCTAAGTGATTTGCATGACAAACTCACTAATGTGCCCCTTTTGGTCAGTTAATTGATTGTAGCTTCAGTTAACTTAGTTTAGGTTCAGTTGAGCTGAGTTTGGGTCTTCGAGAGCACTCTAGTGGTGACAATTCCTATGCTAGACAGACTGAGATTTGAATTATCCTAGGTGATTCGAATTCTCTTCATTGTAACATCATTGTTGACTATACTGATTATTGAATGATTACACACTATTTTGTTCCTATCTGAGTTCTCATGCATGATTAATTCTCTGCTCATTTTTACTGCAATTTTCATTGTAATTCATCTTTTCTGTTCATTTTTTCTCTGTGAGCTATACTCAGCTCCATGATCTGTTGTGATTTAGAATTTCACATGGTATCAGAGCTTAGTGATTGTAGGTTGAGAAGCTACTTTCAGTAGTGCACCAGAAGCCTCTATGTTTCCACAGCAAATCTTGGTGCCATTGCATTGAATTCATTGGAGAAATAATTTGAGGTCTAGCTAGGTGTGAAGGATCCAAAAAAATGTGCCTATTGTCCTAAAGAAGTGCTCAGTAGTAGTATATCACCCAAAAATGAGATGTTTTTGCAGGATATTGAATGTTTTTCAGTGAAGCAGTATCAGCAGTTCATATGGAGAATTTGAATGTTCCTCCGTCTCTAAGGATCCTGACACCCTTCAATTATCTTGATTGGAGAGCTGGTATGCAGATGGTATTGCGCAACAAGTCACTGTAAAGGGTCACAATGGGCAAGGAGGTCGAACCTCAAGCAGTTGTTAAGAATGCCAAGTATCTGAATAGATTGGATGAAGCATTTGGTTTCATGTGTATTCATATTTCCATATATCTACTCTTCCACCTCGATAGATTGAAGACTCCAAGAGAGGTTTGTTTGAAGCTAGAGACCATCTTTAGAAAAACAAGACGAGCTGAGGGGCCATATTCTGGAGAATCAGTTAATTTCTCTTCAACCCAGCAGTTTCGAAACTATACAACAATTCTTTTCTAAATTCAAATATTTGGTCATGCAATGCAAGCAATGTGGCATTGGGAAGAAGGATGAGCAGCTGGTGCTATCCATTCTAAGCAAGCTTGGTCCAAAGTTTTCCATTTTTGTTTCTACCTTCCATTTAGGGAGATTGTCAATCCCTGGTTGGAAAATGCCATCCTTAGATGTATTCACTGAATCTCTCATCCAAGAACAAGACAAATTGATTCAGATGGGCGCCTTGAAAGCCTCCAAAAATCAAGATCTTGTGGATGGAGAGTCAAAAAGTATGAATGAAAAAGGGAAGCAAAAGGGAAAGGAGAAGAAGCAATTTGAACCCAAGCAGAATGCAAAGTCTAGTCTATCGGAAGGAACCTCCAACTCTAAGAAGGACAAGCAAAAGAAATTTGAGAAATCCAAGTGCACATACTGCAAGAAGGGTAACCATCCTGAGAGTTCTTGAATGAAGAAGACCATAGATCAAATGGAAAAACTCCTTGAACAACACAATATTGCCCTCCCAGAAAGTGCAAGGAAGACTGATATAGGCAACAAGACAGAAGATCATGAGAGATTCCATGCATTGAAGGCTGGATTCTCACAATCCCAAGTTTTTCTTATTGATTTTAGAGCATCCAACCACATGGTTTCCTCCAGAGAGCCATTTTCTTCACTAGATCTCACTGATGGCCCTAGCATACACATGGGATATGACTCTCAAATATTTGTTGAAGGGAAGGGCACAATATATATTGAGCATGGAAAGTTCAACAATGTGTTATATGTGCCTTCTCTAGCAACTAATTTGTTGTTTGTTTATCAGATGACACACACAGGTTCACCAAAGAAGTAGTATTTGGACCTGACACAGTTGATGTTGTAGAGATCTCATCTGGGAAGTTGATAGCCAAAGGAGTTACAAACCATGCCTCCAAGTCATATGATTTATCATGCTTCTTGCCATATTCACATCAAAATGCTCTCTTGACTCGTGTAGATGAGACAAGCAGACTATGGAATGAAAGATTCAGACACCTAAACTTCAAGTACCTATAGCAGTTGCACAAGGAAGAGATGGTTGAAGGTTTTTCAGACATAAATTTCTCTCAAGGAATATGCAAAGGTTGCTTGGTAGGGAAGACCCAGATCGAAAGTATGATGTTGGGAAGGTAAAGAAAGCTTCCTCCATACTTTATCTGATTCATGGTGATGTTTCAGGACCGATGCCCACTGCTTCAATGAATGGATCCATACACCTTATGACCTTCATTAATGACTACCTTAGGTTCTGTTGGATCTACTTTCTCAAACAGAAATCTAAGATATTCGAAAGCTTCAAAGTTTTCAAAGCCTTGGTTGAGAACATTGTTGGAAGGAAGCTCAAGGCACTCAGATCAGATAATGGAGCGGAGTACATCAAGAAGGATTTGCATCAGCTATGTGCTTCTGAAGGTATTCAAATGTAACATTATGTCCCATACACACCACAACAAAATGGTGTAGCAGAGAGGAAGAATAGTTCATTGAAAGAGATGGCTACCTTATTGCTTGAAGCAAGAGATCTCCCATCAAATATCTAGGCAAAAGTAGTGAATTGTGCCACATACATTTATAATAGGGTACCCCACAAATCTATTGATGGGGTCACGCCATTCGAAACATTGAAGGGATACAAACCTGATGTCTCTCACTTGAGGGTTTTTGGATCCAAGGCATGGGCCAGAATCTCCTCCAACAAGAGGAAATCACTTCAACTTCAAAGTAGCGAATGCATCCTTGTTGGATATGCAGAAGATGCAAAAGCTTACAAACTGATGGAGATTGCAACCAAAAGATGCTTCATTGAGAGAAGTGTCAAGTTCGATGAAGATCCATTGCATGATCTACAGCCATTTTAAGAACAAGGTATAATTAATTTACCTACTCCATTTGATCCTAATGATGTTTCTACAGGTGATCCACATTCAGATTTCAAAGAAGAAAACCAATATGATTGAGATTTAGATATTGGGTATGAAGATCTAGTAGATCCAAATCCAGATCCAACACCTACTCCCAATACAAAGCCTAAATAGGCTCAAAAACTTATTGAGACAGTTGGGAACATTGTTGGAGATCCATTTGACTACATAAGAACAAGATCTCAATACCAATATGCAAACATTGCACTTTTCCATACAGATCCACTTCTCCCTGAGAGATGCTACATGATGGTGGGATCTGATCCACAGTCTTACAGAGAGGCTTGCCATGATCCGAGATGGCAAGCAGCCATGGATGAAGAATATGAGTCACTGTAGAACAATGAGACTGCAAAACAAAGCTTGCATCTGATGGATCTACAACCAAGTACAAGGCTCGGTTGGTTGCAAAGGGGTACTCACAAGTTCAGGATTGGACTACAATGAGACATCCGCTCCTGTAGCAAGAATGGATTCAGTAAGGCTTGTTTTTTCCATAGCAGCTTCGAATGCATGGGAGGTACATCACATGGATGTCAAGAGTGCCTTCCTGCATGGTGACTTAGAAGAAGAGGTTTATATGAAACATCCTGAGGGGTACACTGATGATCCATCCTTATTATGCAGACTAAGGAGATCACTACATGGGCTCAAGCAATCCTTGAGGGCATGGTATGCCAAGATGGATTCATTCTTACTGTCACAAAATTTTGAAAGGTGCAAATCTAACTGCAATGTCTACATGCATCAAAAGGGATGTTTCCTACTATTGATTGTTTTGTATGTGGATGACTTGCTCATCACTGGTGGTTCATCTACTGGGATAAGTAACATCAAGTCTACTTTGATTAAATCCTTCTCCATGACAGATCTAGGGTTGTTGAAACAATTCATTGGTCTTGAAGTAACTCAAAATGATTAAGGGATCGTGATTTCACAATCTAGGTATGCATCTGACTTGCTCCAAAATTTCCACATGACTGATTGGAAAGCTCCAACCTTTCCTTTCCTATCTGGCATCAAATTGGAAGAAGGTTGTTCTACTCCTTTAGTTGATAGCACTCTTTATAGACAGTTGATTTGTAGCATGTTATACTTGATACATTTGAGACCAAAACTATCATATGCTATTGGTGTTGTGGATAGGTACATGCAAGAGTCACGTGATATCCATTGGAATGCAACTAAGAGGACCTTGCACTATGTGCAGGGTACGAGAGATTTTGGTATTCATTATTCTGTTGGTGCTCAGCTAGATCTGGTTGGTTTTACTGACTCAGACTGGGTTGGAGACAATAATGATAGGAAATCTACTTCAGGGTACGTATTCATGTTGGGCAACGGAACCATTTGTTGGCTGCTTTCTTGGGCAGACCCGGGTTTTAATGAAGCGCAGCAACAAACCCCTTGGCGCACTGGCCCTCTCGGCAACGAGCTGCGCAGCAGCTCGAGGTCTCACCCGAAGTGGCTATGGGGGGCTAAGGAATCAGGTTTCCTCAACCGTGGTGACGCGAAGATTGTCCTTCCTCTTCTGGTTCCTCAGATATCGGTGGTCGAACTTTCCCGCAGGCCCCTCAGCGCAACTGCGCGGATTCCTTCCTCTCTGGCGCAGACGGCAACTATTCCGTGCGTCAAAGCGTTAAGTACTTCCTCACCCTGCGCACCCAGCGCAGTATCGCAGTCCTCGATCGCTGCAGCGACAGCGCTCCACCGCTTCTTCAGTCCTTAACACTTATGGTTATCAATGGACCTTTCCAAACTCAATCAAGCAGTCACAAAGATAATACAAGAGTTTTGCATACACATGTAATGAACTTAAACAGTTACTCACTCACGCAAACATTATAACAAGTGGAAATATGTGAAGCTCCTCTCCTCGAGGAAAACCACGTCCTCGGGAGTGTTATATTAACCAGAAAACCATAGAGTTATACAATATGCTGCGCACACAGCTGCAGCCTTAGATCTTTACAGGAAACTCCACGCACACAGCTGGGAGCCCTTCTCTCAATCTGGTCTCTTCTCTACAGAGATTACAAAGGCGCAGACGTCACACAGACTGTCTGGCAACTCGGGGATTAGCTCCTCGGCTATCCGATTCTACTCTAGTTCTACACACTCGGTAGAACACTTAACAAAGGATAATCAACACATGATCTATCCTCGAGACTGACTATCTAACAGTCTAAACATCAATCTATCCCAAGAGTATCTAACTCTTGCTCTCTAACTCTAACTAACATCTATCCATTACAATTATTCATATATATAGGTGGCCATGGCGGTTGCACCTTTACAAAACTGTGGGCCTTTCCCAACAGTGATTCCCAAAAACCCTAACCACGCACATGGCTAGGTGTACTGTAGGCGCCGCTTGCAGTCACGTCACCGCTTCCTGCAGGCTCCTTGACTTTCGGCGCAGATTGTGGGTATGGGCGCTTGTCCTTCGCCTTCAATGCTCTGGTCCGTTGCTCCTCCTTGATCCGAGCAACCATAACTTCTGTACGTAGCCTTTTAAATGAGGGTAGCTGAGCCCTCTACTCCATCGCCTTATTTATTATGGTAGCTGAGCTTTCTATTCAGCCTTCATTCTCTTCTGTCGTGCGCGCGAGCTCCGCGATTTCCGGTCCGTGATCTTCGCTGATCTTGTCTATCTGGCACCGTACTGCGCACCGTCTCCTTCTTGCCCAAAACTTAGTGCTTGTCCCAAAATTAGCACTTTCCTTCCATACTTGTGCTTTTTGTTTCCCAAAATTCGCAGCTTTACCGTAGCTACGACCTTGGCTCCAACACTGGTCAAGCAAGAGGCAAGCAACACTTTCACTTTCTTAAGCAGAGGCAAAGTACAGAGGGGCTATGAATGCAATTATCTAGGCAATTTGTTTGCATGGGATCTTGACAAAGTTTGGCATTCACACTTCTCCTTTAGTAGACCTTTTTTGTGATAATCAAGGTGCCATCATGATCTCCAGTGACTCAGTTCAGAAGCAAAGGACCAAACATATTGAGGTTAAAATGCACCACATCAGGGAGCTAGTGCACAACAAGACCATCTCACTGCATTATTGTCCTACAGAGGAGATGATTGTAGACATATTCACTAAGTTTTTCACTGAGAAGAGATTTGCTTATCTCGGATCTCTACTTGGTGTGAAAGTTGTTTGAGCTTCTTGCTGTCCTATTTTTTTTTTTGGGGGGGGGGGGTTCCCATGAGGTTTTCCCCATTTCCTTTTTTATGGACATTTATTCTTTTATCATTTATTTGATTGTATGGGTGACCTTTGGTCTTAGTAACCAGGGCCCAAGATGTCCAAGTTTGGATTAATGGGGCGTGTTAGGATAATTAATACTCCATCCTTATCCTACTTAGGATTATTTCTTTTTTCCTAGTAGTTGATGATGTCATTTTCCCCTTAGTGGTGTGCAAATGTCATCTAGGACCCATTAGCCACCTAATGTACCCTGCATGCATCATTTTAGGACCACATGAATCAGTTCCCTACATTTTAGGAGCAAACTCAGTGTTTTAGTTCAGTCCACCTGAGTTAGCTGACTCTTGTGTAAGGTTTATGCTATGATTGCCACTGTTTGTGGCCTCATGCGCCCTTTTTTGAGTGATTTGCATGAAAAACTCACTAATGCGCCCCTTTTGGTCAGTTAATTGATTGTGTCTTCAGTTAATTGAGTTTAGGTTCAGTTGAGCTGAGTTTGGGTTTTCCGGAGCACTCCAGTGGTGATGATTGTTATGCTAGACAGACTGAGACTCAAATTCTCCTAGGTGATTCAAATTCTATCCATTGTAACATCATTGTTGACTATATTGATTATTGAATGATTACACACTATTCTATTCCTATCTGAGTTCTCATGCGTGATTAATTGTCTGCTCATTTTTACTGCAATTTTCACTGTAATTCATATTTTTTGCTCATTCTTTCTCCGTGAGGTATACTCAGCTCCATGATCTGTTGTGATTTAGAATTGCTTTCTCGCATTCTTATGATGACTTACTATTACAGCCTTAAATGAAAAGATGCACACTTAGGTGTCTTCGGCTAACTCTCTATGTTGGTGGAAAACAAACCGTGGCAAGTTATTCTTCGTCTCCAGGGAGAGCAAGTCTCAGGGCATCAAGATATCTTCGACAAGCAGCAAGTTCGAAGCATATAAGTTGTAACTAATTTTGCTGAACGTCCTTTCGTCGTTTTTGGTGGGACGTGTTGTTGAGATTCACTAGGAATAACCTTATAATTATTTTGTATCTTCAATCCTAAGGGAGGGTAAAAATCTATCTATGAAGAAGGAGGCTTCGTTATAAAATTCCCATATGAAGGCACCAGGTGGTTGGTAGCATGGTCGCACTTAAGTTTTTACACTCTCATGGAGTGTGCTCATTGTGCTTCATTACAAAGGTGTCTTTAGACACCACCAATGTTCATAGAATTTGTGTTCTTGCTTCTATAGTTTATTACTTGTCCCAACAGTAAATGACATTAAATAGTGATATAGCTCTGAATGCATCCAACGTTTCTAGTCGGTCTACTTTTGGAATTGGAACTAGAAAGCTGAGTTCAAAATTCCCTGCACCTTGCCTTCTTTCCAAGTATCTTCCATCAATCATAGCAGATGATGCCCCATTAGGTCGAAGAAGGCCAAGAAGAATTCAATAGTCCACCCATCCAAGCCCGAACTGCAGTGTTTCCTAAAGGATTCCATGACTACTAGAACCTCATCTTTTGTCAACTCCTTGATCATATCATCATCTTCATCCTCTTCTATTAGTAAAGGAAACTTATCCATGATCTTCAAGATTTCTAAAATGATAGCTCCTTCTAGCTCCTTGAAAATTCACCCGAAATGTCTAATGCTTAAATCAGCCAGCCCTTCGAAGGTTTTGGCAGTTATGCCTTTTTCATCTAAGGGTTACTGTATAATATTCAAGCACTTCCTTTAGTTGGAGAATGCATGAAAATACTGAGTATTAAGGTCCCCAACTTCACTCTAGGTAGCACAACTTTTAATACACCACGCTTTATCTTCATCTAGAAGAAGTTTGTTTTTATGACCTTCTAATTATTTTAATTGACTGAGAGCTTCCTCGTTAAGAATACATCCCACTTCCTCAGATAGCAGAGCCACCATCTTGCTTTCCACATCTATGATTTTCCCTTCACGTTGTTGAAGTCGGTGCCCTGCCCATACCATAACCTTCTTCTTGACTCTTTTAAGAGACTGAATAAATTGTGTGCAGGTTGAAGTCCATAATAAGGAGTTGTAAACATTCCAATGGTTAGATACAATTTCATGGAATTATTCTTCTTGTAGCCAAGTTGGGTTTAATTTAAAGAGAGCACTAGGCTTAGAGGCTTGTCCATCCATCTCGAGGCCAATAGGAAAATGGTCAAACATTTTGGTGTTTCCCACCCAAGTTAGTGCTCGACCAAATCAACTTAAGAGCGCATGGTGAAGAAGAAATATGTCGAGTCGCTTAGAGAAAACCTCATCTCTAACCCTATTGTTTATCCAGATTGGTGAGAATTTTATCAGCTCTAGATTTACTAGACCTGTTTGATCCAATGCATCAATGAAATAGTTAGCAGTCGATCAGGGAAAGCAAATTTACCCCAAAATTCATTACAACTCAGAGTGAAGTTTAGATCCCCACCCACAATCATAGTGGGCAAGTATAATAAAGGATTATTGAATATTGAATTCCAGTATTCCTCCTTACCGACATAGGGCCAATAAAGGTTGAGCACTCCCAAGTCCATGCCCAGACCTTTGTTATGAACTAGATTAAACATACCTAAAGGCACAACAAATGCATTAATCAAATAAAGACTGTCATTCCATCCTGAAATCAATTAACCAAAGGGACCATCAACATAAACATACATAAACTCCCATCCAACCAACAACTTCTTTAGCACGCCACAGATATTATGCCCCTGACCCATGGTTTCTTGAATTGATAACAAGTTAGGTTTTAAGATCCTAACTAATCTCCTGAAAGTTAGTCATTTTCCTTGACTCCCGAACCCTCGTATATTAAGTGAAATAACTATCATTTCGAAACAACTACAAGGGAATTGGTTGCTCTAAGGACCCATGAAAGTAATTGTTGCATGCCTTGCTTAATTTCTTTCGTTGAACTTTCCTATACTTTACGTATATGTGATTTCATTCCTACTGACATAAACCTGGGCAAAAATGGCTCATCCTCCTCTATCCCTCTCATCGAATCTATTCTCTTAGTAGATGAGTCTTTATGGGGTTTGAGAAGGTATGGACCAGGCCCCTGAGAGTAATGACTAGAGTCAGTCTGATATGACTATTGAGAGGTTGTTCCCCCCTCTATGGGAAGTGCAAGGAGTCATCGAAAAGGTTTACACTAACCTCCCCAATCAAGATGTCCCACGAAGTACCTTGATTAACATCAATCTTTCTCAAATAACCCCCTTTACTTAATGGAATATCCACATTATTTTTCCCATTCAAAGATTCTTCGGTATATCTACGAATTGAAGAATTAGTATCTCTCTGCAAATGATTGGGGATAGGAGAATTAATAAACTTACCTAGAGTCGAAGAGGTTCCCGTTGGAGCTTCATTGATTCCCCCACTAGTGCCCACTACTTCCAATAGGCAAAGGGACTGTGCATGGCGAACTGAAAAAGATTTCCAAGATCTTATGAGAAAGATAGAGGGATCCCCGATTGCGATATGGACATCATTCTTCACAGGATAATCCAGAATCCCTTGGAATTCTGCTGCCAAATTTGTTGAATTAGATTGTTCCCGAGGTCTAATGTTTTGTTTAGGAAGTTGGTCTGACAAATACGTCGAATTCCTATTCTTCTTTTTCATCCACACCTGCTTCTTGAATTCTCTGTTACAGTCTGCCACGACATGTCATGTACCATGGCACTAAATACAACGAAAAGGAACACAAATATATTCCAAAGTATGAGTAAGTCAGACCCCTTCCGCAATTAGTTCTGTAGAGTCATATAACACTTCCTGAGCATTTAGCTCCATAAGAACCCTGGCCACCGAGCGCTGAGGACCGGTGATGAAGCTATCATTGACATAAAGGGTTTTTCCAATTTGGTTTCCAATAGTCTAAGTAACTTTCAAGGTCCACCATTCCATGGGAAGATCATGAAGCTTCATCCAAATCAAAGTCATGTCAAGCTTGTGTTCCTTTTCATCAAAGAAAATGGGATGCTAGGGTTTTAACAACAACAACGTACAATCCCAGAACCAAATTCACTTGAGAATTTTAGATGTGTCTTATGTCGATCTAAAGATAAAACCTAGCCATTTGTTTGTTGGGGTATAACAAATAAGACAATATCCTAGCGCCATAAGCCATTGCTCCTTGACCCAAAATTTTAGGGTTAGAGGCGAGATTCGCCAATTTTCAAATTTCCCCACAAGGGACTTACCCTGTAAGTCCATTATGTCTCCCATTGCAATATCCCTGCCAATGGCTAGGGAGACAGTTCCACTCTTTGTTTAATCGTCCTCCTTGGATTTTTAGCATTAATACCCCAACAATCCTCCTCCCGAGACCCTTGGAGAAGGCCCAAATCCAAAGCACCACCAACAAATCCAAACCCCCAATAGCCAAATTCCAAGGGTCATTTTTCTCTATCCATAGGTGAATGATACAAAAGCTTAGTCACCAATGCATTTGTAGAGAAAAGTGGAACACCTTGTGACTAATTGTGATAGCTTGGAGATAAGTCAGTCAGTGGCATGACCGATGCTTCAATATCTATTGTTTGTTGTAAGCAAAGGTTGGATCCGATGGTAGATGAGTCTCCTGGAACCCTAGCATTAAAGGACTGTGATATTAGGCCTTGAGCTCGGCACGAGGGCAGATCCACAGTAAGATTTGACCTTAATGATGAAGATACAGATGCTCTTATCGCTTCTAGAAGTCAAGAGGTTTCCTCCACCAACTCAGCAACGGAGGACAGGGTGACATGGTTGAATATTTGCTCTTCAGACCACTCATCCTTCGAATAGTCGACAAATGGGTCGTACTCGTCACATGCCATCCCCAATCATAGAAAATATTCTTGCTTACTGCACACTGTCACTGCCAACCCTAGGGTTTTCCATCAAACCAGTCCCTTTATGAATCTCTTAATTATACGTTATATTAGTATTGTTATAATAATAAGTTCATTTTTCATATTAAATTTTTTTTTTTTTAATTAATAATACTTTTTTTAGTTGTTTGATGAGTTATGATTTAGTATTATCTTACAATGTTTACAAGATCATTTTAAGAGTGCAGTCTTGGTAGTGGCTTCTCAGAGGAAGAAATGTCAATGGTACTTTCTCGCATGTTGGTTCTCCATTTCTTGGAAGTGGAGAGTGACATTGTGAACAAAGTTTGTCAAAGGGACATCCAAGATATACGAAGGTTTATTTGGCATAAGGAGGGTTTGATTAAGGGAAACAACACCTCAATCTTCTTCTTAATGACTATAACCCACAAGTTAGAATATCTCCAAGATTCACAAAATGTTATTATCATGAACATTCTTGTCCAACAAAAAAAACAAATCCATGGTTTGGAAGAATAGTGCCCTTGTTTGAAGGCAATGGTCTCTTTGCTCAAGGAAGGCTCCTCCTCTGCTACTTCAAATCAACCATTAGTGGGTTCATTTCCAATGGATAATAGGGAAGAGGAAATAGTATGTCAACCTCGAGATGACATGGATGTGGACAATTTGGAAGCATACACCCTACCCATGATGAAGTGATGAGCAAAACTGTCTTCTTTTAATATGGTTTTTAGATTATGTTATGCAAATGTGTGTTGTTTTTAGAAGTTTTTTTCCCAAGTTATATACTACCAACATGACTATCTTATGTTATGTATGAATTATTACCAAGTCTCGTAGGATTAGATATGCTAACATAACATGAGCATAATTTGTTTGGAATATTGAAAGCTCCTCTTTTTTTTATTACGAATTTACGTAGTTGTTTAGCTCAACTGCAACACCTTTAATACAAATCTTAATCCATTATTGTTATAAAAAGGAAGAAGATAATTTTAAGAAATAATTTTGAAAAAGAAAACGATAATTAGATTAAAAAAAGGTTAATAATTTTGGCAATACAAAAATTAAATAAATTTGTATTGTTATTATTAAAAAATTAATGTTTTTTCTACTGTTTTAATATATTTATTTATAAGAAATGAAGTTTTATATCAATTGATTTTAGTTTAGATGATTATGAATAAAAGGTTTGTAGAGTCAAATCATGCTGGTGACATAGTTATTCTACTAGAATTGAGGTATCCACAATCTTAAATTTATTTAAATAACTAAAGGTGAGACAAGATGTTTCTAAACATTTGAAGACACCAAAGATTAACTCAATTAGTTGATGCCACCATTACCATGATGTTTCCAATATTTCGATGTGATGTGTAGCTTCCTTATTTGATTTTCATAAGATTAAGCATACTAAATTTACATCACTTGCTAAACATTAAGTACCGTCCTCCAAAACAAAAAGAAACACCTAAAATATTCTAATTTTTATTTTATTTTTAAAAAGTTTAATATTCCAAGTCAAAGATTCTCACCATCACATCTTAGACTAAACACACTAAATTTATACCACTTACTAAACATTAAGTACCATCCCTGAAACAAAAAAAATATAAAAAAAAATTCCAAAGTATTATTTTAAAAAGAAAAGATTCCATACCAACATTCCCACCATTGCATCCTAAACTTACCACCACTCCATCCTAAACTTACCTATTAAACTTAATACAAATTTTAAGTTTTTACAAGTTATATATTTATAAATCATGGTGAATAAAGTCATGGTAATCTTAAATTTATTTAAATAACTAAAGGTGAGACAAGATGTTTCTAAACATTTGAAGACACCAAAGATTAACTCAATTAGTTGATGCCACCATTACCATGATGTTTCCAATATTTCGATGTGATGTGTAGCTTCCTTATTTGATTTTCATAAGATTAAGCATACTAAATTTACATCACTTGCTAAACATTAAGTACCATCCTCCAAAACAAAAACAAAAACACCTAAAATATTCTAATTTTTATTTTATTTTTAAAAAATTTAATATTCCAGTCAAAGATTCTCACCATCACATCCTAGACTAAACACACTAAATTTATGCCGCTTACTAAACATTAAGTACCATCCCTGAACAAAAAAAATATAAAAAAAAATTCCAAAATATTATTTTAAAAAGAAAAGATTCCAAACCAACATTCCCACCATTGCATCCTAAACTTACCACCACTACATTCTAAACTTACCTATTAAACTTAATACAAATTTTAAGTTTTTACAAGTTATATATTTATAAATCATGGTGAATAAGGTCATGGTTTAGTACGGAAAGGTCTCATATCACTCAAAATTTAATCTCTTATACAAATATGCAAATTTTGAATAATATCTTTATTGTTCAATAATATCATATGTGGTTTTTATAAAGTAATGGAGTGCCTTTTGTTTCCACTAATGGGATGTATGTGCACGAGATAAATGTGAATGGAAATTCTCTATATTATTAATATATAATAAAATATAAATAATATTATTTTTTATGGAAATTGTTATAAGTTATATTAAAAAAGCTGAGAAACAATCAAAATTTACAAAAAGTCTGTCACCTAGTAGAGAAGGTGAATTAGAAATTCGAGTTAATTGTCCAAATTTCCATGTCTTGAGGTTATATACAAAATTTTCCCATCTATTACAAAGCATTTCATGTGGTATCTGTGAATAAATTGGCCTAATAAAACCATATAATGGTAAAATATAACAATATCAAAAAGGAAGAACTGGACTACAACATCATATAATTATCCACCATCATCTTCCTTGAAAGAGTCTAGGTCGATGTAGTCCTTGGAAGGCTAGCGGATAGAGCCTTCATCCCAAGCCCAAAGAGTTGTGAGGGAATTAGTCCGACAATGACTTTCCTAAGCCAGATTCAACAACTTGTTCATATCTACCATTAACTTTTCGATCTGCCCACCCTGCACTCTAGCATGGTCTTCAACCTTGTCCATCTGTGTGTTGAGAAGAGAGTTATGGTAAGAAATTTTTCATGTTGCTTCAACTAAACCATCCCAACGAGACTGCATGATTCGAAGCATGGATTTTATGTCACTTATCTCAGCCCAAATAGCTCGCAATTATGCTTTCCACGACAACATTCTAGTATTTTCCATTTCCTTCCTCCTCAGGCTAGGTTGACCAAATACCCAAACTTCTTGGCCACCAACAAAGGATACAATTAGTGGAATCTAAAGAAAATCCAACCCATAAGGAAACCTTCATATGAGGATTGAGCGAGGTCCCTTCCAACCATAAAGCCTAACCAAACATAAGAAAGCATTGTTGTGGATGACCTGACACTGAGCACCCAAGGATACTGCAAACCTCTCTCATAAGAGTAGCTTGGGAGCTAACACAAGTCTTAAGGGATGTCGTTGTAGCTATAATTTTCCCTAATCGCCAAGAACTAAACTAGAAGAAACCACAGAGGTGAAACCGTGATGGGGATCAAGCGCAGGAGGAAGTTTCCATATTTCGTGAGGTTTACCATCCTCCCGAAGGGGAGTAATATCCATCATTGAGCTCTACGTGAAGGCACTAAAGGAGGGGTACAGAGAGTAAACTTCGCGCATAGGAACTTTAAACCAAGAGACATGCCTCAAGAGGCTTCCATGGACCAAGTGGCATGTCCTTTCCATGCAAATGTTGGCAGAAGTTATTACCATGAGTTTATTCATTAGAGCCAAGGATTGATTCATAATATGCATATGGTTATGGCATCTACTTTCGTCAGGTTAAACCATCCATGTTGACACATACCCCCTTGTCTAAGATAACTCCTTGATTTATCAAAGCATCCACTATGGAGTTATTTTGCCTTTGAATATGTATTGGGCGTGAATCCTTTATCTCCTTATGATAGCGAAAGACACGATTTTGTATTCATCCTTGAGTGGTATCATCCTTTCCTAGACCTTTCATGACAGAGAGAATGATAAGTAAAGAGTTCCCCAAAACAATCACTTTCCCCATCTGATGCACTGCAAGATATTATGCTCCCATCATCAATGCTAACCATTCCACTTAGTTATTTGTTGTTATTTCTAACCCCAGGTGAAAGTGTTCACAATTATCCCCAGGTTCTAACAAGACCCCTCCCATACCTGCCACCTCTAAAATATAAATAATAATTACAAGAAGAGAATTCCATTGTTATGATAATAAAATTGTTTAAAATGTTATTCTCAAAGTGAAAAGATATTATCATATTATATAAAAATTGTATTTTAAAATGTAAATATTTGTATTCGAGAAAATTAATGAACTTTGATCTTTTACAACTTTTAGAGTTGCAATTTATGTTAAAATTTTGAAAACAGTTTTATGTTCAAGTGGACACTTGAATCGTCATTTTCGACGAATTTGTTAACATAAAATTCAAATATAGATCTTGATAATAACATCATAAAATCTTTACCATTTAAATTGATTAATATAAATAGTAAGTAATTGTTGCAAAATAGGTAACTATCATTTTTGGCCTATTTTTAATATAAAATTTAAATATAAATCTTGATAATAACATCTCAAAATATTTATCATTTAATTTGACTTATATAAATAATAAGTAATTATTGCAAAATATGTGTTAAGTAAATAGTTACAATATAATTAAATAATTACTATTATGAGAGCTTCCACAAGTATGCATATATAATTAGGAAATTTTGACATTTTAGACATGCAATTCATCGTCCATTATGAGGATAATAAGATCACAATAAGTCTTAAAGGATCAGGTGTAGCAGAAAGAAAAGAAAAAAGGAATAGAAAGGGAAAACATAAGATTACATCAAATGTGGGAGTAACCACAGTTGCAATTAGAGTGTCAAATTTCCGAACCCAATATATGGGATCATCATAAGGACAAAATGTTGATCCTGGATTTTGGGTTCGAAATGTTGACACTCTAGTGGCGACGTTAATCCACAATCTAATGAGAGCTCCCACCACATATATCTTAGAACACGTAATATTACATCTTGAACATCGACCCCAAATTAAAGAGGAAGAGCGAGCAACTCAAATAACAATGGAAAGCTAATAATAACAAAACTGCAAAGAGGAAAACAATAAAACAAGGGAAAATATACTTAACTAACAAAAGAAAGCACAAACAAACAAAAAACCAAATAGGAAGGGAATTACCAATCAATGTAAAGAGCAAATAAAAGGAGATCCAAAAATTGGAAGACAAGATAGAGGGAACAAGCAAACCAAGCAAAGCCTAAGAAAACATATTTGAGCAGAAGAGCGTAAAATTAAGTGCAAAACAAACCAAAAGGAAACAAAAACCACCATACATCATAAGACACTAAGATGAAATAAACCAAAGAACAGGGCAGAAAACTATCCTAATGGTGTTATCCACTTGCATGTGTAGCATTGGAAGCCACAACCTTTTGATCTTGACTTTGTCATCCCTATTGAGGAAATTTAGAGACTTCTCAATTTCATTTGCTTCCCTGATCTCTATTTTGGAGAAATGCTCAGTCCTCACAAGAACCTTAATGTCTTTGATGTGGATTTGATGTTTAGTCTTACTTGAGTGCTCTGTCAAGGTTAAGGAATGAACTCAATTAGGACATACTTAGGAACAATGCTCCTTCAATTTAACCTAAAAATACCTCCATGTTTCACCAATATAGAATATTTTGCAAGAGCATAGAACTTGATAAACTCCTTTCTATATATAAGGGTGAATAAGATCCTTAGCCGACTTGAAGAGACTCATAATCATAGGAGGCATGAAGATAGTATCGATATTCTTTCTTCTTAAAATCATAGTGATTTTATCAGTGGTCCCTAGGATATAAGGGAGAATGTCTCTGATGCTTTGATAGTGTTATTCTTCACTTGAATCCTAAGATGAATGTTAGTGTTTTAAAAAACGTTTCTAGTATGCAAATCTTTGCAACCATTTTTATTGTAAACCTCCAACAACTACTTTTCTCCTACTCTCCTACTGCAAATGTTCATCATCTCATATTATTAAGGTGTGAATAGCAAGGGTATTTAGAACACCATGCGTGTGTGTAGGGTGGTGGCGAGAATCCACATGGATATTTTTTGGTATGGATTTATTTTATGTACCCTTGATGGGACAAAGAACCATGTTCCTTCTTGGTCCCTAAGACATCGAGAAATGAAAGTGATTTAATAAATAAATAAAATTACAATGATATCAACAAATAGGAATGGGATTCAGTAAAATTATGATACTCACGTGGAATTGTCAAGGACTTCCATCATGGAAGGGTCCTAAGTTTAGTTGGATTTCTAAATATATTGTCTCATTTTACATGTCAAAACATGGAAATGTGATTAATCTCATGTCGTGTTATGGATGGGTTTATTCTATGGTTAGTATGGAATCAATTATCTTCCCACGAAGGGCTCATATTATTGCCATACTTGATAGATTCCGCATACATAGCACTCTTCTTCTAAATAAGTCAGATCATAACCTCCAGGATCATTCATTATGGTGTTTTGGACCATAATCCCATTTCATTATTGTTCCAACAAGCTTGGAACTTTGGGCCACTTTCCTTTAGATTCAACATCATTTGGCTCCATGAACCAAAATCAATGGAAATATTTTCGGAAGTATGGGTAAAATTGATCTATGGATCTCCATCTTTCGTTTGGGAAAGCAAGCTTAGAGTAGTAGAGCATGCAACGAAGGAATGGGAAAAATAAACTTATATCTAGCCAACCAAGGAAAGGATAAATCTTCAAAAAAAGATTGAAACCCTTCAAAGTAAAATGGAAGAGAAAGAGATCACCAAGCAAAATAAGTTGGAAGAAAGAGAACTATGTTCCAAGATATAAAATATAACAAGAAAGAGGAGGAACTGTGGAGACTAAGGTTGAGAAGTGTCTAGATACATTCAAGAGATAATAATAATAAAAAATTGATCCAGATGGATATCGGTGGCCACCAACCTATTCCACTGGCTCAAAACAGTTTCCCATTTTGGCAATTTTCTAGTAATTTTTTCTATGGTTTTTCGAGTCCTAAACTTCCGGGGCCGTTTTGAGGCCCTAAACGACATTTTTTGATGATCAAGGGGGGCGGGAAATGGTTTCCAATGGCATGCATTTGCCTCCATTCAAAAGTTGTAAATCTCGGATAGACCTTTCCAACGGGCTATCGAGCGCCCCGAACGGAGATTGTATGCAAACGTTATGACCTCGAGAAGTTGATTGTTCAACTAAACACCTTAGGGCCGTAAACTTTATGACGGTTTATCTTCTAGGGTTAGGTTTTTGGATGTTTGGGATTCTTTCTCTCATGCTTATGATAAATAGACCCTTTTGACCTCTTTTTGTATTCAGCTTGGCACGAATGAGCATAGTGGCCACATCTCTCCTCATAGATAACTACGACCATTCTAGCTGTTTTATTTTACAGCTTGTTCTATTTCCGCTATTTAATAGAATATGTGTTTACTGTATCACTGTGTTCTTTGCAATATATCTGTGTATATGGTTCTATACCTTCTCTTTCATTTCATTCCCACATAAATCCTGATCCGTGTTATTAGAGCAATTTGCTCTTTGATTGTTTCTCGGTGCATGTCTTTGACGAGGTCAGGATATAGAGAGTTGGGTCTCGAATTAGTTTCACTTGGGGAAGATCAATCTTGCCGACCCAAATGGCCTCCCATGGCAGAAGAAAAGAGAGACAATGGAGCAGGAGATCCTATTAAGTTATTGCTCGAGGAATCCCTTGCGCGACAGAGGAACGAGATGATGGATAATTTCGCCCAGATCCTTCGATGCATGCCGACGGCGGCAGATACATCTTCAACGAGCAGCTGTTTCGGAGATGCGACTCCCTTCAAGGTACAAGTTAACTTTGATGTCCCTTTATTTGAAGACCAAGTCGATGTTGATGCACTAGATAAATGGTTGAATCTACTAGAAGGGTATTTCTTTGTCCACAATTTTTTCGACAAGGAAAAGATCATCATCCTTTGCGCTCCTCAAGGCTGTCCCCCATGTCAAAAATTGGTGGGAAACTTATTGTGAGAAAAACTCATCAGACGAGTCTGGATTGTTTGAGGCTAATCCCACTTGGGCCTCTTTTATAGATGTCGTTAAAGAACAATATTACCCTGTGGGAAACTATGATGACCAATACACAAAATGGACCATCCTGCGTCAAGAGAGGGACCAAACAGTGTCAGAGTACACCAACAACTTTCATACCTTGCGCACAAAGTTGGGTATCAAGGACTCTAAGAGGCACCTAGTACTGAAATATCGTAATGGCCTACACTGGTACATGCGGACCGAGATGGAATTCCTGGACATCTCTTCACTTGGATCTTCCTATCAGTATGCTTTCAAAATTGAGCATAAATTTTAGCAAAAGAACAAGCGTGACTTTGGACCTACGCAGAAGTAGGGAAAGGGAAACTTGGCTCGCAGAACACGAGACAGGGAAAGGACAACCAGTCCCAACCACAAGTGAAGAAGGGTAACAAAAATATAAATAAGGACACCGGGAAGTGGTGCGAGTTCCACAAAATTCCCTAGCACAACACTGATGAATGTCACTCAAAACAGTCATTGGTGGCTGAAATCAAAGCTTCAGAATCAAATCCTAGTTCTGATTCTGATTCAGAACTCAATGTTACAGCCGTAGACAAAGGGAAGCAGATCATTGATGCAGAACCCAGTGTCACTGTTGCTACCACACAGATTCAACCAGAGGAACCTGAAGAGTCGGAGGCAGAGGAGCGCCTCTTCCACTCACAGATGTGGGTGAAGGGAATTCCCCTACATTTTGTTGTGGATAGCGGTAGCCAAAAGAACCTGATCTCGATAGAAGTTATCAAGAGATTGGAGCTACCAATAACACCACACCGGCAACCATACACCATTGGTTGGCTAAGCCAAGGAAGAGGTATCCGCGTCAGTCATCAATGTCGCCTACCATACGACATCAAGCCCTTTAAAGATGAGGTATTGTGTGATGTGGCCCCACTTGAAGTATGTGATGTTCTTTTAGGATAACCATATATGTGGGCGCGTCATGTTGTATATGAATCACGACCTCGTAGTGTCATTGTCACTTTGGGAGGACAAATCTATCGGATACCAGAGATAGTTGCACCTACCCCAACCAAGCAGTGCAGGAAGATAATCTCCCATACTGGAAATTTTCCCTATTCACAATTGCCACTAAAGGAGGACATCATATCGTAGAGACATCCACAACCTTGGCACATGATCCCTCTACTCAGCAGAAACAAGAAGAACACAAAGTCATTGTAGAATCGTCTATTCGGGTACCTCTACAGTGCAAGGCCACGCATTCAAGGTGCTCCTCCAGAAAGAAACCATCCACACTGGTGCATACCAAGGATAACACGACAAACAAAACTATTGAACAGCTCCACCGCATCCATCAACAACAATTACAACCCTTTGAAGATGTCAAAGTAAGGTAGCCTTTTCACTTCAGTAAATGTCGCATCAGGAGATCAACTCAACATAGTTTGACATATGATAAGGGATTTGACGCAATGGATACCATTGATTCCTAAGGGGGGAGGAATGATCCAGATGGATATCGGTGGCCACCCACCTATTCCACTGGGTCAAAATAGTTTCCCATTTTGGCTATTTTCTAGTAATTTTTCTACAGTTTTTTGGGTCCTAAACTTTTGGGGCCGTTTTGAGGCCCTAAACAATGTTTTTTGGCGATTCCGGGGCGGGGGGGGGGGGGGGAGTGAAAAGGTGTTTGGTGGCATGCATTTTCAAAAGTTGTAAATATTGTATGGACCTTGCCAACGTGCTATCGAGCGCCCCAAACGAAGATCGTATGCAAAAGTTATGACCCCGGGAAGTTAATTGTTCAACTAACCACCTTGGGGCCGGAAACTTTATGAAGGTTCATCTTCTAGGGTTAGGCTTTTGTATGTTTGGGATTCTTTCCCTCATGCTTATGATAAATAGGACCTTTCGGCTTCTTTTTGTATTCATCTTGGCACGAATGAGCATAGCGGCTACATCTCTCCCCAGAGATAGATACCGCCATTCTAGTTGTTTTATTTTACAATCTGTTCTATTTCCACTATTTAATAGAACATGTGTTTACTGTATCATCGTGTTCTTTCAATATATCTGTGTTTATGGTTCTATACATTCTCTTTCATTCCATTCCCACATAAATATGGATCACTTTTTCCACAAGCAAATCAAGGACAGTCTCCAAAAAAAATACGGTTAAGGAGATGACTCTTGATGATGAGTTCAGAGCAAATCAAGAGGCAACCCACACGCATTTTGAGGCCTTATATACTGAAGCAGAAGAAGTTGATTTGAATTACGTTCAAGCTTTGTTTTGAAATATTCCCAAACTAATTAGTAAAGAAGAAAACAAAGAACTATGCAAAGAGATAATTAATGCAATTTGGGGGCTAGCTCCTAACAAGGCACCGAGTACAAAAGGATTTTCAGTCCATTTTAGTCACGCTTGTTGGCCCATTATTGAGAAAGGCATGAAACACATGTTGTTCAATATAAAAAAAACACAAATTAAGGGGAAACACTAATACCTCCCTTTTAGTGTTTATCCTGTAAGATGTTAACCCATATTCCTTCACAAGATTATGTCCCATATCCATTTGCAAATCTTCATATAAAATTCTAACGATGATAATGGCAACAATGTTAAAAAGGGTCCTTTTCAAAATTGTCTCTAACAACCAGGGTGGGTTTATGCAGAAAATACGGATCATTGATAACATAATCTTGGTGCAAGAAACAATACATTCCAACATGTAATAAAGATAAGGGGATGATAATAAAAATGAATATGGGTAATGCATTTGACCGGGTGAGACACTCCTTCCTCTTTGTTGTTCTTTGTAAGTTTGGACTTGCTGACTCCTTTGCACATTGGTTGAAAGCTTGTATTGGGTTTCCTTATATCCCCCCTCTTGTTGATGAAAGGCCATCTTAGTTCTTCAAAAACAATAGGGTCCTTTGTCAAGGATGCTTGCTATCCCCTCTTTTATATATCATAATGGTAGATTCACTGAGCATAAGACTTGAATTTGAAAGGATTTATGGAAACTTCAAGGAATGACCTTTGCAAGAGGATTTAGAGGAATCAATCATTCCCAATTTGTGGATGATACATTTCTGATGGGGGGAGCATCCACTATTATTACTGAAATGTTCAAGTTAGTTATAAACCAACTCCTAAATGCCTCAAGGGGGAGGCTAATAGTAGCAAAGCCCAAATTTATGGTTGGAACATAAGTGACATGCAACTCCAATCCATATCTAGAATTTTAGAACTTCCTCACAAGGCATCATAGACATCTTTCAAATACTCAAGGTGATGATATCCTTGGATAGTCCCACAATGGATGTTTAACAAGGGATAATTGGCAAGATAAAAGGTAAACTAAATCAATGGGGGTCTTAGTGGTTGAAAGCAATAGGAAAAATTGTCCTCATCAAATTTGTTTTATCAAAGCTTCCAATTCATCAATGTTTAACTATGTTAGTGCCCATAGGAGTTATGCAACAAATTGCTAAGAAGATTCACCAATTCATACGGCAAGGGGAAAAATCACACAAAGAAGATCCATTTAATCAAGTAGAATAAAATCAGGGCTCCAAGGGACAACGTAGGTCTTGTTTTAAAAGATCTTATCCTTATGAATATTGCATTGGGAGCCAAGGTAATATGGCAGTTAATAATAGGGAACATGGAATGGTGGAAGTAGGTCCTTCGCAAGAGATATTTACAAGGAAGTAGAAAGATATGTTTGTATCACCCCATAGAAATTAGAGGAGGAGGCTATCCAATTTAGAAATTATTCAAAGCAGCAATAATTCTAATCCAATCGAATTTAACTTGGATAGCAGGGAATGACAAATTGATAAATATTTGGAATGATGGTACCATGGGGAAGACTCCCATTCCGCATAGCCAAGAATTAATGGAGCCGAAAGAGTGGATGGATACTCAAGGATTCAAAACTATCAATGATATTTTTCTTTGGGTTGAAAAGATGAATCTTGATGGGTGGGTTGGGTGCCTCTTTCCCCTTCAACTCATCTTGTTCCCCTTTTTTTTCTATTTTCCCACTCAAGAGAATGCACTTGAGCTGATTTCTTTGTCCTCGATTGTAGAGTATGGTGTCCCAATGGAAGTGACTATAAATTCATATTTTGTTATAAAAAATAGCTCATGAAACACCCTCTTCCTCCTTGCTCGAAGATATGGAAGCACATATGGTATGGTGAAGGATTACCCAACATACACACATTATGTTGGATCATGGTCATAATAAACTGCTCTTTGTTGAGAACCTTAAAAAATGTGGAATCCTGGGGAATTCAAGGCGTGAATTATGCAAATCTAAGGTTGTAACACAAAGGCATATCTTTTTCAAATGACCCTACACAATGAAGGTATGGAACCTTGCTTTTGAAGAGATTGAACATCATATGGCTCTTCCCCTCTCGTGCAAAAACATGTTTACTAATTGGCACAAAAAATACAAAGGGACTTTCTTAAACAAGCTAGTTCTCAAGCAAGCTTGGCTAGCCATTCCAAAATATGTGTGTTGGAAGATCTTGTTGGCACCAAACAAGTCTATATTTCAATAAGAGTGCATCACTCCCACAGCTACTATCGCCATAGCTTGTGGTCAACTAATAAAAACCATTAAAGCCAGAGGATTAAAAGGTTATAATGTTTTATTGTTGTTGCAGGAAGAAAATTGGCTTAAGGAAGTTCTAGTAGTGGATACCTCTTATCCAAAAAGCATCCTCTCAATACTAGTTCAAAGATCAAGTTGGAAGATCCAAATGAAAGATGAAGAATTAAAAAATTGGAAACTATCTCAGATAAAATACATCATCTTTCTTTATGGTGCAAATGAGGGAAATTTAGGAGCGGCAAGTGCGAGGGGGGTCGTGGGGGTTAGAGAAAACAACAAACAACCAAGCTAAAGTACTTTCTCTAGTCTAGGGGTTGAGAATTATTGACTTAAGATGTATTAGAAATATTATTTTTATTGGCGACTCAACTATTTTCAACCTTATGAATAATTCTTCTCCTTGATCTAATGGTAAGCTCACTAGATCAATTCTTAAAATTCAAAAGGAAGCGAGCAAGTTTGAAAATATTGAGTATTTTCATGTGCTGAGGGAGCATAATCATCAAGTGGATCACTTGGACAATCTTGGATCTAGGTTGAATGATGGAATTCTGATGGTAAAATAAATGATCTCCCGTTATCTCACATCCCATAGTTTTATCATGGCATATATCAAGCATTGCATGCCTTCCGCATATCAAAGTTGGCAAGGTTAGTTTCATTTTGTTTTATACATTCACATTCCCCTCATCTTCCAAGTACACTCACACATTTAGACATTATTGTGGACATGGGTTAATCAATTGGAAAGGGCAATATTGGGGATTAATGCAGGTGTCATTATGGACCCTCACATTATTGATCACTTTGGATTTGAATTTGGCTACTAAGAATTGCACAAATCCTTGCTCCACCTTCAATTTTGGGTAACGATAGAACCCCTATGATCAACCTCTTGTTGTTGAATTAGGTATAAAATCTCCCAAGTCCAATCACATGCTCTCTGCATAGATTGAGTTTATGTTTTGAGTTACGAAGGAAATGCATTTAGGGGATTGTTAGTCTCTATATCTAGGGGATTATTTTTATGGGAAAGCACTCTTTGTATTGAGAGGAACACGAAAAATTTGTGGATTTCCTTTCACCGAGGATTCTTTGGAGAGTCAATACTCTCACCCTCCGCTGATGGTCTTTTGGCATTGAGAATTGGCTTAAGGAAAATATAGTTTTTTCAATCCTAGGTTCATTATGGTTGTGTAATCGAGCCTCTATGAGATTATGGTGTTTTAAGTCTAGGAATAAGGTTTATGCATTTGGTAATTTTGTTTATTATTTTGGATTCTTGAGTTTGTTTTATTATCTTTCCTTGGACATGGATTCTTAAGAGACCAATTCACTATTAAAAAATGTAATTAGCATTGTTGTTGGAATATATGGACATTATTGGCAACCATTCCCATCCTAGGCATCAACCTCTATGCGAAATTTATCATATTCTTAGAATTTTAGGAGACAAGTGGAATTCATAACAAGTAATAGTACATCAATTTTTTTAGTCACAGAGAAAGTACATGCACAAGAGGACATCCATAATAGGCATATGTTGTGGTCATAGAGACTTTGTTGCAAAAAATAAATAAATCCAAACACTGGAAGTTGAATGTAATTCGCTACACAATATGGTTACAAATTTGAACAAGGGTTCGCAATCCACAGTCTAAAATGTAAGGATATTAATGATATCAACACCATGAGAACTCAAAGAGGGATAGTTTGTCCATCAACTATTTGCAAATATTAATATGGTTGGAATGAACATCATAGAATCCCATCATTCATTAGGTGGACAAGAAGAACACCACATCAAACATGTGTTCCTTTAAGCATAGTTTTCTTTTATGTTTTGTAAATCATAACAATTTCTAGGTGTTTTATGCAGGATATATACTAGTAGGAAATTTGGGGCATCCTCTGTGAAGGATACAAGTCTTCCTTTTAGAGCAATTTTTGAATATTTTTGACAAACAATGAACATTATACTACTGGTCAGACTTTTCTTTTGCATATTTCTAAACAAACCAATTTAGCTGCAATAATTTATTGATAAAAAAAATCATTGTTTCTGTTAAAAAATAAATAAAGATTGCAAGATTTCCAGGAAAAACACTAGAGATGCCTTAGATAAATCCACAAAATAGCCCAAGGGTTGAGCTCGATTGATTGTCACCAATGTTGCTAGACATTTGGCTAGTTATATGTGGATAAGTGCCTGATTTGAGTCCCCCTTGGTGAGGGGCACTAGTCTATGCAAACATGTTTACTCAAGATTCCATCCGCAAATGTGGGGTCCCTTGGGTTTCCCTGTAAGGATTTCCTTGGAAATAATTCCCTATAAATTATATATATATATATATATATATATATATATATATATATATATATATATATATATATATATAAAGTAAAGTACACGAGTCTTGTTAAAAGAAAGAAGCATTAATACATAAACAAAAATAAGGAAAGTCCTAAGCCTTTCTAAATTTGAACCATTTTTTTAGAACCTCTTAGCTTAAAAGGCTAAAAATAATTGTAAAATAGCTATGTGCTAAAAGCTATATGTAACGTCCCCCTCACCCAATCTGACCATCGGGAGGGGACGCTGGGCAAACACGGGGTCTCAGACTTCGCCCCAAGTCCATAAGACTATTTCCAACATATGCAATGTGTGCAGAACATAAATAAACATGCACATCGGAATTTAAATCTATCCACACACATCTAATATGCAAATACAAGCATAAACATTACAAAAATCAAATAAAACATTTCAGGTTCAAATACACGAGAGTACTTATCTTTAAGAAATGCAGATCCAAGCAATTAGTTGTGTAAGAGTGCTTTTCCACCCAACCATAGGAACTATGTCCAACATATACTCTTTCTGTTGCTGAGAGGCCACCCCCAAGCTAGGCTATGAGGCCACCAGGGTGAAGGAAACACCTACAAGCGTCTATCTCTCATCCCACAACCCATTCTACTCTCTATGCTTAGCGAAATGCTCATATAGAGCTCTACAGGGGTCTCACTTAGCCCTCACAGCCTTGGCTTCCACAATACCTGCCCCACACAACGCCCTTCTAGCTCAGGCATCCCCTTCGTCGATCCACGGTTCTCTTGGGTGATCCATCTTGCTAGGTGCTTCCAGTGTGTGCATAGAAGAAGTCCAACCTGGTATTGGCTACTATAGAACCTCCTACAGCCTCAATCTGTGGCTTCTCAAGCACCTACAAGCATCATAACTCAAGGGTAAGGGTTCCTAGCTTGCCCAACCTCTCTGCTCACCTACAACCAACAATATCCACTTCCCAATCTGCAACATGGTCTCCAAATTCGAATATCTGGGTTCAAAACATCATGGTAAGTTCATTGACAACAATGGAGAGCTATGCATCCTTCAAATCTACGTGAAAGAATGAGACAAATGAGGGTTGAATCCAAGGGATATGGGAAAATGGTGAAAAGACAACTAACATGAATGCTGGCAGTAGAAGAAAGGACTCCTGGTAGCTGCAGACTAAATTTTGTCATGACAGAACTGTCACAAAAGTGCAGTCAGTCCCATGCTTCAATAACTACATGAGGTGACTTTTCCCACGAACCACACACATGCATTAATGATTGGAAAAATGGTCAAAAAGGAGATATTTGGTTTATTCTCATCACATGACAGAATTTAGGGTGAGTTCTAAGGTTGACACTTGGCAGCAAGGATTGAATTACCCATGGACCCCCTTTTCTCTTCCCCTCTGGTGGAATCATAGCCCCTTTGGTGCTCTTTACACAACCAATCTTGTACCATTTTATTATTTATGCACATCATATTTACATATATTATAAATCAGCGTAAAAGCCAAATAAACAGTAAAAAAAAATATAAACATCATACATGCCTAGACATTCGTTAGTTGGGTCTTGGCCCTGAGCTCCGCACTAGGAATTCACGCTAGCATATTTACATCATTTACATAACATTGGATAAATACATTCCAAGTCAAAACTAGGGGTATTACACTATATGCATCCCCCAATGTTTTATTTAACAACCAAACCTTTCATACAACAAAAAACATTTTCACTATAGAAAACATTCAATTTGTAGTCAAGCACCTTCCAAAGGGGACAACTAAAGACATTTAAGGTTATCAAGTTTAAATTTTAAAGTTCAGGAGCTTTATCCTTATTCTCCACATCAACAACCCTTTTTATATAGCAATCAAGGAAGACTTTCCTAAACCTCAAATGGAAAACCTTATTGTTCCATTGTTTAGAAGTGACGATGAAAATAATCCTTGAAATTATAGAATCATTATGACAATCACTCTCTTGGCTAAGTTATATGGATTAATTTTGGAGAAGAATATGAGATCATGGCTTAAAATTCTCAATAAGGGATCAAGGGAAGCTCATTTTAGAAGTTAACATTCGATATTGACCACTTGATTACTCTTAGGATTAATATAGCTAAAGATTGTTAGAACAAGGTTAATCTCCTTTGTTACTTTGTTGACCTCAAAAAATATTTTGACATAGTGCTTATAAATAACCTCTACAAAAGGCTAGAGGATAATGGAGTTCCTTTTTAGTTGAGGGTTGCAACAATAAGACTTTATGATAGGGCCATTGCTAAGTTTAAAATAACAAGGACCGGTAAGAGGAAATCAATTATAATAAAGGGGTTAAACAAGGTTGTCTT
The DNA here is from genome assembly GCA_027924585.1 of Larix kaempferi. Classification (NCBI taxonomy): domain Eukaryota; kingdom Viridiplantae; phylum Streptophyta; class Pinopsida; order Pinales; family Pinaceae; genus Larix; species Larix kaempferi. The sequence continues at coordinate 3,911,195 of BSBM01000364.1, read as the reverse complement.
CCATCACTTACGAGTTTTTGTATTTATATTAACAAGTTAGAGGATTGCTTGGAGGCAGCAAGTTGTGCATGAATGTAGCTTGCAGGATTAGCCATCATCCTACTTCTATATACAAATGATATTGTCCATTTAGCAAGGAGATCCTCTAACTTCAATAAGCAACTTAAATTTTTTTAACATTTATGTACTAACTTTGGGATGTCTATGAATACAAATCACATACCCTAATTTTGTTTAAGATAATAACAACTTGGAAGAATTTAATTTGTATAATGCCATAGAATTGATTTTCACAAGGTAAATTGGAACTATAATGTAGAAAAAATATTCAATGGATGTTGGAAAACTTGTATGAATATATATTTTTAAAACCAAAACGGAAGTTTTTGTATTAAAAAGTTGAGGATAATCCAAACCAACAACAAGATATAACCTCATAATATCTATTTTTGACAAGCAAAACTAATCTCCTCCTTGCACATACTTGGGATGAAACCAACCAACTCTTCCTGTTATTCTTTTGCATCCTCTTAGATTCATGAGAATAAAAGTCAATTCATGAGAATAAAAGCTTGAGAAACAAAACATGGCTAGCGAGGATTAAGAGTTCTACTCCTTGTTGTCATTGATTGCCTGACTAGATTGGTGTAATATCGCCAATTTTGGCTTGGAATGTATTTAATCAAAATTATTTAAATGGTGTAAATATGTTAGTATGTATTCCTTATGCGGAGCTCAAGGCCAAGGATCGACTAGTGAATGGCTAGGCATGTATGATGTACATATTTTTATTTGGACCGTGTGGTTGGCTTATCATGCCAATTCGAAGTTTATATAAATATTATGTTGGAAAATAATAAATGGTCCAAGATGTCTATGCAAAGAGCACTAGAGGGGCTATGATTCCACCAGAGGGGAAGAGGAAAGGGGGCCTATGGGAGACTAAATTATGTGTTTACCAGTGTCAAACTTAGAACTCATCCAAATTATGTCATGTTCTTTAAATGAGCTAAGTACTTCATCCTGACTATAAAATCCAATCATTGAATAAAAGTAAATTCAATCAAATAAAAGCTTGAGAAACAAAACATGGCTAGCGAGGATTAAGAGTTCTACTCCTTGTCGTCATTGATTGCCTGACTAGATTGGTGTAATATCGCCAATTTTGACTTGGAATGTATTTAATCAAAATTATTTAAATGGTGTAAATATGTTAGTATGTATTCCTTGTGTGGAGCTCAAGGCCAAGGATTGACTAGTGAATGGTTAGGCATGTATGATGTACATATTTTTATTTGGACTGTGTGGTTGGCTTATCATGCCAATTCGAAGTTTATGTAAATATTATGTTGGAAAATAATAAATGGTCCAAGATGTCTATGCAAAGAGCACTAGAGGGGCTATGATTCCACCAGAGGGGGAGAGGAAAGGGGGCCTATGGGAGACTAAATTCTGTGTTTCCCAGTGTCAAACTTAGAACTCATCCAAATTATGTCATGTTCTTTAAATGAGCCAATTACTTCATCCTGACTATAAAATCCAATCATTGAATGCATGTGTGAGGATATCGGGAAAAGTCACTTCATGTAGTTATTGAAGCATGGGGGTGAATGCACTTTTGTGATAGTTTTGCTAGCTGCCATAAATCAGTTATGCAGTCGGCAGTAGTTCTTTTAATCCATGGTCAAAATCTATGTCAGTTTCCTTTTCACTCTTATCTCATATCTCTTGGATTCAACACTCATCTATCACTCTCTCATGCAGATTTCCACACTACGTAGAGCTTCCTATTGTTGTTCATGACCATTACCAGACTGTCTTTGACCCATAAATTCAAATTTAGAGATAGAGATGCAGATTTGAAGGGAAAATAGATGGTTGTAGGTGAGCATAGAGGTTGGGAAAGCTAGGAACCCTTGACCATTGAGTTTTGCTACTCACAGATGCTTAAGAAGCCATAATTTATGCTACACGAGGTTCTCCAACAACATACGACAAATTGGACTCTTACTACACACACTGGTAAGCACGGTAAGGGTTGGATTTCTTGAGGGTATCATGGATCAATGAAGATGAGTGCCTTCTTTTTGTTGTGTGGGGCAGTTGGAAGGAGTGCCATGGTTGTGACATCCAAGTGAGATCTTTGTAGAGCTCTGGATGAGCATTTGGCTAAGCATAAAAAGTAGGACGGGTTGCGGCTGAGAGAGAGAATCCTGTAGGTGTTTCCTTCGCTTTGGTAGCCTCATAGCCCAACTTGGGGGTGGCCCCTTAGCAGAAATAGTATATGTTGGACAAAGTGCCTACGGTTTGGTGGAAAATTGCTCCTACACAACCAATTGTTTGGATCGTCTTTTCTAAAGATAAGTATTATGATTGTATATGATGTGCAATGATTTTATTTATATGCCCGTGATAATTATGCTTGTAATTACATGTGTTGTGTGTGTGGATAGGGTTTATTGCCGATGTGTATTTTTATTATGCCTGTGCACATGTATTTAATTATTATGAATTCGTAATATGGCTATGTGGTGAAATTTAGAAGCTCAAATTTAGTTAATGTCCCCTCCTGTTGGTTGAATTGAGTGAAGGGGATGTTATACTTGGACTTCTTTTTCTTGACAGTTGTTGTCCATTCTTTTATTTACATGGATCTAGAGGTTATGGGTTTAAAGTTGGCTCATCTCCTTTAGTTGATCAACCCAGCTTCCTGATTTTTTTGGAAAATATTGGGAATCCTCTTTCCCTGATAAGGGTAGTGAATTTTTTTGCCAAAATAAAATTATTTTCTTTCTCTAGGGCTTGCAAATCCCGATCCTGTTGCTTAGTGGCTAGAACTTGTGACACTTGTTCTTGTTGCTTAGCAGGTTCTTCACTCGAATGGGCCTTATTGGTTTCTTCTTGGATCGGCTCTGAAGCTTCTTTATGAGAGTTCAGATCTGGGATTTCTTCTGAGTAAATAAATTGGTTTAATTTATTTTCACCCTCCCACCACGTGCATTTGCAGTGAGTTTTTTTTAGACCTTTGCTCTTAGGAAATTTTCAACAAAATGTTGTTGTATGCCCTATTTCAAAAATGTTCTACATCCGGAGATGACATGCTCATAATCAAGTTTTTTAGTCCATGAAAAAATTGAACCAACAAGGTTTATTTCAACCATAAATCCTTTGTTGAAGTTCATTTCCACACAAATCCTTGCTAAGGTAGTGCAAGACCAATTCAATGTTTCAGGGATGCAATAGTAAAACTTACAAAGGGCATCCCCAATGGCTTGAAGGGAAGGATTGCCCCCAAAATGCAAGGGTATATTCAAAAGCATGACCCATACTAGAGTTGAGGCAAGAGAATCAAACAAAGGATTGAAAGAGGGAGTTCATGGATTTATGCATAATCCAGAACTTCCACAAAACCAAGGCTGAAAGTTTAGAATCAAATCCCTCTCGTCTTCAAGATAAAATTCGACAATAAAAAACCCTTTTTGCATAGGGGTTTATAAGGGCCTTCATCTTCATCAGGGGTATCCAAGAATTGATAACCCATTGTTGCAAGTCAACAAGCTAAGGCCACAAACTATTAAATGACACACCATCCCATGAGATCAATAAAAATGAGCATGCTCTTCAACATCTGGATCCATCGAGATAGAGAGAGAGGGAGACTCTTGAACCCACAATTGATTGAGGGAGGGGGCAATACTACCATTTTGAATTGCACCCCAAAAGGAAACCTTGAGATTAGTAGTAAAAGCCTCAGAACCAAATGTTGCCTTATGGGAGGGGGAAAGGGCATGCCCAGATGGAGAAGAGGGCGCAGATCCGTTTGCAGCAATGGCCCCTGACACCATAGAAGAAGACACAACACGATCCGGTCCCTGCACAGGCACACGAGACACAGGAAAAGAGGGTAGACGTGGCAGAAACCAAACACGCCATTAGGAGGGGGAGCAAGCGACTAGGTTGAAGCCGTAACCATTGTTACATTCAGGCATTCCGAAACCAAGAGCACCATCTTCTTTAAATAGGATGGAAAACTTATTTTAATATTGAGAACAAATGTAAAGTTGCATAATTTTGATTTTGGAAAAAAAAAGGTGGTCCTCATTGATACGCTTGTTACACGAGTGATTCTATATGGCTATGATGTTTGGGGATGTAGTATTTCTAGGGAAACTTAGAGGAAAAACAAGCAAATCCATAAGCATTTTATAATAAATAACCTTAAAATTAAGTGCAACACACCTTATCTATTACTCCTTTTAGAAGTTGGGCTTCCACCCATTGAGAGCAAGGCTATGATTAAAGTGGATATCCACTGGATATGTGGGTTAACTATTATAGCTAAGGATTGATAATGTTTTGTAGTCTATGGAAGCTAAATACAAATCAAAGAAGGATTGTGCCTCCATCTCTATCATATGATTACTAGAAAAACTTGCTAAAATCATTATAAAAAAAGTAGTAACCAGATAGAGGGTGAACTCAGAATTCAAGCGTCTCATACTTCTTCTTCATGTAGGTTAATTGGGCATCCGGGGTTAGTTCCAATCTTATGCTCCTTGTTATTTGCATATGTGTCGTATGTTGCATGCCTCTCATAACCTTCAATAGCACTCGGAAGGAATTGGTAATTCTCGTCAAGTTTCCTTAACTCCACACAAATATCTCTTAGAGCCTCAATGTTGCTTTCCTCGAGTTTGTCATAGTGTTGGGCTACGAATTCCTTCATTTGTTAATAAAGGTCCAAGATTCTTGAAATTTTTTAATTCTACTTCTAGAGAAACTAGTATTTGGCAAAATTTATGCCAGTTGTACATCCATTTTCAAATTGTTTGTTATCCTTCTTTTTTTTGATGCACACCGCGTTCCTCTAACTGCTCAATCAACCTAATGGTGCTTGGTTTATGTTTGTTTGTGAACCTTCCGTTGAGCATCAATTTGTTTTTCCCTACACTAAATTCATCTGGGTGTCTTCCTGATTGCCTTTGAGGCTAGAGTTTGGCATCTATGAGTAGAGAGTTTCACTACTCCTACAATGTCTCTATTCGATAGAGTCTATCGAGCTAGAACTTTACCACTCCCTTGCATTTCCTTTCCTGTTTGCATACCCTGTTTCTCTCTATGTCAAGGTCGTTGTTTGCTATAAAAGCACGTGGCCACAATGGCCTTTGTTTTAATCTCCAGTTTGTTAATCATGGCAAGAGTCAGAGTCTCCAACCCTAGCATCCACCTCTAGATCATTATGTAGAGTGCTACTAGCTCGTCACTCTTCGTGGTTGTGCATTGCTAGAGGATGAAACACAGTTTCTTGCGTGAGAGATCAATGAAGGGGTGGCTATATGGCCTCCCCTCTTAACAACATCATTCTCCTTTATGCCTTCTCCATGTGCCAATGGGTCGTTGAGATGGATAGCGAATGGTAATGTGAAAGGCTATCCTTCTTTTTTTCTAGCGAAAAGAAGCCATACTATTGGTATTCAAGGGTGAATCAAACAGTACAAATATACAAATATACCAAAGTTCCTTCAAGGCTGATGCCCCAACGGTTCAGGATCGATAAAAACATCAAAATCCAAAAAGTACTAAAACATGCATATACATCATAAAAGAGGCCATCAACAGTTTAAATAAACAACCATATCACTATGTGTCAAAAATTTTGAAAGTTCCCTGCTCCTCCAACTGAGAGTCATAGAATTCCTCCCAAAATATTACTCCTTCGTCACCGTCATAAGCAACCTTTGATATGTTGTCCGCCAAAGTATTATGTTGTGTGTAGATATGCTCAAAAGTGATATTTCTTAACAACATAATTTTTTCTTTTGTTCTTCGGCACCACTGATAGAGTTATTCCACATTGAGGTTGAATTCTCCCTAGACCCATTTAATAGTAACCCTTAAATCTCTAAAAACAACCAATTCATGAAGACCAAAAAATGATGAGACCCTTCTTTAACACCCCTATCAAATCATAAATTGTTTTTTATAAAAATATAAAAATAAATAGTTATTACAACTTTTATTTTATTAATAATTTGATATTAAATTACACATTTATTAGTTTTTTTATATTATATATTTTTAATTAAAATAAACATTTAAAAAATAGCTATAAACCTTAATTTCACATTCATTTGAAAATGGAAAATAGTCAAAGTTGAATAAAGGTGAATACATACCAAAATTTAAATCTAAATAATTTGTGAAACACTATTTTTCAATCATTAAACCATAACATGATATATTATATTTTTTAAACAATATTATAATAATATTTTTTGTTATTTTTTAAGGTTAGGGAAGGAACGTGGTATTCTAACATATGACTTGAAGAAGTCCACAATAATGTTTTTGGGAATATTTTTATGGAACACATATAATTTGAGTGGGTTATTTTTGGATAGAAGTAAAAACTATTTAGCTTTATATATGGAGTTAAGTTGAGAGATATTTGATTTAACATTATCTTTGCTTAGTCTTATGGATGATGGAGGATAAGAGATATAGGTACTTTAGGGATATTATAAGATGTTGAATTTTTATTTTTATTTTGGCTTTAGAGTAAGTAAGATTTAAAATTGTTTTTAATAGATTAAAAGTTTGTAATTTTTTTTAATTATGGGAATTTAACAATTTTTCAAGAGTATATGTAATAATGTGTAAGTCATATATATTAATAATTTATAGGACTTTATATCTAAACTTGTGATCTTTCCGGAGATAACACATGTTCTTAATTATTGGGTCCATTCAGGTGTCCTTGTAACCCTTGGATTAATGAAGACTTGGAGACAATTAGGAAGAGTCCACAGACCACCACGATTCCATTCGAGTGGTCGTGGTTTTCCTTATAACAATGATGAGTCAACCTACATTCACATATGGATATAATTGATTGACAATTGAGTTATGATAGGTTTTGCCATGTTCAATAATAATAATAATTTGAGTTAGTGATGGAGGACTTCCAATCCGAGTATGAACCATCAACAACCAAAAAATATATTTATCATTACAACATACAATATATTTGATCGATAGGTATTTATATTTTAGAATTTGGGGTGGAGTAGCAAGTGTACTGTCCATATTGATTTTAAAATTCAAAATAAATAATTATAAAAAAAACAATATAAAAAATAACTGGTAGCTAATGCATGGATAACTTGTAGCTTGATTTTTTATTTGGTTTTGTATTGCCATCTTTAAAGTTTTTTTTTTTTTTGAGATGTTGTCAGTGGAACTAGTTATGACTGATTTTTTATCAGCAAGGTTGATTATGCCAAAGTCTTTATGAATTGAAACTTCATGTACTGTTTGATTCTGTATCGAATATCAATAGTATGCTTTTTTCTATTGAAAAAAAAAACTTGTAGCTTATGCATGGATAACTGGCATTTAACTAGGAGAAGAGAGGTGATTACATCTACTCATAAAAAATAGAGTTGTCTAATTATTCTACCTTTTGGACTTCTCGGTGGTTTTTGGTTGGATTCGCATAAACTTTTTTAGTAAAATCCAAATTTGAAAGCTTTTAAATTGTGTTTTTGAATGCATAAATGGATTCAACACCTTCAAATATACCTATAGCACCAGCTAGCTCAATTGGTTGGGCCCCACTGACAATTTACAAAATAAAAATCAAGAGTTTAATACCTGGGTATTAGGGCCAGGTTCCTTAACTTGAGGTGCAGATAAGGTGAGGCCCCTTTAAATGACCCCCTTAACTGTTATCAATAGCAAGTGTACTGTCCATAATGATTTTAAAATTCAAAATAAATAATTATAAAAAAACAATATAAAAAATAACTGGTAGCTAATGCATGGATAACTTGTAGCTTGATTTTTTATTTGGTTTTTTATTGCCATCTTTAAAGTTTTTTGTTTTTTTGAGATGTTGTCAGTGGAACTAGTTATGACTGAATTTTTATCAGCAAGGTTGATTATGCCAAAGTCTTTATGAATTGAAACTTCATGTACTGTTTGATTCTGTATCGAATATCAATAGTATGCTTTTTTCTATTGAAAAAAAAACTTGTAGCTTATGCATGGATAACTGGCGTTTAACTAGGAGAAGAGAGGTGATTACATCTACTCATAAAAAATAGAGTTGTCTAATTATTCTACCTTTTGGACTTCTCGGTGGTTTTTGGTTGGATTCGCATAAACTTTTTTAGTAAAATCCAAATTTGAAAGCTTTTAAATTGTGTTTTTGAATGCATAAATGGATTCAACACCTTCAAATATACCTATAGCACCAGCTAGCTCAATTGGTTGGGCCCCACTGACAATTTACAAACTAAAAATCAAGAGTTTAATACCTGGGTATTAGGGCCAAGTTCCTTGACTTGAGGTGCAGATAAGGTGAGGCCCCTTTAGATGACCCCCTTAACTATTATCAATAGCAAGTGTACTGTCCATATTGATTTTAAAATTCAAAATAAATAATTATAAAAAAAACAATATAAAAAATAACTAGTAGTCAATGCATGGATAACTTGTAGCTTGATTTTTTATTTGGTTTTGTATTGCCATCTTTAAAGTTTTTTGTTTTTTTGAGATGTTGTCAGTGGAACTAGTTATGACTGATTTTTTATCAGCAAGGTTGATTATGCCAAAGTCTTTATGAATTGAAACTTCATGTACTGTTTGTTTGATTCTGTATCTAATATCAATAGTATGCTTTTTTCTACTAAAAAAAACTTGTAGCTTATGCATGGATAATTGGCGTTTAACTAGGAGAAGAAAGGTGAAGAGTAGCAACTGTATTGTTCATATTGATTTTAAAATTCAAAATAAATAATTATAAAAAAAAATATAAAAAATAACTGGTAGCTAATGCATGGATAACTTGTAGCTTGATTTTTTATTTGGTTTTGTATTGCCATTTTTAAAGTTTTTTGTTTTTTTGAGATGTTGTCAGTGGAACTAGTTATGACTGATTTTTTATCAGCAAGGTTGATTATGCCAAAGTCTTTATGAATTGAAACTTCATGTACTGTTTAATTCCATAAAAACTTGTAGCTTATGCATGGATAACTGGCGTTTAACTAGGAGAAGAGAGGTGATTACATCTACTCATAAAAAACAGAGTTGTCTAATTATTCTACCTTTTGGACTTCTGGGTGGTTTTTGGTTGGATTCGCATAAACTTTTTTAGTAAAATCCAAATTTGAAAGCTTTTAAATTGTGTTTTTGAATGCATAAATGGATTCAACACCTTCAAATATATCTATAGCACTAGCTAACTCAATTAATTGGACCCCATTGACAATTTGCAAACTAGAAATCAAGAATTTAATACCTAGGTATTAGGACCAGGTTCCTTGACTTGAAGTATAGATAAGGTGAGGCCCCTTAAGATGAACCCCTTAACTGTTATCAATACACCTTAATTATTATCTTAACTATTATCAAATGAAAAAAAATAAATTACTTTTACTTTACTATTAACTACATTAAACAATATACATTCACAACGTAATGAATGTTATATAAATGGAAATATATATAGTTGTATCTGAAATTTATATCTCAATTTATACAACATTTATTACGCGAGATACTTGAACATTTATAACTATAATTCACTTAAAAAATAATAATTTTTATTTTTAAAATACTTTAAGAAAATGCAAAGCGGGTATTCGTCTCATGCAGCAGGCCCAGGCGAGGATGTGTTCCCCATCATCATCAACATCATCATGTCCACCGTACACAATGATCATCTCAGAAACTTAACTGCTAACCGGGTGGTCACGCGCTCGAATCTCGAGAAGTATCTAAACGCTCGGTAAAAGTAAACTAGCCGTGTGAAGCCCACGCACATGCCAGTACGCATAGGGAGTGGCGCAGATGGTAATTAATTATATTTTATAATTGTTATTAATTTCTTTTAACTTTTGGGAAGAGTGACGTGGCCTTTTTCTTTTACGGCATCGCATCCGTCCACATCAAAACCGTTTTCTGGCCATCTCAGTGAACAGTCTGCGGGCACTAGCATTTTCTTTTCGTCATGTGTACAGCCGCCCATTAGCAACTAATGGTAAGAGAGAATTGTCGGTGCCGGGCGGTTGCTGCTTTAATGGGATCTGACGGCGGAGAGGTGCTCGGCTTTTTCGCTCTGCAGCCTCTTTCACCGTTAGATAATGGAGGAGGAGGGTTGCCGGAATCCTGTGGGTCCGGCGGCAGCGGGGGCTGTCGTAATTCGATTCCGGCCGTCGGGAAAAGCGAGGGGACTTGGAATTTATGAGCACGCGGTGGTCCCGTCCGTTGGGAGTAAATTGCATATTTACGACGCGGTAAAAGTCTAGCAGAGTTAATGTACGGCGACGTGCTGGTTCATGATTGGTTGCCAACTGGCATGGGCCGGCTCCTAGCGAATGGGAAGCCATTCACATGCGAAAGTGAACGTGGAAGTTAAATACGAGTAGAGATGTTAAACGTGGGGTGGTTAATCGTCTAATACACTGTCATAATTGGTAACTCGTCTTTTACGTGCTGTAATTATTTGAGGATTTTTCTGCTTAGGGGAAGTTATTAGTCATTATTGACCTTTTATCCTTTTTGGTAAAATTATTATCATTTGTCGAGCTTTGGTTTTTTGGAATATTATATTCTGCAAATGTGCGTGACCGTTAAGCGACGATGAAAACGACCTGTGGGAAGTGGAAGGTGGTATCTGCTTTTGGCTAATGGGAGTGTTTGGGGGCTTCAATTTTGCTTTTATTGTGGGCATATGGTGTGGGATTGATGGGAGAGGGGGAGAATAAAAGATAAATTTAGGGTTTTTGAGTGTGAGGGTTTGGGTTTTGGGGTCATATGAACATCATTATTTTTAAGGAATAATGAATAAAAAGTGAGAGGATGATGAGAGTGAATCAACATGGGAGGGGAGAGATCTTTTTGTCAAATAATTACAATTTGTCATATTTGATATGTGTTAATTTTTTTTTATGTTAAAAGGAAATTAATTTTGGGAGATTAAATATCTTTCTTTAGTTACACAAGGGTTCTATATTCTTGGACCCTACTATGTGGGTAATGTTTGAATTGACCTAACAACAAAAAAACATGTGTTTCCTCTTTAGAGATCACATGTTCGAACCCAAAGGGGGTTAGTGTATGTACATCTTTGTATAGTAAGTAATAAATCACAAATCGATGCATATAGTGGGGTATTGCATGCACATCTTCATAGAGTAAGTAGTAAATCTATGCATAGAGTGGGGTATTGCATGCACATCTTCATATAGTAAGTAGTAAATCATTGCATTTAGTAGGTTAGGGTATGTACATCTTTGTACAATAAGCAATGAAATTGCTACATGAAGGGGGTTCCTTTGCCACAAACAAGGTGGGTTTCATATGTGATTACTCGATAAGAAAACAATGACGTTTTACTTGAACGTAGAATAAAACAATGTCAATAAAATAAATAACATAAATCCATCTTAGCCATGTATATTTTTAAACACCTATAGATTATGGCATGGGTTTTATTTGACCCTCTCAATGCTTAATAGATATATATTAAGATGAAACTTATACAACAAAGTCAAACATATGGATATGCTAATGTAAACCCTAGAAGGTGATTTCATTGCGCCGAAGAGGTGCATTCTATAGCCCAGTAGGGGGGATGTGTAACTCCTTCCGTGCTCATCCTAGAGCTAACACGTGTCCTTTAAAAAAAATAAAAAAATATTATAAAAAATAAAATGTTCGCTCAAATTAGATTTTAAACATCTACAAAGGCGTATATATAAAACTACACAAATTAGATAAATTAAAACCATAAACCCCTTTTTAGAGTGCAAATGTTGAGGAAGGGTTTGCACCTCGAGAGATTTGATCCCCCTCGATTCTTGATAGATCCCACACCTTGAGAGATTTGATCCTCTTCGGCGCTTGATAGATCCCCTTTTAAGATGGATCTATGCTAGTAGAACATGATTGTGTGTCTATATTGTTTTTGGGTATGCATTTCATTAAGATTTTTTAAAGCTGGAATTCTTAACATAGTTCATATTTGCAAACAATGTGAAAGTTTTGATACATTGTGAAAACATGTATGCCTATATGAGATTGTATGTTGACATGGACTCTATATTTGATGGGGAAAGAAGTGTACAGGATCTTTTTTCAATTTTGCCTTTCATGGACATATGCCCTATGTATGATGAAAAGAGGGATAATTTAAGAGTTTTGGGGTTTTTAGTTTTAGTCATTTGAGTGGGGGGCATTGACTTTGATTATTGTATTTGAGAGACCGTACAATCAATGATATTTGTTTTGCGGCGTTTGTGAGTTCAGTGAGCTTTGTGAACACGAGATTACATGTTTGTACAATCTTCACACTCACTAGCACTAAAATGTGGTGAGTGTGAAGATTGTATTTGATTTTGCTTTTATGATAAGAATATGCCTTAGGTCACAACCAAGCCAAACACCAATTTGGTGTATGAGACCTTCTTGTTTGTGAGATAAGGGACCCCTCCACGTAGCGATTTAAGTGCTAAAGTCTACACAAGTATACATACCCTATCTCCTCTGGAGTTGAACCTATGAAGATAGTATTACTGTAAATTAAAATTCCAATAATAACACATGCCATCATAGTAATAAGACTTACATAGAATTCCTTAATATAATATTAGCAAAGCTATAAAGCAGAGACACTATAGGAAATGGGAACCAATATGATAGTATAGAGGGGATATGGGTATTTTATTTCGTCTTGGTTATACGGAGGGGTGTGGGCCTTTACACATAGGCGATTCCACTTTAGCAGGTGAACGAGGTCCGTCCAGGAGCGGTAATAAGACTTACATAGAATTCCTTAATATAATATTGTTAATTCTGCTATGTATTATTGATATTTCCTAGAAGATAAACGTTAAAATTTTCATCACATGACATGGGAAGAAGATATGATCAAGAAGACTTGGCTTTATTTGATAGCCATTGGTGTCAATAATATTTAGTGTGGTCTTTCTAAGTTGAGGGTTATTTCCTTACATGAAAATATGTGTAGACATGGCTTCTATATTCAATAATATTTAGTGTAGTCTTTCTAAGTTGAGGGTTATTTCCTTACATGAAAATATGTGCAGACATGGCTTCTATATTTGATTGGGAGTAGGTTTGGGTTTCTTAAATAAGTTTGTTAGGCAAGGCAAGCATCTCATGGATGATTGCAATCTTTCCTAATTCACATTATAAGACATGCCATCTATTTGAGCAAGGGATCTTGACCAAACTCCATAGATTCCATGAGTAAGCTAAATTGTGACAAATACATTTTGGTGATAGAGCCACTTCACTTAAAGTTACTTCAACATGTTATAAGAATACATCTTACTTTTAAGATGGTTGTACTTACCAATGGTATGGGGTTATCATATGGTCCTTTAGTTAGTTGGGTGGTTTTTTTAATTTCATCAAAATTTAGTTTGAAATCTCAATGGAAAATTGTTATTTCAACGTTTGTAAATTACGATTTTAAACTAATCGCCATAAAATACGATTATAAATTAATTGGAATAAAATATGATTTGGTGGGTTTAGTTGGAAATTTCAATTCAATGTAAAATTGTTATTTCAACATTTGTAAATTACGATTTTAAACTAAGTACCCATAAACACGATTTATATATTACGATTTTAATTTAATTAGAATAAAATATAATTTATTTAAATATTTCAATCAAATGAGTTTTTTAGTTACAAAGTTAATTTATAAGATGTTATATTTTGGTAAACTAATTGCCCATAAACACGATTTATATATTACGATTTTAATTTAATTGGAATAAAATATGATTTATTTAAATATTTCAATCAAATGAGTTTTTAAGTTACAAAGTTAATTTATAAGATGTTATATTTTTTAAAAGTTTAGTATTTATCTCTTCATTCCTAAAAAACTAATTTTATAATTTTAATAAAAAATCAAAATTTTTATATAAAATATAAACTTATAATTTCCGTAATATGAATGATTTTCTTAAGATAGGTTAGGTAGAAAATATGTAGTTTATAACTTAATTTTACTTAAATTTTGTGAAATTCACAATAAACTCTTTTAATTCATTTGACTACTTATTTTTCACATCTACTTACTCACAATCAACCTCTTCAATTCCTTTAATAACTTATATTTCACATTTACTTACCCATTTTAACTAAATTTTTTTATTGTTATATATATTTTTTGGGTTGTTATTGTTTTTTTTAAATATAAATATATTCTAAAATAATTAAATTAATTTAGTTTTTGATTTAGTATTTTGGATAGAACATATTATGGGAAACTCTCAAGTACTTTTCATCCATATTGATTTTATGATAGTCGTTCCAAATTTTAAACAACAATTATAACAAAAAATATAAAAAATAACGAGTAGTTATGCATGGACAACTAGTTGTGACCTAACTTGTTCATGACACTTAACTTATAACCACAAATTAAGTGGTTGTGTTAGTTTTATAGTAATCATTCCAAATTCAAAAGAATCATTAAGCAATTGTACTAATAATCTTTTACCAGAAGTATTAAAGAACTTTGCTAATAATATTTTCTAAAAAGAATGAACATATATCTTCTAAACACCTCAATCTAATCTAGTGTCTTGGATAAAATCCCATATAAAAAATACAATAGTTTCAAACCCTATTCCAAACTTCTTGAAACAAAAGATAGAGAATCCAGCCAAAAGAGGAAATGGTTCTTGAAAAAACAACTTGTTCCTTGCTATGTGACTCCAGGGTTTCACATAATTAATCTAAAGCTCCCATGTGACCGTCCCATTAGAATATCCACGTTAGTAGGTCACTGGTTCTACTCTCATATTCCATATTTTCCGCGACTGGAGAGAGAAAAGACTAAAGATTAAAAAATTAAAAATTAAAAAAAAATATAAATAAAGGAAAGTGCTTGGAGCGAGAGAAAGCCGAGTGGTTGGTTGGCTATTACAATCTTTTTATGATGGAAGGGGTTCATGCGCCCCCCAGAAGATTTTATATTGTCTTCACGCTTCTGGTACAGCGAAGATGAGAGTTGCTGGGATTCGAACTCTTCACCTCTTCGTCCAGTGAGAGGACCCAACAACTGCTAAGTATTTGAATTTCTCCTCTCTATATTTCACAGCATCCGTAGGTCGCAAGTTCCAGTCTCTCAGAGGCCTCCGTAAAATCTTCAAGGTAATACATCTCAGAATATCTAAATCTCAAACCCTTGCTTCTGCTTTAAGAAATGTAAATAAAGAAGGTTCGATTTCTACTAATGTTGGGCATGTGGACACGATTCCCGAGGGCTTTCTTACCTCGCCCCGCCGAAAGCGCTGTAAGGAAATAGCAATAGATAATGCTTTTCCAGCAAACTGCACGGTCGATACTAGTTAATAACTCTAAACAGTCGAAATATAGGCGGTATATTTTTCGGCTTTGCATCGCTGTAGCTTTTGCTGTGCAGCTTTTATTTTTCAGTAATTTTTGTTGCTTCGTTTCTCGTTTTCTGGGAAGTAAACTCGCTGCCGTTGAGGCGTTATAAACGCCGGAGATTCAGGCTGTCTTGGGCCGTTTGAAGGCGGACATAGGACGCAGTGTATTTTTCTTATTATTTTTCTTCCTTCTCTTTCACGGCCATTTAGGGTTTGGTCATTAAATTTTCTAAGAAGACGAGTTCCCTGGACTTTATTTGGAAAACGAGAGGACCTGAAACGGGCCTGGCATTTGCTAGAAACTGTGGATCTGTTCACGAGGCCTAGCCTCTCATCCTCAAGGTATCCTATATTGTTTCTTTAAGCGAGTTGTCCGGTATTCGAGTCCCGAGTCGAGGAGAACCTGCTTAAGAAGGGCTTTCGGTATCTAAACCAAGATCGTACATGATTTTGAGTGTTTTTTCCTCTTTGTATAACGTTAACATTAAACTTTAAGATTTGTTTTGTTGTAGAATATTACGCCAGCCGCGGCGGGGGTAAGATTAAATGTCAAAGTGTTCTGGTTGTGAGTAGCTATGAATGTGTTATAGTTATGATATTCAAGATCGTATGAATAACGCCTATTTTCTTTCTTGAGTATCTTTTGCAGGGTACATAAGAGGTGCTTTGGAACTTTTGGAATATTTTTACACTGAAGGTGTTCTGGACGGTTTTTAGTTGGACTTTTGCTCCCGAGCTTGGTAAACGCCCTGGATATTTTACAGGCTTTTGAGTAGTTGACCGTGGTCTGGTATTTTAGCTTTTGAAGTTGAGTAATCATGCCGAGAAGAAAGAAGACCCCCAAGGAAGGGGAAGGTTTTCAGCCGGGGGAGAGTTCTGAACAGGGACGACAGCAAGGGGCGTCTCAGGATGTACGTGTTCAAGCATCGTCTCAAGATTTTCGGGTTCAGCAACAGATGCCCCCCCAGCAAGAAAGATATCCTCCGCAGCAAGGCCGAGGAGGATTCATGCAAGGTGGAAGAGGGGGCTTCCCCCAGCAGCAGGGCAGGGGTGGAGGTTATATGCCGCAGGGCCGTGGTGGTGGACAGGGACAGCAACAAGCCTGGGGTGGGCAGCCTTTCCAGGGTCAGGGTCCAGGGTTTTCTCAAGGTGTCCAACAGCAGTTTCCACAAGGAGGACCTCAGAGGCAACCGCAGATGGGGGGAAGAGGAGGCGGTGAACTTGGTGGTGGTAGAGGAGAACTTGGTGGTGGGAGAGGAGACTCAGGTGGTGGGCGAGGAGACTCAGGTGGTGGGCGAGGAAGAGGACGGAGAGGAAGAGGAGGAGGAGGAGGAGGTGGGGGAGGGCCCAATCCCTATGCACCTCCTGCAGGGCCAGTTAGGCCTTCATTTCCCGATCTGCCCCAAGCTTTTCAGCCCCTATCTGCCACCGCTGCTCCTTACCAACAGCAGCAGGTTGTGGCAGGAGAGCAGGCTGGAACCGGCATGCAAGTCCGAACATTCGTTCCAGAATTTCTAATGCCTGTCGAATCTAGTGGTCCTCCTGCCGAATCAAGTACTCCTCCTGCTGCGGAAGCATCTGGTCCTGTGGAGGAGAAGTTTCAAAGGCTTACATTGCAAGCTCCTGCAGCTGACGTTGCTGAAACTTCTCAAGTTGTTGCTGCACCTCCAATGTCCAGTAAAGGGGTGCGGTTTCCGATGCGTCCAGGCATGGGGAAAACTGGCACGAGGTGCATTGTTAAAGCAAATCATTTCTTTGCACAGCTGCCTGATAAAGATCTTCATCAATATGATGTGAGATTCCGAACACTTAAAACTCTTCCTTGATGTGATATTCCAAGCCTGTGCTGTGTGCATATCAGATCACAAGAAGCATTCCCTGCTTGTTGGAGGGAGTGCATGGCATCTGATATTCACCCAGCACAGGCAGGGTAATTTTCTCCGATCTTTTCAGTTACTTTGCGACTAATAATTTGCTTATAAAGAAAACTGGAGCTCGAGCACTGGATTTTATGGTCTTGGTCAATTTCTAGTTTATTCTTATTATTTTCGACTGAATACTTTTCTTTTTGTTATATATAGGTTTCCATCACACCCGAGGTTACTTCTCGTGGTGTCAATAGGGCTGTAATGGAGCAGTTAGTTAAATTATATCGAGAGTCCCATTTGGGCAGGAGGCTACCTGCATACGATGGTCGCAAGAGCCTGTACACTGCTGGGGCATTACCCTTCACCTCTAGAGAATTTAACATCAATCTCGTTGACGAGGATGATGGAATGGGTGGACCTAGGTATGTTCAAAACTGATATTGTCATAGACAGATTATACTATCAAAATATATGATGTTTTTTCATGCACGCTGAAGGTTATTGCTGCTTTAAGAATATTCAACAACAGTAATCTGCATATTCACATAGCACAGCTACTAAGCATTTTTTATTGGAAATTTTCACAGAAGAGAACGAAATTTCAAGGTTGTTATCAAGTTCGCAGCTCGTGCTGATCTTCACCATTTAGGTCAATTTTTATCAGGGAGGCAGGCAGATGCACCCCAGGAAGCACTTCAGGTGCTAGATATTGTGTTACGTGAATTACCCACTCACAGGTGTGTTTCCATGCATTAGTATTGTAATTTATGGAAAAATGAGTTAGTAAAGTGGATATTTTTAAATTTAATTTTACATTTCAGGTATTCGCCTGTTGGGAGGTCCTTTTACTCTCCCGATTTAGGAACAAGGAAACAACTTGGGGAGGGGTTAGAGAGCTGGCGTGGGTTTTACCAGAGTATCAGACCCACTCAAATGGGTTTGTCGCTCAACATTGGTATGTATATTCTATATTTAAATAGTTTTTTCACTTCTGTCATTTTATTTAGTTACCTGCTTGTAAGACTCATTGACCATGTGACCTTGCTATTTTTTGCTGCAGACATGTCTTCAACTGCATTCATTGAACCATTGCCTGTAATTGATTTTGTGGCACAGCTTTTGAATAGGGATATGGTGTCAAGGCCATTGTCTGATGCTGATCGTATAAAGGTTTTATTTATTTATTTATGTATTTTTTAATTGAGGCCTGCACTTAGCCTCCTGCTAGAATTTCAACTTGCAATATGCAATTCAAATTAAAATGATTTTTGACAATGTGGTGAGTGTGCACCTAACTTTACCAAATTTGTGGGACTTGATGAAAACCAGATAAAAAAGGCACTGAGAGGTGTTAAAGTCGAGGTGACCCACAGAGCAAACATGCGTAGGAAATACCGCATTTCTGGATTAACATCACAACCAACACGGGAGCTTACGTAAGATGGGGATCAAGTCTTTTGGATGTTTGATATCTAATGTTTTATGCAAGGGAACTTGTATGCTGTATTATGATTGCATGGCAATTTTGTCTTAGTTGTTCTGAATTATTTACTGTTTCTGTCAATTATACTGTTTTTGTAGATTTCCAGTTGATGACAGAGGAACAATGAAATCAGTTGTAGAATACTTTCAGGAAACCTATGGGTTTACTATACAGCATACTAGCTTGCCGTGTCTTCAAGTTGGAAACCAGCAAAGGCCAAATTATTTGCCCATGGAGGTAGGCAGATTTCTAATATCATTACCCCTTGCACATTTAGAAATCACTATACATGGATTTTTTTTTTCTAGAGTTGGTTGCATCTAGTTTTTCAGATTTTCTATATGCTGTCAGGTTTGCAAAATAGTCGAGGGTCAGCGCTACTCCAAACGATTGAATGAAAGGCAAATAACTGCCCTTTTGAAAGTAACATGCCAGCGTCCTAAAGACCGAGAAATGGACATTTTACAGGTTTTTCTTTTCTGCAACCCAACAATGCACGCATTGATTTGTTTCTAAGAAAAGGTTTCTTTTGTTTGAACTTTGATAGCTACCGCGTCTTTTTCTGTTCTTAAAAATATTGTATCATTTCTTTCCATAACTTCTGCTATTGGAAAATTATCTAATTATACATCATGAAATATTTGTAGTTTTATTATCCATAATCATTTGACTATGCTGTTAGGCCTTTCATTATTAAGCTAAAATTTTAAAAACGAAGAAATGGAATTGATATAGTTATGCCATAGTATTTTTTTTTTCCATGTGGTTCACTTTAATCGGCTTAGCCGACCGCTACATCCACGAAATAATTTCCGACGGACCCGCCCCGAAGGGGTTTCCGCCCTGCGGCCGCTGCGTGCCTAACCCCAAGAGGGTCTATGAGGATGGATCCCGTGACCTCGCATGCTGGGAGGCCTAACTTCCGAGAACACAACCGATCGAGCTAACTCTTGGGGCTAGTTATGCCATAGTATTATAGTGCTCAGGCATTCAATTCTGTTTATATGATGTTTTTATGGTTTTTTATGCTATGTTGCTTCTAAGAAAGAGCAGAACACTCTATTAGTTTGTTTGTAGGGTGGTAGTTTTTTGTTTGTAGCCTGATGCTCTGAGAGCATCATTATGCATGCAATTGGAGAATGATCAAGATTGTTGCTAAGATTAAAGTGTTTAATTGCAGACTGTTTATCACAATGCATATCATGAGGATCCTTATGCAAAGGAATTTGGTATCAAAATTAGTGACAAGCTTGCATCAGTTGAAGCTCGCATTTTGCCTCCACCTTGGGTAATCTTGAGCTGTTCAATTTAGGCCATAAGCCCCAATCTATTATTTGTTGTTTCCTTGCTACCTGCCAATATTGTTTTATTTGACATTATGTGACTCATCATAACACTACATTTGCAGCTTAAGTATCATGATACTGGAAGGGAGAAAGATTGCTTGCCACAGGTTGGGCAATGGAATATGATGAACAAGGTATTGACTATATACATGTTAAAGATTGCATTAATTTGCATCCTTTGCTCTCTGGTTTATTGAAGAGCTAAATGATGATTGAAATGAAAGTGTATAATGTGCATACCAGTACCGGGAAATATAGTCATGGCTGTAACATTTGTTCTGCGGATTTTTAGTAGATGGATTGTAGTTGTTGCAACTTGCAAACCATGTTTATCACAAGTTTAATGGTCTTGAACCCTTGCTTTAGAATTTTTCTGAAATAATGTCGTCATTTTCTTTCTTAAAACATTTGAAAGGCAATTTGTACATATTTCTAAAAATTGAACTTTGTTGTTCGGTGTGTATTTCATGAAATTTATCCATTCACACTTATCCTTGCACTAATTCATGAAAATCTGCTTAAGACCATATCACTAGGATGTGTGTCGTTCAACATGGAAACATCAAGAAAAATGTGTTGTGAAACATGTTTGGTAAGGAGGTATTTGTTCCTTCTGGTATGTTCTTATAATAGGTAACTAGGTAAGAAGCGCTGTATTCTGAATATTTGTTTGCCGTACCAAAATCAAACAATTTCCAGCTAGAATTAACATAGATGCCATTAATGGCTCAAAATTTATGTAATTGTTGTTTATCTAACTGCCACACCAATTGTTTAGTTCATTGCAAACTTGAGGTGTGAATGTCTTCTTCCTGGATAATTCAATCTATCTAATGAAGTGGTCAGATGGCTTAACCTTACAATTTGTTTGATAACCGGTTGAGAATTATGAAGTTGACATGATTTGTTTATGCTCACACAACTTTAGGAAATGTAGCAACTATGATGGGACAGTTGATTCTAAGGGAAGCATGCCATGTGTTGTTTTCCATGTCCCCAAATAATTTAAGCAGCATCTCATATGTCTTATTTGCTTGTCTGTTATGTTCCAAGCAACTTTAAAGTTGGAATGAATGTTTGAGATTGGCAGTTATTGATTAAGCTTGCCAAGCCCTGTAGTTGTATTATATGACCTAAAATTTCAAGTAACACTAAAATGATAATGATTTTAAATCAAGAGCACCTCAATCATGTGTAAGAAATTGTGAAAGTGGTGCTGCTAAAGTTTAAGGCAACCTTAAATAAATGCATATTAAGTTTTTTCGTCATGAATGTGCTGAGATCCATTGACTGTGTACCGACTGAATGATGGAATTTTTAAAAGATTTCATTCTTTGCAATTTGCATTGTCTGCAGAATTCAGGTGCATTTTTACTGATGGTATTGTCTTGCATGAAACAGAAAATGGTGAACGGAGGAACAGTAAACTCCTGGGCCTGTGTGAACTTTTCTCGAAGTGTTCAGGACAGTGTTGCTCGTAGTTTTTGTCATGAGTTGGCTCAGATGTGTCAGATCTCTGGCATGGTATCAGCAAAGAGGCCCCCCTGGCACTTGATTGTTGCAAAGACATTTCTTTTATTGATAATAATAGTAGTTATATAGACGATTGAATGAGCAATATGCTATCTGGTTGCCTATAGGTATTTAATCCAGAACCTGTCATCCATATCCACGGAGCACGACCTGATCAAGTTGAGAGAGCACTGAAGACTGTGTACAAAGAAGTGACAAGCAAACTTAAGGGAAAGGAATTGGAACTACTTGTTGTTATTTTGCCTGACAACAATGGTTCTTTGTATGGTGCGTATTGATTCTCATTTAGTAAAGCATACATGATAAATTTGTCCTCCCAGTGATATTTAGACATTTAAAATAACTCAAAAGGTTCTTAACTGCTTCATATTCATCTCAATGTTAAGATGTTAATCTCAAGGGTTCTAGTTGATAAATATTTGTGCAGGTACATATTTTTAAATGGTTGCTCATTCTGGCTTCTTTTGCAGGAGATTTAAAGCGTATATGTGAAACTGATCTTGGTTTGGTATCCCAGTGTTGTCTGACAAAACATGTCTTTAAAATGAGCAAACAGTATCTTGCAAATGTTGCTCTTAAAATTAACGTAAAGGTACGTGTTACATAAACTTCTTTGACATTCCTATGTGAATCTGATCTTGGTTTGGTATCCCAGTGTTGTCTGGCAAAACATGTCTTTAAAATGAGCAAACAGTATCTTGCAAATGTTGGTCTTAAAATTAATGTAAAGGTATGTGTTACATAAACTTCTTTGACATTCCTATGTGTTGGTGCCCTTGAATAATTTGTTTGTGTATTATAGGTTGGTGGAAGAAACACTGTCTTAGTTGATGCCCTGTCAAGGAGGATACCTTTGGTCAGTGATAAACCTACAATAATCTTTGGAGCAGATGTAACCCATCCACACCCTGGAGAGGATTCGAGTCCATCAATCGCTGCTGTAAGTTTTGACACATTTCTATAATCTTGGAGTTTGTTCTTTCTTATGCACATTAACGATTTAATAATAATGGCTTTTTGGTTTGATGAATTTCCTCAGGTTGTAGCTTCTCAAGATTGGCCTGAAGTCACTAAGTATGCAGGATTAGTTTGTGCCCAAGCACATCGTCAAGAACTTATTCAAGATCTTTATAAATTCTGGCAGGATCCTGTGCGAGGCACTTTAACTGGAGGCATGATAAAGTATACATATTGTTGTCTATCCCTTAAAGTGGAAAATTTGTGCTAATGCTTGTTTGAAGCAGATCTTTTTGAAGCAATTTTTTTGCATTTGACTTGAAAGCATGAAAGAAATGTACTTCTAAATTCTTCTTTTGAATCTGCTTTCAATATTTTTGTTTACATTTCTATCTGGTTTTCTGGCTTATAAAACTGAAATATGAAAGCATATCGTTTCTCAGGGAATTGTTGATATCCTTCCGAAGGAATACAGGGCACAAGCCGGAGCGTATAATATTTTACAGGTAATAATTTTAAGGGTTAGCTTACTTGGTTGTTGTCATTGTTGTTGAGCATTTGGCTAATTCTGCGCCAGTAGGTGCCAGGTTTGAATCCCCATGTGGTAGGTGCACTAGTCTTTGCTGTTGGGTTTATTAGGGATGCCAACCACGAATGTGGGGCAAAGCACATCCCTTGGGTTTCCCTGCCAGATTTTTTGTTTAAAAGAATATTGGAGGCTGGGTTAGTAACTTGCTATTTCTGTTTTATGTATTTGCAATTAATAACTTCGGTATTTTTCAGAGATGGAGTAAGCGAGGGGCAGTTTTATCAAGTTCTATTGTATGAGTTAGATGCTATTCGCAAGGTGACTGTTTTCTGGATATGCAAGCCACTCTTATTTAGATAGCTACCAATTATGTAGTTATATTAGTTTGAATGTTATATATTTCAAATTTAGTTGGAACTTGGTGCCAATTCAGTTTCAGAACTAGGCACCTTAGAGCATGAAGAGCTAGATATTTGGCTTTTAGCTAGGAATTTAGTTCTTTATCTTCTTTTAATTAAGGATCGATGTGAAAGGTTGCTTTCACTAACTGTTTTACACTGGACACTTTAATCCATCCGGTAGACCTACATTTGTGGCCGTGTATTGGACATGGATAAAATTATATTATCTTATTATCTATCTTGAGACAGCTACCTCAATACAGTGGATTGAATTTCTGTGGTGATAATTTCAGGCCTGTGCATCTCTTGAACCAAATTATCAACCTCCAGTGACTTTTGTGGTTGTTCAAAAGCGTCACCACACCAGGCTCTTTGCAAACAACCACCAAGATCGGTATGCTACAGACAAGAGTGGAAACATATTACCAGGTTAGAATATAATTGCTGCTATATACATGCTTGACAGTTGCCATGTACCTATGTATAATTGCTCTATGATCATAATTTAATTGTAAGCATCCTTGTAGAAGAGCCTTGTGCTGACCATCCTTTTTGATGATTCTATCAGGCACTGTAGTGGATTCCAAAATTTGCCATCCCACAGAGTTTGACTTTTACCTATGCAGCCATGCTGGTATTCAGGTACTGTTAATATTGTATTTAGCATTTGGTTGCATACAGGTAGAGATCTTCTTGCGGTTAAGATGTTTTGTTGTCTGACATAGTAGAGATGAACACTTGGACTGGAAGGTTAACTGATCCTTGTTGATAATGTTACAGGGAACTAGCAGACCTGCCCATTATCATGTTCTTTGGGATGAAAACAAATTTACAGCTGATGGGTTGCAGTCCTTAACTAACAACCTCTGTTACACGTAGATCTCTCCCTCATCCTCTATTCTCCTGCATTGTGTAGATAAGATAACTTTTCACAAGTTTTATAGTTTCAGGTTGCTATTGTCATGTTTAATCAGTGGAATATAAATTTTATAGTTTCAGGTTGCTATTGTCATGTTTAATCGGTGGGATATAAATTTGAAGTTCTAGATACACAATATAAATAGCTATGTACCTCTAGCTGATTTTAGGTGAATCTTAATTAATGTTTGAAAATTAGTTCTTTAGTAAATTATCGCTCTCCTGCTTTGATAAAGGATGTTTAAATACTTTCGCTGAAAAAGGATGTTTAAATACTGTTTATTTTCTGTGCTCATCCAATTGAAAACTGGGATCTGGATTTTGTCCTTAAAGTTGAAACAGTTTAGAAAAAAGCAAACTCCAAACTCTTTGTATATTTGATTGGGTTTCTGTTTACTTATATCGTGTGTTTTGTGGCAGATATGCAAGATGTACACGCTCAGTTTCTATAGGTAAGTTTCCGGTGCTAAATCATGAAAGTATATTCTTGGTTCATATATTTGAGGACTGGTTTTGACATATATTTGGTTTGTTGTTATATGCACAGTTCCGCCTGCATATTATGCCCATCTGGCTGCATTTAGGGCTCGGTTTTATATGGAGCCAGAAACATCAGATAGTGGTTCCTTATCTAGTGGTGTTCCTGGTAGTCGAATGACTGCTGCTAGTTCAGGTTCTCGGAGCACTCGTGTACCGGCAGGAACAACTGTTCGGCCTTTGCCGGCTCTGAAAGAAAATGTGAAGAGAGTCATGTTTTATTGTTAGACTTGGTCCTAAGTTCTATATAGTATCCCTTTTTATGGGTTTAAGTAGGCGCAATTGAGTGAAAGGCTAAGTGCATCACTATGATGCTTTTCAAATTGCATCTGAAAGATTTGGATTTGGAAAACTAAAGACCACAATTAATCACTTGCTTTCCACCTCTTGTACTGTTTGACATTTTTTAAATTGGCTATAGCCATTTAAATTGAAGAGACAACTATAAGCTTAGTGTCAACATTTGTGTCAAGTCTGTCGAGTTTCATGTTTTTTGAATTACAATTTGGAAAAATCATCGATACATGGGGCGTAAGTTGGCATCATGGTGTGAATCAATTAGTTATTTATTATGTGAAACATGTTTAATTTTAGTTTTTACTGGAATGCTTGTTGGAATGCCTTTCCAAATATTGAAAGTCATCAGGGAATTATTACGACGACGAGAACTTCCCGTCTCCAAACGACTATCGTGGTAAAATGTACCAGGCTTAAGCTTTGGGGAAAGATTAACAATATAATCTCCAGAAAAGTGGATTATTACATCCTATGGTGGATTTCTTTTGTTTTACGTTGTGTGGAATCAAAAGAGTGTTCCTATTTTATGGGTTGGGGGAAGGGGAGGAGTAGAGAGACCATTACTCTTTTAGTATATTAACAGTTACATGTTCTATGACATCCCTATACATTCATTCTAATTTTCCTTATTTCTTACACTTTCCCCTTTACTTTGATATATACTCTCTAGCAGAAATTTAAAAATTTCGATAAAGCTATACAAGACCCCATTGCGCTGAACTACCTTATGAATTTCAAGTAGTAACGGCTGTATTGAAACACTATAAAGGACTATCAGACGTGCAATTGTATGCTTATCTGTTGCAATTGTATGCTTCCAGCTGGCTATTATATTGCAAACTTTTGCAGTTGGACCTATGTATTGCATTTAACTGTTTACAAAATGCTAAGTCTACTTTGATGTGCGATACTTCCTTTGAATGATGAAAAGATCTTTAGTTGAGAATGCTAATTTTAAGATTAGCTTGTTAGTCTTGTTGGATATCTATGTTTGTGTTTGATAATTCTTAAATCCTTTTCATGTCATGAAATTTTAAGATTAGCTTGTTATTGTCTTGCTGGATATCTATGTTTGTTTTGATAAATTCTTAAATCTTTTTTATGTTCATGATAGTTTGATAAAAGGCTTTTAGTTTTAGAAGTTGAATGATAATTTCTTTTGTTTAGGATTCTCTGATGGGATTCTTAATTGTGTATGATTATGATTATATATTGATAATTGTGTTTGCTTGTAGAACAAGTTGAATATTAGAATGCATATTGGTGGGTTGGACATTGTCAATGTAATTTTTTGATTTAAAACGTTTAATTTGATATTGTGATATTTTTTTAATGTTTTTTTTATCAGATTAATTTGGGATCTTTGATTTAGAATGACTTAGCTGAGTTATTTTTTAAATAAATATGTTTGTGTTAGTGATTCTTAAATTCCTTTATAGTTGAATTTCTTTTGTTCATGAATTCTTGTTATTGGTTTTAGATGAGTTGAATATTATTAGATTGTAGATTGGTGAAGGAAAAGGACTTTTGTCTTAGAAAGATTTGAGATTTTGTTAATTGGACAATGTTATATAGTACGTATATTGCGTTGGTAAGTTGATATTGTTTATTTGCAAACACTTTTATACATATTTTTTTGGTTCGGGTTGGATTCATGCTTCATTGTATAATCTTTCAATCTTTGTTTTAGAACAAGTTGAGTATTGCAATGCAGATTTGAGTGGTTAGATATTTTCAATTTGATTTTTGGATTTAACCTTTAAAGCGATGTTTGGGTTTTCAGTCTCTTTGGTTCATCTAACCCTTTTGGTTCAACACTCACTTAATTTGCAAACCCTTAGATATATATTTTGGTTCAAGTTAGTTTGATAGAATTCATGTTTCATTACACAATCTTTCATATTGATAAAAATGTTTTTTTCAGAACAAGTTGACTATTAGAATGCAGATTTGAGTGGTTAGACATTGTCAATTTGATTTTTGGATTCAACTTTTAAAGGGATGTTTGGATTTTTCAGTTATATCATCTCCAACCCTTCTAAAAATGTGTTAATGGCATCCCCACCTCTACCCACTCATTCTTGTCAATTTTCCAAATTTGTACACATATATTGCACAATAATACGTTACCTAAGTGACTGATTTGTAGAAATAGGTGCCAATTTTCCAAATTTGTACACGTATATTGTACAATAATACGTTGCCTAAGTGTTTGATTTGTAGAAATAGGTGACAAGATGCTTCACAAATTAATATGCTCATGCTTCGCATATGGCTTCAATTACTTGTATATTTACTTACAAAAATAATTGCATTTTGGATTACACAACAAATAATAATTTTTTTAATAAAATATAATGAAATTGAAACAATGTCTTTGTGTCTACTTGTGTGTAATGTCCCCAAATATTTTGCTATGAACCACTCCATTAGACCAATGTGGACAAGAAGGGCACACTAGTGGAGTAGCAACTCCCAAGGAATCTCAGGAATCTCATGACTGGGGAGGCAAGCTAAAAATAACTAGGGAGGGTGCATTAGTGGTGGAAGAAGTCATGTGAAGTGTAACTCCCACCAAATGAGGGAGTCTCCAAGAATCAAGGAAAACGGGATCTATGACAACTTATGACAAGTCCCTAAAAATAGCTAAGGAAGGCGCACTAGAGAAGTGTAACTCCCCAAGGAGAGCGCATGAAGTGGTAGCTGGGCCCACATGAATTGTAACTCTCTCAAATCAAGTCGAACCTCTCTAATTCAAATTGCCAATGAAGATAAATTTTTATTTGGTCAAAATAACATTAGAAAGTGAATTAAAGTCCCAAATAATCATTCTCTCATGAAAATATCATTAATTAATTTTTTTTATTTTTGTGAGAGAATTCTGAAATGAAGGGGAAAAGGAGAATTCTAAAATGAAGGGGAAAAGGCTCCATGGTGTATACTATACAAATGATGTGCAAATGATGCATGCCTCTTGGGAAAGGGATTTTACACATTCTAATTTTGAATAAGAGAGCTCTTGTGGCGTTTCAAGCTTGGGAGATGTGTCCCTTGCAATTGAAAATTAGTTTTGGTGGTGAAAGATTCCACCCTAGTTAGTAGAGAGGAGGTCTTGATCTCTTCATCGAGCTTCATTGTAACTGATTATTGAGAGGATAAGTCACATTCAGATTTCTTTACAGAGCTTATTGTAGATGTTCATGTCCATGTTCAATAGCTGGTTCAATCTTTGGTTGGTGTAGCTGGTTCAATCTTTGGTTGGTGTGTTTGAGTTCTAGTTAGTAGAAGTGTGGATTTGTGGTGTTTCTGGGAGTGTAGTGTTTGTGGCGGTTTCTGCTTGAGGGCGCACCTGTGGCTATCCAATCTTCATGAAGGTTGTTCCAATGACTGAGCATCACCAATATTTGGAGGGTGTATTGGAGAAGTTATATCTCTAAT
This sequence comes from Larix kaempferi, assembly GCA_027924585.1. Taxonomy (NCBI): domain Eukaryota; kingdom Viridiplantae; phylum Streptophyta; class Pinopsida; order Pinales; family Pinaceae; genus Larix; species Larix kaempferi. The sequence continues at coordinate 3,882,448 of BSBM01000364.1, read as the reverse complement.
GTGGGGTCCGAATCTTGCTTGTGGAGGGGGCACAACAGTGAAGTCGATTTCTCATTGGAGCAATATTTTCCCCTCTTTTCTCTATGGTTCTCTAGTAGCTATTTCACTCCATTCTATAGCAGATCTCTCATGTATTTCGAGCTGCTGTAGCAACCATTGATGTGCTCTCTGAAAATGTCCCATTTATAATAAAAATCAGAGTGCTTTTCCTCTTATGTTGGTCCATATTCAAGCATAGGTTTTATCTATGAATAAATGGTTTACCTATGAGCATATATGTTTGAATGTGGTTGTGTAAATTTAATGTTCTAAGCCGAAACCTTCATATGAGTCCCTTGTGTTTGTTCGTAAGCCATTAGGCTTGATTAGAGTGTGTTTGGAAGCATTTGGGTTTGGTTTGGAAGATCTATAGTTGTGGGTGTTTTGAGTGTCTCTGGGTTGTGAGACCTGTTCCATTGTGTCAGGAGTGTTGTTTCCAGTAGGAAACACTTTTTATTTCACTCAAAAATGTTTCAGTATGCCTGAGTTATGATCATTTTACCAAGTGGTTAATTTGTACATTTATGCTTGCGCACTCTAGTTGGAAATGTCAGTGTAGTCTTAGATTTAATGTTCAAAGCTTCCATAAAGTTCTTTGATGTTTGTTAATGGTCATATTAGTTGTGTTTGGGTCCCTCAGAAATTGTTTGGGTCAAATTCAAGCGAGTTATGGTCTGTTTGGGAAGAGTTGGAAACCTCATGTTCTATGTGGTTAGATTTGACCTAGTGCTATAGTGGTTTGACAGTGTACCTTGGGCTATTATTCATATTTCGGTAAACATAATAAAGCCATTGTTTGGATAAAATTGGGGATCAATTTATTCTCTTTAGAGAAGTTGGAATTAATATGCCTAATTTTTTTAATTGGATACATTACATCGTACATTTGTCTAGTTGATAGAAAGTGAACATGACTATTCTAAAGTGTACGTGTGATTAGCTATCATATGTTTGAGTGTGTATATATATATATATATATATATAATTGACAAAATAGCTAGTTTAATTTAATGATCCCCTCTTGGTTTAACTATGCAACTTTGAAAGTGCTTACATGGAATACATATCATTTTGAAATAAGGTTCAATTTATATATTAGCCCATTGGATGTATGCTGGTTATGTTTATATTCAAACTTCACAAGTAATTAGTTCATTAAAAAATAGCCATGCCATTAATCATTTGCAAGAGATGATTATTTTAATTTAAAGTATCCTATATTCAAACTTCACAAGTAATTAGTTCATTAAAAAAATAGCCATGCCATTAATCATTTGCAAGAGATGATTATTGCAAGAGATGATTATTTTAATTTAAAGTATCCTATGTTTCAATCGAAAATAAAATTTACTTTTACAACTATTATTATAGTATGTCATCTTGTATATATTCACAAATATTTTTATTCCTACCCACAAGGAAGTCTTGATTCTGATCATATTGACACCTGTATGTAACTTAGAAGAGGGTTTAAGAATTTTGTGGATAGAGGGTCCATAACCCTTAATTAGCATTCATGTTTCTCAATCCACCCATTAATATCGCTAAGGAAGGGAGTTTTCCACTTGAGAGAGGCACCCCTTCATTACACACACACACACCATTAATGGATATGATTATAAAAGGGTTGTGGATCGAAACAATCGGTAATTTGGCTCGAGGCCTTCCTACAATATGTAAAACTATACTCAAACTATCCAAGTAACCATAAAAAATGAAGAACATGAGTACATAGGTTAGCCAAATTTATGTCTTGAATGGGCCTCCTCCATGGACACATCATAATGCTCCATACCATGGCCATCTTGGATATTTGGTTGCTCTGCTAGGGCCACAACTGTCAATTGAACTGTTCCTTCTTTCCCAACTTTCTCTTTCACTAAAGAAGCGGATAAATTTGGATGATCTGCAATAGATTGTGATCCTCTAACAAACCCCAAGATGATATTATAATGCGTATTCGAGTCATTAGCAAGCTTCTCATACTTCAAATTCAGTTATTTCAAAGCTGCTCCAATCTCTTACTTATTTTCTTGCTTTTCCATATGAATATCCTAATTTTTTTTACCTCAACAATTCCTTCTCCATTCCACCTAGGGATGGAAGGTTGTGCCATGATAAAGAACGAAATAAAAAGAAGCAAGCTAACTCACACACTGAAGCTGAAGTAAGCCCCATAAGTCAACCAAAATCCATTTATATCGCCCCCCCAAAAAGGACAACCCCAGACCTTTGAACTGCCTAAAAGACCCAGTTGACTCCATTTCAAACTATAAAACATACACCAAACCAAAACAAAAGTTGCTTCAGGGAGAGCATATACCATACCTTTGTTAAGCTTCCAAAGGGCCAAGCTCGCTCTTGTCATTGCTCTCAGTGCCCTGCCGTGGTGGTTCCCTCCATGCATAAGCATTCAGACTATCCTAGACTCGACCTTTGCATTCATACTATCCTAGACTTGACCTTCATCATACTGACTTCCTACATCCATAAATTCCAAGCAAAATATCCCACCTCTGCTAGAGATCCGATGCACATGGGACTTAAATTCTGCCATGCTTCGGATTGTAAATAAAAGAATGAAAGACTAAAAGGCACAAGGGAGATTAAGTTCTCCCTTCTGTGAACCTTTAAGTATAAATTGACTTGCATGGATATCCATTACATTATGATGCCAAGTAGTTCATTATCTTAATAGATGCATAATCCAATTGAGGGATCCAAAGCCTTTCAAGGAGGCCCCCATTTTTGACCAGGACCGCCTTGTCCTTACTATCAACCAGTCTATTGTTACTAACATGGAACACCCCTTGTCCTTACTATCAACCAGTCTATTATTACTAACATGGAACACCTTCTTAGTTTAAAACATTATTTCATCATATAGTTGATCAACTATGTTTATGACCAAACTTTATACTAATCATTCGATTAAATATAACACTCAGATTGAAAACGAACAAAGGTACTGAGATTGAAAACAAAGGTATATATTTCAAAAGAAGGTACAACAACACAGTGATAATTATATTATATAAAAAACAACTGAAAAATACTCACATAAGTCCAAAATCAAGTGAAAACTCAATATCAAATGTTGAATTCAAGCTTACCTGGTTAGGATTATGAATCCATGGCTTCCACTCACTTTGATCGTTCGCTCTTTTTATTTTTATTTTGCTCTATTCAAGCTAAGCAATCCCATGGCAAACAACTGCTACAAAACTAAAAAATACAGGTGCTTCACGATCCACAGAAACAGCCATGACTGATGTAGAAATTACTGTTATTCTCAGCAAAATCGATCGTTCTGTTCAACCCTTAAACTTGCACCGTGCGCTCGCATTCTGAACAAAAGCTTCCGAGCTAAATGAAATTCACATAATTTCCTTCATCAAATCTGACAATGCAGCACTTCAATCTGAGAATTCCAAAGATTCCGTATATGCACAAAATAATTCTGCAAAATTCTCCAGAGCTTTGCATCCCGAAGCAGCGAGCCTCCGAAAACAAATATCTATAATAAATCCTAAGAGGCCGACGCTTCAAATTCAAATCCGTGTAGAATTGGTAACGCACCGATCCGAGCAAAATGCCATTCGTATCGTGAGTTTTTTTTTAATATATTTTTTCGTGTGAAAGGAGTAAGATTGGGGAAATTTCTTTATAAACAATTTGGGAGGGATGAAGATTGCAGTAAAATTAGATAGATTTATTTTAGGAGCAGTCTATTTATGTTTTGGTAAAATAAGACAAAAAAAATATGTTTAGAAAAAGTGGTTTTAAAATTAATTATATATAAAAAGGTTTCAAAATTAATTATATATATATATATATATATATATATATGAATTAGTAATTGATGTATGGATAATAGGTACTTTATGGTTATTGATGTTCATTCATCACAAGTTAAGTGGTTGTGCTAGTAGCGATTTTATGTCATGATTTATTGTTTATATATTAGAATTTGGTGTGGACTACCACCTATGCTTTTCCTAAATTGAAGGAGGATGGGACAAGTGTACTGTCAAGAGTGATTTTATGGTCGTCATTCAAAATTCTAAATAAGCAATTATAAAAAATATATAAAAATTAATTTGTAGATGAGTAGTTCATGCATGGATAATAGGTAGTGACAACCCATTTAACTAAAGAAGGTAACAAGTGCTTGTGACTTGTTGGTGTTTACCGGCCACAAGCATACGTTTATATCTTAGAATTCGGGGTGGATTAGTGCCTACCACAAGCATATGTTTATATCTTAGAATTTGGGGTGGACTAGTGTCTATGCATTTCTTAGATTGCATGAGGATGAGACAAGTGTACTGTCCAGATTGATTTTATGGCAGTCGTTCTAAATTCGAAATAAAAAATTATAAAAAAATTTAAAAAATAACTGGTAGTTGATGCATGGATAACTGGTCCTGTAACGGGCAATTCTTGGAAGACCACAGGTGATTACAACTATGCACGCATAGAAAACCAAGACAAAATTACAACTACGCACACATAGAAAACAAATAATAAACAACTTGTGACTTATCGGTATTTACCATCCACAAGTCAAATGACTATACTAATTAAATTTGAATATACCAGCCTAGATCCAAATCCTAGGCTCTATCAAGCCCCGAGAGGGATCAAATCTCCCGAGGTGCAAACCTCTATACCTGAGCCACCTAATCCTAAACTCTAAAGTCTCTAGTTTAAGTCTCATATTTACTTTTTACTTTGTATTATTTTTTGTTTATTTATGGTCCACACAATATTTATTACTTTTTACTTTGTATTATTCTTTTTTGTTTGCTTTCTATTATTTTGTTACTCGATAAATATTTAACTAACAAAATCTGTTTTTTAAATAAAAACATAACTATTTAAATACAAAGAATATAAATATATCTAATACAAATTTCCTTCCATACTATACTAACAATTCCATGCTACACTAACAAGAAGCTTCAACAAAAATCATTTAAAAAATAATAATTCTAAAAAAAAGTGCATATTCCAAACATGTAATATGCAAAACTTTACCTTTTATAATTCTGCATATTGCAAACATTCTAGAGGTGTAATATATAATGCTTTACATTTTATAATTCTTTCAATCTTTTAATGAAATAAGACAATCAACCACATTTGCACAATGTTGAACACGAGCAGTTCTATGAGTTTTCATAGGCTTCGAGAGTCGCAATCGTGCTCTGATATCATGGTAGAACTTCAAAATACTTTTATTAACTTAAAATAAAAAATTATAAGCATTAATATTATTAAATTTAATTAACATAAGGAGTCATATATAAGACATACTTGACAAACTGTAAGGAATTCGACTTACAATAATGGTGAATATGTTGCATTTGCTCTAGGCATTTATACCACTTAATCACAACTAATTGGAAAACAACATGGGAAGATGACTCTCGTCCCAACCAACACTTTGATCATTGCATCCAAAAATGTCCCCAAAACACTCAAACAATAAACCAATGCTAATTATTATTTCTCTTACTTCAAAAAAAAAACTAAGCTTTAAGAACTTCTCAAAACTAAAGTTTTCTCCAAACAAAAAAGATAAATATCCTTTACCATCTTATCAACCTTCATTATATAACTTATTATAAAATTATATCCTTATAAAAATGATTGTACATAGCATCCATTTGAAGTTTGTTTTTCTTTAAATTATTTTTTGTACAATTTTATAATTCTCTCTAACTTTATTTAATTATTATTATCACATTTCTCATTTATTTATTCTCTTATTATCTATTTATCTATCTACCTATCATCATTATTAATCTATTATCTTATTTATTTATTTTCATAGAATTAATTATCTATTATATATCATATGGGGCATTGTGAATCCACCTTGTTTGAAGTTGTTGGGTTTCACAACTAGGTTGCTTGAAAGAAGCACTTGAACAAGCAACACTTGAATCCTTGGAAGGGTTGTTTCATCTCCATATTGTAGATTTTCCATGATGGATATGGACTTGGTCTCTTGGTTGGCTTTTGACACAGTGGCTAGCATTGGTTGGTATGTGGATAATGGATCTTTGAGACATATGGGATATGTCAATGCTTTACTCAACATATTTAAGGAGCAAGAGGGAGGCATGCACATGGAGTTTGGTGATGATACCACTTATCTTGTGAGAGAACTTAGCTCCATTTCCTTTCAAATGTCTTAAGGTGATGCTCTTGAGTTGGGTTCTATTTTGTTTGTCCCTAGATTGAAGAAGAATCTTCTTTCAAATGTATAGTGGAGAGTTGCTTTTGAGGGACAACGATGATTTTACTTTTGAGGTAGCAACAAACCAAGTGCAGAAGTAGGAGCAAAAGTAGAAGCAATATTGCATCCATTGTGGCAAATCAGGTCATGTAAAAGAAAAATGTTGGAATTTGCATCCTTGCAGTATTTGTGATTTTAACAATCATGATCATAATAGATGTTGGAATACATAAATATTAAAGCCTCTCATACAAGTAGTGTGGTTGGATTGATGTGAAGGAATGAAAAAAATTTACTTCCTATTGAAAGGATTCAACAAGGTCAAATCTTGTAATGTACAACAATATATCTCACATAAAAGGGTACATGAATTAGTTGGTCTTCAAAAGTTAAGTTGAATTCCAAAGAGTCACATGTCAAAGGAAAGAGTTGTCAGTTTATTCTACTTGAGTAATTTCTTTGAGTAAATCACGGTAAACCAAAAATCACTTGTAATGGTTAAGGGTAATCCAAAACATTGGATATGATATATTGGTTGTGGGTAAGCCAAAGAAAACCCATGAGATAGTTAAGGGTTAGTTGAAGAAACCCTTGATATGAAGAAGAAGTAGTTCAAATGATTGACTCAAGATACAAACTTATCAAACAAGGTGTTGGCCCCTACCAACGACCACCCTTTCATTTTTTAAAAGAACGAATGGGTCCCCACCTAGATTCGTGTTCATCATATCATAAGTATCAATCTAATCTGCAGAATATTGTATTAGATTTAGACAAAACCAAAAATCACTTGTAATGGTTAAGGGTAATCCAAAACATTGGATATGATATATTGGTTGTGGGTAAGCCAAAGAAAACCCATGAGATAGTTAAGGGTTAGTTGAAGAAACCCTTGATATGAAGAAGAAGTAGTTCAAATGATTGACTCAAGATACAAACTTATCAAACAAGGTGTTGGCCCCTACCAACGACCACCCTTTCATTTTTTAAAAGAACGAATGGGTCCCCACCTAGATTCGTGTTCATCATATCATAAGTATCAATCTAATCTGCAGAATATTGTATTAGATTTAGACAATAGTTTATCTTTGCATATATTTTTGTATCTTTTGACCAATTTGAAGTGATATTTTATGTTTTCTTGAGTATTGGAATGATTTTCATGCTAATTAGTTGCTTGATATCTACAATTAAGATAAGAATATCATCAAGTATGGATTTCATGATTGAAAGCATGGAATCCATAATGATGAATGTCGTTTTGGTTGAATGAGGAACTTTTTCATTCTGGATCTCTTCACACCATGATTTTGCAGCCTGATCTAAAGTGATTGTTTCCTTTGATTATTGCATGATAATGAACTAAGGAGTGTTTCTCTTATGCAGAGTGATGTATAGAAAATGACATGATCATTACATCTTCGATTCATTTGTTGATATACACCAAGTGCAATGATCCAATAATGGATATTCCAACTGAAACAATTTGTTGATCTACACCAAGTGCCAACTTTACAAAAAGTAACTATTGCATCCTTGTATTTAGAGTCTGATCAATTTGTATGGTACCAATGACATTGTAACTGTAAAAAGGACTCTATTGCCTCTTGGTCTATGTTTACAAATGAATTGATAGAATACTATGGGTATATTAAGAGCAACACCTTCTTTATCCAATTGAAAATCTCAAGCAAAAAGTTTTAGTTATAGAGCACATTAAACAATTTCAAAAGTTGATCCTTAGAGTGAAGAACATTCCAAAGAATAATTTGTTGGATATGTTTATGGGCACTTTCATGAGGTACATCTCTTTGAACCCAAATCATTGGAGAGTGCTTTTAGTTTGGACATGAAAGTTGAAAGTAAAAACATGGCTAATAGAAGGGTTTCTACTAACACCTAGAGATGGAAATGTTTCCTCCTCCAACCTCACGTAGCCTACAAGGTTGATGCCTCAACAAGTGGAGAAAAGAAGAGAAAATGGACTATGTTTAAATTGTGATAACAAATACAGTAAGGGGAATAAATGTAGTGAGAAGGAATTATTCTACATAGATTCTGAAGAGGAAGAAGATCCATAACTAAAACAGTCTTAAGAGGTAGATCTAGAAGATACTATTCCGACCATACCTTGCCATGCATTGGACAACATTATCACTCCTCAAACTCTTAGGATAGAAGGATATATCAAAAATAAAAAGTTAACAATGTTGATTGATTATGGTAGTTCCCATAACTCCATTAATTGCAAACTAACCAAACTTCTCAATTGCTTGGTATATCCAACATAAGAAATTCAAGTAATGATTGCAAATGGAGGTACCATATAATGTTTAGGGAAGTGGAATAGTATTAATCTTACTATGCAGAAGTATATGTTGGATAATCCAATTATTGCAATCCAAATGGGTGGTGTTGATGTTGTACTAGGGGTGGGTGGTGCTGATGTCGTACTAATGAAACAATGGCTACAATCATTGAGAACAATGGCTCTTAATTTTTGGGAAATTTTCAAATTGAACTCAGAGTTATTCCAGGGAAACCTTCTAAAGTGATAAGCTCTAACAACATGAAAAAAATGCTAAAAAGGGGAAACCATTGATTAATTGCACAATTGTGCTCATTAGATGTTCAAGCATCTATACGGCCTCTATTCCAATGGATCTCCAACAAGTTATTGGAAAGCATTCCGAGGTATTTGGAGAGATGCCTAAAGGTCTTCCACCTACTCGAGACCATGACCATGCTGTTCACTTGCAACCATGAAGTGTCCCACCTAGCATCATACCCTATAGATACCCATATGTACAAAATAGTGAGATTGAAAATATGTTTCAAAACCATATTTAATATTTTTAATTAATTAATCAATCTAAATTCCATTTAATTACATTCACTATATTTTTGTAATATGACTTATTTCCCTCTTTTTGTAGTTTTCAACAATCAATCCCCCATCTTTTACCCCTTTGACCTAATATTTTGACTCTTATTAATATCTATCAATCATTAATCACTCTCTAGCCGCTATTTCAACATTATTTTTAATTTAGTTTTTTATTCTCTCGTGCTACTTTACCATGGCTCCTTTCCTTTTAATTCTTCTAATTTTCAATATTTTATTAGTTTCTCCTAACAGATGATTTCTCTCTTACATTCCTTTATATTCTTGGTAGGCTACTTCATTTCTATCTTACAAAGCTTTTCATGGTTTTTTCCCTAAGGATGGGTGGAGTGTCCACTCAAAAGGTTGGACTCCCGAATCCCTAACACAGTTTTATTCCAGAAATCTACACTACTATCATTTAACCTAGCCAAAGTGCCTTCTCTGCACTAGTGGTGATGGTTCACAAAAATGATGGTTCATGGCTTGTGTCCAAATTATGCAGAGCTCAATAAGATGACCATTAAAGTTAAGTTTCCTATAACTGTAATTGAAGAATTATTAGATGAATTACATGGAGCAATTTTCTTTACCAGGTTGGATCTCCATTCTAGATATCATCAAATCATATAATGAGGAAATAATACATTCTAAAAACAACCTTCAAAACACATGAAGGTCATTATGAATTTTTGGTGATGCCATTTGGCCTTACCAATGCACCTTCGACATTTTAAAGCTCGATGAATTCTATTTTTAAACCCTTCTTTATAAAATTTATTAGTATTTTTTGATGATATATTAATCTACAATTTTTTTTGGGAAGAGCGTGGGCAACATGTTAACAAGGTCTTAACACTATTGGATGAGCACCAACTATATGCCAAGCCTTCTAAGTCTACTTTTGGGGTTCAGGAAATGGAATATTTGGGTCATATTGTATCTAATGAAGGTGTCAAAGTGGACCCTAACAAAATTAAGGCTATCATGAAATGGCCAATTCCTAAAACCTTGAAGAATCTTAGAGGATTCTTAGGATTGACATAATACTACCACAACTTCATCAAGAATTATGGTAAAATAGTAGCACCTCTAACAAGGTTATTGAAAAATGAGGCATTCTCTTAGACTCAAGAAGGAACCAAAGCTTTTGGAAAACTTAAAATGGCTACGTGTACAACTCCTATATTAACCATGTTCGAATTCACAAAAACCCTTATTGTAGAATGTGATTCCTCATGGCATGGCATTGGTGCAATTTTAATGCAAGAAGGAAGGATCCTTTCCTTCGAAAATTTCCAACTTAAAGGAAAAAACTTACTCAAACCAATTTATGAAATGAAATGTTGGCCATATTACATGCAATTAATAAATGGCGTCCTTACCTAATAGGAATACGCTTTGAGAATATATCATGATAGCCTTAAGTACTTCTTGGAACAATGATTATCTTCAGAAGAAAAACATATATGGGTTACAAAGATGCTAGGTTATGACTTTGAAAATATCTATAAAAAGGAAAAAAAATATGTGATGGTAGATGTTAAATTTCATACATCCATAGCATAATAACATAAATGCATAACCAAGATCACTAGAAGAAAGAAAAAGCACAAAACAACAACACAGAGTTTATCCTCGGAAACCCAATTGGGAAAAACCCAGCAACCTTCGCAAAGAGATGATAATACCGAGATCATAGTACAAATAATAAAAGAGAAAAGGTGAAAATGTTTTCCACAAGTAGAAACCCCAAATCTGCTTCCTCCACTAGCTTGTGCGAATTCTGCTCTCTCCCAAGTGATGCGCAATTGTTGAGTGAGTGAATGAATATAATGAGGTGCACTAGCCTCTTATTTATACAAGTGCAAATATGAAAAATACCCTAACTGGGATGATTTCACCTGGGGGCAATAAATAATTTATTTTTAATAATTTTCTTTTCTTCTTTTGCACCCCAAGGCTTACATTGATTCTTTCATGTGTTTACATAAGGTTCATCTCCCTTAGGAGGTACAAACAAGTACAATGAAAGTACAATAAAATATAATGAATAATATCTTCCGAAGTTGTACAAAATCCAACACTCCCTCTCAACGAGGAAGGTATTTTTCGGTCTTCATCTGCATCATGATCATCTGGGTTTCATCTTGTACATCCATTATGTCTCCATCATCTCTATACATACTGAAGGTTGTCCACACAATATCTATGCATCATCTTCACTAGTCCTTCGGTGAGTCCAGGAGAATCACTCAATCTTGGATCCAGGAGACTCACTCAATCCTGGATATCTGAGATTATCAGCTGTACCATCTCTGCTATACAATTTGGTACCTGTCTGTCTCATCTGCCAATGGGGTCCTCCCATACCTGGCTGAGATCTCAGACGAGCAAAAAGGGCACGACCATCTACTGACTTTTCGACTCATCTGCCTATGGGATTTGTCCCATATCTGGATGAGTACCTAGACTGTAGAGGCACCTGTGCAACCGCACAACCAATTGCTGAATGCCCTACTCATCTGCCTATGGGATTTCTCCCATATCTGGCTGAGTAACTGGACTGTAGAGGTACCTGTGTGAACCCGACCAACTGCTGACTGTCCTACTCATCTGCCTATGGGATTTCTCCCATATCTGGCTGAGTAACTGGACTGCATAAGGTACCTGGGTGAGCCCGAGAAATTGCTAACTGTCCTACTCATCTGCTTATGGGATTTCTCCCATATCTGGTTGAGTAACTGGACTGCAGAGACACCTGGGCAAAGCAGGAAAAGCATCTCAATGTAATCTTTCCCTCTCGTTGAGGGATACGTTCTCTTCGACTCCAAGTCTTCCGTGAAAGTATTCAAACTTCACCCTGGGAAGAGCCTTGGTGAGAACATCTGTAGTCTGGTCGTTTGTTGGCATGTACTGTAACTCGACCCCACCTTTTTGCACCATATCACGAATGAAGTGATATCGAATCTCGATATGCTTCGACCTGTCGTGAAATACAGGATTCATTGACATTTGCGCACAACTCTGGTTATCACAGTGAATCACGGCTGGCTCTGGAATCTAGCCAAACAATCCTGCCAGGAGTTTACGAATCCAAACTGCTTCTTGAGCTGCTGTGCTAGCAGCCATGTACTCGGCCTCTGCAGTACTGAGTGTTACCGAGTTCTGTTTCGTGATGCACCAGGAAATAATTGCAGAACCCAAACTGAAGCAACATCCAGAAGTACTCTTCCGATCTGCAACACATCCGGCCCAATCTGAGTCTGTAAACCCCTGCAATCTCAGGTTACCATCTGAAGCATGCTTCAATCCATATCCCACAGTGCTACGTAAGTATCTAAGCACATGTTTTGCAACAATCCAATGAATCTGCCTCGGTTCCCACCTGAACTGACTGAGGGCATTCACAACAAAACATATATCTGGTCTGAAGTTGGTCAGATACATCAATGACCCAATCAATTGGCGATAAATGGTGGGATCAGTCAAATCAGAGTCTGAAGTAGAATCTCTCAACTTCTTCCAATTTGCATCCATCGGAGTAGCCATGGACTTGCAGTCCAACATCCCGAATCTCTTCAATATATCAATGGTGTATTTTCCTTGTCCTAGGAAAATCTCTTTCTGCCTTTGCCATACTTCTAATCCTAAGAAGTAATGCATCAATCCAATATATTTCATTTCAAACTCAGAGGCAAGATTCTTCTTACACCATACAATGAGTTTCTCATTTCCCGTGAGAAACAAGTCATCAACATATAATACCAAAATCAATGGCTCAACATCTACAACCTTGTAGTAAAGGTTGGGGTCTGCATCGCTCTTGTAAAATCCCAAGCTCACCAGGAATCTGTCTATTCGTCCATACCAAGCATGGGGTGCTTTCTTGAGTCCATACAATGCCTTTTTCAATTTGCATACATGAGACTCCTTTCCTTGGACAATAAACCCATCTGGCTGTTCGATGTAAACTTCTTCCTCAATAACACCATTGAGAAAGGCTGTCTTCACATCCATCTAATGCAACTTCCGTCCCATAGCTGAAGCAATCGCAATAATAGATCTGTTGGAAGTATATCGGGCCACAGGAGCAAATGCCTCATCATAATCAACTCCCTCTTTCTGAGAGAATCCTCTGGCTACAAATCTGGCCTTGTATTTCTCAACACTGCCATCTGCTCCATGCTTGATCTTGTATAACCATTTAGAATTCACTATTGACTTCTCCTCAGGTCTCGGCACAACCTCCAACACATCATTCTTCATGATGGATTGATATTCTTCCATCATGGCATCCTTCCAAACTTGATGTTTGGATGCTTCTTTGTAAGTGGTGGGTTCCGAATAAATAATGTTACTCATCAGTGCCACATAGCTAAAGAACCTTTGAGGTCTTTTACTTTCTCTGAAAGCGCCATGTGGAGCATCATGCCCCTCTGCATCCTGTAGTGTCTGTTGTGCCCATCTAGGTATTTTGCGACCTGCAACATCTCTGGGGATATCAACTGGATCTATGGGATCGATAGGTTCATCCTTTTCTGCTGACTCCCTCTGAACTGGAGGGGGAGATGATCTCATCTCCTTTGGTTCTAGCATTTCTTCATCATCGATCTCCATATCTGATCCTCTGTCTTTCTTGACAGCTATCTCCTCTTCAAAGGTCACATCCCTACTGACTTCAATCTGTCTGGATCCTGGAATGTAAATTCTGTAAGCCTTTGTCATGTCCCAAATTTGTAATTGGGTCACAATGGCCTAATCACATTAGCCATATTCATTAGAGTTTGTAAAATTGATGTTAAGGGTCAAATAATTGCCAAGGAGGAAAATTACTAGTTTCCTAGGTTTGGGGTGGAAGCTTTGGGATTTGGAATAAGGGGGATAATAAATGATGTTTAGACATTGGAAGGGTTCAAGTATTTAATAAATAGAGTGAATAAAGAAATTCCAGAGAAATCCTAGGTGACAAATGGTTTTGGAGACATATGGAGGATGTGGGAGCCACACTAGCTTGATTTTTCATAATACATGGTATATCTCTTTTGCAAATTCGAATTAATGGGAATGTGAACACTATTGGGTGAGTTGGTAAGTCATAACACATGTCATTGAGCATCTTAGGTTGAATTGGGAAGGATTGATAACCTCCATGGAAGATAAAGAGTCAAAGTGGAAGTTTGTGGACACTTGGGCTAGATTCCCTAGCCCCTATGACACCAATGATGGAGCATCTATGACAACTATGACAAATTGCAGACCCGACCTCTGACATCTGACCACTATGACATGTCAGCCCCAAAAATAGGCTCAAGGAAGTCGAATTTGGGAGTTGGAGAAGCCAAAGAGACCCAAAATCGAATTTGGGAGAAGATGGAAGGTTGGAACTAGGAGACAAGTGGCAAATGTGGAATATTTCCTAAATGGAAATCTATTGAATCTATTGAGAGGATTTCGACCCTTAGAAGGCTAATGTTGGTTATAAAATGTAGAAATGAAGTATGAGAATGGCTTTTGATCATTTGTAGAATTTGCAATTGCATTTGTGAAGAGGGAGAGCTAGTGGATGACTAGTTTCTTGCCTTAGCCAATTTCGAGGGTGAAAGATTCCCATCCAAGTTGGCAATTGGAAAGGCCATTCAGACCTTTCATTTGGAGCTTTAATGGAGTCTTTATTTGCAGGTGTAAGCTACAGGGCAGCTCATGGTTTCTTCTATTGCAGCTCGCTCCTTCAACCATTTCCAGTTTTGATGGCATATTCTTGATCCTTGAGGGAGGGTGTTTTTGGTGAGCTATTGTACTCTTTGGGGGAGCTTCTAATGCACCATTTCTTTTGTAATATGAAGTAAATACTCTGTTCTTCATCTCCCCAATTCTTCAGGTCGAAATTCCAAGTAGAAATGTATAAATCTCATTTTTAATGGAAGAACAATGCCATTTCCCCACTACCTTGTTGTGAACCAATGTATTGATGATGATTTCGAATGAATGGATGATTCTATGATGAATTTGTGATTAATGGACTTCCATGGATGTATTTTACAAGTTTCATGTACTGTACTTGAGCATTTGAAGTATTTTTACTCAGTTTAATTGCATTGGGAGAAGAAATAGTGCCATTTCCCCAAGGGTCGAATTGGTGATTTTTGCAGTTGAATGGGAGAGGGTGAGAACAGTTGTAATAAACCATTAATGGTGCATATGAGACCTTAATAACATATTTAACACATTACATACCTCTGTTCATAAATTTGAGTGGGTTTGGAGGCATTTGGGAAGCCATTTTCAGTGCTTACCTTAGGGGGATTTGAACCCCAAATTACTAGTAAAATTGCATACTTGGTCCAGAATCTTAAGAGAGTTTGCAGAGGTCTTTTGGTGGCCATATGTTATCCCTGAACATCATATTCAATCCCTAATATCATTCATACACCTTCCTTGAATATTTGAAGGCATTTGGAGTCAATTTGAGACCTAGAGACCAATACTAGTCAAAGGGAAATCACTAGTAAAGTTACCTACATTGACCAGAATTGAAAGAGTATTTGCAGAAGTGTTTTAAAGGTACAAAGGCATCCTTGAAACACATATTTATGTTCTAATATCATTCATATACCTTCTCAGAAGATTTGGGATCATTTGGGGCAAATTTGGGACCTAGAGATCGAAACTAGTCAAAGGTCGAACCAAGGAAAAAAGTGGAAAATTGCAATTTTAATAAAATTCCTAACAAGGGACATTACAGCCTTTGAAGACTCACTGTATCTCACAAAGGTTCCCTTCTTTCCTGAAGGTTCTAACTTTGATCTTTTCTCTTTGGGCACATGTATGTAGACTGGACAGCCAAAGATCCAGAGATGGCCCACTTATGGTTTCACACCTGTGAATGCTTCTTTCGGAGTCATGTTCTTCAATATCTTATGTGGACATCTATTCTGTACATATACAGCGGTTCTGGATGCTTCTACCCACAAGAACATTTGAAGACTCTGGTCATGTATCATAGCTTTGACTGCCTCCACAATTGTATGATTCTTTCTTTCTGCAACCCCATTTTGTTGAGGGTTGTAGGGAACTGTGAGCTCCCTCTTAATTCCTGCTTCCTTGCAGAAATCATTGAATTCTGTAGAAGTATATTCTCCACCACTATCGGATCTCAAAATCTTGATCCTCTTTCCTGACAGATTCTCAACTTGTGCTTTAAACTCTTTGAACTTGCTGAGCACTTCCTTAGATTATTTTGACTTGAGAAAGTATATCCAAGTCTTCTGTGAGTAATCATCAATGAAGGTGATATAGTAATGATATCCACCTAATGACACAACTGTCATGGGCCCGCACAAGTCAGAGTATACCAGATCCAAAATCCCTTTGGATCTACTCTCGCTATCTGGAAAAGATTTCTTGGCATTCTTTCCAAGTGCACATCCTCTACATGTTCCATCATGGTCTACCTGGAGCCTGGGAAAACCTATCACAATATTCTTAAGAACTGGGAGAGCTCGATAATTCATATGAGCTAACCTTCTGTGCCATAACTCGCCCATACTTGAAGCATCATGTATTAGGGCTTGGACTGGTGAAGTGTTTAGTCTATACAAGCTCTCTTCTCTTATGCCAATAACTTTGGCTGTGCTCATGCTTGAGTTCTTGTGCAAAGCAAGGAATTTCCCTTCTGAGAAAGCTACTTTATATTCCTTGTCCTCTGAGGCTGAGATGGAGACAAGATTTCTTTTCATACCAGGTACATAGAGTACATCACTTAGGCGTAATGTATCATTTTATTCTAATTGAAGGGTGGTGGCTCCAGACCCCTTCATAGTGTAATTTGCATCATCTCCAAGTACAACACAGAGATGTGAATCTTTCTCAATTAATTTTGAAAGATTTTCTCTATAACCTGTCATGTGTCTAGATGCACCACTATCTATGAGCCAAGTGTCACTATTGGTAGGAATAGTACCTGATAGTGCTGATATGAATAGAAATTCTGTGTGATCTTCATTCTTTTGCTTCTTGTGATGATGATCTTCTTCTACATCAGCAGTGGATGCTTCATGCTTCCTTTTGATTTGGATTCGACAGCTACTGGCGTAATGTCCATACTTCCTGCACCTATAGCATTGAACTTGAGATACATCCCTCTTCTTCTTTTGTTCTGGGCGGGGACTTGATCTCCTTTCTTCTTGGTGCTTGTGTTTATGGAACTTATTCCCTTTTCCCTTACCTTTTTGGCATGGGAAACAAAATCTTGGTTCTCCTTAGGTTGAGTGCCATGGAGTCTTTGTCATGCTGCAATCCTTGTCTCCTCTTGAGAGCAATCTGCCCAAAGCTTATCAAACTTTGGTAGTTTGGATCTACCACTTGTGCTTTGGATGAAGGAATCCCATGATGGTGGAAGACCATTTAGAGTGTGGAGGACAAGCTCCTTATCATTAATAGGATCTCCACTGGTGCTGAGTTTGTCTCCGAGTTCTGTGATCCTCATAAAGTATGAGGCAATGGATTCTGACTTTGCTATATTCATATTTGAGAGTTGGTTTCTCAAAGTCATGGATACATTAAGGCTAGTGTGTTCAAACAACTTCATAATGGTCTTGAACATTTTCCTAGCATTCTTCTTTCCTGATATTTGTGGGACTAAGTGATCTCTCACTGAATCCACAAGTATCCTTGCTTTAGCATCATTTTTCCTCCATCAGGATTTATCCACTTCGACTTCTGGTTCAGGAACCTTCTCATTTACATATGGTAATAGGTCATTTTCTTCTAGAAGCAGAAGAACCCTAGACTTCCAAGAGATGAAGTTGGAATCTCCTTCCAAACAATCTTCAACCTTCATACCAATCATCTTGATTGTAGATCTGGTTCAGAAACCCTAGCAGGAGCTAGGTCAAAAATGAAAGTTGATAATTTGAAAAACTGAAACCAAAGATAAATGTGCCTTGCCAAGGAGAGTTGAATTGAGGGTGGGTTGGTCCAAATCTGTGGAGAGAAGTGAGATAAAACTGAAACCATAATTCTGCTGCAGCCATAGAGTTAGGTCAAAAATTGAAAATTCTCGGAATTGAATTCTGTCTTCACCAAAAGATGCGCCTTGACAAAAATGAAATTCCTATAGCACCTTTTCTCCAAAATGATGGTTGGAGACTTCACAAGATGAAACCCTAGTTCCGACAGGGTTCTGGCACTGTTCCAGCAATGGCTTCTTCTAGAAATGCTCTGATACCATGTTAAATTTCATACATTCATAGCATAATAACGTAAATGCATAACCAAGATCACTAGAAGAAAGACAAAGCACAAAACAACAACACAGAGTTTATCCTCGGAAACCCAATTGGGAAAAACCCAGCAACCTTCGCATAGAGATGATTATCTCGAGATCAGAGTACAAATAATAAAAGAGAAAATGTGAAAATGTCTTCCACAAGTAGAAACCCCAAATCTGCTTCCTCCACTAGCTTGTGCGTATTCTGCTCTCTCCCAAGTGATGCGCAATTGTTGAGTGAGTGAATGAATATAATGACGTGCACTAGCCTCTTATTTATACAAGTGCAAATATGAAAAATACCCTAACTGGGCCGACTTCACCTGGGGGCAATAAATAATTTATTTTTAATAATTTTCTTTTCTTCTTTTGCACCCCAAGGCTTACATTGATTCTTTCATGTGTTTACATAGGTGTTTACATAAGGTTCATCTCCCTTAGGAGGTACAAACAAGTACAATGAAAGTACAATAAAATATAATGAATAATATCTTCCGAAGTTGTACAAAATCCAACAACAGAGGCACTTTCAAGAAAAGAAGATGACACATAGGGCTTACTATGTTCTTTTTTTATTATGCATTCTGTTTGGGTGGAAGAAACAAGGACATAATGGAAACAAGATCAGAAAGCATGCAAGATAATTCAACAACCACAAAAGGACCATAGTTCACTAGATAAATTTGTGTGGAAGAATGATTTACTATGGTACCGGGATCGCCTATATTTATGTAAGAATTCTCAACTCAAACAAAAGGTCCTTTTGGAATTGGACACTTCTCCTATAGGAGGACATTCAGAGTTCTTAAAAGCTTACCATATGATCAAGAAGTATTTTTCTGGGAAGTCCTTAAAATTGATGTCCAAAATTTTGTGGCATAATGTTTGGTTTGGCAATAGAACAAAGGGGAGACAATAAAGATACTAGGTCTTCTACAACAATTAGCCATACCAAGTCAACTTTTGGAAGAGTTCCCAATGGATTTTATCACAGGTATACCAAAGTCAGAAGCAAATACTGTCATTTTGGTAGTTATGGATTGAATCACAAGGTATGCCCATTTTTGCTCTTTTTCTTTTCCTTTAAAAGCAAGTACAATAGTTGTAGCATTCATGGAAACAATTCAGAAGCTACATGGAATCCCCATGATTATTGTAGGTGATAGAGATCCAATTTTCACTGGTAATTTTTGGAAGGAACTTTTTTCTTGTTTGGGCACTTAGTTGGCTCATAGCTTCTCTCGCCATCCTCAATTTAGATGGGAAACCTGAGCTTGTGAATAATTGCCTAGAAGGGTATCTTTGTTGCTTTGCATATGACAAACAAACACAATGGGTTAAGTGGTTACCCTTAGTAGAATGATGGTACACCACATCTTTCCATACTTAAAAAATGCCACCATTTATGGCATTTTATGGCTATCATCCTCCTTCCATCAGATCATCCTTGAAAGAGAAAGCTAAGGTTCAAGCAGTGGAGGATCACATAGAGCACCAACAAGAGGTTCTCCAAGTATTGAAAGATAACTTGGCTATAGCACAAAATAGGATGAAACAACACACAAATCTATATCATAGTGAAAGGAAATTTGAAGTAGGAGATTGGGTATTTTTTAGGCTACAACCATACAAACAGTTGTCCCTCAAGCAACAAAATAAGCACAATAAATTATTACTCAAGTACTATGGTCTCTATAATGTGTTGTTGAGGATTGGAAGTATGGCTTACAAATTGGAGTTTCCTCCATCTTCACATGTACATCCAGTCTTCCATGTTTTCTTGCCTAAAAAAGGTAATTGGTGACAAGATCCCAGTCCAGATTATTTTACCAAAGATTGATGAAGAAGGGAAATTGATATTAGAACCTTAAAGAATCCACGGGGGCTTCATATATTAGAAGGCAATATAATACCATGTTCATTCATATTGGGGTATTAATCATGAAAACCTAAAAGTTATATTGCTTATATATTAAGGGGCAAAGGTTTTTTTTATTTAATGTATCAATCGAAAAATACTTTGGGGTCTTTTTTATATGGGCGGACTGACAAATATCCGCCAAATGGAGATGGCGGGATCACGACCGGATGAGAAATCGGGTTGAGGCAAGGCTCGAGCTTACCAGTATGAAGGGAAATCGTGTCTTGAGGCTCACTTGAGGCCAGGGGTTTCGTGGTGAAGAGGGTTACTAGTCAATGATAGTCGAGAGACAGTGGTCATTGACAGCCAGTTGTTACCAATAGCACTCATCCAGGTGTTACTAATAGCCTTGTGAGGCTCTAAGCCTCCAGGGCCTGTTATAGGCCCTCCATAGGCCTTGGGGGCTTGAATACCCAACCACTCATGCCTATTACAGGCCTTGGGAGGTTTAGTCAACCTCCTAGAGCTTGTTACATGCCCTGGGGGCTTGGATACCTAACCCACAACACGCTTAGTTAGCGATTGGGGAACTGCAACATGCAATCTAAATGTTGTACTATGTGCATTGGCTCTAGTGACATACAAGAAGTGATCTCCTATCTCTTCATTAGACCATTAGATGTTGCAAATCATAATGATATGTGGTTGAGTAATTGCATTGTGGGTGAAGTAAAGTGCATCCACAAAATACATAGAGAGAAGCAAGGTGCATTGTAGAATGCATGTGGGGTCATAGGAGGGGTAATATCAATATATAAGAGGGAATCTAAGCAGTTTGATCCTGATGGAACCAATTCTCTTTGGTTTGAAGATGGATTTGTCTACAAAATAAACTATGCCATCTATATTGTCATTCAGTTCTTCAAAACGGTCTTTTCTAAATGTCATGTGGGATGTTGCACCAGTACCAACCAGCCAAGCATCTTTGGAAGATGAAAATGATGTGATTTCATTTATTCCAATATTACAGTGTGCAACAATACACTAAGAAGATTCAATAGCTTTACCAACCTCTTGGATTTTACTTGTCTTATTTCTTTTGATTGTGTCTTTCTTTGATGGAATCCCAAGGGGCCCAACACTAATTTTCTTCATGTCCATTCCTCCCACAACGTTTACACTGTAAGTTTGGTCTCTTGTTTGAGTTGTTTCTACCCCTCGCCTCTTAAACTCTTTCTTCCACGTCCTCTTCTACTATTCTCTCCCTTCGAAGAATCTTTTGACTAGCTCTTTGTTTTCTGAGCAAGGCAAAGGGTATTTCCAGTGGGTTGGAGTGTCTTCTTTCCAAAAAAATTCTCTCTGTTTGCAACCTTCTCCACCAGATAATCGAAGGTGAGGTCCTTCAATTTGTCACTAGCTTGAAGTGATTCAAGGTAGTGTGAATGTGTGGGATAGAGGAACTTGACGAAGGCGGCAAGTGGAAGGTTTGGTTGCATGCTGGTGGCTTTGATCTTATGCATGATTGCTCTGATCTCATATGCAACAATCATGGGATCATTGTCCTTCACTTCTAAATTGAACAATTTTAACATCATCTAAATTATCTTCATCTCAAAATGTGAGTCAAATAGGTCCTTCAATCTCTTTAAGGCATCAAAACATGATGTTGCAGGTAATATGTGATGACTCACCTCTTCACCTACTGTTGTAGTGATCATTGCCAATGCCTTTTTGTCTCTGGTATGCCATATAGCTCATTCTTTCGCCGTTGTTGGTGGTTTTGGGTCAGATTTCAAGGTCAGGCCATCTTCTGTCTCAATGGTCGTTCCTTCACATATTCCATCCCACAAGTCATTGTAGGTGAATGTGGACTTGATCTTCCTAGAACACTCTTTATAGTTGTCTTTACCAGTGAGCATTGCTCCAACTATAGCTGCCAATGAATGCATCTTTGAAACTTGGTACTGTTGTCAACCTGCAATTTAACAGTGTTTGGAAGACAGAAAGAAGGTGCAGGTCTATGTCTCTGCCACCTTTTTACAAAAGAATATTCTCTAAGTTCGTACAATATAGGCAATCTCTGCAGATTAATACAGTCAATACCACTATCTGCCATTGTCAGTTATTGTTTAAACATAAGCCATTGCTAATATCCAAATTTTGAATGGAAAAAAAATAGGCTTCACTCAACAGTTAGGGTTCATGCTTGAATGGAATTCCAAAAGAAATGATACCGATCAAAAGATATCAGTCATTGTTCAAGTGGAGGAGAGGTTGTTCACCATCAAGCTGAGAGAGCCCATGCAACAAGAGGGCATTCACTAAGAGAGATGCCACACAACAAGAGAGGGTGTTCACCAAGAGAGATCCCACGAAGCAAGAGAGGTCGTTCACAAAGAGAGAGTCCACAACACAAACATATCCAAGTTGCAGCTCTTCAAACTCCAAGTCACAACCCACACAATGGGAGGAGAGTCCACGCTAGGTCACACATAGAGATTAGGGTTTTCACCAAGTCTTAAGTAGAGAGAGACCATGTCTCCAAAGTCCACGCATTAGGGTTCCGTTCACACCAACAACATCTCACACTCAGTGCTCTCCACGGTCTTCAGTTCGGGTTCCTCCATGAGCTGCAGATGCACCACCATTCACTCCAACGTAACAATAGTTTGCAACAATAGTACCCAACACCAACAACTTCTTTCCATCAACGATAGCACACAACACTAGTTCTCACCAACAATACCCAACAATAGTGGGGGGTATTCACGCAACAATAGTTCACACATTACAATACCAGAACTTTCTATAGCTCAGTCTTGGTCCGCGGGAGAGAGTATATATTTGAATTAGGGTTTCATTTCACGCAGAGACTTTTCAGATATTGGAGAGTAACATCCGCGCAGAGGAAAAATCAATTGATAGGCTTGGAGGTCTATTAGGGTTTCTGGGCTATTGCAGAAATGAGCAAAGCATTCATGCAGAAGGTAGAATAAACAAGCAGAGGGAGACTGCAGGACTGAGGAGCAACTGGCTGATTGGAAAGATTGGCACACATAGAGCAGGAGTTATGGAGTGATTTGATACCACTATTAGAGTAAATAACTCCCAAATTGAATTTTATTGATCTTGGATGCTCTATTTATATATTAGAGATAATTATTGCAGTTCATATACACATTCGTTGGAGTACAAAGAGACTCTTCATCTTCTAGCTATTATTTATTTACATTATTTACAAACCTCTAATCCATTCGGATTAGATTTCTAACATATCTCTTAAAAAACACTTCATTTTTAAGGGTATCATCTCTTAAAAGGATACTAGTTCTTTCTCCCTCGCTATCTAATAAAGGATCACCTCATTTTTATAAGTATTATGTATATGTAATGTTAGAATCTAATAATATAAATAGTCATGCATAATAATATAAATAATCATGTATCAATATTAGTAACGTGTCATGTTTATTTTGAACTAAATATAGGAGGTAACATACTATTTAAGTTGGTCCTTCATCTGGTAGCAAATTCCCTTTGGCCGAAAGAAATTGTTTGTGGGTAACTACAGTCACATATCTCTTTGTCAATTTTTTATCAAACTATTTGATATTTGATATATATGTAGGTTTATTTCTAGTTGTAATAGCCATGTAAAGAACATATGAAATATCTTTATGGGAAATTGATATGTCAGTTTTAGGCCGTATGGAGAATCCATTTTTTGGAACTTTGAGGAAGTACGTGAGGTTGATGTGCATGGGAGTGGCTTTTTTCTTTTGTGGTTGGTGGACTGTTTTACAGTTATTATGTGGGTGGAGATAACTATGTTCATTATCCAATTTCTTTTTACTAGTGCCTTCCGCACCTAATAATGTGTTTTTTATTCTTTTTTTTTAAGAATGGTTATATTTATATTAAAATAGAGTTGTGGTCGTACCATCCAACATGATAATACAAAAATTGCAATACTAATCCTTAACGTTGCAATTTTTTTCCAAATGGAGGTATACTCTTTTATCTGCCACCGTAGATTAATAATGAAATTTAAGGAGTGTGACCATAATGGATCTTTCCACCAAGCTTGGATACCCATGCCTCCTCTAATTGTTTCAATTCTTGATGAATTTCCTGTTGCACCATCGCTTCTTCCATTTCTCCCAATTGCTTTGTTCCATAAAATTCGTCTAAACGAGGAGGAGAATATAAATATGTTGCTTCCCTTGCCACCTTCCTCCCTATTTCCAGTTGCTCCACACTCTCCAATAACCCCTTTAGTTTCTCCTCCATTTCTTCTAGCCCGATGTTGTTGACATGTTGTTCCCTCATGTGATTTTAGTCCTTTGGTGTCTAAGTTTTAGGCTTTCCAATTGAGATTCCACTTCCCCCATTTGATGATTCCATGAATGTTTTTATTCCTCTTGTCCTCTCGCCCAATTCTTTCTCCACTTATACAATTTCTTGATCAACATAGCTAACTCTCTTGCAATTCCTCATTGTGTCTCTTGCATCGAAAAAAAACCTTCTACACAAGTCTAAGATTTCACATAGAGCACATCAATTTGGATGAAAGTGATTCTCCATGGCTTTGACACTAACCACGACTGCTTTGCAAATCTAGTGAATTACATTGAAAACCCCAACAATGCGATAGAAAGGAAGTGTCCTATGTAGTTGGAAGGAGGGAGAATCCTATGCAATCTGTATGCAACCTATCAAGAAGGGGTAGTTCCTAAACATAATACAATGAACGATACTTTCATTCTCAACAACCAAATATCCAAGTAATACATCAAGCTGACAGCTAAACACACATCCAACCTTGCATCCATCTATGTTGTCAATAAAACGAAGCTTTGAATTTCCTTGAAGTGAAGAGGCATTGGGACTATGGTGTATAATAAATAGCTCGATTCCTTGATCCTCCTCCGTCGTCACTCATCTCTATACCAATTACGCATTTTGACCTTGGTTAAAAATTATTAGATTCATGGGAGGTGTTACAGGAATAACGGCCACCGACTTTTCCTTAATTTTCATTTCTCCATACTAGTTTCTAAATCCGCTTGAGGATCTGTACTTGGATTTTGTTTTCTTAGGACTTGGAAGTATGATATTGATTCAAAACTTTTCACCAAAAATGGTATTATGGCACTCTCTAAACCAATCTAAGAAAAATAGTGTCCTTTAGACTTGAATTGTGGAACATGTGGCTAATAACTATCATGGAGTCTCCTATTACTAATCTTTTCTTGATCCTGAATGTTTTGGCAATCGATAGACCTTGGTATAGGGCTTGGGTCTCTGGTTGGTTATTGGTCGCCTTGCCTAAACCCTAGGTGAAGGCTATTTTTTATTTCCTTCTAGATAAGATATGACACACCCCACCCCCCATACTTACCACCCCTAACGACAATATGCTCACGAAGAGCAAACATGTCACAAGCGGGATTTGAACCAAGGTGGGAGGATAACAATTCTTCCTCCCAAACACTCGAGCTAGATCTAATTGACATGTTTGACTATTCTTCCAGGAATATAAAATGCAAATTTTTCTTGGAAAAAATGTCAATAATGTGTCATTAATTTGCTATGACGTTGAAATTTTATTATGATATAACACTAATTACAGTTATGGTAGCTAAATTAAGATGGCTTCATACAAGTAATAAAAAAACAGGTCATATAATAAGAAGTTCAAATAAATTTATTAAAGGCATAATTACAGTTATCTTCACTAAATTAAGATGGATTCATACAAGTAATAGAAAAATAGGTCCTATAATAACTTGATTAAAGTTGCCTTTATGGGCAGTGTTGATTTGATTCATTCCGGGGCCAATACATGTTAATATAATATGGTTTATTTTGTAGATTTCAAAAAATAGTATCTTGATCAAACAATATTCGTTTGTTGAGGATATT
The DNA here is from genome assembly GCA_027924585.1 of Larix kaempferi. Taxonomy (NCBI): domain Eukaryota; kingdom Viridiplantae; phylum Streptophyta; class Pinopsida; order Pinales; family Pinaceae; genus Larix; species Larix kaempferi. The sequence continues at coordinate 3,856,221 of BSBM01000364.1, read as the reverse complement.
ATAATGTTCTTGAATTAAAAGTTGAAAACAGAAGCACACCCAACTAACAGGGATACAGCAAACCCAGCAGAAATCAGAAATATGTAAACGGGCAAATCTTCATAAGCATACCATCTTTGCAATTAGAAGAAGACCGTGCATTTGATGAGTACTTGAAGATCTCGATAGTGTTGTATTCAACTAAAATTGACCTCTTCAAAGATTGTTAGCCAAATTTATCCATAGTTTTGTAACTGCCAATCATGAGGAGATTTATTCCAATAAATCTTTTCATCACTTGTTCAAGTTTAATATTGAAGCAAGCATGAAGAATAATAAATCCTTTCACCACTTGTTCAAGTTTAATATTGAAGCAAGCATGAGGAATGTTATAAGAGAGAAAATAATTGGAAGGGAATGCATAAAAGTTACTAATTTGTATTTCAAATTGATTTTGAGAATCTAATTCAAGATTTTTCATAGTACAGAAGTACAACTTAGAGAAAGTCTATAAGATATAATGTTGGTTCTGCCAATGATGTTAATATTGGAGTGACAGAGGATGCTATTTCATCAACCTAGGGACTTACACCTCAAAGCTAACTTTAGAATTAGCAAAACTTCTGATGTGGATTAATAACCATGTATGTCTCGTAATGGTTACCCATGTGAGATTATTCATACTGCACACTCAACATACAAACACATGGCAAGAACAAATGTTTTCTATCTAAGGACATGATCAATTGTTATGATCAACATTATCCTCAACTACACTTTATCCATAGAGGGAGCGATCATTTATCTTGATCATTAGAAGAAAAAATCTTTCAATCATGTGCATCATGTATAAATGTTCGTAATAACAGGATCTATTCTCATCTCCTATCATTAGAATCTTCTAATTGGATCCCTTCTCATTTGCCATTTGACTCAACAACCATGCCTGAGTCCTGCACTAGGAAAACAAAGAATGATAAAAACTATGAGATATTAAACTATTATATAATTTTACTACAAAACATATAGTGCATAAGAAAATATAATAATCTTTTATGGAAGTAAAGAATAAACATCAGAGTCAGGACTAGGGAAATGGAAAATCACTTCCTAAAGCTTAAATTGTTTAGAAAAGCCAATATGGCCTTATGCATAAAGTAAATCATAAAAATAAATAAAAATAACATAGAATCTAACAACATATTGAAGTGCCTTCGATTGTCAATGAGGTTGACAAAACATTAAGCTGCCCAACAAGGTTCCATTCTTGTTGTAGTCTGCCCCGCCTGAATGGCATGTCAAAAAGGATGAGGCTTGGTGCAAGTCCAGGTTGAATTTGGCAGAATATATACCCCTTCAACATGGCACTTGAATCGAAGGAAGATAGTGTTATGCAATAAAGTCGTTCCCCAATCCTAGGGCCTGTTTCATTATGGATAGTACCAACAAAACTTGCATGAAAGCATTTAGATAGGAAAAACAGATGATTACAAAATTAGGTTGGCTTAGTGTTATGCAATAAAGCCTCCAATCCCAGTGCCTGTTTCATTATGTACAGTACAAACAAAACTTGCATGCAAGCATATAGATAAAAACAACAGATGGTTACAAAATTAGGTTAACTTTATGGGCATTGTTGCCAATACTAGGGTTTAGCTGAGGGAAACTCTAGAAGAATTGCTACTGTCATCTCAGCAACAACTTCTCCACTTTAGTGTTTGGATGAAATCCAACACTAGAGGGGATTCCCTAACCAACTAACATTCAAAGAATTATTATAAGGAGAGATTACTTGGAATATACGCTTTAAAGTGTCAATTCCCAAAGGACAACTCTTAAAACTAAGTTGCAAAATAAACTATGAATGATTTAGAGATGCAAATAAAGTTGACGAACAAATGCTAGAATTTAAATTTTAAATCAATTATTTAGGTGCTTCAGTAAAATTAACAATTTAAATAATTGCTCATGAAGAACTTGAACATAAACTCCAGATTTGTAACAAAATAAAAAAGGTGTCGTAATGACTAAATGAAAATAGATTCTTTAGACCTGTTATCACATACATAGTAGCTGGGCTACCATGATTGCATAACAGTCATTCGTACCTTTTTGAACTTTGCCTTTACACAGTTTCAGCGAGATCAGCTATGATGAGCCGTGTTATTTATGATCACTCACACATCACAGCAGCCCTATATCAGACATGCAGTAGATTTTATGCCAAGGCTGAGCCTCTTGACCTCAGATTTGATAACCGAGATGACCTTTTATTCCATACAGATGCAGTGCAGTGTTTAGAGCTTTAGCAGCAGAGTTCTCAGTGGTTACAATTCGTCTAGATGCAGATACAAGTATATGGCCCAGCAGGTATATGATGTGCACTGGTTTTATTATCTTGTTGTTTTGGTCATTTTGATAACTTGACTTGGTATATAGTATTCATGATCTAGCAGTATATATATATATATATATATATATATAAATAAAATTGGTTGTTAATGATTATCTAAATGGTTGTATTACTTGCACTTAGAAGCTCCTGTATTATACTTGTTGGTTTTACCCTCTTAGGAGTGTGGACATGATCATTCTCACCTTTTATGTCTTGCTAGCTTAGGCACCATTTTCACTTTCTCCATCTGTCCATTATCCTTCCTACTTTTGGATTCTACCCTCAATTACACCTCAGCTTGTGATATGGAGGACCTCCCCATTTTTGCCTCTGTGTTGGATAGCATCCATGTTAAATTTGTGTCTCGGCTCTGAGTTGGAACAAAACTTGCCTTTAGTGAGTTGGATTTTATACCTTGATCACTCTAGTTGGTTGCCCCGATATTTGGTCTTGATTGTGGAAGTCCCCTTAGTTGCTTGACTTGTGTTGGCTAAAACCTGAAGCAAATTGTACTACCGATGGAAACTATTGCTATATATGTATATCTTATGAAAATCCCATGGAAACACTTTGAAACTGTGCTTCTTAGCACAATGAAAAAGGGCTGTGACATTCAATGAAATGAAATGTAAATGCACCCCGGATGAAAGTTGCGATTAGTTGTGCTTATTAGCACATGCAAAATCCCAGAGGGGTCCTAAAGGCCTAAAAAGCAATGGATAAATATATGCTAAATCTAAAGATTGTTGGCCAAGGAAATGAAATGAAAGGTCCAAATAAAACAGTGGTTAAGTATATGCCAAATCTAAAGACTGCTGGCCTTAGATGAAATTTTCCTCATTGAGCCTACGGGTTATGATATGAGATGGAGCAAGGGACAACTAATTCTAAGTGTCCCCTAGAACCTCAAGTTACGGTTAGCCGGGCACCTAGTTCACGGCGGTTCTAGTAGTAGACATTTTTCCAAGGTTGAAAAAGCACCTTTCTAAACAACTTACCCATTTGTGAGACACTGCCATTCCCTGCGTATTCTTTATCCAACATATGCTTGAATGTGTAATACCCTTTCCCTTATCCAAAGCATCACAGTGTTGAGTCAATCAAGTCATTCCCCTTTGCCTAGCCTTGCATTTTTAGCCTTCACCCTATGCTAGCAAATTGATCATGTCCACTAAATGAGTATATTCTGGAGGTTCTTTTGTAAGTAAACTATTATTTAAACTTGTAATTTGATATAATTAAATGATTAACTGCCAATGAAATGATGCTTAATGCTTTAAGTCTTGCTATGAGTATGATTAAAAGAGCATGTCTTAACCATTTGCACTTGCAGTAGCAGGCTCTCCTAGCCTGGGTCATATTTTGATCAGTTTTGACTTGGTCAAACCTAGTTTGACCAAGTCAACCTTGGGATCCGTGATGAGTTGGACCAATGATGTTATATGATGTTGATCCACGGTCCTTGATACACCTTGTTTTGGTTCTATGCAGTGGATACAAACTTCAGATGATGGTTGATGTACTTTTTTATTGATTATTATTATCTCCAGATCATCATATTTTTATTTGTCCGGGTATGGTGGATGCTACAGATGATCTTACAGGTTACCATGAGGTGTATGAGTACTCATTCTTAATATATTTGGATCTTCTAGATCCATTGGGATGCTCAGTTTACAGTTTCAGACACTTCCAGTGATGTTATGAGCAGTTTCCCACCTGTTGACCGGATTGGCCATGCTGAGTTGGCATGTCCAACAGATTGCTTGGAGGCAAGTCATTTCCTAGGGAGCTACAGAGCAAGGGGGTGGTCCAGCCACTTTTTATTACCATATTACCCCCCTTCCAGACATGATGGTATAGTCAGATTTTGTGCACAGGCACCAGGAAGTGTGTTTCTGGAAGTTTGGTGGTTTTTCATGTGGAATAAAAATGGAATAAAAAGGTCATTAAGGAATTTGATTTGGGCTATTGAGACAAGGTTTTGGCATATGGTCTGCTCATAAGTCATCTATGGTGTATCCCACTCCTTCCAGATCAGTTTGCAGCATTCAGTGGGGTCCACACATCTTCTAGGTTGTCTTTTGATGTATTCTTCTCTCAGTTGAGGGGGCCAAGATTTGATCATTTGTTCACTTGGACATGTTATTGAGTCTCATGTTATATCATTGTGCCAGATGATCTTACAGGTTACCATGAGGTGTATGAGTACTCATCCTTAATATATTTGGATCTTCTAGATCCATTGGGATGCTCAGTTTACAGTTTCAGACACTTCCAGTGATGTTATGAGCAGTTTCCCACCTGTTGACCGGATTGGCCATGTTGAGTTGGCATGTCCAACAGATTGCTTGGAGGCAAGTCATTTCCTAGGGAGCTACAGAGCAAGGGGGTGGTCCAGCCACTTGTTATTACCATATTACCCCCCTTCCAGACATGATGGTATAGTCAGATTTTGTGCACAGGCACCAGGAAGTGTGTTTCTGGCAGTTTGGTGGTTTTTCATGTGGAATAAAAATGGAATAAAAAGGTCATTAAGGAATTTGATTTGGGCTATTGAGACAAGGTTTTGGCATATGGTCTACTCATAAGTCATCTATGGTGTATCCCACTCCTTCCATATCAGTTTGCAGCATTCAGTGGGGTCCACACATCTTCCAGGTTGTCTTTTGATGTATTCTTCTCTCAGTTGAGGGGGCCAAGATTTGATCATTTGTTCACTTGGACATGTTATTGAGTCTCATGTTATATCATTGTGCCATGGGGTCATGCTAGTGAAGGAAAGTAATGCCTCCTAACCCCACCATGTGCTCCTAGTCATCTTATGTGGCACACTTGTTGTTTAGTCTATTTTATGTGGTGCGCATCCCCCTAGGGCTTCCTTATGTAGTGCACACCCCCCTCATGTGAGTGATCCATGTTATATTGTACCGACTCATCTTAGCCGTTGATTGTATTATTTTATCTTTTGATCTCCACCACTTATTTTGAAAAGTGGATTAGGGTTTTGGTCCCTCTCCTATTTAAGGAAGAGACCCCCCTATTTTAAAGGCACCTTTGGAGCTATGGAAACTTGGAAGAAAGATATTATTTTTGCAGATCTACTTCTCTAGTCTTGTTGGATGCTTTTGCAAGTTGAATATGCAATCTTTTCTCTGTGTATCATTGTGGACCTTGGGATTCAAACGTTTTTCTGCAGGGAGGTCGTGTGGATGAAGAGGACGCTCTAGGGGGATGCCATTGTGGGGAAACCCCATATCTTACCTTTGGATTTTCCTTTTGTCTCAGGGAGTATCATTATTGTATCTTCGTGACATAGTTGATGCTTTCTTTTTCATATTTTCATCATTATAGTCATTCTTTTGCTAGATCGATTCTCATAGAGATCTTTTCTTGCAAGAGGAGGGCGCACTAGCCAACTTGGAGGAATAACGATTTCACTTGGAGCACTTGGATCTCACTCCTGATTGCCCCACTTGGGAAAGGTTATCAATTTGAAAAATGGCCACAAGATTTTGAGGTATGTTCTACAAGGTATGTATCTAGTTCCATGCATTTTTACCCATTGGTCACTTCAAACCCTAAAAGTTTAAACCCTCATTTTAAAAAAAATTTCAGATCTATGGAGATCTAGCAATCATTTGGGCTTAATAATTAAAACCCACCTCTATATTAATCATAACATTCCCGATCTAAAGTTTGGTGGACATACGACTCCATTTACCCCTCGATCTAAGGCATTGGGCCTCTCCAAGGGAGGTCGCACTTTTTGGGTAGGTGGTCATTTGCTAGATCCCAACTTGGGTTTTGCTTGATCCTCATTGTTTCATTAGAAAGTTAGCATGATACCCAATTACATTGGTAACCGTGGCATCTCTTGGGTCACCTCTTTAGTTGTCCAACACCTCTACCATCCTGGTTAGGATAACCTTTAGGGACATCTACAAGTTGTGTGATAACAAGACCATCACTTGATTCATTATATCCGAATTGATTTATCCCTTGGATTAGTGTGAGATGGAATGTAAAACTAAATAAAGCAATGAACCAAAACGTTAAATTCAGATTTAAAATGTGTTGTGCTTTGGCAGTGCAAGAAAAAAATAATGAGTATCCATTAATAGCGTTTGAACTTCTAGATCTGAAATAACATGAATTTAAAAATTGCTTAAAACCCTTGCAAAGATTTATGACGAAAATGGATTAAAATCAAAATGATTGCCACAAGTTTAGATCTAAATGTGAAGTATTAACAGTATGAGAGTTTGAAATTAACAAAAAATAAATTACTCCCATGAAATTCTTAGATCTAAAGTGCAAAATGGAATTGCTGGTGTGTTTGGAAGTGAGTGATTATTTGTAACCAACAATTTAACAATGCTTTAAACCTTTAACAATTTGTGCAATTGAAGTGAAAATTAATTTAAAGCATAAGAAATAATTGCATGCCAAATTTGAAATTAAATCTCATGAAAATGTCGTTCAAATGACTAATTTAAGCTCTTGTTCTAAAGTTGGTTTTGCCAATAGGACAGAGCAAACTAATGAGACAATTTCTAGAATTGATAAGAAATTAAATTGTTGTTAATAAACCCCCCAAAAGATGTATTCTTTAACTTAATTAACTGGTTTATGACAGCAGCAAGCTATAGCCCATGAGTGGATAAAAAAGATGAAATTAACTAGGCTAAAACAATGAAAAAATCTGAAAATAAAATTGCCTTTTAATCAAAATTATCAACCCACAGATTTGTCCTTAGAAATGAATTAATTTTCTGTTTTAGAGCATAAATTAAATAAATAAAATAACAAACTTGCATATATATTCTGAAAATGAATTTGCAATTAAAGAGATTAAACTTCTAAAATGAAAATTAAATTTTCAGATTTTTTTTAAATGAAAAATATTAAAGATGGATTAAAAACATTTTAATGGCTTCAAAATTGTGACTAGTGCCTAATTATTTTGGAATGGGCATTGGGGTCTGTTATGCCTTAGAATATTTGCAGCGCTCCCTACAAGTCCCGCAGGGGAAGGGGTTAAAACTTTTTGTTATAAAGGCCAAGTTGAAGCATAGAGTGTTGATTTGGGGCTAAATACCCCTAATCATGTCATGGAGTTGGTGTCCTTGGGGGCTAATCACTTGGACATATGACCACACTCATTTATTTTCCATGTAAAAGGTGATAGCATTTGTTTAGCACACCTTATTTGCTCACTTGGACCTATTTTACCCCTTCTCTGGGCTGTGTACCCACAATTTATACTTCCTTATTGAAGAAGCCTACAAGGATAATAAAGGAGGACGTTGAGGGCACACATCTGTTTGGGTTAGTTGGGGCATGACGTCCTCCTTTTGGCACACCTAGCACTTGGTGTAGCCTATTTGCATTTTCTATCGTTATTTTCTATCTTTTGAGTGGTTTAGCCCCCAAAGTTGTGGGTGAGAAAGCCAAAAGTTATATTTTTTACATTATCTTGTAGGCTAATAACTTAAAATTAGGTGAGGCTAGTCTTATATAAATAGAGCCTCACTCTCATTGTAAAAAGACATCAAGATAAGGGTTCTAATATGTTTTCTTGTCTTTTTCTCCTACTATATGAGCTATTGATGTGATGCGCACTTCTCTTGGGATGCTTTTCTTTGCTTGAAGGTGAATGATGGAATGTTCTAGGGCTTAATTTTGCACATGCTAAAGGTTGATGCTAGACTAGTAGGAAGAACTCATGCACAAGTGTGACCTAAGGTCTGTTCCTTGCTCACTTCTTGTTGAATGTTGGTAATTTATGCTCCTAACTAGGTTAAATGGTGCTTTTGCTGATTTGTTAAGGCATTTTGTGCACATTTTGTCAACTTTTGTATGAAGAGAACGTCCTTCCTAGGAGTTCTCTATTGCTTGTTAGGGCCTTTGACTTCCTCATTTGCCATAGTTAGGCTCTCCTACCGAACCCTAGAGGTTGATACGTGATGCCCTAGCTTGCAAGTGTTGAAAGACATTTCAAGAGAGGGACGTTGATCATTGATCTCTCATTGCCCTAGGGATTGAGACAAGAATCATATCCCCTTATTTGTCAATAAAATTCTTCTTCTTTTCATCAATTACTTGTCTTTATTTTTGCTGCAATTTTATGCATAAAAAACCCCAAAAATATGAAAAATGCCAAAAAATATAAAAATACTTAAATTTGCCAAACCTAATCCATCCAAAAGGTGCGCCCTAGTTGATTTTTCCACTAATCCTTGAGGGTGTCTCAATCTGTGGGTTTGGAGAGAGTGCAATTTCAAACCTTTTGCAGACTGTCCTCACGAAATTACACCAGACCTTTTTTTACAGAATTGACTGAGTTATTTAATGCACCTTAATCACCTAATGTCACCCTCTTGGGGCTGAATTTCTCTGAGTGCATTTTGTTACCTGTGGAACATTCTCTGAAGTACTGATCCTTGCTGTGTTATGTCGCAGACATCAAATACGGTGGCTGTTTTATCTGTCCTTTTATTTTCAGTGGATGAATATGAAATTGGAAATCTAACTTGGTTTACAAACTAAGCTAAACTGCTGATATCTATCGTGTCATTGGGCAGAACTCAACTTACATAAACTGTTATTCTTTACATTTCCATTTTCAGTTCATGTATTGCAATTGAAAGCTTGTATTAGCATCTAATTTATCTTTAAAGCATTGAATATTTGATGATAATAACCCACAGGGTTGAATTAACTCCTCATATTGTCTTTGTTATTAATTTTTTGACTTTGTACAGGCACTGATCTCTGCTATAAGGTTAGTAGAAAGGTATTTGTATGTTTGAAATTTGCAGGCATTTTTTGTCAGTTTTCATATATTCATAGCATAATAATTCAATTGCATAAACAGGATCACTAGAAGAAAGACAAAGCACAAAACAATAACAACAAAGTTTATCCTGGGAAACCCAAACGGGAGAAAAACCAACAACCTTCATATAGAGATGATAATTCCGAGATCAGAGTACAATCATAAAAGAGAAAAGATGGAAATGCTTTCCAAAAGTAGAAACCCCAAAATAGTCTTCTTCTCCAGTAGGTGCGAACTTCTCTCTCTCCAAGTGATGCGAACTTGAGTGAATGAGTGAGTGAATAATGAGGTGCACTTTACCTCTATTTATACAAGTGCTAAATTGGAAAATTCCCTAACTGGGCCGACTTCACTTGGGGGACATTAATAATTTAATTTTTAATCTTTTCTTTTGCTTCTTTTCACCACAAGGTTTACATTGATTCTTTCAAGGGTTTTGCATAATTAAATACATCAAGTCCATCTCCCTTAGGATGTACAATCAAGTACAATAAAATACAATAAATAATATCTTCCGAAGTTGCACAAAATCCAACACTTCCTCTCAACGAGGAAGGTATTCTTTGGTCTTCATCAGCATCATGGTTATCTAGGTTTCATCTTGTACATCTATACTGTCTCCATCATCTCTATACATACTGAAGGTTGTCAGCATAGTCTCAGTTGTTCGAGAAGTGTCTTCATGCATCATCTACACAAGTCCTTCGGTGTGTCCAGGAGAATCACTCAATCCTGGATATCTGAGATATCAGCTGTACCATCTCTGCTATACCATTTGCTACCTGTCTGTCTCATCTGTCGATGGGATTTCTCCCATACCTGGCTAAGATCCTAGATGAGCAAATGGGCACAACCATCTACTACATGTTTGTCTCATCTGCCAATGGGGTCCTCCCATACCTGGATGGGAACCTGAACAAGTAGAGGTACATGTGCAATCATCACACGGCCATGTACTACCAGTCCGACTCATCTGCCGATGGGATTTCTCCCATACCAGGCTGAGCAACAGGACGAGCAGAGGCACCAGTGTGGACCCGACCATCTACTACATGTCCGACTCATCTGCCGATGGGATTTCTCCCATACCAGGCTGAGTACCAAGACGAGTAGAAGCACCAGGGTGAACCCGACCATCCACTGCCTGTCCGACTCATCTGCCGATGGGATTTATCCCATACCTGGCTGAGTACCCGGACGAGTGGAGGCACTTAGGTGAAAGCGGGGCAAGCATCTCTATGTCATCTCTCCCTCTCAAGGAGGGACACGTTCTCTTCTACTCCAAGTCTTTTGCGAAAGTATTCGAACTTCATCCTGGAAAGAGGCTTGGTGAGCAATGTTACATATATCGTCTCGGGGAAAGTATCGGCAAGGGTCCAGAATATAACTTCTCGGCGGTATCGGCGGAAAATATCGGAAAATCTCGGAAAATGTCACAAGACCTAAAAAAAAATACAAAAATACTCATTTTTTTCAAATTTTTAAACATCTAAAGCAACAACAACATCAAATAGACACATTGCTACATAAATATGATGAAACAACTAGTAAATAAGATACATAAGATGTCGAGTGGTCACATATCGTAACTAAACTGAAAATTGTAAAACATGTTCATGATAGGATGATACAAAATCACATCAAATGCTCAAAATAAATGTGTCTCATGAGATGAATCATCATGAGGCATCTAGAAACTAAATAGTACATGATAAAATGAAAATGATAGATCATAGGAATCTGAATCATCGATTCCCTCTACCCCTTTCACAGGTAAAGGGCACCACTCTTCCTTTGGAAGCAGTAGGTGGTTGTGGAGTTACTCGGGGTGAGATTGAAGTTAAAGCTCTAACTGAGTCCATATATTCATTGCACCACCATATAAAATCATCAAACGCTAAGAACCACTAACTACGATATAATAAAGAAGGGTTTGAGTGTAGGTCTAGACCCACAATTCTAAACGCAGATCATTGACCATAAAAAGAGTCATGGAAGGATACTTGCCAAATTTCTTAGGGTCTGTTCTTCTTATTCAATGGTTTTGTGTGTCGATTTAGCATTCGTTGTTATCTAATTTGATGCATACACTACATCATGCTGCCATTGTTGTAATATTCCCTACATTTCTCCATTACAACAGTCACAGTTTCCAATCAAGCCACCATTCGATTGAATTACACAGGAAGCATAGTATTCAGAGATTAAATTAAACAAAAATCCAAATTATTGCCTTCAAATTTGTGAGTAGTTGTCTCTATTAACCAGCGTCAAGGGTACTTCTCTAGCTCTATCACACTTTTGAAATCAAACAATGAACACCAAAAACCCAACCCGTAGACCTAAAAAAAAATTCTGGGTCATTTGTGTCATGTCCCAAATTTTGCATTGGGTCACAATGGCCTAATCCCATTGGCCATATTCATGAGAGTTTATCAAATTGATGCTAAAGGTCAAATAATTTGCCAAGGAGGAAAATTACTAGTTTCCTAGGTTTGGGGTGGAATCTTTGGGATTTGGAATAAGGGGGATAATAAATGATATTTGAACATTAGAATGGCATAAATATTTAATAAAGGAGCTAAATAAATATATACAAGTGAAAATCAAAGTGGCATTTGATCATGAAGACACATGGAGGAAGTGGGACCCACATATGGCTAGATTTCCCCACTACACTTGGCATCATTTTCTCACCAATTCGAATTCAAGGTGAATGGTAACATACTTGGGGGAGTTCAAAAGCTATTATTCATGGCATGACTCATCCAAGGTCGAAATATAGAGGAAGAGTAACTCCCATGGAAGAGGAAGAGGCAATTTGGAGCTAGTGGGACACTTGGGCTAGATTCCCTAGCTCTATGACAACAATGATGAAGATGCTATGACACCTATGACACAAATCAGACCTGAAGGCTGACATATGACATATATGACATGTTAAGGCTAAAAATAGCCTCGAAGAGGGCGCTCAAGGGAGTTAGGGCAGCTAAGATGCTTCCACATGTGATTTGGTGGAAGTGGGAGACTAGGAATTGTTGTACAAGTGGCATTCTTTGGAATCTCTTCCCAACTTGAGTTGGCATGAGTCTCTTGGAAGGAATTCGACCCATAGAGGACATTAGAAGTTTATAAAAGTCATGAACAAAGAAGAATAGCAGCTTTTGATCATTTGTAGAATTTGCAATTGCATTTGTGAAGAGGGAGAGCTTGTGGATGACTAGTTTCTTGCCTTAGCCAATTTCAAGGGTGAAAGATTCCCATCCAAGTTGGTAATTGGAAAGGCCATTCAGACCTTTCATTTGGAGCTTTAATGGAGTCTTTATTTGCAGGTGTAAGCTACAGGGCAGCTCATGGTTTCTTCTAGTGCAGCACATTCTCTCAACCATTTCCAGTTTTGATGGTGTATTCTTGATCCTTGAGGGAGGGCGTTTTTGGTGAGCTATTGTACTCTTTGGGGGAGCTTCTAATGCCCCATTTCTTTTATAATATGAAGTAAATACTATTTTCTTCATCTCCAGAAAGTTCCAGGTTGAAATTCCAAGTGGAAATGTCTAAATATGATTTTTAATGAAGAAATGGTGCCATTTTCCCCATAGCTCTTGCATAGCGCTCTTGTGGTTGCATATAGTAGTGAAGGAATGCCATTTCAAACTCATGTACATGTCAGCTGATATATATCTCTGTAATAACCATCTCATAAGATCCACAAGTCGAGATTCCAAGAAAAACTATGTTAAATTGCTCATTAATGGACAAACAGTGCCATTTCCCCACTACCTTGTTGTGAACCAATGTAATGTTGATGGATTCAAATGGATAAGTAAACTACTGATGGTTTTTGATGGATGGACTGTTATTGATGTATTATACAAGTTTCATGTTCAGTATATAATCATTTGAAGTCATTTTGTGAAGTTTCATTACATTTGGAGAAGATTTGATGCCATTTCCCCCAAGGTCGAACTAGTGATTTTTGTTGTTGTTTGGGAGAAGGTTAGAACAGACCTAATAATTGATTAATGGTATACATGAGACCTAAATAATGTACTTTAGACATCCCCTACCTCTGTTCATAATTTTGAGTGGGTTTGGAGGCATTTGGAGAGCCATTTTCGGAACTTACCCTGGGGGGATTTGAACCTCAAATTGCTAGTAAAAGTCCATACTTGGTCCAGAATCTTAAACAAGTTTGCAGAAGTATTTGGAGGGCCATAATTCATCCATGAACATAATATTCAAGTCTAATATCAGTCATATACCTCCTCAGAAGATTTGGGATCATTTGGGTCAATTTGGAGACCTAGACATCAAAACTAGTCAAAGGTCGAAATTGGGGAAAAAGTGAAAAATTGGGCATTTTAATAAAATTCTTAAAAAGGGACATTACAATTTGTTTGCAATTTTTTTCAGTAGATCGATGTATAACTTTAACTCGCGATTTTTTCGAATATATCGGAAATATCGGGATTGTGTCGCGATACATTTAATATATCGGAAATGTCGCGATATTTTCAATCCAATATATTGGACAGGGAAAATCTCGGCGATATATCCGATATTTCCGATATATCGCCGATATGTGCAACACTGTTGGTGAGAACATCTGCAGTCTGGTCATCTGTCGGCACATATTGTAACTTGACCGCACCTTTCTGCACCATATCTCGTATGAAGTGATACCGAATCTCTATATGCTTCGTCTTGTTGTGAAATACATGATTCACTGACATCTGCACATAGCTCTGGTTATCAAAGTGAATCACGGTTGGCTCTGGAATCTGTCCAAACAATCTTGCAAAGAGTTTACGAAGTCATACTGCTTCTCGAGCTGTTGTACTAGCAGCCATATACTCGGCCTCTGTAGTACTGAGTGCTACCGATTTCTGCTTCCTGCAGTACTGAGTGCTACCGATTTCTGCTTCCTGCTGCACCAGGAAATCACTGTAGAACCCAAACTGAAGCAACATCTGGAAGTACTCTTCCTATCTGCAATATATCCGGCCCAATCTGAGTCTGTAAACCCTTGCGATCTCAAGTCACATTCTGAAGCATATTTCAGGCCATATCCCACAGTGCCACGCAAGTGTCTGAGCACATGCTTTGCAGCAATCCAGTGAATCTGTCTCGGCTCGCACATGAACTGGATGAGAGCATTCACAGCAAAACATATATCTGGTTTGGTGTTTTTCAGATACATCAAGGACCCAATCAGCTGGCGATACATAGTAGGATCAATCAAATTTGAACCTGAAGTAGAATCTCTCAGCTTCTTCAAATGTGCATCCATCGGAGTAGCCATGGACTTGCAGTCCAACATTCTGAATCTCTTCAGAATATCTATGGTGTATTTTCCTTGACCTAGGAAAATCTCTTTCTACCTCTGCCATACTTCTAATCACAAGAAGTAATGCATCAATACAAGATCCTTCATTTCGAACTCAGAGGCGAGTTTCTTTTTACACCATATGATAAGTTTCTCGTTTCCAGTGAGAAACAAGTCATCAACATATAGTACCAAAATCAGTGGCTCATCATCTACAACCTTGTAGTAAAAGTTGGGTTTGCATCACTCTGATGCAACTTCCATTCCATGGTTGAAACCATCGCAATGATCGATCTGGTGGAAGTATACAGGAGCAAATGTCTCATTACAATTGACTCCCTCTTTCTAAGAGAACCCTCTAGCAACAAATCTAGCCTTGTGTTTTTCAACACTCCCATTTGCTCTATGCAAAGTATATTGTGCCCATCTAGGCCTCTTCCGGCCTACTGCAATATCTCTGGGAACATTAATTGGCTCAACTGGATCAATGGAATCGATGAGTTCATCCTCTTCTGCTAGCTCCCTCTTGAACTGGAGTGGGAGATGATCTCATCTCCTTTGGTTCTAGCATTTCTTCTCCATGTTTGATCCTCTTCCTTTCCTGACAGCTATCTCTTCTTCAAAGGTCACATCCCTATTGACTTCAATCTATCTGGATCCTGGGATGTAGATTCTGTACGCCTTTGAAGATTCACTGTGTACCAGGAAATTTCCTTCTAGCCTGAAGGTTCTAACTTCATTCTTTTCTTCTTGGGAACATGTATGTAGACTGGACAACCGAATATCTGAAGGTGGCCCACTTCTGGTTTGACTTATGTGAAAGCTTCCTCCAAGGTCATCCTTCTAGGCCGAGAGTCGTATTCCTGGAAGCTTCTTGCTGAACATCAACGGGATTCATGTGTCCATCGGAACAAGTCTCATCATTCTTCTCTTGTAGGAAAAATCACATGGTCTTTTCCCTACAAGTCAAATCCAATCTAATGATCAGTGACATTGCATAATCAAATTTAACCAATGTCTATTTCAATGCAATGACAATAGTTTACACAAGTATCTTGGCTAATATTTTAACAGAACAATCATAAGCATGTCTACCAAACACATCTAGGAACTATCTAGATGTCTGCTATCTCCACTAGAACATGCCATCAAGAGTGTGCACTACTCTAGGCATGCAGGAAGGAGATATCATCTAGACTAGCTCCATCACGTGTTCATGAAGTGTTGTGTGGCTCATATGCATAATAAATATAACAAGGTAAACTATATCAACTACTCAACACATTTTCTGATAGATCTGCATATAATAGACACATAAGATAAAACAGATCTATGTAAGCAAGAAAACCAAATACTTATCTCTTATTGTTTTTGTGTGTGGGCTCCCACTGCCTTCTTGTGGGAACCATGAGAGACTTTTGTTCTTGCAGTCTGGATCTTCATATCTCCTTAACATATAGAGAGCTAAGAGAGGAACTCCGAACGATCATCATCCCTTGACTTCTTGTGATGATGGTCTTCTTCTACATCAACAGTTGAGGCTTCATGCTTCCTTTTGTTTGAACTTCAACAATTATTGGCATAGTGACCATATGCCTTGCACCTATGGCATTGAATCTGAGATAAGTCCTTCTTCTCCTTCTTCTGATCTAGGGGAGGACTAGATCTTCTATCTTGGTGCTTGTGTTTATAAAACTTTCTTCCCTTTCCTTTGCCTTTCTTGGCATGGGATACAAATGCTTGATTCTCCTCTGGTTGAGTATCATGGAGTATTTGTCATGTTGCTATTCTTGTCTCTTCCTAAGTACAGTCTTCCCACAACTTATCAAATTTGGGTAGTTTGGATCTACCGTTTATACTTTGAATGAAAGACTCCCAAGATGGTGTGAGACCATTTAGAGTAGTTATAACAAGCTCCTTTTCATCAATGGGATATCTAATGGTGCTAAGCTTGTTCCTTAGTTCTGTGATCCTCATGAAGTATGAGGCAATGGATTCTGACTTGGACATCTTCATATTTGAAAGTTGGTTCCTCAATGTAATGGATACATTGATACTAGTGTGTTCAAACAACTTCTTTATGGTCTTGAACATTTTCCTAGCAGTATTCTTCCCTGAGATTTGTGGGACCAAATGATCTCTTACTGAGTCCACCAGAATCCTTCTTGCTCTGGCATCATTCTTGCTGCATCGGGATTTGTCTTCTTCGGCTTCTGGCTCAGGGACCTTCTCATTTACATATTGTAGTAGGTCATTTTCTTCTAGAAGTAGAAGAACCCTAGACTTCCAAGAGATAAAGTTGGAAGCTCCTTCCAGATGATCTTCAACCTTCATACCAATCATCTTGACTACAGATCTGGTTCAGAAACCCTAGCAGGAGCTACGTCAAAAATGAAAGTTGAAAATTTGAAAAACTGATTCCACAGGTAGATGCGCCTTGCCAAGGTGAGTTGAGATGAGGTAGGGCTGATCCAAAAATGTGGAGAGAAGTAGGTCAAAATTGAAACCCTAATTTCTACTGCAGCTGCAGAATTAGGTCAAAAACTGAAAATTCTCGGAATTGAATTCTATCTTCACCAAAAGAGGTGCCTCCCTAAAAGGGAAATTCCCAAGGCTCTTTCTCTCCAAAATGTTGGGTGAAGACTTCAGAAGATGAAACCCTAGTTCCGGCAATGGCTTCTTCTAGAACTGCTTTGATACCATGTTAGTTTTCATACATTCATAGCATAATAATTCAATTGCATAAACAAGATCACTAGAAGAAAGACAAAGCACAAAACAATAACAACAGAGTTTATCCTGGGAAACCCAAACGGGAGAAAACCCAACAACCTTTGTATAGAGATGATAATTCCGAGATCAGAGTACAATCATAAAAGAGAAAAGATGGAAATGCTTTCCAAAAGTAGAAACCCCAAAATAATCTTCTCCAGCAGGTGCAAACTTCTCTCTCTCCAAGTGATGCGAACTTGAGTGAATAATGAGGTGCACTTTACCTCTATTTATACAAGTGCTAAATTGGAAAATTCCCTAACTGGGCCGATTTCACTTGGGGGCAATTAATAATTTAATTTTTAATCTTTTCGTTTGTTTCTTTTCACCCCAAGGTTTACATTGATTCTTTCAAGGGTTTTGCATAATTAAATACATCAAGTTCATCTCCCTTAGGAGGTACAATCAAGTACAATAAAATACAATAAATAATATCTTCTGAAGTTGCACAAAATCCAACATTTTTAAGGGCTCTCCCCTGGGTATAGGAGTTTCATGAAGAAGTTGATGGATTGGGTTGAGGCGACATTGGACCTAATCCCTCCTTTGCTTACCTTCACTAGCTTTGGGCCTAATTGCCTTGCTTGTCAAAGATTGCTAGTTTGAAGGGTAACATTTTTGGTGCTGTTGCCGGGGATACTTCAAGACATTTGAGGTGATTGGATTAGGTCATATTTTCATACCCTTGGCAAAAACGACATTCGGTAAGAAATTGAGGTACAAGTCCTTGCTTGGTATTTTGAGATATATTGTTGTTAAGGACTAACCCTGCAGATCTTATTTGGGGACTCCAATCAAAAGTATTTCATTAAAAAGGATTTCTAGGTGGATCCATTGATCTTTCAAAGAGTTCCTATGTCTATTAAGGTACGTTCTTGTATTGTACTTTGGTGAGATTTGTTGATCTAACTTGACAGGTCTCTACTGGCGACTCTGATTGAAGAGAATAAAAAGAAGTAGCCTACAAGGACTAGGATGATCCAAGAGGTAAGTATTTGCTTTGTACTTGATAATATTGTGGTTGAGTACTATTATCACACAACTTGTAGTTGTCCCCAAAAGGTATCCTATCCAGGACGGTAGAGGTGTCGGACAACTAAAGAGGTGACCCAAGGCTTGCCATGGTTCCCAATGCAAGTGGGAGTCACGTCAACCGAGGGAACCTTCAATTTAGATCAAGATGAATCAAGATCAAGGGGGAGGCCCTAGCCAATCTATGAAGACTAGCTAACCCAAAGACTCCTAGGGAAATGTGTGAAGTATGCAAGGAGATCAGTGGTACAAGATTTTAGATCTAGAAAGTTAAGTGGACCCAAGGTGGTTAGGGATTGGTTGAGAGGCTTAAGCAATGGACAAAGAGTCAACCAAGTGTTTGATTAAGGCCACTTATGAAGTTAAGCAAATAGATCTAAGAAAGAACTAATGCATCACCCAATGACCCAAGTGGGGCACAACCCTCAAAATGAGGAATGGGTCCCACAAGGTGAAAATCAATGGGGTGAAGCACTAGGGGTAGGTTTTGAGGGATGATCTATCCAATGAAGCAACAATCTCAACTACCCATGTCTTGGAACTAGCTAAAGAGCCTCCCTCAAGGGCATATGCTCCTCTTCCTTGCGGGCATTGCGGGCATGGGCATATCCTCCTCTTCCTTGCGAGCATGGGCATATCCTCCTTGCTGAAATCAATGCCAACTCATTATTCAACAAAAGTTGTGGGTGAGCAAGCCAAAAGTTATATTTTTTACATTATCTTGTAGGCTAATAACTTAAAATTAGGTGAGGCCAGTCTTATATAAATAGAGCCTCACTCTCATTGTAAAAAGACATCAAGATAAGGGCTCTAATATGTTTTCTTCTCTTTTTCTCCTACTCTATGAGCTATTGATGTGATGCGCACTTCTCTTGGGATGCTTTTCTTGGCTTGAAGGTGAATGATGGAATGTTCTAGGGCTTAATTTTGCACATGCTAAAGGTTGATGCTAGACTAGTTGGAAGAACTCATGCACAAGTGTGACCTAAGGTATTTTCCTTGCTCGCTTCTTGTTGAATGTTGGTAAGTTATGCTCCTAGCTAGGTTAAATGGTGCTTTTGCTGATTTGTTAGGGATTTTTGTCAACTTTTGTATGAAAATAGCGTCCTCCCTAGGAGTTCTCTATTGCTTGTTAGGGCCTTGGACTTCCTCATTTTCCCTAGTTAGGCTCTCCTACTGAACCCTAGAGGTTGCTAGGTGATGCCCTAGATTGCAAGTCTTGAAAGACATTTCAAAAGGGGGACGTTGATCATTGATCTCTCATTGCCCTAGGGATTGAGACAAGAATCATATCCCCTAGTTTGTCAGTAAAATTATTCTTCTTTTCATCATTTACTTGTCTTTATTTTTGCTGCAATTTTATGCATAAAAAACCCTAAAAATCTGAAAATTTCCATAAACCTTAAAAATTTGAAAATTTCCATAAACCTTAAAAATCTGAAAATTTCCAAAAATATAAAAATACTTGAAATTTGCCAAACTTGATCCATCCAAAAGGTCCGCCCTAGTTGATTTGTCCACTAATCCTTGAGGGCGTTTCAATCTGTGGGTTTGGAGTGAGTGTAAAATCAAACCTTTTGCAGACTGTCCTCACAAATTTACAGCAGACCTTTTTTTACAGAATTGACTGAGTTATTTAATGCGCCTTAATCACCTAATGGTCACCCTCTTGGGACCAAATTTCTCTGAGTGCATTTTGTTACCTGTGGAACATTCTTTGAAGTACTGGTCCTTGTTGTGTTAAGTGGCAGAAATCAAATACCGTGGCTGTTTTATCTCTGCCTTTATATTTTCAGTGGATGAATATGAAATTGGAAATCTAACTTGGTTTACAAACTAAGCTAAACTGCTGATATACATTGTGTCATTGGGCAGAACTCAACTTACAACAACTGTTATTCTTTGCATTTCTATTTTCAGTCCATGAATTGCAATTGGAAGCTTGTATTAGCATCTGATTTATCTTTAAAGCACTGAATATTTGATGATAACAACCTACAGGGCTGAATTAACTCCTCATACTGTCTTTATTATTAATTGGTTGACTTTGTACAAAGCACTGATCTCTGCTATAAGGTTTGTAGAAAGGTAATTGTATGTTTGGAGTTTGCAGGCATCTTTTAGGGATCTCCCCTGGGTATAGGATTTACCCGTAGAAGTTGAGGGATTGGGTTGAGGTGACATTGGACCTAAGCCCTCCTTTGCTTACCTTCACTAGCACTGGGCCTAGATTGCCTTGCTTGTCAAAGACTGCTAGTTTGAAGGGTAACATGGTCTAAAGGAGGTTCAAGAAAAGTTGGTGATCAAAGGGTAGGAGGGGTTGAAATGTTCAAACCCTAGTCTAGCCTTTGATAGCTTAATCAAGTCTAGCAATCTTTCCAAAAGGGGAATCAAGAGTTGTGATTTCCAATGATTTGCATACAAGAAAGATGCCAAGAGAAATACTAGAAAGAATACAATATATACATCAGGAGTAGATTACATGCGTTCCAATAGGATGAGTGCTTCACCTAATTCCATGTTTCACATCATAATACACCCATCCAAGTGTTAGACAATGAAAAATGTCTACGGCGCTAGCTCTTGGAAGCCCAAATAATATTTGACTAACAAAATATCATCAAATATGTAGAAAACACACATGAAAAGGTTAACAAGTGTGGGTTAACAAGTGTGCTTTCTCTAATAACTCAATAACTTCTTTAATTTTTATCCCATTAACCTTATACTTACCATGTTGTGACCATAATTAATCCCTTATCCCATTAACCTTATACAGTTCCTGTTCTTCTTGAATTAACAATATGTCTTAAATATATAATTGAATAGTAAAATGTTCAATGATGGATTGTAAATTACAATACATGGACCTTTATATAAGCCCGTCGTGCATTTTCAAATATGAAGGACACATCATTTGAATTTGAATTAATTAATAATTATTACATTATATTTATTTACTATTTATTATTATCTAAGTTGCACGGGTACCGCTCCCGGCCATTAGGAAGGGCGTACCCGGCGTCCCTGCAGTCCCGGGAGCTTTGGAGCTGGTACAAAACGCTCCAAAATGGGCGGGAGCTTTCTCGGATACTTGGGAACTTTACGGGTACTTCGCAGAGGTAAAATCGCAGTTCCCGACAGGCGTTTCCTAGGATACTTGTGGTTGGGAGCTTGAGGAAGCTCCCGATCCACCGAGGAGCTCGGGAGCTTCCTCAAGCTCCCAACCACAAGTTCCCATGTTTTGGAGCATCGATCGATCTTGTTCGCTGTCATGTAGGGCACGGGCTCCTCTCTCAGCTTATAAAAACGGGCAGGCCACATATCAAGCCCCACATGCGAAGATCGTGAAAGGAAAACCACCTGCAAACTCTTGTCACCTGAGAAATCGTTCTGTCTGTGGGTGAATTGATCCTCTGTTGATTGAAAATGGCAGACTATGAATATTACCAAATTCGCCCGTCGTTGATGGACGACAGTCTCACTGAGATGCCGGAAACTGGAGTCCGAGGGCGAGAATATATGATCATCACCAATTTTGCTTTCTTGAAAGGTCGGCGCCGGCCTGCAGTCATGCAAATTGTCATCGAGCACTTCCCATGGAAATAATAATAATTATTAATAACACATTGACAACTCCCTTCTAGTGTTGTATGGTTATCATTGGGTTAGCGAGAAAGATTGGAATGAAATATTTGAAGGCCAAATCTGGAGCCAATATTTGACGATCTGAAGGCACAAAATAAATTCGTGTGCCATTGTAAGTGCTCAAATTGTGTTCGGCACGGACGTTCATCGCATGCGTTGAATTGCCTTTAAAATAAAGAACAGTTGTATTTCAGCGTTTGTTTTTCCAAGTAGAGGTTGGTTTTGGGTTATCATAGACCACTTTTCATAGTTTGTAGGTCATATTTTAGTCTTTGTGCACCTCCACAAAAGCTCATGTTTATAATAACTGATTAAAATTTAATTGTTTTTTAACCATAATGTTTGTAACTTTGTAAGTTTTAATTTTCAATATTAATTTATAATTTATAAATTTTATTACCTTTCCTTGAAAATACAGTTTTGAGAAAAAAAAATTAAAAAAAAAAGATTTATAATAGAAAAAGTTAAAATAAAAAAACTAGATTTATAATAAAAAATGGATTTATAATAGAAAATACTATTATAGTTAACTTTTAAAATTGGCAAAATGCTAGAAATTTAAAAACTAAACTTGTAATTTAATAAATTTATGTTTTTTAATATATATTAAAATTTTAATATATTATATTATTGTCGCTCCCAACCTAACGTTTCCTGTAAATTTGGGCGAAGCTTCTAGCCGTACCAGATACTCGTGTCCGCGTACCCCACGTACCCGCGTACCGGAAACTTGTGCAACATAATTTATTATTAATATTATTTATCTATGTATGTAACATTGCCACCTCCTTGTCAATTCCCTCTAGCTCACTCAGTTAGGGTGTGGGTCTTGTCAATAAGGTGACCCGAGTTCTTAGGGGTGACTTAGTTGGGAGGAAACACCCAAAAACCCAGTCAAGTTGAGGTTGGTGGGGTCTAGCCCGGGTGAGATCCCCGGGTGATTTTGACGGCTTAGATGCTCCTGGGTCGTGGTTTCTCAAACCACATGCCACTCCCGCAAGTCAGGGAGATTCGAGCAAACAAAAAAAAACATTGCCACCTCCTTTAAGGGAGCTTTGTCCTCAAAACTAATTTTGCTGATATCATCTTTAATCTGGGTCTGTGTTGCAGCAATGACTTGAGATATGCGATCCTGATCATGTCCATTGCTTCCTTTAACTCTTTTGTTTTGGAACTCCTCCTTGGGAGGTGATGTTTGTAAGCTTCTCAAACCATACAACTTGTAATTATTTCCTTTCCATATTGTCTTCTGGATTCCCTTTATGAGAAACCGTGGACCTTCATTACCACCGCATTTCTCAATCATAAACAACGAATTTGCAATACCCAATCGATTAATAATCAACCGTGACAGAACTGGTGTAGATTTGAATAGCTTGTAATTTTGTGGTATAAGTTTGGTCAAGCCGTCAGTCCATATTCAGTTAATTGTTGCAACTGTTGGGATCCTTGTGAGCCGCACAATATTAAGATGCCAAAGATCTCTCATCAAGGACGCGATTGTTTTGGATAGCTCTTTGATCATCTCAACATCATCAATATCTTGAAAATAGCCCTTCAATTCCTCCATGACTATTGTTTTTAAGGTTGGATATTTGCCTTGATGCTCCTCTTCTCCAAAAGTGAATCCAATTCTATTACTTCCACCTTTTGCACTAGTTGTAGATCCAACATCGGATGTCAAATAATGGAGGTATTATTGAGAAAGCTCACCCTGGAAATCAAAGCGATGGCCATTCTTAAGCACTTGGAGTTTGAATATATTAGGGTGAGCTTTCTCAATTTCATCAAGCAGTATTATTGTAAATGGCTCCCCTTTTTCATCTAAACCGATGTCAGCCTCGGGAATCTCTAGGTCTTGTACTGGTTTTCTCTGAATCGTAGCCGCCATGGCTTCTTCATTGGAAGGAATTTTAAGATCCTTCACCCTTGATTTCCACACGAATGCGACCAAGGCTTCAACTCTGGAGCAATATAAATGTTGTTCATCTGCAGTATGTTTCTCAATAGGACTTCTTGACCATGTGAATGCAATAGCTACTGTGTCATCTGGCTTAGCAACAATAGGCCCACTATCATATTCATCATCATTTGAAATAGAAGCGACAGTTGGCAAAGACACAACTTCCACATCACTATCTACACTTGTGTTTGTAGAACCATCATTAGTCCTTCTAGCCTATTTAAGTAGATATTGACTGCTACTTGTTGATGGTGCAGTTTCATGAATTTCTTAACTACCAGAATTTCCTGTCAATATTCATTGGGGAACTTTGAGAGTATGTATGTTTGACGTTGCTTCCTTCTGTTGCAAGCTTTTATATGGGCATGGCTTCCAACTTCATCCATCAAATCAATAGCTTTATCTGGCAGAATTGGTCGAGAACAATGTGCAAATGCTTTTTCATGCTCCTTGTTCTCTCCAAACATGGTATTACCATTTTTTCCAGCATGATGCTCAACAGGAGCAATTTGGGTTGCATTTGGCATGCCAATAGCTACTGTAGATCCATAATCTGCAGCTTTATAATCCACAACTGGTGGATGTTGATCTAATGCAGACACATGCTCTGTCACCTTGTTGTTGTCGTCTTTTTCTTCAGTCTCTATCGTACATCCCCTTATTTTATCTTCCTTATCTTTTGTGCGTATGACTTCGTTCGGATACTTATTAGCAACATTGGCTTGAATCTCCTCGGTATCATTACGAATAATGCCATCTCTACCCATTCCAATTCTGTGGAAGACTCTGGCTTTAAATCTCTTCTCCTCAAAATTGTCATCGTCTTCGTCGTGATCAGAACGATGTTGATGCATGTGTTGTTGCTATGAACTATTATTAGCTTTGTCATCATTTTCATTACTGCTGTCTGCATCCCTAACTATGTTTCTTTCGATTATTTTATCGAAAGCTTGTCAATAGTTTTTTCCACTTCATTACATATCTCTCTTTTTTATTTCTCGAATAATTCCTTCGTATCTTTTTTTGATTGCTCAAACATTGTGATAAGTTTCTCATAAAATGGGTCCATGGACATGGTGATTCCAATTTATAAAAATCTTAAAAAATGATTAAGATTTTTCCGAGGCACAGCTGGTGTGGAGGGCCGAGTGAAGGGTATGCAGACACAGGAGGTGAGTTGGTTGATGGCAGGCGGAGCGTGGGAAGTCAAGAGTATTGCAGGGAGTGGCGAAATGTAGAAGCTGGAGTGGTGTCGCATGGAAGGGGAGAGGCACTTGGAAGGAGAGGATTGCAGTGTAGATGGTAGCACTAGGGTTGGCGAGTTGGATGTGAGTTGTGGCGTGGGAATAAGCACGGGGGTGAGAGAGCAAACTGCGTGGATGTGTGTGTTAGATTTTCAATTTAAGTAGTATAATTTTCATCTCTTTCAACTTAGAAACAAATATAGGTTCAATGAAAGAATAACTATGCACAGAAACAAAATACAAACACAATAATTTACCCTTGGAAAACCCAAACTCGAGAAAAACCCAGCAAACCTTTCTTATGTAGAGATTGGGTACATAATACAAGTAGATCAAAGATAAAAGTGATGAAGATCATAAAGAAAAGAGATGCCAAAAGGAGCCCCAAAATTGTCTTCTACAACCAAAAATTAACTTTCCTTTTGCTTGAGGTGAGAACAAATGAGGAGGCATCCCTCCTATTTATACATGACTTTTAAGTGACTTTTCCAACTGGGGCCAACTTGTGTCTTTTACTGGGTCGACTTCTCTTTTGCAATAATAAAAATACATTTTATTTATTTATTTCTTTTGTAGGTCGGCATCAGCTAGTGAGGATACCTCACGTAGCTACAACAACAACACTCCTTTCTTAGCTAGAGAGGTATCATCACGCTGGAACACATCTGAGCATCATCTGATCGTCATGTCTTGTCTCGTACATATCGTCATTATAAGAAAGGTGAATACAGTCCACACAGGACAACATCTCACATAGGGATACATGTGTACTCTACGCAAGAGTCCTCTCCACACAGGAGAACATTCCACACAGGAACAAGAGTTCACACAGAACTCATCTCGGTCTACACAAGACCGTCCGTCCACACAGTACTAGAACTCATCTTGGTCTACATAGGACCGCCTATTCATACAAGACTAGAACTCATCTCGGTCTACGCAGGACCTCCTGTCCGCACAAGAATAAAATCGTCTCGTTCTACACAAGACCGCCTGTATGCACAAGACTAAACTCATCTCGATCTACACAGGACGCCTGTCCACACAAGACTAAACTCATCTCTGTCTACACAAGACCACCTGTCCATACAGGACTAAACTCATATCGGTCTACACAGGACCGCCTGTCCGCACAGGACTAAACTCATCTTGGTCTACACAAGACCCGCCTGTCCACACACGACTAAACTCATCTCGGTCTACACAGGATTGTCTGTCCACACAGGACTAATCTCATCTCGGTCTACATAGGATCGCCTGTCCATATAGGACTAAACTCATCTCAGTCTACACAGGACCGCCTGTCTGCACAGGACTAGACTCATCTCGGTCCACATAGGACCGCCTATCCACAGAGGACTAAAATCATCTCGGTCTACAGAGGACCGTCTGTCCACACAGGACTTATTAGCACTCCCTCTCACTAAGGGAAGCATTCTCCAACACTCCAAGTCGTTCACGGAAGTATACGGACTTCACTTTGAAAGAGGGTTGGTGACAACCTGATCATTAGTTGGAATATACAAGAGTTGAACTACTCCTTTATGTACCATGTCTCAATACGTTGCAACTGCTCCCTCTGTGTTGGAATCTTTTGCTCCCTCTACACTAGAGCATACCACTGCAAGCTGTACTACTGGACATTGTTGCTCATCCATTAGTGTCATGTCTCGTCAAGTGAGCCTACTGAGATGAACTTCATGTTCTCTCAATAATACTGGATGGAAATCTAGACTCCCTCTGGATCTCTGTTGCGAATTCCTTCTGCAATTCTGCATCATACTCTCCCTCTGGGGTTGCTTACTAACTAGTACATCAGTATGTATGAGGTGTTATCCTTGATGCTAATCTAAAGTACATCCTGAATCTCTTAGGATCTCAACTGCGTACTCCCTTTGACCGAGGGATATCTCATATGGTTTATGTCATACTTCTAATCTCAAGAGGTAATGCATCAGATTGAGACCCTTCATATTGAACTTAGAGGCCAACTCCCTCTATACCTGCTAATAAATATTTCAATCTCGCTGGGGAATTGATCACTAGTATACAACATCACTATTAAGGAATCATCATCAGCAACCTGTGTCATCTGCACATTCTAAATCCTGAGCCACTACTCTAACTGGATATATGTAAACTGCACCTCTTCTGAGGTCAACTAAGTGGTTCCTGTCCTAGAGCATGCTAATTATCCACTCAGGCACAAGCAATGTTCAACTGGAAGCCAACTGCTATTCATGTAGTCCCCACATCTTAGGTAGCATACTGAAGTAACTGATGAACTTTAGAGAACTTATCTGCTACTACTAACTGCAACTCCTTATGTTCATCGGAAGGATGAACATCTGTAGTAGAGAGATATCAATCATCAGTATCCATGTGATATCTCCTAGGCCTGTGGGTCATGGGTCCACATATGTCTGTTGTTATTGCTGAATAGTCATCACATCCATTGTAGCTACTCCCTTTGTCACAGAATCAATCCTGCTATTTGATCTTGAGATCCATTTCTGAGCATCTTGCTTGCTCTCAAATACTGAATATCAACAGGATATTCATCTGGCTGACTACACATCCATCACTTGTTCTTCATAACAAACCCCATCGTCCTTCTCTTGTAGGCCATAACGCATGGTCTTTCCCTACAAGTCAGATTTTGTCAAATAGTCAACAACATTGCATAATCACGAAAATCAAATCATATTTCAATGCAATGACAATAGTTCATACAGTCATGTAAGCATCTTAGCCAATGCTTCAGCACAACATCCATCCATATCCCAAACATACTTGGTGACTATCTGGATGCCTTCCATCTCCACCAGGACATACTGTCAGGAGCGTGCACTGCTCTAGTATGTCAGCAAAGAGGTTTCATCCTAGACTATTTCCAACATGGGCTCATGGGTTGTTGTGTAGTACTTATAGGCTACTTACCCAACATATATATGCACTACATGAGCCTATTGCTCGTCAATCTCAGTCATGCATGAAAAATAAATTGTATCTCATATCTATTATCACATTGATAGTAGCCAGGGTTACCATATCTTCAGACCAGATTCCAGTACTTTTCTCAGCCGTTCCTTTACTATGAGATGCATGAGATCAGCAGATGATGAGCAGTTATTCTATGATCACGCATATTTTCAGCAGACCCAGAGCAAATATTTTCATCCTTATGCCATGACTGAGCCTCATGACCCCAAATTTGATGACTGAGGTGGCCATTGTCTTCCATCCAGAGCAGTGATATGACAGTGCCCAGAGTTATGCAACAACATTGTTCTAGTGATAGTTGATGGTTCAGGTGATGGATACAAGTATATGACCTAGTAGGTGCATGGTTGTGCATTGGATGTCTTTAGTGTGCTCTTTTACTTATCTTAGTAGCTTAGCTGGGTATTTAGTGGTAATGATTTGGCGATATATTATGTGGTTATTGGATAACTAATTTATAGTAGAAGTAATTTAATTGCTTGGAATTAGAATTTCTTGTGTATACTCATTGGTTTCACCCTCTTAGTAGTATGGACTTGGTCATTCCCACTAGTTATGGCTTCACTTGTCACCTTTCCCATCCATCCATTATCATCCGTTCTTGGTTGTGACCTAACTTACACTATATCCTGTGATATTGAGGACTTCCCCACTTATGCCTCTATGCTGGATAGACTCCCTGTTATTATGTGTCTCGGCTCTGAGTTGTGCAACAGAACTTGTTGAAGCCTTGATCCTTCTGGGCTAGGAGAACCCGCTGGTGTTGGTTCCCGAGCTTAGGTGAGTTGGTTTTTGAAGCCTTGACCTCTCTGGTCGGTTGCCCCCGATGTTTGGTTCTGATTGTGGATGATTCCCCCTAGCTAAGACTTGAAGAAAATTGTTCTACCATCATTACATGCATTATGTGATTCATTATTCTATCTTCTTAAATGCAAGCCCATAATAAATATAAAGTAAAATTGTGCTTTTAAGCACAATGAAGAGGGCTATGAAATGAAATCTAAAGCACCCTGGATGAAAGCTGCAATTAGTTGTGCTTCTAAGAACATGCAAAATCCTAAGGGTCATAAGGCCTAAAAAGCAGTGGTTAAATATATGCTAAATCTAAAGACTGTTGTCCATGTTTGAAATGTAATGATTAATTCCTCGTGGAGCCTATGGGTTGGGAGGTGAGATGGAGTAAGGGACAACTAATTCTAAGTGTCCCCTAGAACCTCAAGTTACAGTTAACTGTGCACCTAGTCATAGTGGTTCTAGAAAAGATCCTCACGGAGCTTGATTCAAGCTTGGATGTGAGTTGTAGACATTTTCTAAAGTTGAATGGGGACTCCTCAAATCAACTTATTCCATTTGTGAGACACCGCTATTCCTTGTGTGTTTTCTGTCCAACATATGCTTAGGTGGTTTTCCCTTTCCCTTTATCCAAAGTGTCACAGTGTTGAAGTTGTAAAGTCATCCCCTTGTCCTAGCCTTGTCTTTTCCACCTTCACTCATTTTTAGGAAAATGGTCACGTCCATAAAATGAGTATACACTTGAGGGTCTTTTTCTTAGTAATTGATTGCTTTAATCTAGACTTATATTTGATGTTTTATTTCCTTAATCTCCAGTAGAATGCCACTTTATGCTTTAGTTTTACGATTGAAATATTTAAAGGAGCATATCTTATCCATTTGCACTTGCAGCATTAGTCAATTTGAGCCTGGGTCATTATTTTGATCAGTATTGACTTTGTCAACCCAATTTGACCAAGTCAACTGCAGGATCCGAGATGAGTTGGACCAATGATGTGTGAGATTGATTATTTGTGGTCCTATGGTTCCCACTTAATGGTTCCATGCATCAGACACAGGTTTCATATGATGGTTTGATGGATTTTTATTATTATTATTATTTATAGACCATTATTTTTATTGTCCAGGCATGGTTGAGTTTACAGATGATTATCCAGGTGGTCACATGATGTATGAATACTCATCCTTACTAGATTTGGACCTTCTGAGTTCATTGGTACACTTAGCTATCAGTTTCAGGAACTTACAGATGAGGTTATGGTCAGTTTATCACTTTATTGCATATTTGCCATATAAAATGGTTTGTCAGCACATTTTGAGATCTTTTTGGTTCTCATAGGGTGCTACAGAGGGCGTATGGGGTCCAACAACTCATTATTACCATATTACCATGCTCCCAGATATTTTGATGCTATCAGATTGGTGTCGGGGGCACTTGGCAGAGAGTTACAAGCATTTTATTATTTTACAGGTGATATTTCGGTAATAAAAAATGGAAGAAATGGTCACTGAGGAAATCGATTTGGGAAAATTAGGCAAGGAAATGGCGTGAGGTTTGATTAGAGAGTTATTGTGATGCATCCCACACCTTCCGGCATAGTCTACAGCTTCAGTGGGGTCCACATGTCCTCCGGGTTATTATTTGGGGGTTTATATTGTAATATTGGGACAAAACATCCTAGTGATTTTTATCACTTTATGATGTATATGTTATTTGATGTAGTTGGGGCATTAGTCTCGTGAAGATAGTATCTCCTAAACCCCCCCCCCCAACAAAGTGTTATGTTGTGTTTCCTAGTTATGTCATGTTACACGTCCCCCTTTGGGCGTCATTGAGGAAACACGTCCCCCTCACTTAAATTGATCCATGCATTATTGTTCCGGCTCATCTTAGCCATTGATTATTATTATTGTATCTTATGATCTCAACCACTCATTCAAAAAGTGGTTGGGGTTTTGGTCTCTCTCATTCCTATTTAAAGAAGAGACCCCCCTCATTGTAAAGGGACTTTTGGCTCTTGGCTATTGGAATACAAAATATATTTTGTGAGAAACTCTTGTGATTTTGGTCTGGATATTTGGCTATGGTGATTGAAACTAGTTTTCCAATGCATTGAAGATCTTGGTGGATATCTTGCACATACTTTCGATCCATATTTTTATTTGCAGGTGAAGAGGACGATTTGGAAGAGGGGAGCACTGGCTGGGGAGACTCACCTTGTCTCTCTCTCTCAAATCCGGTTTATTCAGGGAGTAGTTTTGTCTTTGTACCAATTATTCTCTGCATATTATTCTTTATTTTCATTTACCCTCATTCTTGTTTATTGATTGAGTTGATCTCCTTGGTTTTGTAGGAAGAGAGGGGCGCACTAGTGGACTTGGGCAAATCGTGGGAGCAAGAGATCACACCAAATATTCATTTCATCTTTGCGGGAGTAGTCCTCGTCATACCGGCATCCATTCTTATCATCCATGTAGGCTTGCAAGGTACGTATTTTATTCCTTTAACTTACCCATCTATCATCTACATTCAAACCCTAACTACAAAATCTTATAGAAATTCTCTAGCTCATTTAACTTGGAATATTGGCGAAAGATTTATGGGCTTTACACTTTAGGCCTAGCCCAAAGTGTGTCCTCAAGGGCATCACCCT
This sequence comes from Larix kaempferi, assembly GCA_027924585.1. Taxonomy (NCBI): domain Eukaryota; kingdom Viridiplantae; phylum Streptophyta; class Pinopsida; order Pinales; family Pinaceae; genus Larix; species Larix kaempferi. The sequence continues at coordinate 3,824,572 of BSBM01000364.1, read as the reverse complement.
TGGGAGACTCCATTTGCCCCTAACCCTTAGGCACTGATCTTTAACTATTGTGCCCTCCTTGATTTTGCCTCTTTTTCTGGGTTGTTTGAGCTGCTTTTCAGCTTGTGAGCTCAAATACTGTCAGATCTATCATCAAGCCTTGTTAGGAAGCCCCAATCCTTTATACTTTCATATCTACTCCCTGGGACCAATTTCCATCTTTTAAATAAATGTTTCCCAAGGTAGTTGATTTTGATCATTTACCCTAGCACCTAAATCCTAAATCCATTCTTAATCTTTGATCATTGTGTCTAAGTATATTTAAGGTTGAATCTCATTCATCATAGGCCTCCACAGTGATCTTCATCCCTTAGATCTAGGATTCCTCACCCCTCACCTTACGTACCCTATTTTCATAGCTTGATCTAGTGATTGGGTTAGATCTCTCCTATCGGGAGTAGATCAGACCCGGGAGTAGATCAGGGTCTCCCCCTTTGCTATCTGGGGCTTGGGTATCAAGAAGTGAAGAGTGCCTCGATGGGCATGAAAACCAATCCATCTTGGGGATCGAGGCCCTCTTAGGTCACCTCTTTAGTTGTCTATCTCCTCTACCGTCCTGAATAGGATCTTCGTTTGGGGCAAATACAATTTGTGTGATAACATTTTTGGTGTTGTTTCCAAGAAGGTAGAGGCTTACCTTCAGTGTCTGCGAGTGTCCGTGCGTTATTTCATATCTTATCGCATCCGGTCTTTTACCTTGGTGATTACATTTATCCATTTGCATAATTAACTTAATCACCAACTTTATTCACTCATCTCACCTCTCCTATGACATTTACTTTTTAGTGAATTACTGTTGTGGCTCACTTGGTGACTCCACCCCGCGACTCTACTGAGGAACGAATCCAACAAATAAATATTAAAATCTTAAATCGTGACTCTGCTAGGAAGTGAACCCACTCCATAAATCACAATGAATTCAGACGTATTTCTCCAAATGTCACAAAGTCTGAAAGAATTAAATGAAAATCTAACTAGGTATAGAAGGGAAACTAAAGAAACAAGCCAATGGCAACCGCCGTATTGGTATAAAGGTAATTCAGAGGCTGATTATGAGTATGAACCTCAATGTCAAAATCGTTATGATACCCATCAAACCCAACCAAGGCTTAATAAGCCGGTTATTGAGCATCAAACCCAACCAAGGCTTAGGGTGAATGATTCTCATCCAAGTCAAGCAATTAGAACCTTTAGGAAACCCAAGCCATCCCCTTTTGACTTTTCAGAAATATATGGGGCACCTCACCCTATGCCAAATGGATACATCTGGAGGTTGCCTGGTTTTGATGGAAGTAATGGTATATCTATTGAAATTCATTTGGATGCCCTCTGGGATCATATGGAATCTTTGGGTTCCGATGGTGAAGATGTCTATATGCGGGCCCTTGGTGCGTCCCTAGATGGGGATGCCTGATTATGGTTTGATCATTTAACACTGAGATCCATCACTGGGTATGGCATTCTCGAAAGGCTGTTATTAGATAGATGGGGTGAGAACACTAATGATCCTTTAGATTGTCAATCTGACAAATATTGTGTTGATGATCAAAATATTTATGATTTGCTCTCTCAGATAGGTCATTCTTCTCCTGAGATGTTCCAAATTATGAGTGCGCCTGCAATCGATAGAAATATCACATAATACTTTGAGAATAATGCTTCAAAGCCTCATGCTGAAGTTAAAAGAGATATCAACCAAATCATACATGATACTTTGTCATTATTTCCCTAAGTTGCCAGGGTACCCGTACCGGGGGGTTGGGCACCTGTACCAGTACCGGGTACCCGTACCGCCGTACCGGGTACTGGGACTGGTACCTCTGGGAGTACCGTGAAAGTACCGGGTACTTCACCTGAGTACCGGGTACTTGGTCAAACAAATTTGGGTACTGGTACTTCAAAAGGGCAGCATAGTTAATTCTTTTCTGTTTCATTTTCACGGTTCAGTTTTCTATTTCATATTTATTAATAATAATTATAATTTAAATTTGTATTATTTGGCATTTGCTGTTACTATGTTAGTTAATAGTTATATAATTATTAATTAATAAATTTAAAAAAAGCAAGTCTATGCACCTACGTAATTATTTAATTAATCAGTGCCATGTACCATTATGTAAATGAAATAACTACACCCAAGAGGCCCCATAACTGCCCATACCTTTCCAACTGTTGCAATCAGTTGCTAGCAGAGGGAACAATCTACCCCAGTTATACATAGCTGTCAAAACTTTGAAGAGAAACCAACTAGAGATAAAAAGATCAGTTGTTCTTCCACTTGGCAACAATTGCCTCGTGAACTCAAATATGCTATGTCTGCAAGGAAATGTAAATGTGGTTCATAGTAGCACATGATTTTAAAATTACATTGTTTACAAATAAAACAATTTGGAAGTTATTTTAAATTACAACAATACAGTCTCCAACGAATATATACTTTCTGAATTAGAAACTGATATGAACACAGCTGCAGGAATAAAAATACTGATATAAACCACAAGCAAGATGCAAGGACTCAAAAGGAAATTGCCAAACTGTACATCTTGTACACTCCATATTGTACTATATATATATATATACAGAAGTATAAAATTGGTGGAGAGTGATTAGCTTTGACCAAGTCTCCTAGATGTGCAAATATAGGAAAGCTAGGTAAGTAATCAATTTTGACCAAGTCCCCATAAGAGACAAAATTCAAAATATGAAGTACAAATAAAATAGAATTTATAATTTCTCAATCTTTTCACAAGATAAATAAATCCAGCCCAGGATTTGATATAAGCTTCCTCCCATTTACTCTACAGCAATACAGTGTAAAAAATGCAAAAATTACAGCCAGCTTAATCAGAGAAGAATAATCTCATTTAAAAGCAACAACGGAGGTGCATTGCATCATTTTTGTTGGACGATACATTGTAATATCATGCTATTATGCTAATGATTCATATCAATATCAATATCATATATGTAATTTGAATTAATGTGCAAGCAACAATACCAATGTGAAATGTGAAATGTGAAATGTGTGTTACTTGTTGAAAACTTATTATAATTATTAGTATAAATTTATAATTTAAACTTGGAAATTTTATATATATATATATATATATATATATATATGTCTACAGTACCCCAACGTACCCAAGTACCCTATTTCAAAAAGTGGCGTACCCGTACCTGTACCCATCCCAGTACCCGAGTACCCTGGCAACTTAGTTATTTCCCAAGGCGGTTGAAGGCCAAATTTTAGATCTAATCCAGCTTTCCATTTGTGAGTCCAGAAAATCATCTGTAACAGAGCAACCCCATAATCATTCTTCCAACGATTCATCTCCCAATCACATCTCTGCAGATGAGGAAAAAGTTGAAAATAGTCAGAATTCATCCGAGAGCCAATCAAATGATCATTATGTGATTGAAAGTCAAGATGGCGAGAATGATAGGGAAGTTAAAAATGAACTTATTGATGATAATATGATTGCAAGTGAACATGATCATTGGCAAGTCTTAACAAAACATTCTAATGAGGATCCTGGTCCTAATTTATATGATCCAATCCTTGATCAAGATGGGCTGGTTCAATGCTTGGGTTTAAGCAATCATAGTAAGGTCGATCCTCATACTGATCTTGTTTCGAAAATTAGTCGTGAAATCAAAAGCATCATTGATGTGGAATCTTTTCCCTCTTATCAAATTCCAAAATCAATTCAATCCACCTCCCATCCCAACTTTTGGATTTCTCTTGTATGGGTTTGTCTTCTAGTCAAATTTTTACTATTGAGATCTTCAGTCAGGAGTCTAAGCATGGTCGCACTAATGGAGATAATTCACTTCATTTCCCTTTTCAGTCATTTATGATCAATAATATTTGTAAATTTATTAATCCTTCTTATTGGTGGCTGGAAAAGGTGTATAAAGATCAATTTCATCGTTTCTTGATTTTTGAACAAGTGGGGTTAATCTCATTCTCGTTACATAACCATTCATCCCCACTTGAGTCGTCCATCATTCATGGAGTGAACAGAATTGAGTGTCCTAGTCAGGTAGATGAGGAAAACAGTTTGAGTCAAGGGGAGTTGAATTTTTTATCACATCTTTTCCCTCCATACATTTTGAACAATAACTTGCATAATTTTTATGATCCTATCAATATTCTGATGGAGGATGTTCACATCAGTCAATCTCCTCCTTGGCATGATTTCATTTTGCACCATTCCAATACCTTCTCAAAATTTGAACAAGTTAAGAACATATTGATGTTAAATTCATTAATCTTTAATCTAATCTTGACTTGTTTTGCTAAAGAACATCAAGGAAGAATTATTAATCAATTTGATAAATGGTTGCACTGGATTTATGACTTCACTTAGTACTTGTTTGCCTAGTTAGATTAGAGTAGGTAGGAACCAAATTAGCTCACTTGAGTAGTAGTTTAGTGCTTTTTCCATTGAGTCTGGCACCTTTTTCTTAAACTCGCCATTGAGTCTGGCGGTCCATCTTGAGTGTTTTTTCCTTTATTTGTTACTGCAAAATAATAAAACTTTTAATTTTTGTTAGTAGATTAGCTTCTTTACTTTTCAACATTTTATTTTTCAGTAATGTTATTTTTTATATTTTTTGTACATATGCGGGCTACTGACGACCGGTCTGTGAGTTCGGTATAGCACTTTGCATCTTGCAGGTAATAGGTACACATTTTGAAGATGATGCAGAGCTAGAGTGCATGTTCGAGGATATGAGTAGCAGAGTGATGAGAACCAGAGATTCTAAGGTTCTCAAGCGCTTTATTTAGCAGAGCACTTGTCCCAGCTGGAGCCAGATGTTATCACATTCATAGTAGTCGGGGCTACCATGTCTTCAGACTAGATTTCGGTACTTTTCTGAGCCGGTCCTTTACTATGAGATGCATGAGATCAGCAGATGATGAGCAACTATTCTATGATCACTCATATTTTCAGCAAACCCAGAGCAGATATTTTTAGCCTTGTGCCATGACTGAGGCTCATGACCCCAAATTTGATGAATGAGGTGGCCATTGTATTCCATCCAGAGCAGTGATATGACAATGCCCAGAGTTATGCAGCAGCAGTGTTCGAGTGATAGTTGATGGTTCAGGTGATGGATACAAGTATATAACCCAACAGGTATATGGTTGTGCATTGGATGTCTTTGGTGTGCTCTTTTACTTATCTTAGTAGCTTAGCTGGGTATTTAGTGGTCATGATCTGGCGACATATTATGTGGTTATTGGTTGACTGTTTATAGTAGAAGTAATTTGATTGCTTGGAATTATAATTTCTTGTGTATACTCATTGATTTCACCCTCTTAGTAGTATGGACTTGGTCATTCCCACCAGTTATGGCTTCACTTATCACCTTCCCCATCCATCCATTATCATCTATTCTTGGTTGTGACCTGACTTACACTTTAGCCTGTGATATTGAGGACTTCCCCACTTATGCCTCTATCTTGGATAGACTCCCTGTTATTATGTGTCCCGGCTCTGAGTTGTGCAATAGAACTTGTCAAAGCCTTGATCCTTCTGGGCCAGGAGAACCCGCTGGTGTTGGTTCTTGAGCTTAGGTGAGTTGGTTTCTGAAGCCTTGACCTCTCTAATCGGTTTCCCCCGATGTTTGGTCTTGATTGTGGATGATTCCCCCTGGTTACCTGAGTTGTGTCAGCTAAGACTTGAAGCAAATTGTTCTACCATCATTATATGCATTATGTGGTTCATTCTTCTATCTTCTTAAATGCAAGCCTATAATAAATATAAGTAAAATTGTGCTTTTAAGCACAATGAAGAGGGATATGAAATGAAATGTAAAGCACCCTGGATGAAAGCTTCAATTAGTTGTGCTTCTAAGCACATGCAAAATCCTAAGGGTCATAAGGCCTAAAAAGCAGTGGTTAAATGTATGCTAAATCTAAAGACTGATGGCCATGTTTGAAATGTAATGATTAATTCCTCACGGAGCCTACGGGTTGGGATGTGACATGGAGTAAGGGACAGCTAATTCTAAGTGTCCCCTAGAACCTCAAGTTACAGTTAATTGTGTACCTAGTCATGGTGGTTCTAGAAAAGATCCTCACGGAGCGTGATTCAAGCTTGGATGTGAGTTGTAGACATTTGCTAAAGTTGAATGGCCACTCCTCAAATCAACTTATTCCATTTGTGAGACACCACCATTCCTTGTGTGTTTTTTGTCCAACATATGCTTTAGGTGGTTTTCCCTTTCCCTTTATCCGAAGTGTCACAGTGTTGAAGTTGTAAAGTCATCCCCTTGTCCTAGCGTTGTCTTTTCCACCTTCACCCATTTCTAGCAAAATGGTCACGTCCATAAAATGAGTATACACTTGAGGGTCTTTTTCTTAATAATTGATTGCTTTAATATAGACTTATATTTGATGTTTTATTTGCTTAATCGCCAGTAGAATGCCACTTTATGCTTTAGTTTTGCGATTGAAATATTTAAAGGAGAATATCTTATCCATTTGCACTTGCAGCATTAGTCAGTTTGAGCCCGGGTCATTATTTTGATCAGTTTTGACCTGGTCAACCCAATTTGACCAAGTCAATTGCAAGATCCGGGATGAGTTGGACCGATGATGTGAGAGATTGATTATTTGTGGTCCTATGGTGCCCACTTGATGGTTCCATGCGCTAGACACAAATTCCATATGATGGTTTGATGGATTTTTATTATTATTATTATTTACAGACCATTATTTTTGTTGTCCTGGCATGGTTGAGCTTACAGATGATTATCCAGGTGGTCACATGATGTATGAATATTCATCCTTGCTAGATTTGGACCTTCTGAGCTCATTAGTACACTCATCTATCAGTTTCATGCACTTACAGATGAGGTTATGGTCAATTTATCACTTTATTGCATATTTGCCATATAAAATGGCCTGTCAGCACATTTTGAGATCTTTTTGGTTCTCATAGGGCGCTACAGAGGGCGTATGGGGTCCAGCAGCTCATTATTACCATATTACCATGCTCCCAGACATTTTGGTGCAGTTAGATTGGTGCCAAGAGCACTTGGCAAAGAGTTACAGGCATTTTATTATTTTACAAGTGATATTCCGACAATAAAAATTGGAAGAAATGGTCACTGAGGAAATAGATTTGGGAAAATGAGGCGAGGAAATGGCATGAGTTTTGATCAGAGAGTTATTGTGATGCATCCCACACCTTCTGGCACAGTCAACAACTTCAGTGGGGTCCACATGTCCTCTTGGTTATTATTTGGGGGTTTTATATTGTATTATTGGGACAAAACGTCCTATTGATTTTTATCACTTTATGATGTATATGTTATTTGATGTAGTTGGGGCATTAGTCTAGTGAAGATAGTATCTCCTAGATCCCCCCCAACAAAGTGTTATGTTGTGTTTCCTAGTTATGTCATGTTACACGTCTCCCCTTGGGCATCATTGAGGAAACACGTCCCCCTCACTTAGAGTGATCCAAGTATTATTGTTTTGGCTCATCTTAGCCGTTGATTATTACTATTGTATCTTATGATCTCAACCACTCATTCAAAAAGTGGTTAGGGTTTTGGTCTCTCTCATTCCTATTTAAAGAAGAGACCCCTCGCACATTGTAAAGGGACTTTTGGCTCTTGGCTACTGGAATACAAAAAATATTTTGTGAGAAACTCTTGTGATTTTGGTCTGGATATTTGGCTATGGTGATTGAAACTAGTTTTCCAATGCACTGAAGATCTTGGTGGATATCTTGCACATACTTTTGATTTGTATTTTTATTTACAGGTGAAGAGGACGATTTGGAAGAGGGGTGCACTGGCTGGGGAGACTCACCTTCTCTCTCACTCTCAAATCCGGTTTATTCGGGGAGTATTTTTGTCTTTGTACCAATTATTCTCTGCATATTATTCTTTATTTGCATTTACCCTCATTCTTGTTTACTGATTGAGTTGATCTCCTTGGTTTTGCAGAAAGAGAGGGGTGCACTTGTGGACTTAGGCAAATCGTGGGAGCAAGAGAACACGCCAAATATTCATTTGATATTTGCGGGAGTAGTCCATTCTCGTCATCCAAGTAGGCTTGCAAGGTACGTATTTTATTCCTTTAACTTACCCATCTGTCATTTACATTCAAACCCTAACTACAAAATCTTATAGAAATTCTCTAGCTCATTTAACTTGGAATATTGGCAAAATATTTCTGGGTTTTACACTTTAGGCCTAGTCCAAAGTGGGTCCTCAAGGGCATCACCCTTGGGAGACTCCATTTGCCCCTAACCCCTACGAATTGGCTTTAACTATTGCACCCTCCTTGATTTTGCCTCTTTTTCTGGGTTGTTTGAGTTGCTTTTCGCTTGTGAGCTCAAATACTATCAGATCTATCATCAAGCCTTGCTAGGAAGCCCCAATCCTTTTAGATTTACTCCTTGGGACCAATTTCCATCTTTTAACTACACGTTTCCCAAGGTAGTTGATTTTGATAATTTACCCTAGCACCTAAATCCTATATCCATTCTTAATCTTTGATCATTGTGTCTAAGTATATTTAAGGTTGAATCTCATTCATCATAGGCCTCCATAATGATCTCATCCCTTAGATCTAGGATTCCTCACACCTCACCTTACGTACCCTATTTTCATAGCTTGATCTGGTGATTGGGTTAGATCTCTCCTATCGAGAGTAGATCAGGGTATCCCCCTTTGCTATCTCGGGCTTGGGTAGAAAGAAGCGAAGAGTGCCTTGATTGGTGTGACAACCAATCCATCTTGGGGATCGAGACCCTCTTAGGTCACCTCTCTTAGGTCACCTCTTTAGTTGTTTATCTCCTCTACCGTCCTGAATAGGATCTTCGTGTGGGGAAAGTACAAGTTGTGTGATAACAATATCTACACATAACTGTGGTGAACATTATCCTTAACATTCGAGCAAGAATGAAAATACTTATCTTTTATTGTTTTGTGGGCTCCCTCTTGATCTTTGCCTGCTTGTCGAGATCACTGGAGTCCTTAGATATTTATCTTCTTTCATGTCGAAATCCCATTGAAGAAACTGCAACATACATTACCAATGTCTATCTCCTCATCTATAGAAAATGAATCATTGGTGTACTAGAAGAAATACTCCTTTTGATGGTCATCATCTTCTGTATTCCTTGACTTCTTTGGTGAAGTCTCCATCAACATTAGTTGTAGAGGCATGATCCTTTCTCTTCTTTGATTTACATTGATTTTAATGGTGGCCAAACCTTCTGCAATTGAAGCATCTTATGTGAGAGAGATCCTTCTTCTTCTTTTGTTCTGTAACTAGACTTGATCTTCCACAAAGGTCTTCTTTCCTCTTTTCTTGGTGTGTGTAGTAAGAGCTTAATTTTTTTCATGAGAGGCATAAGCATTTCCTCTAGCCACAAGTTTGGTCTCTTCTTGTGTACAATCTACCCGCAATAGTTCAAACTTGGGTAGCTTAGATCTTCCAATTACGCTTTGAATGAATGGTTCCCAAGATTGAGGGAGGCCATTTAGAGTCATCATGACTACTTCTCTATCTGCAATAATTTCTCCAATAGTGCCCAATTGATCCTTGATTTCTGAGATCTTCATGAAATAGGATGCAATAGAATCTGATTTGGTCATCTTGAGATTTGAGATTTGTTGTCTCAAGGCAAGATCCCTATTGACATTTGTGTTCTCAAACAACTTCTTCAAGGTATCAAACATGGCTTTTATAGTCTTCTTTTGAGAAATTTAAGGAATTAAATGATCCTTGACTCAATCTATTAGGATCCTTCTTGTCTTGGCATCACTCTTCTTCCATTGAGCCTTTCTTGCTTCTTCTTCTGGTTCTGGTACTCCTTCTACAACAAAGTTTAGAAGGTCATTTTCTTCTAGAGCAAAGAGCACTCTAGACTTCCATGAATGAAAGTTTGAAGCTCCATCAAGCATATCTTCAACCTTGATGCTTGTCATCTTGACTAAGAAGGAAAACAACAAACTGGTTCAGAAACCCTAGCAGGAGGTAGGTCAAAATTGAACTTTGGATTTTGAGGAAACTGCTTCTATAGATGAATGTCCCTCCCAAGACGATTTGGATGAACCACCTTTTCTTCTGGATCCGTGGTCAGAACAATCCAAAATTGCAAACCCTAATTCTTGACCCTGAGAGTAATTAGGTCAAAAAATTGAAACTTCTCATAATGAAAATATGCTTCCACAAGGAGATGCGCCCTCCTAGGGTGAGCTCAATAATGCTGAGGGCGAGCTTAATCTATGGATGGAAGAGGTGGAAACAAGAAGCCCTAGTTTTTGACAATAATCTCTTTTAGCACCGCTTTGATACCATGTTAGATTTTCAATTATAGCAGTATAATTTTCATCTCTTTCAACATAGAAACAAATATAGGATCACTAAAAGAATAACTATGCATAGAAACAAAATAGAGACACAATAATTTACCCTGGGAAAACTCAAACTCGGGAAAAACCTAGTAAACCTTTTTACTCAGAGATTCAATACATAATACAAGTAGATCAAAGGTAAAAGTGATGAAGATTAGAAAGAAAAGAGATGCTAAAAGAAGGAGCCTCAAAATTGTCTTCTACAACCAAAAATCGAACTTTCCTTTGCTTGAGTGAACTTGCTTGAGGTGAGAACAAATGAGGAGGCATCCCTCCTATTTATACATGGCTTTTAAGTGACTTTTCCAATTGAGGTCGACTTGTCTTTTTTACTGGGATGAATTCTCTTTTGCAATAATAAAAATACATTTATTTCTTTCTTTCGTTTGTAGGGTGGCTTTACCTAGCGAGGATACCTCATGTAGCTACAACAACAACAGTGTGGAGGGTGTATGAAGTGAGAAGGGAGGGGGTATTAAGTGGGTGGAGCATAGAAGAATGCGTGGAGGTGTGGAGGGTGAATGGAAGAGGTCGTGAGGTGGGCTGGTGGGGAGGGATGCAGCATTGGGAAGGTGTTGGTGGAGTGGAGGGTGCATGGAGTTATGGAGTGTGAGGCGCAGAGAGACTAAAGGCGAAGGGAGTTTTGGAGGTGAGATGATGTGTGAAGGGTAGCAGATGGAGAGATGGAGTGAAGGGAAGAGAAGTGGAGGTTGGAGCAATGGATATGAAGCGCAAGAACCACGAGCAGAACTAGACCATGAGTAGCACTGGAGCACACGAACCTTGCACTGATATCAATTGATACCAATGAAATAAGAACAATTCCTATTCTTCTTGAATTGACAATACCTTGCACTGATATCAACTGATACTGTTATCACATCCATAGTAGCCGGGCTACCATGATTGCAGATCAATTTCCAGTATATTTTTGAGCCAATCCTTTACACATTTTGATGAGATCAGTTGATGATGAGCAGCATTTTGATGATCACTCTTATGCATTCGGTGGATCCAAAGCTTGTACATTTATAGTCTCATGCTAGAACTGAGCCCCATGATACCAGGTCGGTGACTGAGTTAGCCATTCTTCTATCACCCAGAGCAGATTGATGACAGTGCCCCTATTATATTCAGCTGTAGTGCTTCAGTGTGATTCAGGTAGTTCAGATCAGGGAATCAGGTACATGATCCAATAGGTATATGATTGGTGCATTTAGGTTGCTGAAGTGCTCTTTCTCTTATCTAGGTAGTTTATGACTGGGTATATGATGATTGTTTATTGGCTATATCTTATGATCATTTCTTGTGTTTAGAGTAGAAGTGGTCAGTTACTATGAGTAGGAGGTTCTTGTTTATACTCGTTGGTCATACCCTTACTTTACGAAGTACAGACTTGTTCATTCCCTTATTTTTGGGCCTTTGCTATACATGGCATCATCAGTCACTTCTTTGTCCATCTGTTACCTTCCAAGTTTGGTTTCATCCTGACTTACACCTTAACTAGTAGTCTCGAGGACTTCCCCCACCTAGATCTCTGTGTTGGATAGATTCCTTGTTTGCATTGTGTCTCGGCTCTGGAGTATGTGATTTTAGTCACAGTGATTGTTCTCCTCTAGTCCTCGAAACCAAGTATTCCTACAAAAAGTGTTGCTAAACACTAGAGCATCGGATCTTAAATGCTATATCTAAAGGAATGCTAAGTCAGCAAAAACAGTGTTGCTAAACACTAATGCTTATATCTATATTAGCTATTCAGTGGCCAAAGAACGAGCACCCATCCCTGTTTGATGTAAGGCCATTTGTCCCCACAGGGCAACAGGGTGGTCACTCCATCGCACCTATGGACAGTGGCAGGAAATGGAGGTCATACCGAGTCATATTTGAAGCCCATAAGGCTTTCAGGGAACCTGCTTTTGGAGGCTGGATAGTGAAAATATTTAAAGTGAAATAAATGATAAATTTCAAGTGAGAAAAGCTGACAAATAAATAAATTGCTAAAAGTTGCTTGTCTAGAGTCTATTGGAAGCATTCTCATCACTCTACCAATTTGTGAGACACCGCCATTCCCCATGTTATTGTCTATCTAGCATATGTATAGGTGGTTCCCCTTGTTCCTTCATCCGAGAGATTGCAGTGTTGAGGTTGTCAAGTCTTTCCCCTAGCCTAGCCTTTGTTTTTCCACCCTCACCCATTGTTAGTAAATTGTTGTAGTCTGTAAACGAGTATACATTTGGAATTTGGGAAAAATATTTCTGGGTTTTTCACTTATGGCCTAGCCCTAAGTGGGTCCTCAAGGGTGTCACCCTTGGGAGACTCCATCTACCCCAAACCTCTAGGCACTGATCAAGGCTATTGCGCCCTCCTTGATTTTTCCACTTTTTCTTGATTCTTTGAGTCTCATCTTGGCTTGTGATCTTAGACACTGTCAGATCTATCATTAGGCCTTGCTAGGAAGCCCCTATCCTTTTAGATCTACTCCTTGGAACCACTTTCCATCTTTTAAGTACACGTTTCCCAAGGCAGATGATTTTGATCATTTACCCTAGCATCTCTTTCCTAGATTCATTCTTAATCTTGAGTTACTGTAATTGATCTAATTAACACTTATACTTCATATCCCCTAAGCCTCTACAATAACTCATTTCCTTAAATCTAGGGTTCATCATCCTTCACCATAGATCCCTTATTGAACATCTTAATCTAGTGATTGATTTGGATCTCTCTCTCTCTGAGAGTAGATCAGGGTCTCCCCCTTTGTTATCCAGGGCCTGGGTAGCAAGAAGCAAAGAGTGCCTCGATTGGCGTGACAACCAACCCATCTTGGGAATCAAGGTCCTCTTGGGTCACCTCTTTAGTTGTCTGTCCCCTCTACCATCTTGGATAGGATCACTTTTTAGGGGCAACTACAAGTTGTGTGATAACAGATAGCAATGAAATAAGAATAGTTCCTGTTCTTCTTGAATTGACAATGTCTTAAATAAAATATATAATTGAATACGACAATATGTCTTAAATAAAATATATAATTGAATAGTAAAATATCGAATGATGGATTATACATTACAATAAGTGGACCTTTATATAAGCCCATTGCGCCTTTTCAAATATGAAGAACATGCCATCTGACTTTTAATTAATTATTACATTATATTTATTTAATATTTATTCTTACTAATATTATTTATCTATGTATGTAACAAGACCCTAAAGATAAGGTGCATTTCCTAAGTTTCTAACTGAGGTGAGGGTGATGAAGTGAATTTGGTACTAGGGAGCAGGTGTTTGTGAATTGACCATGATAGAAATGTGAGTGAGTATTAGGTCTATCCCTTAGCTTTCAAGAGCTAGGTGTTTCATATTTTTCTTTCATCTGTGTGCCTTTGAAGGGAGCACTTTTCTTGAGTAAAACTTTCCTTGAACCTCTTTTTTGTGATCCCTTTGTTTTATTATTAGCCTTTTTTTGGCTTAGTCCCTTTGCTTTAGATTTGGCTTTGGCAACCTAAGGAACTTGGCTCTTTTGCAAAGGGGCATTGCTCGCATATATAACATTAATAATTTATCTACATCAACCTTAGAGTACTTTGACACTTTTACTTTGACATAGGCATTCATACATGGGAATATATAAAGACCTTGGAACATAAGACATGATTAGTCAATTACGAAATAGGACACGATGGAAATTGTGAAAGGACTAGTGGAATGACATGGTGTGAAAAATGGCTAGGCAAAAAGTGTGAAATGACATGAAATGAGTGTTACACCTACCTAAATCCTTAGGGATACACCTGACTCACAAGGCGACACACTTATCTAAAGGAGATTACGACCACAAACCATGATACATCTTTAGCTATCAAACAACAATATAAAGTACAAGAGTCACTATAGAGCAACACTAGTGACCCCTCCTAGTCATATCACATATATAAGAAGGCAATCTCCATGTGTCAACAAGAATAGCATATGCCATAACTGTTGAATTTTTCTCATATAGCACTAGAGATACAATTTTCAGATTTGATAATTACTTCATAATGATTTTCAAATAGTAATTTCATCCCACTGTTATCATTGAATAATTACACGCTAAAAATTTCAACGTAAACAAAAGATCATAGAAGCATAGCCATGCACAGTAGACACAAAAAATTTACCCTGGGAAACCCATCCTTGGGAGAAAACCCAACAACTTTTCTTAGAAGAAATCAGTCCAATATTACAAGTATGTTACCACCATGAAGAGAAACCCTAGCACATAGAATGCACCCTTAATGAAGAAACCCTAGATCACAAGTGCATACTCTTTCATGAGGAAACCCTAGATCATGATAGCGAACCTCTAGAGATGACAAGAACACAAAAAATTTGCTCCTTGTGCCTTTGCTAGGACTTCTTGGAAAGTGTGCATTAGCTGGAAAGAGAAGATGTGTGTGTTAATGAAAAGTGAAATGTTAGCGCTTATTTATACACTTCAAGTCACTTTAATTTCTCTTATGGGGTCGACTTGTCTTTTTGTTTTTCACTTTTCATTTTATCTTCAAGGTTGACTTGTACTTTCTGTCTTCAATCTTCCTTGGGGCTTCTTCAATGCTTTCCGGGACTTCTTCAATGGTTTGACTTGACTTCTTGGTTATTTCTTCTTCACTAGAAAAGTTGTCCATGAGCCTTGTTGATGATCATTTCCTCACATGCATGTCTATTCACACATAGAGCTCTAATGTTGAATAGACCCACTAAGAAGTCCTAGACACTTCTTAGCATGTCAATTCAACATTAGACTAAACTTGTATATTCCACAAGGGGATGGAAGCCCCTATCAAATAAACAAGTCAAATCTCTAATATAGAATAGATCACTCGATCATGGAGCAGTCAATGTGAGAGCAACTTGGGGTCAATCTCCCCACACCATATGACTCGGGATAATGGGAGAAGGACTGCCCCTTCCTGGGCCATTCACCTCTAGCCATATGACTTAGGCTCCGAGGATGAATGTATCATCCTCCCTTGGTCAAATCAACATGACTAATATGGGAGAATGTTTGCCCGATGCTGCAAGCTGGAGAAACATCAGCAATAACATTGGCATCAACTGAAAAGTCCCCATCAATCTCTAGCACATAACATGGTGATCTGAGCAAATTGGAAGTATCTCTGGCAAATATCCATGGAAAAACCATAGATCTCATCTGTGGAACCGATAGTTGTGATCAAAGTCACAAAAGCAACGATCATCAAGTCACTCCTACATGTCAGGGGTAATGGGAATTAGGCATTCTATAGTTTGTTATATTGACTTTCAATGATAATCAAATGTGATAAATTCAATAGTTTGCAAGTCTTTTTACTTTTATTAAAAGGGTGAGCAAGGGCCACAAATTCTTTACTCTCGACAAAAAGCATTAACACATATACATATATGAAATATCAAATTTAACAATACAAATTTATAGTGTGTAATGTTATATTGAAAGGGTGGACCCGAATGCCATAGGAATAGGGATTGAACTGCCCCAAGAGGTCATGACTTGTCTGTAGATATTACAGACACAAGCCCACCTCCATGTTCTTTTAATGTTGCTAAGATTTAATAATATTAAGTCAATAGGTTTTCGACAAAGTGTTGTGGTGGTCTGCATTTCCTGTAATTTAGTTAAATTGTCAAGTGGGAGGTCATAAATTCATCTATCCCTGGATTGTTATTTAAAACATATTGAAACGTCTCTTAGTAGTCCGAATCTCAGTGTGTGAAGGTGGGAGGTTTTGGGTTCAAAAATTTCTCATTAGATAAGTATATATACTATAATATATATGTTAGCTGGTTGGGCTATAGTAGATATGAATTTTATTTATGCTCTGAGGCACAGGCGTTGTATATAATAATATATATGAGGCTCTGCTCTATTTGTGAGCATTAGTGACAGCCATTAATTGGTCTACAATTGTATTGTCTGGCTTTTCAGCTATGATAATATAATCATGCGATCTACTTTCTTAGTGCAGTTTATGTACCTCTGTTATTTTCACAGTTAAATATGGTTAATCTACTTAGCATACTTCTGTGTTATCTCTGTCATTGCAAATCTCGTTATTTGATGTATTAGTGAGGAAACCCATAGCACTCTAATAGTGCCCTACCAGATGAGGCCTTGTTTTCTACACCATGGGATTACCCTATTTCAAAGAGACAAGGCTACGCTCAAAGAAAATAAATGGGTAAAAATTACCTTCCAAAACACCAGATTCTTATGTCTAGGTGCCTACTATCAGCTATGTTCTAATATAATCATAATAATAATCTATTTTTAAGGTCACAGCCTAGCCAGACACCAAGTTGGTGTATGAGACCCCCTTGTTTTTGGGACAAAGGTCCCTCTCCACGCAGCAATTTGACTGCTAAATCCTACGGAGGTGTACATACCCTACCCCCCTCCAGATTTGAACCTATGACCTCCTAGGAGGAAACACGCGTTCTTAACCATTCGGTCCACTCGAGCTTTACTGCCAGTGAGATATACTCAGCTAATGGATACTGTTATAACCACACCTGTCAATGTTGGAGGCCCTTGCCCAACTCTGTTGGACAACTTCACAAAACATGGAATTATATAAGTAAGATGTACCATTCTACTCACAAATAAAAAAGGCAAGCAACCAAAAGCCATTCTCACCTTCAAAGTTGAAGTCCATGATTTGTTTGTGGCTGAGAAAAACTAGGAATTAAAGTTTTATTAAACTTTTACCCTATAAAACAAATAGCAACATACACATAAAATACCATTTGTCCCTTGAAAAAGAGTGATCCCGGCATTTGTTCTGAAAATAGCAGTGGAAATAAAATAGCTTACCCTATCATAACGTAGCCTTCTCCAGCACTAAATGTATTGCCATTCTCCATAGGTTCATTGAAACCTATTAATTGTCCATTTCCTGCATTTTCAAAATTTTATTTTTATTAGGCCAAGAATACAATAAAACAGACTATATATATATATATATATAGAGAGAGAGAGAGAGAGAGAGAGAGAGAGAGAGAGAGAGAGAGAGGCAATTCCAAGATGCATAGGTTTGAGGTGTATCTGACTTAGTAAGGAGCATTTTATTTTTAGCAAGGCATGTGAAAGGGGTACTGCTGGAGAGATTTTTTTGGTATTTTTGACCAATCAATCGTTATGTTAGTAGGAGGCACCACTCCCCTGTGGCTACTGCCATTGCATAAGGATCATGGTATACCAGAGTTTATATGTTGTTTTGGGCCACATCTCTTAACCAATGTGGGATTAATTTTTTGTATAGAGAAGTATTTATGTCGCAAAAACAATTCCAAGACACAGATTTTATGCATATCTAACTTAGTAAGGGCATTTTAGCAAAGGCATGTGAAAGGGGTACTATCAAGTACTGCCAGTAAGAGATTATTTTTTGTATTTTTGGTAAGGCTGAGAAACAAGCATATTTACACCACAACCAATCAACTATTATGCTAATAGGAGGCACCACTCCCTTGTGGCTACCCCTATTGGCATAAGGATCATGGTATATTGGAGCTTATATGTTGTTTTGGTCCACATCTCTCAACCAATATGTGATTAATATTTGGAGCATAAGGACAATGAATTGATTTGATTTGCATTAAATTAGCATTCAAAAGAATACCTCTAGGATTATTCATCTTGGACAAGCACTTTACATCAACTGTCATTCTGCTACTACATGGTAAACATGAAAGACATTTGTGATTAAGTAATTTGAAGATTTTTGTATTAAGTTATATTTAACACAAAGCAGACTCATATGGATTATAAAATCTAATATTAAGAAATATGGAGAAAGATTGAACATACTTGTTTCAGAGAAGCCTTGTTCGAAAGAGGCATTTCTGGCAAAATCAATCAAACCATTTGAACTAGCTTGCGAACTGAAAGAACCTGCTGATTTGCACTGTTGAGTATCAGCATTATGCTGCATGGGAACTCTTTCATAACCCTGAAAACCAATACTACTCTGTCTCATTACTTGAGTTTCCTGAACACTATTGTTGTCCATATTTTTCTTTTCCCTTGAAGAGTCAATGCTATTATCCATTTCATATTCCCCAGTGTTGGGTAACACATTTAGCTGTTTCCTTTTGGTTCTAGCTCTACGATTTTGAAACCAGTTATAAACATTTGTCTCGGAAATATGACCATGTTGACTAAGCTCAGCTGTAATCTCTTTTATCTTTTGCTTACTTGGGGTTCCTTTTCCCTGATCAAAGATCTTCTCAAGAATCTGAAGCTGCACCTGACTTGGTGTCCAACGCTGTCGACCAGCCACCTTGTGGCCTGCTATACTCATTGTTGAATCAAAAGCAAAAGCTTGCCCTAGGGTGAACCCTGCCAGCAATAAAGTCTGTGGATAATATGCTAGAAATTGTATGTATTTGCAAACAGAAATAATAACAGCCATACTCGAATAATGCGGTGAATAGAAAAAAACTTAAAATGGCTGCTAGATGTGCAATAAATTAGGGGAGCATAGTGATGGACATAATTTACATTTGTGTTGATTTAATTTGTGTAGATACAGAGAGTAATAATTATTGGGAAAATTGCTTCTTTTTGCACAAGGATAACAGTACCTCTAGATTTCAAGCTGAATTCAGAAGAATACAAACACGGAAACAGTTTTGCTAGCAATAAGAACCTTCAATGCAATTTTATACAGTAAATATTGCTAAAATAGTACCCTCCCATGGTAAAATTGGCTTTCATGAGGCAAACGATTCATTGAGGACAAAACTTCATACTCAAAATGTAAGTCCCTCTGAAAGAACTCTGATTCAGCGTATAATTCCCAGTGCATAAACTTGAGGAACCATCCTTTTTTCCATTCGTTCTTGTAATATTTTTTATTCAGCTCTAAAATTCCAATTAGGTTTTCTACTCGCCATTTGTCTTCAGTAACTAGATTATGTAGAAATGAATAAGTTAAAACGTATAAGAAATTTCAACCTAGTTACTGTTCATTTTTTAAAGGCTCAAAGTTAACAGTCAAGTTAGAATAAATGTGCAATTTTGCATGAAACGCATAGCTTCATATTCAAGTTTTGCCAGATCAGATTGCTTATAGTGAAGAGTGTTAGACTGTGTACCTGTTGCACCTGCAACCATCTCCCCACCCCTTTGTCCACTTTCAAAGAACTGATCTTGTTAAGCCCTAGCTTGGAAAGGGGGGGCCCTCCTTTTGCAAAATCATGAATGTTTCTTGGACGGGTATGGATCTGACATAGAGTTTTTTGTGTTCAGCAGTTAGCAGTGAATCTGAACTCTTTCCTTGGAGCACAAAACCTCATTCTCATGCAGATCCATAGACATAGGAATTAGATCTAATTTTGAACACCCTGGTGTGCCTTTCTTCATCTTTATAAAAGGAAGGCAGGGGTACGGATCTGGCATAGAGTTTTTTGTGTTCAGCAGTTAGCAGTTTAGTGTTTTCCTGTAGCAGATTTTCATGTTCAGAATTAATAAAAAATAGTGAGAAGTTTTGACAGTCAGCTATTGAGTTTTTTTTTTTTTCTATAGTATGTCTTTAATAGATTCTAACATTTATTAGAAAGAGTTGTTTTGTGAGGTCTTCTAGTTTCAGCTGTTTAGTTTCCTGTAGGAATTTTTTTACAGTGCAGAATTTGTTTCACCATGGATTGGAAAACTTTACAAAGAGTCTCTCAGTGTGAATTTTGTCCACCAGTTTCTTACAAGCTTATGATGAGAATTTTACATTGCTCAACATCAATCTCTAACTGTCAAATCCTGCCTTAAACTTCAAGGTTTCCTAAGGGGATCGTAGATTCCATTGTCCATCTAAGCATTCTTAAAATTTCTTCATCCTATTAAATGAAACTCTAAAAAGTTGATTCCATACTAAGGTATCTAATTTCCAAGATCTAAAGTATGAGATGACTGATCCTTAATGGACCACTAACCATAGTTGTTGATTTCAAAATACAAGTGAATATGATGCAAAAGAATGAGAAGTTGAAATGTGACCTACCTCGGACATTAATAGTTTCATTAGGCTAATAGCTGTTAGTATAGTGGAGTTGAAAGCTTTCTTGGAAGCACTAAAAAACAATCCTAACTTCTAACCATTAAGTTGTGACTTTCCAAATGCATGTGAGCATAGTGGAGTTGGAAGGTTTCTGGGAATCATTAAAAAACATTTCTAACCATATTGATGGTAACCTGAAACCATAACTACTGAAAGACAAGCATAACATTCCAATTACATTTGAAAGATCTGGTCTTGTGATTAGAGCTGATTGTACTAAAATCAACCGGTACAAATTGAAAAAGGAAAACAAAAAGTCACACACCATGGATCCACTCTCGCTTTGATATACCCCACCTGCATAGCATGGGTTTCAATGGGATGAAGCTGGGTGCAAAGCCTTGGAAAGAAGTCTAATCCTTGTGGTAAAGTCCCATGGGATATGTTTTTTTAAGAAGAAGAAGAATTGGTAATAAACATCAGCAAACGAGTTAAAGGAGAGAAGCTATAAGCTATGGAAACTTACCTAAAGGTTGCAACTGATTTTACCGCAATTCAAGACAAACTAAACGATTAAAATCCCCATCGATGAGCAATTAATCAAGAAATCACCTACCAGGAATTGCAATATGCTGATCTGCAATGGCCTTATGCATCTTAGCAAGTTCATGAGAGATTGTAGAATACACCAATATCTGTCGACGTAAAGTCTCCAGCTGCTGCTCTGTCATCACCTGCCTATGCATGGCAAGACCCAGTGGATGATGGCCTTCCACAAGCCCTATTCCAATTCCATGCATATCAGCTGTTAAACTTCCAGAAATCATCTCCATTCTCATTCATAAATTCTAACCTGTCCTTGTGCCAAAACCCCACCAAAACCTTTCAGTAAGATTGCAAACAAAATGTCTCAAAGAAACCAACAGCAAAATACATATTCCTCCATTACCATCCTGATGAAAAAAATCTTACATCAGAGTGCACACCTTTGTTACCAGAAACGTGACCGATGTTGCAGTTACCAGCAGAAAACTGCCAATAAACGGGACGTGACGGAAAACGCCATTGTTTTACAGGCGTTTTCGTTTTCCAAGGTCGGAAACCCGTTTCATGCGAATCCCAGATTGTTTCTTGAATAATCACTTCTGCATTTGAAAGAAAAAAAAACAAAAGGAAATTAAGCCAATAGCTTCGCTAACTTAAATCCCTGTTACGAGTATACGAATGTAAGATTACCAGTTTTACAGTGTTTTCCTAAACTTGTTAAATCTCTCCGCTGCAATATTTTTCGTGTCCTGTATGCATGCAATAATGTAATTATCGAAGGGTGGTATCCCTAATTAAGTTTCTTTATATAATCATTATATGTGTTATCAAATGCTAATTTTATCAATCGCAGATTTACATTTTGAGTATTCTGTGATTTTGGAAGTTGTTGTATTTGTGATAGAGTGGTTGGTTTGATGAATAAGACATGACATATTTAGGGTTGTTACAAACTCAAATTCAGATTAGATTTGGAAACTAATCGAATAAAATAGGAATATGAATTATTTGAATAAGAAGAATTATAAAACATATATTGGAGTAATTTTTATAATTGTAAATTTTTTTTCTTTTTTCTTTTTTAGGTTACAAGGTTATAAATGTTTAAATTGTATTATCTACAATTTTCTTATGAATGGTTGTGTTTTTTTTGTAACGTGTATCATGATGAGGTGGTGTGTTTTCTCTCTCCTTGTTTCTTATATGTGAACTCTCATTTTTGGTAACATAGGTGCACACACCAAATTTAACATCCATCCATTAACAACTTGATGAAAAATAATCTTACATCGGAGTTCACACAACAAATTTAACACCCGAAAAATAACAACAAAGACAACATCATTTATCCTAGCTTATAACAAACATCACGAATAAATAATTGGCTAAATTCAAATTGGGCACACATTGTTAGCTAAATATTATAAATTCCAACATCACATATAAATAACAGATGGAATTCAAATTGAGCGCATGTTGTTTAACTAAAGGATATCAATTTCAACAATTTGAATCTCAAGAATGCATGGCCTAGCCTAATTTGACAAGCTAGCAAGGAATATTGATGGAACATGTTACCTACTTTTCATTTGACATCAATGTGGATAATCTATACAGTATGCACACGGCCATAGCTCGAAGTATAACCAATGGGCATTAATCAAAGGCCATTTCATGAAAACCCAATTACCCCAACACAACAATTAAGTGCACATTCTTGTATAAAATTCCATTGTTGGAGATTGAGGCTTCTTAAGTTGTGTACCCACTATGAGAACAATAGTCTTTCTATTACTACTTCTGTCTTTTGTTTGTTTTTCAATTTTTTTAATATTTTCACATTCATTCCTTCACTAAGAAGCCAACTTTCCTTCAAACCTACTCATTGTTGAGTTCTAGATTTCATGTTCTATAGAGATTGTGTTTGGATTCTTGAATTGTCATTAAAAAATTATATGTAATTTGTTCATTTAGAGGCCTATGCAGAAGGCAGACATGTCATACACGACACTTTATGTTCAAGAAGTCTAACCCCTAGTCTAGGATATTGAATTTACCATTTTCTTACATTATACATATAGTCTATGAAACTTAGCGAGTGACTCGAAATTTTGAGAAGTGGAATATGAATTTTTCAAGGGCTTGAGAAACAAAGGGTCAGCATTTGCATGTAAGCAATGTGGTGGCCGAGCATCGAAAATGTAAAAATTGTTGGTTTTGTTGTGTGAAGATAAATGATGTTTCTTTGGAGTAGTCACACGGGAGTGGGATCTCTTAATTAATTATATAATGATTAATTGGTTGTGGAGTGAGTATGCTTACTTATTCAACCTTTCCCTTCTTTTCTTTCTCTCTCCTCCGATGTAAATGTGATTGTATTTACTGCTTTGAGTCGTGATCATCTTATATGTATGTGAATCATATATCTACTCCCTTAAAAATAAAAGTGAAAGATGAATTAAAGTTGTTATCGTACTTAAAGTGTATCATTTTAATTCAAGTGGAAAGTTGGAAAGGAAGCCTTCCATGTGTTTGAAGGGAAAAAGAAGTTTGGAATTGTGTGAAGAGTAAAAATGAAGGTTGGAATTGTAACTCAAAAGTGGTATTCAAGTGAAAATATCAATGATTGGAAATTTGTGTCAAAGTAAAACAATTCTATTATATTTATTTTTAAGAGTAAAAATTTATATTAATTGTATAAAAATTTATTAACTTGTTTTTTAATGATACTTTTTAACCATGTTTACATTTAAATGCCTAATAGTTTAATTATTTTTATAGGCTAGATCTAAATTTGGTAAAAAGTTTTATGTTTCAAAAGCCTTGTTGAAGATCACTCTCACCCATTTATTCCCCTTTCCTTTTCTTTTTCTTGATTTCAATCCATACATCCCCTTAAATAGGCACTAAGGGAATTTGTATTAGCAATAAAATATTTACTTCATCGAATATAGTCATTAGAATTAGGTCCCTTTCTTGATTTGAAGAACCTAATTCATCTCTCTTCTTCACCCTCCCAAGAGTCTTCTTGCACTTAGACCAACGCCAAGGGAGTTGTCGCCTTAAGCCATGTTTGTACCAAGGCTTTGTTATGCTCCTTTAAAGATGGAACAATACATTTGTTGGAATAGCAAGGTTAGATTCCTTTGAGAACATGTTTGGCTCCACATATTTGTAACACCCTATTTTTTACCCCGTAATATAATAATGTAAATATGGATGATATGGCTAGAAGCCAAACATGAATGATGCAATTTTGTATATTTTTACTTTTTATATAAAACCATGACTACTGCAGACCAGAGAACGAAAAGAGACGGGGGGCTAAGAGTCCACAAGAAGGGGAAAAAGGTGTCACAATGCATGCGTGCCACATGGCTAGCTCACCATACCACATTGAACCGTATTGTAGAGTGGATTTACACAGAGAACAACAGAACCCCTTGGGTCTTGGCACAGAGAGTTCCTAGCTACCTATGTGAGATCCCTCAAAGAGAATTAGGGTATACCGAGGAACTGTTAGCTCATATAAGGGAGCCCCATTCCTTGGGTTAGCAATCTAAAGGGAAAGGGGTGCTAGAGGACTGGGATAGTTGTAGAGAAAGAACCAAAACTTCTCGTGGATGAATAACCCCATCTCAAGGGTGGCTTTGTCAAAGAAAGATATGGCTTGACAGAGCCTATGGCTGGGTGGAACATTGTTGGTCTACAGGAATTCAGTTGCATTTACAGATAAGTATTCATTGGTGTTTATACGTGTTGTATTTATCTCTGAAATGTGTACAAGTGTGCAGTATTATCTTTGAAAACCCAATTACCCCAACACACCAATTAAGTGCACATTCTTGTATACAATTCCATTGTTGGAGATTCAAGCTTCTTAAGTTGCGTACCCACTATGAGAACAATAGTCTTAACTGTTCTTTCTATTACTACTTTTGTCCTCTGTTTGTTTTCAATTTTTTTAATATTTTCACGTTCATTCCTTCACTAAGCAACCAACTTTCCTTCAAACCTACTCATTGTTGAGTTCTATATTTCATGTTCTACAGAGATTGTGTTTGGATTCTTGAATTGTCATTAAAAAAAATATATGTAATTTGTTCATTTAGAGGCCTATGTAGAAAGGCCGACATGTCATACACGACATTTTATGTTCAAGAAGTCTAACCCCTAGTCTAGGATATTGAATTTACCATTTTCTTATATTATACATATAGTCTATGAAACTTAGTGAGTGACTCGAAATTTTGAGAAGTGGAATATGAATTTTTCAGGAGCTTGAGAAACAAAGGGTCAACATTTGCATGTAAGCAATGTGGTGGCCGAGCATCGAAAATGTAAAAATTGTTGGTTTTGTTGTGTGAAGATAAATGATGTTTCTTTGGAGTAGTCACAAGGGAGTGGGATCTCTTAATTAATGATATAATGATTAATTAGTTGTGAGTATGTTTACTTATTCAACCTTTCCCTTCTTTTCTTTCTCTCTCCTCCTGTGTAAATGTGATTGTATTTATTGCTTTGAGTTGTGATCATCTTATATATATGTGAATCATATATCTACTCCCTTAAAAGATAAAAGTGAAAGATGAATTAAAGTTGTTACCGTAATTAAAGTGTGTCATTTTAATTCAAGTGGAAAGTTGGAAAGGAAGCCTTCCATGTGTTTGAAGGGAAAAAGAAGTTTGGAATTGTGTGAAGAGTAAAAATGAAGGTAGGAATTGTAACTCAAAAGTGGTATTCAAGTGAAAATATCAATGATTAGTAATTTGTGTCAAAGTAAAACAATTCCACTATATTTATTTTTAAGTGAGAATTGTCTATTTATGAAATGAGATTTTGATAAAATAAAATTATATAATGGAATGGTAAGACTATGTTGATTTTGATAAAGTAAAAATTTATGTTAATTGTACAAAAATTTATGGACTTGTTTTTTAATGATACTTTTTAACCATGTTTACATTTAAATGACTAATAGTTTATTTATTTTTATAGGCTAGATCTAAATTTGGTAAAAAGTTTTATGTTTCAAAGCCTTGTAGAAGATCACTCTCACCCATTTATGCCCCCTTTCCTTTTCTTTTTCTTGATTTTAATCCATACATCCCTTAAATAGGCACTAAGGGAATTTCTATTAGCAATAAAACATTTACTTCATTTAATATTTAATATAGTCAGTAGAATTAGGTCCCTTTCTCTATTTGAAGAACCTAATTCATCTCTCCTCTTCACCCTCCCAAGATTCTTCTTGCACTTAGACCAACGCCAAGGGAGTTGTCTTCTTAAGCCATGTTTCTACCAAGGCTTTGTTACGCTCCTTTAAAGATGGGACAATACATTTGTTGGAGTAGCAAGGTTAGATTCCTTTGAGAACATGTTTGGCTCCACATATTTGTAACACCCTATTTTTTACCCTGTAATATAATAATGTAAATATGGATGATATGGCTAGAAGCCAAACATGAATGATGCAATTTTGTATATTTTTACTTTTTTTTTTATATAAAACCATGACTACTGCAGACCAGAGAACGAAAAAAGAGACGGGGGGCTAAGAGTCCACAAGAAGGGGAAAAAGGTGTCACAATGCATGCGTGCCACATGGCTAGCTCACCATACCACATTGAACCGTATTGTAGAGTGGATTTACACAGAGAACAATAGAACCCCTTGGGTCTTGGCAAAGAGAGTTCCTAGCCACCTATGTGAGATCCCTCAAAGAGAATTAGGGCATACCGAGGAACTGTTAGCTCATATATGGGATCCCCATTCCTTGGGTTATCAGTATAAAGGGAAAGGGGTGCTAGAGGACTGAGATAGTTGTAGAGAAAGAACCAAAACTTCTCGTGGATGAATAACCCCATCTCGGGGGTGGCTCTGTCAAAGAAAGATATGGCTTGACAGAGCCTATGGCTGGGTGGAACGTTGCTGGTCTACAGGCAGTCGGTTGCATTTATAGATAAGTATTCATTGGTGTTTATATGTGTTGTATTTATCTCTGAAATGTGTACAAGTGTGCAGTATTATCTTTGATATGTATGTAATATAATTATTGTTTAATGTTGAAAATAATTGCCTAAAGTTATCGAAAGAATGTGATTGCATTCATGTAGAGGTTGTTTAGAAAGTATATGTATGTTTTTTAAGAATTGTCAATGATTGATAAATCATATAAAATCCCATTGTAATATTAAATTTTCAATAATGGAAAGCAAAATGGAATAATAGAGGTATTTTCAGTTCATAATTTGGTTGATTCATGGCCCCAATGGCATCTTGAAGGTATTGGGGTCGTGACATATTGGTGGTCCAACTTCAAATTATTCCACTAGGAGAGCTTCATATTTTCCCCTTGGGTAGATTGTGAAAACTTTCCCTTCGGACATGAGGTTGCTTATTTTCCCCTTGGGTAGACTGTTAAAACTTTCCCTTCGAACATGAAGTTCCTACATGATGCCCTTGATCAAAATAAATTGTGTCATCGGTGGAAGAAAATGTTTTCATAATCCAAAAGTTGTTTTCAACTTCAATCTTCACTTTTTGGAACACAATTTGGTTAGATAGGCATTCGTTTAAGTTAACATGGATACATATCCAATCATAGGGATTGAAAACATAGCCATAAGTTTATGGAGTTAGAGTAATAAACTTACCAAAAGCATTAACAATGGCTATTAGAGTCTCGTAGCTCCAATATTACTAGAGGAGACTATAATGCATATAATTCACACTTGGCACTCATTATGCACACACCCACTCTAGGTAGCATTGTGTCGAGTTCCTAGTGCAAAATAATAATGCACTCCCTAATTATTGATGCCACTAAGATCACCCACTACAATAGGACTCACATATGTTGGAATTCCCTTCATTATGCCTCCATGCCTTAGCCTAGAGCCATGATTGTAGCTCCCTTACTTGATCCTTGACCCATATGCATGCCCCTAGACCCATTTATGTCATTTCCCGTCATCTTTTGCCCTAAATACTAGCTCCATAAGTTTTATGTCTAGATTCACGACTATCGCCCATGGACTTATGAACTAATGGGTAGTTTTAGGGCTAAAACTCTATAAGTGTGTTGGAAAATGCATAGATAGATTTGTATGTATAGAAGACTTAATCATCAGTCCAACATTTTGCCTATGGTATTGAGTTGTTTCCAAATACATTTATACTCTAATGTTTGATTGATTTAAAGTTCATTTTCCTCACTTTGAATATGTCAAAATTTTGCAAGATTAATATCAAATTTATGATTTTCTCACCTTCTCCTTCCTCCACACCCTTAGACATACTTCAAGTTATTGTCTCTATCAAAATTCCATTCCTCGGAGGCTAGTTCCCTTACTCTATGTCTCATTTCAATAATTAATTAAATCACACAAATTACTAAGTAAACTCATATATCAAGTTTAAAAAATCAAATTTAATGAATTGTCACTATTTTTATTTTAAATTTTTTTATTTTTTTAATATAAACCTATTATATAAAAGACTTTGTACAATTTAAATTTAATGAATTGTCACTATTTTTATTTTAAATTTTTTTATTTTTTTAATATAAACCTATTATATAAAAGACTTTGTACAATTTTTGGAATGGGCATCTCCTTTATTTGTGACATACTATGACATATAGTGTTTATTCAGATTTTGGTATATAATGTATTGTTAAGAGTATATTAAAAAACAACTATTTTTATTATATGGTTGGTATATATTTGTAAAATTAGTTTAGTTCTTTTCTAGTTATTTTATATTTTCAATTTTATGGTAGGTTTTGGTTGAGTAATATTTTTTGGGTAAAATATAAATTTCTATTGTTTAAATTGTATTTTTGAATCCATAAATAGATTCAACACGCTTAAATACTCTCATGACATGCATATTATGCAATTTTGATAGCTAATATATGTGATTGACAACACCTTTGCAAAATGTAATTTTATATTTTTATTTTTTTATTCAGCGGAAAAATCACATTCCTGCTATTCTGAAGGAATCAAGGAATGCTTGAAATACAATCATTACAATAGGGCTCAACAAGAGCATCATGTCACTTACAAGAATTGAACCTCAGAGCAAAAAGTGGCCTATGAATTTGCAAATCTAAAATAAAGTTACAATTTCTTAAAAAAATTTGAATTATTTGCCACAATCCTCAATTTAAAAAAAAAATCTAGTTACAACTATCAAACTATGAAATGTTGGTTTTTGATAGTGCTAAATCGATTTTTACCATCAAAATCGTCATTAAAGCATAGTGAAATTCAAATTTTGCAAAATAAAAAATACCAGAAGGAGTGTGTTGGAGTTTTTGATAGTGCTAAATGAATTTTTACCATCAAAATCGTCATTAAAGCATTAAAGCATAATGAAATTCAAATTTTGCAAAATAAAAAATACCAGAAAACTCGCATCGCAGCAAAATGTAGAAATATTTAAATGACTTTGAAAAAAATCTACTTATTACACTGATTACAAAGTATTGACATGCGAGTGTGATTGTAATGCTATGGTTATGATTGGAGATTGTTACAAAAATGACCTCACGGTATAAAGCCCTTCTCATGTACTCTAACACTGCAGAATTGTGAATTTTTCATGTTAGCAGAAGCGTAAAATGGAGCTGGCATGAACTGCGGAATATGGTAGTTTTCTGCTGATATTTGCCCAAAGAGGTGCAGATCACTGGGTAAATTTGACTGTAGTGAGGTTTTTGCAGTTAAATTTGGGCGAGGGCATCTGCTTCTATTGTCGAATGCGTTTATTCCTAGTGCTTGAAGCAACAACAGATTTTGTCGCTGAATGAGAGTTAAATGATTGCTTGGCGGCTGAATTTGGTTCCAAAGGAGGTTTTGCAGCTAAATTTGGTGAGAATCGGTGTTGTTATCCTTAGCTTTGGAACATTTCTGCATTTATAGTTATACTGGTGCGGGCTTTAGCTAATAGTGGTTGAATTAATTCTGTATCATGGTTTTAAGTTTGATTACCAAACCCTAAACCGTAAAAATTTAACCTAAAAGTGCCCACTTGCTGAATATGGAAGATTATGGTGTTTTGTGAGGAGAGATTTCCCCTTTTTACGTTTTCTTTATTCTTTTCAATGGAATTTGGCTAACGTAGAAGCATGAGGATGTTTTAACGTTTTTTAGTTCCCTGATGGATAATTGAAATTGTGCAGTCTAGTAGAGAATTGAGGTTTTTAGGTTGGAACTTGAGTTAATTTCCATCTGCTAAACTTTTAGTGGTTGAATTCTTCAAAGAAACATCCTCTGATATGGACAGTGTCTTGTCCATGGACCCGGGGTTGCATACACAGTTCACTCAAATTGAGAAGTCCTCCAAAATTTCAAGAGATAATGAAGAGAGATTTAAGAAGGGGGAATGGAGTGATGACGCCATACATTCTCTGCTCGATGCATATGAAGTTAAATGGAACCACCGAAACCGGGGAAACCTTAGGGTAGGAGACTGGGAGGAAGTTTGTTCACATGTATCCAATCGTAGCGGTGGAGTGAAGTCCTTGAAAACACCTGCGCAATGCAAGAACAAGATTGAAGGTATGAAGAAAAAATACCGATCTGAAGCCCTGGAAAGTTGCAGTAACAATGGGGTTAATTTCTCGTCTTGGCCCTTTTTCTCAAAAATGGATCTGATGCTGCGATGCCCGACTCGGAATGCAGGCATTCCAGGCGGTATGGATGCTGGATACCAAGGTATGTCTCTAATGGAAAACGGTGAAATATTCGGTTTTCCCGAAGATTACCATACCCATCTTCGTCATCCTAACCAGCAAGAAAGTGAACAAGAGGAAGACGTCTTAAACAATTTATTGCAAACAAATGATAATTTTGCCAGTATACTTCCTGAAAGCGATACCAGTGCTCCTGGATTCAAGCTTGTGGCTAGCCCTAGCCCCAATCGTAGTCCTAGACCCAACCCTGGACAGAAAGAAACTCGTCCAAATAAGGCCAAATTGCAGAAGACTGGAAATAAGAGTTGTGATTTTGTTGCTTCCAGTATTAAATCATTTGCAGACTCCATCTTAAAGCTGCAACACACAAAGATGGAAATTTACAAAGATGCTGAAAGGTTGCGTGCTGAAGCCGAGGGCAAGCGAACAGAATTGGATCTTAGACGGACTGAGATTATCATGAATACTCAATTGCAAATTGCTAAACTACTTTCTTGCAAGTCTCACAGAAGAAAACCAGCTTCTAGCACTTCACCAGTTCATTTGACAAACGCTACGATTAATTCTATATCTCTAGATACAGTGGCTCCAGTTAATGTCATTGATATTAGCGGGCAGACTGTGCAGTCTGTTTTCCCTGGAAATGAGTACAATATTCCTCATCTGTCTTTTCTGCAACAACCCTAGGGACAGATGTTCGGCATCAATGTGGCATCACAGAAGTGTCTCCCTGGTGGATTGAGGGTTTTTTGTGCTTGCCCTCACCAATGTGTGTATGGTGTATGGATCCGAGCCAAATATCTGCATAAATGCCAAAATATGCTAGCAAATTTTAACAAATCATCAAATACTCTTCTTACGGTTGTAACCACTATCAGAGGCCGAATTGGAATATTCTTCTGTGCTTGTGCTGTTCTATGCATTTTCAATAGTAAATACTCCAGGAAAAACAAGCAGCATAGAGACATGAAATTTTCTGTGCAGCGATATGGGTTCATATCGGGAATTCTGTTTAATCTTCTAGCACGTTGAGACTTTCAGGCACTTGTATCCCAGGAACCTTTTCTCTACAACATAAACTGCAAGGATATGGACATCTGCAACATTATCTTAATGTTGAATTGTGTAAACTGTTATGCATATCTAAATTTTTGGTAGTTCGTTTATTTTCGCATGTAATAAGCTTTGATGTAATGTGAATGGTATCAATGTCTACACGGATGTTTCCCCCACATTGCCAAGTTAATTAAGATATAAGAGTTTTGGCTAAATGAATTAAATATAATTTTGGGATGTACTTTTAAAAAACGGAGCTGTCTAAAAATTCGACAATTTGGCTTGGATTGGGACTTTTTATTGAAATCTGGCGTTTTTTATTTTGCAAAATCTGAATTTAACTGTGTTTTAATGGTGATTTTGATGATAGAAATAGATTCAACACCATCAAAAACCCCTGGAGCACCCAAAATTTCAGAGTTTGATAGTTGTAACCAGGATTTTTAAAAATTTCTGTCAGATTTTTTTCAAAATTATGCCGAAAAAATCAAATATTTCTGATTTTAGAACTTTTAGACTACACGGGAAAAAAAACATATAAGTGTCATACAAATTAATCCAATTGAGCTGACTTTTCCATAACAGAAATAACTAACAAGAGGCAGTGCGAAATGGAGTAACTCCAAATGGAAACTTATTTTATTTTATCTGCTGGTGCAAAATCTTCAATGTTCACCTCTGTATACAATTATTGTGAATTAAAAATGTATGTTTTGTCGCTGTCATTGTATACATAACTGCAGCACACCATAATTAAATATTTCGGCAAAACCATATCCACACATGAGGTTTCTAAATTGTTAACATTGGCCCATGTACTTGGGGCTTGTGAAGCTGTACGTGTAATATTGCACAATGCTAGTCTTTCCCTAGTATTGGCAGGAGCTTGATTGTGATTGTAATATGCCCTTTTGATGAGATAGTTTCTTTCTGATCTCAGGCCGAATGACCTTTGGGTGTTGTGCATGCACTGTGCCATTTTCACTTTATTCTCGGTTCTTGATTTTTATATTGCTCTTATCAGAAGAAATTATACTTCCCTTTCCTCATGTTAGCAACTTCTTGTTGATGTCATTTCAAGACACTAAAAGGTGCAATAAACGGCCCTTCAAGCAAATTTGGATGTATGAATCAGATTTTTATTGCATTCCATCCATTTCAAGGGGGCAATCATTGCTCTCTTATATGTATCTCTTCTTTGGTTTATGCCAATGATCTTGTGTATGTTATAGCCGTAAGCTTGCCACACTCAAAAAAAAGTTTTCCAAGCTTCATTTTATGCAGGAATGCAAAATGAAGTTAAACCACATAGTTGTTCCTTAGATATAACAGGACAGTGTTTAATAGGTTAATACTCATCAGATTACCTTTCTTTGTTAAAATTTCAATCTTAGTGATATTTTACTAGAGCTGTGAACTCCTATTGTAACCCCTTTTGGAATGAACTATTGAAATTAAATTTCTGAACTTTGATCTAAATGAGTTTATAAGATTATTATGTGGCACAAATTGTTTTAACAGTTGTTGCCTGGCTGATGTATATATAAGCTATGTTTCATTGGGGACGTGTTCCCAATCCTTAGGGGACAAGGGCACAGCAGTTTTATTCCGAGGACGTCCTTGGGGATGCAGGGCATGCACCCGACAGCCGTGAGATGTTTCGCTTGAAATCAGGGATGTCTTGGTCGTCCCCATTGTCTGAGCTGCTCCTCGACCATCTTTGGGATGTCTTGTTGGTCCTATCAAAATGGCGACATAGGATTCTATTTTCTTTAATACGGACACCGTCAGTTGTTGAGGTCACTTAGCACTATACTTGACAATCATGAAAATAATCTTAACATCATCTACAGATAGAGAATGCCATGGATCAATTCCTTACTCATACGGAATTTGGACTTAATACTGGTGTGCCATCTTCATTGAAGAATCAAAGACAGATTCCCGGAGCTTGTATACAAGGCAGAATCACTGCAGTGGGAACAAAGGCGTACAAGCACCTCATATCATGGACACTCCAGCCTTCCACGCAGCAGGCATACCAAATGCATTATTATTTTATGTACCCTACTTTGAGGCATTGCATCGAAGGACTTGTCTACTATATTACGAAGGGATTTAAACTCGTAACAGACACAAGACTCATCCTCTAGCATGCATAACACATTTTGGAAGGAGCACATTATAATTGGAACAAACGGAAATCCTTGTGCAGATCATCCTTAATTTTTTTTAATGTAAATTTTTGCCATCCTGCTCCCATCCTTCGGAAATCGTTGAGCACAATCCAACCCTCAAAACTTGCACCCCTGTTCACCTATCCCCCCATCCCCAAAACTCGGTGCAACATTCTGTACATTCTATGTATAACATTCATTGTATTATGTGTGGGAACAATAATAAGATTCTTTATGTAATTTCTTCCCCCAAAACAGATATTAATTCCTTTGCAATTTGAGCTGTTTCTATGTTCTCTGTTGCAGAGAAGGCGGAAATTTGTGATGGAATGCTGATGGAGCTTTGTTTGTGGTCACTTACATTTATATTGGGCCTTGTGTCATCAGTTTTCAGTGTTCCAAACATGGTCAGCTCAAGGTTTCTCCTTTCCATGAAGTAGCCATGGAAGAAACTTGATGATTCCATTTTCTCGGAGTACTTGACTGGGTGTAAAAGAGAGTGTACCCAGGTTGATCATGTTTCTAAAACATTTTGTTTCAACCGAAAAAAAACACTTTTTTCTTCCTATTCATTGTGAATCAAAGAAAAAGAGAGCCATTACAAGACAGTTCATCTCCAAGGCAGAGATGTCAATTGATATACAATCTGAGTTTAAAAATTCCGACAGATCTTGCAAAATTCGGCCATCAGCCAAAACAGTCCCAAAACAAACTCCATGCTGAAGAATTTAACACAGACTATCAAAGTTCAGACAAGCAGAAAAAAGACCCACAGGTTATCCCAGAAAATGAACCACCCCATCACTAATTAAAGAGCCTTCTATGAATTTTGAGAAATGTAAAAAACCTTCTGAAACAGAAATAACTTTTTTGGAAAGAACTATCTGCCTCTGAGTTGAATTCCCAATGAATATGATCGACTTGAATATCCACAAAACTTGACATCATCTTCTGGATTCGTAGGCACCATTGATCCAGGGCTAAAACCTGTAACTTATAAATACTTTTAAACCAGTTGACTATGGACTGGGAATCACCATAAGCCTGTAACTTATAAATACTTTTAAACCAGTTGACTATGGACTGGGAATCACCATAAGCCTGCAAGGAAATGATCCCATTAATCAAAGCAAATTGAAGTAGGCTACACAGCGCCAAAAGTTCTGATTTTGTGTTAAATGCCCTTCCACATCCCAACCAGAGCTGAAAATGATGATCCTCATTGATTTTCAAAACCATACCATAACTACCTGTACCACCTTGCACAGCCCCATAAAAAAAGCCAGTTACTTTACCTTCCACTGCATTTGGTTCCATGAAAAATCTTCTTTTCTTTGGTAGATGGTCTAAGAAGAAGTCCTTATAAATACCAAGGCACTTCATGAGACATTGGTAAACATTAGGTGATGCAGGGATATATGTGGGCTAAAATTAAAAAAAAATTAATAATAATAATGCAGGGATTTCTGTGGTTCATAACTTTTGACTCGTTTATCCATTTGGGCTCAAATTTAACATGAAGTTGCATTTCAAAAAGTTCATTGTAGTGACCAATTAGATCTTTTTAATCGGACTTTTTTTTGACACTTTTCCGAGGCCTAATTTTCTTCATATAGTGTCTCAAATCGGAGTTTGTAATTATCAGTTATTTGTTAATTTATGCACCTAATTAAAAAAGCGAGTTGACAACTAGTGTTGCTCTAGTTAGCTTTAAGTTGGTGGTCAGTTTTAGATTCATGTGAGAATTTTCTAAAATTAGCAATTTTTGAAAATTTCAGATATCAGTTATAAAGAGGTTGAACCTCCATTGTAATAGTTATGATGGAAAAAGAATAAAATATTATTATTTTTCCACTCATGTTTTTGCATGATTTTTTAGATCTTGTTAATGAATTAAAGTTTATTGACTATATCATTTGGTATCAAAGAATAATACCAAACGTGTTGGCTAATCAAAGAATAATACCAAAAGAAGTGTCTGAAGAGGAGATAGACCGAGGAGATGTGAATCAACATACAGAACATGAAGAAGAACACTTAGAATGCTTGCCTTTTGAGGAAAGGATGTTCAGGGCTCTAGAAGGGAGGAATGATGGGATCAAAATAGAAGTTTCAGAATATGTAGGGAGTCTTAAACCAGAGGAGTTAATAGATTGGTTGAACTCCATGGAATTTTTTTTGAATGGAAGCCTATGACATAGAAAGAAGGTAAAATTTGCATGCACCAAGTTAAAGGGTCACACCATGATCTCGTGGGATCATGTGCAGAAAGAAAGAACCAAAAAGCGAAAAGACAAAATCAAGACCTGGAATAAGATGGAGAAAAAATTGTGAGAATTTTTTTTGCCTTTAGACAATGCATAGACGTTTTTTTGCAGATTTCAGAATTTGAAGCAAAACCTATCCACCGTGGAGGAACTCACAAATGAGTTTGATCAGTTATCCATTTGTGTGGATCACCATGAAACTGATGAGTAATTGGCTGCAAGGTATGTGAATTGCTTGAAATTTTCTATTCGAGATGAATTGAGCATGCATAGGGTTCACAACGTGGAAAAGGCATACCAATTAGCCTTAAAAGCCGAGGAAAAATAAAATCGACAATTTGCTCAAAGGAATAGAGAGGCAAGGAGGGGTACATCGTTTGTCTCACGGGGTGGTTTTAACTATGGCAGAGGCAAATCATCCCAAGGAGCTGAGAAAGCAGAAGTCGCTGAACAAGGTAACTTGAATCAACCATGAGGAAGAGGATTTCAGACGAGTAGAGGTTACAGTGGTGGCAGAGGAAGACCTTATATGTGTTTAAGGTGTGTTGTAGAGGGCCATCGAGCATTTGAATACCAAAGTTATAACGTGGAAGAGTTGAAGCAAGGACAACAACCTAGTTTAAACTTGGTCAAAGTTGGGAATGAAGAAAGATGAGTTGAATCTGAAGTCCCACTTGATATGGGGGAGAATCTCATGATACGGAGGTCAATGGTGATTTTCGAAAAAAAGCAAAGACAACGTAGCAGCAATGAAGATTCGTGGCTACAGACAAATATTTTTCGAACTGGGTGCACTTCCCGGGGAAAGGTATGTCAAGTTATTGTTTATAGTGGCAGTTGTGAAAATATGGTTTCCAAAGAGATGGTAGATAACTTGAAATTACGCTGTGAAATACATCCTCATCCTTACCGAATTGCATGGTTAGAAAAAGGGAATGAATTCACCATTAATAAAAGATGTTTGATCAAGTTTTCCATTGGTAAGACTTATAAAGATGAAGTATGGTGTGATGTCATTCCAATGGATGCATGTCATCTGTTATTGGGGAGGCCTTGGCAATATGACATAAAAGTCATGCATGATGGA
Organism: Larix kaempferi; assembly: GCA_027924585.1. Taxonomy (NCBI): domain Eukaryota; kingdom Viridiplantae; phylum Streptophyta; class Pinopsida; order Pinales; family Pinaceae; genus Larix; species Larix kaempferi. The sequence goes on along the minus strand of BSBM01000364.1, from coordinate 3,787,274 downwards.
GAAAAGAATACCTACAAGGGTCAAATTTGGAATACCAACGACTCAAGACGAGAGAACCATTTCCAATGACCCATTACTGCGAAAGTAATTTTGGAGGGTCCTCTTCTTTCATAAATAAAAAAAAAAACATTTGGCAAAAGGTTGACCTTTGGGATGTAGTTTAAGATCGACAACCAATTTTTCGATACCTACCTGATCATCTTGGCCCTATTCAGTTGAATATACTCTAGATGTCCAACTAGGGAAAAAATGGAAAGACTAAGAACGTGATCCATGTTGATGTCTTTACCGAGGAAATATGAAGGAAGATCTCTTTTAACCTTGAGAGATTTCGAGTGATGACGATACCTCGCCTTACGGTCGTTGAGTTTCTGATTTGCAGACCCAGGGGCCACCAATGGAGAAACTAAAGGAGGAGGCTTCCCAACATCCGACAACGACTGCACAACACCCACCCCTTTGGAAGCAAGCACCGAACCCTCGAACTCAGAAATGATCTTCGAGATAGGAGCAGTCAAATGTTGTATGAGATGCTATCCCCGGGACACAAAAATATCTTTTAATGCCTTAACAAGGCTCTTCACCGGAGAAAGAGGAGACTCGACATCCTTGACAACAAACCCAAGCGTCCCCTGAGAGTCTGGGCTTGAAATGTCCTATTTACCCGCTGCCAAAAGAGTAACATCTCAGGAAAACCCCATTACAAGTGAAGAGTTGAAAGGTTGAGGCATTAAGGGTGACTCGACCCTTGGAAGATATTTTTACCTTTCCATCTAACTAGAGGTTAACAAGGGCACTAATCAAGACTGAAAATGAAATACATCCTAACCCTGGTCACAATAGACTTGAGGGAAAAAATAGGAACCGAAAACCGACAGGACAAAAAAGCGCAAGGTCAAAACCACAAAGTGAAAGCGACAAGACAAAAAACGCCATGACAAAGAAAACTCACATGCCTTCCCAATTTTTTAGTGTAGTTGGTACTAAGTTCTCCTAAAGGAGAACTAAACTCCACAACCCAATAAATTGCTAAACCAACGAGAAAACTAGGTTGCTAGGCTCGAAGCCATTCTGCAAAACAGTGTATCCAAAGATCGCCATAGCTCGATCATTTTTCTAATACACGACCTTGATTTTAATGCCTTACCAGTGTTTAAGCAATATTTATTATTAAAAGAGAGTACCCATATTGATCATTTTTCTAATGCACGACCTTGCTTTTAATGCCTTACTAGTGTTTAAACAATATTTATTATTATGGTGCATTGATATATGTCCAACTTTTTTAGGGTTTTATGATTTGGTTGAAACAATTTGCATTTGACGTGTTAGAATTTATGCCCATTTAGATGTGTGATTAATTAGTTACTAGGTAATATTTTTTATTATTTCTTTATCTTGTTGATTTATAGGATGTTGTTTAAGGTTGTTATGTTCATTGCTACACCGTAGGTGTGTGTCTCTAGTTACCGGATTTGTAGGGAGTTCTTACTCCAACCAATCCTATATGTACTAGTCTATAATTTGAATATAAGAAAGTTGTTTAAGAAATTCTTGTGTATTTAGATTTGTATGTATGACTCCCTTTCATATTTTATTATGGTATCAAAGTAGGTTTGATTTGATTGAAATCTATGAGAGTTTTGATTTTTGGAATCGTGAGGAATCACAAGGAAAAATTGTGACGTTTGTAGTGCAGTGCACTGAGCGGTTCTATAGCACCTTTACACCTTTCAAATGTTGCCATGACCCACCCAACGAGATGTTGACCTAGCCAAGGTGAAGTTGCCACTAGGTTATAAAAGAAATTGATTCTTGCTGCCATGAACCACCTAAATGATAGAGTTTTACAAACAACAAAGATCAATCATGGGACAAAGACAAACTAATATTTGTCATTTAATTTATTAAGGAATGGATACATTTATTGGCTAGAAATGAAAAGTCACTTCCATAACAGACTACAACTAACAATGTCGATTCTTGACAAATTGTTGGTAATTTATTTCTACATTAATTTCTATCGCTCCTCCTTAATGGAGAAATGAATTCTTTGCAATACCTAACAGTTCTCTACTTATTACAAATTTTACCTTTCCAATGGGCTTAGTCATTAATATCAATGATATTTTATTTTGTATTACATTACATCAAGTAAAATTTTATTTTTTTAATCGTATATATTCTTTTACAAAGTAATGTTGAATTTCAATGTGCTTTGATCTTGCATGGTAAGTTGGATTGTTTGCCAATTTATTTGAACTTTCATTGTCACATTTAATAGATTTAGATACTCCTTGCCTTTCTCCCATGTCTTCAATAATGCGCTTTCTCTTGCAAAGTAATGTTGAATTTCAATATGCTCTGATCTTGCATGGTAAGCTGGATTGTTTGCCAATTTATTTGAGCTTTCATTGTCACATTTAATAGATTTAGATACCCCTTGCCTTTCTCCCATGTCTTCAATAATGCGCTTTCGCCAAATTATTTCATAGATATCACTTCACCATGCTATATATACAACTCCAGTTTAAGTATTATATCATATTTAAATTGAGAATTTATGTCTGTATGTACAATCCATTTATGGTTAAATCAGGAAGAAGAAATGTGTCGATTTAGGAATAGTTCTCACAAGATCAAATGTATAATAGTTGCGTCACTTCAATTTCATATATTATTCATATGATTAACTATGATTTTATTTTTATTACATATAACATTAAGATGCATTTAATGCAAATTATAAGTTCATGATAAATTGGTATAAACAAATATTTGTTATAGGGAAATGAAATGCATTGTGTTATTAAAATAATTTTTTTAAATTAATTAATTTAAATATAATTAAGATATAACTACATGTAAAATGTTTTTGACCTATTATATTTTATCATATAAATTCACAAAATTGTTTACATTTATTGTAACAATATGATAGTAACTCCATTGTAAGGAAGAATATGTTATTGATGTTTTTTAATAAACACATTTCACAATTTTTCAAAATAAATATGCATGATGGTTTTTCACAATTTAAAATGCATGATGTTTATACACAATATTAAATTGGAGTAATTTATTTTTGATAGTACACATCTATAAGCAAACATGAACATTCACATCTAATATCACCTAACGTCATATAAGATAAACATCTAGTAGTTACATCTAAAAACAATTCACATCATCTAACGTACCATCATCATTTTCACCGCCTAACAAATATAAACATAAACATCATACCATAATAAACATAACATCATCATACCATCATAAACATTACCATAAAAATAAACATAAATGTACCATCATCATCATTTTCACCACATAAACGTAAACATACCATCCCCATCATTTTCACCACCTAACAAACATAAACATAAACATCATCATATGATCATAAACATATCCAAATTAAACAGAAACATACCATCATCATCATTTTCACCATCTAACAAACATTAACATAAACATCATCACATTATCATAAACATAAATATGGACGTACCATCATAAACATTACCTTACATCATCTAACAAATTTAAACATCATCTAACACAAATCTAATAATAGCATCTAACAAAACACAAGTTTCCTTATATAACATAACAATCACACACATCTAACAAACACCATCTAACCTGACCTAACATACACATCACCATCTACATATGAATAAACATCAACATCAACATGAAAATGCAGTATATATATATATATATAATTGCTTTAACATTTCTGGTCCACCTCCGGAACCAGAGGCATTAGTATCTCTCCACTAGAGCCAGAGGCATCGACACGTCCACTAGTAGATCCAAAGGCATCAACACCTCCACTAACGGAACTAGAGGCATTGAAACCTCCACCAGTAGAGCCAGAGGCATTAGCGCCTCCGCCAGCATAGCCAGAGGCATTGACACCTCCACCGGTAGAACCAGAGGCATTAATACCTTTGTCAAGAAAAAACAAGTTTGGAGAGAAGCATATATAGGTCCATCAAGCTTAATTGTATGCCCTTTGAGCATTGTATCTATAGTAGAGGTGATTGGAGAAGGAAATGGTGGATGGTTTGGATGATGAGGAGGATAGGTTGGTCAGTCGAGTAGGAGTAGTTGAGGAGATGGATGTGGTGGGCCAAGTGGGGGTAGATGATGAGATGAAGGAGCTAGTGGAGGAGGAGGTGGATGAGATGTCGAAGCTAATGGAGGAGGAGGTGGATGATATGTCGGATTTGATGGAGGAGGAGGTGGATGAGAGGTCAAGGCCATGTCCTCTCAACAATTGGAAGGAGTTGATGGAAGAGGAGACGGAGGAGGAGGATCTCCACCCTCATTAGATGAGGAATGGCCATCTCTCCTAACAACTAAACAAATGAATGCACCAACAATATGTTGCATTAAGTTCCTCTTATCACGTAGAACAATCCTTCATATCTCTGAGAGTCAAGCTATCCCACAATGTCGTGCACTCATACAGACTGAACCCCTTGTTGTGCCAATAATGTCGATAACCTGTCCACCACATCATGTCGATACCTATGATCATCAAGCTTGCGTTGGAGGACAAGTTTGGCCAATTGTGGCACTTGGGGCTCCTGCATATTCTCATCATCCTGAACATGAGGAAGAAACCCCTCCCCATTGAATGTGCCAACGTTTACAAAATATATAGTACACAACAATAATTAGACAATTTCATTAAACAATTTAATATAACAATTTAGAATATATTTTATTTGCATTAAGTATAAAAAGAATAAAATGCAACTAGATTAATTTAAACATAATGCTAACATTACCTCTCTCATCTGGTGGCTCATCCTAGGTGAAGAAGATGTGGCATGCTCTCCAATCCAAGCCCGCGTAAGGATAAGGCACAATGTTTAATGCATGGTCATCCTCACTAGCTAGCATCTTGAGCACCTATAATGTGATCCTAGCTGGGAACTCAGGCTACCCCCTCTTGGGAATCATCTTCCCCCACATGTGCATACACACCTCCATCATCGACCTAGGAGGGTATCACCCAAATGAGGGCCTGGTGGCTAGAAACCTCTCAAAAAATAGATAAAAAAGCTTTGAACGGAAAGGGAAGTTGGCCTTGTCATCAATCTGTGCATGGCATCGACCCAAAGCAAAACAAAATTGCTGCAAAAAAATGACAGACCACCCAATGCATCTAGATATCTGCAATAAATAATCAACTTAATCCAATAGAGAGAAACTCATGTGCTTCCCATCACTAGTGGAGTGTGTCATCATCGTAAGCAAAAGAGAAAGGAACCTAACGTCCTCTCGACCAAATGCAAAAATCCTAAGATTCCCACCGTGCACTTAAAAATCAACAGGATCAATGACATGGTCATTGATATATCACTCAGAGTAAGCTATCTAACTCTCTGCTGCAACATCAGTTGGGACATCAAGGAACCGGGGAAAATCCTCCCCTCTCCTAGATAGCCCAATGATGAAATAAATTTCCTCAGCGGGATGGAACCACTGATCGGGACCAACATGAAATGCTTTCCTGCGATGATCCCAGTGTTGGATCAACTACACCAACAATGACGAGTTCCCTTTGATGGATGTAGCCTCTTGATAGAACTTCAGGAGGCCGAAAACCATCAAGAGGTCTTGGGTCTAAATAGTAATGGGGTGAGATTAAAAATCCCTCTCCCTCTTTCTCTACCTAGCCTTCCACTCATGCATGAAATTGAACTGGTTAACCTGTGCATGTTGCTTCTCATCAACCTCTCACTGCTGAGTCATGTCTCTGTTTCGCATATAACATGAATTAGTGTCATAAATAGACATATAAAAACATTAAATATCTCATTCAATTAGCATGCTATTTAATAACATCAAATAATAAATTCTTTTATAAAAAAAATGATTTTCATTAGCGGTGTGCCTTAATTATAGTATTGCACTTTGAACAGTGCTTTTATACCAAAATCACACCACTAACAGTGCTCTTGGACCACATGCGTATCTATTAATAGAGCGCATTGTTGGGTGCTTTATAATTTTTAAATGGTGGTGGATGACGGTGCACCCATTAAACATCAAAGCACCAAAAATGGTGCGCAAATGTTCATAAACCGCACCGTCAAAGTCCTTTGTAAGTTTTTAAAAACTTTATGCTTTAACAATGCGCCCATTACAACTCGGCGCACCGAGAAATCGGTGCAGAGAGTTTAACGTAGCGCACCATTAAATGTTTTTGTTTTCTTTGGATTTTTTTAAAAGTTTTCCACCCCTTAACCGATGTGTTGAGCACATGTCATCACACTGTAAACAATGTGTACGGGTTCTTAGAGTGCATTGTAGTTTCCCTTTGTGCATTTCTAATTTTTTTTGTGGTATTGGTGTGCCATTTACACATTAATGCACTGTAATATCGATGTGGAAATGTTAATGGACCGCATTGCTTAATGTAATATTTTTTTAAAAATTACGGTTGTCTCTGTGGTGCACTTGGTACACGTCAGCGCATCGTTTCTATGGTGCGTTGGGTTTAGTGTGTGCACCATAGAATCCGTTTTTCAGTTTTTTAATTTTGTATCGATTACGGTGCGTCGAATACACATCAACGCACTAAACAATCGGTGTGGTGAGTTTATCAAATCACATTGTTAAATGTTTTAACTTTTTATTTTTTTTAAATTTTGCACCCACAACATCGATGAGTTGTGAAAACGACGGTGCGTAATTGTTCTTAGAATGCACCATAGCCATCATTGATGAGGTCGAAAATTAGTTTGTGGTAGCGATGCGTCGGATACACGTTGGCGCACTGTGATATCGATGTTGAAAGGTTAATGGACCGCACCACTTAACATAATTAATTTTTTAAATAATGTTTGGTTTTACGGTGTGCTTGGGACATGTCAGTGCACCATATCTACAGTGTGTTTGGGTTTAGTGTACAAACTGGTTTATGCTGATATTTTTTTTAAAAACCTAGTTTATTGGTGCGTTTTGAAGTTATAGTGCACCATTTTTGCAATGCACGTCCTTCAACAACGCATCGTGAATGGTGCACCCTGTAAATTTACAAGGAGCACCGTGCGTGGTGCGAGTTGAATGGCTCAAACGCACCACACGTTTTTTTTTAAATTAAGGAGAAAAAATGTTAATTTTCAATTTTAATCCACTAAAAAATTAAATTATGAAGTAATAAAAAATTTACCTGGACATTTGTGCATCAGGGAGACATGGCTGTGATGTATGTCAAATTTGAAAATTTTCCCACCATTTGGCAAAACGAAAAATCTATTCAACAACCAACAGAAGCGAGCGATGCCTCCATATGGAGCATGAATGTTAGGGAATCCGAGCAGGGGATGTACGACACTAGTGCTATAGGGCTCAAAAGCACTGTAGATGCGATGAAAATGAATTGTTCATGTGGTATTTTTTTTATTAAACCCTATGTCAGTGCGCCCAACACTATAACACATCGGTGCGGTTCATTATATATAACGCATGGCTAATAATAATAAAAAATAGCCCGTGGTTTTAAATTCAAAATTTTTAACCTAACTAACATGATAATGGAAAAAAAAAAAAAATAGTAATCCAGTGCTCTCAACTATCTGTTTACCCTACTCTGGTGCTCTCAACTATGTGGTGCACCGGTGTGCCTTGATCACATAAATGCCCCACATGTAAATTTTTATTAAACCTTGTTATGGTGCGCTAGAAACTATAACACACCGGTGCGGTCGACTATATATAACGCACCGCTAATAAAAATTTAAAATAAAAAATAATCTAGTCTGTGGTTTTAAATTCTATTTTGTTTAACTCTAATGTGGTGCAGATTAGGATATACTGCTCGATGTGGTTGTATAGAGGAACTGCGTCGGTTTGGAATAAAAAAATTAATAAAATATAGTAATTAGGTGCTCTCGCCTATCCGTTTACCCTACTTTGATGCTTTCAACTACATGGAACCCTGGTGCACTTTATTAATATAAATGCATCGTTTGTAATATTTTATGTTTTTCTTGCTTGATGGTGTTTTCGGCCACAATGCCACATCATTTATTTGCAACATCGAGTGTTGTTATCGTGTATGCACCGATGTGTTGTTGTCATATACACACCGGTGCGTTTAATATGTATAAACACATCGGAAAAAAGACATCTGCTAAAACCTTCGCACACTCGCCTTTGCTAGTGATCTCTGCTATAAACGAATGTTTGGGTTCTTTTTAGAGTAGAATCCGCTATAACCTTTGCGAAAATGCATTTTCCTTGTAGTTCCTTTTACAACTATAAGAATGAATAAAGGTGAACGGGATCGGAGCCCACCTACTAGGATTGAATAACTAAGTGGCCAACTCATTATTAAAACTAAAAGAGATAATGAGGAAATGTAGATCACAATCCATGAAACAAAAGAAGCATTTAAACCCAGTTGAATCATAATAATTCTTAGGTAAGGCCAATTAACTATGTCATAGGATTTTGAAATGTCAACTTTTAGAACCATTGCCTTGTGAATCTTAATCTTGATAACATGTAGGCCCTCCTATGCCACACCAACCGTTTCATGTGTCTATCTAAGTAAGGGGATCTATAGGGCTAGATAAGGAAGGGTGGGTACTAGGAAGGCGCCCATTGAAGAATAAAAAAAGGTGGGGGGGGGGTGCAGGACCGAACCTACATATGGCACTAAGCCCTACGTACATATCCCACTTCCTCCTTGTTCGAACTTGTTGTGTCTATCATTCACAACCGGGCAGGGAAGAATCATGGAATGGGCCCATGGTCGATCGTTTCCCCACTAGGAAACATAATTGCTCTTTAGAAATATTGTTTGACAAGATAACCTTTAAATGCCTAACAATGATTCTAGAGACCAACATAGATCCATCTAAAACCCAGATCTACCAAGCACCGAGAGGGATCCAATTTCTTGACGTGTAAGTTTTTTATCTAACTTTTTTACATTTTCATAAAAAATTATCTAACTTTTTTACATGTTCATAAAAAATTATCTAACTTTTATACATGTTCAAAAAAATTTACCCGTAAGTTCAAGTTTAAGATGTATCAATATTGGTTTTAATTTTTATTTTATTTTATACGCGACATGGATTTTTAATTACTTTTCATTTTATTTTATTATTTTATTTTTTGAGCCGACATGAATTTTTTAATTACTTTTTATTTTTTGTAATGTAACATAACATTACGTTACGCTACGTTATGTGACAACATCTCCCCCATACTGGGTTGTAAGCACCTGACTGCTCTTGGTGCAATAATTTTGTGAATACAATTGCACAAGGAGATAGGCCTAATCTTATCAAAAGACACCGGAATATCAATGTTTGGAATGAGAGATAGAAAGGGTGCACTGAAAACCGGTAGGATATTTCTCGTAATTCTATATTCTTCAATCAATCCTCTTAAATCTCCCCAATAAAATCAAAATAACCCAAGAAATAATCCACTAGCAATCCATTTAGCCCTAGGCTCTTATCTTTTTGAAAAAATTGTAAACTGAAAGCAAATCTTATTTACTAACTTCATTCATTAACATTAAGTCTTGGTTATCCTAATTATTCACATAATTTGGAAAGTCAGATGCCGATTGTAAAACCTATATTATTGTTGTTGTTCTCTCTTCTAGGGAGATATTTTTAAACAAAATCAACCCCCTATAGTTCTATACCTTTAAAACTTATGATTGTCTCTCCATTATTATTTTTTATCTTGCAAACTAAGTTGTTACTTTCCCTCGTCTTTGCAAATCTATGGAAGTATTTTGTGCTTTCATCCCCAGCTTGAATCCACAGAGCCATGTTTTCCAACCTCCACTCTTTTACCTTCTCAAGGAGTAGTTCTCTCCTTTTGCTTCCATAAAGTGGAACTTATTTTTAGAATTTTATGAGAGAAATATGAAACCCTCACTATTTTACATAGATTGTATTTTTTCCTCCACGTCTTGTAAGTTCTTCTCTCCCCTTTGTTTTTCACCCTTGACAAAGTAATGGACAATTGATTAGATTCTTTTAGATTACTCAAGAATTCTACATGCATAGGGTATGAGTAAAGTCTATTAAAAGGTATCCATATTTCCTTACCAAATTTAAGGTAATCCTCCTCTTTCATCCATTCAAGATTTAATTTGAAAGGCCTATTTGGTTTTGGTTCTTCGCAAGTAATTTCCAATAAAACTGGAGAGTGATTGGATTCTCCTCCTTGAGAAACCCACTATCTAAATTTGACATTGTTTTCTATGAAGGAAATTCTAAAACTAAAAAACGATCAAGTCTCTTGGCAATCCTTGCCTCTCATACTCTATTGTTTCGCTAGGTCGAATTGAGTTGGACTGGCACTATATCTACCAACCCTGCTACATCCCATTTCTTTAAGAAATAGCCTAGTAATCAATCCATCTGGGTAGTTGGACAACACACTTAAGAGGCTCTAGAGTTAAAATCAGATACCCCCTCCCATTATAAGTAAACCATTAAAGGTCCAATGGATACTATAAACATTATCCAAATTTTTGTTATTTTTCATATATTGTATGTATATGTTGAAGAATAGGATGTATTTTCCCAGCTCCAACGAGAAGAGGACTATGCCCAAACTTGAAGCTAAAGACCAAGAACTAGTGAAATTGAAGGATTGAGTCTTCCATCCCATGATCAGGCCACTTGACCTGCCTCATGAATCTATTAAATTAACCGAGCATCGTGGGGAAATAAAAATACACAATAATAACCATGCAAATAATAATGGCCAATATTTACCCCCAAAACCCCTTATCGAGAAAATCAACCTTGAAAAGATATATTTTGTTACCCTTAGCCAATCCGATCAACCCCGAACACGTTACACATTTTCATGGAGTTATTCAAGCCTTTAAATAGGCTTCATCACATACTAATACCATGGGCTACCAATTAGCATGGGCCGTAAATGACCAACAATAAACCCATTAATGGAAAAACACGCATTAATATAATTACTTTTGTTGTACCAAGTCAAGATTAATCCAACATTCTTGCTTTTAAAATTGACTTGGGGAAAACACCCTCCCCCTCAAAGTTTTTATCTGACTTGGGGAAAACACCCACCCCCTCAAAGTTTTTAACTAACTTGGGGAAAACACCCACCCCCCTCAAATTTTATCACCAATATTTGGGAATACAATATGCCCCCCACTTAATTATCACCTAGGCCTACATCTAGACTTTACACTAGTGATATCGCCCAAACATGAATTGATACCAAATGTTAGAATTAACAAAGCATTGTGGGATAAATAAAACAAATATAAAGAAAACACATAAATATACATGCATATAATAATAGCTAATAAATATATATTTCATTATTCTTGACTAATCCAGCCAACATGGGCCACATACGACATTTTACAATGGAGTTACTCAAGCATATAAATAGGCTTGATCACATACTAATACCATGGGTTGTTGATCCGAAAGAGGCTCAATAATGCATTATACCATTATAAACATTAAACTCTTCCAATTATCCGAGATCTTAATTCTGACCAACACCTCACTGTTATGTGAATGCAATATGTTAACTAAGTCCATTTAATGTTGTCTCTTCTAACTTGTACTTTCAATGTACTTTATGAAACATTCACCATGAATATAATGAGACAATGAAAATGCAAGCATAAACACACAAAACATTTGGTAATGGAGTTCACTAGACTTCCTGGCTACGCCTCTGGTCTCGCTTCAACTAGTAAGACCACTCAATTAATCTTCAATTACCAAAAAATTACAATAATAAATTACTTACAATAGGTGAATTGAATACCCTCTTCAATTATGTAGCTCAAATGCAAAAACAAAGGTAAAAAATGGAATCCTCTAGAAAAACCGTGAAACTAGAGTATAAAATTGACTACTTTCTATTATGGAGACCATAGACTCCTTGTAGCACGCAAAACAAGGTTATACTCAGCATTGTACAAATCCCACCTTGAGATTTGTACCAAGCCTCTCACGAAGAGCTCACACCAAACTCTCTTCAAGAACTTCACTTCGAAATTCCATGAGCAACTAGTGAGGATGCATCCCCTTTTATAGTCCCCAAAGGGCATCTTTTGATTACAACCATGTATTAACTTCATAGCAAAAACATTAATTGTCATTTCTTGATATAGCCAAAGTTGTTGGCGCGTTGGTTAGATTTTTGGAATTATACCCCATATACCAGGGTTCAAATCCCATATTAGGCATATACGTTGGTTAGGTTTGTTGGTTTAATATATCTATATCTATCTATATATATATATATATACCATACAAATAATAACCAACAACCATATAAATATAAACCATGTAATAATAACCAACAACCATATAAATAACAATCCGAATCCAAATGACGATTCGTTGAACCATGTAGACCATACAAATCGAGGAGGCCATGCGGCATCATGTGAATGGTCCACGTGGAATCCATTCATTGAACATTGCCACATAATCACTTCCTAGTCATGTGCCACATCATCTGTCCGGTTAGCATGCCAACTATCTCAACTACCAAGTGTCAAGTTCTCATTGGTCCACTTGTACTTGTAGGTGTTTCCACGCCAGCATGCCATGTGGCACTTTTTTATTGGTCCATTTGGACCCCGAAAAGGACAAATATGGGTGACACATGGCACCCTCTGGTGCTGCCACATGTCACTTGTTGACTTCATGAGTGTATGTAGGATGCCACGTGGCATTCTTTGGATGTGCCATATGGCACCTTTGCAACCATTTTTCTCATGTTTCTTAAAAACTTCAGACTATTATATCTCCTTCATTCGACATCTGTTTGAGGCGATTCTCACGTCATTGGATAGCTCTCGCCGAGCTATACATATTGGGCTATTATTTTTGGAAATTGAGCACTTTGATTTATGAATGTATTCAAATCCTCTTGGATCAGTTACTTAGAAAAACCATGGACCCGTAAACCACCAATGGTAAACCCATTAATGACCAAATAAAGGTTATCTTAATTAATACTCTATAATCGAGTCAATATTAACCTAACATTAAACCTTCTTTACAATTTATTTGGGGTAAACACCAACTCCCCTCAAAATTTATAAATGGGTATCCATGAATACAACATGCCCCCCTCTAGTAAGCACTTAGGTCTGCGTCTAGAATTTACACCAATGACCCAATAAAATAGGGGTAAGCATCCCCAAATAGGCCTTATATCCATATGCCCATTTACCTATGTGATTAAATCCAACTCCATAAAAAAATGCTTGCAATCGTATACCTAAACATGTGATGCCTGAAGCATCTACTTGCTTATTTACTCATATCCATCTTTACTCCAAATCCATTATCCAAATCAAGAACTCCTTAACAAGTAATTCTTTAAATTTAATGATCTAGGGATTCTCTTGTGAGAGAGATTTATCCTCCCAAGCATGGCTTTGATACCTTATTAAAATTAACCAAGCATTGTGGAGAAAAAAAACACAGAATAACGGTCATGCACATAATGATGGTCAATATTTACCCCGGAAACAATTTATCGAGAAAATGATCATTCAAAATATATATTTTAACCATTCTAGCCAACACCAGCCACATTAGACATTTTACATGAAGTTATGCAAGCATTCAAAATATATATTTTAACCATTCTAGCCAACACCAGCCACATTAGACATTTTACATGAAGTTATGCAAGCATGTAAACGTGCTTCACCACAAGAAAATACCATGGGTTACACAATACCATGGGCTCGTAAAATGACCAAATACCATGTTGATTTGGCCAAACAAAATATACACAAGAAAATTCACAATCCCAAAATAATTTTTCAATATACCTAACAATCTTCCTTGTTGAACCTTAGATAAAGGATTTCGACCTCTAAGCACCCTTTTAAAATACAATTGTTTCCTAAAACGAAATTTCACTACTAGCTTGTTTTTTAGCCATGGATAAAAATGATTTACTCCCTCTCAACGATCCTTTTGACCTTTCTCCCACATAAAACCCACACCCTCTTCTACTTTATTGATAGGACAAAGTGATCCTTTTTTCTCATCCTTAAGTTATATTTGTATCCTTCATATGTATCCTATTCTAGTCTCTCAACCATATCCACCTTATCATCACTAAGGTTAATTGTACAAAAGGAATAGGTTGTTTCTTGCCTTTTTTTCCTTAGATAAATCAATAAGAGAATCCACAAAAGATGGATAAGGTTCTAATACCCAACAAAATATCCAAGAAATCCCTAGATAAACTAGGTTTGTTCGACACCAATTGACCTTTCACATAACCCAAATTTAAGAAAATTGTAAAGGGGGAAATGGAGGAGAGATTCAAAGCCAAAACCTCCTTACCTTGTTCCAATTTTGGAGTGGTGTTTTGATGAATTGGGGTTGAACTAACTGGTCTCAAGGTTCCTATTCACTTTCCTTTACCAAATATTTTTTCAAGGCAAGTGACTGAGTATCAAATTGAGCCCAAGCCTCCTCCTTTCTTTACTTAGAGATATTCTTAGTGAAATTTAACTCTTCACCCATGTGTTTCTCCTCAACATCCATGCCCTATAAAACTAGCATGTCTTGTACAATGGATTTGTTTACCCATTTCTGTCTCTAATGAAGTAGAGATAAATCATAGGCCAAATTTCTATAAGAATGGTGACTAACCACAATGAAAAGGAACTCCTTCATAATCCAAGAGTTGGAAATGCTCCATTCGACTACAATTTAACATAATAGTCTCTTCCAAACCCTCCTTTAAGTCCACTCGAACCAATATTAGAACTACCAAATAGACACTCAATGTTTAATAAGATAAATCAATTTAAAGAAATAAAGTACCCAATGAGTTTCTCAATTGGATTAGTTTCTAAATTTATGGATCAACGAAGACAAAGGCACTAGAAAATAGCCAAGTATGTCAACGAAACTCTTAATTGTGGTCTTCTGTATGAGAAAGTTACAAATTTCAAGATTCAAGGCTACTTAAATTTAGATTAGGAAGGTTGTATTAATGAAACAAAGTCTACTTCAAGGTACGCCTTCAAAATAGGTTCATCTCTACTCATGGATTAACAGGAAGCAACCCATAGTTTCCTTGTCTTCCACTGAAGTAGAATATATAACCTTTTTAAGTGCCACTTGTGAGGTTATTTGGTTGAACTAGAGAATTTGGTGACATTGGCATTCATCAGCAAAATGACAAGCATAGTGCTATCAAGATAGAAAAAAATATAGTTTATAATTTCATTCAAAAGAAGATACAAGAAGGAGAAGTTGAGCTACTCTACTACAGTGCTAAAGATCAACAATTATATTTGTTCACCAAATCATTAAATAAAGAAAAGTTCAAGAAATTCAAAGACATGGTTGTATTAAGTCCAATGAAATGATCATTATTGAATCAATTCCCATTCCAACATCTGATTCTATTAGCTTCTTACAAGGTTGTTGTCTTCTTTATTAATCCTTTATAATGTTGATTCCTAGGATGTTGTCTAAGGTTGTTATATTAAGTTACTAAATTGTAGGTGTGTGTCTCTTGTTGTTAACAAAATTGTAGGGAGTTGTTACTCCAAACAATCCTATATGTCCCAAATACCTATTATTTGATTATAAGGGAGCTGTTTAAGAAATTTTCTTCTGTATTTTGACTTCTATGAAGGTAGTTGACTGGGTGTAAAAGAGAGTTCCCATGTTGATCATTTATATCAGGCTTTGTGTCATCAGTTTTCAGTTTTCCTAAAATGGTCAGTGCAATGTTTCTTCTTTCCATAAGTAACCATGACCAAATCTTGATAACCACATTTCTTGAAGGAGATTGGATGTAAAAGAGAGGACTCATGTGGATAATGTTTCTATTACATGACCTGGATTTTAATGCTTTACCCATGTTTAAGCCATATTTATTTTTATAGAGCATTGATATGTGTTCGTTGTTTTAGGGTTTTAAACAAGTTATACAACTTGACGAGAAATTTATACTCAAAACGAGAACTCTAGCCATAAAACCCCATATTTTTGTATAAAACACACAAAAAAACCCCTAATCAAAAAGTGGTGCTACCGGTATCACCACTTTTTGATCTGGGTTCAAAAATATAGAAATGAACAAAAACATTTGTTATTTTTTTTGCAAAAACCTTAAACAAGCTCTAAATTGAAAACTAATGCTACCGGTAGCACACTTTTTAAAAAAATGGCATTTTTATATGATTTTATCATAATTGAAAATTGTGCTTATTTAATCTCTTAGTAACACTATATAAAACTTGCACTGAGTTAAACACAGATTATTCAAGAAATAATTTGACCATTGTTTTCATATAAAATAAAAAATTTATGATATTCATCATAAAATCATATATTAACCCATAAGACATAGAAGTAATTGATATCAAAATTCAAGCACTCCTTTAGAGTTGCCATACAAACAATGGCATATTAATAAAAAAGACAAAATGTTTCATGTGCAAATATTCAAATCAACACATGGATTCTGACACACCATCAGAAGCTACATTTTCTTTATATGAATGACTGGATGAATATGTATATGACCCATATTCTTCTCTACTATCAATGAGTGCACCATCTGAATCTTCATGTACTCCCAACACTTCATATGCCATATTCCTTCTAGATCTACGCCTTGGTTTAGTAGACTCCCATGTTGCAACTATTTCTGGTGCCAACAATATTTTGATAATCTCTATAGTCTTGGAGCGAAGAGTGCATTTCCTTGTCATATGGAAGTCATAAACTAGTATGTCAACATCCTCTAATTTCAAAATGTCTATGCGACGATGATTTACATTTTGACCCTTTCTTTTTCTCTTTTTGCAAACCTTTTTCTCAATCACCATCTCCCGCTTGTACACACCATCAAATGGGTGTGTGTCTGTTGCATACCAATGTACTTCAATAGATATAACCACGTGATCTTCTGTCGTCAAAACTGCAATCATGCAACCCTCCTTAATATATTGTACTGAGCCTCTGTAAAGGTCTTCCATCGCCTCACGTCGTGCAAATGATATTCTAGACCCAATGTACATTTCCCTTTCTTCTGGTTGAGAAGACTCAACACCTTCAGGCTCAACATTTCTCTCCTCATTTTCATTTGACATACTTTTTGGCCAACTAAATGGAGTCTTCAAAAAAATATCTCCATTTGCAGAGTTTGAAATTATGTCATTTTGCTCCATGAAAAATGACTCCCACAAAACAGAATCAACAACATCAAAATAGTCATATGTATCTTTGATAGAATTTTTTATTTCTTCCAAGCATTGAGAAGAATCAACATCTCTATTGTGTCGGCGTGCATTTTGAATCTCAATAGCTGATTGCAACAACAATAACTTTGAAGCATACATTCGACGACTTGGGATGAATTTCAGAAATGCTAAACCTGATGTAGGACCCCATTCTGCACTTGTTAAGTACTTCTCGCCCCATAGTAGTGTTTTACCTTCAATATTTTTTATACGAAATTGATACCGAAAGCTAATGCCATTAAGTTTCTCAATGCACCTTTCTTCACCATGCGATCCCAAACTAAATCTTTGCATGTCATTAGTTTCCTCCAATGTTAGTACAACAGGCTCTAGACGATATGTTTTTGTAAGAATTTTAGTTAATGATGGCAGGATCCCAACATTCTTCCTCCCCAATTTCACTGCAAAATGGATAAACATTTGATCAATATGGTCATGTGTATGCCCAACAAGAAGGAAACTGTAATACCCCCATTTTGACCCTTAGGATATATTGTCTTTTAATGTAAATGTCGTATATATGTGATGTATGATTCCTATCGTGGATATCAAGGCCAAGGACCCACTAGAAAATGTTCATCCTTGAAGGGTTGGTGTTTTATAGTGTGCTATCCATGTGCTAGTAATCCATGGGGAAATTGTAAAAATGATGTAAATGATGATAATGCAAATAAAAATACCAAGGGGCTAGCTATGTGTTATCACTCAAGATTCTTCCAAGTTGTGATAGAAGGGATCACTGAGGTAACTATTTCAACTACACTCTTATGGATGGAAACTAGCCTTTCCAAACACAGAGAGGGCTCTTTCTCTCACAACTCTTTCAGCATGCAAAATATTATTTGAATTGGTTGGTTGTGTATTAAATGGTGGTGGCTAGACCTTCAGCTAAAGGGTATTAGGTCTTTCAATTGGTTGGGTTGAGGATAAGTATATCATAGGGCATGGATTCAAACCTTTCAATAGGGTTTCTGTCACAGATGACCGATAGAACTATAATCTTAAGGGCATAGGAAAGATAAATGAGGTTTTTTCAAGTCAAAGAGATATGTAGTAGATGATAGCAGAAAGAGGAACAAGATCCATGACAAAATTAGAGCATTAAGAATGAATTCTAACTTGCAATTTTAGAAAGAAAGGGTGGATTAATCTAATCATATGAATCTGAAGCATCAATGAGGAATTCCATACCATGTAACCTTGATTTAGACACATAGAAGAAGACAGTTAATGAGAAATATTAGCAGGGAAAACATGCACATGAATTACAGACATCAAAACACTCACTTCAAGAATCTCTACTCCAATATCAAGTATTTTCATTAATAAAATGGATGGGTTTCATTACATATTCAGAGTTTTCTTATATCAAAATCCCAACCCTTGGGTATTATTCAAAACCTGCCTTTATAGGCTTACAAAAATTCAAAACCTTCTTGACTACTTCAATCGCATGTGGTTGTTTATTAAATTCGCAACTACAACTGTTTGTAAAACATCAGAACTAACTATCCGTCTTATAGACTATTGATTCAAAATAATAATAAACTAGAAGTGATGAGGCCGTCTTCTTTCCTCACGCCGAGCTGCTCGAACTAACTGCTTCTTGATCTGGAGATGTGCCGATGGGAAACTTCAGTGTGTTGCTAGTGTAAACTCGGACTGTCAAAACTACCTGTTGTCCTTCGGACCGAGGCATTTCGGGCTGATTTGCAGGTTTGACGTATTGTGCCTTTATTTTTCCTTTAGAACGAATCCCAGTTGCAGAACAAATCGAGTCTTTTTCCCATGAAATTTTTCATTTTACACAGCTGTAATTTTTTCTGATAAACCAACTTCATTCCGCAAGCTGCAATCCGCAAGGCCTAATCCACAAGACGAAATCCACAAGGCCTAATATGTAAGGCCGTAGTGCGCGATTCTGAAATTGGAACTGCCAAGTGGACCTTACCAAATTTCACCTCTGACATCCGCAATTCGCAATGCAGGACTCGGAAGTCAAAAACTCAAATTCTTGACTCCGAAGAAATCACACCTCCGCAATCCGCAATCCGTCATGCGGGACTCAGAAATCGAAAACTCAAATTCTCGCCCTCGGGGAACTCACACCTTCGTAATCTACAGTCCGCAATGCAGGACTCGGAAATCAAAAACTCAAATTCTCGATCCTGAAGAAATCACGTCTCCGCAATGCGGGACTTGAAAGTCGGAAACTCAAATTCATGCCTTGAAGGAATCACATCTCCGCAATCCGCAGTCCGCAATGTGGGACTCGGAAGTTGGAAACTCAAATTCATGCCCTGAATAAATCACAAATCTGGAATGCGAGACTCGGAAATCGGAAACTCAAATTCACACACTCGGACAAATTACGCCTCTACAATCCACAGTCCGCAATGCGAGACTCGGAAAGTCGGAAACCCCTGTGCATAATTTTGAGAAAATTGCTCCTCCGCAATCCACAATGAGGGTTTGGGAAATCAGAACCTCTGCAGAATCGCTCTACGACCGTCGATTTAGATCTATTTTCAATCTTGGCCATTCAATATTTTAAGAGCGGAAGACCTCCCTTTTACAATTTTTTCACTAAGGCTTGCTTATCTAGTCCGAAAGGGTTAATAGTTAGCCATTTTTGGGAGTTTTGTGCCTCTTCTTTTGGAGTTTTTTGCAGGATTGATATTTCGGTGGGGGGGGGGGTTCCTTTTCCTTCCCCTGTGGGAGTTTTATTAGGGGTGTTAACAACGGATCCAACCGGGGATGCTATCCTCCCTATGAGGTAGCAAGAACAGTAAACTGTGTCCTTCTTATTTCTTTTCTTTCTTTCTTTTCTCTTTTTTTAAATGCAAATAGAACTGAAAAAATAGCTGACTAAAACTCAAAAAATGGTAATGTAAAGTGAGGGTGGGTTGACAGGCTCATTTTTTCACTGGAGATAGTGTTTTAAGAACCGTTAATTGACAGGTCCTTTTCCCACTGGTTCACCATCATTGTCTTGCAAAATGAAGGCATTGTTTCCATGGTAAGCAACGAATGTATGAGGTCCCTGCCAGAGATTATCAAATTTATGGGCTTTTTCTTCTCTTCTAGCATCCCATTTCAACACAAAATCTCCCACTTGGAAATTATCAACCTTGGTTCTTGTGTCAAAATTCTTCTTGACCTTCTCCCGAGATATCATAGATTCAGCATGTACCTTTTTCCTGGTTTCTTGTATATCAATCAACTGATTGGCTCTCCTTATCTCAGGGTTTGGTTCTTCTTCCTATTCTTGTAGTAATCTCATTACAGGCCCTTTGAGGGAATCAAGGAATATCACCTCTATTCCATACACCAATTTGAAAGGGGAAGTCCCAATGGACCTCTTGGTGGTAATCCTATCATCCCATAGGGAAAAATTTAACTTGGTATGCCAAGCCCTCTTATTTTTTTGCAGTAGATTTTTAACAATCCTAACCAAGCTCTTTTTAGATGACTTAGGTAGTCCATTTCCCTGGGGGTAGTATGCAGTAGAATGACCCAATTTTATATGAAAATCACTGCAAAACTCGACCATTTTCTTAGATTTGAAAGCTTGAGCATTATCAGTGATTATCTTAATAGGACAACCAAACCTGGACATGATATTTTCCTACAAAAATTTGATGATGATTGTGTCAGTGACCTATCTGGTTGGTATTGCTTCAATCCATTTGGTGAAGTAATCCGTGGCAGTCAATATCCATCTGTGTTTTCCAGAGGAGTTGGGAATGATTTCACCAATGAAATCTAGCCCCTACTGCTGGAAAGGGGATTCTACAGAGATTGGTCTTAAAGGAAAGGGTAGTATCTTCCTTTTTCCTTCAAATATCCGGCATTCATGGCAAGTATCTACCTCTTTATATGCATCACTGAACATAGTGGGCCAATAAAATCCTGCCCTGAGAATCTTGTTGATAGTGGCCTTCCAGTAATGGTGTCTGTTAAGATTATTATAATTTGACTAGCAAGATCACTGAAAGAAACATAATCACAAGATAGACAAAGATATTACCCTGGGAAACCCTCATGGGGTAGAAAACCCAG
The DNA here is from genome assembly GCA_027924585.1 of Larix kaempferi. Taxonomy (NCBI): domain Eukaryota; kingdom Viridiplantae; phylum Streptophyta; class Pinopsida; order Pinales; family Pinaceae; genus Larix; species Larix kaempferi. The sequence continues at coordinate 3,765,910 of BSBM01000364.1, read as the reverse complement.
CAAATCTTTCCTCAATAAGATGATCAACCAAAATACAAGATGTGCTCCAAGACTTGACCTCCTTCTTCTCTACCTCCTATGCAGACCTCTCAAACACAAGTGCGCTACTTTCTGAGTTGAGCAAGTGTGGAAAATGAGGAGCTCTCCTCCTCTACTTATACTGATTCCCGACTGACCAAAATCCCTAATGGGGCCGACCTCTCCTAGTGAAGTCTAATAACCCCTAAATAATAAACTCAGGGCCGACCCCCACATGGTGGGTCTAATAACCTTGGTTACCACAATTCATCGGAGGAATAAACATCTCCGGATACATAATAGAATCACCTCGGAGGGATGAAACATCTCCGGAATAATAAAGTACAAATATAATATTATTATAAGTTACAATATTCAACACTCCCCCTTAACGAGAAGGATATTATAACAACATCTGCAGGAGCAAGGAGTCATCGACTACATCATACATGATACATCTGTAAATCATCGGAAGCTTTCTTCAATACATCATCATCAGTAACTCAACCAGTTACTGGAACATCAACATCATCGTCATCGTTATCGCATGATCATCAGCATCGTCATCACACAATCATCAACATCGTCATCACATGATCATCAACATTGTCATCACACGATCATCAACATCGTCATCACACGATCATCTTACAGGATGATCAATCCTGATCTCTTTAGGACATAGGTCCATGGATGATACAATCCAAACCATTCATTTAGGACCATGTCCAAGGATGATTTAATCCACACCGTACATTTAGGACTATGCCCAAGGATGACTGAATCCCCACCGTACATTTAGGACTATGTCCAAGGATGACTTAATCCCCACCGTACATTTAGGACTATGTCTAAGAATGAATTAATCCCCACCGTACATTTAGGACTATGTCCAAGGATGACTTAATCCCCACCGTACATTTAGGACTATGTCTAAGAATGAATTAATCCCCACCGTACATTTAGGACTATGTCCAAGGATGACTTAATCCCCACCGTACATTTAGGACTACGTCCAAGGATGACTTAATCCCCACATGTCCATCAAGGACTTCATTCTCGAAGAGCATACGTCTACGGATCAATTCAAGGGACCGAAGTCCGGGGATGATACAATCCCCACTTGTCCACTAAGGACTTCATTCTTGGAGACATATGTCTACGACTCACTTTAGGATTGTAGTCCAGGGATGATCCAATCCCCATATGTATCCTCATCAATACATATATCGTTAGTACATAAATAGTACAAGTACATACAAGTATCCTCATCAATACATCAATAAAAACAAGTATCCTCATCAATACATGTATACACATGTATCCTCATCAATACATCAATATAAAAACAAGTATCCTCATCAATACATGTACTCATATGTATCCTCATTAATACATCAATATAAGAACATATATCATCATCATTAAAGCATGTATTCTCATCAATACATATATCATCAAAGCATGTATCCTCATCAATACATATATCATCAAAACAAGTATCCTCATCAATATAAGTACATATATCATCAAAACATCTATCCTCATCAATACATCAATATATAAAAACAAGTAGTGTAAGTATTCTAAGTATAAGTGTCCTAAATCTAAGTAATCTAAGCATACATAAATATCTAGGTGTAGTAAACAGGTATCCTCATCATTGACTTGGTTGTCGATGAGGGCAATCTCATCATCAGTGGCTATATCACTCCCCCTTTCGAGGAGGGTCCTTTTCAACTACACCAAGCTTGTCTCGGAAATATTCAAATTTTACTCGAGACAGAGGTTTGGTCAATATATCAGCAATCTGTTCCTCAGTGCTCACATACTTGAGCTTAATAGCTCCTCTCTGCACCATATCTCGAATGTAGAAATATCAGATCTCTATGTGTTTTGACTTATCGTGGAAAACTGGATTTTATGTCATCTTAATACAACTTTGATTGTCACACATGATCACAGTAGGATCCATTTCTAAGTCAAACACTCCAGATAATAATTTCCGAAGACATACTGCTTCACAACTAGCAGAGCAGGAAGCTATATATTCTGCTTCGGTAGTACTGAGAGCCACACTAGATTGTTTCTTGCTGAACCATGAGATCATTGCAGATCCAAGACCATAACATCCACCTGATGTACTCTTTCTGTCTGAAACACTTCCTGCCCAATCAGAATCTGAGTAACCATGTAATTTGAGTTCATGATTTCCAAGATAGTATAGACCAAAATCTAGTGTACCCTTTAGATACCTCATTACATGCTTTGCAGCTATTAAGTGAACCTTTATAGGTTCTACTAGATACTGACTCAAGGTATTTACAACAAAGCATATATCTGGTCTGGTATTTGTTAAATACATCAATGACCCAATAATTTGTCTATATAGAGTTACATCCACTAATTCTGACGAGTCATTAACTAATAACTTCAAGTTGGAGTCCATGGGAGTGGCCATGGCTTTACATTCCAACATATCAAATCTTTTCAGAATCCCCACAGCATACTTACCTTGATTTAAAAATATTCCTTTTGGTTCTTGCCATACTTCTAGACCTAAGAAGTAATGCATTAATCCGAGATCTTTCATCTCGAATTCTGAAGAAATCTTCTTCTTACATTCAACAATTTGATTCTCATTTCTTGTTAGAAATAGATCATCTACATACAAGAGTAATATAACAGGTTCATCATCCATGATCTTGAGGTAAAGATTTGGATCAGCTTTACTCTTGGTAAAGCCCATGCTTGTTAAGAAACTGTCAATCCTTCCGTACCAAGCTCTGGGAGCTTGCTTTAATCCATACAAATCCTTTTTCAGCTTGCATACATGTGTTCTTCTATATTTAACCTCAAATCCTTGAGGTTGTTCTATGTACACTTCTTCTTCAATTACACCATTCAGGAAGGCTATCTTAACATCCATTTGGTGTAATTTCCACTTCATCATAGATGCAAGTGCCATGATAGTTCTAATTGAAGTGTACCTAGCAACTGGTGCAAATGTTTCTTCATAGTCAATTCCCTCCTTTTTGAGAGAATCCTCTGGCTACAAATCTTGCCTTATATTTTTCAATGCTACCATCTGCAGCATGTTTTATTTTGAATATCCATTTGGAAGAAACCACACTTTTATCTTTTGGTTTGGGAACTATATCCCAAACATCATTTTTCATTATTGACCGATATTCTTCTGTCATTGCTTCTACCCACTCTTTCTTCTGAGCTGCCTCTTCATAGCTAGTACGTTGTTGATCCAAAAGATCACACTTCAAGGCCACATAGTTGGATATTAGCTTTTGTTTCTTTCTTTCTCTAGTGGAGCCTTCAGGAGCTCCATATTTTTCAGCCTTGAATAATGTCTCTAGCCCATGATGGCCTTCTTTTCTTAGATAAGTTTGTAATCGGGGGTTCTTGTGGTTCCAACATGTCATGATCCTCTGGTGTATCATCTTTAGGGATGGGCATAGCTTCTGCGATTCTAGGAGGTGTATCTTCTTCATAGATTTCTTCAAGTTGGCACTTCCTAGATTTCTTGAGAGCTGCTTCTTCATCAAATGTTACATCTCTACTTATTTCCATATGATGAAAACCAGGTATGTAAATTCTGAAATATTTGGATGATTCACAGTATCCAATAAATATTCCCTTCTTACCAGAGGGATCCAACTTGGTTCTCTTTTCTTTTGGAATGTGAATGTACACAGGACATCCAAATATTTTGAGATGACTTACCTCAGGCTTCTTTCCTGTGAACACTTCTTCTGGAGTCTTGAATTCAAGAGCACTATGGGAAAGTCTATTTTGTACATAGACTGCTGTCCTAGCTGCTTCAGCCCATATATACATGGGTAGATCTTGGTCATGTATCATAGTCTTTACAGCTTCCATGATAGTTCTATTCTTTCTTTCAGCAACCCCATTTTGTTGGGGATTGTAGGGAGTGGTTAGTTCCCTCTTGATTCCAACTTCCTTACAAAAATATTCAAATTCCTTTGAAGTATATTCTCTTCCATTATCTGTTCTGGGAATCTTGATTTTCTTTTCTGAGAGATTTTCTATTAGGGCCTTGAACTCTTTGAATTTTCCAAAGACTTCATTCTTACCTTTTAGAAAGTATATCCAAGTCTTCCTTGAATAGTCATCAATGAAAGAGAGATAGTATTCAAACCCACTTAGGGATGTGGTGGGCATTGGTCCACATACATCTGAGTGTATTAACTCCAAAATGTTCTTAGTCTTTGTTTCACTCTTTGGAAAAGGGTTCTTGAGATTCTTCCCTTTTTCACATCCTTTGCATGAGCCATTATGGTCAATTTTTAAGTCTGGTAATCCTATGACCACCTTGCTTACATAGGGTAGGGCCTTGTAGTTAATGTGAGCAAGCCTTCTATGCCATAGTTCACTGGGGATAGTGGTTTTATGGACAAGGGCAGCTTCTGGGTGACCCTTGAGTTTGTAAATACCTCCTTCTTCTTCACCAATGACAATTGCATCCTCAATTGATTTTCCTTTGGGACACATAAGTACTTGACCATCAATAAATGCAATTCTAAATCCTTTCTTATCTAGTGTTGAGATAGAAAGTAGGTTCTTCTTCAAACCTGGAACATATAAAATTTCTTTCATCTTCAAGGGTGTTCCAGAATCAAGCTTGTAGCTTGCTTCACCAACTCCCTTGATGGGATATTGATAATCATCTCCTAGAGATACCTTTCGTGGAGAAGATTTTTCTTCAAGTCTTGAGAGAGTTTTCTTTTGACCTGTCATGTGCTTTGAAGCACCACTATCAATGAGCCATGTATCTTCTCCGGGAGACACAGATCCAGAGAGTGCAGAAAATAGAACATACTCTTCTGCATCTTCTTATTCTTTCTTTCTAGATCTTTTCCTAGGGAGAGGGATTTCTTCTTCTTCTTCATTTCTTTTGGATCTTTTCCTATGAGGCCTTACTTCCTCTTCTTCTTCTTCTTCACTATCATCTTCTGCAAGATGTGCTTGATGTCTTTTATAGTGAAGATTTTTCTTCTTGATTGAAGGACAAAATCTAGCAATGTGTCCTTCTTTATGACAGTTGACACATTGGAAGGAAGAGAACTTTCCTTTTCCTTTCGTCTGAAATCTTTGTGGAGATTGAGACTCCTTGTGCTTGTCCTTCTTGAAGTAAGATTGATTCTTTCTTCTCTTAGTGTGTGTAGCCAAGGCTTGGTCATCCACTTTGAGAAGGGCTTCTCTGTTGGCTACCCCAGCTTCTTCTTGAACACAATCCTCCCATACTACATCAAACTTCATACTTTTTTTTCTGGCACACATGGTTTGTATGAATGACTCCCAAGGTCTAGTGAGACCATTTAGAGCAGTCATCACAAGTTCATCTTCATCAAGAGTATCACCAATGGAATCTAGTTGCTCCTTGATTTGGGAGACCCTTGAGAAGTAGTCTTGAATGGATTCTCCTTTGTGCATCTTGGTACTCTTCAACTGAGTTCTTAGATTCATCTTCTTATTGATGTTCTTTCCTTCATACATTCTTCCTAGGGCATCATACATTTCCTTTGGAGTCTTCTTGGATGCCACTTGGGGAATCAAGTGGTCTTTAATAGAATCAACAATGATTCTCTTTGCCCTAACCAAATCCTTTCTATGCTTCTCTTTGGCTTCATCTCCTTCAAGTTCTGCAACTTCATCCTTGATATATTGAGCAAGATCATTCTCTTCAAGAATGAGACCAATTCTGTATTTCCATGCCCGGAAATTCTCTACACCTTCAAGCTTAGTGCTTGGAGCCATCTTCTCTTGGGAGAGTCCAAGAGATAAATGATAGAGTAGGAAACTTTACCTTTTCACTTTTCCAAATCTGCAACAAAAATTATGGTTTATCGCACTTTTGGTAAAACTAGGGTTTGACTTTCCCAGAGTTCTACCCAACCAAAAACCTCGATCCAAAGCTTAAAAGATAGATCTTTAGAATGGCTATTCAGCCATGCAACCAGAATCCAAAAATACTAACTTTTGCAGAAACCCTAATTTTGGGAGAGAGAGAGAGAGAAATATAATTTCACCTTGTGAAAGATGTTCTATTTAGGCTAGCTATGATACCATGTTAAGATTATTCTAATTTGACTAGCAAGATCACTGAAAGAAACATAATCACAAAATAGACAAAGATATTACCCTGGGAAACCCTCATGGGGTAGAAAAACCAACAAAGCTTTCCTCAATAAGATGATCAACCATAATACAACATGTGCTCCAAGACTTGAACTCCTTCTTCTCTACCTCCTATGCAGACCTCTCAAACACAAGTGCGCTACTTTGTGAGTTGAGCAAGTGTGTCAAATGAGGAGCTCTCCTCCTCTACTTATACTGATTCCCGACTGACCAAAATCCCTAATGGGTCCGACCTCTCCTAGTAAAGTCTAATAACCCCTAAATAATAAACACAAGGCTGACCCCCACATGGTGGGTCTAATAACCCTGGTTACCACAATTCATCGGAGGAATAAACATCTTCGGATACATAATAGAATCACCTCGGAGGGATGAAACATCTCCGGAATAATAAAGTACAAATATAATATTCTTAGAAGTTACAATATTCAACAGTGTCCTCGACAGACACCTTTGTGAAACTCTCTTATGGTCATTCTGGCTTCATATTCCAACATACAGTTCAGTAAAATACCTCCAGGATCTTTTCAATAGAGGTCTCCATCAAGTATGCAAAATTTTGCAGCCTTCAATTTTATTGATTTAGCTTTGCTCTTGCCCATCTCAGGGGGTGCTTGTAAGTTTTGCAAAACATATATAATGTCAGAGTACCAAGGAGATGATAAGATTTTTTTTGATACCTGCAACAGTGGATCTAGGGAAGTATTCTCCAACATGTGTGAGACAAAGTTCACACTTAGTGAATCCCAATTTACTTTGGCCATGAGTCTGGCCAGTTCCTACCCTTTGACAAGCTTTGTAGGCTTGATTTCTAGGTCATACTCCAATAACACAACTATACAATTTTCCCTTCAACCTTCTGGATCAAGCTGTGTCAATATGTCTTTTACAACAGCATTAGGAACAAAAGCAACAACATGAGAATGTAGAACATAAACTCTGAAATCTTTTAAAGTTTTAATCATGGCATAGGCATATTTTTCCATAATATTGTACTTGAGCTCAGCATCTCTGAGAGCTCTGTTGAAGAAATATATGGGTTGCTCATCTCCTTCTTGATTTTTCTGTAGAAGTACTCCAACTATAGAATGCTCTGAGGCAAAGGAAAACATAAGAAATTCCTTTTCAAAATCAAGACTGATTAGCACAGGTGCTTCAACAATTTCCTTCTTTATGTCTCCAAATTCTTGCTTGGATTCAACAGTCCATCTGATATGATTATCCTTTTTAAGCATGTTTGTAATTGACTTCATGATCTCTACAAATTTGGGGATAAATATTCTTAAAATGTTTACTCTGCCAAGGAAAGATTGGACTTCTTTTTTACTCCCGAGGAGATCAATTTTCTGTATGGTGTCATCTCTGTCTGGGTCAATTTTAATTCCATCTTTAGATACTATATGACCCAACAACTTGCCTTCTTGCATGACAAAGTTTGACTTCTTGGGGTTTAGATAAATCCCAAACTTTCTACATTTTAAAAATACTTGGTGTAGATGTTTCAAATGTTTTGGATCAGACTTGGAATACACAGTAATATCATCCATATATATAACCACGAACTTATATCTTTCTTATGTAAAAGTTATATGCATAGCTCTTTGAAATGTGGCTCATGCATTTAGTAGACAAAATGGCATTTTAGCATACATGAAAGTTCCCCAAGGTGTGGTGAATGTTGTTTTTTCTTGATCTTTCAGTAACACTTTTACCTGATTATACCCCGAAAATCTATCCAGCATGGAAATTCTTGCTTCCCCTACAACTTTCTGCAAATTATGATCCATTTTGGGCAGGGGATAGTTGTCTTTTAGGGACACTTTTTTTAGATTTATGAAATCTATACATAGTCTGATTTATCCATTTTTCATTCTTACTGGGACTATGTTGGCTACCCACTTTGAGAATCTTAATGAGACTATGATTTTGGCTTCATATAGTCTCCTTGCTTCCTTTTCTATGAGAGGGAGTAGCATAGGGTTCATCCTTCTTAGCTTCTGCTTGAATGGTTTTTCACCTGTCTTTACTGGTATGGTGTGTTGTATGAGAGATGTATCATATTACTTTAAGTCATCATAACACCATGCAAAGACATCTAAATATTTTCTCATTAGGTGAACATAATAATCTTTGGTACCTAGGGTTAGAGATTTAGATATCTTGATAATTTTGGGTTCATCATCATCCCCAATGTTGCAGTCTTCTACTTCACTGTGGTTTGGAACAACTTTAGAGTTTTTGGCCACATCTTTTTCATCAAAGAGATTTTATAATGGCACTAACACTTTGGGGATATAGTTTCTTTTCAACTAAAGGATCTCTTTCTCTCCCAATGTTTGAGGAACTCTGTTGGATCAGGCTTACATTCTTCATTTGCACAGTTTTCTTGATCAATATGGGTATCGGAAAACTCCTCTGTCATCTCTAGAAATTTCTTTATCTGTTGATCATCTTCAAATATTTTCCAATGTCTGGTATTGTCAAGGACATAAGGCTTATGCTTTATATTGATCATATAGGTTCTGGTGGGGTAAACAGGGAGTTGGAATTTGCTATCAGAGCTGGACAAGGTATCTGTTGTTTTGTTTTTCTCTCTAGGGATGAAGGAAATACTGTGTTCTATAAAGAAATTATCTCACGTGTCCCAAAAACATTCCGATAGGCTCTCATTTTGGGATGCTTGGTCTCATAAACCCCATTTACTTGTTGGATTATCAGCTCTACATCCCCATGAAATTTTATCTTTTTGGATTTCAGATCCTTAAGCGTATTCAACCCTAACAGTAAAGATTCATATTTGGCCACGTTGTTTGAGCAGTCAAACATTAGTTTAAAGGAATGTAACCTAGAGCATCTATTTCATTCATCTAGGGGCATGATCCATACTCCCGCTCCTGCTCCTTCCTTGTTCACGGCCCCATCGGGTCTCAAAATCCAGAGGCCTTCTTTTTGGTTTACGACTGTAGCTTCAGGTTCCATTTCTGACTTCTCATCGCTGCCATTTTCTACCGGTTGACCACTGTCTTGTTCGCTCCCAGAGCTTCCAACGCATTGTATGTCTTTCCCGCTATTAAATCCATCATTTGTTTCAGGTAGGTTAGCAGTTTTCATATCCTTTTCTCCTAAACCAAGGTCATAACAAAAGATTGAAGAGCCTATATTAGTATCTACAGCAAATATGGGATGATTTTCAGGCTTAATTTTACTACTTACTACATAGGACAATATATGTTCTCTATATAGTCTTTTGTTTTCTCCAAAAACAGGGATGGTCGAATAAGACATATCCATTTGCAGTGTTCCTTTGAGTTTAGATGCCCAAGATCTTGATAACAACATCCCAAATTTGGGTGGAATGTATGCCACTACTACATCCCTTACCACATTCTTCTGAGGGATTTGTGTCAGTGATACAACCATGTCTTTGATTAGCCCAAGGAACTGTACTTTTTTGGAATCAAATGAGAATAAATATTTATAAGGTCTGGTGATTTCTAGTCCTATCCTTTTCTACCACTGATTTTGGCATGAGGTTATGTGAAGCTCTAGAATCCAACATAGCATTGTGTAGTATGTGGTCATGTATGTTTAGACTGACATAAAAGGGGGGAACATCATCTTCTTGAGATCTTTCAACATGGGGGCCAAACAAAAGGGTGGGATTATCATCATGTAAATTCAGAGTATCTGGCTACTTTTCCTCTTCTCCCTTCATTATTTCCAGAATATGAATCTTATATTTTGTATTTTTTAGCAACTCATTGAAGGGGATTGAGATCTTTATCTTAGAGATTTCATTTTCTAAGCTGAATGCATAATGAGTCTTCTCTATTGTTTTCACATTACTCTCTTCCTTCCTTTCTAGGACCCTTTTAGGAGCTTCAACATTCTTTTAAGTTGTTTTATCAGAGGTAACAGGCTTTGGATCAACCTTCCTAGGGGTTTCTTTTTTCTATTGCTGAGAAGTAGATGGCCCAGCAGTAACCTTTCCTTGGTCTACTGTTACTTTTCTATTCCTCAAATTATGTTGTCTCTGAAATTCAAAAATTGCATTTTGGAAACCTCTTTGATATTGTTCTGACTCTGACTCTTCTAGGATGCTATCTAACTACAAATATGATTGATTATGTTCTTCTTTAGTTAAATAGAATTGGGGCTCCATCTGATCAAAGAGGTGGATCTGATCTTCCGGATTTCCATCTTCCTCTTCTTCATCTATCAGGTTTTCCACAAAAGGTGGTCTAATGGGATGATTTTCTGCACTCCTAGGGTCTCTTGGTCTTCCCTGTGGGGCAGAGGGTATTCTATAATTGGTATTTCAGGATTGAGGCTTAGGGTTTTCTCTGGAGGGATACCTGTTATCAAGGGAGATCCTATTCACCAGTTTTTCCATAGTTCTCATCATCTTCTCATACCTGATGTTAATAGATTGGGAAGTGGAAGGCTGGCCTATCTCATTGAATCTCTTTTTCTCAGTTTCAGTTTTGTGCCTTATTTTACCTGAGGCCATCATATTAGATTCTATTTCCACAACATCTTTCAACATATCGGCTAAGGTATAATATCTCCTTTCCCTTAACATGAGAGAAAATTCATTGTCAAAACAATTAGCATAGTGAAGTTTGGTTGCACCCATAGGAGGTTTGATGTCCACGGGGATAGAATTGTACATTTTCATGAACCTGGCTAAAAATTATTGGATAGTCTCAACATTAGTTTTCTTTGTGTTTTCATATTGAGTGAGGATTTGGAGAGGATTTTTTTTGTCCTGCCATTTGTCCAGGAAAGCTTGTTCCAACCTCTCATAGGTATCAATACCTTCATTTGGAATGGTTTTGAACTGTTTCTTTACTTACCCTTAAAAATTTTGGGTAAATAACCTAATCTTGACATCATCTTCATCTATCTCCTTCAGATCTATGAAGTCAATAAAATGATCCACATGCTGATGTGCAGTACTAATCCCTTCCCCATCATATCAGATGAGGCATTGGGCATATCCCAGAGGTAGTTCATGGATATTGACAGGGAGGGATAAAGGGGAAAATATGGAAACCATTTTTCTTAGGGTTTTCTTGGAAACGGGAGGAGTATTTGAAATAGGTTTGGAAGTAGGGGTAGGTGTTACAACAGTGTGACTTGTAGTAGCAGGAGGGGTGATCAGAACCTTAGTGTTCTTACTAGCTACTTTAGTGAAGAGGAACAAGTCACTGCTTTCTTCTTTGTCCTCTAAACTCTCCCACAGATCACTCAAAGAAAAAGATAGCATATGCCCCTTCTTTAGGTAAAGAAAAAGATCTAGTTAATGGGGGAATACCTGTTTTTTATTTCTTCGCTTTCTGGATGATATTTTCTGGATCTGATACGAACTGTGTTGGTTCAGGATTCGACAGACTTTTGGTAGATATCCTTCGGGAAGCCATAATTCTTTCAAGAAACTCACCAAGTGTCTCTTGTGGGACTGAAAATTTGAATATTGGAGTCGCCAGGGAAAATATCACAACTTTTATGTATTTGATCTTATGTTTTCCCTCAGAGATGTGATTTGAATCCTTGTAATTCTTTTTCTGGGGTAAAGAGGTTCTCCTTCCCCATTATGGTCGCCAGATGTTATCACTCGGGATTCTTCCAGGTTGTGGCAGAAGGGATCACTGAGGTAACTATTTAAACTACAATCTTGTGGATGGAAACTAGCATTTCCAAACACAGAGAGGGCTCTCTCTCTCACACAACTCTTTCAGCATGCAAAATATTATTTAAATTGGTTGGTTGTGTATTAAATGGTGGTGGATAGACCTTCAGCTAAAGGGTATTACGGCTTTCAATTGGTTGGATGGAGGATAAGTATATCATAGGGCATGGATTCAAACCTTTCAATAGGGTTTCTGTCACAGATGACCGATAGAACTGTAATCTTAAGGGAAGAGGCAAGATAAATGAGGTTTTTTCAAGTCAAAGAGATATGTAGCAGATGATAGCAGAAAGGGAAACAAGATCCATCATAGAATTAGATCATTAATAATGAATTCTAACTTGCAATTTCAGAAATAAAGGGTGGAGTAATCTAATCATATGAATATGAAGCATCAAATAAGGAATTCCATACCATGTAACCTTTATTTATACACTTAGAAGAAGACAATTAATGACAGATATTAGCAGGGAAAACATGCACAGAAATTACAGACATCAAAACACTCACTTAAAGAATCTCTGCTCCAAGATAAAGTATTTTCATTAATAAAATGGATGGGTTTCATTACATACTTAGTTTTTTCTTATATCAAAATCCCAACCCTTGGGTCTTATTCAAAACCTGTCTTTATAGGCTTACAAAAAATCAAAACCTTCTTGACTAATTCAACTGCATGTGGTTGTTTATTAAATTCACAACTACAACTGTTTGTAAAACATCAGACCTAACTATTAGTCTTATAGACTATTTATTCAAAATAATAATAAACTGGAAGTCATGAGTCCATCTTCTTTCCTCACGCTGAGCTACTCGAACTAACTGCTTCTTGATCCAGAGATGCGCCGATGGGAAAATTCAGTGCATTGCTAGTGCAAACTCAGACTGTCAAAACTACATGTTCTCCTTTGGACCGAGGCATTTTCGGCTGATTTGCAGGTTTGACGTACTGTGCCTTTCTTTTTCCTTCAAAATGAGTCCTAGTTGCAGAAGAAATCGAGTCTTTTTCCCACCAAATTTTTCATTTTACGCAGCTGCAATTTTTTCTGATTAACGAACTTCAGTCCGCAATTTGCAATCCGCAAGCCGCAATCTGCAATACGTAATCCGCAAGGCCGCAGTGTGGCATTCGGAAATCGAAATTGCCGAGCAGACCTTACCAAATTTCACCTTCGACATCCGCAATCCGCAATGCGGGACTCGAAAGTCGGAAACTCAAATTCTTGACTCTGAATAAATCACACCTCCGCAATCTACAATCCGCAATGCGAGACTTAGAAATTAGAAACTCAAATTCTCTCCCTTGGGGAAATCACACCTCCACAATCCGCAGTCCGCAATGCGGTACTCGGAAATCGTAAACTCAAATTCTCGACCTTGAAGAAATCACGTCTCTGCAATCCACAGTCCGCAATGCAGGACTCAGAAGTCAGAAACTCAAATTCATGCCCTGAAGGAGTAATGTCTCCACAATCCGTAGTCCTCAATGCGAGACTCGGAAGTTGGAAACTCAAATTCATGCTCTGAATAAATCACACCTCCACAATCCGCAATGCGGGACTCGGAAATCAGAAACTCAAATTCACGCGCTCGGAGAAATCACGCCTCCGCAATCCACAGTCTGCAATGTGACACTCGGAAATTCAGAAACCCCTGTGCATAATTTTGAGAAAATTGCTCCTCCACAATCCACAATGCGGGTTTGGGAAATCGGAACCTCTGCAGAATCACTCTACGGCCGTAAATTTATCTCTATTTTCAATCTTTACCATTCAATCTTTTAAGATTGGAAGACCTCCCTTTTACAATTTTTTCACTGGGGCTTGCTTATCTGGTCCGAAAGGGTTAATACTTAGCCATTTTTGGGAGTTTTTTGCCTCTTCTTTTGGAGTAAAAATTAGTGGGCAGGCTTGAGATTTTGGTGTGGGGGGGTTCCCTTTCCTTCCCCTCTGGGATTTTTATTAGGGTTGTTAACACTATGGATGCAACTAAATGAGGGGGCTATGTGTATCCACTAGGGAGAGGTGAGGGAGTTATGGGATTGAAATCGAGGCTGCCATATGTTACCTTGGGAATCCCCTTTGATTGTCCTAGCTATCATTTAATTTTGTTGTAAGGAAGTGGTTGAAGAAATAAGTCCATGAGAGTGATGGAGTATGGGAATCCCTAAAATTCGTAAATCAGTGTATGGGCTTGGTTTGCTTGACCCATAATTCACCCTACCACATGGGGGGACGTTTTCCCTCATCCCTAGGATATTGTTGAGAAGGCAGGGGGATTTTTCATGGAGGACGCATGCCCAACAAGGAAGAGAACCGAAAATCGTGATTTAGAAGGAAGTCGTGATTCGCAGGGACAAAAAAGCCCAGAAACTTTGTATGGGGAATGAAATCCAACACGGGATCCATCGATCCAAACCCTGGGGTGAATTTGAGAGTATGAAACTCCCATAAATATGCATGGGAAGTGAAATCCATTGGGGAATCCTTATACCCGAACCTTGGGGCATAATTGAGAGGGTTAGATGCCCAAAATTTCATAGGGAAACCGGTTTTGGAATCCCGAAAGGCTAGCGGCAGGACAGAGCCTTTCAACCGCAACATTGAGGATATCCCAGAGTGAATCGCAGCAGGACTGATAGCCCAAAAATCCATTTGTGGGATAGAGCCTTTCGTCCGCAACGTTGAGGATATCCCAGACTGGATCGCAGCAGGACTAATCGCCCGAAAATCCGGTTGCAGGACAAAGCCTTTAGTCCACAACATTGAGGAGATCCCAGAGCAGATCATAGTGGGAGAGAGACTAGGAGGGGTTAGAATTCATGGTAGAACCAGTAAGGGATCATTCATCCTTGGTTTAGAAGTCGGGACCAACCATACCTGCTGAGGTCAGCGCTGAGGGAAGGGGCACCCGAGGGACTGTGAAGCAGAGAAGGGGAACTTACTTAAGCTGAGAGTGGAGGTGATGGGGTTACCTAAACTCTATGAAGATAAATAGATATGCATGTATCTCTGTGGCTGATTTTATTATTTTAGAAACCTCCTACCCTATCCCCCCACTTGCTTGGCAGAGCCAGTTGTGTGCTTGATGACCCTGAATGATTATGAAACCAAGGCCATGAGTGGACCTGATCAGTTCCTCCTTAGTGGATACATAGCCCCAGCTCGGGGGTGGTCTCTGAGTTCTGAAACAATACAGGTTGGGAAGAGACCTGTGGTTGGGTTGGAACGTTGCAATCCATAACCAGTTGCTTGGAGATTTCAATAAAAGGATAAGTATTCTATGTGTTTTACTTATGCAATGATTTAATTATTGATGACTTTTATTGATATGTTGAATGCATGATATATATGTGTGTGGATAATGTTTCATTCCCCTGTGCTTATTTGAGTATGCATATGCACACATGTGATTGTACTTATATGAATATGTTCAGTGATGAATAGGGCTAAGTGTTGTGAAGGTTCAGAAGGTTCATTCATGGCTTTGGGGAAATAAATAGACACCCCTTTATGTGTTCATGTTCCCTCTGAGGGTCTGGATTGATGGGAAGAAACATGGCAGAGTGGATCAGAGCTCTTTACGGAGTGGTAAAGAGGCATGGATGAAGTTTGGGAAACACTTTGATTGGAAGAAGGACAAATTCATAGTTCTCAGGTGTGGCATAGGATCATGCAGTTGTGCAGGGCTCGTCGAGAGATTTCCAACAGTACCAAGTTTTCCAAAAATGGACTTAGGATGAGGAAGATGTCGGCCTGAGGAGTTGGCAGTAACAGGGGTATAGGGATGAATTCCGATTTTCCAAACCCACAGTGCGGATTGCGGATTATGGAAGTCGGAGGCGTGATTTCTAAGTGTGGTGCGTTGTATTTTTTACTTCCCGACTCCCGCAAGTTGGATTGTGGATTGCGAAAGTCGGAGGAGTAATTTTCCCGTATCTGTGAATAGAGTGGTTCCTAATTTTCGACTCCCGCAAGGCGGATTGCGGAATGCGGAAGTTGGAGGTGTAATTTTCCCGGATTTGCGCGCTGTGGTTTCGACTCCCACAAGATGGATTGCGGAATGCGGAAGTCGAAGGTGTAGTTTTCCCGTAGTCGTGAATTTGGGGTTCCGACTTCCAAGTCTCGCATTGTGGATTGCAAATTGCGGAATTAGGAGAGGTGATTTCTTTGGTGATGCGTGTTGGAGTTCCGAATTTATGAATCCCTCATGGTGGATTGTAGATTGCGGAATTCGGAGGAGTGATTCGACGAATTTGTGTATTCGGTGTTGTGACTTCCGACTCCTGCACTGCGGATGGCGGATTGCGGAAGTCAGAGGCGTATTTCTTCGACATTGTGCATTGGGTGTCCCGAATTTATGAATCCTACATAGCGGGTTGTGGAAGTCGGAGGTGTAATTCTCGAGGATTTTAATTTAGAGTTCCGACTTCCGACTTGCGGATTGCGGACTGAAGTTATTACGACTATGTGAAAGCGCATAGTTGAAAAAAAAATTAGCACGTTGATTCTAAGGAGCTCCCCCATCACCTCTGAAGGGAACCGAGGGGATTGGGGACGTGAAAAAAACCAACTTTAACCTTCTGAAAAATTCCCAATTCAACAAGCATGTTCGGATAACCAAACATGATTTGTTTTTGTTTTCCCGGCTGATGCTGTCCAATTGCAGATATAGAACTCGAGGAATATTACCAGACCATTGAGTCAGCACATGGTGAATTATGGTAATGGTCATATTTGCATCATTATGAATATTGGGAGCTGTAAAATAAACCCTTGGAGACATTTGACCATTTAAAACCATACAATCAACCAAGTGAAACTGAATACAATTTTCCTCCTTTAAATTCTTTGGTACATGAACAAAATGTGGAAAAAAATGTTTTTTTTTTCCTGATCCATGCCATCAATGATCAAACTCATATACTTATGTGGTTCATCATAACACTTCTTGCGATGTTTGTATAACTTTTTCCATTCAACAGATTGTTGATTGCGATGTGCTTGAAGTTCTTTAACAACAGAATCTACAAATAAAATAGAAACAAAACATTGATGAGCTTTCGTAATAGATATTTATTCCAAAAAAAAAAGTTTTTAGAGACATACCTCTCTCTATCTCTTCTGATTTATTCGTTCTTTGTTTAAGAGAAGCACATATACTGCAAAATTCCATCATTTCCCTCTTAGGAATTCAGACATTGTTGAACTTTGTTTTTCATAGTCTTCTAAAATATTCATATCTAATGAAATTGTTATTTCCTTCAGCATCTTGAACAAATGGCTTGTACAAGTTGTAGATTTCCTGCCTTGAGAAATTATCTGGAATGCGTATGGTTTCTATATCTGGCATACTCTCTCCATGTTTAGAAAAGAATTCACACATCCATGACATTGCAATGTTTGTTATCGACCCAATAGCTTGTGCATGATATTCTTTAGAATAAAATGTAGGATCCTTTTCTAGCCTTGTATGGATTCTTGATAGTCTAAGATTACCAATTGAGTGGATTCTTTTGAATGCCCTTCTGCAAAGAAAATGCTTCCAATGCGATAATCATAACTTACCTTTGTAGAAATCATGTACCCTACCAAATATGAATTTTGCATATTTTTGTTCATTGACAGATATGCTCGCCTTTTCTCTAAGGCATAATTGTAGTGTGTTTGTTTCAAACAATTTTTTTGGCAACACTCAGTTGAAATCAAATCAGTAATAGAACTGAGACTTATAAGCAAATATTTCCTAGACCTTGTATAACTAGAATGCTTTGGATTGATATAAAATGGCCTAGTCTTACACTTAATCTTGCTCATTGGTACAATTTTCCTTTGCATTTCAGGAACCATTAAATCATCCTCATTAGAATGAATATCCTCACTATGAGGAATATCATCCCTCTCATTGAGATTATCATCACCAAAATTAGTAGGAGAATGATTATCCTCATCAGTATCAAGTTTAACACTTGAGGTTAAATCAACATCATTGGCGGGTTCATCATCACCAAAATAATCATTTGTCCCATTAAAATTCTCGCTTGGAGGAAATCATCATCAATGAAATCGAAATCTTTTCTTGGAGGAAAATAACCTTCACCATTATTGGTACCTTCATCCTCACTAGAATGATCATATGTCCCTTTACAATCCTAGCTTGGAGGAAATTCATCATCAGTGCCATCAAAATCCTCACTTGGAGGAACATCATCATCGGTGCCATCAAAATACTCTCTTGGAGGAAATTAATCTTCACCATTATTAGTGCCCACGTCCTCACCAAAATCATCATCTGTCCCATTAAAATCCTCGCTAGGGGAAATATCATCATTGTTGCCATTAAAATCCTCTCTTAGAGGAAAATCGTCATCGCTACCATCATAATCCTCGATTGGAGGAAAATCATCTTCATCATTATTGGTGCCTCCGTCTTCACCAAAATCATCATTTGTCCCATTAAAATCATCACTTGGAGGAAAATCATCATCAGAGCCACCAAAATCCTGGCTGGGAGGGAAATCATCTTCAACATTGTTGTTGCCTTTATCCTCACCAAAATCATCATATGTGCCATTAAAATCCTTGCTTGGAGGAAAATCATCATCTGTGCCATCAAAATCCTTGCTTGGAGGAGAAACATTATTATTCCCATTAAAATCCTAGCTTAGAGGAAAATAATCACCAGTGCCATCAAAATCCTTACTTGAAAGAGAAACATCATTAGTCCCATTAAAATCCTCGCTTGGAGGAAAATCATCGTCAGTTCCATCAAAATATTTGCTTGGGGGAGGAACATTATCAATCCCATTAAAATCCTCGCTTGGAGGAAAATCATCGTCAGTGCCATCAAAATCTTTGCTTGGGGGAGGAACATTATCAATCCCATTAAAATCCTCGCTTGGAGGAAAATCAGCTACACCATCATTGGTGCCTTCATTCTCACCAAAATTATTATCTATCCCATCAAAATCCTCGCTTGGAGGAAAATCAAGTTTGTTGTCTTGTAAATCCTCGCTTGGAAGAAAATCTTGGCTTGGAGGGAAATCATCGTCTGTGCCTTGAAAATCCTCGCTTGGAGGAAAATCTTGGCTTGAAGGAAAATCATTGTTAGTGCCTTGAAAATCATTGCTTGTTGGAGGAAAATCATCGTTGGTGCCTTGAGAATCATTTCCTTGAGCAAAATCATCATTGGTGCCTTGAAAATCATCACTTAGAGGAAAATTGTCATCATCTTCCTCGGTGTCTTTAAAATCTCCACATGGAGGAAGCTATTCATCATCATCGTTAATGCCTTTAAAATCCTCACTTGGAGGAAAATCATCATCGGTGCCTTTGAAATCCCCACTTAAATGAAAATTTCCACCATCTTCTTGTACATCTTTAGACATTGAGATTGATTCAGACGAATCCATGACTTTTCACTAAAAAGTATAAGAGAATGAAATTTTCTCACACTCCTCACCAAAAATTACAATGGTGCAATTGTCAACTCCCAACAATCTTATAGCTAAAAGAACAAAATTTTCCCTCCCAAGCATTTCCTCCAAAATTTCCCTGCAAAATAAATCACACATTTCTAACACAATCATAACACTATTAAAAATAATTTAATTTATCGTACAAAAATTGTAATAATACTATTAAAATGACATGTAAACAATGCTATCCAAACTTTTTAATACAATATTAGTTTTTTACATTAATTTTTTAAAGCAAGAGTCATAACACTAGTCAAATATCATTTAATGTCTTATTCTGTAAATTTAGAAAAAATGCATTAGCTAATTACACATTTTTTAATCTCGCATTCGTAAAAAGAATAATGTTAAACTTAATATTAACCATATAAACTATTTTGGTTTTCTATTCTTCACGTTTAAAATTTCGGGTAATTTAATAGTTCTTCGAAGGTTACTTCATATATATATTTTTAATAAATCTTTCTATTTTATATTTTCTTTGGAAATGTTCTATTTTTTTAAAAATAAATCTTTCTATTTTATATTTCCTTTGGCAATGTTTTCTCTGTGCTTTTGTCATTTTTTTAATCTCACTTTCATAAAGCGGTAAAAAAAAAAAAAAATTATGCTATGTTAACGTAGTTTGGTTTTCTACAGTCACCCTTTGCAAACAACGATCCACAAGGCTTTGAATACCATCGAAGAGCTTCAAACATTGTCAAGGTTACTAAAATTATTTTTGGAATGTAATTTTTTTTTTAAATAATTTTAAATTTCTAATGTTTTAATGTAAATTTTTTTCCTTTGGGCTTCGACATGCCCTCTGTAAAAACCTGGGTAATTTTTTTTTCTTTGGGCCCGAGGGCTCATGCACCCAAAGGATGCGCCCAATGCATAACCTTAGGGCCATGCATAGCCCTCGGGCTATGTAATGGGCTTCCCAAAGAGAACCCAATGCATAGACCACGAGCTATGCAATGCGACGCCAAAGGGCGCCCAATGCATATCCTGCACGCTATGCATAGCCCGTAGGCTATGCAATGGGCCGCCCTTTGGGCACCCATTGCATAGCCATGGGCCTCCCTTTGGGAACCCATTGCATATCACGTGGGCTATTCAATGGGCACCCTTGCATATCCCACGGGATATGCATTGGGCGCCCAACGGAGCTCCTCCTCGCTGCCAAAGGTGCAATCTCGACCCACCCCTTTGGAAGCAGGGGGGAGCTTCACTCCTCCCCCTGGGCGCCCTTTGGGCGTCCATAACGTCCAATGGGTCGACGCTGTGAGCTCCCAAGGGGGGCTAGGGGGGAGTGAAGCTCCGCCCCCGGGCCCCCTTTGGGTCACACCGCCCACTAGGGCGAGCGCTATGGGCGTTCACCCGTTTAGCGCTACGAGTGCCCGTAGGATATCCCAAGGGATATGTTAGGCACGAGGGCGCGCCTAATGCATAGCCCAAGGGATATGTTACAGAGCGCTCGTAGCATAGCCCTTGGGATATGTTACGGAGCACATGTAGCATATCCCCTGAGATATGCTACGAGCTCCCTCGTAGCATAGCCCAAGGGATATGCATTGGACGTGGCCCGTAAATGCATAACCCTTAGGCTATGCTACATGGGCGCCTGTAGCATAGCCCAAGGGATATGCATTGGGTGTGGCCCGCAAATGAATAACCCTTAGGCTATGCTATGTGGGCGCCCGTAGCATAGCCCAAGGGATATGCATTGGGCATGGGGCCCGTAGCATAGCCCAAGGGCTATGCATTTAAAAAAAAAATCTCGAGCCCCTCTACATTAAAAAAAAATTAATGCTTTTTAAAACTATATGTTAACAATTTTTTTAAGTGCAACTATTTTTTTTAAACATATACCAAAGTTTTTTTGTTTTTTTATGACTATAGGGAAAATGGCATCAAGAAATCTATATGTAAACATATCTGGAGCGATATCATCGATGAATTCATCGAAAAAAATAGTTGATCCATCTGATAATGTTGTGTGTGATAAAGTTGTAACCAATGATGATTTAAAAGCCAAGAATGCTAGAGAACATAAACACACACCAGATGAAGAGAAAATGGACTATTCTTGGTTTCTGAAAGTGAAATATCAAGGCAACCCAGACAATATTCACTGATATTGTGTTGCATTAGCATATCTTAAAAATGATTATCACTCATTGGGATTGTTGAGAGATATTTGTTTGGTGTTGGGTAAAGACATTGTTTATGCATTAGTGAAACAAGCTAAAACCTTTGTAAAAATCCGAGTCGTGCACGATATTGAGCGCAAGAGTGTAAGTTTCTATATTTTTATATCTTTCTAAATTTCTTATACTTTGAATTATATGACCATGTAATATATTTAATACAATAATGTTTTTATTTTGCAGGATTGTGCTATGTCACTTTCCCATATTCTTAATGGAATTTATTCTACAGAAGAAAATCCAATGGATATCATTAATGCCCCTCTTCATAAGGGAGAAGCACCAAAGAAGGGAGAAACACCAAAGCAGAAACAAGTGCAAAATGTTCCTGAACAAGTACAAGCACATAAAGGAAAAGACATCAAACAATCAAATGAAGTACCTAGGAAGGTTAGATTCAAAATGATATCTCTCCCAACTGAACATGATCGACGAATTGTTGGTGACAAGGATGTTACTTCTGCTGGTAAGAGTAAGAGACACTCTTCTAAAAGATCTATGGATTAGGATGTTTCCATTCCTAATCAACAAGTTTTTCTTTTAGATACAACTGCTTCAAGACATAAAGGGAGGAGAGAAGATGTTTAATTCAATGTTGAAAATCATAGTGAAAACTCGGGGGACAGTTTGGAAATCATCACTCCAGGTGGTGATCTAGATGATGGTGTTGTTAAGACAACACAAAATGCTATTCGAGATCGATTGCGGAGGGATACATTGGTTCACAATGGGCATACATTTGATTTAAATGTGAAGCATCTTTATAGACACATAGAAGTCCAAGAGAAGTATTAAATTAGGAAACCACATCGCTTGCATGTTCATAACTTAAAAGCATTGATGAGGCACAATCCCTATGCACATGTGGTTGACTACCTAGTTCTTGTTGACCCAAAAGATGTTCCTATTAGAGATACATTTGAAGAATCAAGATCTTTTGATTACAACTACTATGTTTTGGGGGGAAATCATTCTACGGAGGCTAGAAGAGAATTGATGCAAGAGTTTCCCATAAACCCTATTTTTCAAACAATAAAATGCATCATTTACGTTGGTTTAACAGATGTGGAAGCAAAACTATTGGCATGGGATCACAACACAGATAGTGACTATAGGATTTACATTACATTCATTCAAAGGGTTAGATTTATCCACAATGAATTTGAACAAATAGTGGTGCGGATAGATCGAAAGTTAATGCATATTTCCAGAAACAATGTTGTATGGAAATAGGTATCCCTATTAAAGAGGACAATGTGAAACACAAATGTTTGAAAGGAAGTGATGCATTCAAAACTGTAGATAACTATTTTCAGTTGGTATTTAGAACGGGGCCCATATGGGATTTGATTGATGACATATTTAGCATGTGGGAGAATATTGGCATAAAAAATCAAAAGGTGAAAAAAAAACAAAGCAGTTGCATGGAGCAGTAGTCAAGGAGGCCCTGATGTTAAGAATTTGCCAGAAGATATGACTATAACACCTTGGAGATCATTGCAAGGTGTGAAGGATGAAAAAATGATATCTACAATACTGTCACGTGTAAAGTCAGGTGAATTATCCATGGAGGAAATGTGCAATGAATTTGAAAAGTAAGTTTATAGGTTGTTTTTTATTTTTTAAAGTTTATTTTTTGAGTTTAAGATTTTTTATTAAATAAGCATTTGGTTATTATTAGATGTCATTGTGAACGCCATTTATTTTTACGTCACGTAGTCATAAGGTTTACATGAAAATACAAGAGGATATGGTTATAATGTTGGGTAAGAAGAGTTGGGATGATGTCAGATGCAACTATCCAGATTCAAGCTCCATGGAAAACTTAAAATATTTTTTTGTTGCATACACAAAGGTATGATGATTTATGATATTTTCTATTTTATTTATTTCTAAGTGAATTCAATTCTATTTTATTACTAATAGATATAATTTTGTTTTCAAAGATGTCAAAGAAGAGTACAATGCCAGAGTCTTTCAAAATTCATATTCAAAGAGCCAAAATAGAATGACAAAGAAGACAACGTCTTGCAAACATTGAACTTGATGACGCCCTTGATCATCATGTTTGGAATGGGCTCGACACTATGCAATATAAAGTGATTATGGATGATTGTGCAAACATTGAAAATCTTGTTTCCAAAAAAGAGTACTCCCTAGTTACTGCAAATATCCCTCATGGATACAATATCAAAAACATTACTTATGATTGTGAGCCTTATACTTACCAGTCATTCAATAAAATGGTTTCAGTATTTCTGGACGTCACAACATCACCCCTATGGAGATTTCTTGTTTTCCATTCATATGTACAAGGAGGAGCAGTGCTAACAACCTTCAAGGATAAAGCAAACTCAAGGAAACAACTGTATTGGTAAGGTATTTGTAGTATATTATTAAACATTTGAATTTAGAACCAAAATTATTTTTCTATAAGTTAATTAGATTATTATCTATTTATGTTACAGGCATAAGCCTAACATTCGTAGCTCCAACACCGATCCATTTAGGAGTGATACTGAAAACATAAATCTTGCATGTTGGACAAAAGATGAGACCTATGAATCTCTTTTAATCAATGTAAAGAGTGAAGGCAAATATAGTCAAATATTGTCTTATGATGTCGTGGTTAACAAGTTGACATATGAACAAAGAGATTTGAAAGGAGAGACTGTAAACATCTACCAAAATCCACAAGCATTGATTAATTATCTCATAGATACTTTTTAAAAGAAGGAGATTGGGTTCTAGATTTGTTCTCGAGATCAAGTAATATTTATGATATTACATATGAAACTATGACATAATCTAAATTCAGTAATATATATTTTTTAAATTTATGTTTCAATATGTTATTTAACTTTTTTTCTTTTGTATGTGGTGATTAGGCACAACAATAGCATGTTCCTTACAAAAATGAAGAAATTGCATATCCATTGCGAATTATCTACTACAGTGCAATTATATCAAGCAAACAATTAATGCTATGAAAGTTCTTCAAGATGAAATGCAGGAAGTTGGTTTGAAGAAAGGAGAATTTAGTGAGTCACTTGTGGAAAAGATGTCAAAAGAACCTCAACCTCCTTTAAAAGGGATGTTCAGAAAAGATCACTTTGGGCATTTTGCAGAAGCAGAGGACCCAATGGAAGAACACATTGAGGTCCAAGAAGAGAGCCAAACAGAAAATGTCAATTTCGGTGAAGATTTCGGGTTGCATGATATTGTTTTTGTAATGTTTTGAATTGAAGATTTTATTTTGAGAATAACTGTTATGTTTTTAATATGCTATTTAGAAATATATGGTATACGTTTTGTTGAGGTTATGTGAATCGTCACTTTATGAAAAATAATGGTAAAGAGTATCATTTTTATATATCAAATAGCAGAAAATACATTGAAAAATGGTTTGAAATGTCTTTTTCTTTCTCATTTTGTTTATAAATTTGTCCCAAAAATGACTTCTTTAAGATAAAAGTTTAATGAAAAAAACTTTGAAAATGCATATATTTTTCGGTTCTAACTAGCTTCTAAATCTTACCAAAAAAGAAATGTGTGTATTTTTTTACTATAACTAGCTATTAAATGTAGATTTTTTTGTAAAGTTTGGAAAAAGGCCTTTGTGCATAAAAGTTATAGTTTTCTTATGACCAAGAAGTTTCAAAATCACAAAAAAAGGGCTAAAAATGAAAAATGGTGCTACCAGTATACACACTTTTTGAAACGGAGGTAAAAATAACTACTAAAATTGACCCTCCAAAAAACGAGAACAATGTCAGGTTCTCGTCAAGTTGTATAGCTTGTTTTTATGCTTTGGTTCAAACAATTTACATTTTGACTTTAAAATATATTCTTTATGATCTCGTTTGGTTATGCTATGGTGTTATCTTATTCAATATTTTAGTGTTCTAAGTAAAGCCCTGTTTAATAAATAACATGGTAGAAGATCATTGTTTGACACTTTCTTATGTCTTTGACATTTTGAATTTTGTTTTCCCTCATGTTTCCCTTAGAGAGGCGTCTCAACTCCCTTTCATCCTACAAAGAAGCCAATGAAAACCCAACTCTCATTTTTCAAGTCTTTCATACTCTTGATAAGAAAGTTTCTTGAAAGACTCGCTTGAGCTAGTGAAGTGATGAGAAGATGTAACAACACTCAATCTTCTGCCCAGGTTGATTCATGACACAACCGTTGAAGTATCTAATAAATCCTTGGTTGGAAATATTTAGTGGCTTGTCCCTCCCAAATGATTCTAGGTAGCTAAGAGTCAAAACCCATTGATTAAAGAGTTGGATAAGTTTTTCTCCCTCTTTCCAATTTCAGAATATCGTATAAGAATTCTTAAAGGTGGACCCTCATTCATGGGAGAAAATGGTCTCTATATAAATTAATGGAAAATGAATTTTACCTTTATAAACATTTTTAATATATAATCCTACTTTAGGTGAGTCTCTCCTTCCCCTGCATATTTGGTACATAGAAGTGCTAGACATTATTATTAATAATCAGGAGATTCATAGCCAAAGTAGAGCTAAAGGAGGATATGGTAGCCTATGAAAGAATGCCTGATAAAGGTAGATATTGGAAAAGGAATTTTTTTATTTTATATATTGAAGGTCCCCAATTGTAAATATGCATAGAAATTGGATTGTATGATTAGATCCCCTTCAAGTGCCACTAGTGTCATGAGTATGGACACTTTTTGAAATACTACAACAACCACCCAAAGGTTCAATCTTGAGAATTAGGAAACAAACAAATAGGGAAGATGATGTCATTGTAGCGTGAAGAGAAGAAGATCCAAGGAACCTAAAGACATATTGTAAAAAAACAAAGAGGAGAAAATTCTCCAAATGGAAAACACTTTCAAAGGATGGCGTGCATAAAACTAGGAAAATCTTATCCCTCGGTAACAGAAGTAAACTCCCAAAAAGAATATAATGTAATGGATGATGAAAACATCCAAGAAGAAATTGAATCCCAAAAGGATAAGCAAACCTCTATTCCAAATGAGAAAATCAAGGGGATGAGGAAGCTGAATTGAAATCATTACTATAGACCACCATCCAGAGTATCAAATATTGGAGGAAATCTCTAAGAGCCAATATCTATAGTTTGGTTGAATTGCAGTGTCAAGCCAAAGGAAAAAAAAATCCATTACAAAAAGTGGAAGGAAACTAGGAAAAAAAGTATGAGATAATGAACCTTTCATGGAAGGAAGCAAATGAAGTAAACTAACTCAAAATTTGGAGTCAAACCCAAACATTAGGGATTTAGGGAATATGAATAAATATTGTAGTTAAGAGGTTCAATAAGAAAAGAAATTCCTTCAAGAATCAAATGTGTGAGCCCATAAACCATTTCCTATTTTTCTAGAATTTGGAAAAACATAAAGGGTGTTGTTGCGAGATCTAAATGAAATTCCAGTGTTATTACCATACTTTGGGGCCTAGTCTTCTTTGATTTATTAGATTTAGACGTTAGTGATCATTGGCTTCACTCAAGGTTGTTTTTCCAATGAACTAGTAATACTTGTGAAATCACAAATATTTATCCTTCAAACTGTAGAAGAAAGTTTTATGCACTTTCTTCGATGTAAAAAGGAAAAATTGTAGCTCCAAAGGATTGGATAATCATTAGACCTTAAACCTAATTATTAGTCCAAATAAAAAAGGAGAAATTTTTATTACAAATCTGTTCAAGGAATATTTCAAGGACCTCATGTTTGCAACTCTTCAGATAACCTACTAGGTTTACAGCCAAGAAAGTGTTGCTTTTCATAAACTAAGAAAAAATGAGGAAAGTGTTCATAGTTGAAAGATTGGACACATTTCTCACTATTTATTCATTTTACCATGGAAATATCCAAATTTAAACATGAATTCTATCTTCAAGAGAGTCTCAAATCATAAACTCGTCTTCCTTGATAGAAGGCTCAATAATCTGAATGTCCCACCCCATTCAAAAATAATCCTGACTAGTACTACAAAGAAGATTTTGCTCAATTGATCATCTCTTCTTGGATATACCTTGTGCAAGGCTATGGTTCAACCTATCATTTTTTACAAATCAAATTAAGAGATAAGATTAGAAATCAAGGAATGGGTTAAAAATATTAAATGTTCAAGGGAATATAAGAAATATTGGACGGGAAGATTGGAGAAAATTCAAAAAGAAATAAATTAGAGAGTCATATCCAAGGCATTGTCAACATGTGAAGACAAATCTATGCATGGCAGGCCTAGCTTGGGGGGGAATTACAAAAGACTTAAATCTCAAATGATATATATTTTTTTAAGGTAAGGGACAAAACATCAAATTCTTTCGCAAAATGGAAAATGCTTAAAAGACTAGATATAATATCTCAAAAATAATTTTGGAGGATGATCTCCAACAAGGGAATCAAAAACATATTAAATTAGCAACAATGTCATACTCTCGGAAGCTTATTACTAAGGTAGTAGGTGTTAAGTGGAAGCACAAGAGCCTTGGAAAAAAAGTGGAAGCACAAGAGATCATGAACCATAACATTCCAACGATCTTAATAGAGGTTGATAATAATAATCTCTTGTGGCCAATCACTTTAGATGAGTTGAAAAAAGTGGGAATCGATACAAATGAAAAGGTGCAATGTCTTGATGGATTTACAATAGATTTTTATATTCAAGCATGGGAAATAATAGCCAATGGGGTCATGGCTTAAAGGTGAAGATGATGGTTTGTTAGGACACTCAACATTTTATGTAATTGTAATGACATTTCTGGGATTCAAAAGGAAGCATTTTGAAAGAAAACTTGGAAGTAATCAAAGAATACTTGGCCAAGCTAGTGAAATAAGCTTGATCCCAATGCAAAGTATGGGGGTCCAGCAACTCAAACTTTGGGCTTTAATTCCAAAAGAAAAAAAAAATGCTCTATTTTCACATATTAGACTTATATTTCCCCATAATTTTACCAAGTTAACCTCCCTCAAAGTTAAACCTCCTTACTAATTTTATATTAAAATAACAAGGGGTATATGCACCACATATGTAGATTGTAAAAAATATATTATCAGTGTAGAAAGCCAAACAAAAGAGGAGAAATGGTCATATAAACTTAGACATGGCCAATATCTTTGACAATGTTAATTGTGACCTAATTTATAAAGTATTAAAAATAAATAGGTTTTGAGGAAGTAATTATCAAGTTGATTTAGACTTGTATTGGAATCCTTTAGTCTTTAAATTTCATTCATGGGGGCCAACAAATTTCTTTTGAAACTCTTTAAGCTTCTCCTTTTGTCATAGTCCAAAAATCGCTAGCAAATATCACAAGAGAAAAACCAAGGCTCCACATTGTGAACCATTTTCCTCAAACATTATCAATATTCTAAACAAATGTGGTGAACATCATAATTATTATAACTACATATTGGGTGCCTAAATAGTTCTTTGCAAGCCAAGTTTTCCACAATTTCTTGGCAAAAGCTTGAGCATGAATCCATATTTAGTGAATTGCATTCAATTTATATTGTAATCGAGCTTGTTTGAGGTTAATATCATGGTATAGAACTACATAATATTATTTAGAGGTGAAGATGGTAAATTTGTCTTTTATGATTATTATGCTACAATTTGATCCTTCTCCTAAGAGTCTCACTATCATGAGTAAATAGTATAAATTGTTCCTCGTCCTTGAGTACTTCCTTGGACACAACTCCTTTATATATGCCACAGTAGTTAGTTAGGTTTAGATATATGTAAACTAAAATAACCATCAATAAGAAAGCCAAGTTTGAAGGGATATTGTTAGGAAAGTATTTTGGCATAAAGTTTTGTACATATCACCACCACGAAGAACTTTGTCACTTTGTCAATGCGTCAAACCCAAAAGCATACATTTTTAATGTTGCTTTGCATTGACGATTCTTTATAAGAATACTTAGTATTATTTTTGTGTTTTTTTATGGTTGCAAAGAAATGAAAATTGATTATTTATTTCCAAAGAAATTTGTTGCCCTCAAGAGATTATTTTCGATCATTAACCATGATGTGGTTTTGCTGCAAGAAACAATGGTTTTAGGAGCCAAGGCTAGGGAGGCTCGATTTGCTTTGATAAATAGTTGGCATATTTGCTATCTTGACTGAGATGGTTTGTCGGGGAGGATGGTATTGGCTTGGAACCTTGAGAAGGTCCAATTTGATGTTTTTTCCTCTGTTATAGGTATTGTTCTTGATGGACTCTTTTAGGGGTTTTGTTTTCTAGTGAAGTTGCTTACTTGTTATGGTCCATATGAGGAGAGGAAGGACTTCTGGTTACAGGCAAAGGAGGATGGGTTGCTTAATGATCCTAACCTAATGCTAGGAGGAGATTTAAATTTTACCTTAAATGATAGGGAAATTTGGGGGAATAATGTGCGGTCGGATCTGATTGGGGGGGATTTTTCTCTCATTTGGTGGAGGAAGCTAGCCTGATCGATATAGTTCCTTTTCCACTTATACCAACCTGAATAAATGGTAGACGGGGTGAAATCGAAGTGGTGAAGAGGCTGGATCATTTTTTGATGGTAGAAGGCTTGGTGGAAAAATTGTTTAGTTACAGGTCTTGGATAGAACCTGTTACATTGTTAGATCATTTGTTGATAATTCTTTAGTTGGAAGGGGTAGAGTCAAAATTGAGATTTCCTTTTAAATATAATCATATGTGGGTAGGGGAGGAGGAATTCTCCATGCTAGTGAGGAACAATTGGAGAGATTATAATGAGGAGGGGTGTATGCCACTTTCAATTCACTTGGTGGAGAATTTGAATATTTTTAAGTCAATAGTATTAAATGTGCAAACATGAAAAAGAAGGAAAGGTATGTTGAATTGGTAGAGATAGACAATCATATTAAATAAATCCATTTGGATTGTAGTTCTGGTCTTTTTTCAAAGGGATAAAAGAGGGAGTTCGTGGACCTAGAGACTAGCAAAGCTCATTCGTTGGTGTTGGAGGAGGAAGCATGGAGGTTGAAGAGTCGGGATATTTGGTTGGCCCATGGAGATAATAATACAAAAAAAATTCATAATTTTGTTGAGCATCGAAAAAACATCAATTCTATTTGGGAGATCAGGGGGGTGGATGGAGCATTGTACATGACTCAAGTTGATTTGGAAAAGGAAGCTCGTTCTTATTTCAAAGCTTTCTTTCAAGAACCTGAGGAGAATTATATTGTTGAGCAGTTAAGGTCTTCAACACTATCCTAGATTTTTCATTGAAGATGAAGGGAGGATTGTTGGGGTTCCTATCTATGTGGATAGATAAGACACTGGCCTCTTTTTCCAAGTTCAAGAGTCTTGGACCAGACGATTGGACCGTTGATTTCCTTTTTGTATTTTTTTGAGATTGTAGGTGGGGATCTGTGGAGAATGGTGGAGGAAGCTAGATTTAGTGGGAGAGTTTCTGGAGCTTTAAACACCACCTTCATTGCTCTTATACTTAAGAAGTCTAATCCAAGCTCATTTGATGATTTCTGCCCTCTCTCCCTTTGTAATCTTGTTTACAAATTGGTGGCAAAAATCATAGCTTCGAAGATAAAAATGGTGTTATCTAAGCATAAGCAATTTGGGTTTCTTTTTAATAGATAGATTCTTGATGCGATGGGGATAGCTTAGGAGGGGATGCACCCTATCAAGACAAATAAGTTAGAACCCATTGTGTTGAAGTTGGATTTGATGAAGGGTTATGATTGGGTGAGCTGGTCATTTTTAAGAATGGTGTTGCTTTAGATTGTTTTAGGGATGGAAGTTACCAACTCGATAATGGGGTGTGTTACCTTAGTTAACTTTGTTGTGTTAATAAATGGGAGGATGGCGGGTTTTTTCAAGGGGTGTCTAGGTCTAAGGCGGGGGTACCCTCTATCACCCCTCATTTTCCTAATAATTGTTGAAGGTTTAAGTAGATTGATATCTCAAGCTAAGGCTGATTGAAGGATTGTGGGGATTAAGGTTTCCTCACATAATCATTTGTCCCATTCTTTATTCGTTGATGATGTGTTGATCTTTGGGAATGGTTCTGTACAGGAGTGGAGGGAGTATGGCTATATATTGGATGGTTTTTGCAAAGCTTCAGGTATGAATATTAGTAGTGATAAGTCATCTTTGGCTCAAAATGGTATTGATGATCAGACTTGTTCCCAGGTAAAATAAATTATGCCATTTAATTGGTCAAATTTGGAAGAGGGATTTAATTACTTAGGTTTCTTTCTGAAACCTAATGGATATAGGAAAGGTGATTGGTTATGGCTCCTCAAAAGGGTGGACAAAAGGATGGTAAATTGGTGCTTTAGGTGGCTCTCCTTGGGTGGAATATTAATTCTTGCGAAGGTTGTGATGAAGAGCATACTAGTGTACCGGTTGTATTTGGCACATATTCCAAAATATATCTTGGAAAATCTTAGGCAAAAATGCCTTAGACTTTTATGGTTAAGTAGGAAGGACAAGGAGGGGTTGCACTTGGTTAGATGGGAGAAAGTGGCTAGGCCTAAGATGAGAGGTGGTTGGGGACCTAAGAATATCTTTTTGTTTAGAATGGCTTTAGCAACTAAGAGCCTGTGGAGATGTCTGAAGGGAGATGGACTGTGGAGCTCCATAATGAAAGATAAACATTTAATGAACAAGGTTGTGGTGGATTGGATAAGGAGGGAACCAAAGAAATGTGTTAATGCTTCAAACTTCTAGGTAGGCTTGGTTAAATATTTTTTGGTGATTGCAAATTGGTTGGCATGGAAAGTGGGTGATGGTAAGGAGGTGTTGTTGGGTTTAGACCAATGGATTGGAGGTGAGAATTGTTTCAGGATCTCTATGGGGTTACTAGAAGGGTTAAGGGGCAAGGGAATGTTGTATTTACATCAGGTGTGTATAATGGTTGAGGGAGGTTCTAGTGGTCAGAGATGGTTAAGGGTTGTGGAGATTGGTTTACATGTTCATATATGGGAGGTGTGGGAAGGGTTTATCAAAGGTTTATAACATTCAAGGAATTTCTTATCTCGGGACAAGGATTTGTTAGTTTGGTCTTGGAATCATGTAAATGGAACGGTGACACCAAAGATGGCATATGATTATCTTATTTACTCTTCTTGTGAGGATGAGATTCATAGGTGGTATAAAGTCATCTGGAAGTGGCATAGCCCTTTGAAGCAAAGGCTCTTTATGTGGTTGGCAATGCCTAATAAGATATTGGCATGGGACAATTACATGAAAAGGGGTGGCTAAGGTCCAAATATTTGTCTTCTTTATTGCAAAATGAAGAATTAGTTAGTCATTTGTTCATCAATTGCTCATTTCCTAAGGCAGTTTGGTAGTCTCTTAGAAGGAGTCTAAATTTTTCAGGAACATGGGTAACCCAAAATCTAGAATTGAGCTTGAAGAATTGGATAAGTATTGAATTTGATCCAACTTTAAGATTATTATCTATCTAATATTGGTGTTGGGGTTTGTATCTCTTTAGGAATAAAGTGGTCTTTTAAGGTTGGAATCCCTGTGTCAGTCTAGCCGAGAAGAGAATCTAGGGGGCTTTTGCAAAAGTAAGGGTGGAGGAGGGGGCGGTTAAGGGAACGAGATCAAATAAGACTTCTTTTACAAATGATATTCCCTATGCTTATTTTGATGGGGATTTCCAAGACCCCTTGGATGATTGTGGAGCTGGGGATGTTCTTTATGAGACTGAATCCCATTATTTCTTCTTGAAGTTAGGAGTAGGCAGAGGTAAAAATACTAGAGCTGAAATTTTGGCTTTGTGGATGGTTCTTTTCTATGCTAATATGAATAATTTTGGTCAGTTGCGGGTGGTAGGTGATTCCCAGGTGGTCATAGAGTGGGATTGCAAGAGGACAACTCTCTTAGTGCTCTCTTTGGGATGGTGGAAGAGGAGAATACGATATTTATAGGAAGGGTTTGAAGACCTCTCTTTTCGGAACATCCATAGGGAATTCAAGAAGCATACCATCTATGAAAAGAAGCTTTGTCCCTTGATGAAGGGGTCCTATGTTTTTAAGAATTCAGTAGGGATGGGTTAATTGGAAGGGGTATTGTTAAACTATAATGAAATTTTTGTTTTTCCGAAATACTATGGTGTTTTATTTTTTATCTGATATCAGTTTTCTGTTGAGGTTATATATATGTTGTTACAGATATATAGAGGCCTTTATAGGGGAAGTCCTATGGGATGTTTAGGTGTCAAGGACTTTGGTGTGAAGTTTTTAGGACTACTATTCATGACGATGATGTATGGACCTCATGTAACTTATCTTGTTTATGAGGAATAACAAATAATGTGTTTTCTGTGGAAAAAAAAACAACTTTTCATATATATAACATCTAAACACTAAAATAATAATAATAATAATAATAGATGCACACTTAATAAAACAAAAAATATGAAATGCATATTTGTTGAAATTGCATGAAGAAAATGTGAAGATAGAAGAAACCCAAAACTAACTATGAAAGGGTGTTGGTTTGAGGGCTATCCAATTGAGAATTCAAGCAAATGCACTAGCACAAACATAGTAAACATGTATAGAAGAATTAAGTCAGAAAATCTTATATTTGAAACATGGTTTTTTCCACAATAGAAGGGTGGAAAGAAAAGGTTAAATGTTGAAAGAGGTTCAAAAGTTCATGCTGTTACATCATATACATTGAATTGATGCTCTTTCATTAAATATAACTAGTTGTAACATTAACTTAAATCAACCTAACCAATAGTTAACATCATCTTCACGTTTTTAATGTTGAAGGTAAAGAATATACATACTAACAAAAGTCCCAATAATTAGAGGTTTAAGCATGTCCATCCAAATATACTCTACAATGCAAAATTTTATATTAAACATCAAATATGAAGCTATAAAATCTCACAAAAATGTGGAAAACAATAAAATATCAACCCATATTTAAATTTTTAAGTAAGTTAAATAAATTGAAAATATTCATTTTACATAAATCATTTTACATTGTTTTAATAAAAAAAATTAAATTCCAATTAAATAAAATTTTACCTTTATAACACCTTTATATAATAAAATATATTTAATTTTCATAATAATAAAAACTAAATTCCAAAATGAATATCATTTTACAACTCCAACACCTTCTATCGAAAACCATATATAATAAAATGTATTTAATTTCCATTATAGATTACAAATCAAATAATATGTATATTTTTAGCGGTCCCATGTATCAACTATTAATGAAGTAGGTCTTCAATCCCTTAATGATTATTGCTCAACCCTTGTCGTATTCTGGCGCTCCATTGCTCGAGATAGTGATGAAAGAAATCTACAGAAAATAATAATGAAATAAACCTGTAATATTGTAAGTGCATTGTTTTGAAAAAATTTACACAAAATTGTTATTTCACACGAACATAGTTATGGTTTTTGCCCTACATATATATAATTAATGTGTGAGAAAAAGGAAAGGAAAGGCGTTTCACCTACTAATATGATTATTGTCTTATATGTAGTATATATATTATATATAGTGTGTGTGTTTGAGAGAGGAAATGTCTTTGACCTTATAAAATTAGTTTCCTTTTATCATGTAAAGAAGTTAATACATATCTCATAAATCAAATTGATTTTTATTCAATATTAATAAGATTCTATTATTATGTAATTTAGTTAGATAATCACCTTTTAATACGTGATTGGCTACCAATTAACCTGCATAGAAAAATAAAAGAGTCAATGTCCAAATATGATTGTTAAATATAATAAGAAAACTAGTAAATTCAAAATTTAAGATGGTTTTATGTCAATTTTTTTATATTTTTTTTTTCATCGTAGTTTTTTAGGATTATACACATACCCATTTGGTCGACAATCTTCTATTGTGAGTTTTGGAGCTTGCTCTTCTTTTGAGATCGAGTTCTCATCCATTACTATGGGCACAGTTTTTACCTATATAAGAAGAAAAACCAGAAACATCTTAGCTATTAGCGATATAAACATTTTATAAAAGAAGAAAATAAACTCTTAGCTATTAGCTATACAAACATTTTACAAAAAAAGAAAAAAAAAAAACTCGTGCAAAATATAGTTTAAAAAAAATTATTTACTTACCAGGTTTTGATACTTTAGAATGTAAAACATTTTCATATATCGATGAATTTCTTCTCTCTTGCTTTTGGATACATATTTCCAAAATCCATATATATTGGTCAAATTTATCAATTTTTCTGCATAAATCTTCCATGTATAGCTACACAAACACATTCAAACATTTATTATATATATATATATACTTAAGAAGATACCAATTTTTATAACATCATGTAAAATTAAAATTATGAAATGAAATGAATTTTTAAGACAATCATAATCATATGTAAATTAGTATCGCTTGAGTAGATTTAATGATTAAGAATATATATTTCCTCCTAGGAAATTGAGGTTCAAATTTGGAAGAGATGATTAAAAATATGTATTTTCTCCTTAAAAAAATCATAAGTTCAAATTAATACCTTTCGTATATGCGTTGAAGCCCTGCTTCTGAGACTACATTCCAATAATTTGTATTTATTTTGCATTTCTCGAAAAAGTTTGCAATCTTTTCACTGGCTTCATCGCCATTGTTTGGATCAATATGAAATCCAGAAACGCCATCAATGATAATCTCTGCAGGGCCACCTTTACACGTAGCAAATGTTGGCAAGCCACAAGTCATAGCTTCGATCACTGTTAACCCAAAAGCCTCATAAAGAGCAGGCTACACCACACACCAGTGATCAAACCAAGAATATCATTAGCTCCAAGCAAAGCCTACAAGCGTTTACTTACTTAAAAAAATAGTTTTATTCTTTCTGAACTATAATGGAGGGTTTCTCGTAACATGCCATTTCAAAGGAGGCATATAAATCCAAGCCTAGTGCTTAGTAAATGGGGAATTTTAAAGATATAGGGAGTTTTGTGAAGCTGTAAACTTGTATCCTGCTTCAGCTTCAACTACTTATCTCTTTCCCCAACAATCTAACATAGGTAAGTTATCTCTTCCTCTTATCTCTTCCTCTAAATTTTCTAGCATAAGGAAATGCAAACCTGAATAAAGGCACCCTTCGTGTCGGCAATATAACGGTAAAGCTCCCCATTACGTATTCTGTCTTTCTGAGAAGATATCCATCTAAAATCACCATTCAAATTATACTTCATTATGAGGCCATGCATTTTCTCAATCTCTGCAATCTCTTCCCTGTCTTTTGATTTTGATGAATCAATAAAACCAGCCACCACAACAAGGTTCACAAGCTTCCTCAACCGACTGTTTTTTCCAAACCATTCTACAAGTCCTGTCATATTTTTCACTCGGTCCAGTCTAGCCATAGAAAATATTATGGGTTTCTTCTTGTCATGGAGCAAACCTCTGTTAACACACAAGAAAAAGAAAAATGACGTCAGATTTAAAAACCCACGAATATATATGGTATGTTTGTTTTTAAATAAATTTTAACTTCTTTAATATCTACCTCGCCTGATCCATGGGACCTCTTCTCCTTGAATTAATATGTTATATTATCAGAATTTAATAAGGATGTATGTATATACATTGATGATGGTATCAGAATAATTAAGAATAGATATAAAAAGAGGAATAAGTCTAAACATTCAAGGATTTTGTTTGTTTGGCTAGTTTTTTATTGGAATTTGGCAATTTTTTTTTAAATCTAATTTTTGTTGTTGTTCAAATCATGTTTTTGAATGCATAAATGGATTCAGCACTCTCAAATATTTTCAGGACACCCAAATTAAATAAGTTTAAACACTGTTCTTTAAGATTTTAATTTTTTTACCAAATTCAATAAATCATGCAGGAAACTGGTGTGAAGAAAGAGTGAAATCATAGAACATTTAGCCCACTTGCTGAAAAAGAGGCATGATGGTTAGTAAGCATTTGGAAATGGGTGCCATTTGTGGGAAGGTGATCTACAGTAAATTATTAATGATTGTAAACTGAACTCTGTAACTCCTATCGGCAGGCCTTGCCGTTTAGGATTGTACGACTGAAGTAATACTTTTCTCTTTTCTGGCATTGGGAATGGGTTCAGGGGACAACCAAGGATTCTGGAAGTAGTAGAAATATTAAAGTGGAAAGAAATCTTCAACAAGGGATATGCCAATATGACTTTGTTAGACTTGCATTTAAGAAGGCATCATAAAATCAACAACCACAAGCAAGGGGACCTAAAATGAACATGGACACCTCTATGTTAGTACAAGTCTTGTGCCTGGATTGGCAAAGTTTTTATTATATGTAATACTTGATAATCAATACAGAGAACTCAGAGAAGTCTGAACTTATGAGCATTAACATGAACATATAATCAACCAAGATCAAACATGGTGAAGGAGCAGATTAAAACATCCAAACATGGATAGCTGAATGCTAACTAAACTCAACTTTACATGAGAGTGTTGATTATGTATAGAAGTTTGTTCCAAGCCCTGGGAAGGGCTAAGAAGCAAAGTCCGTTCTAGAGTATCAAAATGTACTATCTCTATCTATGCATGCCTGTATGTGTTCAGGAAGACCAGAAAGCCATTCTAAAACAAGAATGTGACTTACTTGTGTTCAAGTGTGTCGACAGGGTTGAACAGAAGTTCTTCAATAGCTTCATGGAATTGCGTAAGCCGTCTTTGTTTTTCTTTGTAAGGGAAATATATACTCATATCAGCTCCAGGAGACACAATGTTGAACTTGGGATCGAAAACATCAATGCCTGAGACTACACGGTATTGCCCGGGTAGTGTGTAAGCACCATGGCTCTCATACTGCCCAACGGTGTCCTCGCTGCATCGACCACAATATGGAAATTATAAGCATGTAAGCCAACTTTCAAAACTTATTCAATGCTAAGCGAAAAAATATGAGGCTGAAACCCCTTTGCTTCGTGCATATGCTCTCTCTCTATATATTTATTTTTTAATTCTTTTCAAGCTTATGGACCTATGGTATTACAGATATGGGTTTCACAGAAAATGTGTCATCAACTACTTCAACGTATTAAAAGAGCATTCCAGTTGGAAAAAATGATATAAAAATTGGGAAAGGCACCAAACTCACCTTCCTGCAATTTCTTGGTATGTGCTTGTAATGATGAAATCAGCATTATTCATTGCAAGAATATCAGCAGTGAATTGGCAAGAGAAATGATACTTCTCGTCGAACTGTTTCCAATTTAGGTCTGAATTGGCATATTTGGTCTTTTCCAATGCATGTGCTATGTTGCACTGATACAAAGGTCAATAAAATGGTTAATATTGTTTCATGAATCGTTCTATCCAAACATAAGGCAAGAAAGTATCATCTGTCATCATTAAGCATTATGGTCAAGGACTAAACACCTGAATGATCCCGAACTTGTTTGCAAGCAATGAGGCCACTAGATTCCCATCACTGTAATTCCCAATTATCAGGTCTGGTTTCCCTTGAAATGCTGCAACTATTTCATTTGCTGCATCCTGAATTTATATGCATAACAAGTCCGTAGATGAGCAAACTATGTATTCAACATAACATAAAGGAAAATGATAAGTTGATAACTACATATAACTGAACACAAACAAAATGTAATACACAGCATTTTAAACTTGAAAACCTTTATATTTTGAAATGAAAACTTTCAACAGTTTGAGAAAAGTTTTGCATTTCACTATTTTCTATGTAGATGCTTGTGTGCATAATGGAAATATAGAAATCGAAAATCTGGAAAAAAATATATATGATAGACATGGGAATTGCCTCTGCAAACTTTTCAAGATAAGGCCAAACATCAAATCTAGAAACCCAGCGTTGCAGAACCCCTTTCTCTGTTTTGAAGGGTACACGCAATATCCGTGAATATTGTGTGTTCAAAATTTTCTCAATTCTCTGGTTGCATCTAGTCCCTTGGGCCTCGGGGATAAGACGTGTCACCTGAAATACATGAAATTATCAAATCAGGAAACACACTTGTGCACTTACAAATAGATCTAGTCGGTTTGGACATTACATCAAAAAAATATACTTTTGTATCCTGCTGCGAAATGAACAATTCATTGTCTAAATGGTTAAAACTAATACTTTATGATAGTACAGAATAGCATCTTACCACAAGGATCCGAGGTGTAAATTCCAGTCCTTGCTCTTCTATTCTGCTCAGCAATTCTTCTTCCAATGCCTTAACTTGATCCAATATGTACACAACCTGTGTTTTGCAGAACAATAAGATGAAGTTCTTAAGGGAGAATAAGGAGTGTCTTTGGTGTCATGTTGTATTCCTTTATATCTCTACTTCGAGCAGCTATTACAATTGAGCATAAATTACCTGTCCACCAGTGTCTGGTAATCCCAAAACATCTGCTTGGCCGAAATATCCATGAGGTGAGAATATTACTATATTAAATACTTTGGGAATTTTTCCTAAAAACTTCTCTAAGGCAATTGGATCAGGTTCCTCTAGAACCTCCAAGAGTAAATGGATCGTGTTAAGTACATTATGCGCAACGTCTCCCCATCCTCTCTTTAGTCCAATGTCCTGGAATCTGTCCAGTTATAACGATGGAACTTTTTAGCCAAATAAGAATGTTGAGTTTGCTCAGCATGCAATTGATAATATTTCACTACTCTTGGCTAGTTATTTCCAATAAGAACTCTGAAAGCAACAAAGAATCTAAGGATACAAATGCAAGCTTATGATGATATCTCGTCTTTATCAAAAGTTGTATTCCACAAATGATAGATGCCCTTATTGTCGGAAGGTCAAGGATTTCATTACCTGTGCTCAAATTCTTCATATGGTACATCCTTTCGGATATCAGACAGGATTTCCTCTGCCTTGCCCAAGGCTATTTGAAGCTGGGACACGCTATTTATTGTATCGCTCACCATAAGTTTCTGCCAATCAAGGGAAATGGATTAAAGCAAACAGTCCATACACTAAACCAAGGTCAATGATAGAAAGACTAGTTGTGCAGGTTCCCAAAATCTGAAGCGACTTAAACAAAGTAAGAATTCAGTCGATTTTTTTTAAGTCAGTTGAGTAAGCAGAGGATTGATATTGTCCTGTTCCTTCCCAGCGTTAGTGAGATTGGCCTTAATCTCAAATTTTGAGCTTATAGTTAATTGTGCCTTCTAGAAATGGAAGAAACTTGAGTGCATGGAGAAGTTCGAGACATTCATGTGAAGGTTTATCAAAACATTCAAAACTAGTGCAATTCCTTGGCTATCTGAGAAGAGAATGCTATTTCAAAGACATTTCAAAATGCAGAATTTGCCTTCCATGATATGAAGCACAGTATACATTCTGTAAAGAAGATCAAGTAGCATAAAGTATAATCTACATGGAATCTGACCAGATAACTCTTGTCCTGGACCTGCTTCATCCCAAATGATTCTAGCCATGAGATAAAGACAATAACATAACAAAGATTGCATTATTTTACCTCACCATCATATTCACACGTTTTCAGGAAATCCAGCAAGGGCTGCATGCTTTGTCCATCATGAAAGAGCCGGCATGACAGATGCCGGC
The DNA here is from genome assembly GCA_027924585.1 of Larix kaempferi. Classification (NCBI taxonomy): domain Eukaryota; kingdom Viridiplantae; phylum Streptophyta; class Pinopsida; order Pinales; family Pinaceae; genus Larix; species Larix kaempferi. Next base: position 3,724,825 of record BSBM01000364.1, on the reverse strand, counting down.
TCAAAAAATGGACTCCATTGCCAATTGATGAGGGCCTTGACATACGTGGAAATGTTGCATTGAAGGGCGCAAAGTCCAGTTCCAATGCATAGTCACTGTTGGGCCTGTAGGTACATCACCACGAATACGCTCAGTTTTTCATATTGTGATAAAACAAAAGAGACAGGGTAGATAAGGACAGTTATATATGCATAATGCATCCTTTTCATCCAAGTCCTAACCCCAAAAATTTGTGTGTGTCATCCATTCATCACACTAAACATCAATAACTCTTGTCAAACTGATATCAATGCCTCTTTCTGCATGAATTTGGACATTATGTACATCTGAACACAAAACCAAAAAGATCAATATGCATTTTCAACTCTCAATGTAAGGATACTTTTGTGCCCGGCACCTTAAAATGCAAAAGAGAAATTTGTTCTATTTGGTATCATTTTTACTTCTCCAAGAAAAAGACAGGAACATAATTGTTCCTTACCATTCCTCATCCACGAGGCATTCCTTGAGTTTTAGGTATGCTGGTACTTTAATCTGCTCTATTGAAAGATCATTGGCATTGACACGAACATATTCCCAAACTCCAGGCTTTATTCGTATAGCCAGACCAAGAAAGGGTGGTACAATGACAACCTCCTGCTCAATGATATGTCAGATATTAGCATCAATAATCAGATAGTAGACAATAGCCTTTCATAAATAAATGTGAATGGACAAAACAATCATGTAAATGAAATTGGTATACCTGTGTTGACTGTAACATACGACCAAGCAACCCTTCTTGAATCTTATTTCTTTCGGCCGGATCATCTATTATTGTTGCAAATTCGTTCATTAATTCTTGTATTTGTAGAATCCTTTTGCCTTGTGAGACAACCCTGTGACATTCATCACAGAATCCTTCAGAGAAGTAATGTACATAAAAGCTTCTCTTATCAGTATTCCTGTTATTTGCCATTATTCGTTAACTAAGTTGGGCAAATTTTCATAATGCTATAACTGCAATTCTTTGTAGGTAGGCCTAATATATGAATGATACTACAAAAGAAACTTAGGCACAAGTCTGCAAAGGAATTAAGCGCCCAATTCCCTCCCAGGTGTAGCCATATGTGGCTGGTGTGGACCTTCCAAGCCATGAAGAGAACAGCGGTACCTAATAAGACCAGAGTTATGTTTGAACCCCGAGTCCCACAAATTCAAAATGAAATTTCTGGCTAGTCTTGATGACCTTCAGGCTCCGAGTGCCAAACCAACCACACCAACTCATAATTTTCATAATTATGTTGATGACAAACATCTCAGTCGTTATGTTAATGACAAAACACCATGCAATTCGATATTAAATGAGGAATATTTGAGGCAATTGATAATTGTTAATGAGGAACTTCACCTTAAGAAGCACCTTTTGAATAGGTAACGGCTCTGCCTCAATGCTTCTGGCAGCCTGTCTGATATACTCTCAGCTCTCTGTACAGGTTCGGCCATAACTCTGTTAACTGATGCAAATTGATAGCTCTGGCTGAAGCTTGATATAAGAAGATACTGGTATCAGCCAATCTGTGAACAGCCTTAGGGCGGCCTTAGGCAAGAAAATAAAAAACAACTGAGAATAGTTTATGAAAATTGAAACAACAGCTGCTATACAGATATCCAAGAATGAAAAGAATTGCTGATAGAACTGGCAATACATTCACAACATATATAGCGAATTTTAAATATTTCAATCTCAGGCATCAATTTTATGTTTTAGGATGTTTTATTCAATTATTCCTTGTTTGAGATAAAAGCCACAGTTACCGAGCATTCTGAAAAGGAGTAAGAAAAAACAAGGTTGGCAAATAATGTCATGGTGGAAGCAAAGAATTGTGTGCACTGAGAACTAAAGAATTTTGTGGTGGGACTTACATTATAATAAATAAATGAATTTGATATTAGGTGATCTTATGTGGCAAGATTGAATAGGGTGGAGTGGGTAAGGAAGATTATTTAAAATAATTAAAAATATTTTTAATTGTGTAATTCTTTTAAGTCCGTAAAGTTTATTTTTTCCTATTTTTTATTATTTCGTTAAAAATCTAAAATATGAATAAAAAAACCAAAACATATAAACTTAAAATTGTATGATCAAAATTATCACCCCATTATCATTTAATATCAAATATTAATAAATAATAAAACTAAAAACAATTATTTAAAATCTACACTAAAGATGAAAAAATAATCTTCATGTGGTACCACTTGCATGACATTTTATGTTCTATCAGAAGAGCTCAATCCAGGTATATTCGTTCCTTAGAGATGGTTGACTATGTTACCAGGTGAAAATTAATTCTTATGGTGTAAAGAAGAATGTCCGTATTGGTAGGAAAAGCATGTTTCTTTTTAGGCATTTAAGTTAGGGTGTGTATATCAACTCCTTGCATTTGTGTGGGTGTGTAGTTGTACGAGGTATATTTGTTGGACTAAAAAGTTTATGATTTGTGGGAATGCGGTAAAGTAATTTTGATCAAAATAGCAATTTAGATCACAATTTTAAAATTGGGTAATTAATTTAGAATAAGCAATCCCAATCATTAAAATTACCCAAATTAAAAAATAACAATTTCCAACAAGAATTTTAATCGTTTTTGCTCCCAACACTGCCAAAAAGCCAGCATTTTGGTTGTCTTTTTTCCTACCCGATATTTACCCTATATCCAATAGTGAGATGAGGCACCTTAATTTTGTTGGGATGTAATTTTTATTTTTTCATAGAATTTGGGGTGTGGTTTTTATGAAGTCATGGTTCGGATGTTATGGAGGTGTTGTTTGCATAAATGTTTATAATTTTGGTGTTATAAAATTTATAGATGTAAATATAATATATATAATTTGATTGATGAGAGTGAGTTTGTTAATCTTTATGTTCAAGTTCAAATTCTACAATGACATACAATGATATATTGATCTACTATAACTTTTATAAAAGTAGATATTTTTATTTTTGTTGATAGGAACTTTCGAGACATTTCAATCCTATACTAATTTATGAGATTTTGATATATATGACTTGTGCATTGTTGTATATATTTTAAAGGATATAGTGACACTTGGTTAGTTTTATCTCGAGCCTAACTCAAACATTTGAACCCCTAGTTCATTGAAAAAAAAAATATGTGTTACGACCTTCTATTAGGTTGTTACGGTGATTTGTCCTTTATAGTAAAACATAGGTATGCTTATTATTCCAAGGTTCAATCCCCATCACTCATACGAAATGTATTGTTATGGTGTCGTCCAATATAATAAGAATTTGAGTCCTTTTACTTTGTAGGATTTGAATCCTACATTCATAACATTTAAAAAAAAAAAACTAGCCTATTATTCTAAGGTTCAATCTTCATAACTCATAGGAAATGTATTGTTATGGTGTCATCCAATATAATAAGAGTTTGAGTCCTTTTACTCTCTAGGATTTGACATTCACAGCATTTAAAAAAAAACTAATAAGATCCTCTTTTACTTGGAATATTTGGATAGAGAAGTTGAACTACCTACTAATAACAAATTATAACTTTTTAATAAATATAAAATTATAAACAATTCTTAATTTTTAAATATTATAAATTTAAAAATAAATATTTATATATGAATATATTTTATAAATTATTTATTTAAATGTCAATTGTTATTTATAATATATTATAAGTAATCTTATAATATATTACAAATAATATAACTAGTTAAGACAAGGTGTAAATCCTATGTAAAATTGAAAGTAGAGCAAAGGAGATTTTCTCTTCTAACACCTTTGGTATTCTATCAAATAATGACAAAGATATGGTTGTGGAGCTCGAAAGGAGGAAACAAAAGATCCTTTTGGTGGAGGAGGAAGGTTGGCGATTAAAAAGTAGGGCAATCTGGATTGCCCAAGGTGACCAAAACACTTCCTTTTTCCACCATTATGTAGAGCATCAGAGGAATGTGAATGTTATTTGGGAGCTACGTGGTGACGATGGCGGCCTTTTGACCACTCAGCAAGATTTAGAAGAAGGAGCCAAAAACCATTTTCAACACATCTTCGAAGACCCGGGGGAAAATACCTTTCTCAGTTATATGGAGTTGACTCGTTGTTTCCCACGCTTATTTTCCCCAATTGAAGGAAACAAAGTGGCATACCTAGTCACCATGCAAGAATTGACAAAGGTTTTGAAGGGATTTTCCACGTCCAAGAGCCCAGGACCGGACGATTCAATGATTGAATTCTTCTTAGAATTCTTGGATCTTGTTGGGTCGGATTTCTTGGCAATTGTTGAAAAATCTTGCTCTCTCGGCTCCATCAGTGGTGCTTTGATTGCCACATTCTTAACTCTTATCCCAAAATATTCCAATCATGAGGCCTTCAATGACTTCCGTCCAATATCTTTATGCAACCTAATTTATAAAGTTATAGCCAAAATTATAGCTTCTCATCTTAAATTGGTGTTGTCCCAATTTATTATAAAGGAGCAATTCAATTTTCTAGGGGACAGACAGATCTTGGACGCAATCAATATAGCCCAGGAATGTATGCACTCTATAAAATCAAAGAACATGAAGGAAGTGGTGTTAAAGCTCGATTTGGTCAAAGCATACAACAAGGTCGATTGGGTATTCTTGAGATTGGTCCTTCTTCAAATTGGCTTGAGTTTTGAGGCTACCAACTGGATCATGGGTTGCATTACTTCCACAAATTTTTCACTTTTGGTAGATGGAACTCCTTCGAAATTTTTCAAAAGTTATCGAGGATTACGCCAAGGGTGCCCCCTATCACCCTAGTTATTTATCTTGATTATAGAAGGGTTGAGCTTGTTAATCAAAAAAGATATTGTGGAAGGCAATATCTCTAGTATCAAGATCTTTGATGTTGTCTGGATCACCCACCTCTTGTTCGTGGACGATGTTCTAAAATTTGGAAGGGGAGTCATATATGACTAGCAAGCTTTCAAGGAATGCTTAATTATTTTCTCAGAGGCAACAAGAATTCAGGACAATGCTCAGAAGTCGACCATTCTAATTGCTAGGTTTGGGGAAGACTTTTTGCATGTTCATAACTTGAAAGCATTGATGAGGTATAATCCCTATGCACATGTGGTTAACTACCTAGTTCTTGTTGACCCAAAAGATGTTCATGTTAGAGATGCATTTGATGAATCAAGATGTTTTGATTATAACTATTATGTTTTGGGGAGGAATCATTCTATGGAGGCTAGAAGAGAATTGACGCAAGAGTTTCCCAAAAACCCCATTTTTCAAATAGTGAAATGCATCATTTACATTGGTTTAACAGATGTGGAAGTAAAACTATTAGCATGGGATCACAACATAGATAGTGACTATAGGATGTCCATAACCATTCATTCAAAGGGTTAGATTTATCCACAATGAATTTGAACAAATATGTGGTGGGGATAGATCGAAACTTGATGCAGATTTCCGGAAACAATGTTGTATGGAAATAGGTATCTCTATTAAAGAGGACAATGTGAAACATAAAGGTTTGAAAGGAAGTGATGCATTCAGAGCTGTAGATGACTATTTTCAGTTGGCATTTAGAACAGGGCCCATATGGGATTTGATTGATGAAATATTTAGCATGTGGGACAATATTGGCATAAAAACTCAAAACGTTAAAAAAATAACGCAATTGCATGGAGCAATAGTCAAGGAGGCCCTAACGTCAAGAATTTGCCAAAAGATATGACTGTAACACCTTGGAGATCATTGCAAGGTGTGAATGATGAAACACTTATATCTATAATACTGTCATGTGTAAAGTCGGGTGAATTCTCCATGGAGGAAATGTGCAATGAATTTGAAAAGTAAGTTTATAGGTTGTTTTTATGTTTTTATGTTTATTTTTTGAGTTTAAGATTTTTTATTAATTAAGCATTGTGTTATTATTAGATGTGATTGTAAACATCATTTATTTTTACATAATGTAGTCAAAAGAGGATATGCTTATAATGATGGGTGAGAATAGTTGGATGATGTCAAATGCAACTATCCAAATTCAAGTTCCATAGAAAACTTAAAACATTTTTTAGTTGCATACAAAAAGGTATGATGATTTATGATATATTCTATTTTATTTATTTCCAAGTCAATTCATTTCTATTTTATTACTTATATATATAATTTTGTTTTCAAAGATGCCAAAGAAGAGTACAGTACCAGAGTCTTTCAAAATTCATATTCAAGGAGTCAAAATAGAATGACAAAGAAGGCAACATCTTGCAAACGTTGAACTTGATGACACCCTTGATCATCACATTTGGAATGAGCTCGACATTATGCAGTATAAAGTGATTTTGGGTGATTGTGCAAACATTGCGAATCTTGTTCCAAAAAAGGAGTACACCCTAGTTATTGCAGATATCCCTCATGGATACAATATCAAAAACATTACTTATGATTGTGAGCCTTATACATACCATTCATTCAATAAAGTGGTTTCGTGATTTTTGGACATCACAACATCACCTCTATAGAGATTTCTTGTTTTCCATTCAGATGTACAAGGAGGAGCAATGTTAAAAATCTTCAAGGATAAAGCAAACTCAAGGAAATAATTGTATTGGTAAGATATTTGTAGTGTATTATTAAACATTTGAATTTAGAAACCAAATTTTTTTTTCTATAATTTAATTAGATTCTTATCTATTTCTGTTACAAGCATAAGCCTACTATTTGTAGCTCCAACAATGATCCATTTATGAGTGATACTGAAAACATACATCTTGCATGTTGGACAAAAGATGAGACCTATGAGTCTCTTTTAATCAATGAAAAGAGTGAAAGAAAATATAGTCAAATATTGTCTTATAATGTCGTGGTTAAAAAGTTGACATATGAAGAAAGAGATTTGAAAGGAGACACTGTAAACATTCACTAGAAGCCACAAGCATTGATTAATTATCTCATAGATATTTTTTCAAAAGGAGATTGGGTTTTAGATTTGTTCTTGGGATCAGGTAATATTTCTGATATTACATATGAAACTAGTGCCATAATCTAAATTTAGTAATATACATTTTTTAAATTTATGTTTTATTATGCTATTTAACTTTTTTTTGTTTTGTATGTGATGATTAGGTACAACAATAGAATGTTCGTTACAAAAATGAAGAAATTGCATATCCATTGATAATGATCCACTATAATGCAATTATATCAAGCAAATAATTAATGCTATGAAAATTCTTCCGAATGAAAAACAGGAAGTTGGTTTGAAGAAAGAAGAATTTAGTGAGTCACTTGTGGCAAAGATGTCAAAAGAGCCCCAACCTCCTTTAAAAGGGATGTTTAGAAAATATCACTTTGGGCATTTTAAAGAAATAAAGGACCCAATGGAAGAACACATTGAGGTCCAGGAAGAGAACCAACCAGCAAAAAATGTCATTTTCGATGAAGATTTCGGCCTACATGATATTGTTGATTAGTTTCATATCGTTGAGGAAAATGTCAAAGTTGACAAATTTTTGATAAGATATTTTTGTAATGTTTTGAATTTAAGATTTTATTTTGAGAATAACTGTTATTTTTTAATATGTTATTTAAAAATATATGGTATACGTTTTGTTGAGTTTATGTGAATCATCACTTTATGGCAAATAATGTTAAATAGTATCATTTTTATAAATCAAATAGCGGAAAATATGTTGAAAAATTGTTTGAAATGTCTTCTTTTTTTTCCTCATTTTTTTAGAAATTTGCCCAAAAAATGACTTCTTTAAGATAAAAGTTTAATGAAAATACTTTGAAAATGCATATATTTTTTGTTCTAACTCTTCTAAATCTTAAAAAAATGAAAAAAAATGTGTATTTTTTCATTATAACTAGTCGCTAAAAGTAGATTTTTTTGTAGACTTTGAAAAAATGCCATTGTAAATAAAAGTTATAGTTTTCTTATGACCAAGAAGTTTCAAAATCATAAAAAATGGTTCAAATGAAAAATGGTGATATAGACTTTTTGAAACGGAAATAAAAACATATCTATTTGAAAGTTGAAATATTTTTAAGAATATATATTATCATTTTTTTTCTATTTTTTTTTTTTAAATAAATAACTTTTATGAATATATCATTCTATATTTTTTTTAATCATAATAATACAATATAATATTTAAAAACTTATGTTATTATAATTTCAAAAAATATTATAATTTTAATTTAAAAAGTCATTTTAAAAATTTTTTAATGTTAGAGTTTTCGTTTGGTTTCACGAGGATATGAGTAGAGAACACTTATATTTGAAAGTAAGATTTCCTAAGCCTTCCAAAAAACTATCTACCATTTTTGGAGAAAGAAAAAACATAGTAATTTTGTTATTCAAAATTGAATAAAAAAGTATAAATTTAAGAAGATAACATGTATATACAAAGATACAAAAACTAGTCAACTCAAGAGAGAATGAAGATTGAGTCTCGACATTCAAGAGAATTTTCCACTATTTCCTCCTAGTGAAGGAAACCTTCAATATCCTGCAAAGCAGCTTTAGACAAAGAGTCAGCATCAGAGTTCAGTTCTCTAAAGACATGCTCAATAGAAATCTCATGAAATGAAGTTAAAAGCTCTTTAGTTAGCTTGCACCAATGATGAAGAAAGCTGATCTATAAAGAGCATATCTTCTTTGCCCAGTTAATAATCACCAACAAATCTCCAAAGATTTTAATAGAGTCAATGCCTAAAGAGGAGGCAAAGAACAAGAGACACCATAAGGTCATCATCTCCACCTCGGTGTTCGACCCCAAACACCAACATTCGAACTCTAAATTTAAACAAAGATTTAAACACATTTTTTTGATGGCGTTGAATCCATTTCTACAATAAAATGTAATTTTAGCATTCGAAATCTAAATTTAAACAAAGATTTCATCACAAATTCTAATGAAAACCCCTGTAATTAACGTAAATCTACAATATATACATGATTCGATTGCTCTTCTCTTCTCTGCAATGTGTTCGCCGACTGATTTCTCTGTTATAGTAAGTGCATCATCTTCATTAATACACGATTTTATAATGTTCTTTAGTGATGGATTTCTCTACTGGATTTCAAGATCTACTAGAGGGATTAGTGAAAATTGCAAACAAAAAATAACAAGTTTTTGTTGAGATTAATTTAAATTGCAAACAAAAAATAACTAAGTTTTTGTTAAACTTCAATGCTATTATCTTAGGTATTATTTTATCTAGCAGGAATACCAATCCTCCCTGCCTTCTCTATCAAAATCTAAAAATACAGCTTTAACAATTTAGCTATGCAAGAGATACCCATATTTAAAATTGAAGAAAATACATCATTTAAATTCATATTTATCTTGAACTCTTACCTTGAAAAGGATTTGCTAACTTCTGGTCCCAGTTAATGGCAACACTAATGATCTTTGCTCATGTATTAAAGTTCAAGTTCAAAAGGAGCTTAGCATATTTGTAATGAATTTCTATATACATGAAGAGTTAGTGTAATGATTAGTTCTACGTTAGTTTATGTCGTTGGGAAGTAAACAATTTTGTTTAAGAAAAATATTTGTTTTTGTTTTAAACAAAAAAAATTAAGACATTATAAAAAAAAATTGACTATATATATATATATATATGTATATGTATATGTATGTACTGAATCTGATCTATTGGTGCAATCGTATTCAGCAGGATTTAAGATCTTTTAATTCATATTCGTTGGATCATATTTACCGAGAGTCTAATTCTCATGTTGATAAGTTATCAAAGTTGGCAATTGAAGGAGAAGAAGGTCTTCTAATTTGGGAGGATGTTTGTGAAGATGTGGTGGTGGATTCTGGTTCTCAATACTTTCTTGGCTAAGTTTTCTATGGAATTTTGTATGACAGTTAGCCATGGATTTCAGTCTAGTTTAGCAAAATTTTGTAGTTTGAAGTGCAAGGAAGTACCATTTTGATCTTTTGGATAGATTGTAATATCATTATGATGAACATCTATACTACTTGATTCAACCATAATTGAATAATAGTAATATGTTTTTTTTCGCAAGAAAAAAAATGTATATGTATATGTATATGTGGCCTTACGTTTATAAGAGCTGCTTTGCCAACAAAGTTAGTTTGCATACTGGGATTTTATAGTTACTTTGGAATACAACTTTCTCAAGCATTCAAATTTTAAAAAATGGGTTATGGTTTTCATGATATGTGGAAGTTGAAGGTGCAAGTTTAGACATCTCGACATTTTTAAAAAGGTATTTCCCAAATATCACTTATTAATATATAATAAAATAATGTTTTGGTTATAATATTTATAAATAAAAGAGATTGTAAATAAGAACATTTATGTTTATGTTTTAAGAATATTTACAATGATATTTATATAACTTAATTTATATTGGATTTGAATTTATAATTTTTTAAGACAAAACATATGTTCTTAGTTATATTTATTAAAATTAAGTTTTGATATAAATAACAATTAAAAATATATTGCACACACATGAAATAATTTAGGATTTCTTTTACTAAATCTGAAATTTTCTTGAAATTTTTTTCTAATCTTCCATTTTGACTGAAAATCAGATTACAATATAAGGCACATTAATAAAAGGGCACATCACACTCTCATATTGTAATTTATAATTAATAATGTTCGATTATATTCATATTATCTAGGTATTTTACTTAATAATAATAGTAGGTATTTCCAAAAACTTAATTGATTACAATAACAATGATGTCCGTGTCCATGCCCATTTAACATAGAATCCTTACCCTAACACTTAGCCCAAGATAGATTACCAATTTTAATAACCACCGTATTTGGTGGACATGATGTTTTGCATGTGCCATGTATTGACCACCCTTGTCCTACAATCACCACTTTGCATGCCATGTATTAGCCACATATCCTGTGCAGCTAAGTATTGGTTGGGAAACAAGGTGCCCTTTACCATTTACTCTAGTTAGATTGTACCTTGATAGGGGGAATGCTTCTTGCAGTAACCATCCTCCTCAGGCGCAAACCGCTCAACTCTAACATCGTGCACGAAGACCATATTCATTGACTCCCTTCTTGAAGCATCCTTGACCAACCATTGTACTTTTGTTATCTCTCTCAGATTCTCATCTCTCTTGTTGAAATGTTTTTGCAAAGCATAAACCTTGACAAACAACCCAGTTGCGTAGAGAATGAACTATCGCCTCAAGGAGGGGGGGTTTCCCAAGCTCTCCCCAAAGATAGCGCTCACCAACAACTAGATCATTTATTGGTTCTGGTAGCCGGCTGCGTCGTAAGTAACCATAACAACTTAGAGTGAGTGAGGGTGAGACTCTAGGAGACCCAGTCACCCATCTGTGGAAGCTAGAGAGGAATCACTGAGTTCAAACAACATAAAAAATGATTCTCCCAGAGTTTTTGAAATAGTCCAAGATTTAGGTCTCGATGCCCTTGAATTCTTCTCAGGGCTTACAAGGTTGATAGAACAACAAACGTCGCGCTTATATAATACTATTAATTAACAGTTTCAGTGTGTAACACATCTTCTCAAACACCATTGTCCACAAATTATAAAACACAAGACCCATTTGTTATAAAACTCACATATAAGCTAGAAGAACTCTGGGTGGGCACTAAAACATTGAATCAACACTGGCTTTGAAGAAGAAGAAGCATGTTTTAGTAGCAAGAACCATCATGGAGGGCAGCATCTCATAAAGACATGAGATTTTAACACTTAGGAAATGAATTAGAATTTGGATGGTTTTTCATTCCTTGTAAAGCAAAACATGAAAAGTAGAATTGTTAACTGCCACAAAGAACCATTGCACCATATTGTCTTGTCTTAAAAAACCCATCTATTAACGCTTAACACTTTATTTCTATGATTAACCCTCAATTAACGAGAACCCATCTATTAACGCTTAACACTTTATTTCTATGATTAACCCTCAATTAACGATAACCCATCTATTAACGCTTAACACTTTATTTCTATGATTAACCCTCAATTAACGAGAACCCATCTATTAACGCTTAACACTTTATTTCTATGATTAACCCTCAATTAACGAGATTGTGCAATCTTTAACACTTTATTTAGAAGCTGTTTAAAAGTGCGATAAAAAACCCCATCTATTAATCCTTAATATTTTATTTCTATGATTAACTCTCATTTAAGATTGTGTAATTTCAGCGATATGAAATCTAAAAATTCGGTACAGGTTATTTATGTTGATTAAATCCGTTTTTTGAATATCTAAACGAATTCAGCACCTTGGAAAACCTCGAAGATATCCAAATTATACAAAATTAATACTGTTATTTGAGATTCTAAAAATTCTATCCCGAATTCCGGCACATTAGTGTCTGAAAAAACGATTTTCCCAGTTTTAGCCGAAATGGTAACAGTTTTAGACAACTCGCTTGCTTTATTTATGTGATTAAAAAAAATTACAACAAGATTGAAGATTTGGGCGAAAAATGGTCGGCAAACTATTACAATTTAAAAGAATACAGTGCGACTACAAGCCCTGTACTCCTCCCAGTTCGCAGAAACTCCATGCAAAAGCTTGTGGGCACTGTCCAGAATGCACCGGAAAGCCACAGTATCAACGATGCTGTCCTGCTTTAGAATAAACGATGCTCTGTAACCATACGGAGTACTCGAGTTGAATGCGACCTCCGCAACTTCACGAATATCGGTCGGGAAAACTGTCGATTTCAGGTCTCCGGATTCATAACGAATGACACGTCCTGGGTTCGAAACCCAGAGGCGTTCAAAATTAATTCCCTTGCCCGACAGAGCTTGGCTGCAGCCGTAAGGCCTGGCGTGCACCACGACGCCGCCCTCGGGCATAAACAGGCCGTTCATGAGGCCCGTTCCGTCCATGCCGAATAAAACGTCAGTGAGCGCCATTAAGTGGATTTGGCTCGCCATGTCCATCTCCTCGAGGTAAGATACTTGGACTGTTTTAAAGAAGCCGGTTTCCATGGCTGTTTGCTGCAGCTTCTGGACGTTGAGGATTCTTCTGTTGCTCCGCCGGTCGATAATGGTGAGCCGCGGGCGATCCGGTAGGATTTCGTAGTTTATTGGCTGGATCGGGCTTTGAATGTTCGGAGTACCCTTCAGGGCGTCCTCGGGTGCTATCCTTTCTAGAAATTTAGCACTTTCAGGGTCGGATTTAGAGCTTCTAGGGTTTTTGAGGTTGAATTCAGGATTTACGGGATTTCCAGGGTTGAATTTAGGGTTTCTATAGCTTTCAGGATGGAATGCAAGGTTTCCGGGATTGAATTCAAGGTTTGCGGGGTTTGAATTTATCCTAGGAGTTTCTGACACCTGAAAATGCTGTCTCACGGACATGGCGAACTCGCGCCATTTTTCAAGCGGGGCCGCAAAATTGTAATGGTCGAGGTCTCCAGAGAGCCCCGCGACGAGGTACGAGAAGCAGATCGAGTGGCTATCGGACTGTTTCAGCAAGTTGGCCAGGCTTCTCACCGGCTGGTTCGAGAACATGCTGAACAAGGGTTCGTATCCCCGGAGGTCGAAAAAAGGCTGTTTTTGCTGAAAGATTTCTCTTTTCTGACCATCCATAGTGTCGCCGTAGGCGTAGAGACGGACATTCTTTCCGGCATTCGAGAGAGGCCCGTAATCGAACGCCTCCCAGATCAAAGACGCGCCATTGAACATGAAATGACCGTACTGCGGCCAGTTGATGAATGAGAACAGAAACGAGGGTTCCAGGACCGTCTCATGACAGGAAACCTGTGGCCGGAAGTCGTCGAACGTGGCGATTTCCGGCAGCACCATGACGGGAACCTCGGGCGTCGAGCGCTGCCCTTGGTTGAAGCGCGTACGCAGGGGCTTCGATCCCGTGACGATTGTGCTGCAGTTGACGGATGCCGGAAGGTAGAGCTTGCGGCCGGCGAGGATTATGTCTGTGTAGGCCGCATACTTGAACTCGCGACCTGCCGGGCGGCGTCCCTTGCAGAATTCCGTCACTGGAACGGCTTTGAACTCCCACCAGGCAGGACCTGAGCCCCCTTCGTCACAGCAAGTATGATTAACAAGACTCGAACCCTGGTCAGTCAGGAACTCCAGCTGGACCGCTGCACTGTTAATCTCATTAATTTCAGAACCCTCAAGCAAACTCTTCGTTTCAATTATCTGAGGGCTCCGACATGCTGTAGTCGATTCTCCGTTACGGCCACCTCTTAACGAGACAAGAATAATGGCCGTCACGACGAAGAGGTGGATCACCATCATGGCGAAGACGTAGCGGTAGTTGCAGGATCGAGTCCCCGGCAAAGGCTGAAATTGCATCGTCTGCTTTTTTTTTTTTAAATTCTTCGATCTCAGCATCGTTCGGCAAAACTGTAAGTTCACGAATCCATAATCTCCTGCAAATTCTGCAGGAATATATGCAACAAACGCGGCGTAGTGAATGATACAGGGAGGCCTCCATGATGTAGGAAGAAAACACAGATTAATTTAATGTAGATGATATCCCACAATAATACAAAGAAGTTTGATTTTTGTTTTTCTCTTGGGATTGCTTGCGTTGCTCCCGGCCGTCGAGATCTTGTTCTGGCTCAGATAAACCAAAATATCATCCAAGGACGTGTATTTCGTGCTCTCCATGATAATGATATTCAGCACACTGTGTAAGGAATAAGTCAACATTATTTCGAATTATTCAGCTCGTGAAGCAGCAGCCACTGGCAGATCTGCAGCTTAAACATCATCCCCGCCTTTTTCACCATTGGCTCACCGTTTACCATGGTATGTTTGCCATATCGAACTTTGTGTTCATTAATGGGTTTGGACTGTGTTTTCATTAATTGGTTTGGACTTTTCCATCACTGACCCAGCAAGCTAATAGGTTGGAGTTTTTCATCACCGACTCATCTTTTATTTCTAGTATATCCCCTTTAAATCCTCTGCAGCCCCTTGAATTTTTTCTTCTTCTCAAAGCTGTCTTGTACTTTGTCTACATTAAAGCTGTGTCTAAAGCACCCCTTGAATTTTTTCTTCTTCTCAAAGCTGTCTTGTACTTTGTCTACATTAAAGCTGTGTCTAAAGCACCCCACTGCAAAGTATTTAATGCTTTATTGTCATTCATAGGTAGCGAAGTGTTTAGTAATTACTATAAATTACTGTGGATTTGCTTTCCCTATTAAATACTATGTAGCCATGTGCTTCATAATTACTATACATTACTATGGATTTGCATTCATTCTTATCCTCTACTTGTAAATTTTTATTTGTTTTGTAGCTTGTTGTTGTTGCTGTTTGGCTCCACCCTTCTTGGGATCCTTCTTCTTCTTTTTTCCTTTTGCTGTCAAAACCATGTTCTCTTCATCTTTCCTACCCTGTGATGAACTACCCTGTACGAGACCTCTCCTGATCTCCTCCTGCACAAAGTCATCCCACAGTCTCTCCCATGAAGGTAGGTTCTCTCTGCCCACTATAGCCTGCACAAATGCACCCCAGGGCTTGGAAGCCCCATTCACTGTTGTATGCACAAGCTCAATAGCAGTGACCACCTCCCCAACTGCTGCTAGCTCATCTCTAACTGCAGATATCCTGGTAAGGTAAGCTGTCACTCCCTCTCCGCCATTCATCTTTATATTTTTTAGTTTCTTTTTGAGAACCATCTTCCGGTTCTTATTGGTACTCTCGTACAAACTGGTCAAAGTACTCCACATCAAATGTGCCCTAGCTTTGCCTGAAATGTGAGGGATGATATGATCTTTAACTGCATCAATGATTATATTTCTAGCTTTACAGTCATTTTTGTTGAAGGCTGATATTGTTGTTGCATCTGTAGCAACGAGAATTTTAATGGGGTTTGCTGTAGTGTTTCTAACCATCTTCTCCCACATTTCATTTTCCTCTAAAACCGCAAAATCCTAGCCTTCCATGGCACAAAGTTACCTGTCCCATTCAGCCTATCCTCCAACCTAAGTCCTGTAACCATCTCTACTGTCAACCCAACAAGGTGTTGTTCACTAACAGAAGAAAATACCCAAATTTGGAAATTTCTGTGTCTCTGCAAATTTTACTTTTTTTTTTGCCCCCAAGCTCTAATATCATGTAAATTTTTCTGTGTTTTACAGGTTGCTGGTTTATGTCAACATTTGAGTGTGTTTCATTTCCCGTCGGTTTTGCATTGGCTGGAAATTACTTATGAAAAATCTCAGACAATTAAACACGCTGTAAATTTACTTTAACAGGCAGAAATATTAATTTAACATGCACACCATTAAAAAATCAGACTCAAAATTTTCGGCCAATAGCCCTGGAAAAACCCCCACGGGGAAAACCAGTCAGAGAGAGAGAGTTATTATTTCTTCAGCGATATTTTAGTACATTAATTTTACAATCAAAATGTACTTATCTCAACCAACCAAATCACCCAGATAGCTTCCTCGATTTCTGTGCAAGGCTGCCATGATTTCTGTGCACACAAATCTTCTCGAAAAATGTGCCAAACCCAGCCTCGATTTTTGTGCCAACACACCCAGAAATTTACTGTACAGGACAACAGTAATTAATGTTGTTGTACAGACCTTGAAAACTGTGCCCTGTATAGAAAATTGTGCCAAGACATTTGTGCCTTGGAAACTGTGCTGTACGGATTGTCATTTATCATTTATTGCAGCTGTACGGATTTGGAAAATCGTGCCCACCACCAGTAGAAATGTGCCTCGAAATGCATGCCAATAAATGTTGAATGAGTACCTCGAAACTTGTGCCAATAAATGCAGTTGTACGAATTTGGAAAAATGTGCCCACTGAAATATATCCATGCCTCGAAAATCGTGCCACCTAGAAAATCATGCTGCCGCTGTATGCTAGCTGTCGCCTTCTCGATTTTTGTGCCAAACTCAAAGTTCTCTCTTCTCTTTTCTCTCTTCAGCTCACTCTAATCTCAAAAATGAATTGGAAACTTGCTTCCCTTGTCGTTTTGTTCAAACCCTAGGGTTCTTCAAATCTAATGGTTGAGATTAGATTAGATCAACGGTTGAAATTAAATGCTCATTTATTTCTCATAAATATTAATTTCACTCACCCACTTAAATTTAATCAAAAAGTGATTTTATGATTATAAAGTCTCATTAAATGTTTTTCATAAGTCATTTAATGCAAGAGTGATTTTTTCCCTTTCTAAGTGACTTAGGGAAAGTCACTAGGGGAACACTTCCCTAAGTACAAAAACTAACACTACTGTCTTATCCTCTAATTTATCTTGCACTTGCTCTACAGTACTATGGATACTACACAGATTTGCATTCACTCTTATCCTCTACTTTCTCTTGCACTTTCACTACATTACTATATTACATGGCTCTACATTTATTCTAATCTTTTGCTTGCTTTACATTATTATGGGTAATACATAGATTTGCATTTACTCTGGTCTTTTGCTTATTCTACATTATTATGGGTTATACATGGATTTGCACTTACTTTGGTTCTCTGTTTTCATTTACTGTTCTCTTTTACTTGTTAATACTAAAACAGCCCATAACAAGTTTGCATTATGCATTTATTAATAAACTTTTATATAAATAAAATTTGTAAACTTTAATTTCATATATGTGAAAATTAAAACTGAGAAATTATATCATAGATTCATAATTATAATTATAACCATAAAAATGAGGATTTTTTTTTGGAAAATAAAGTTTAAAAAAAATGTTGCATCCAAACTCACCAAACTATACTACAACTATGCAAAATCTACTTTCCAAATGCCTACTAACACGTTGTCATTGTCATTATGTTAATGCTCACCAAATCCTTGTTACTATTAGTGTTTTCAAGGCTTAACCTCTCAAAGTTTTCAAATGAAAGTGAAAAATGATGTTGGGGTTTGGTTTTAGTTTATTTCTCATTGATGTTGGCACCGTTCTCATCCTCTTTCCCATCTATGACCTTCATCTTCCGATTTTACATTTTTATTAAAAGTTCTCATTGGGCGGTTTGGCAATTTGACACCTTCCTTGGACAATTCAGCTAGTTACGCATTTGAAGGGGTAATTTTTGGTAGAACCTTTGTCATTACCATTATAGAAACTAATTTAGTGTCCATTTTTTGTTTTTGACAAGAATCCTTTTGTTTTTTTTCACTAGTGGGTTTCTCGCATGGTTTTGGACCTAAATTGCTTAGAGGAGAAACAAACCTTTAAAATTTGTCTAAAACAACCTCATTTGTAACATTCTTTCTTGCAAGTTTGAACTATAGGGGCAAGGAGAAATCCATGCTTAGAACTATTGGAACTTGGAGGTTGGTGCAAAGATTTTTACATAATTTGAATCTTGGACTCTCAGGATTCTAGCTTTGAGGATTTTGCACTCTATAGTAAAAGAACTATTGGAACTTGGAAGTTGGCACAAAGATTTTTACACAATTTGAGCCTTGGACTCCAAGGATTCTAGCTTTAACTTTTCAACTTTATAATGCGGAGGGGTATCGATGTAAAATAATATCTAAATGCTAAGAGTGCTTTTGAAAATAGGTTGTGGGTTTCTATAGAATGCACTCATTTTTACAATGAATCAAAAGGTTGGATAAGCCCTTGTTGCAACGCATCTACAAACAAAGGGGATTGCATGTGTGAGGTGGCATTTACCTGGTGTTGGGAAAAAGATCTTGCCATAGAGAGGGTATCTTTAGTAAACATGATCATAAAATTAAAAAATTGAAAGCACTTCTCTCTATCGTATTCAATCCACTCATGTCGTGCAATCTCTATTGAGGACTCAACCTAGTATAAGTAGTAATGTTTCACACCATGGTTTTCTACCACTATATCTTCTGGATGTAGGAGGGTATACAAATATTGATGTAGTGGTTGGAAGGTTTTTTGGGGTGTAAATTACATAAAATTCAATGTGTGTAGGTCTCCTTATTGGAAGGAGATGGTGCACAATTTGGTTAACAATTCACTCAAAAGCAATACAACCACCTAGTTTTGAGAAATTGAGAACACCAATTTTCTCAAAAGAGAAGACTCTCATTGAAGTGAGACATCATAATAGAGAGTTGTAAGGATTCTAGGGTGTCCACTTCTCAAATGGTTGGATAGATATCATCAATAAAGTTTTATTAATATATATGTTTATAATCTTCTTTAAGTTTGATAATTTATGTACATTTCTTTGTTTATATGTTTATTATTAAATTTTGATTTTATGTATTTATTATTAAATTTTGAACACTTAGTCTTCATTTCATTATAGTCATATGACTAGTTCACTAATTTCATTATGCATGTGGCTAGTTCATTGACTTTTGAGTGAGAGTGTAGTGAGTATTTTTTATCTATTATGTGAAAAGAATTCGATGTGATCTATGTTCACTCAAATCTTCCCCTTCTATCACAATAATAAGTAGACTACTTTATTGGACTCATTAGGATGTGGGATTATAGTGGTTCTCAAGATGATGGTTATGATGCCTTAATGTGTTACTTTTTATGGCATTGTAGGAGAATGGAGAAGAGATGTTAGGATGTAATTATAATATTGTTGATCTCGGTCAACATAATGCCTTTACCTCTCACTCCATTAGAGCCAACAAATTGTTGGAAATAGTTGTCATTTGTAATGTGGTTGTGATTAAATGGTCATGTAGTAGAAATGTAATATGTGTTTTTTATTTTTTTTTGGTAAATATGTGTCTTGTTAAGAAAAGCATGAAAAAACCTTGTAGAATGAGGAGTCTCTTTAGGTAAGTTTTTATGGAGATTTTGTATTTAAAGAGGATCCTCTATATCAAAAAATATAACAAGTATAACGATGCATTTTTTAAGAAGCTTTTACTCTATTGGGGTTTCTCCACTGTAGCATTGATGTCCCACTGTTGCATCATTGGTTCTTTTATACATTTATTGTGTGTTGTTTTTAAACATTGGTTTGCATAGTGTTAGCATTTATATCTTTTATAATTAGTCTCTATTGAAGATAACAATATCATTAAATATGTGGCTTCATTTTTTCAAATAACCATTGTTTTTAGATTATCAGAAAATTCATTGCATTGTTCCTTGGACAACATCCATTACCATGTAAAAACGGACTACTTCTGACATTCAAAGAGAGATAACTCTTAACAAAATAATGCCTTCTTACTCCAAAATTTACAAGAGAATTGTTCTAGATATTGTCCTAACAATGATAGAAATGTGCAAAACATCTACTAACGAACAAGAATTAAAACCTAACACAAACCTAGTTATTGACTCCACCTCGCTCACTGTATTCATCTCCTCTTGAGTGCCTTCATAATTTACTTGATGGACTGATGCTATTAGAAACATGCATTGAGGGTAAGTTGATAAAGCTATTCACTAGGGATAAGAGAACCTAAATCACAACAATAAAGACCTCCAATTCCAAGTATTTCATCCAAATGATAGAGTTGGTGCTTCAAGATTATAGCTCCCAATCTCACACCACCAAAATTTGTTTCTAGATTCCATAGTGAATTTATCACAAGCTAGATCTCTGGCCTTAGCTTCACATTAGGTCCTCCACTTTTCAATGTCCATGGTAGCCTTAGTGATGTTTCTTTGAACCTCCATAATTTTTGGCACACAACATGCAGGAATCTATGGAGTTCATTGTTACAACTTGAAAACGCAACTCCATTTTGCATGCATGATACTAGGAGGTGTGAATATTAGGAGCTTGGTACAAGTCATTGGTCAACATTACCTTGATTATCACTCATAAGAGAGAGAGAGAGGTACATGTGATTACTTTTTTCTATGTGCAGAAGAATGTTCACGTTCTTTTAGGTAGTTTCTACATATTTGGAGGCGCGAGTCATGTTTATATGGAGCTTTGGAACCCTTACAAAAAAGAGAAGCTATTATAAGTTTCTAGTTAAAGAAACTTCTTCTGTGATACTGATGTTGTGTATTGCCACTGGATTTGGCAAATGTAGGCTTGTAAATGGATTTTCTTTGAAATGCCAATTTGATTTGTTTAAAGACCAATTTTGGAAAGTTTGGACTTGTTTGAAGTGACTTGTTCAGTCTTATGATCTTTTTTAATTTACAATTATTGCTCGCATAGATATTGTTGCGTTATCAAAATTTTCTTATTGTACATTATCTTGTGACCTTTTCTATAGACCTTGTGATGCTTGCAAGATCACATATTAATATTGAATTTCAATTGATGAACATTGTTGATGTATTTGTAACTTCGAAATGTATTTCACTTGTATATTTCATATTGTATTCATATGTCATTGTACTTCCGACGGAGAGGTTTCATTCCTCCGATCGGGAAAGCTATTATTATATTTGAGTGGGTTATTAGACTCCCCTAGTGGGGTCGACCCAGAGTTGAGTTATAATGGGTTATTAGACTCTCCTAGGAGAAGTCATCCCAGTTAGGGTAAAAGGAAAGTGAAGTAAAGTATATAGAGAGTGTGACTCTCTTATTTAATCATTCACTCACTCACTCATTCGCATAAGTGAGAGAGAGACAAGTTCGCACAAGTGGAGGAGGAGGAAGCTGCTGGAGACCATCTTCTTGTTTTGGGGTTTTGTATTATTGTTCATTCTATCTCTGAGGAAGTTGCGGGGTTTTCTCCTTTATGGTTTCCTTGGTGAAATGTTTTGTGTCTCTTGTCTCTTATGTTTGATATGTTGTGCATGTTGTTCTCTCAGATAAGATCCTATATCATATTGAATTAAATGATAAAAATTTAACATGGTATCAGAGTTAACCTAAGAAGAAGACACTGTGCAGTTGCGGAAGCTAGGGCTTCTTAATTTTTGGGTCTCTTTCCATAGATCATCAAAGGAAGGAGGCTAGGCTAACTCTCCTAAGGAAGGTGCATCTTTATGTCGAAACATAATTTGATTCCAAGCATTTTCAGTTTTTGGCATGTCACTACTGCGAGAAATTAGGGATTTTGACATAAGTAGAATTTTGGAGTGCTCTCAGCATATGATTGTTCTCCTCAGCAAAATCAAAATTTAGAGACCAAGACCGAACTTTTTGGTTGGGTGAATCTCCGAGAAAGTCAAACCCTAATTTGACTTTTGGACCAGAAAACCAGAATTTGACAGAAATTGCAGATATGAAATTCGCAGGTCACTTTTGAGGGGTCAATTTTTGGAGTTTTCAAAATCTAAGGACACCAGCTTGCTCGCCTCAGTTAATTACATCTTCTTGTCCAAACAAAAGTTTCAAATTTCAAGTTTGAATTTTTAGGGTTTCTTTGTCAAACCCTAGCCAGCTCCAGATCCAGTTTTAACAAATCAAGTGGTAAGACCTAAATCTTTTATTTCCATTTGAGTTTCTCATTAAGATGTCTTACCATACCAAGCTTGAGGATAAGCTTGAAGGGGCTGATAACTTCCGAGCATGGAAGTATAGGATTGGGTTAATCGTAGAAGAGAATGAATTGGACACTTACATAAGTGAAGAGGTTCCAGTTCCAGAGGGAGATGAGGCTAAGGCCTTACATAAGAAGAACTTGGTCAAGGACAAGAGGATCATTGCAGATTCTATCAAGGACCATCTCATACCACATGTGTCATCTCTAAAGACACCCAAGGAGATGTTTGATTCCTTGACCAAGCTATTTGAAGGAAAGAATATAAATCAGAAGATGACATTGCGGAACCAATTGAAGAATGTAAAGATTCAAAATGTTGAAACCATGCAGTCCTACTTTTCAAGGGTCTCCGAGATAAAAGAACAACTTGAAGCTATGGGAGAAGATATAGAGAATGGAGAAGTAGTGATGACCACCTTGAATGGTCTCCCTAGGTCATGGGATTCCTTCATTCAAGGAATTTGTGCTAGAAAGAAGCTCATCACTTTTAGTAGGCTGTGGGAGGAATGCTCACAAGAAGAAGCTTGAATTGTATCCCAAGAAGAGAAGATGTGTAGTGAAGACCAAGCTCTCACAATACACACCAGGAAGAATAACAACAAGAGGGAGCATCCTCATCACAAGAAGGGTAAACACCATCACCAGAATCAGAGGGATAACTTCAGATCCCGAGGAGATATATCCACCATTCGATGCTATACTTGTGATGAGATGGGACACTATGCCAGAGATTGTCCCAGGAACAAAAGCAGCTCCCACAAGAAGAACAACAACAACAAAAGAAGACATCATGCTCACACTGCAGAGGATGATGAACCTCCCAGGAAGAGAGCCAGAGAAGAAAGTGAAGATTCTTCAAGCGATGAAGAGTATGTTTTGATTTCTGCTCTCATAGGAACTGTTACACATGGAAGTAATGATTGGCTTATAGATAGTGGGGCTTCCAAGCATATGACTGGATTCAAGGAATCCTTTATGAATCTATTTGAACATGAGTCACCCCACAAAGTGAAACTTGGGGATGACTACTAGTATCCTATAAAAGGAAATGGTGAAGCCTCTTATAAGCTAGACTCTGGAAAGTCTATGAAGATGAAATATGTTCTATTTGTACCAGGACTAAAGAAGAACCTTCTCTCCATCTCTGCATTGAATGCAAAAGACATGAGGGTTGTATTTGTAGATGGCCAAGTTCTTATGTGGCCTAAAGGAAAGACTATAAATGATGCAGTAGTGATTGGAGAGCAAGAGAGAGGATTATACAAACTGAAGGGCCAAACACAACAAGCCTTGGTCCATGAATCCATGGAGCCAAGTGAACTATGGCATAAAAGGCTTGCACATGTGCACTATAGAGCACTACCTCTTGCAAGCAAAGCAGTTGAAGGACTTCCAGAAGCAAAGGATGTGAAAAGGAAAAGAACGTGAAGAAAGCATTTCCAAGTAGCGAAAGTAAAGATTAAGAGGGAGTCCACCCAACAACCAAACAAAGTAAGTATTTGAATTGTCATTTCTTGAATATATGATTACTTAAATGATGTTGTTCAGTCATGTACATACTTATGTTCCTAGATTTAGGATGCATATTATGCATGTTAGAAAAGTTGCATTAATGAACAAGATACTACTAATATGCAAGTAATGGGTAAGTGGCCTATGGTACTGTACAACACTCCATTGCTACCTATCTAGATTGAAACCTCTTTGCTGACATGTTGGAGTAGTGCACACTCTTAACAATGTTCTGGTAGAGATGGAAGGCATCTAGAAAGCTACGGGATATGGATAAATGTTGTATTGAAGCATTGGCTAAGATAATTGCATGACTGTATGACCTATGTCTTTATGCATAAAAATTTGTTCTGAAAACAATGAGATGTTTTTAATCATGCAATTGAACTTGACTTGTAGGAAAGATCGTATACCATCACCTACAAGAGAGACTTGTTTCGAAGAACAAGCGATGAAGACTCAGCATATAACAAATATAGAAAGCTACATGTTGAAGACATTGAAGAACAAGAAGCACCCAGGATCCGAGATACAACAATGAATGAAGTAAATCCAGAAGAAGACCGTGAGATGGAAGATCCACAGGAACCTGTAGATCCACCCCGTGAGAAGAATTCTCACAAGAGGAAACCGGCATGGGTACGAGAAGCAATCCAAGATGCAGAGAGATATGGTGCTCCATAAGGAATGCACAGAGAAAGCAAGAGACCGAGGCCATATAGCAGTTATGTAGCCATGTTGTGTGACATCATTAACAAAGAACCTTCCAACTATGAGGAAGCAGCTGAGAAGAAGGAATGGAAGGATGCCATGATCGAGGAGTACTAGTTGATCATGAAGAATGATGTCTAGGATGTGGTCCCGAGACCAGAAGGGAAGTCTGTAGTGACTTCCAAGTGGATCTACAAGATCAAGCATGATGTAGATGGTAGCATAGAGAAATACAAGGCAAGATTTGTGGCGCGTGGCTTCTCCCAGAAAGAAGGGATAGACTATGAGGAGACATTTGCACCTGTAGCCAGATACACTTCCATGAGATCAGTACTTGCTCTGGCTGCAATAATGAAATGGAAGATACACCAGATGGATGTCAAGACAACATTCTTGAATGGTGTAGTGGAAGAGGAAGTGTATGTGGAGCAGCCACTCGGGTTTGAGACACATGGCAAAGAGACTCATGTGTGCAAACTGAAGAAAGGCTTGTACGCTTTGAAACAAGCACCCAAGACATGGTACGACAGGATTGATAGCTTCTTGACTAGTTTGGGCTTTACCAAGAGTAAAGCGGATTCCAACCTTTACTAGAAGGTTGAGGAAGGCAATCCAGTGATACTCCTACCATATGTAGAGGAAGCTCGTTGATTACTGACACGAAGAGGAAGCTCGCTGCCGAGTTCGAGATGAAGTGTGATGTCCTCTTCTGCTTAGGCATTGAGGAACATCCCGCTAACCTATTTGATTCCCATAGGTTCAAGCGGGCACTGACAGTCAGGGGATCAGACGAGGACTTATGCCATATCAGAATATCTAGGGCATAGATTTTATATCACCATTAGATGGACAGGGGCCATCTGAACCCAAGGCCACCTGCATGCATGACATCTGAGCATTATTTGATGATGCATGCACTTTATTGAGTATCCAGGCACCTGCATGCAAGTCAACTGCAAATTAGAAGATAAAGTAACCTAATTAGGTTGAAATTAGGGTTTTTAGTAGTTGAGTGTTATAAAAGAAGGTAAAGTGAATGGAGAAGACACCATTATTGATTATTGATTTGTGATCTCGATTTGGAGAAGCTCAGCAAGCTAAGTTGGGGTTGATGCTTGTACTCGACTAACTGGTGTATTTCGGCAGTGAAAGCTATCTACCCTAGTTCATCATTCAGGTTGGATCATCCAGGTTCAGCATTGTTCTTCATCAGGTATTATCGCCATTCAGTCTTCAGCAGAGTTATCTTTTATATTATTTTCGTGGGCTTGCCCTCCCTTGCTTGGACGCATTCCCCAGGTGCTCTTCTATTCGTTTTCCAGTATTCAGTGGGAAAAAATGTTGCATGTGGATTCCATTCTTCTCAAAGCATCTATATTACCCTTCCCCTAGAAGAAGGGCTTCTCTATTGGACTCTTGAAGGAGTTATCATCATTTAGATCTATTGGAGGATGTGAGCATTCTTGAGGGCGCACTTTTGGGAGAGATCTTCACGTTTTAGGATTGGGAGCCATCAGAACTCATGCATGCGGTCTCCATCATCTCCAGAAGGGCACTATAACCCTAGTACACCTCATCAAGACCTTCATCTGTGGAGTATTTATTATATTAGAGCATTCAAAGCTTGGAGGAGGGCGCACTTCTCTGTGGGAGGACGATTTGACTTATCTCTCTATTCATCCGGCACAATCCTTGCATGCGGGGATCATCTTCATCAACATTAGCAAATCTACATACTGGTATGTGCATGCATTAAATTCTCCTACTTTCTAGCATTCGTTTATTTTCTAGGGCACAATTCTGCATACAAATGCATGCATGCAGAGATCTGGGTTTACTGTCATATTCTGTTGAGATATAAGCCACTAGCCATCTATAGTATCAAAAAAAAAAAATCAGTTTGGGATATTACAGTGGTATCAGAGCATGTTCCTTGCCAGCTGTGGGGCACACATAGTATAATCAGTCAATGAATTCAGAAGATCCATACAACATTACCTATAGGAGACAGAAGTTTAGAGATTGTGGTAGAAAAGAAGAAGAGTTAGAGGATATAGATTTGGAAGATAAACGGTATCAGTTTGACAGAAATAAAGGTAAAGAAACAATGGCAGATGAGGAGAAGACAGTTTTCAATAGTCTCATCTCAGCTTTCAATGCACTCACCAGTGGCCAAAAAGAAATGGCAAGTGCCATTAAACAGATGACAGAGAAGAATGGACCCCCCCACCACACAGTCCTTTATTTCCCCATAGTGATAGGGTGTCCACCAGTAGTAGTGGAGAACACTTGCAAACCAACATGCACAGCCATCCCCACCTATACAACAGACCCTCTTGTCCTACCATGCCTCATTTCTTGGATAGCCCAGCTGCAATGCCTCTAGCACAGGTAGAACCCGAAGAAAATATGACTATTTATTTGAGAGAATATAGGGCCTTGGGAGATGACTTCCAGTCAGCCATGTCCTTCACTAACTTCTGCCATTTTAAAAGTAAAAACAAACCCAGAGCTTACAATAGGCCATTCACCTAGAACTATGAGTTACAGCGCACCATAGGGAAACTGATTATCCCTACCTTTGAGGGTTCCCAAGGAGGTCCAGCACGGAATTGGGTGCAGAAGTTGGATACATATTTCCAGTTAAACCCCATGCTTGAGACAGATGCCATTAAATTGGCTACATTACATTTGGACGGGGAGGCCCATGAGTGGTGGTACCATGGATTGGTGACATTAGGTCACAATACCATTACTTCCTACTCAGATTTCACACAGAGGCTCATTGAGCGGTTTGATAGGAAGGACCCTAAGGTGCATTTCAGAGAGTTGGCACAGCTCAAGCAGACAGGTAGTGCAGATGCATTCATTTCAGAGTTTCAGAGGGTGGCAGTCATGGTGACATATATTTCAGAGAGCAGGTTGATTATGCTATTTACCGAGGCTCTCACAGAGCCCTTACGGGGATGGGTCAAGTCTTATAGACCCACTACCCTAGCTGATGCCATCAGATGGACTAGAGACTTACAGGAAGCAGTACCCAAGAGTAGGTTTCCCCCCAGAACCAACTTTCCAATTAAAGATAAAGAAAAGGAACCTTTCCAGAAAGAGTGGCCAAAGAAAGAATGGATGGATAATGATGTCCACCAAGACCTGAGGAGGAAAAAATTATGTTTCACTTGTAGAGACCCATGGGAGCCAGGTCACAGATGTTCTGGAAAGGGAAAGGCCTACTACATAGAGGCTTATTCCGACAGTGGGGAGGAGGAGGATGACCAAGAGTAGGAACAGAGGGATACCCATGAGACAGTTGATGAGGGACAGCCATCGGGTGGTTCCATTGCTACCATGACATGAGTTCTGAGATTCCACACCCTCCGGATCAGAGGTACAGTACAGGGCCACAGAGTGGGAGTACTAGTAGATGGTGGGGCATCCCACAATTTTATTGATGCTGCTTGGGTTAAAAGGAAAGGCATTCAGACAAAGGCTTTTGATGGATTTTCAGTAGCTGCAGCAGGTCACACCATGGAGTGTAGTCAGCGGATTCCAAAACTCAAGGTAACACTTGGGAATTATACAGTGATAGAGACATTCTATGTAGTAGATGTACCTGACATGCATGTGGTATTAGGAGTTCAGTGGCTTTATTCCATAGGGAAGTATTCCACGAACTACCAGACCATGGAGATGGAGTTTATGGGAGCATAGGGACAGAAGGTAGTTATGAGAGGGATGAACACATACCCTCCTACAGCAGTATCATCACACGGGATGGAGGCAGTACTCCGACAGGGAGATATCGAGTGGGCAGCAGAGTGCATGGTTACCTTCAGGAACCACTAGATAAGGCCACCCAACATCCAGTAGATATAGAGGCCTTACTGCAAAAGCACAAAGCAGTATTCGAAGACCTTCCAGCAGGTCGACCTCCTGATAGGGGATTTGAGCACATCATTGAGTTAGAGGAGGGGACTCAAGCAGTTATCACCACTCCTTACAGACACCCCAAAAGATACAAGGATGAGATAGAGAACACTATCAAAGAATTGCTCAAGCTGGGATACATCAAGCCCAGTTCTAGTCCTTTTGCATCTTCAGTGGTGTTGGTTAAGAAAAAAGATGGTACCTTACGCATGTGTATTGACTACAGGGCTTTGAATAAAAAGACTATCAAGAACAGGTACCCAATTCCCAGGATTGATGAATTGATGGATGAGCTACAGGGGGCAAAGTACTTCTTAAGGATTGATCTCCACTCGGGCTACCATCAGATTCGGGCTAGGGAACAGGATGTTCCAAAGACCTCCTTTCGTTGTCACTACAGACACTATGAGTTTCTAGTGATGCCATTCGGGATCACTAATGCACTAGCTACCTTCCAATTTTGCATGAATAATATTTTCAAAGGCCAGTTACGCAAGTATCTTCTGGTATTTTTTGATGACATATTGATATACAGTAGAACTTGGGAGGATCACTTGAAACATTTGGATGAGGTACTTGGAATTTTACAAGAGCAGTCACTTTATGCCAAGATGTCCAAATGTGAGTTCGGCATGCAGGAGATGTTGTATTTAGGGCATGTGATAGGTGCCAACAGGGTAAAAGTTCACTTAGAAAATATTCGAGCCATACTAGATTGGCCCACACCCAAGAATGTGACAGAACTAAAGGGTTTTGTAGGGATTTGCACTTACTACAGGAGGTACGTTAGTGGGTTTTCACAGATGACAGCACCCCTCACCTATCTCACCAAGAAAGGGTCTTTCAGTTAGTCATAGACAGCACAACAGACATTTGAAAAGATAAAAAAAGGTAATGAGTTCATGCCCCGTACTAGCTCTACCAGACTTTTCTCTACCCTTTGTGTTAGAGTGCGATGCCTCCGGAGAGGGGATTGGAGCAGTATTGATGCAAAACAATCACCCCATTGCATTTGAGAGAAGGAAGCTCAAGGAATATGAGCGCCACTACTCGATTTATGACAAAGAAATGTTAGCCATTCTTCATGCGCTAACAAAGTTCTGACAGTACTTGGTAGGTGGCGGGTTCAAGGTTAAGACAGATCATAACAATTTGAAATACTTCCTTGAGCAGAAAGAGCTAAACGAGAGGCAGCAAAAATGGGTAAGCAAAATTCAAGCCTATGATTTCGAGATGGAGTATGTGAAGGGAAAGAACAATGTAGTGGCCGATGCACTTTCTAGATGACCCGCTGCATTATCCCTTATGAGCATCTCGTCAGATTGGAGATCTCACCTTTTGGTCGAATACTCCAAAGACAAGTTTGCTTGCGATCTATTGGATGGACAGTTGCAGGATGACAGGTACCGAGTGATTGATGATATCATATATTACAAAAACAGGATCTTCTTGGTTCCAGAGTCTTCTCTCAAGAAGAAGATTTTACAGGCATCACATGATTCACCTTTGGCAGGGCATCAGGGGTTTCTCAAGACCTACAGACAGATTAGGGAGAGGTTCTCATGGAAGGGCCTCAAGAATGATGTGATACAACATGTGAGAGAGTGCAGCTTGTGCCAGCAGAACAAAATAGAGCACACCCACCCAGTCGGTTTGTTACAACCATTGCCTATTCCCGAGCAGAAATAGGAGAGCATCTCCATGGATTTCATTACAGGGTTGCCCAAGGTTCAAGGCATAGACTGCTTGTACGTAGTGGTGGACAGACTGACCAAGTTTGCTCACTTCTTTTCCATTTCCTTAGATTACTCAGTAGCACAGGTGGCAGAGCTATTCTTCAAAGAGGTATTCCGACTCCATGGGCTACCCAAGACTATTGTCAGTGACAGGGATAGTAAATTCACAGGAGCTTTTTGGCGGGAGCTTTTCCGGCTAGTAGGTACCGAGCTGGCTATGAGCACCAGTTATCATCCGCAGAGTGACGGGCAGACAGAGATTGTCAACAAGTGGATTGAGGGGTACCTGAGAAATTATGTGGTAGGCCAGCAGAGGACATGGATCAAATGGTTGCACTTGGGTGAGCATTGTTACAACACCATCCACCATATGACCATTGAGATGACACCCTTCAGAGCCTTATACGGATATGATGCTTCCACTTTCGCAGATAGGATGTTTGGTGACAGCAGGGCTCCCAAGGCCAAAGAGTGGATTCATGAGGGTCAGGAAATCCTCAAGATTCTTAGGGAGAACATACAGAGGGCTCAGAATCAACAGAAGATATATGCAGACAGGCACAGGGTTGAGCGCAGTTTTGAGGTAGGAGACTTCATTTATTTACGCCTCCAACCTTACCGCCAACCGACTTTGAAAAAGAAAGGAGCGGAAAAACTCAAACCTCGCTTCTACAGTCCATATAAGATAGTCAGGAAGGTCGGTAGCATATGAGCTCGAACCACCCCCAGAGAGCAAGATTCACAACGTATTTCATGTCTCCAACCTCAAGAAGGCAGTTGGTCAGCAGATTGTTACATCCTCCGAGCTGCCCCCTCTTGATGATGAGGGGCAATTGGTTCTGATTCCTAAGCGCATCCTAGAGGTGCGAGAGCAGAAACTGAGAAACCGAGTTATCAGAGACTACTTGGTTCAGTGGAGAGATTTGCCTTTGGAGGAGGCCACTTGGGAGGGAGAACATGTATTACAGCACCCAGCTTTACAGTTGCTTGAGGACAAGCAAATTCGAGCGGGGAGGACTGTGATGTCCTCTTCTGCTTAGGCATTGAGGAACATCCCGCTAACCTATTTGATTCCCATAGGTTTGAGCGGGCACTGACATTCAAGGGATCAGCTGAGGACTTATGCCATATCAGAATATCTAGGGCACAGATTTTATATCACCATTAGATGGACAGGGGCCATCTGAGCCCAAGGACACCTGCATGCATGACATCCGAGCATTATTTGATGATGTAGGCACCTTATTGAGTATCTAGGCACCTGCATGCAAGTCAACTGCAAATTAGAAGATAAAGTAACCTAATTAGGTTGAAATTAGGGTTTTGAGCAGTTGAGTGTCATAAAAGAAGGTAAAGTGAATGGGGAAGACACCATTATTGATTATTGATTTGTGATCTCGATTTGGAGAAGCTTAGCGAGCTAAGTTGGGGTTGAGGCTTGTACTCGACTAACTGGTGTATTTCGGCAGTGAAAGCTATCTGCCCTAATTCATCATTCAGGTTTGATCATCCAGGTTCAGCATTGTTCTTCATCAGGTATTATCATCATTCAGTCTTCAGCAGAGTTATCTTTTATATTATTTTCGTGGGCTTGCCCTCCCTTGCTTGGGCACATTCCCCAGGTGCTCTTCTATTCGTTTTCCAGTATTCAGTGGGCAGAAGTGTTGCATGCGGCTTCCATTCTTCTCAGAGCATCTATATTACACTTCCCCTGGAAGAAGGGCTTCTCTATTGGACTCTTGAGGGATTTATCATCATTTAGATCTATTGGAGGACGTGAGCATTCTTGAGGGTGCACTTTTGGGAGAGATCTTCACGTTTTAGGCTTGGGAGCCATTAGAACTCATGCATGTGGTCTCCATCATCTCCAGAAGGGAACTATAACCCTAGTACACCTCATCAGGACCTTCATCTGTGGAGTATTTATTATATTGGAGCATTCAGAGCTTGGAGGAGGGCGCACTTCTCTGTGGGAGGACAATTTGACTTATCTCTCTATTCATCCGGCACAATCCTTGCATGCGAGGATCATCTTCATCAACATTAGCAGATCTACATACTGGTATGTGCATGCATTAAATTCTCCTACTTTCTAGCATTCGTATATTTTCTAGGGCACAATTCTGCATGCAAATGCATGTATGCAGAGATCTGGGTTTACTGTCATATTCTGTTGAGATATAAGCCACTAGCCATCTATAGTATCAGGAAAAAAAAAATCAGTTTGGGATATTACATGAAGGACTTGGGTATGATGCACTATTTTCTAGGCATGGAGGTGTGCAGAGTGCGGACAAAATCTTCCTTGGACAAGGGAAGTATGCAGTAGAGATCCTGAATAGGTTCGGGATGATGGACTGCAAGGCCATGGACACACCTATGGCATCGAACCTGAAGCTATTGTGTGATGCTTCATCAGATTCGGTTGATGCCATGATGTATCATCAGATGATTAGGTCTTTGATGTACCTGATGAATACGAGACCAGATATTTGCTTTGCTGTGAACACATTGAGCCAGTTCTTGACGGATCCGAGACATGTTCACTTGATTGCTGCAAAGCATATTCTGAGGTACCTGAAGGGTACGGTGGATTATGGGCTCAAGTATGATGCGAATTAGAAGATTAACTTGGAGGGTTATGTTGATTAGGATTGAGCAGCCAGTGCCATTGATAGGAAGAGCACTTCGGGGTGCTGCTTCAGTATGGGATCAGGTGTGATCTCTTGGTTTAGCAGAAAGCAGTCCTGCGTGGCACTGAGTACAACCGAAGCAGAGTATGTCGCAGCTTGTTCGGCTAGTTGTGAGGCAGTATGGATAAGGAAGCTACTGTTTGATTTGTTTGATCTCCAGTTGGACGCGACTTGTATATATTGCGACAACCAGAGTTGTGTAAAGTTGTCTGAGAACCCGATGTTCTATGACAAGTCGAAGCACATCGAGATCAAGTATCACTATATCAGGGATATGGTGTAGAGAGGAGCAGTGAAGCTCCAGTATGTTGCGACGGATGAGCAGATAACCGATGTGTTGACCAAGCCGCTATCCAGAGTGAAGTTCGAGTACTTCAGAGAGAAGCTTGGTGTACTTCAGATCGAGGTTCCTTTCAAGGGGAAGTGATGAGTCCGAAAGACGCAGATGCACATGGGCCATTCTCGCATAGTGGTGGGAAAGTCCTCCTATGGTGTAGATGTAAGGGCTGAGCCATTCTCACATGGTGGTAGGAAAGTCCTCCCATGGTGTAGATGTAAGGGCTGGGCCATTCCGACATGGTGGCAAGAAATTCCTCCCATGGCCGTTGATGTAAGTGCCGAGCCTTTCCCGAATGGTGGTAGGAAAGTCCTCCTATGTCGGTTGATGTAAGTGTTGTGTCTCACATGTTGGTAGGAAAGTTCTCGCATGTTGGTAGACTGGGTCTCGTATGGTAGTAAGAAAGTCCTCCCATACTGGAGACATTGTGATGTGCATCTGGGCCGTGCTCTGTTGACGATGAGATGATCTGAAGATGATGAGATGACAGTAGGGTACACAGGTTTTGTAGAGGCATATAATGCGTCCTGAGATGTACCTACTTCATGGCTTGCTCGGAGATATGATGAAGACCTACATGGAGGCTAGGCCTACATCCAGCATGAAAAAGGGCTGGCTCTGTAGAACTTCCTATGACGAGTAGATTGGAGACTGATGGTTGAGATAGTAGCAGCAGTGACGATGATGATCCAGCTTTGATGATGATCCAGTGACGAAGACTTGTGCTGATGAACTGTGTCAAGAGAATACCTTCCTATTTAAGAGGGAGTGTTGATGTATTTGTAACTTAGGAATGTATTTCACTTGTATATTTCATATTATATTCATATGTCATTGTACTTCTGACGAAGAGGTTTCATTCCTCCGATCGGGAAATCTATTATTATATTTGAGTGGGTTATTAGACTCCCCTAGTGGGGTTGGCCCAAAGTTGAGTTATAATGTGTTATTAGACTCTCCTAGGAGAAGTCGGCCCAGTTAGGGTAAAAGGCAAGTGAAGTGAAGTATAAATAGGGAGTGTGACTCTCTTATTTAATCATTCACTCACTCACTCATTCGCATACGTGAGAGAGAGACAAGTTCGCACAAATGGAGGAGGAGGAAGCTGTTGTAGACCATCTTCTTGTTTTGGGGTTTTATATTATTACTCATTCAATCTCTGAGGAAGTTGCGGGGTTTTCTCCTTTATGGTTTCCCCGGTGAAATGCTTTGTGTCTCTTATCTCTTATGTTTGATATGTTGTGCATGTGTTGTTCTCTCAGATAAGATCTTAGATCATATTGAATTAAATGATAAAAATTTAACAAACATAACGTAAATTTCAAAGAGTTGATATTTCTATGGGTTATTCGTTGCCATTGTTTCCATCTTACCAAGGTGGCAGTTGGAAGGTGTTGATTATCCATTTTTCCCTCGATGCTCACTCTGCAATTTGTTTTTCAAATTCTATTATGTGCATGCTTTATGTGTACAGTTTGTAGTTTAAATTAAAACAATTAATTGCTTGACATTATATTAACTTTGGTCATGTTTTGATGTATGTAGGGAATGGAATTCGTTGAAGTGTTGGAGGGGCATAAAGTAACCTCTAGCATCCCCCAGACACGGGGGTTAGATGCAAATGCAGCTTGTGGTCAATTGCGCAATGAGTTCCAAAAAATGCCCTGACTATTTGAGCATATCCAAACAGTTATTGCCACTTATTATCAAGCTTTTGTTAACATAAAGCATTCAAAAAATCATTCTAATAATGCTCAAGATATTCTAATATGGTATTAGCCATTTTGTTGTTGGGTGCTTAGGATTCATGTTCTTCATATTCATGTACATTTGTATTAGAAAAATGAAATATGGCATCTCTTTGTTGACCAAAAATGTTCACACCAATGTTTGTATAATGAATGTAGATTTCTCCACCAAGTTAATTAGTTCTGCCATAATCTAATTTGTTTGTGTATGAATTATTGTGTATTGCAATCAATGTTAGATTCTAACTAGTTATACTATGCAACAAAGTCTTCTTCCAAATCTATGAAAGGAAAATATAGCAATATTTGTATTGTTGGAGGTATAACCTTGTTCTTTGACTTGAATGGATGAAATTTTACTTTTTTCTCATGAAGAGATAGGACTAATGATGTCTTCCAAACACTACATGTAGCTTCCTAAGGAAAATAGATAACATACTGATATAGTGTAGACTATCTCATTATAAGCACCACTTAATAACAAGTAAGAACTATTTCTAACATGTTTTTCCATGAGCTATCTTAAGCTATCAACAATGATCTTTGTTGATGATCTTTCTTTTGCCTTCTCAATGTGCTCTCAAGCCTCATCTTTAGCTCATGTTTTTCCTTACTATGTGCTACCCCTCATGTCCCATCTCCAACACCATTATGATCTTGAGTTTATACATATGGGCATTCTTCTTTTACCAACTCTCTCTCTATCTTTAGAGAACTACAACAATGTTCTATCCATTAAGCATGGGCAAATGCATAATCTACAAACATAATCCACAAAGTGAGAGATGAAATACGTGTTAACTATGATACAAATTATTAAAAATATAAGCCTTAACATGATAGTCACATCTAAGTTATAGTGAGAAACCCCCAATGGAGTAAAATATATACTCTCAACAATACATTGGTGCATTCTCATATGCATCGTATAATGATGCATAGTAACATTCTTAAATACAAAATCATAAAAAAATTTCCAATAATATTCCTCACTCACTTGGATCTTTCTGTAGCAATCTTAACAAGACATAAATATTACTAAATCATTACAAAATAAACACTAAAATTACACAGGATGAAAAATCAATCACAACTCATTTGAAAACCGTACAACTAGTAAGAACTATTTTCAACAATTGTTAAAAATACATATGTCAACAACTTGCATATTAAAAACCAATGCCTAAAGAGCCCACATCACTAAATAAAAAGAGAACCAACAACACAATAATAATAAGAAGAATGACAACTCAATTGACAACCATACAACTAATAAGAACTATTTAGAACAATTGTTAAACATATAGATGCCAACAACTTGCCCATTAAAAAACAATGTCTAAAGAGCCCACATCAATAAATAAAAAGAGAACCAACAATACAATAATAACAAGAGAAGTCAGAACTCATTTGACAACCATACAACTAGTAGAAACTATTTGCAACGATTGTTAAAAATATTGATGTCAACAATTTGCATATTAAAAACCAATGCCTAAAGAGCCCATGTCAATAAATAAAAATAGAATCAACAACACAATAATAACAAGAGGACCAACAACACAATATTAGAGCACTCACCCCAATGGGTAAATAACTCCACTCTTAACAATGCATCAATATGTGGTAACTCCACTCTTAACAAAGCATCAATATGTTTTCATTTGCACCATGAAAAAGGAATCCCTAAAAATCCCATATAAATAAGAACATAACCAACCACGCAACATTATGAACCAAGTGTTATAGTGGAAAACTCCTAGCAGGGTAAAAATTCATCTGTAAAAAATGCATCATTATATTCCAATGTGCACCATGTAATAATATAGATGACCCTCTTTAAATACAAAATTTCTAGAAAAAATTTCATTATGATACTCCTCGTTCTCCTAAATTTTCTCATGCTCATTCTAGCAAGACACAAAATCCTATTGCTGATGATGACAATAACATTACCATGCATTCAAACAAACATTGATATATCGAACCTTTACCATTATTCCTATTCCTTCTATTATAACCAACCAACAAATCCAAAATTGTACATTTACTAAATAAGTGTGCAATATGTTTGCACAAACCAACATAAGTGTAATATTTTTACCTTCTCCCTTGTGCTTTCATAGCCTCCCTTATTTTTAGTGTTTTCTCAACCACAACCGGTGATTATTCATTGTTAATATTAATTGTTACAATTATATCTTTACTTGCATTACTAAATTGGGGAAACAAAGGTATTACACAAATCCAATCAAAACATAAGAACTCAACACGCCATTGACACCGAGAATTACTCTCAGAATGACCAAACCAATTAATCAATTCAAAGAAAGTTATCCCAATTGAGATACATAATAATCAAACAAATATTAGAATTGAACAAAATATCAAAAACATCCTTTCAAAATATGAACTTGTAAGGAAATTTTAATCCATCCTCATACTAAATTGGTTTTTACCATCACATGTATCAATTCACATCTAGATCTATAAATTCCATAAATTATATTTAGTCCAATATAATCTTAAACTATAAAGTCCAATATATAATAGTTCTATGTTCTAACCCTAGAATCAAAGAAAAGTTCATCAATCAATGCGTTCCATTCATACGAAATGTGCTAGTGGCACATTTTCAAGAATGGCATCATGATCTTCTATCAACAATTTTCATTACCGTTGCTTGGACACTTTCTTACTCTTCACTTGCTTCAACAACAATCAAGTTTCCCTAACCAAATGACTATATTGGGCACATATAACATCTGACTTGCAGTCTTGCAAAAAAATATGGTCATTACATTTCTCTACTTCAAAGAAATTTCCCATTAAAACCACTGAACCCACTGCATATGTATAATTTGAAGAATCTTTAAATTCTTTCATCAACGTGCTTTTCGACCTAGTGCATCTCAATAAATAATAATGCACCTTTTCTAGATTATCTTCCGGTGCAATGACAACAAAGACATCACCTTCTCTATCCATATTGAAAACACAATCATAATCCTTGTCAATCACAACCATTTCATTGTCAATATCTGCATTAGTCAAATTTACAAATGGGGGCAATGGTGTCAGTTCTTTGTGTGTCCATGGTTTGACAAATTTGTTAGTTTGGTTTTGGCACTCATCGATGGACTCCACATCATCAATACATGTAAGATAAAAGCAAGAGTATTTTTGTTTCTCAATTGTGTGTATATTTGTCATTTTCTCACTCCTAATGGTGTGTAAACCCTTTGTTCCAAGGATTGCATCACAATTATATGGCATCGATCTCCCATTGCAATATCCCAGAAGAACTTGTTCGAGGAAAACATAGATGTCATGCAAATCAAATTTCACATTTAAATACATATTTGTTTTCAATATATATCTAAAACACACATGTACATCTAACCAAACATAGTAAATGTAACTTTATTTACAAAAATTAAGGGTTTAAAAAAAATTAAGGGTTAATGAAACAATTGTACCTTCTCACATGAACTATCCTTTCATAAATTCATGGCTTAAATTTTGTTTGCACCAGTTAACAACATCGGGTGAATTTACAAGTTGAGAAGCAGAGTGACTCAATTGATATCTTCTAAGTGCACATTTTTCGTAGGCCCCAACACCAACATGCTCTCATTTTCCATGCTCTGTTTAAAAAAACACTCCATCTGTGGAAAATATCCATTTTCTTATGAAGGTGAGACAACCATAAGAATGATTGTGCCAATTTAAACTGACCAACAAAACCATCTGACCACACCCAATGTTCTTCAAAAGTGAACCCTCATCTCGATAATTCTTTATTAAGTAACTGGAAGAACATTGAACAAAACATGTATCATGTGTACGATCATCACTGATGTAGAAATGATACTACTTATTGACATCACGATTATTTTCATTGCTAATAGAAATTGTTTCTAGCGTGCCATTATTGGATCGAAATTTTGAATCCTCAACTACATCCATCATCAGGACAAATAGTCACTTGGTAAGAGTTGTAGACGAGACCTATACATAATGATCTAGAGGTGCGGGATCCATCATTTTCAGGTCAGCTTGCTATCAGAACCATCAACATCAAGTTCTGCATGTCTATACAAAATATGCACAAGTATAGAGACCTGGTATGAATGTTAATATTGACTTGGTATCTCCTTCTATGGAGTGAAAGTGTAATTCTTAGTGAAATCAACAACTAATAATATTGTTCTTTTCAGAAATACATCTCGTGATTGCTTGAACTATAAATCCTGCCATCGTGCTATATGAGAGTGTTTGATATATCTATATATTTTTCCCTAAACTTCTCCATAAAATATTTCACCGGAACATCATCTTCTAGTAAATCAATCTTTTTTGAGATTGTCATCAAATTTGTAACGAGTGTATTTAACATAAGGTCTATTAGTCTAGGCTAGGCCACAATTTACTATTTTGGAATTTTTGTGCAAGTATGCACGTGTGAAGGGATGCCAGGGCATGGAGTGGGTACAACATCAGACTGTGTGGGCGTAGGGGAATTGCGGGTGGAGTGGAGGCGGTGCAACGAGGTAGACATCAGACTGGGGCGTAGCGTGGTGGACGACGGATGAGGGATGAGCGCTACAGAGAACAACAAGACTGGATGGGAGAGACCAGAAACAGGATGATGTGGGTGGCAAACATGAGATGCCGACGGATGGTGGCCTGGACGGTTGGACAACATACAGCAGGCTAGCGGCTGGTTGGCGGACGACGTATGGAGTACGGGCAATGGAAGATCTGGACAACAGCTGGTGTAGGCGTCTGTTCAATCTGATACCAATGAGGTATATAAACTCCCAATTTGGACGAAATTGCAGTCGAATTGAATAATATATTTTTCATTAAAAATTTGATATTATTTTATTACAATGGGGAGACCCGATTATATAATGCCTTCATCGGATTCTAAGATTACTTTCACAACTATTACATTTTAATATAACGTTCCTTTATTATTAGTTAAATAATTGTATTATTTATATATATATATATATATATTTACATTTACATTTTTTATTATCTTTATTTATTTATTTATAATTATTTTTTCTTTATTATTTTTTATTTATTTATTTATAATTATTTTTTATATAATAATAATGTTCTCTAAATGGTACATCAAAGACAAAAACATATCCTTTAAAAAATAAAATCTATAATATACACCATAAATTACATAATAATAATAAATACATATATAAACATAATAATAAATCATAAATTATATTCATTCATTCTTGTGACTAGTAATTGGTATATATTTCCACCAACTGTTTGTAGTATCATCAATCTATTATTATCAAATACCTTTTATCTTATCTGGATTTTTTTATCATACCCCATTTACATTGGATCATTTTATAAACTTTAGTTAAACTAAACAATTCATTGCAGTGATGGATCTCCTTGTAGTGATTAATGACTTTTTAAAACACTATGATGTTAATAAACTTTAATCGAGAATGTTGGTGATGCAAAGTTTATTAGAAATATAAATGTGATTCCATTATAGTTCATGTTGATCTATAAATAATGTGTCAACGTATATTAAACTTAATCCTATACTTCATGAACTTAAAAATATAAATATATCTTCATTGGTGACATTTATACTATCAACACATCACATTGTATACTTATCTTTTGTATATTTTCTATCATTTATGTTCTTAATGGTGTAAATTAAAAAAAAAAAATACAAATTATTGTGATAGAATTGTGTTTTAGGGTGAAAACATGAAGTTAGGTAACACTTTTGTTTTTTTTACAAAGAAAATTTTAAATTTTATGTTTTTTCAATTTCAATTTCTTTAAAGTAATGCTTTCTTTCAGAATTTGAGTTTAAAATATACACACGAGTTTTAGAGAATTGTCTTAGCTCTATATTCATTTATTAAAATACAAATAAAAATTATAGACATATAGTGGGATAAATATTATGGGCATCAATTGCATATACTTCAAATAGCAAAAAGTTAACAAGAATTATGAAGATCTTAAAGCAGAAATCGAAAAAAATAATAACGAACTGACTTCA
This sequence comes from Larix kaempferi, assembly GCA_027924585.1. Classification (NCBI taxonomy): domain Eukaryota; kingdom Viridiplantae; phylum Streptophyta; class Pinopsida; order Pinales; family Pinaceae; genus Larix; species Larix kaempferi. The sequence continues at coordinate 3,683,745 of BSBM01000364.1, read as the reverse complement.
ACCATTATGAGACTCGGGACATAAATAGAGCAAGGCATCAATACGTTGAAAGAAAATAAAAAAACAAAATCATGATTATATTGAAAATTTCTTGGTCAGATTACAATTGCATACATATGATCCCCCACCTAACTATAACCCACCACCAGAGCTTTTCAAACACCCCATCCAAGCACTCCCAAAATGCCAGAACATCAAACCACGCCACCTCCCCATGGATTTCCCTTCTTCAACCTACCACCCATGGTATCAATTCCCCCAACACATGGGTACCAGATAAGGGTAAAACTAGAATTACCCAAATTCGATGGTGACGAAAAGCAATGCATTACGTGGATTAATAAAGTTGAAGAATATTTTGACATTCATAACATACAATTCGATAGTGATAAGATCAAATATGCCACCATGCAATTGGATGGTAACTCATATAATTGGTACATGTGGTGGAAGGTTACAACAAGGGTCTATTCCTTTAGTTGGAATAACTTTAAGAATGATCTTCTTAAAATATTTCAAGGTGTAACCGTGAAAGACTGTTTTGCTAAGATCACCAGATTACAACAAAAAGGTAGTGTAGATGAGTACACCTGTGAATGGAAAGCTTTGGCAACTCTAGTTCCAACACTAACCGATGACCAATGACTGCAAACGTACATACATGGACTGAAGCCATACATTAGATATGAGTTTGAATTACATAATGTTTCTACCATGGAAAAGGTAAGACGTAAGGCCAAGATTATGGAGAACAAGTTCAAAAGATCTGCTCAAACTAGTTTAGATAAAAAATACTCCAAGAGGAAGCCTCCCCAATCAACAAATGTGGGAACTTCAAAATACACGCCACTGCATCTAAGGGAAGGAGGCAAACTCAGTTTGGAGCCCAGGAAAGTGAAAATATTGTGGAGAAAAGTGGGAACCTAAGCATAGATATTCGCAAAAGAGAAACCCCCAAAAGTTGTATGCCAGCGAGGACGAAGAAGAAGATGACTCTGAAAGTGAAGAATCAAGCGAGGATGATTAAGAAAATCATCATGAATACTCCTCAGAATTAGACTATGATACACCAAAAATATCGTTAGTCGCCATTACAGGGATATCTCAACCTCAAACATTAAAACTGAAGGGACATATAAAAAATAACAATGTCTCGGTTCTCATAGATACTGGCAGTACCCATAACTTTATCAGTGTTGATATCGCTAAGAGGTTGAACCTGTTCGTATATCCCGTGCTTAACATGAAGGTTATGGTAGTAGATGGGAATAAGATTGAAAATGTGGGAAGATGTCACAAGGTTAAGATGCAAATGCAAGAGTATAACCCAGAATCTGATTTCTTTGCGGTGCCTCTTGGAGGAGTAGATGTAGTTTTGGTAATCCAATGGTTGCAAACATTAGGCACTTACTCTGCTAACTATCAAAAGCAATTTATCAAGTTCAAATGGTTAGGGAAGAAGTACAAAGTGTATGGTTTTCAACCACCTGAAACACAAATTGTTTCCTCACATCAAATGGAATGGCTAATTCGAAAAGGAGCCCCTGCGTATGTAATACAATGTCAAGAGATGGAATTGTTAATATGCGAAATGGAGGACACCAAACTACCATAAATTCAAGAACTAATTCAAAAACACAATAAGGTATTCCAAGATCTACCAATGACGTTACCGCCAAAAAGGGAGATTGAACACAACATTGAGGTGTAACCAGGAGCAAAACTTGTCAATATCAAACCTTATAGATATCCACATCATCATAAAATAGAGATTGAAAGACTGACCCAAGATCTATTAAAATGTGGTGTCATTTCGAAGAGCAGAAGTCCTTATGCAGCCCCAGTAGTATTGGTTCGAAAGAATGATGGATCTTTCAAATTATGTATAGATTACAGAGGGCTAAATAAGATAACCATTAAAAAAAAATTCCCTATCCCTTTCATAGATGAGATGTTGGATGAGCTTCATGGAGCGAAGTATTTCTCAAAACTAGATTTAAGATCGGGGTATTATCAAATCAGAGTCAAATGAGAGGATATAGCAAAAACTGCTTTCTGAAAGCATGAGGGGCATTATGAGTTCAAGGTAATGCCTTTTGGATAAACCAATGCGCTAGCCACATTCCAAGCCACAATGAATGAATTATTCCGACCATACTTAAGAAATTTTGTATTAGTATTTTTCGATGATATCCTCATATACAACAAAACTTGGAAGGAGCTCTTCCAACACTTAGATCAAGTACTCACCATTTTGGAAGAACATCAATTCTATGCAAAAATGTTAAAATGCACATTCGGCAAAGAAGAAGTGGATTACCTGGGCCATATAATATCAAAGGAAGGAGTTAAGGTAGATCCAAGTAAGATCAAAGAAAACACTGAGTGTCCCAAGCCAAATAACATTTCTAATCTTAGAGGATTCTTGAGCTTGACAGGATACTACCGAAGATTTGTGAAAAATTATGCTCACAAAACCGCTCCCTTATCAGATCTCTTGAAGAAAAAATCATTTCAATGGAGCGATGAAGCAGAAAGGAGTTTTGAAGCATTAAAGGAAATTATGTCATCTACCCCAATATTGGCCACTCCAGATTTTACAAAATCTTTCGTGATTTAATGCAATGCTTGAGGTTTTTGGATAGAATTCGTATTGATGCAAGAAGGTCATCCAATAGCCTTTGAAATTCGAAATCTCAACGAGAGAGAAAGTTTGAAGTCCACTTATGACAAAGAAATTCTTGCCATTATCCACGCTTTAGCAAAATGGCGACAATACCTTCTAGGAAGCAAAATTTTGATACGAACAAATCACAATAGTCTTCAATATATTTTACAACAAAAGACATTGTCGACCGAACAACATAAATGGATAGAGAATATTTCCACTTTTGACATGGATATATTACACAAAAAGGGAAAAGACAATGTAGTTGTTGATGCCCTTTCTAAAAAAGATGAAGAAATAAATTCTTATACAATTTCAGTGGAAGTTCCAGAGTGGTTGGATGAAATCCGAGGTGAATATGCCAAGGACCTAGACACATGTGCCCTGGTTGATGATCCTACTTGAAGTCCAAAATTTGAATGGAGGAATGGCATCCTTTGGTATAAAGGAAGGATCTACTTTAGCCCAACCTCAAGGTTTAAAACTAAGGTTTTGATGAATTCCCATGACTCACCAGCTACAGGACATGTAGGTTTTTTCAAAACTTACTAAAATGCTAGGCAATCATTCTTTTGGAAGGGAATGTATAAAGACATTCAAAAGTATGTAGCAGAATGTGACACGTGTCAAAGAAATAAAAGTGAAAATGTCATGACACCCGGGCTACTCCACCCTCTATACATTCCAAACTAGAAGTGGGAGGAAATATCCATGGATTTCATCGAAGGATTACCATTATCCGAAGGCAAGGATAAAATCTTAGTGGTAGTGGTCTGACTAACGAAATATGCACATTTTATGGGCGTGAAGAAAACTAACTCCGCTAAACAAATTGCTCAAGTATTTTGTAAAAATATTTACAAATTACATGGTTTTCCCAAAATCGTTGTTAGCAACAGAGATGCCAAATTCACAAGCAATTTTTGGAAGGAATTCTGCAAACAAATTGGCATCACTCTTAACATGAGTTCAACTTACCATCCCCAAACAGATGGACAAACGAAAATTGTCAACAAATGTTTAGAAGCCTATCTTCGTAGTTTCACCACTGATAAACAAAACAAATGGTTACAATGGTTACATCTCATAGAATGGTGGTATAATTCTACCTACCACACATCGGCCAAAATGGCACCTTTTCAAGCGTTATATGGATATGAACCACCCAGATGGAAGGAAGTCGCTCAAGGTGATGCAAAGGTGCCAGCAATAAAGAGTCAACTTGAAGAAAATCAAAGAGTAATACAAATACTCAGGGATAACTTAACCCTGGCACAAAATCGTATGAAGCAACAAGCCGATCATCATAGAACAAAAAGAGAGTTCGAAGTAGCAGATTGGGTATTTGTAAGACTCCATCCATATAAACAATTATCGCTCAAACAATAGGGAAGGAATAAATTGGCTCCCAAGTTTTATGGACCATATCAAGTTATCTAAAAGATCAGCTCAGTAGCATATGAGTTAGATTTACCTAATAAGAGTCGAATCCACAATGTTTTTCATGTATCGTGTCTCAAGAAAGTGTTGGGACAACATCAGTCAGCCCAGACAATACTCCCTATTCTAGATGAAGAAGGGAAACTCATACTGGAACCAGAATCTATCATCGCCACTAGAGAAAAGGGACTACAATCACGAGTAATTAAAGAATATCTCATTAAATGGAAGAATCTTCTAGAAGAGGATGCATCTTGGGAAACAAAGAAATTCATTCAGCAACATCCTTCATTGCCTTGCTTTGAGGACAAAGCATAAAAGAGGGCAATGTTATATATAAAATAATTATAAATAAATAAATAAAGATAATATATATATATATATAATACAATTATTTAACTAATAATAAAGGAACTTTATATTAAAATGTAATAGTTGTGACTTTATGAAAAGTCATCCTAGAACCCGCTAAAGGCATCATATAATCGGGTCTCCCCATTGTAAGAAAACATTATTATATTTTTAATGAAAAATATATTATTCAATTCGACTGCAATTTTGTCCAAATTGGGAGTTTATATTCCTCAACTATATTGTTCATGCTTGTAATGTTTTCATTTTATGGATTGTTCTTGATGTTGTCATAGTTGAAGAAATGATAATACAACCTTTGGAGCTTTTAAAATATTGTTGTATGATAAAATGGTCAATCTACCCTTGAATAATTATTTTTCAAACTATACAGTGAGATATTTGATCAAGGATTCCTTAATTGTGATATTCGATATGCTTTATAAAATTAGTTGAAGGAGTCTCAACATTTAGGGATGTAAATTGAATTTTGTCTCAAGAGACGTTGATAAATTGATTGTTCTATGCATTCACTTTTGTCATTAGAGTGATGATAAGGTCTATTAGTTAAGTAAGTTGTAGTGTGCCTAAGGGGGAGTAGCAGTGACAACTAGAGTAAAGGACTGATGGAAAGGTCATTGATGAATTTGTGGGAGGAAGCTCTCATAAAAAGGAGACCATAAAAGTAGATGGTATGTCGAAAAAAAACAACATAAAAAAAGGGCAATATCAACTACAAAAAGATTGTTGGAAATGTAAAAAAAACAACTAAAAAAACTAGAACTTTAAAATAATTTAATTTTTTGAATACAATTTTGAAATTTCAAAACAAAACTTACAAAACCTTGAGTTGAAGATGAACAACTTTGTAGATTTAGAGCATTTGGAATTTTATTTCATTGAAAAAGAAAAGTGTCCCGCTTCGGACTCAAGTTAAGCTTACTTGAACTTGATATCCATTAATACATGGATAGATCACGATAAATTTATTTTGAAAGGTAAATTTATTTTAAGTCCAATGCTTTATGTTGATATTACAAAGCTATTTAGTGTGCATGATTTATTAATTAAATATGCATAAACAATTAAACACCAACAAACATATATGTAAAGTGGCATTTTCCTTATACTAATTGCAAGAATCAAATTCGATATTAAGTTAAATTGTGAAAAAAAAATTGTTTCTAACAAGCATTTACTTTTTTTCTTTTCTTTTTTCCTTTGAAGTTATTTGATTATTTATAATCTTGCAGGACCCTCATCCTTTTTAAAACTCATATATGTATGGGAAACCACAAGAAGGCTCGTCCCTTTTCAAATCCATGCTATTTTTCTAACGAGCATTTACTTCTTTTCTTCTTTTTTTTCCTTTGAAATTATTTGATTATTTATAATCTTGCACGACCCTCATCTTTTTTAAAACTCATATATGTATGGGGAAACCACAAGAAGGCTCGTCCCTTTTGAAATCCATGCTATATGGGTGGGAAAAACACAACAAGAATGAAACTCTCATTGTCGATATATTTCTCTATTGACCTTACTAGTGATCACATGCCCAATCGATTTTTTAAGCATAGTTTGGATTATATGATAAAACTCATTTTAAAAGAGTAAAAATTATATTTAACATCGAAGTGAAAATTTGCATTTCCTAAACAAAGTCCCTATTGGAATATCATTTTTGGGATTATCTATAGACTAAGTCATGAATGCATTACCCATATCCCATGAGCATTAGTCAAGTTTGACCACTAAGGTGTCATGATCTTGAATAGTGCAATGCACTTAGCACTCTTTCATGATTTTGAATACTCCACTTAGCATTCGTTGCATCAAGTGATGCTCATAGGAATGAAAAAGAGGGATTGTTTTAGCGAAATGAATCATATTACATCAATCATCACCTTTAGGGATTGCACCCAGTAAGCAAGGCTTCTTGAGAATGACATCGATGAAGAAGTGCGATTGAAAGTAGTGAAATGAATCACATTGCATCAATCATAACCATCGAGACTTGTACCCAGCAACCAAGACTTCCCAAGAAATTCACCCATCCCGATACTCCTTTCATTAAAGAGCACTTAACCATGGAGTGTTGAAAATTGTAGCACAAGCAGAAACATCCACACAAGTTTAGTGTCAAACGTGCCAAAAGTAGTTCAAATCAAATCAATTTTGTAATTCACTTTACTAATAAAGTGAAAGTTTTATATTTAGTTGTTGAGTCTAATAAAGTGTACTTCTATACATTAGTGATTTAAATTAATATCCACTGAACATTTCACCATGAGATTATGGTTTTGATAGATTAGAGTTTCAATTCAGATATAAAGGCAAGTGAAGATAGAGGGTTAAGGTACATTCATTTCACTCAAAGACAAGTTTTGTCAGGAGGTGATTTAATTCATTTGTGGAGGAGAGTTAGAGCGCCAAAGAGGAGCCAAAATTAGGAATTAGGAAAAGAGCAATAGGCAAGTCCATATAGGTAAATTTTGTACATTCATACATATTTCGTATGACCAGGTCCGTACAGTCGTATGGACATATCGTACATCATGTAGTTTGCAACAAATTGTTTTCTCGATTTTGGCAAGCAAATCTTCCACAGTAAGTGTGCATATCTGTTTTGTTTAGGCGTACCATACAATTGTTAGTTTGACATTTTATGGAGGTTTTCTTGTAAGCATTGAATTGTTAATAAAAAACTGATTTGAAGGAGTAATTATTTGTGAATTGTTCTATGCCTCTATTGTTTACTCTCCAACTATATGTGAAAATTTTAATTTTTGCAATTGAGTAAACAATTTTGTTTAGTTGAGAACATAACCATAGGAATCACCTAAGGTTTGGAAAATTAACATGGTATAAGAGCTTCTTTGGTTGAGAGGATTTGAAGAGCTTATGGTAATAGGTCAATTTCCAGAACCAACCATTGGGAACCAAAACCAATAGTTAGAGGGTTTCAAAGGTAGTTCTTATCGGATTTGGGATTTTATGTGCATATTAGAGATGACATTAGCTAGCCTCGGGATCGAGGAGAGAATGATATATGGGATATTGTCAAGGATGCAGTGACTTGGCCAATAGATCTGCAAGATTTGACAGTTCAAAACAAGAAAGAAGTGAAAGCCAAGCAGATGATCATGGATGTTAAAAATGATCATTTGATCCCTCATATATCCGAGAAGAAGATGGTGAAGGAGATGTTTGATGCTTGGTTAGATTTTACTAGAGCAAGAACTTAAACACGAAGATGATATTGCAAAACAGACTTAGATTTGTGGAGTTATCATATGAGACACTGTCATAAGTTACCTGATGAAGGTCACACATATTCATGATCAATTTGCAGTAGTTGGGCGGAAGGTTGAAGAAAAAGAGCTAGTGAAGCAGACATTGCATGGGTTCCCATCTCAATGGGAAACATTTGTCTAGGGTGTTTGTACTTAGGAGAATCTTTCCTCTTGGGAAAAGATGTGGGATGACGATATCTAGGAAGAGACTCGAATGGAGTCAAGGAACATGTAGGGAGATGACGTGACCATGCCTTCTATGATCAAACAAAGAAGGATATAGGGTAAGGTAAAGAGTGAAGAGCCATCCTCACAACATGTGAGGAACTTAAAATCAAGTGCTCCATATGTCATAAGCATGACCATTATGTATCACAGTGTCCAAAGAAGAAGAAGGGTAAAAGGATGCAATAGTAGAATCAAGCAGTAGTCTCTACTGAAACGAAACTCAAATGAACGAGTTTGCCTCCAAGTTCGAGAAGGATTTATCAATGGTATCTTTCTTGTCTTCCAACACGGTTCAGAATAACGCTAGTTATGTGGACAATGGAGCATCTAAGTACATGACATCAACTTGGGAGCTATTTTCAAGTCTAAAACATCATGTCTCAGGGGTTCAAGTCGAGCTTGGTGATGATGCCAAGTATTCAGTGGGGGAGTGGGAAACATTCCTTTCCAACTCCAATCAAATAACTCTTTAGACTTTGATGATGTGTTGTTTGTTCCAGGTCTCAATAAAAAATACTCTTTTTTTTCCAGTCATGGAAAATAAGGGTTTTGCAATAGAGTTCAAGAACTAGCAAATCCTTATAAGACCAAATAATTCTAGCTTGTGATCAACTCCGGTGATCCGAGTCAAGGATGGCAATTTATAAAGGTTACAGGGTGAACATGTTCAAGCCCTAGTTCATAACACATATAACTTGTGCAAGTTATGGCACAAGAGGATGGAGAACTTGCATCATAGTGCGATGCCTATTATGAGGTATATAGTCACATGTCTTCCAAAGTTCAACATTGAACAACTAGTAGTACGCAAAGGGTGTGCATTTGGAAAGCATGCCAAGGCTACTTTCCAAGCAACAAGCACAAGTTTAAGGGGATTCTAGACCAGGTGCATTTAGATATATGTGAACCAATGTTAGTAGCATCAATCACATGAAGCAAGTACTATGTTTCCTTCATTTATGACTTCTCTCGCAAAACTTGGATCTACTTCCTAAAGAGCAAGCATCGGGTCTTTTGTAGGTTTCATGTGTTCAAAACTCTAGTGGAGAACCAGACAAGAAAGAAGATCGAAGTTTTGAGATCGGACAATGGGGGTGAGTATACCTCCAATGATTTCGATGATTTCTGCAAGGATACAAGAATCAAGAGAGAGTTCATTGTTCCATACAACCCACAATAGGACGAGGTTGTAGAATGAAATAACTAATTCGTCATAGGGAATCCTAGCCATGATATATGGCTAGGATTTGCCAATGTTTATGTGGGAAGAACCATGCAACACAACAATCTACATCTAGAATAGGTGTCCTCACAATATTTTGGAAGAAAAGACATCAGTGGAGGCATTCACTAGTTTGAATCCAGAGGTGATCCATTTATGCATCTTCCGTTGTCTAGTTTACATCCATATACCAATAGAGAAGAGGACCAAGTTGGATCCCTTTGGCGGTAAGGGTTTGTTTGTTGATTATGGTGAGACATCAAAGGCCTACAAGGTCTTTATCCTAGAGCAAAGAAAGATATTGGTAAGTAAGGATGTAAAGTTTGAGGAAGACTTTACATCCAGGAAGTCTCGTGAGCCTATTCTAGTGATAAATGTTGAGGAGTAGGAAGCTTCGAAGGTTGAACCAAGGTCACACATGACTTCTAGTTTGGGGTAGTAGCCTTCAGGTGAAGAGGGGCCACCAACTCCTATCTATTATGTCAAAAGACCTCAATGGTTCACTTAGACATTGAGGGATGCTCAAAAGCATGTTGAGGCTCCTAGGATCACATTTAGGGAGAGATATCTCCAAAGAAGTTTCCAAACTACATGGTGTTGATGAGCAACATCATAGATTCCGAGCCTTCCAACTTTAAGGAGGTAATAGAGCATTAGGTTTGGAGGGATTCCATGGTGGAGTACGCCTCCATCATGAAGAATGATGTATGGGACATTGTCCCTAGATCAGAGGGGAAATCAGTAGTAACTTCCAAGTGTCTCTATAAGATCAAGCATGCAATAAATGGCAGCATAGAGAAGTACAAAGCAAGGATTGTGACGAGAGGGTTCTCCTATAAAGAGGGAGTGGACTGCGAGGAGATTTTTGCTATAGTCACTAGGTATGCATCCATTAGAGTAATGGTGTCTTTAGTTTCCATTATGGAATGGAGAATACATAAAATGGGTGTGAAGACAACTTTCCTCAATGGGATAATTGAAGAAGAAGTGCACATAAAGTAGCCTCATGGCTTTGAGATTAGTGAGAAAGAGTCACATGTTTGTAGGATGAAAAAGGCCTTATATGGACTTGAGTAGACACCACGAGCATGGTATTCTAGGATCAATGGATACCTATAGAGTATGGACTTCACCAAAAGTAAAGCAGATCCCAAATTATATTCCATATTTGTTTAGGTTGATTTGCTTTGGTGTTATATGTAGATGACTTGTTTCTTACAGGTTCCAAGAAGTTCATTGCAAGGTGAAAGGTATATATGGGAGTCAAGTTAGAGATGAAAGACATTGGCATGATGCATTACTTCTTGGGGTTGGAGGTTTGGCCAAGCCTAAGGGAGATTTTCCTTGCGTAGGGTAAGTATACAGCGAATATCTTGAAGAGATTTTGGATGGAGGACTGCAAACCTATGGCCACACCTATGATCTATAATTTGAAGAAGGTAACAACTTTATATTCAGATACAGTGGATCCCACATTGTACGAGAAATTGATAGGTTTTTTGATGTATCTTATCAACACGAGGCCAAATATATGTTTTGTAGTGAACACTATGAGTCAAGTCAAGGTGGGAATATTGGTTAGCAGCAAAATATGTGATGTGATACTTGAAGGACACAATGGAGTATGGGTTGAGATATCTTGGAAATGGTGAGGTGAAACTATAGGAATATACAAACTCATTGGACAAGCACTGTACCATGCAGGAATACCATCCAACTTCACAAGTTGCTTGCATGATTATTTGATTAGAAGTTGGATCCCACAATGATTTATGTGATAATCAAAATTGTATTAAAATATATGAGAATACAGTATTTCATGACAGGTCCAAGCACACTGAGATCATGTATCACTTCATTCAGGACATGATTTGAAAGGGAGATGTAAAGCTCCAGTTTGTACCCACAAATCAATAGATTGTTGATATTCTGACCAAGCCCTTAACAAAATGGAAGTTTGAAGCATTTAGAGGCAAACTTGGATTGGTGCAGAATTCCTTCCTCACTAAGAGGGAGTGTTGAAGATTGTAGCTTGACATGAACTTTTGCACAGGTTTAGTGTCAAACATATCGAAAGTAAATAGAGTCAAATCTATTTTGTAAATTACTTTAGCAATAAAATGAAAGTTCTATATTTACATGTTGAGTTTAATAAAGTGTATTTGTATACATTAGTAGTATAGATTAATATCAATCGTACATTTCACTATGACATTAGGGTTTCAATTCAAGTATAAAGGAAAGTCAAAGATAGAGGGTTAAGACACAATTATTTCACTCAAAGACATGTTTTGTCGAGAGGTGATTTAATTCATCTGTGGAGCAAAGTTAGAGTGCCATAGAGGAGCCAAAGTCAAGAATCAAGTAGAGAGAAACATGCAAGTCTATACAGGCAAATTCTTTACAGACAAATCCATACAATCTTATTGACTCTGCATGAACATTTATGTACAGTCATATGGAGTAGGTTGTAGATCAAACAATTTTCAACAAGTTGTTTTCTCATTTATAACATACTTTTTTTCCTCGGTAAGTGTGTAGATATGTTTTGTTTGGGTGTACCGTAGAACCATTAGTTTGACAGTTTGTAGAGGTTTCCTTGTAAGCTTTGAATTGTTAATGAAACATTGAATTGAAGGAGTAACTCTCTTTGTATTGTGTTTATGCTTACATTGTTTACTTTCCAACCATATGTGTGATAACTGCTATGTGAAGAATGTAATTTCTATAATTAAATACATATCTTTGTTTAGATGAGAACATAAAGACAACAATCACCTAGGGTTTGGAAAATTAACACAAAGTTCCCGTGACTCTTTAAGAATTGGGTGGCTTTCATAGTGAAACATATGATCATGTTCTAGATTATCTACGTAGAGTAAGTAATTAATGCATGAGCCATATCCCATGAGCATTAGTCAAAACTAACCAATTGTTCGTGATCTCAAATAGTCCACTTAGCACTCATTCCATTGGGTGATGTTCACGGGGGGGGGGGGGGGGGTGGGAAGGCTTGCACTCGATAACCAAAACTTCCTGGGAAGGCCACCCATTCCAGGACTCCTCTAGCTCAAGCGCACTTAACAATGGAGTTTTCCCCTATAGTTGGTGCAAACTTAGCTTGTTACCCCAATAGCAAAACCATAGTAAGTATTGTGCCGTATGAACTATTCATTTAAAGCTCCCTTCACTGTCGATTTAAGCATTGAGGGGCTTTCGTAGTCCAACACATGATCTTTTTGGGATTACCTATGTAGAGTAAATCATAATGCATGACCCATATCCCATGAGCATTAGACAACATTGACCAATTTCTCCTTATCTTAGTCCTTATTGATCTTTTCACACACTTGATCATGCCTTTGTATACAATGAAACCATTTTCTCTTAGAATTCATAAGATTCATAAGCATGCTAGCAAATATCCACAATATTGCAGTGTTAAACATTTTGGAGAAGGTTAATTATTTCACTACCTGGAATTTATTTGCTTCATTAGACATGGATATGCTTTCTTAGGTTGTGTCTTACGTATAGAAATTATCTAAAACCACTTGAATCACAACGAGATACTTTCAAATTGTTTCCATTTATAAACAAAACAATAACATACCTCTTTGATAGGATTTACCTGTCGAAATATCAAAATATCTTTGCCTCGACTTATTTAAAGATTCCAACTCTGCTATTGAAATTATTGCTTATACACAGTACACAATCTCCATTGAGGAGTGTTTTGTGATAGTTGTATACAAGGTCCTGAAAGGTCTTACCAAAGGGAAGGTCCCAGCCTTGAGTTAGAATGGTTGGTACTTACCTCCTTAGATCCCAACCCTTCTAACAAACTGAGGTAGGACCTTTGAGAACCTGATTTTGGGATAAAAGGGCAAATACCAAATTATTCAGTCCATTATCAACAATTCCCATTAGTCAAAGCATATATGGTGAGATCTAACATGCAATGAACTGCCATTTAGGAAGAAAGCCAATCAGAGCGTGACATGCAAGATGCTTTCCTGCTTCTACCTTTTAGCCTTTTTCTGTCTGCAATGACGGTTTATTGTTTCTTTCCCTTCTCTATGGGAATAATCTTCAGTATGCCCAAATCTCACCTTCAATCCATAACATAAACACCAGAAGATTCAAAACCATTCCCACAAGTCAAGATATACTTGGGTACAATAACAAAACATTCTTACTGGGTGAATTTGATTTCTTTCTTATCATTTAAGTTATTTAAAGTACAGAACAAATAGAGTGCTAACCATTCCAGATAGTGCACTGTATAAAAGGCTTACCAAATAGCTAATATCAAGCTTTCATTAAAGAAAAAATGACAAAGAATAAAAAATGAGCCTTCACACCAAACTCAAAAGTTTCTAAAGCTTCTTGCTTTAAAGTTTATCAGCTACAACGGTATCATGTCAAGGGGCAATATTCAAACATAGACTTCTTCATCTTCCTCGTCTTCAAAACTTAAGCATAAACTTTGCAATTTGAAGTCCATTCCTAGCAACATCTCGACCAACCCTGAGGCAACACCCGTCGCCTGAACAGTAGTCTGTTTAACCAACTGCAGAAAATATACCCAGAGGTTTTGTCAAATTCAATGGTTTGTTCACCCTTCAATATCACCAAATAATAGACCAATCTTATAACATCAATTCACTTATTATAACAGTGTATTCTACTAGGGCCTAAAATCTATAATACCAAAATACACCTGCAGAAACTAAACTAGTTTGTAATGTGAATATGTACGGAAGCCTTGAGCAAGTATTTGAAACTATCTATTTATTGGCAGTAGTACTGCCATATTATATGTTTTAGATCTGTAATATACTCAATGGAAGCTGGCATAGATAGTTATAATCACAGTAAATTTATGAATTGATACAAATCTCATGGTCCAAAACTTACAAAGAAAAGCATGGAAGAAAAATGTGCATCCAATAGCATTTCTAGATGAACATATAAATAATATTTGCAGATAAAAATCAGATGTTTTGAGTGCAACGAATGCAGCAAGATGAGGTGTACTCAAATCAAACTCCAATCCATTAATGTAAATGATGATTGGAGAGAGTGGGGTGAAGCTAGGCACATGATATGTAAAAGTAGCTCATATGATATGACCAGAAGGAGAGTCTGGAAATGTTGAAAATTATATAATAATCAGCCATAAAAGAAATGGAAAAATCCTTAAATTGGGCAAAGCCTTTGAAGATAAACCAGTGTTCCACGGGAACGCATCCCCCAGGGTCGGGGGCGCACTCCCCTCGTTTCCCACGACCTGGGGGCTTGGGAACTCCTTGGGAAATGTTTCCCCATGTCCCCTTTTCTCGAAACTCAAGGAAACACACAAGGAATGTCCTGGAGAGGTGGGTGGCTTCTGGGCGCCTCCTCACAAAAACGGGGACGCCCAAAGCCCCAACGCAATTTTCAATATTTTTTTTCATAACTTAAAAAAAAAAAAAAGCATGGTTTGGTTGGTGTGCCATTAGTCACTCATGAGAGCGACTCTGACTCGGATAGTGACACACCCATTGATGGTCCTGATAGCTTCACGCAATGGATGCATGGGAAGGACCAGTGCATGACCCATATCCCATGAGCATTAGACAACATTGACCAATTTCTCCTTATCTTAGTCCTTATTGATCTTTTCACACACTTGATCATGCCTTTGTATACAATGAAACCATTTTCTCTTAGAATTCATAAGATTCATAAGCATGCTAGCAAATATCCACAATATTGCAGTGTTAAACATTTTGGAGAAGGTTAATTATTTCACTACCTGGAATTTATTTGCTTCATTAGACATGGATATGCTTTCTTAGGTTGTGTCTTACGTATAGAAATTATCTAAAACCACTTGAATCACAACGAGATACTTTCAAATTGTTTCCATTTATAAACAAAACAATAACATACCTCTTTGATAGGATTTACCTGTCGAAATATCAAAATATCTTTGCCTCGACTTATTTAAAGATTCCAACTCTGCTATTGAAATTATTGCTTATACACAGTACACAATCTCCATTGAGGAGTGTTTTGTGATAGTTGTATACAAGGTCCTGAAAGGTCTTACCAAAGGGAAGGTCCCAGCCTTGAGTTAGAATGGTTGGTACTTACCTCCTTAGATCCCAACCCTTCTAACAAACTGAGGTAGGACCTTTGAGAACCTGATTTTGGGATAAAAGGGCAAATACCAAATTATTCAGTCCATTATCAACAATTCCCATTAGTCAAAGCATATATGGTGAGATCTAACATGCAATGAACTGCCATTTAGGAAGAAAGCCAATCAGAGCGTGACATGCAAGATGCTTTCCTGCTTCTACCTTTTAGCCTTTTTCTGTCTGCAATGACGGTTTATTGTTTCTTTCCCTTCTCTATGGGAATAATCTTCAGTATGCCCAAATCTCACCTTCAATCCATAACATAAACACCAGAAGATTCAAAACCATTCCCACAAGTCAAGATATACTTGGGTACAATAACAAAACATTCTTACTGGGTGAATTTGATTTCTTTCTTATCATTTAAGTTATTTAAAGTACAGAACAAATAGAGTGCTAACCATTCCAGATAGTGCACTGTATAAAAGGCTTACCAAATAGCTAATATCAAGCTTTCATTAAAGAAAAAATGACAAAGAATAAAAAATGAGCCTTCACACCAAACTCAAAAGTTTCTAAAGCTTCTTGCTTTAAAGTTTATCAGCTACAACGGTATCATGTCAAGGGGCAATATTCAAACATAGACTTCTTCATCTTCCTCGTCTTCAAAACTTAAGCATAAACTTTGCAATTTGAAGTCCATTCCTAGCAACATCTCGACCAACCCTGAGGCAACACCCGTCGCCTGAACAGTAGTCTGTTTAACCAACTGCAGAAAATATACCCAGAGGTTTTGTCAAATTCAATGGTTTGTTCACCCTTCAATATCACCAAATAATAGACCAATCTTATAACATCAATTCACTTATTATAACAGTGTATTCTACTAGGGCCTAAAATCTATAATACCAAAATACACCTGCAGAAACTAAACTAGTTTGTAATGTGAATATGTACGGAAGCCTTGAGCAAGTATTTGAAACTATCTATTTATTGGCAGTAGTACTGCCATATTATATGTTTTAGATCTGTAATATACTCAATGGAAGCTGGCATAGATAGTTATAATCACAGTAAATTTATGAATTGATACAAATCTCATGGTCCAAAACTTACAAAGAAAAGCATGGAAGAAAAATGTGCATCCAATAGCATTTCTAGATGAACATATAAATAATATTTGCAGATAAAAATCAGATGTTTTGAGTGCAACGAATGCAGCAAGATGAGGTGTACTCAAATCAAACTCCAATCCATTAATGTAAATGATGATTGGAGAGAGTGGGGTGAAGCTAGGCACATGATATGTAAAAGTAGCTCATATGATATGACCAGAAGGAGAGTCTGGAAATGTTGAAAATTATATAATAATCAGCCATAAAAGAAATGGAAAAATCCTTAAATTGGGCAAAGCCTTTGAAGATAAACCAGTGTTCCACGGGAACGCATCCCCCAGGGTCGGGGGCGCACTCCCCTCGTTTCCCACGACCTGGGGGCTTGGGAACTCCTTGGGAAATGTTTCCCCATGTCCCCTTTTCTCGAAACTCAAGGAAACACACAAGGAATGTCCTGGAGAGGTGGGTGGCTTCTGGGCGCCTCCTCACAAAAACGGGGACGCCCAAAGCCCCAACGCAATTTTCAATATTTTTTTTCATAACTTAAAAAAAAAAAAAAAGCATGGTTTGGTTGGTGTGCCATTAGTCACTCATGAGAGCGACTCTGACTCGGATAGTGACACACCCATTGATGGTCCTGATAGCTTCACGCAATGGATGCATGGGAAGGACCAGTCCATGGAACTATCTCCTTGATGCTCTTTTGATGCTTTCAACTTTCTTTTCGCTACTTTTATTTTCAATGTTCATTGTCCATTGTTACTTTTGAGTTTAACTTTTGACTCTAACTTTTGACTCTAGAAGTAGATATTGTCATTGATGACCTCAGACTGAGTCTTTGATTCATCTCTTTTGACTCTTTAAATTTGAAGGTGTTTAAGACTTTAGATTGACATGTCTATGATTCAGTTTTATGATTTTAATATTTTAAATTTTCATCTACTGTTTATATTTATAATTCAGATTTATAATGGAAGATGTGCATGTATTATAAATTATTAAATTTAGAATTTATCAATGTGAAATTCAAATACTCAAATGATAAATGATTCATGAATCAATGATGAATTGACAACTCTGTTTACTATGATGAATTCACTATTTACTTTTAAGTTTTAGTATGTAAGTGGTGATGGGATGAGGAATATATATGTTAATATGTTGGGATTTATATACATTATATATTTTTAATAATTTTAAAGACCTCGACGTCCCCCTGTCCCCTAAATTTTCCTAAAATTTGGGGTGGCCTTTACACGTCCCCAATGTGCGTTTCTCCGCTCCCATGCTCTTGCGTCCTGGAAACTTGGTGGAACACTGAGATAAACTAATAATGAAAAGCTAAAATCATAAAAATATTATGGACAATGGGCAAACTTAAGGAAGGAGTGTTTCATTCTATATGGATGGATTTCGCAGATACTGCTAAGAAATAAAAACCAAGAAGAATAAATTAACACAGGGGACTCCATGATATGGTAAAAATTATTAGAATTATTGGTGTAATCAGTACATGTGGCCACACCCATTCATATGTATCATTATGTAAATGTAGTTATGGCAAAGGCCATATTTTATTTCATTTATTGTAAACAAGGTTCATGGTTACGGCCAACCTAGTCAAACTTTATATATTGGCTCAATAACCCTCTTGGAGTGTGTGTCCTTGTTTTGTGGGTTCATAAGCCCTTCTTAAAAGGCCACCTCACTTGAGTTGTGTATAAATACACAACTCAAGCTCTCATTTATATCGTCGTTTCCTGTGATCTTGCTCTGAAATACCAAGTGTTATAAGACTATAAATCTAAGGGCAATTATTTTTGGTGGTTTTTGTTGATGTTTGTAGCTCAGACAGGTATTTCCATGAGTGTGTGTCTTACTTATGGAAATGGTCATTAATACCTCTCATGAACTTTGGGTATTCACTTTATTAAAGTCAGTTATTAAAGTAAATGTCTTTTTAGATTAATTGAAGTTAATTTGGAGAAATGCCTAAGTTTTTGGCATTAGTGATTTAAGTTAATTAATTGAATCTTGGCCATTGATCTCAAGTGAGTGCGATCTAATCTCAGGCATCGGGGTTAGGTTTTGGTTCATCTCAATAGGATAAAAGGCAGCCAAGGTGAGAGGTGAAAGACACAACGCAAGACAAGAGAGACACAAGTGGAGAAGGACTTCCAGTTGTCAGATTTGGCAGAGAGAGAGATTGCAGCAATCAAAGATCTTCTAGGGGGATTGTACCAGCTAGGCAGAGGTTCTAGGAAAACAGTTGTCCGTACCACCCATACGGAAGCCGTACCAGCCGCAGGAGAATTGTACAGACAGAGCCATGGGTATGCAGTAAGCAGGTCGTGGATGTACAAACAGAGCCATGGGCGCACAGTGCAGTCAGATTCGCAGGGGCAGACACATCAGTACCATCTGTACAGACCATACAACGCCATATAGATCGTACAACACAACAACAGGCTGTGGGAGTTTGTTGGGCAGTTTTGCAATTGGAGGATATTTCTGTAGAGGGCATTTTGCCAAGTTTGCTGTTGTATTTTCTCGAGCCATTTTCCTAGTAAGGGAGACCTTGTAAGCTTGGAAATTATTGTGAATGAAAAGTTGATTTGAAGGGCATAAATTCTGTGTGTTTTTATCGAGTAGATCTGTTTTCCATTGGTATTGCTTCCACTATTTCAATTTCTGTTAATAGATCTCATCAAGTATAAATAAATCAAGAGCTGAGATTTAATTTTTAGTAAGGAAAATCACTAGGAATTGTTTATCTAGTGCCGGGGTTAGTAAAATTAATATGGTATCAAAGCCTACACTTTAAAAGGGAGGCGGATTTGAAATCTACAACAACAGATCTAATAGATCTGAGTGACCAACAGACATATCTAGTGCAGATCAAGGGCTTACAACAGTAGATCTTGGTGGGTGCTTGAGGGAATAAGCACACGACAGTTATTTTGTGCAGATCTAGTTCTGGAAGCAACCAATATGAGATTTGAAGACAAGTTAGATGGGACATCTAACTTCTTGTCACGGAAAGCGAGGGTTACATTGCTTTTGAAGGAACATGAACTTTGAGATCTTAGATCTCTGAGCAGTGAGAGTAGGTCCAAGGGGATCTTCGATCTTATTCATTCATATGTATGTGGGAGAATGTTTGTAGTGTCTGTGTAGGGAGCATCATACTATGTGACGTTCATTGATGATTTCTCTAGGAAAACCTAGATCATTTTTATGAAGATCAAGGATGAGGTCTTCAATCGGTCCTGGGAGTTCAAGGATCAGGTGGAGAACTTGACAAGTAAGAAGATCAAGGTCTTGAGATCAGACAATGTGGAGAGTACACCTCAAATGACTTCAAGGATTTATGCACGAAGGCAGGGATCAAGAGGGAGAAGACAGTCTTGTACAACCCACAACAGAATGGGGTTGCGGAGAGAAAGAACCAGTCCATCATCAGTAATGCAAAAGCAATTATTTATGATCAGGGACTGCCTATGTTTCTTTGGGCAAAAGCATGTAACACAACAGTATATTTGTAGAACAAGAGTCCTCACAAGATATTGGAGGACAAAAGTCCTAAGGAGGCATTCATCGGAGTGAAACTAGAGATAGGACATTTGAGGATCTTTGGTTGTTCGGTTTACATCCATGTGCCTTAGGAGAAGAGGATGAAGCTTGAGCCTTCAAAAGAGAAGGTTGTGTTTGTGGGGTACAACGATACCTCAAAGGCTTATAGGATCTGCATGCCAACGCAACGGAAGACAATGGTGAGCCAAGATGTTAAGTTCGAGGAGAACTTGGCATCTAGGAAGTCTCATGAGTTACCACCAATGGCAGAGGACGAGGAGCAAGTGGCTCCAAAGGGAGAACATAGTTCACAGGATTCTAGTTTAGGGAGTCAGCCTTCGGGTGAGGAGAAGTTGCCTCCTTCTAGTTTTGTCAGGAGACCCAGATGGTTCGAGCAAACATTGAGGGATGCTCAAGAGCATGTTGAGGCTCCCAGGAGATCATTTAGGGAGAGTAGATCTCCGAGAAAGTTTCTGAACTATATGGCATTGATGAACAACATCATTGATTCCGAGCCTTCCAGTTATGAGGAAGTAGCCAACCAGCAGGTTGGGAGGGATGCCATGGTGGAGTACACCTCCATCATGAAGAATGATGTGTGGGATATTGTGCCTAGATCGAAGGGAAAGTCTGTGGTGACTTCCAAGTGGCTCTTCAAGATCAAGCATGTTGCAGATGGAAACATAGAGAAGTTCAAGGCGAGGTTCGTGGCGAAAGGGTTCTCTTAGAGAGACGGAGTAGACTATGAGGAGACATTCGCTCCTGTCGCCAGATATGCTTCAATTCGGGCTGTGATATATATTGCCTCAATCATGAGGTGGAGGATTCACCAGATGGACGTGAAGACAACCTTCCTCAACAAGATCATTGAGGAGGAAGTATATATAGAGCAACCTTAGGGCTTCGAAGTACATGGGAGGGAGTCTCATGTGTGCAGGCTTTAAGAAAGCCTTGTACGAACTCAAGTAGGCACCCAGGGTGTGGTATTCCAGGATTGACAGATACTTGCAAAGCATGGGCTTCACCAAGAGTGAGGCAGATCCCAACTTGTACTTTATACTTGTTGGATCTGAGCCCCTCATCTTGGTGTTGTACGTGGATGATTTGTTTCTCATACGTGCAGAGGAGCTTATAGCAGGGTGCAAGGTAGATTTGGCCACAAAGTTTGAGATGAAGGACATTGGCTTGATGCATTACTTCTTGGGGTTAGAGGTATGGCAAAGATTAGGTGAGATCTTCCTTGGTTAGGGGAAGTACACAGTGGAAATCCTGAAGAGATTCAAGATGGAGGATTGTAGACCGATGGTTACACCTATGGTTTCCAACCTTAAAAAGAATGATTCTTCTGATTCAAAGTTGGTGGATCCCAGAATATACAGAGAGTTGATAGGATCCTTGATGTATTTGGCCAACACCAGGCCATATACAATTTTTGTTGTGAACACCTTGAGTCAGTTCATGGTGGAGCTGAGGCAGGTGCATTGGGTAGCAACGAAGCATGTGCTCAGATATTTGAGGGGTACAATGGAATATGGGTTGAGGTATCTTAGAGGTGAAGGATTGAGGCTAAAGGGTTATTCAGACTCAGATTGGGCACAGAGCACATCAAATCGAAAGAGCACCTCAAGGTGTTGCTTAAGCTTGGGCTCAACAATGATTTCTTGGTTCAGCAGGAAGTAGACTTCTGTAGCACTTAGTTCAGCAGAGAAAGAGTACATTACAATGAGTATGACAAGTTGTGAAGCTCTTTTTCACAAATTTCTTACAGGGTTAATTGATGAGGAGTTGGAGCCTACAGTGATTCACTGTGATGATCCAAGTTGTATCAAACTCTCTGAGAATCCAGTATTCCATGACAAGTGCAAGCATATTGAGATCAGATATCATTTCATCTGAGATAGGGTCCAGAAGGGAGCAGTCAAGCTCCAATATATTTCCACAGATGAGCAGGTTGCAGACATTCTCACCAAACCCTTGGTGAAAGGGAAGTTTGTCTTCTTCAGAGATAAGCTAGGAGTGGTGGAGAATACCTTCCTCACTAAGAGGGAGTGTTGATGTTTGTAGCTAAAACAAGTATTTCCATGAGTGTGTGTCTTACTTATGGAAATCATCATTAATACCTTCTTAGGAACTTTGGAAATTCACTTTTTATTAAAGTCGATTATTGAAGTGAATGTCTTTTTAGATTAATTGAGGTTAATTTGGAGAAATGCCTAAGTTTTTGGCATTATTGATTTAAGTTAATTAATTGAATCTTAGCGATTGATCTCAAGTGAGTGAGATCTAATCTTAGCAATAAAAATTAGGGTTTTGGTTCATCTCAATAGGATAAAATCCATCCAAGGTGAGAGGAGAAAGACACAACGCAAGACAAGAGAGACACAAGAGAAAGTGGAGAAGGACTTCCACTTGTCAGATTTGGCAGAGAGAGAGAGATTGCAACAGTCAGAAATCTTCCAGGGGGACCGGACCAGCCAAGTAGAGGTTCAAGGTAGACAGTCATCTGTACCACCCATATGGAAGTCGTACCAGCCACAGGAGAATCGTATAGACAAAGCCGCAGGTACATAGTAAGCAGCTTGTGACTGTACGAATGGCGCCGTGGACACATAGTGCAATAGGGCGCGGTTGTGTGGGTAGATTTGCAGGGGCAGACGCATCCATACCGTGCGTACGGACCATATAGCAACACCGTACAAGTCGTACGACACAACAAGCTGTGGGAGTTTACTGGGTAGTTTTGCAGTTGGAGGGTATTTTGCCAGGTTTGTTATTGTATTTTCTCGGGCCATTTTCCCAATAAGGGAGCCCTTGTAAGCTTGGAAATTATTGTGAATGAAAAGTTGATTTGAAGGGCAGAAATCCTATGTGTGCTTTTATTGAGTAGATATGTTTTCCATTGGTATTTCTTCCACTATTTAAATTTATGTTAATAGATCTCAGCAAGTATAAATAAATCAGTGAACTGAAATTTAATTTTTAGCAAAGAAAATCACTAGGAATTGTTTATCTAGTGCTGGGGTTCGTAGATTAACAATTTTCTCTTGTAATTGGCATTTTTATCCTGGGTGCACTTGTATATTTCCATTTTCAGCATTTTGCTTGGCTTTTGCACCCTCTCTATAGTGCACTAGACCTACCTCTCGCTAGCACACTTGTGAAGAGTCTATTTCAAAATTTGGGAGAGATTTGATAAGACCGATTCTTCTATTGACCCTTATAAATCTCAACATGGTATAAGAGTGGGTGTGAACCTTACTCCCTCAATTATTTTGGCTGATCTAAAAACTATTGGTTCGTAGTATCTTTGTGATAGTTCAGAATTAGGGTTTTTTTTTGGATAATCTCTTCTATGGTTTCTCTTAGGGTTCTAGATATATTGTTAGAGTTTGTATAGCGAGGCAGTTACTTCCACATTGGGGGTGTCTAGTAATGTGTGAAGTGCCTATGTTGTATTCTCTAGACAAAGTTGTAAAAGTGGTCTTTATAACACCAATGGCTAAGTTTGAGTCTGCCCATGGTTTTTAGTGTCCCATGGTATTTGGGTGTACCTTGTGTTATAAAGTAAGAATCCTTTGTCATTGCGAGGCACCACGAGTCAGTCTCATTCTGAATTATAGAGAGAGAAAGTAAGGTGGTCAAGGGGCAAAGTGCCAAGCTAGGGCATTTGTTGAGTGAGTCTTTCTGGTGACCAAGTTAGGGCCTAGGGTGTTCTTATAGGGTTTGCAGAAGGGGTTTGGATTGAGTCAGTAGGAAGGTTCAGAGAGTTAGTCTGGCAGATCTGATGTAATGTAATCAAATAACCTTGCATTAAGAAGAAGAACACAAGCTTTGTTGGTTTTCCCTAGAGGTAGTGGGGTTCCCAAGATAAAATACTTGTCTTAATGCGTGGTTGTATTATTTTCTGATTTGATGCATTGTGATCTTATATGTGTATAATTTAGTTTATTAAATAACATTTCAAGTTTGTTTCTGCAATCAGTTTAATAAGAATGAACTG
Organism: Larix kaempferi; assembly: GCA_027924585.1. NCBI lineage: Eukaryota > Viridiplantae > Streptophyta > Pinopsida > Pinales > Pinaceae > Larix > Larix kaempferi. Next base: position 3,659,724 of record BSBM01000364.1, on the reverse strand, counting down.
GATAATCAAGTTAAGATATAAATTCTTTACATGGTATCAGAGCATAGGCTCTGTGCAATTCATGAGGCATAGACAAGTGCAGGAATCCAAGGTCTATGTGCAGGGATTCAAAGCTGAAGAGCAGCAAAGAGAGACCTAGTTTGGCTGAGAGGAGGCTTCAAGAGGAGACTGCGAGGAAGCTCGTAGAAGGGTAGAGACGAGGCTCAACGAGGGGTGTTAAAGAAATGTAACTACAGAAGATCTTCTAAATGTATTTGTCTATTATATTATTGTATTCCTCCTTCGGGGATGTCATTAATGTAATTGGTCATGTAAGAGTCATTGAAAGAGTCAATGTAATCCCTCCTTTGTAAGTCGGTTCAATAGTACCCTCAAGTATTATATTAAAAATTTATTGAGTCTCCCTAGGTGAGGTCGGCCCAATCAGTTAGGAGAAGTCGGCCTTGTTGGGGAAAAAGTCACCCAACTGAAGAATATAAATAAGAGGTTGAGTTCGTCATTTGATTCATTCACTCACTCACTCAAGTTCGCATAGGAGAGAGAGAGAAGTTCGCTGGTGAAGGAGAGAAGTTGTTTTGTCTTGGGGTTTTATCTTGTACTTGGTGAATTCTATATTGAGGAAGTTTTGTCGGGGTTTTCTCCCTTGTGGTTTCCCCAAGAGAAATATCGTGTTCTTTGTGATTGTTGTGCTTGTCTTTCTTTCAGTGATTATATTGTTTAATGTTATTATGCTAAACAAGTAAAAACTTAACATGGTATTAGAGCAGGCCTGAAAGAAAACATTGTGCAACCATTACAATTGCAAAAACTAGGGTTTCTTATTCCGGGAGCTCTCTCCACAATTCAGCTGAAAAAGAGGGTGCATCTAACTCGCCTCACTATGGTGCATCTTTCTGTCGAAGCATAATTCAATTCCGAGAATTTTCATTTCTGGGTCCACCACTACGGCCCAGAGAACTAGGGCATGAAGTTTTTGGAAGATCTGCTCACAGATTTGGGAGAAAGAGTACATTGCTCAACTCGCCTTGAGGAGGCGCATCTTTTCCTCTAGTCAGTTTCCCAAGATCCCAAAGTTGGAAAATTAGGGTTTCTCTATCAAACCCTAGGTCAAGGTAGAAGCAGTTTTCAAAAGGACAACTTCACTAGTAAGTACTATCTCCATTCTATTTCCATTTGGGGTTCTCATAACCAAGCTTGATCAGAAGCTTGAAGGAGCTGAGAACTTCAGGGCATGGAAATATAGAGTCATGCTCATTCTTGAAGAACATGACCTAGAAGGCTTTATATAGGAAGACGTTACAGAACCAGAAGGAGATGAGGCCAAAGCAAAACACAAGAAGAATATGATCAAGGCTAAGAGGATCATAGCCGACTCTATCAAAGATCACTTGATTCCTCAAGTGTCCTCAAAGAAGACTCCAAAAGAAATGTTTGATGCTTTGACCAATCTATTTGAAGGAAAGAACATCAATAGGAAGATGACCTTGAGAAATCAACTCAGGGGTGTGAAGGTTCAAAAGTCAGAGACTATGCAATCATATTTCACTAGAGTATCTCAAATCAAAGAACAACTAGAAGCTATTGGAGACATGATAAAAGAAGCAGAGGTTGTGAAGACCACCTTGAATGGTCTTCCAAGGGATTGGGAACCTTTTGTTTGTGGCATATGATCTAGGAAGAGATTGATCAAGTTCAGACAACTATGAGAAGAGCATGTGCAAGAGGAAAAATGGATAGCAGTAAGAGAAGAGAAACTAAATAATAATGAAGATCAAGCTTTAACAACCCATACCAAAGGAAGAAACAAAAGAAAGAATAATGTACGTTCTCATGACCACTCTCCCAGAAGATCTCAAAGATTTCAAAGGAACAAAAGGGTCAAGAGAGACTTCTCCTCCTTTGAATGTTTCTCTTGTCGCAAGATGGGACACATTGCAATAAATTGTCCTCTCAAAGCTGAACAATTCAAGAAGCAGAAGAAAAGATTTCATGCCCATGCAGCCAAAGACGATGAACATGATGAGGAAATCAAGACCAGAGAAGACGAAGATTCCAGTGAAGAATATGTTATAATTTCAGCCCTCACTGGTTCAGTATCTCATGGAAGTGACACTTGGTTAGTAGACAGTGGAGCATCCAAACACATGACAGGATACAAAGACTCTCTTTCACATCTTGTGCAGAAAGATTCTCCACACAAAGTGGAGCTTGGAGATGATTACCAATATCCTATCAAAGAAATGGGACAGGCTTCTTACAAGTTGGACTCGAAAAAGTCCATGAAGATGAAGGAAGTCCTATATGTTCCAAGTTTGAAAAACAATATTTTTTTATCTCAGTTTTAGATAAAAAAAGGTCTTGAGATTGTGTTTGCAGATGGTGAAGTTCTCATGTGGCCAAAGGGGAAGACAATAGATGATGCAGTTGTTATTGGAATTGAAGAAGGGACATGCAGATTCAGCTCTAATGGATAGTACCATGAGTCCTTGTGAATTATGGCATAGAAGACTAGCTCATGCACACTACAAAGCATTACCAATAGTGAGCAAAGTGGTGATTGGATTACCAAAAATCCAGGTTGATCATGAAGGAGTGTGCAAAGGATGTGCACAAGGAAAAAGTACAAAGAACTCATTTCCAAGTAGTGATAACAAAGCAAAAGGTATATTGGACATTGTCCATTCAAACATTTGTGGACCAATGTCGACTACTTCCTTAAGCAAGTATGTTTACTATGCTGCTTTTATTGATGATTATTCTCGCAAAACATGGATTTATTTCTTAAAGAATAAAAGTGAAGTATTTGAAAAGTTTAAGGAGTTTAAGGCTCTTGTGGAAAACCTCTCTGAAAAGAAGATCAAGATACTAAGGTTAGATAATGGAGGAGAATATACTTCAGGGGATTTCAACGAATTCTGTAGACAAGCAGGGATTAAGAGGGAGCTTACCATCCCCTACAATCCACAACAAAATGGTGTAGCTAAAAGGAAGAATAGATCTATCATGGAAGCAATGAAGGCCATGATCTATGATCAAGACCTACCCATGCATCTATGGGTTGAAGCAACTAGAACCGTAGTCTATGTGCAGAATAGAATCTCCCACAGTGCTCTTGGGAACAAGACTCCATAATAGATGTTTACTAGTGAGAAGCCTGAAGTCAGTCATCTAAAAATATTTGGTTGTCCAGTATTCATACACATTCCAAAAGAGAAGAGATCAAAGTTGGAACCTTCAGGAAGGAAGGGGATATTTGTGGGTTACAGCGAGCAATCAAAGGCTTACTGTATCTACATCCCAGGATACCGCCAAATTGAACTTAGCAGAGATGTTACATTTGATGAAGATACAGCTTTCAACAAATCTAAAAAGACTCATGAGGATGAAGAGGAGCATGAAACTCCTAGAGTGACAGAAACTAACAATACACCAGAAAGGGATATTGAAGAAGAGCATATACCAGAGGATCATGATATGACAGAACTTCAAAGACCTGAGGAGCCACCTCATGAGATAAATCCACGGAAGAGAAGACCAGCTTGGGCACAAGAAATAATCCAAGATGCGGGAAAATATGCTGCCCCAGAAGGAACAAGTAGAGAAAGCAAGAAACCAAGGCCATACTCTAGTTATGTAGCCTTGATGTATAACCTTGTTGAAGAAGAACCCACATGTTTCGAAGAAGCAACAAAGAAGAAGGAATGGTTGGATGCTATGATTGAAGAGTATCAATCCATTATAAAGAATGATGTTTGGGATGTGGTACCAAGACCGAAGGACAAGTCAGTAGTTTCGTCAAAATGGATTTTCAAAACAAAACATTTAGTAGATGGAAGCATTGAAAAGTACAAGGCAATATTTGTAGCTCGGGGGTTCTCTCAAAAGGAAGGAATTGATTATGAGGATACTTTTGCTCCTATGGCTAGATATACTTCAATTAGAACCATCCTTGCCTTAGTAGCCAAGATGAAATGGAAGTTACATCAGATGGATGTAAAGACAGCTTTTCTGAATGGAAAGATAGAAGAGGAGGTATACATTGAGCAACCAGAAGGATTTGAAACAGATGACAAAAAAACACATGTATGTAAACTAAAGAAAGCATTATATGGGTTGAAGCAAGCACCCAAAGCATGGTATGGAAGAATTGATGGTTTCCTGATGAGCTTGGGCTTTACCAAGAGTAAAGCAAATTCCAACCTTTATTATAAGGTCATAAATGATGAACCTATGATATTATTAGTGTATGTGGATGATCTATTTTTGACAGGAGAAGACAAGCCCATCATTAAATGTAAGAAGAGGCTTGCTGCATAATTTGGGATGAAAGACATTGGGATGATGCACTATTTTCTAGGTCTTGAGGTGTGGTAGTTTCCAGATGAGATTTTCCTAAATCAAGGAAAATATGTTGTTGAGATCCTAAAAAGATTTGCGATGTTGGACTGTAAGGCAACGACTACTCCGATGGTGACAAGCTTGAAGCTCTTGAATGATGCTTCATTAGAGATAGTAGATGTTACGTTGTACAAACATATTATTGGCTCATTGATGTATTTGACCAACACTAGACCAGATATATGTTTTGCTATGAACACCTTGAGCCAGTATATGGTAGAGCCTAGACATGTTCACCTGATTGCAACAAAACTTGTGATGAAGTACCTAAAAGGTACGTTGGACTATGGACTTAGATATGCATCAGACAGTGAGTTCAAATTGTATGGATATACAGACTCAGATTGGGTTGGAAGTGCTGAAGACAGAAAGAGAACTTCATGATGTTGTTTTAGTTTGGGATCAGGTATGATCTCATGGCTCAGTAGAAAGCAACCCTGTGGTGCTCTCAGTACAGCAGAAGCTGAATACATTGCAGCATGTTCAACTTGTAGTGAAGCAGTTTGGCTTCGCAAGATGTTGGCAGGATTGTTTGATGCAGAGATAGATGTGACTAATATTCTTTGCGATAATGAGACTTGTATCAAGATGTCAGAAAACTCTGTGTTCCATGATAGATCAAAGCATATCGAAATTAAGTATCACTACATCTGGGATATGGTGCAGAAGGGAGCTGTAAAGCTCAAGTATGTTCCTACAGAGGAACAAGTTGATGATGTATTGACTAAGCCTCTGTCTCGTGTAAAGTTTGAATACTTTCGAGACAAGCTTGGTGTGGTCCGAAAGGACCTCCCTCGAAAGAGGGAGTGATGATGACGATGAGTCTGAAAGGACCTCCTACGAAAGGAGTGATGATGATGATGAGTCTGAAAGGACCTCCTTCGAAAGAAGGAATGATGATGATGGGTCTGAAAGGATCACCCTCGAAAGAGGGAGTAGTTTCCTGGAGCCTTGGTATGACAACTCAGTCTAGGATTGGTACGTCGGCCTGACAAGGCCTGGTTGATCTGAAAGGATTGGTATGTCAGCCTGGCTAGATCCTAGGGGGATTGGTATGCCTAGCTAGGCTTGTTTGGTCTGAAAGGATTAGTAAGCCAGACAAGGCCTGTTTGATCCCTGGGTAGATTGGTATGTCTGACTAGGCTTGTTTGGTCCGAAAGGATTAGTAAGTCAACATCATCTACTAGAGTGCCACCACAGTGCATATTCCAGATGATGATGTTGTTCCAGTATTTATATACTGATGGTTCCAGCATTCATATGCTGATGATGATATTGTTCCAGTATTTATATACTGATGGTTCCAGCATTCATATGCTGATGATGATGTTGTTCCAGTATTTATATACTGATGGTTGATGATGTTCTAGCATTTACATGCTGATGATGATGTTGTTCCAGTATTTATATATTGATGCTTGATGATGTTGTTCCAGTATTTACTTATTGATGATTGATGTTATTGTTCTAGTATTTACTTACTAATGGTTGATGTTGTTGTTGACTTCAATATCCATGTACTGATGATTGATGATGTTGTTGTTCCAATATTTACATACTAATGACGATGATGATGTTGATGTTCCAGCAGTTCCTTGCTGACAATGATGATGTTGATGTTCCAGCAATTCCTTGCTGACAATGATGATGTTGATGTTCTAGCAGTTCCTTGCTGATGATGATGTTGATGACAATGATGATATTGATATTCCAACAGTTCTCTGTTGATGATGATGCTCCAGCAATTCCTTGTTGATGATGATGTTGATGCTCCAGCAGTTCTATGTCGATGGCGACCATGACGATGATGTTGATATTGATGTTCCAGGAGATGATGTTGATGATGCCCCGGACATATGATGATGTTCCAAAAACTTCCTATGACATACATAGTTTCACCAGTCAATTGTACAGTTGTTGATGTTGACGATGATGTTCGTAGAATACCTTCCTAGTTAAGAGGAAGTGTTAAAGAAATGTAACTACAAAAGATATTCTAAATGTATTTGTCTATTATATTATTGTATTCCTCCTTCGGGAGATGTCATTAATGTAATTGGTCATGTAAGAGTCATTGAAAGAGTCAATGTAATCCCTCCTTTGTAAGTCGGGTCAATAGTACCCTCGAGTATTATATTAAATAAGTTATTGAGTCTCCCTAGGTGAGGTTGGCCCAGTCAATTAGGAGAAGTCGGCCCTGTTGGGGAAAAAGTCACCCAACTGAAGAATATAAATAAGAGGTCGAGTTGCTCATTTGATTCATTCACTCACTCACTCAAGTTCGCATAGGAGAGAGAGAGAAGTTCGTTGGTGAAGGAGAGAAGTTGTTTTGTCTTGGGGTTTTATCTTGTACTTGGTGAATTCTATATTGAGGAAGTTTTGTCGAGGTTTTCTCCCTTGTGGTTTCCCCGAGAGAAATATTGTGTTCTTTGTGATTGTTGTGCTCGTCTTTCTTTCAGTGATTATATTGTTTAATGTTATTATGCTAAACAAGTAAAAACTTAACAAGGGGCAGCCGAGGGCCCGAGAGAAGACTGGGAGGGCCGGATCGTGGGTAGCCTAAGGGAAGCCGGAAGGGGCGAGTAGAGGCCTCGAGGAGAGGCCACTGAAGCATGAGTCTATTGGGAGAATGCATTGGCACTGATCGGGCTGATCGTTGGGAGAAAGCCCTTGTGGTACAGCATCGGCACTGTGCAAGAGGCCGGTCGAGAATCGTGAAGAAAAGCCAAGCTAGGGACACGATTCACATCAGATCGAGGTGGCTAAGTGAGCCCGAGTCACAGCCAGACACGATCTGATTGGGCCAAAGGCATCGAAGACACCGAGCTAAAGAGATCGAGAAGGGACCGAGCTACAAGGTAAATTCGAAGGCCAAGTCTAGGGCCATAATGCCATGCGGTGGTAGATTCATGCAGGCAACAATGAAGCTCGAAGGAAGTAAGCCGTCGGAAACTCAGCAGGGGAGACACGCGAGCTCGTGGCAGAGTTACAAACAGATTGGGTCGCAAATCGAGCAGCCACGAGCTGGTAGCTGCGTCAAGAGGATCCACGAACGAGGCTGCGAGATTGTTCGAGCCCGCAAATGAAGCGTCGGCATGAAAGGTAGCTACAGTGGGACTGGACCTAGGATGTCGGAACATGGAAACACAGCTTGGCCATTGTGACGCGAAGTACTGTGGGCTGCAGGGCGTATGCAGTCGAACCTACAGTCACAATTTGCACAAGAGTTGCGTAGAAACCAGTGGCAGCAAGCCACAATTTAGGCCAGGACAGGAAAGATGCTTTGAGTGATCCGAGAATATGGGATCCGAGAGGGATCTTAGAGCAAAGGTTAGCAACAGAGGGCAGAAGTGAGGAAGAAGAAGAGGATGATGAGAAGAATCTCTCCCTTGCTTCCAGAAACAAGGGTAAGGATAAGTAGGGGTCAACCTCAAGTGGAGGTGCTGCAAGTGGCAGTAAACCCAAGAAGGACTTGTCGAGGATCAAGTGCTACACCAGTCAGTGTCCCAAGGCCAAGAAGAGCAAGAAGCAGCAAGTGGTTGCTCCAGCAAAATAGGAGGATGGAGATAAGGATGAGGAGCAACAGATGGCTACAACAACTAATCAGTTCTCCACATTGTTCATACAAGAGTACACCCTATTCCTTGAGTCAGAAGCAAGTGTTAGAAAGGGGTGGTACTTACACAGTGGTGCCACCGATCACATGATTGGAGAAGAAGGTTTGTTCCAGCAACTCTCGGTTCCTACAAGAAGCGTTGTGAGATGTGGGATTCACACTAATGTAGCAGCAGTAAGGAGAGAAGGGACAGTAGCTTTTCAGATAGAGTCAAGGTGGACTCTAGAGGTGATAGGGGTGCTTTTAGTGCCTGGATTGAGGGTGAGAATAGTCTCAGTATCAATCCTGAAGAATCAGGGTTTCACAATTGATTTCAGAGGATGTGGAGCATACTGATGGCCAGCCTGGGTAGAGGTCCCTGAAGATGAGATCATTATAGGCATTAGGGAAGGCCAACTTTACAAATTGTTGGGGCAGCCACATCATAGGTTCAGAGGGAGTCATAGGAGGTATGCAGCAAGTTATGCAGCATACTTGAGAGATCAAGAGGATCATCTCAACAGACCCACTTAGTGGGAGTGTTCCCAGCTGGATGAGATGGGGTATTCAGATGACTTCAGCACAGCAGCGGCAGGGCAATATGGTGCAAGTGAAGTATAGTACTCAGGTCCAGAGGGAGCAGAGTATTCAGAGGAAGTAGCAAACAATTCCATTGTAGAACATCCAGATGCTGGGAAAGCAGAATTTCCAGAAGCAGAGGGAGCAACAATTGCTCAAGATGTTGATCATGGAGGAGGTAGCTCCAGTGAAAGTACCTCCCTCGATAAGAGGAAGTGTATAGCGAGGTAGTTACTTCCACATTGGGGGTGTCTAGCAATGTGCGAAGTGCCTATATTGTATTCTCTAGACAAAGTTGTAAAGGTGGTCTTTATAACACCAATGGCTAAGTTTGAGTTTGCCCATAGTTTTTAGTGTCCCATGGTTTTAGTCCATGGTATTTGGATGTACCTTGTCTTATCAAGTAAGAAGCCTTTGACATTGCGAGGCACCATGAGTCAGTCTCATTTTGAGTTATAAAGAGAAAAAGTAAGGTGGTCAAGAGGCAAAGTGCCAAGCTAGGGCATTTGTTGAGTGAGTCTATCTAGTGGCTGAGTTAGGGCCTAAGGTGTTCTTATAGGGTTTGCAGAAGGGGTTTGGATTGAGTCAGTAGGAAGGTTCAGAGAGTTAGTCTAGCAGATCTATTGTAATGTAATCAAATAACCTTGCATTAAGAAGAAGAACACAAGCTTTGTTGGTTTTCCCTAGAGGTAGTGGGGTTTCCAGGGTAAAATACTTGTCTTAATGTGTGGTTGTATTATTTTTCTGTTCCACTACATTATGATCTTATATGTGTGTTATTCAGTTTATTAAATAGCATTTCAATTTTGTTTTTGTAGTTAGTTTAATAAGAATAACTGGATAATCAAGTTAGAATATAAATTATTTACATATATAAATCCCAATCTCGGGCTACACCTTCTAGGGTGCTCTCTAACACGTTTCACCTTTCTTTAAGGCAAATGTTTTCATTCCTAGGGTTACCTAGGGTTTTGAACCATTGGGATCTATAAAGGTGAATTTTTTAAGTCTTTATTCTATAAGAAACCTTCATCCTGCTATTGATGAGGCTATGGATTCAAATTGGTTGTTTTTCCATATGAATGGAACCAACTATTATCCTTAGGTAGATCAAATCACTGCCCTACTTTGAAGCAAAGGTCTATGGACGTACTTGGTGTGGCCACTTCCTGCTAAAGATGATACAGTAATGACCTCATATGTTTAAAGGAGGACAAAGCTCTTGGATCGATCAATCTTTATGTCGAGATCTCATTGATCATACCAAGGATAATAAAGGTGTGAAGGAAATTTGGGGTACCTTCAAAACTCTCTTAGGAATGGTGAATACTATTCAAGTCAACCAACTTGAAGTTGTAGTCTCTAATCTCAAATGGGTGACTTCGACACAGTTGAGGAGTATATTGGAAGGTTAAAAATCTAAAGGGTGACATTATTCAAGCAGTAGGAAAAAGCAAATCAGATCCAAAAATTGTAAGTATTGTTCTACGTAATCTCTCTCCAGCATCCAAATTTTTTTCTCTTATATTCTACAATATTCCTTTATTTGTCAAGGATCTTGTAACACCTCTTAAAAAGGTATTCTCTAATCTCAATCAACATCCAGTTACATTGAAGAATATGGATGAAATGCCCCATCGAGATCAAGCCCATTCAAAGGTTGTCTCAAACCCTTTTAAATTTGAATCCAACTGGGGTAAAGGGGAATACTTGAAAACATCTATGAAGACAAGAGTCATATGTGGCCACTGTCATAAGCAGGGCCATCCCTTCAACTCTTTCCTTGCTCATCTTCAAAAAAATGATGGGCCTGCAAGAATTACAGTAGGCACCAAGGACCTTTTTTTAATTTTATGAGAATATTGGATCTTATCATAGTGCACATTTGGCAACGCACTTTGTACTTTGGTCCTTTTCTTCTCAACAAGCATGGATTGTTGATTCTAGAGCTCCTTGAAACATGACCAAACATGAATACCTTCTCTCTAATTATAAACAACAACACAATGGAGACAAAGTGGTTATTGGTGACAATTTAACCATATAGGTTGCACATTGTTGTGATGTCATCATTATCATAGCCTAAGACCCCTGATTCGTGTTTGCATTTGAATTCGACAACAATGAAATTAAAAAAAAGATTGACAGTGCAAAAAAAATTGATAAAATTCACCATTAAGTTATGTTGCCGCCGGATCAACACACATGGTTAACGCAGCAGAAAATATTTGCTACTGCTCGATGTGCCCTTGGGGGCAAGTCTCGAGTCAAGGCTGTCACCTGATCTTGACTCCTCCGTTTAGGCAAATCTCCCAACAAAGCCAAGGGGGGTAGTCCGTAAGGAAAGTTTCTAAGGTCTTTAGAAATTCCGGTGAAATAGTTAAAAGGTGTTTATGTTTTTAGGAGTTTATTAGGGTGTTGATGTTCAAAAGTAATCCAATGTAGCTTTGCAATAAATTAAAGATTTACTTTCACCAGCATGAATTAAAATAACTGCCAAATAGATGCACAATGTTCGATATGGTATTTTAGCAAATGAAAATGTGTAATGGACCAGTGCCTTATGGAGTCAATATAACAATATAATAGTGTTGAATGAAAGGGAAAGTGTTTTGCAAATGCCTCTTGGTTGCTTTTAAATTATTAAGATTTGATCTTGTTAGGGAAAAAGGGGAACTCCCGAGATATCGTGAGGTACATGAAGGAATGTCCAGAAATTAGAAATCGGTGGCTCCTCATGAGAACATGTGGGCTAGAATGGAGTCTCTAAGGCGGTGTTCAACACTATACCAGACTAGGGTATAGCCTAACTGTGCCTTGAGGTCTCCTCCCAGTTGGTCCCGCGTTCTCTGAAGAATTTCCCCACACAAAATCCAATCGAAGTGTCGAATTTTCACTTATGTTAAAGAGTGGTTGATTTTAATAGATGAGTATTAATTAAGTGTAAATTGCAAAATGGAAAGATATGGCTCACCAAGTTTATGCATCACTTTCTGATCAACCACCACTAATCAACAATGCCTTTAGGTGGTGGTGAGAGCATACTTCGTGGCGATGAAACTGGTTTTATCTCTAAGTTAATTTTTGCAATGAATGACTGAAAACAAGAAAGGCACAAACCTATGTGTCACTTTCTGATCATCCACCACTAATCGACAAAGCCTTTGTGTGGTGGAGAGAGCATACTTCGTGGCAACAAGGTATGTGTTATATCTACTTTATGCTTGCAAAAAACTTAAATGAACTTCAAAAAGGTTATGAAAAGTATACACCCTGCAGTTAAATTGTGTGTGCGAGGGTTGTGAAGTTGGAAAAAATCAATCACAAAAATTTTGCAAAATTGCAAATCCCTCCAGAGGGGATGGGGTGTGGGCGCTGGGTATCCCACTACTCTCGTTTAATAATTACAAGTAAGAATGGAGAGAGAAGTGCTCCTTAGTCCATTTTACTTGGATCTAAGGGCTTACAATGATATACAGATAAAGTACAATGAAATGGGTGTCCACCGAGGTGTTTTTTGCACTTTTTTGTGGTCTTGGTCACTCAAATCTTTCACTTTTTTGTGCAGACCTGCTAAATTCCAGCGAGCTAAAGTGCTGCAAAAAATTGATTAGAATGCACAAATATACATAAAATTTACAATTTCCAACTTGCAAAAGTTATGGAAAAAATTGACATAAACAAGTGTAGAAATGGAATCAAGATCTAGCTCTTTTGACTATGAAAACTTAAGCACTTCTAGACCTGATTTTGAAAACAAGTTTAAAACAAATTTAACTTTCAGATTTGAAACTTGCTTCAATATGAACAAAAATGAAAAGGTTTGTTTGTAATTTTTAAAGAAGAGAGATGGAAGAAGAAGAACCAATGCTAGTTAGCTTATAAAAGTTAGAGAAAAAGCTTGGTTCCTGCAAACAATATTAGATATGAGCTTGGAAAGAAGTGATCCACTACTAAGTTCAAGAGAAGAATCAAGCCAAGATCCACTCTCAAAGCTTATGTACCAAATCCTGTGATATCACCAACAATGCTCATAGAAAAAAGAGGTTAAGTCTAGTAAATCTAATGCAAAGAAACAGCAAGGGCAAATGTATAACCAAATACTATTTGCTGCTCCTAAATCTCTAAACACCAAATGAAAATAAGCAAATCAATCAACAATGAATGCTTACCCTACTAGGATCCAATATCCTTGCCAAGCTAGAAAAACCACTTAGTATGCAAAGCAAAAATTGAAATACACAGTTTACCTCAAACACAACTTGCATGCATGAAGAACAACACCACCAATGACCTCCAAAGTCTTCCAACAATCTATTAATCAAAAGATAGTTTACAAATCTCAGGAGCAAAGGTTAAGTGCAAATCCACCATATGCAAATGGGGTGCAAAGCCCTGCTTTTATAGCTTCACAGATAGGAAAGTCGAAATGGTGAGAGGAGGGCGAGTTTGCTTGCGATGAGGGAGTCAATCCCATGATTCGTGGTGATTGGAGCTCCAAAAGGGGGATAGGGAGGTGAGGTGGATGCCACCTAAGATAGGCGCCTACCTAATGAGCTTTGGAAGCTCCTCCCACCTCCCACGAACTACCACTTAATGAAAGTCGCCCACTCACGAAGAACGGCGCAATCTTCAAGAGAGGACACTCAATGGGAGCCAAACCTGTGATTGAATCAATCACAAATTGATTGATAATCACCTTTAATGAGAGTGCCAACTCAACCAAGTCATCTCACCAGACAACAATCCACCAAGATAGGAGTTTTGATTTTCTCCTATTTTATTATTTTTGAATTAAATAATTCCTCAAAAATAAATTTGAGAGAATTTTTATTTAAGTGAATAATATTCACTCAATACTTAGGAAAAGTGGGTTTAGGGGTTTTATGGGTGCTCTGGGTTAGAAAACAAGCACCCCCATGCCAAATTTCACCTCCTGACCACACTTTTATCACTTTTTGATTTTTTTAATTAAAATATTAAAAATTCTCATAAAATGAGAAAAATTATTTTTCTCAGAATGACTCAAAAATCCGAGGGGACCTAGTGCATGTCCATATGACTCAATAGTGATGGCTAGCATGTTTAAAAAACACATATACATAGGCTTTAATAATCTCCCTAAGTTCGACCACCATGGAAAATACTCTAGCTTTGGAGGTATGCGTGAAAAAACTCATGAATTATACACCACTGAAGAGTAATGCATAATTCCTAAGGAAAAAACACTCTAGATTATCCCCTTGATGGCAAACCTAAGGTAGACCAAGCCTCTTTACAAAAGTACTCATGCTAGACCAACTTATTACAATTCCCCCGCAGGGGTCTGGACATGCAAATTTTACAAAGGGCAAAAATTTTTGCCTGATGAACTTCTGAACTCTGGCAATGAACAATGTAAGTTGTTCAAGTCTTCGTCGGTTCACAAGTAGTCCACCTAAGTGAAACTTAGTGGATAACAAGTTCGATAAATACAATTAATCAAATTCCATTATAACTTCAATTATTCAAACAAAAAATTAATAACCATTATTTTTAATTTCAAATTTGATCCAAAAATATGTCAAATTAGACATAAAGACCAAGTACATGCATGCATGCATATATATGGTTTTGTTGTAGAATTTTTAAGTTAAAGAAAAAAATGAATCTCAACATTTATTTTTGAAACTTATATAAACTTTTGCATGGCCGATTAAATTCACCACTATGTGAGATTCAATGAAATTCAATTTTTTTTTCCAAATTCGCCATATGTAGTGACTAAGGATACAATAAAATTTGGATATGTTCTTCATGTTACAAGTGTTGGACCAAATCTTCTTCTATCTATTGCATTACATACACCAATAAAAGGTGGAATTCTAGTTGGATCAATGGGTTTTAAAGGACATGAATGATGATTTCAAAGTGGTTTCCTTCAGATATTGTGACAAATCCGATCATATGTACAAGCTAGGGAAGACTCCATCCTCACAAAGAAAGGGGTTTGATAGTGTCCAAAACTGATGACACTAGTATGCTATGGCACCAATGTCTCATGTCCCAGTCATAGCAACTTTGGTTATTTGTGACATATGAGTCATCTTCTTATGATTAATGACCTTCCATAGATCAGTGTTATTAGAACCGGTCCAGTTCTTGAAAAACCGGCTGACCCAACCGGTTCCACCCCTTCGTCTGTCCGAACCGCTACCGGAAATGGTCAGTTCAGTACCGAACCGGCCGGTTCTAGAACCAATATTTTTTCACCAAACAAATCGGTTCCGTACATCGTCGTACGACCGCGACTATAAGCCCATAAGGCGCAAATTAAAAAAAAAAACTACTACAATCTAACCTAACCTAATCTAAACAATAATCATTTGTAACAGTAAATGGTAATATTAAATTCTTAAAGTAAAAGTGACACTCTCCTTATCTTTCATTTTCTATAAAAGTGACATTCTCCTTATCTTTCATTTTCTATCCTTTTACTTAAATTTTTAACATTACCATTAATTGTTTCAGGATGTTTGAGAGTGGTTCCAACCTCATCGGACTTCATATTCAAAAAGTAGATTTTTAGATCCCATTCAGAATTCAAGGTTTCATTATTGCAATGTTTCCACTTAATTCTATCATGTATGAGGTAGGGGATTGGCATTTAATCAAGCGCATCAACCCCTCTATGTTCCTCGATGTTGGTGGTGCTAATTGTTTAACTCTTTTGTCACGACCTTAGTAAAAATGTACCCTTCACTCAATTACTTATTAGGCATGCGAAGTTTTTTCTACCTTTTTTTAATGCTTGGATTCAGAGGTTTCATCAAAATTGTAGGGTGTTGACTAATGTCCTTGGATGATCAACTTTGAGATTCAAGATAGAGGCAAGGGCTAGAGCCTAGAGGTGGGGGGCATAAGGTGCTATTGATGAATAGGATCCCAATATAGGCAATGATTTTGATGATATGTAGTTATTTGTTGTAGCATGAAGTTTTGAAGTTTTTCGGTCTCTAGAGGCCATTTAGAGCCTCTTTGTTGATGTATTTTGGTTCAAAGATGTATTGCACTCAGTGCTATTTTGGCTATATGCATCTGTACTTGCTATATACATGAGAAACTTTGCATATTTGTGTATAATGGTTTGGATTCATATGGATGCACATGAATATATATTTTTACAAAAATAGAATATTTTATGTATTTTTTGGTCAACTGAGTTTTGGGTCCAGTTTTTTCCCAGTTCCGGTTTGGTTCAAATTTTTGGGCTCTGTCGGTTCAATCACCGGTCCGGTCCTGATAACATTGCCATAGATTGAACCACCCAGTGGTGTCCGTGAAGGATGTGTAATGGTGAAACATCAACAAGAGTCGTTTACTAAGGACAAAGCGAGGCAAGCTTCTCAACCTCTTGTGCTGATTTATAGTGATATCCATGGGCCTATGTCTATAGCTCCTATTAGAGGAGCTAAGTACTTCCTCACCTTCATCAATGGTTTTGCCCACTTTCTTTGGGTATACACCATTAAATCTAAGGATTAGGTGTTTGGAAAGTTCCAGGAATTCATCTCCTGTGAAAAATCAAACCAATAGGGAGATTAAGTGTCTCAAGAATGATGGTGAAGGTGAATATATTCGCAATGCTTTCCACTCATTTCCCATATCTCAAGCTATCTCTTGGAAAAGCATCGTTCCTTATACTCCACTGCAAAATGGAGCCGCAAAACAGAAGAATAGGACTATCATGGAGAGGGCTCACTACATGCTTCACTTCTAGAAAATGAAATTTTCATTCCCAGGAGAGGCAGTTGTTTGTTCTGCCCATATCATCAATGGAACACCTACTCATGCTGTCACAAGTTTACTCTCAAAAAATGGTATGCAATAAACCTTCTATTTTGCATTTCAAAAATTTTGGATATAGTGCATGGGACCATGCTCCTAAGGAAAGGAGAAACATGTCAGCATCTCTAGAACCTTGTTACACTTTGGTTGTTTTTAGTGGAACTTTTCAAGGATGTAGTGTTTATGATCCTTCCACTCATAGAGTGGACGAATATAGAGAGGCTATTTTTGATGAGGTTCCTACTCACAATCTGCCAAGATCTCTCTCATTCCTTCTTTTAGAAAATTCTTTATATGGATTTCAACATGCTTCTACTCATCACCATGTAGGTCCTCTTCTAAATGATTCCTACCATATTTTAATGGACCCTTTTTCATAGTATGATGTTGGTCCTCTCTCTCTACTTCTACGAGTACACTCTCAAGTACTCCTACAGTATTTGGGCAAACTTCTATGGCAGATATGAGCCTTATTGATGATTACTCAAGTCTTCCTCAAGAAGTCTCTTATCGTTTTTAGGATACTCTTGTCAATGGCTCATCCAATCTTCATGTTGTAGATGATGATGCTCTTCTAAGTGGCTCATCCAATCCTCATGTCACAGATTCTCTTCAAAATTTGACTCCATTATTTAATGATAATGGCAACATCTTGCATGATCCACCTGCACTAGTTACTCTTCCTTTGGATAGGTCAACGCCTTTACCTAAGTGGACTATCTCCATTGCTGTTGATGCAAAAAAAATCTTTCAACTCCATCTGCGTTCTATTAGAAGGAATCTCCACCTCTAGCCCTTCTTGCTCAGATTGTTAATTGTTTTCAAGACGAATCTTATGCCCTAAGTTTCTTACTGTCCCGTTTGAACACTATCAAGAAGAATCTTTTCCACCATGGGTCATTACTCAATGTTATAATGTCCTTGTTGAACTACATCATCTCCCATCTAAATCTGTAGGAAGCTTAGTGTCAACGCTTGACGATCTTGATGGTTTTATGGAGTGACGTGGGGTTCACGAGGGGTGATCTATGTTGAATATTGTAGCTTGGACAAGAACTTCTATACAAGTTCAGTGTAAACATGTCGGAAATAGTTTGAGTTAAATCTATTTTGTAATTCACTTTAGTAATAAAGTGAAAGTCTTATATTTAGTTGTAGAATCTAACAAAGTGTATTTTTATACATTAGCGATTTAGACTAATCTCAACCATAAATTTCACTGCGATATTAGGGTTTCAACTCAAGTATAAAGGAAAGTCAAGATTGAGGGTTAAGACATATTCACATTCATGCAAAGACAAGTTTTGTTGAAAGGTGAATTTGTTCATCGGTTGAGCAGGCTTTAAGCATCGGATAGGAACCAAAGTCAAGAAATAGGTAAAAATACGCAAGCAGGACAGAGTCGTACAACAACCCAGAACAAGTCATAGGCAATTTTTTCTCATTTTCCAGCAAGCAAATTGTCTCAATAGGTGTGCAGATCTATTTTCTGGGTGTATTGTGCAGCTGCTAGTTTGACAGTTTGTGGTGGCTTCCTTAGTTTTAAGTTGGTAATGATAAGTTGATTTGATGGAGTAATTATCTGTGTATTATGTTTATGCTTCTGTTGTTTATTTTCTAGCTATATGTGTGATTTTTTTTTAACTAGGGGAATCGGTAACTGGAGTTGGGTTGGTACTCGAATGACACGGGGTCCAGGGATCCAATCTCGCTACCACTATACCCCTAGGTGCATCCACAGGGCCTGAACCATGGAGCACGGGTAAGTTTGGGGGGATTCGAACACGTGACCTTCCATTTACAACCAATTACAACTTCTCATCTTTACCACTTGAGTTGCCCCCTTTGAGCTAGCTATATGTGTGATTACTGCTATGTGAAGAATTTAATTTCTACAATTAAATAAACAATTTTGTTTAATTGAGAACATAAGGACAACAATCATCTAGGGTTTGGAAAATTAACATGGTATAATAGCTTCTCTGATTGAGAGAATCGAAAGAGTTTATGGAAATAGGTCAACTATCGGAAACAACTATCGGGAACTAAGACCAGCAATTAGACGATTTCAAAGGTAGTGCTTATCAAATTTGGGAGTTTGTGTGCAGATCAGAGATGGCATCAACTAGCCTCGGGCTCAAAGACAGGTTGGACGATGGCTTGAATTTCCTATCATGGAAAGTCAGGGTAACTTTTCTATTAGAAGAGAATGATATTTGGCATATCAACAAGGATGTAGTGACTCTACCGACGGATCCACAAGCTTTTCAATTCACAACAACAAAAAAGTGAAAGACAAGCGGATGATCATGGATGCTATAAAGGATCATTTGATCGCTCATGTATCCAAGAAGAAGATGGTGAACGAGGTGTTCGATGCCTTGGTTAGCCTTCACCAAAGCAAGAACATAAACAGGAAGATGATATTGCATAATAGACTTAGATCTATGGGGATGAACAAATTAGATCTGTGGGGATGAGGACACTAGCTCGATCAAGCTCTCACTGTCAGCTCGAGTGGGGATGAGGACACCAGCTTGAGTGGGCTCTCACTGTCTTCGGGTAGAAACAGATCACCAACTCGATCGGTCAGACAAGATCTGTCGGGTATGTTAGCTTCGAGAGGTTGAGACTGAGGAGCAATTCATCTTTCAGTGTCCTATTTACTATGATATCCGTGGGTGGTTTCATTGTCTTTTCAAGGACCTTCTTCTCACAGAGCTCCAGACTCTAAACAAATTCTTCAGATACCCCAATCAGATATGTCTCGCTTTATACTTGCAGGAGGCCCTCTGGCTTCGCTCCTTCATGTTAAATTTCAAACATTCATAGCATAATAATTCAAATGCATAAACAAGATCACTAGGAGAAAGAAAAAAGCACAAAACAATAACAACAGAGTTTATCCTGGGAAACCCAAACAGGAGAAAACCCAGCAACCTTTGTATAGAGATGATAATCCCGAGATCAGAGTACAATCATAAAAGATAAAATGTGGAAATGCTTTCCAAAAAGTAGAAACCCCAAAACAATCTTCTTCTCCAGCAGATGCGAACTTCTGTCTCTCAAGTGATGCAAACTTGAGTGAATGAGAGTGTAATAATGAGGTGACTTTACCTCTTATTTATACAAGTGTAAAACTGACTTTTACCCTAGGTGAGCCGACTTCTCTATTTGATTGGGCCGACTACACTTGGGGGGCAAATTATAATTTAAATTTAATCTTTTCTTTTGCTACTTTTCTCCCCAAGGTTTACATTGATTCTTTCAAGGGTTTACATAGTTAATTACAACAAGTTCATCTCCCTTAGGAGGTACAATCAAGTACAATAGAAATATAATAAATAATATCTTCCGAAGTTGCACAAAATCCAACACTCCCGCTCAACGAGGAAGGTATTCTTCGGTCTTCATCAACATCACGATCATCTGGGTTTCATCTTGTACATCTATACTGTCTCCATCATCTCTATACATATTGAAGGTTGTCAGCACAATCTCAGTCCTTCAAGAAGTGTCTTCATGCATCATCTACACCGGTCCTTCGGTGTGTCCAGGAGAATCACTCAATCCTGGATATTTGAGATATTCATATCAGCTACCATTTGCTACATGTCTGTCTCATCTGCCGATGGGATTTCTCCCATACCTGGCTGAGATCCCAAACGAGCAAATGGGCACGACCATCTACTACCTATTCGTCTCATCTGTCGATGGGATCCTCCCATACCTGGCTGAGAACCTGAACGAGTAGAGGTACCTATGCAATCACACAGCCATCTACTACCTGTCTGTCTCATCTGTCAATGGGATTTCTCCCATACCTGGCTGAGAACCTGGACGAGCAGAGGCACCTATGTGAACCCAACCATCCACTACCTGTCCGACTCATCTGCTGATGGGATTTCTCCCATACCTGGCTGAGCACCTGGACGAGTGAAGGTACCTAGGTGAAAGCAGGGCAAGCATCTCAATGTCATCTTTCTCTCAAGGAGGGACACGTTCCCTTCTACTCCAAGTCTTCCGCGAAAGTATTCGAACTTCACCCTGGGAAGGGCCTTGGTGAGAACATCTGC
The DNA here is from genome assembly GCA_027924585.1 of Larix kaempferi. Taxonomy (NCBI): domain Eukaryota; kingdom Viridiplantae; phylum Streptophyta; class Pinopsida; order Pinales; family Pinaceae; genus Larix; species Larix kaempferi. The sequence continues at coordinate 3,639,249 of BSBM01000364.1, read as the reverse complement.
AATCTGGTCGTCTGTCGACACATACTGTAACTCGACAGCACTTTTCTGCACCATATCACGTATGAAGTGATACCGAATCTCTATATGCTTCGACCTGTTGTGAAATACAGGATTCACTGACATCTGCACACAGCTCTGGTTATCACAATGAATCACGGTCGGCTCTAGAATCTGGCCAAACAATCCTGCCAGGAGTTTACGAAGAAAAACTGCTTCTTGAGCTGTTGTACTAGCAGCCATGTACTCGGCCTCTACAGTACTGAGTGCTACCGAGTTCTGCTTCCTGCTACACCAGGAAATAACTGCAGAACCCAAACAGAAGCAACATTCGGAAGTACTCTTCCTATCTACAATGCATCCGTCCCAATCAAAGTCTGTAAACCCCTGCAATCTTAGGTCACAATCAGAAGCATATTTCAAACGATATCCCACAGTGCCACGCAAGTATCTGAGTACACGTTTTGCAACAATCCAGTGAATCTGCCTCGGCTCGCACATGAACTGGCTGAGAGCATTCACAGCAAAACATATATCCGGTCTGGTGTTTGTCAAATACATCAAGGACCCAATCAGCTGGCGATACATAGTAGGATCAATCAAATCCGAATCTGAAGTAGAATCTCTCAGCTTCTTCCAATTTGCATCCATCGGAGTGGCCATGGACTTGCAGTCCAACATTCTTAATCTCTTCAGTATATCTATGGTGTACTTTCCTTGTCCTAGGAAAATCTCTTTCTACCTCTGCCATACTTCTAATCCCAAGAAGTAGTGCATCAATCCAAGATCTTTCATTTCAAACTCAGAGGCGAGATTCTTCTTACACTGTACAATAAGTTTCTCATTCCCTGTGAGAAACAAGTCATCAACATATAGTACCAAAATCAATGGCTCATCGTCTACAACCTTGTAGTAAAGGTTGGGGTCTGCATCACTCTTGGTAAATCCCAAGCTCACCAGGAATCCGTCTATTCGTCCATACCAAGCACGAGGTGCTTGCTTGAGTCCATACAGTGCCTTTTTCAATGTGCATACATGAGACTCCTTCCATGGACAATAAACCCATCTGGTTGTTCGATGTAAACTTCTTCCTCAATAACACCATTGAGAAAGGTTGTCTTCACATCCATCTGATGCAACTTCCATCCCATAGTTGAAGCAATAGCAATGATCGATATGATGGAAGTATATCGAGCCACAGGAGCAAATGTCTCATCATAATCAACTCCCTCTTTCTAAGAGAATCCTCTGGCAACAAATCTGGCCTTGTATTTTTCAACACTTCCATCTGCTCCATGCTTGATTTTGTATAACCATTTAGAAGTCATTACTGACTTCTCCTTAGCTCTCGGCACAACTTCCCACACATCATTCTTTATGATGGATTGATGTCCTTCCATCATGGCATCCTTCCAAACTTGATGTTTGGATGCTTCTTCATAAGTGGTTGGTTCTGAATCAATGATGTTACACATAACTGGAGAATCTCTGAGGCCTTTTGCTTTCTCTGGAAGCGCCATGTGGAGCTTCATGTCCCTCTGTGTCCTGCAAAGTCTGTTGTGCCCATCTAGGTCTTTTCTAACCTGCAACATTTCTGGGGATATCAACTGGATCAATGGGATTGATAGGTTCATCCTTTTTAGCTAACTCCCTCTGAACTGGAGGGGGAGATGATCTCATCTCCTTTGGTTCTGGCATCTCTTCATCGTCGATCTCCATGTCTGATCTTCTGCCTTTCCTGACAGCCATTTCTTCTTCAAAGGTCACATCCCTACTGACTTCAAACTGTCTGGATCCTGGAATGTAAATTCCGTAAGCCTTTGAAGACTCATTGTATCCCACAAAGGTTCCCTTCGTGCCTGAAGGTTCTAACTTCGATCTTTTTCTTCTTGGGCACATGTATGTAGACTGGAGAGCCAAATATCTGAAGGTGGCCCACTTCTAGTTTTACTTCTGTGAAATCTTCCTCTGAGGTCATCCTTCTAAGCTGAGAGTCATATTCCAGGAAGCTCCTTGCTGGACATCAACAGGATTCATGTGTCCATCAGAACAAGTCTTCTCTTGTAGGCCAAATCACATGGTCTTTTCCCTACAAGTCAAATCCCGACTGATGATCACTGACATTGCATAATCAAATGTAATGGCAATAGTTTACTCAGGCATCTTAGCTAATACTTTAGCACAAAAATTATAAACATGTCTTCCAAACACATCTGAAAACCATCTAGATGTCTGCTATCTAGACTACTCTAAGCATGCAGGAAGGAGATATCATCTAGACTAGCTCCATTACGTGTTAATGAAGTGTTGTGTAGCTCATATGCATAATCAATACAACAAGGTAAACTATATCAACTGCTCAACATACTTCCTTGCATATAATGAAGACATATAAGACAAAACAAAACTATGTAAGCAAGAAAACCAAATACTTATCTCTTATTGTTTTTGTGTGTGGGCTCCCACTGCCTTCTTGTGGGAACCATGAGAGCACTATGTTCTTGCAATCTGGATTTTCATGTCTCCTAGAAGAAGAATTCTGAACAGTCATCATTCCTTGACTTCTTGTGAGGAGTATCTTCTTTAACACCAGCAGTTGAGGTTTCATGCTTCCTTCTATTAGAACTTCGGCACTTATTGGCATAATGACCATATACCTTGCACCTGTAGCATTGTATCTGAGACAAATCCTTCTTCTCCTTCTTCTGATCTGGAGGAGGACTTGGTCTCCTATCTTGGTGCTTGTGTTTATGGAACTTCCTTCCTTTTCCCTTACCTTTCTTGGCATGGGATACAAACGCTTGATTCTCCTCAGGTTGAGTACCATGGAGTCTTTGTCGTGCTGCAATCCTTGTCTCCTCCTGCGTGCAATCTGCCCAGAGTTTATCAAACTTGGGTAGTTTAGATCTACCACTTATGCTTTGAATAAAGCACTCCCAAGATGGTGGAAGACCATTCAGAGTGGTGATAATAGGCTCCTTATCATCAATGGGATCTCCATTGGTGCTAAGCTTGTCAAAAAGACCAAATAAATGGCCAAAAAGACAAAATAAAGGGAAAATCAAAATCCCATTGATTGAGGAAGTTTGTTTGGGGCATGTCTCAGTTACTTGCAGTGGTGGCGAGTTGATTGAGTTAGAGGGAACCAAGCTGATTTGATTGATATGATTGAGATCTCCACAGAGTGGGGTGCATTTCACCATGAGGGAGGGCGCACTTCACTTGGAGATGTGGCATCTTTTGAATGGATTGGTGCACAACCTACCTAGAGGTGGCACCTAACTCCCTAGAATCACTCCAGGTTGCTCCAGTTCACTCCCTATCCACTCGAGATGACTCTAACACTTAGCATTTCGCCTTCTTTAGCTCAAATTCGCCCTCCCTCTCTCTTTTCTCTATTTAAGCATGGCTTTGCTCCATTTTTCTCATGGTCAGAGAACCAAAAGGATGCTTAGGTTTTGTATTGTATATGCATTATTTGTTGGAATAAAGAAAGCTTTGGAGGCTAACCTGTGGTGTATGGCTCAATGTGTGTGGATGATCGTTGTCTCATTATGAGGTAATCTATATTTATTTATTTATGTATATCTTTGGTTGAGTGTTGGCCTTTGAAAGGGAGTTACCTCCCAATAGGTAAGAGAAATTCTAGTTTGATTTATGCTCTTATTGATTGGTTGTAGTAGATCTCTTGGAGATACATGTTTAATCTATGTTGATTGCATGCTTTCTAAGTTTCTGCTGCAGGCAATACCAATGCTTGTTTTAACCATTTGTGTGCAAGAATCGCTAAGTTGCAGGTTGCCTAAATTGGAGAAGGGGTTGAGCTCGGCTGCATCCTCCTCATCTTCAAGCACTTCCGAAGAGGTATAGTACTATAGTCCTGTTATCACATATATAGTAGCCGGGCTACCATACATTATTTTTCTCATTCCAGTACACTATTCAGCCAGTTCCCTTGCATTTGAGATGCTGAGATGAGCATCTATATTGGATCACTATCAGATTGTGGACAGCAGTTATATTCCCCATGCCATGACTGAGTTTCAGGACACTCAGAGAGATGACCGATGTAGCCATTATACCATTGGTACAGAGCAGACAATAGTGCCCAGAGTTACAGCAGCAGTCTCAGAGGACAGATGATGGTACAGGTTGATGAGCTTTCAGGTATATGACTCAGCAGGTATATCATAGTGTTATGGTTAGATTGCTTTTATACTTATTCTCATAACATGTCTTAGCACTTAGTGTCATGATCTGGCGATCATATAGATATATGGACCTGGTTGATCTATTATATATATTATATTGTCCCTACTCAGACTTACAAGTTCACTATTCATACTCATTGGTACATACCCTCCTTAGGGAGAATAGAGGTGATCATTACACCATACTTTGGCTTGCTAGTGTTGGCTCCATCATTTCATTGTCTTCATCCATCCATGGCCTACCTTTTAGATTATCACCCTGACTTACTACTTGACTAGTGGCATGGAGGACTTTTCCCCACTGTAGCCTCTGTATTGGATGAGCTTCCTTGTTTATTGTGTCTCGGCTCTGAGTTGGTGACAAAACTTACCTATGGTGAGTTGGAGTTCCTTGTGAATTCCCCCTAGTCACTAAAGTCGTGTTGGCTAAACCTGAAACTTTTAGTGCTGCCATGTATACAAAATCTGGAAAAATAAAATGCTATATCTTGTATGAAAAGCCCATTCATGCAATGTGTTTCTAAACACACATGAATGAGAGGCATGCCAAATGAACATGGCAATGAAAATGAAATGTTATATCTTGTGGAAAATAAATACCTAGGTAAACAAAATGTCCATGACACACCTAGAAGTGCTCAGGTAAACAAGTGCCTTAAAAACACACCTGCAGCAGAAAGCCTAAAAGAAAAATGTAAATCTATGCAATGTGTTTGTAAACACACATAGATCAAGGCTATGGAAACTTCAGGCCCAAAAAGCAATGGAACTTAAAAGCTACATCTAAACAATTGCTGGCCTTATTTGTATTATGGATTGTGCGCATCTGTGAAGGTGAATAAACCCTCTTTAAACAACTCATCCATTTGTGAGACACCGCCATTCCTTGTGTTATTGCTCATTCAGTATATACTATGGTGTATTCCCTTTCCCTTGCCAAAGTGTCACAAAGTCAAGACAGTTAAGTCATCCCTTAGCCTAGCCAGTTAATTTAAGCCTTCACCCTTCACTAGCAAATTGATCACAACTATGAAGTGAGTATGATCCTGAAAGTCTAGTCTGAATAATAATAATAATTAACGACACTATATATTTGGATTTAGATCGCCAGTCATGATTACTCTGTGTTATAATTGTTATTTGAATAAGTTGTAGAGCATATATTAACCTTGACACTTTGCAGCAGCTATTAATGATGATCTGAGTTATATTTGGTCTTGGTTAGACCTAATTTGACCATGGAGGACCATGGGACATGAGATGTTGGACCTTATGATGATATGGATAGATGATATATGGTCTATGTATACATACATGATGACTCTATGCAGCAGCTACAGGGTTATGATGATGATTCTGGGGTTACAGCAGTGTTTGTATATGTACAGCGCATTATTATTGACCTTGATCCGGTATATTGGATATTTATTTTGATCATGCAGAGATTCATATGGTGTATGAGTACACATCTTGGATGGATTTGGACCTTCTGAGTCCAATGGGACAGTTTGTTTTCAGTTCCGGGCACTTACAGTGATGATTTAGCCTCAGTAGGCTGTCCTAGTGCAGTTTTGGTCTGTCGGAGGCCCTGTCGGAGCAGATGTGATTTTTATCCGGTTGACCTAGGGCGCTGATGATGGAGGGGGTGGTCCAGCCACTTGTGTTTACCATATTACCCCCCTTCCGGACACACTGGTGCCCTCACCTTGACAGCGCCAGCACTCCAGGAGGCTGTTTGGGGCAGTTTCACGCTTCCCGAGGCATTTCAGGATTGGTAGAAATGGCTATTGAGGAAATCGATTTGGGCTACAGAGGCAAAGTTATGGCATGGGATGATCAGTGATGATAGATCGGGACCTTCCACACCTTCTCCAGCAGTTTCAGCTTCATTGGGGCCCGCATCCATCACTTATGGCACTTTCTGTGGATTTTTGAGGTCTTTTGAGGACCACGACTTCACTATGGAGGCACGATTTGGTACATTCATGATTATTTTTTGGTTATTGTGCTATGGGGATTGACCAAGGAGGGATAAAATTACCCCTTGGACCCACCATAAGCCTCTTATGATATTTTGTCATCATGATTTGGTGGGATTCCCCTCTTGTAGGGCGATTTTGTCCACTTACATTATATTTTATTAGTGATCTATGTATTTTATTGTTGAGCTCATCTCAACCATTGATTAGACATTTGTATCTTTTAATCTTAGCCACTCATTCAAAAAGTGGTTAGGGTTTTGGTGCCTCTCCTTCCTATTTAAAGGAGAGAGCCGCTCATTGTAAAGGGACTTTTGGCTCTAGATTATTGGAATAGAAAATTATTATTGCATCTATCTCCAGTGTTGTGGTGAATGTTTTTGGTGTTCGTTCGTTGGTTCTTCCTTTGCACTGAGTTATTGAAGATCTTGTTTGCCATATCTTTGTACCACGATTTTTGCATCTACAGGTGGAGGCCGATTTGCTTGGAGGAGGAGGTATTGGTAGGGGAAGACTCTCCCTACTTCTTCTTTGGAGCTCTTCGTTGGTAACAGGGAGTATTACTGTCCCAGGACCTTCTATTTCATGTTACTATTTGCATTTCTCTTGTATTTCTTCCATACTTGATCTTACTGATTGAATCTTCGTTCCTTGGTTTGACAGGTAGAGGAAGGCGCACTTGTGGGCTAGGGCATCAAATCGGCAAGCAAATCAACAATCTCTCATTTGATCTCTGCGGGAATCTTCCTCAACATCAAGGCATCTCATCCACATCACTCAGGTATGATCTCAAGGTAAGTTCTATCTCCATGATCTATCCAATTGTCAAAAAACACTTAAAACCCTAATTAATCAAAACCCCTTTTTTACATTTTCTCAGATCTACTTAGATCTAGTGGGTTATTGGGCATAATATTGAAAACCCACCTCTATAGCATCCACGGCATCCCGGATCTATAGTTTGGTGAGGATTGGTTTCCGTTTGACCCCTCTCCCATGCCAACTTAGCTTCTCCCAAGCAAGGCGCACTTCACTAGTTGAGCAAGTTGACCTAGATCTAGGCGATGGGTGTTTGAGATTCCACTTGATTCGTCATCTACACATCCAATAACATACACCCAGGTTGTTACTTTTCTGAAATTCACCTTGTGGGCTCCATTCCACATTTTAAGGGATTTAATCCCATTTTGGACCACTTGGAACCCTTAAACTCAGATCTACTAAGATCTAACCGTTGGATTACCACGAAAATACAGATCCATACTCCTACCCGACCGATCTACCCGGATCTAAAGTTTGGATGCCATCCGACTTGTTTTGACCCACCTAACCCCACTTTTAGGCTTCCTTGGGCAAAGTCGCACCACCTTGGAGAAGTGAGTTGACTCACTTCCAGGAACTGGGTACTTGAGATTTTTGGAGATTTAGAACCGGAATAATTCAAAACCTAGGTCTAGACTATCACTTTGTCAAATCTTGCCTTGGGGATTGCATTCCTTGTTTTAAGGGATTGTGGTCCACTTGGGTCAAACCTAGATCTAGATACATTCATCCATCAAGACCTCTATTGCCCACCTGTCCCAAGTACTAGGAGTCCTAAACCACAAGTCAACCCTACTTTGACTCCATTTCCCAATTCCCAAGGCACTGGTTTCTCTCCAAGTTAATTCAACTTTCCTAGATTGTTGGATTGACTTGTGTTTTGACCTATGCATGGTGAACTAAACCTTTGAAGCTGCCATGTATCATGGTCAAGCTTGTCATTTGTACTAGTTAGCCCCAATACAACCCTTAAACTACCCTGCACTGGACACGGTTCCCAAGGCAGTGAGTCTTCTGACATTGTACTAGTACACTAGCCCTAGATCTCACTTCAAACATTATAAGTCACTCTCACATCAACCATGAACCAAAGCTATACCCATTGAACCCCTCACTTGGCTTGTGACTTCAACCTATAAGGTCTAGGATAAACCATACACCTAACTTCACTTAGAAATACCCTGATTTGGTGTTTTGGTTTTGATCTCTCCTGTCGGGAGTAGATCGGGTCTCCCCCTTTGTTGTCTGGGCTAGATAACATAAAGTGAAGGTTGCCTCGACTGGCGTGACAACCATACATTGGAGGTCGAGGTGATCGTGGTTGCACCTTTTGAGTTGCCCTTCCCTATTGCCATCCATGACTGGATACATCCATAGGGGTAACTACAGCTTAGGTGATAACATTTTGGCGCCGTTGCCGGGGAGGCAATAGCTTACCTCGGTTCGACATACTTTTCTTTCTTAAAGCCCTCCCATTCTCTTTGCCTAGTATTTTGGTATTGAAGGCATAGGGCTTACCTCGGACAAGCTAGTAGTCTTTACTCACTCTCTCCTGCATATACAACGACACATATCTTGGTAGAAGAGTTTAAATCTACCTGGCGACTCCCAATCGTGACTCCGCTGAGGAGCGAGCTCATTTACATCCCTATAACACTAGAATTTAGACAGATCTTATGGGGTACATCATTTTGTTTGCAGGCTCTTGATTTTAAAAAATAAATATTAAAATATTAAAATATAAAAAATAAAAATAAAAAAAATATTATCCATGGCTGCTGCTGAGCGACCTAGGACTTTTGGTCGATTGAAAGTTTTTGACTTTTCCAAAATTGTTGGGTATCCTCATCATATTCCTCATCAAGCCTATGAAAGGTTGCCTACTTTCGATGGAAGTTATGAAATCTCTGCTAGAAGGCACCTTGAAAGATTTCGGGAAGTTCTTAACGAGTTATCCATAACCCATGAGGATGTGTGTATGAGACTATTGGCTTCATCTTTCAAAGAAAGAGCTGGACTCTGGCTTTCGAATTTGAAACCCAATAGCATTTCTGGTTATGACATATTTGAAAACAAATTCCTAGAAGAATGGGGAAGTGAATTCGATGATATGTATCTTTCAAATCAAATTCTTCCCCTTTCCGATCCTATGGTTGAATCATTTAACAATCAAATATCAAGTGATTTGTCAACATCCGGGGATGACCTTTCCTGCCCAATTTCTTCTGATGATAAGTCTTCTACTTTTGAGTCAATCGAAAGTCAAATCTTTAATCATTGTACAAACCATAAGTTTTCAACTTGCTTTTTAGGTAGCCCTAGTCCTGATCCTGAGGGAATTGCTGAGGATGAGCTTTTAGTTAACAAGTCTACTGAAATTCCTCCCTCAGAGAGACTCATTAGTCATTCTGTATTTAGTGATCATTCAATTCCTTATCACCTTATTGAAAAAGAAGGTAGGGACATTGACCAAGGTCCTTTAGTGGTGACTTCACATGATCATTGTGCAAATAATCAGGGTGTTTTAAATGAACTTGTTAATTTTCCCCCTGACAAATTAAATAAAAATGATCATTTATCTTCATATGAATTTAATGATGAATCAATAGAAGTTCAATCTCAAGATGAAGATGAAATAATGAATCACACTAGATGCTCTAATCTTTGTTCCACCTCTTATAATGAGTCTTTAAATTTTTCCATCCTTAGTCAAGATAGGTTCATCGAATTCTTAGAATTAGAATCTTGTCCTCAGATTGTAAATATTAAACTTGATCAAAAGCTTGAAATAATTTCTAAAGTAAAGAGTGTTTTCTTTTGTCAAAATCTAAGGTCAAACTTGTCTATCCATTTGGGAGAATTTTCATATTTGCAATCCACTTTCCCTTCCCAACTCTTTCAATCATCTTTGGGTTGGTGCTATAGTCAATCTTTTACCTTTGGGATTTTCAAAAGGAAGTATAAGCATGATTACATGTTTGGAGAAAAAGCACTTCATTTTCCTTTTCAGTCACTTTGGAACCATAATGCTTATTGTCAAATTATCAATCATTCTTGGTGGCTAGAAAAGATATTTAAAGATCAATTTCACCTTTTCTCCATTTTTTAGCATCAAGTGGATTTAATTTTGACCTTTCATCTTCTAAACCTTAATTTATCCCCACTTGGTTTTTATTTGATCATCAATCCCAAGGAGAATCAAATTGAAGATGTAAGAGAAGTAAATGAGGAAGCTATGTTTTGTGAAAAAGAATTGAGTTGCAAGCCTTATATTTTCTCTCCATCAACTTTAAACAATCATCATCATGAATTTTATGATCCTATCAATTCTTGGATGGAGGATGTTTGCATCAGTCAATCTTTTCCTTGGCATGATTTCATTTTGCACCATTCAAACCTGTATTCAATCTTTGAACAAACCTGGAAGATTGCATTATCAAATTCTCTGATCTTTAATATAATCATGACTTGTTTCATTATCAAAAAGCAAATAAGAATCATTAACCTATTTGATGAATGGTTGCACTGGATTTATGATTTTACCTAACATTTGTGATGACTGGTTAGATTAGGGTAGGTAGGAAACCGAATAAGCCTACTTGGGCACTAGTTAGTCTTTTTAGCCATTGAGTCTGGCACCTTTTTTATCTCTAAGCTCCTTTGTAAGCTCCTAGTTTAAATGAGTACCTGTCACTTTTCTTTTCCTGCACAATAAATTTCAAATTTTGCAAATTATGTTAGTAGTTTCATTTACTTTCTGCATTTATATATTTCATGCATTTATATTTCTGACATAGAGTAGATTTTATTTCAGTTGGTTTTATATTTTTCCCACACATGCGGCATGAGGTATGTTTGATGTTTGTGAATGCAGAAAATAGGTCGCAAAAAATAAAAGCTGGAAATAAAATGGTAGAGTGCTGGATCGTGGATTCGAGTAGCATAGTTCGAGGACCAGAGATTCTGAGGTTCTCAAGCGCTCATTTCAGCAGAGCACTTGTCCCAGCCGGAGCCAGATGTTATCACATATATAGTAGCCGGGCTACCATACATTATTTTTCTCATTCCAGTACACTATTCAGCCAGTTCCCTTGCATTTGAGATGCTGAGATGAGCATCTATATTGGATCACTATCAGATTGTGGACAGCAGTTATATTCCCCATGCCATGACTGAGTTTCAGGACACTCAGAGAGATGACCGATGTAGCCATTATACCATTGGTACAGAGCAGACAGTAGTGCCCAGAGTTACAGCAGCAGTCTCAGAGGACAGATGATGGTACAGGTTGATGAGCTTTCAGGTATATGACTCAGCAGGTATATCATAGTGTTATGGTTAGATTGCTTTTATACTTATTCTCATAACATGTCTTAGCACTTAGTGTCATGATCTGGCGATCATATAGATATATGGACCTGGTTGATCTATTATATATATTATATTGTCCCTACTCAGACTTAGAAGTTCACTATTCATACTCATTGGTACATACCCTCCTTAGGGAGAATAGAGGTGATCATTACACCATACTTTGGCTTGCTAGTGTTGGCTCCATCATTTCATTGTCTTCATCCATCCATGGCCTACCTTTTAGATTATCACCCTGACTTACTACTTAACTAGTGGCATGGAGGACTTTTCCCCACTGTAGCCTCTGTATTGGATGAGCTTCCTTGTTTATTGTGTCTCGGCTCTGAGTTGGTGACAAAACTTACCGATGGTGAGTTGGAGTTCCTTGTGAATTCCCCCTAGTCACTAAAGTCGTGTTGGCTAAACCTGAAACTTTTAGTGCTGCCATGTATACAAAATCTGGAAAAATGAAATGCTATATCTTGTATGAAAAGCCCATTCATGCAATGTGTTTCTAAACACACATGAATGAGAGGCATGCCAAATGAACATGGCAATGAAAATGAAATGTTATATCTTGTGGAAAATAAATACCTAGGTAAACAAGATGTCCATGACACACCTAGAAGTGCTCAGGTAAACAAGTGCCTTAAAAACACACCTGCAGCAGAAAGCCTAAAAGAAAAATGTAAATCTATGCAATGTGTTTGTAAACACACATAGATCAAGGCTATGGAAACTTCAGGCCCAAAAAGCAATGGAACTTAAAAGCTACATCTAAACAATTGCTGGCCTTATTTGTATTATGGATTGTGCGCATCTGTGAAGGTGAATAAACCCTCTTTAAACAACTCATCCATTTGTGAGACACCGCCATTCCCTGTGTTATTGCTCATTCAGTATATACTATGGTGTATTCCCTTTCCCTTGCCAAAGTGTCACAAAGTCAAGACAGTTAAGTCATCCCTTAGCCTAGCCAGTTAATTTAAGCCTTCACCCTTCACTAGCAAATTGATCACAACTATGAAGTGAGTATGATCCTGAAAGTCTAGTCTGAATAATAATAATAATTAACGACACTATATATTTGGATTTAGATCGCCAGTCATGATTACTCTGTGTTATAATTGTTATTTGAATAAGTTGTAGAGCATATATTAACCTTGACACTTTGCAGCAGCTATTAATGATGATCTGAGTTATATTTGGTCTTGGTTAGACCTAATTTGACCATGGAGGACCATGGGACATGAGATGTTGGACCTTATGATGATATGGATAGATGATATATGGTCTATGTATACATACATGATGACTCTATGCAGCAGCTACAGGGTTATGATGATGATTCTGGGGTTACAGCAGTGTTTGTATATGTACAGCGCATTATTATTGACCTTGATCTGGTATATTGGATATTTATTTTGATCATGCAGAGATTCATATGGTGTATGAGTACACATCTTGGATGGATTTGGACCTTCTGAGTCCAATGCGACAGTTTGTTTTCAGTTCCGGGCACTTACAGTGATGATTTAGCCTCAGTAGGCTGTCCTAGTGCAGTTTTGGTCTGTCGGAGGCCCTGTCGGAGCAGATGTGATTTTTATCCGGTTGACCTAGGGCGCTGATGATGGAGGGGGTGGTCCAGCCACTTGTTTTTACCATATTACCCCCCTTCCGGACACACTGGTGCCCTCACCTTGACAGCGCCAACACTCCAGGAGGCTGTTTGGGGCAGTTTCACGCTTCCCGAGGCATTTCAGGATTGGTAGAAATGGCTATTGAGGAAATCGATTTGGGCTACAGAGGCAAAGTTATGGCATGGGATGATCAGTGATGATAGATCGGGACCTTCCACACCTTCTCCAGCAGTTTCAGCTTCATCGGGGCCCGCATCCATCACTTATGGCACTTTCTGTGGATTTTTGAGGTCTTTTGAGGACCACGACTTCACTATGGAGGCACGATTTGGTACATTCATGATTATTTTTTGGTTATTGTGCTATGGGGATTGACCAAGGAGGGATAAAATTACCCCTTGGACCCACCATAAGCCTCTTATGATATTTTGTCATCATGATTTGGTGGGATTCCCCTCTTGTAGGGCGATTTTGTCCACTTACATTATATTTTATTAGTGATCTATGTATTTTATTGTTGAGCTCATCTCAACCATTGATTAGACATTTGTATCTTTTAATCTTAGCCACTCATTCAAAAAGTGGTTAGGGTTTTGGTGCCTCTCCTTCCTATTTAAAGGAGAGAGCCGCTCATTGTAAAGGGACTTTTGGCTCTAGATTATTGGAATAGAAAATTATTATTGCATCTATCTCCAGTGTTGTGGTGAATGTTTTTGGTGTTCGTTCGTTGGTTCTTCCTTTGCACTGAGTTATTGAAGATCTTGTTTGCCATATCTTTGTACCACGATTTTTGCATCTACAGGTGGAGGCCGATTTGCTTGGAGGAGGAGGTATTGGTAGGGGAAGACTCTCCCTACTTCTTCTTTGGAGCTCTTCGTTGGTAACAGGGAGTATTACTGTCCCAGGACCTTCTATTTCATGTTACTATTTGCATTTCTCTTGTATTTCTTCCATACTTGATCTTACTGATTGAATCTTCGTTCCTTGGTTTGACAGGTAGAGGAAGGTGCACTTGTGGGCTAGGGCATCAAATCGGCAAGCAAATCAACAATCTCTCATTTGATCTCTGCGGGAATCTTCCTCAACATCAAGGCATCTCATCCACATCACTCAGGTATGATCTCAAGGTAAGTTCTATCTCCATGATCTATCCAATTGTCAAAAAACACTTAAAACCCTAATTAATCAAAACCCCTTTTTTACATTTTCTCAGATCTACTTAGATCTAGTGGGTTATTGGGCATAATATTGAAAACCCACCTCTATAGCATCCACGGCATCCCGGATCTATAGTTTGGTGAGGATTGGTTTCCGTTTGACCCCTCTCCCATGCCAACTTAGCTTCTCCCAAGCAAGGCGCACTTCACTAGTTGAGCAAGTTGACCTAGATCTAGGCGATGGGTGTTTGAGATTCCATTTGATTCGTCATCTACACATCCAATAACATACACCCAGGTTGTTACTTTTCTGAAATTCACCTTGTGGGCTCCATTCCACATTTTAAGGGATTTAATCCCATTTTGGACCACTTGGAACCCTTAAACTCAGATCTACTAAGATCTAACCGTTGGATTACCACGAAAATACAGATCCATACTCCTACCCGACCGATCTACCCGGATCTAAAGTTTGGATGCCATCCGACTTGTTTTGACCCACCTAACCCCACTTTTAGGCTTCCTTGGGCAAAGTCGCACCACCTTGGAGAAGTGAGTTGACTCACTTCCAGGAACTGGGTACTTGAGATTTTTGGAGATTTAGAACCGGAATAATTCAAAACCTAGGTCTAGACTATCACTTTGTCAAATCTTGCCTTGGGGATTGCATTCCTTGTTTTAAGGGATTGTGGTCCACTTGGGTCAAACCTAGATCTAGATACATTCATCCATCAAGACCTCTATTGCCCACCTGTCCCAAGTACTAGGAGTCATAAACCACAAGTCAACCCTACTTTGACTCCACTTCCCAATTCCCAAGGCACTGGTTTCTCTCCAAGTTAATTCAACTTTCCTAGATTGTTGGATTGACTTGTGTTTTGACCTATGCATGGTGAACTAAACCTTTGAAGCTGCCATGTATCATGGTCAAGCTTGTCATTTGTACTAGTTAGCCCCAATACAACCCTTAAACTACCCTGCACTGGACACGGTTCCCAAGGCAGTGAGTCTTCTGACATTGTACTAGTACACTAGCCCTAGATCTCACTTCAAACATTATAAGTCACTCTCACATCAACCATGAACCAAAGCTATACCCATTGAACCCCTCACTTGGCTTGTGACTTCAACCTATAAGGTCTAGGATAAACCATACACCTAACTTCACTTAGAAATACCCTGATTTGGTGTTTTGGTTTTGATCTCTCCTGTCGGGAGTAGATCGGGTCTCCCCCTTTGTTGTCTGGGCTAGATAACATAAAGTGAAGGTTGCCTCGACTGGCGTGACAACCATACATTGGAGGTCGAGGTGATCGTGGTTGCACCTTTTGAGTTGCCCTTCCCTATTGCCATCCATGACTGGATACATCCATAGGGGTAACTACAGCTTAGGTGATAACAAGTCCCTCCGCTCTCCACCATCAGACCCCATTGCCCAAAGTTCCCAAGCTTTGAGTTGTTTCTTTCCTCTCTCCTTCACCTTCAATCAAATTTATTTTCTAGTTACGGTTCTTGCATACTTAGTCAAGTTGGCTTATTTTCAAGAATATCTAAAGGATTAGATGTTTAAGCATGATTTTCTATTAACTAGATCTAGTTGCTCAAGACTTATCTTAAGTAGATCTAGTTTTGTTTAAGCACTTGTGCTTATTGTCAATTTTTCAGTACTTAAAACTTTTATGATTTTAATGTTCTATTTGGCACATTTGGTGCATAATAGGTGGGGCTGGTTTTACACATTTGACGAACAGGTAAGAGGAAGTGCTGCCGGAAAACCGAAGACCTAGGCCATTTAGGACCTCCCGGAGCAACATACTGGATCCTATTCTATTTTATGAAACTTGTAAGCTTATTGGATCCAAATCTATAAGGACCACAACCATCCACCTCATAATTGTAAAATAAATAATAAAGCAAGTGGGCTACCCAATGCCCACACCCTTTCCCCCCTGGGGGTCTTGAGTCATTTTCATGGCGTGACTGTTTCTGCTTTCCTGCTTTTATTTTGTTTGGGTTGGATAACTTAGATTAATTTCTTCTTTTGTAAAGTAGTTTAAATAATTTACACACACACACACACACAACACATTTAAGTTAGTTTCCTTTCAAGTTATTTCATTTTGCAACAAAGAGTAACGAACCCTTTTCGCTCAATCTCCGCATATGTTCTCGTCCATTGCAAGCTTGCCTGAGCTTTGGAACAATAAAAAACGGGACTTGCGGCACTTAATTAAATTTCACAATCTAATTAAAATTAACTTCTCGTTACACGAAAATCCGACGTCTTACGATTTACTTCTTGTGGGCAAATTCTACAGAGAAGAGGGAACAACTAGGTAGTGACTATGTGGACCCGTCAAGCTACACCCTCGTTTGGTGTCAGTGTTGGACATACCTCCACGACTCCAATCTAGCCCTCATCTCATGTGGAACCACACTTAGCAATCTGGATCTGTTCCATGCACCTCAGAGTATATCGGAACTTCCCTTCCCGTAATCCACCCATCATAATAATTAAAACTGACCAAGAAGCATTGCACAACATTTCCCTCTAGCAACACTATATTTACTTTTCGGCACTGGTCTACTTCACAATCACATCTGTTATTTACATCAATTTATGTGTCGTGGTTAAATCATATTATATGTTGCTACTTTAAATATATGGTTGTTGCTCTCTCTTGTTTCAGTAATTATTTCAAACTCTTTGATTAACTTTCATTTCCATACCCCGAATGCGGGTGCTTTTCCCGATCATGCCACAACTGGTAGCTTGGTCCAGCCACCTGGCGACGGCATGTTGCACCCGTCACCTACTCGTCATGCCAACATGCAGACATTTGATAGCAGTTATGTGGAGGACGAGCGGATCTATGGCAATCATTTGGCAGTTAATGGGTCGAGGCTGGACTCAGTTGCTGATGTCCCTTCGAATTAACTGGGGTAGCTGGTTCTTGAAGCTCCTGCGTGTGGTGCACCTGCATCCCTTCTCCATGGCTCATATAACGACGAACAGGCCTAATTCTATCCTCATTTGCAATCCTTTGGTGCTCTCTGTTGAGAATTGCTCTTCTGCAAATTGCCCTACTCATTGTGTCACTGTCCGGGAGCTTGGTCTTTACACCATGACTCGTCCGCGAGGTACCTCGAGGGGTGGAGCTGGGCATGGCTCAGGGCGGGATGTTGCTTCTTCAGGCAGGAATAAGGCATCCATCAGTGGCTATGATAGTAGCATCTCAGCTTCGGTTCGCCTGTTAATTGATGATTGGGAATCAAGTCGTGTGGTGGATATTCTGGCCATTAGCAACCAAGGCAACCAAATCAATTACTACTAGCTTATAAAAAACACGATGGGAAAGTTGGCCAAGGAGATGCTGGTGAATTGGAACTCTGCCAAATCCTCCATTTCGGACATCAGGGCTACCTTGGTTCATCTGGACAAAAAGCTGGTCAATTTGGACACCAGTCTTGCTGGTGGTAAATACTGCCTGGCCAGTTGTGCGACTTTCAGCAGTGGCTTGGCCGGAATGGACGTTGCTCGGCCTGGAGTGGTCACCCCTGTCGCCGATGCTCCTCCAATTTTGCAGGAAATGAAGGACGCTGCTGTTGAAGACTCCCTGCTGCTACAGGAGCTCCTTCCTGCTCGGTCCTGCTTGTTCCTGGTGTCTCTGTGAGTATCGCTCTCCTGCATGACACCTTTCCCATTCCTTCCACCATTGACTCACTGCACTTCAAACGTGTCCGGAAGTCCGAAGGGGATGCCTCCCCCTGTCGCCAAACTGAACCGCTAACGCCAAAGCTCCCTCCCCAGGGCTAGGATGAAGACTTCTTCGGCAGCTTCCCTATTGTTGAAGACAAGTCCAGCTTTCAGAATGAAGAAGCAAGAACTTTGGACGGCAGTCCCTAGCTCTCTCTGTGAATGTCAGAGGTCTTGTGTTTTTTTGCTATACAAACTGTTCTCATGCTCTGTTTTGTTTTATTTTATGCTATGTAATGACTCTTATGACTCCTGGTCTCCTCAGATAGGTTTGTTTTTCTATGTTACTTATCTTCCTAGCACTTTTGAGAGTCTGGACCGGTGGTTCCACCACCCAAGACCGCCAAGGCTAGCCAAACGCCATGTAATTTTTGTACTCTTTTTATAAATATACTGAAGCGGCTTTACAAAAAAGAAAAACCTTCATTTCCATAACTTAGCTTAAAGGCCTTAGTTATTTTCTTAGGGACCACCCCGCTTGTCTTCACTAAGAGTTAGCCTAGACGGAGGAGTTGAGTGTTGAGTGACAGTATCTCAACTCGTGACTTGCCCCCAAGGTCGCACCCAGTGGCTTGAAGATTTCTGCCACGCTAACCCCAAGGTGCGTATAAGGCGGCAACAGGGTGAAAGACGTTTTAGGGATGGATATTGTTGAGCAAGGATATGTGCTCAAATTGAAAACCTTTTGCACCCTTAAATGATGGATTCTATTATGTATCTTATGTATTCTTTTATTTATGCACGTGCATTCTACATGGCCTTGTAGGATGGTTTCACGTATTATGCATATTTGGGGGGGCAACCTGTGGAACCAAATAGTGTAATAGTGTCTTGACGGTTATGTTCTTATACCAAAAGGCAATCGGCACTTGTATCATATGTGTTATCCTAGACTGTAATAAGATCTTTATCAGCTTTGTTATGGCAAAAAAAATCTGTGTGTTTGTGTTCCCTGCATTCATAGGTTCGTACGGTGGTTTAGTTATTGTTTTAACTTAAAGTGCATACTTGGTTATGGTTATGGTTTATGCTTCTGTTATGTTTCTGTGCACGTAGATGTGTTAGTAATAAATAGCCCAGTGTATCCCTGTTAGAGATATACTACCAACAACGGAGAATTATGCTGATGTCTAAAGAATGTGGAAGCACAAAGTTGGCACAATATTGCTAATTGGTAAAACCAAAAACTAATAAGTAAACCAATTTAGGAAGATATTTTATTTGTATAATCCACCTATCCAAAGGTGGAGATGAAATGGAACTCATTATTACAATCCTTCAACATACAAGGAAATATAAACTGGTGTTATACTTCATTCAGGGAGGCAGGAGATGAAAAAGCAAAGAACTAGAAGCTACCAGTGGCATTGGAATTAGCATGAGTCTTGCGACTTCTTCAAAAGTTCAAAGTAATGTAATCCAACCAGAGGCCTATCAGGATGTATGCCGCAATCTGGCTACCCTGACTGCTTTGAAAATAAGTGCTGTATTACATTTAAAATGCAGCTCTTTATCTTAAAACATTGAAGTCCAAAATTCCTGTGATTTTGAAGTATCAATCTTGAAGAAAATTGCAAGAAAAACCCTTCAATTTCAGTTTTGTTAATTATAGAATTTTCATTCTTAATCACAGTAAAATGAAGTTTTGTAACCATGAAATCTATCAACACCCAAGGTCATTGTGGCTATGTAGTCTTCCAACGAATTCCACCACCAGCTTTTGGAAAAGATCACTTCATGCTGAATGATTTCTTCTCTATTTTGCAATTTTTTTGTGAAAGGCACCATAAAAACAAAATCTAAATTCCCACACGGCATTTGCAGAAACTTTCACCTATAATCACAGATTGGCTCAAATACCAACACTTCACGCAGGTTAAAAAACAAAGCCATGCAAGAACTACCAGGAAGTTTTCTTGAGATTAATGATAAAATGGGCAAGGGACTCCTTTATCAAGTGACAAATAACAACACATCTGCATTTCAGAGTCATTATAACAAAATAATATTAGATTTTGCAAGTTACCTCAACAGTAGTAATACCCTCCAAAGTCTCAACCTTGACATCGCTGACATCCTCTAAAGCCTGCACATTGACACCCGATCCCGTACTAGAATAGCTATTGCATCTTTTGAAACAATTGGCTACGAATAAAATTTTCTAAATGATTTCTTTACTGAAAGTGACCAGCCTATTCAGTTATTGGTATGGAATATATTAAGTAGCAGGAGAAGTTGTCACCTCTAATGCCTGGGTAACCTTCATCACTAATGACTCAGCTATCGTGCCATCAGCCTTTTCATCGAACAGAAATACAGTTGTTGCAATCAGAAATTTAATTCCAAATAAAACCATACTAGAAATTAACAAGATATCAATGGACATACTGCACTTTTTTATGAATTTTTTAGTCAAAATGAAATTACAGATAAACTTCTGAACATGAGAATTCTCCATTGACAAATAAAATATTAATAAAATTGTGCACAAATAACAAAATCTGCCAATCATGCATAGACAGCTCCAAAGGTGAAAATAACATTTATAGTTGTAAAAAGCTCAATTTCACAGCTGGTTTTTTAATACCTTACAGTGTTTACCCACCTTGGTCTACCCTCTTTGCTGATTATGCTTCAATGCTTTAGTGCTATTTAGTGTTAAATTTAATTTTGTTCAGTGTGAGAAGATGCCTCATGCACTCCCCTTTGGCTATTAATGCTGGCTGTACTTTCAAGCAGCATTGACCTATATTGGTAATTCATGGACATTGATAAAATTCCAAATTGCAATCTCAATTTCAGTTATAAGAATCTTCTATAAATAGTCTTGACATAGAAGGACCCACTCAAATGGTCAATATGATTAACATCAAGGAAAAAGATAAATCACTCCATGGAAAACTAAAAAGAATAATCTAAGAGATGATTTTGGCAACAACTAGAACCATTCTAGCTAAGAAGCAGAGCATAAATACTGCAATGATAAGGTTCAGGACATCTGTGGGCACCTCCAGTTGGTAAGCAATACATGGCAAAGGGGATGGTTTGTGCCCAAAGTCAGCAGGAACACTTTTGTACGACTTCAACCCAGGTTTGGTGGATTACAGAGATAAGTGCCTCATCTATCAATACATTGTAGAATATGATATTCATCAAATACAGTAGATTCCTGGCAGAATGTTCGGCATCTATATGGGACATTTACAACAGAGGAACTGGGTGGGGCTTGCACTTTACACTAGATAAAAAAGCATTGCAAATCCAGTTTAAGATCATTTGGAAACTGTGCAATCCCTGTTAGGAATTGTTTATGCACAACCTAGCAGTCTAAGGATTGGCAAGTAAATTGACTGCTAAACCGGCACAACTATGGATTTCCAACCTAACGTGTCACTACCAGAAGAAAATCATCTTTTAGGTTTCCTAGGTCCAACAGTAAATGAACCTAGACTAACCAAGGGAGAGACACTAGCCAAGTTTTTCTAAGGTTAACTAGGATGACCTAACCAACCCCAAATACCGGCCTAGCTATGTAACTGGACACGGCCTTTAGGCCTAAGTGTCTCGTGTCCACGTGTTGGACACGGACACGTCTTGACACAGTGTCAGACACGAGTTTTGGACGTGGACTCGTGCCTGACACTGTGTCAAGACGGACACGTCCAAAACACGTGTCCGACACTGTGTCAAGACGTGTCCTGGTCTGTGAAAACTATGTCCCAGGACACTTTGACCCTCATTCATTCACAATTTTCAGCGAGTCTTGAGCTCTAAGAGGGTTTTCTTTTGCAGGGGAAGAGCATTAGACGGTTTTCCAAGGGATTGCAAGTGACTTGAGGGTGGATTTTAGTCGGAGCATTGCAAGTTTTCCAGCAGGCAGCAAGAAGAATGTCTAAGTCAGCAAGGATAGCTGGTAAAGAGCAAAGGAGAGGGAGGAATATCCTAGTTGGTGTATCCCCTTCTCCTCCAAATCCAAGTTTGAGTTTATCTAATGTTGTTAATGCTCCATCTGCTGCTAGAGGAGCTGTTGGTGTTGCATATTACCCTGTATTAGCAAGACAGCAGGCCCAAGAGAAAAAATACCCCTAGGGGAAGCATGTAACAAGGAAATCAAGGCCTGGGGCAAAGCTAGGTGGGGAGGGAATGAGTCTATGAGTCTATCATTGACATATGCATTGTGATTTGTGAATGTGTAATGTGTATTGATTCTAATTTCTATTGAATATTTGTAAATGTTCTAGTTTCTAAAACAGATTGGATCTATATGTCTATATTTCTAATATATATCATTTTTAATATATGTATATATAACGTGTCCTCCGTGTCCTCATTCCAAGGGTCATCGTGTCCTTGTCGGATACTCGTATTCCCTCCCATGTCCTCATGTCAGGTGACTTAGTGGCCTAGCTATATTTTTATTAGCAACGTGTCTAACTAAGATGGTTAATAAACTAACAAAACACAATTTAGTTTCCAATAAGATATACTATGAGCAAATAAAAGATATGATACAATGAATTGAAAGCAATTTACATGTAAAAATGGACAATTTGAGCTTCTTGGAATAAATAACCCAAAACCAAGGCTTGAAAGTCACAAGGATTATCTAGCTGCTATAGCCCTTCTATCCACCCGCGAGATCCAACGATGATGCTCGGCCCAATCTTTCAGAGCACTAACCAGGAAGGCTCGATCCTACCCTTGGCCACACCACTCAACCTCTCAGATGTGTGAAGAGTAATCTTCCTGAATGTTGTGTTTGGTGCACTATAGATACTAGACGGCCAATAGGTTGGTTCCAGGATTCCTATAGGGTCCTCGATATACACAAGGTATGTGGGTTCCAAGTCTGTGCTCAATGTTGTCTAATGTGGTACTACTCAAATAGGGGTACTAGACCAGAGTCAAAGGAGATGCCCAACGTCTTGCACCTAATGAGGATGCAAGGAGACGTGTCCTAGCAATGGTCACTGTAAGACGTCAGCACATGTCTACTACCCAAGATTCCCAATTGTCATTTGAACCATATATGTACACAAATCAATGCTTCCAGTATGAAGTATTCAATGTATCATTTAACATCTAGAACTCATAGTATTCATGTAAATTCCAAGAAAACAAATTAAAGCAAGTATTCATATGAGATCAATTCAATGGACTATCACCAATAGAAAATCTTATTAGCAGTCAACGAAAGTAATAATCACTTGCAATAGTATCTCAATGACTCAACAATGTTCTAGTTATCCAATGACAATGGCAATAATAGCAAATCTATAATATTTCTATGATCAACAAAGGCAAATGATCAAGTTAATGATTGATATTCACAAAAGAGTGCCTCAGGGTACTAAATAATGATGTTAGAGAAAAGTAAAACCAACAGTCCTAAATGGAAGAGGTGATTAATAAACCAACGATGATATTGAAATACAAATTTGGTTTATGATATATTATGCCAATAATGTGGTTTTTAGGCCTATACCAGATGACAGTAGTATGATAGTGACAGAGTGATCAATAGGAGCTCTAAAGTGTTGATTTGATAAGGAACACCCAACAGTAATATGTTAATTTATCCAGAGATCACTACTCCCTCTGGATGCCCTGAGATCTCAAGCAGTTTGAGTCTCTATAAATCAGAAAATATAATAATGACTTAAGATACAAACACTATAGATCTCTTAACACTTCCACAATGAAAAACATAGCAATCACACAACT
This sequence comes from Larix kaempferi, assembly GCA_027924585.1. Taxonomy (NCBI): domain Eukaryota; kingdom Viridiplantae; phylum Streptophyta; class Pinopsida; order Pinales; family Pinaceae; genus Larix; species Larix kaempferi. The sequence goes on along the minus strand of BSBM01000364.1, from coordinate 3,615,609 downwards.
CAGTATTTACCCTGGAAACCCCAATCGGGGAAAACCAGCTATTTGTGGGGGCTTTCTTCTATCTCAAGCCCAGAGCAAAGTAAGCAGAATACAAGTACGTACAAAATACCTCAGAAGGAACAACCGAACATGATAGGGTCAAAACCCTAGATCTGCATGCAACAAGCCGATGCATGCACAGAGGAAATGCGCCCTAACTGTCAACTGGATCTAGATTTGTCTGCAGGTAACTCTATCGGTACTATCTCTCTCATAGCACTGCTCTGATCTGCTCAGCCAAAGAAGAAGGCCAACTGCTGAATGCACCCCTCCTCTGCATGGACAAGTGCGCCCTCCCTCAAGATGTCAAATGCTCATACGGAATCAGATCTGAGCTCTCATTGTCACAGTCATTTCTCAATCACCGAGACAAGGATACTCTGAAAGTCTCAACTGCTCAATCGGTCAACCGAAAGCAGAACGAGCTTCTCTCTCCTCAAAGAATGTGCCCTCCTTTCTCAGGAAAGTCACCCACCTCTCAAACAGATCTATCTCAGATCAGTTTGCTCGTGTACTACTATCAGTGACCTCCTGCCTTCTTATCAAATCTCACTGGCAAATTAGGTTTACCAAAAACCTAAAGTGAGTGCATGCAAAACTCACTTTTGCATGCAGTTGAGCATGCAAAACTTTTCATGCCCTCCAAAGAACAACTTCCCTGGTTAACTTTTTAACATAATATACTCGTTAGGATCTGAAATATGTCTTGGATCAAATAATGGGAGGAAGCGTTTTAATATGTTAAGCAAAAAAAAGAACTAGTAACGATTTGACTTGTATCAATAAAGATTAGCAATAAAATTGTTCATTGGTAGCATTTACTAGCAGCCAATGTACTCAGAATACTTACGTGATCAGACCTTCCAGATTTGTCTAATTGTTGTCATACATCATTGTCATTGAGATAATGGTCCAACAGATCTTGTCATCATGGTTTATTAAGATGTTACTTAAGGGTTGTAACAGTTACAGTATTCAGTATGAGGATCGAGTTAGCATTTAACAATGTTGCATTGAACGGAGATCATATGACAGAAATATCAGATCTGAAAGTTATCACCATCCAGGTTTCATTACGAATAGTACCAACCACTTAGTGAAAGAAAATAATTTAACTCGGTACACCAAGAATGAAACTTATTGAGAACAACTTAGTGTTGAGTTTGAGCAAGAACCATAAGCCAGATTCAAGAGAGATATACTTACACAACCCTAAATCGATTTTGCAAATTTAGTGATGCCAATAAGGTAGCAACTCAGCCGCTTAGCAATCAAAGAGATGTACTCAGAATTTAGGGCAAAATCGTATTGACTTAGTGTTGAATATGGTGTGTCTTACCTAGCATAGTGAGCATGTAAAGGATTGCCCTAAAAGGTAACTCCAATACACAAGCTTGGTATTATATTAAGCAATGATTCAATACTAGATTGATAAAGAAACTTAAATCAAAACCAGCATGTAAAATAGGCAATGGAATATATCCAAAGACAATTTATCTATTGAAAAAGCACTTGGATGTGATGAACAAGAGTCTCAAAATGAGCTGGTTTATTATTTAGGGTTTACTTAGCTCCTTAGGGTTTTAACAATAGCAAATGGATGTCTAAGGAGAGCAAGTCGATTTCTTCTTGAAGCCTCTTTCTTGAGATTTGATCCAAGCACCTAAAAAAAGACAAGAAGATGAGTAGGTTTAAAGATGGTGAAATTTTGACAAAATACAACAAAAACAAAAATCAAGCCCTAGACTACAGCCTTGAGGGAAACATCAAGCTTGGGCATATGGAGTCAATCACGAAGTGAAAATAAACAATGATCTTCAAGGAAGGGTGGAGAATACTCAATCCCCCTCCTTTTCTAGGTGAAGAAATCCAACAGATCCCCTACTCCAAGTAATTCTTGGTCACTTGTAAGCATCAAGAAAACAGTCTATCTACCAACAAGCACCAAAAATCATTAGTTAAAACAATAGTGAAAAAAACACTAACATAAACAAAAAAGGTTGCAGCAATCAATTGAAATATGAAAGGGAAATTGAACAAGGTAAACAAGGTTGCAGCAATTACCTATCCACTTACTATAGTTAAGCATAATCACCATAGATTTACCTCAAATTAGTGAAGACATTCTCCAATATCATTCACAAAATCACCATAAGCTTACACAAGAAGAGCCTCAAGTACACCAATAGAGAGCAAGAGCAAAGATAACTTTATTACTTTGACAAAAATTCCACACTTAGGAAGGAATTCGCCCTCCTTTAAATAGCTAAGAGTCTTAGAAGAGATCTAGGGCCCTACAAAAGTTTGTTACATGATAAAATGCTTTGTCATGATCCCCATGAGGGTTGTTATTGGATTAATGGCTGAGATCCAACCCTTGTACATAAAATAATATAAAAAGGAGCCAAGTCTTGGGTTAAGGAAGGCGCCCTCCTTGGTCTAGGGAGAAAAAATATTACGATAATGCCCAATACTATGGGTCTTCTCAATAACAAGGGAGAAAACCATGTCTTGATTTACAAAACTAAAGGTTGTTCGCTAAAACCATGTCTTGTTTTCCTCATTCCATGCAATTTACCTAAAACCACCTTTGAAGCCAAGTCGTTCTAGCCCCACAATTTGCTCTTTTGAGGTCGATCCAAATGCTAGATGCTCAATCCAACGGTTGGGACTTAATATTCAGTTGAGATGTGTCTTAGAAAGTTAGATGACATTAGATAACCTCTGCATGTGTGCCCAAGTGCCACATCATCTTATTTTGCCTCCACACGTGTGCAATTAGCCAAATTGAGCAAATCAACCTAGGCTCTTTAGGCTAATTAATTCAAAAAAATTAAAAAATGCATTCTCAATTGCAAATTAGAACATATCTTGCACTTTTAGACTCTTAATAAATTATTAGCACCAACTTAGGCTTTTTTATGAAAAACCTTAGGTGTTAGGTGTGCCATCAATTAATCCATAATTAGCCTGGTCTAGCTTGAAATGATACTATAAAATCCCCCTGTGCTTGAAAAAGTGCCCAGGTGAACAATGACTTGCTTGGAGTGAATTGGGATGAGTAGTATGGCCCATTGGGTGGCCAAAAGTACCAAATCATTGTCAAGAAAGTGGCTACATCTTTCCCATGCACATTCATTAAACTTTTAGGTTGCCTATTGACACTGAGAAAGAACCATTATGGAATCTGGCCAATCTGAATGAACGTTTTGACATGCAAAGGTTGGAGGTTGTAGAAGGTCCAATTGGGTGCCCAGATCTACCCTCGGATCATTAAAATACTAAGTACAACATTCCCATGCATGTTAATGAAATTCAGCACTGCATTCACTAAGGAGAAGCCCACCACCTTTCTGGAAGTCATTGATCTAAGGCAGTAATGACCAATCTGACTCCACATCCCTCGGTAAGTGGCCAAATGGGTATCCAAATATGCTTTTACATCTTCAATATACCTTATGGATCTCAAGATATGGATACACCACGTTTAAACCCCCCAAGGGTTGATACACTGGCTCTACAAACTTTGATACAAGTGAAGAAGATCTATTATATCATCTGTGGCATTGAATGGGATGTACTAAGATAACATTTGTCCCTGGTAGACCAGCAGCAAAGGCTGTCCACATGGACCAATACATAAAAGATGTCATTAACCATCAAAGTTGAGTCATCATAAAACTAGTCATGTATACATGATTATCATTATATATCTACACCACAAGTATCTTCAAATAGGTTTTTGAAATGCAAGATGTACCTACTAATCAGATCCATGACAACATGTAAGTACTTGCAAGGGCTAATTTCTTTAATGGGGTGAGTTAGATGGACAAACCAACGTTAGACCAGTGAAACTTATTGGTCAAAGGTGACTTGATCAAGTCAAGATGTAGGAAGAAGGGGATCCCTGTGATCTTCAACATTTAAGCAAACACTAGGGAAGTGCCTCACACGTGGATGATCATGTAGTGAGATAATCCCCCGCCTAACCATCAGCAATCAAACTTCCCCCATTTGACTTTGATTTTTTTATTTAGCTCCTTCTTGGACTTGGTCTTGTTGGACCAATCTTCATTTATTTCTTGGATTCTTCAATCTTGTACTTCTTTTGTTTCTGTAGACCTTGGCCTTGGATTTTATTTGAAGGCCTTATTTATTGGCAGGTTTTCAGCTTTCTTCTTTGTTTTCTTTATTTAACTTGGTCTTCAACTTTTTGACTTTGACTTTGTAGGTACAAGGAGTCTTGGCTGGGAGCTTCTTTTCATGCCCTCATTTATTTTTCGGGCATAGGAAGGGGAAGGATTTTCATGCCAACTGTCTAGGAAGATCATTATTCCATGGCAACTCTCTTTGCTTGATAAGCAGTTAACCCCAGGGATTTAACAAGCAAGCCTCCTGAACTGTCACAAGATTGCTTCTATTCAACATTGCCTAAGACACAAAAGGAAAACTACGAGGCCTTCATGGTGAAGGGGTCACAGAGGGGAGATCAAGAGCTCAACTTCATCAACCTTGGCCCAAGGATGCAGACCAGAATAATGGAGTGGAATGGATGGATGGATGGTCTTAATATGGACCCAGAGAAGGGGGTACAAGTCCTTGCAAGACACTTAAACATTACCTAGGTTCAATGGTATATAAGTAAATCAAGGATCCACTACCCTCGTCAACTTGAAAGTGTGATACTACTAGCTATACTCATCAGTCAGTCAATACATCTACTAAGTTAATTTCAGCATCTGGTACATCTTTCATCATCGTCATCATCATGGTATTGGCATGATCAGTAACAACATTGGCATATCACTGATCATCACATACATCTCTTCTTTCAAAGGGGGAGGCCTAAGAGCAGCAAAGATAGGCCTCAGTACTCTGGTTTGCATCTTGCTCATAAAATCAAAATTTGTCTGAGAAAAGGATGCCCCACAAAGTGTGGCATAACAGGGCTCTAGAAGCATCATTTGAGGTTTCTACCAGTTCGAGATGTTTATCCAGGTTAGGCAGAAAGACAACAGATTTTGGCACCCTGGATAAACCCTGTTCGAAGGCAATTGTGCTCCAGAAATTCAGTTAAGAGGTAGTGCAATCATTAGGGTAACAATTTGTTTCCTTACATGTGCTTTTATTTTCCAAGCATATTTTGGATCAAATCGCTCTGTATATATTCACAATCTTATATACAAGTTAGGGTTTATGGATTTCCAAGTAGTTCTGAAGTTATAACATGGTTTTTTTATCATCTGTCATGGATATTTCAATATCACATCATCAATGTATATGCTTGTCAATGGAATGGATCCCATTATCGGTGTTCATAGTATTGAGGGCCAGATTCCAAGGGGGGCAACTCAGTTAGTGTATTTTGCAGATTTCTCGTCGAATTAACATTGAAGTGGAGGGCAGTGGAACAAAACAAATATTTCCCTGAAAATAGCAAAGTTCTTGTTCTTTAGGCAACATTTGATTTTTTAGCTGACAAAGCTCAGGGCTCAGACATAACCCCAACCCATGTTTTCACCCTTGCTTGGGAGGTCCACATCAACCACTATCAAATTTTGGATCATCAAGTGGCTGTTGGGGGAAAGAGGCTAACTTTAACAGATATAATCCAGATATTTTGAATAACACTGAGATTCCTACCATTGCCTGTGGACCATTCCCTAGTACCCATATTCTCTTCAACATTCAAGCACATCCTGAAACTTGTTTAGCATTTAAAAACCAAGCAAAGTCCTCAAACTACAGAGCCATAAATTTCCTTAAACAACTGTAACAGCTCCCACTATTACATCGCAACCCCCGATAAGAAAAATCTCGAAGTCATATCCATCATCACTGGAACCTGAGCCCCACAAGTTACTAGAATCTTAGCACAGTCCTCTGACATAAACACGCAACAATAATACCAGGATGACCCCAAGACCAGGTCATCAGCGTTAAAAATGTGGCAGCCAGGCTCCCCTTGCCCCATTTTAAAAACTATAACATACCCATGTTAGTCTCAAAATTCACTAAAATCAGTCGCATATACACACAAAATTATGAATCGTACAATGCCCATTACTCCTGCCATTAAATATTGTATGAAAAATAACCCAAAGCAGATTCCGGTAACCATGTGGGTATTCATTTATAAATATATTTTATTCTTTAAGCTAGTGACACACCAGCTACATATGTGCGTATGAATGAAACTAAAATATATCTTCTGAATTACCTTGAAGAACATGGTGAGTTTGTCGGATTGTGAAACAACAGCAGTGGCTTGTTGCTCCTCTTGGGTATCCTCTGAGACCAGTTGGGTATCTTCTGCTACTGCCCTTAATCTCCTCCTCTGCTCATTTGCCTGTATTATTCTGTGGCTCTCCATTCTCCACGACATGCTATTTTGCAATCTGAGAGTACTGAATCCACAGCAGTTGAGCATTGAATTCTTTGGTATTGGAATTGAAGCACATTTGGAAATGGGTTTAGCGTAGTTAGACCAACAAATTGTCCTCTGATGATTGGGTGAGAGGCAGAATGTTGGGGGTGCCATTGCCATTGCTATGCGAGAGTTGCGAGCTACTCTACTCTGTTGTGGTGTTTGGGTTGGGTTCTATCCACAATCAAGGTGTGGGTTATATCTCAAGTTGTTTGTCTTACGGTTATGAATACATGAGGTTATGCTTATATATAAAGTGAAATGATGGTTTGTTGCTAATATAGCTATTACCTAGACAAACATGGATTTATTTTAGGAAAATAAATACATATATCATAATAATAAAAAAGGTAAGGTTTAAATAATTAATATTGATAGAAATAAGAGTTAAGATGTAAATAATTAATATTGATAAAGATTATTTAAATAATTAAAAAATCAGATTTAAACAATTTATATTGATAAAAATAAGAGTTGAGATGTAAATAATTAATATTGATAAAGATTATTTAAATAATTAATATTGATAAAAATAAGAGTTAAGATGTAAATAATTAATATTGATAAAAATGATTTAGATAATAATTAAAATTAATTTTAATAAATAATAGTTAATTATTTTATTTTATTTTATTATATTTATTATTTAAAATCAAAATATTTGAAAATAAAATTATCAAGTGAATTTTAATAATAAAATAATTTTTACTTTGCAAAAATTTAATTTTATTTAAAGTTAATTACTATAATATTATCAATAATGTTGATATAATGAAGGACAATTTGTGGAGTGTGAAGTTGTATTTATAGATCATTCTTAATTTTAAGTAACTTTTATTAATATTTAAAATTATAACTTTTAATTTATTTGTTGTTTTTTCATATTAATTAATTTATATAATAAATACTTTTTTTTAATAATAATAATAAAAACATCACTGGTTATTCATCAAAATTATATTTGTAAAATCAATATTTAACATTATTCAAATATTTATTTCAACTATATTTATTACATACTAAAGTGAAAATCAATCAAACTTAAGTGGCCCAAAAGTGATAAACTTTAACAAAGTGCATGAGTAAATATTTTGACATATAACATTGTAATGATCTTCTACACAAATTTATAGAAACTATCAAATACATAAAAAAAGTAAGATTAAACAAAATCCTCAAAACTTCATTAATTAAGATAACATATAATAAATACATTATCATATTACATTACATATTTTTTTTTACACACAAAAAAAAAGAACTCGTAATATTAATATTGAAAAAAATTACATTTCTCAAATACTTTTCAGTATTTCCACAGTCAAAACAACCATGATCTGCCCTCTAGCAGACTTGAACATTTCACCATGCTATATTCGGCATATCGAGAGAGCTGCCCATGCAACAGAACCAACAAAAAGTGATTCTTCCTCATCTTACCTCTTCTACTAAAAGTAGACTTAAGATTTACCTTACTTCCAGCAATTCAAGTTTACATACATCCGAAGGATCTACTCATGCAGCAGAACCGCTCAGCCTTGAGCTAGCTGCTTCCAGCAATTACAGTTTACATACTCAGAAGGAGCTACTCTTACAGCAGAACCAACAAAAAACGCTCAGCCTTGAGCTAGTATTCTTCCTCTGCTTCCAGCTTCCGAAGGAGCTACTCATGCAGCAGAACCAAACTTTAGACCGTCTACCCTTTAACTGCCCACATAAACAGTAAAAACAAATCAAACCTGAACTAGTAATGTCTGGTTATATGTTCATTATTTTTCATTGTACCAAATACCGTTTGGCATTGATAATCCTAACCGAAAGAGCTTATCTGCTTCGATATTATATTCCATGTAAATGTATTTGAAGGAAAGATCTTCAAAGTAATCTCTAAGTCTTTGTGTTTCCTCCAACAGAGTTTGCAATAGAATGCTTTGGCATTGTGACTCCCCCAACATCCACTTAATTACCAGTTGAGAGTCTCCATAGATGATCAATTTTTTTAGTCCACTCTCTTTGGCCAATCTCAATGTAAGCCAAAGATCCATTAGCTCTAAGTAGTTATTTGTTCCAGATCCTAGACCTGCCCTAAAGCTTACCTGTTGATCTTCAGAAATCTGTATGCTTCCTCCAACCCCACATGACTTGTCCCTACTGATTTGGGCAGCTCCATCAAAAAAAGCTCTAGGATATTGGTTAACATCCATTTGTGGTATCATTCTCTGTTTCTTAGGAGGCCTTTGATTAGGAAAAAGCTTAATTAAACTTAGACTCTGAATAGAGCAAAAGTATAGATGGAGTTCAACATTTTCGAAAAGAATTGAGTTCCTTACCCTCCAGATCTGCCAACTTACCATTGCAAATAGAGCTCTGTATTCACTAATTGAATTGTTTTGGCACCAATTATTGAAACAGGCCTCCACAGTATTTCCTTGCCAAATGTTACAGATGCCAATCACATTCTCTATTTCCTCCCAGACCTTCTTGGTCAAAATACAACTAACCACCAAATGCTCATTTGTTTCTTCATCAATTTTACAAAGGAAACATCTCCCAGGTCTTGACCAGTTTCTGTTTTGTAAATGGTCCCAGGTAAGGGCCTTATCAAATAACAAATGCTAGAATAAGAGTTTAGATTTCATAGGACACTGTAACTTCCACAGTGACTTCCACCAACCTCTTACAGTCATCTGTTGATCTTTCAGGAGAGTCTCATAACCATACTTTGGTGTATATATACCATTTGATGCAGGGGACCAAACTAAAATATCCACAAAGTCAAGGATTTGTATGTGGTTTTCAAAGAGATTCTCAGTGTAGTCCTCCCAATAGATTTTATCCTCCCCTTCAAAATTCAACTGTTCATCTTTTAACCAGTCTCCATTTGCACCTCTGATTTGATTAAGTACTATATACCCATCAGAATGTAACTTTTGAATCATTCCGAGCGGAAGCAGATGAACATTACCACTCCCTATCCACGGGTTAACTCCTAGTCTAATCTTCAACCCTGAACCAACCTTCCATGAAATCCCATCACCAATTAAGGGGAAAGCTTTTAATGCTGCCCTCTAAATAGCATAAACATTTTTGGTATTTTTAGAAGGGTTCCTGAGCCAAGTTTCTAATGAAGCTGGCTTGATATATTTCTGTAGGATCACCTGTGCCCAAAGTCCTTTACCTTCAATAAGACGCCAGATACTCTTAGCAGCAAGTGCATTGAGAAAGGAATAAGTTGTTTTACACCCCATCCACCCCTGTCTTTTGGCAATGAGACCGCCTTCCAACTAACCCATGCAAACCCTTTAGTTTCCAAACTACCTATCCAAAAAAACACATTAGCAAAGAAGAGATTTTATTTAGAACTCCTCTAGGGATCCAGGATAGAGCCCAATAAAACAGGAATTGTTGTAAGCACTGCATTCATAAGGGCCAATCTACCCCTTTAGACAACCATCGTACACTCCACGAGCAAATTCTCTTTTCACATTTTCTAATAAGCCATTCTCAATCTTTGAATCCATAATCCGTTCCTTTTAAGTTGAAACCAAGATATTTCAAACTTGAGTCCAAATTGTAATTTTTAAAATATTACATTACATATATAAACGATATAGCAACTTCTAAAATGAAAAGATAAATCCTTGTATAATTAAATTCTATATGTTTGTCATAGGCAAGTCTAACAAACATTTTTAATAGTATGTGATATGATGGACCTTTATAAATATTAGTTGTTAGTGGTGTATCAAACACCAAAATATTGTATTTTTAACCTTTTTTCGGTGTTGATTGTATTTTTAACATTTTTTTAATTAAATTTTGTATGAAATATTTATCTAAAAATACAGATTTTTAATTTATTATAATATTATTTATATTTATTTTTAATAATGAATTTCTTAAGTATATATATTAACAAAAATTATTAATAATGATAGTTATTAATGTCTGAAATCAAATTTGTTTTATTAAATTTTAAAAAATAAAGGAGTCATTTGGTTTTTTATAGAATTTTATTTCTATGCTCAAAAAGCTTGCAAATGTTTTGAAATTGTGCTCTAAGGTGGGTGTATGCATGACATTTTATGAGAAAGTGATTTTCGTCTTCAATCCTATTTATGTCACAAAGATAACAAATTCTTTATCCCACTACATTTTAGGAAATGTTCTCGTTTCACTATGGAGATCGTCAAAGTTTGTTTTTATTTTAGCAATGTTGATTTTCTTCTTTAGGCTAGTTAAAATAGAGAGATACTTTTGATCTTATAGATTAAGGTTGATTACCTTCTTATAATATCTTAGTTTTCTCTTATCCTCTAACTCTCTATCACGCCATCACTTCATTTATTTAATTATTTAGTGATAATTTTTTTAGAATTTATTATTATATGTAAAAAAAATTATAAATATTAATTTAAAATTAATATTATTAATTTTTCCAATCTTAACTTCTTTTAATTAATATTAGTTTATTAACAATATTATATTATTCCTAATATCAAATTGTTTGGAAATCAAATCAAATCATTTGGAAATTGTTCTGTTGTATAATCTAAAGGTGCAACTAGAATGATGTCATATGCGTTGAATTCTACTTACACAAAATTTTATCACTAGAATCGTGACAAATTGCTAAGATTATGGAGATTTTCTTACTCACATAAATGTGATAAGTTGGTTTGATAAAGTGATGTTATAAGTTGATTTGTAATTAATATATAGGTTATTTGATACAAGGTCAAGTTTAATAGTTTGTGGGTGATTAATAAATAAAAATATTGGATCAATACTAGTTTACTTTTATAATGTTGTTATAATAGATATAATGCATGAATTTTATTGATGTAAAATGATGTGGAAATAGGTGGATTGATGTCAATAATTATACATTACAAATGATTTGGTACATTAATTTCAAACATGATAAAATGCAAAATGAATTGGTGTATTTCAACGATTGTATAGTGTAAAATGATCAAATGCATTTATTTTAACATAAATATAATGATGTTAGCAATGGCGTAGTGCATAATAATTAATGATACAATGCAAAATGTATCATTTATTTTAACATAAATGTGATGATGTTAGCAATGGCGTAGTGCATATTAATTAATGATACAATGCAAAATGCATCATTGTATTAATTTAGCAATGATATACTACAAATTAAAATTGTGAAATGATTTGGTGTGATTCAACAATTGTACAATGCAAAATGATGAGGTACATTGATATCAACAATGACATAGTGCAAAACAATGAATGATACAATGCAAAATTCTCGAGTGCATTAATTTAGCAATGATGTAATACAATTAACACTATGAAATGATTTGGTGTGTTTCAACAATTGCATGGTGCAAAATGATTATTGCATTCACTTTAGCATAAATGCATTGATATTCGCAATGGCAAAGTGCAAAACAATTAATGATACATTGCAAGGTGCTTCAGTGCATTAATTCGACAATGATATAATATAAATTATTTGCTTTGGTGAATTGGGTCTAGCTTGAGTGGTTGTGATATGGAGTGTTTTTTTTTCCCCCAAAAAAAAGCGTAATTTCATTTCATCCTTAAGAGTACGAAATTACATAGAGTGTCTTCACTTAGAATGAGTGAATGAGGTGGTTTTGAAAACCATCTGTATTTCCTTTGTCTGAAAAAGAAGAGATGTTCTCACCACGTGAGCAATAACATCTATTACATCCATAATGATAATAACCGGTGAAATTCAATATAGATAACATTTATATGAGACAACCTGTGAAGATCGTTTAGCTGCAAAATTCAAGTTTGTAAATATATACAAAAGTTACTGTTTAGCTGAGTTCGAAATAAGTACATAGAGCTACCAAAACAAGTGCCAAAGAGCAAAATAAAGATCAGTCTATGAAAGGCCTGTGGTAGAGATCCTGGCTGACCCCATCAATGAATTCAGTGACTTTCCATGATCCAGGAGCTAGGAGCAAACCTTCCTTCGAGGCTTTGTCCGCCTCTGAGGTGTTTTCCCGAAATACATGCCTGCAATTGAAAGTATCAAAGGTGTAAGAGACATTTTGAATATGTTCCAAAACAGTAGCAATTTTTCGGTTGTTGCACTGATACAATCCATTGACCCAGTTAATCACATTCAATGAGTCCCCAAAGACTGTAACAATCCTGACAATGTGTTCTAGAGCAAAGGAGATTAAGAGCTTGAGGCTAATAATCTCAGCCCAGTTATTGGTTCCTCTCCCTATTCCAAATGACATCACAAAATAATGTGAAGGGGACAGAAATAGGAGATCCCCTCCCCCACAAAGATCGTTCTGACAAGCCCCGTCAAAAAAGCCCCATGGCTGAGAGCGATCAATGTCTAGCGGTTGAATGTTCCTAAGAGAAGTAGTCTGTCTGCTACGATGGAGAGCTAAATGGAGGCCGCAGCTGTTGATGGCCACTAATGTAGGTAGACCCACAATGTCCGCGAACAAGCAGTTGTTCCGGGATAGCTAGATGCCCCAGATAACAATGGTGGGTAGGCCTTTATAATTTGCATACACAGGGTTATCAGTCCAACGTCACTAGGCCTCCACAAGTGTGTGCCCTTCCCACAGAAAATTGACCTTAAAGATCCGAGACACCACCTTCCAAACCTCCTTAATGAAGCTACAGTGGAGAAATAGATGTAATACATTTTCCTCAAATTGAGAGCACAAGTAGCACCTGCTAGGACCCTGTAGATTTCTTTTTTGCAGAGAGTCCCAAGTTGGGATCCGGTTAGCTAAGATACACCACATGAAAATGCGAGCTTTTAGAGGGCTCTGCAGTCTCCAGATAGATTTCCACCACCACACCGGTTCCCTGTCCCTGAAGTTCTCGCTGATCCACTAATAGCCATATTTCGGAGAGTAAGTACCCGAGGGATCCCCATCCCAGATCAAAGTGTCCTCTTCATCTTTGAGAAAGATCTGATCCCTGCTAAGATCTCTCAAATATATCCTAAGTTCATTTTCCATGTTCAAGTCTAATCCAAAGGTTTCAGCTCTCCTCCAGATAGGCCTTCCCATCCAGATGTTTCCCTCATCCGATAAATGATGGAGAACAGAGATATTACGTAGCCGAAGTTCCGTGATCAGTCCAGCTGACAGTAGATGCTAAGCTTCGCAACCTACCCAAGGATCTCGGCCAATTCTCAACCTCCGCCCATTGCCAACGTCCCATACAAGGTTCTGTTCGATAACATGGAAGGAGGAGACAAGGGATTTCCAGATGACAGACCCCCCTTTATGTGTCTTGACCGGGGATCTGATCCACTCCTCCACAGAATCCGGTTCAATATATTTTAAAGTCATAATTCTAGCACAGTACCCTCCAGATGTGATTAACCTCCATCCACATTTGGTGGCCAAAGCCTGAGAAAAATAAAATATGTTTTTGAGTCCCCATCCTCCCAGGGCTTTAGGAGCAGCAATTCTTTCCCAGTTCACCCAAGGTGTCACTTGTGCATCCTCCTTACCATTCCACAAGAATCGAAAGCAAATTTTCCTAGCAGCTTCCAGGATCCCCTTCGGTATCCAGGCCAGGGACATCCAGTATACTGGAATAGCTTCCAGCATCGACTTCACCAATATCAACCTGCCAGCACGGGAGAGCCACATGAAGCTCCAGCTTTTGAGTCTTTTTTCCAATTTTTCCAAGAGCCAAACCCAGTCGTGTTTCAAATAGTTATTGGGCTTTAGGTGAAAACCCAGGTAGTGTAACCCCTCCGAAAGGTTAAGAAGCTGGAAGGGGAACAGTTCAGTGAAGGTGTGAAGCACCTCCTCTTCCAGTAAAGAGATAGTAAGAGAGGATTTGTCATTGTTGATCTCCATTCCAGTTGCAGTGGAGAAGAGATCCATGATTTCTTTAAATTTAACGGCCTCCCCTCTAGAGCCAGAGCAGAAGATTAGTATGTCGTCCACAAAGAGCAAGTGTGTAAGCGAGGTGCCAGGTGCCACCATGATTCCTTCAATATCGCCCGCTCTCTTAGCTTCCTTTATGGCCCTGCTCAAACTTTCAGCCACCAATAAAAATAACAGAGGGGACAAAGGGCATCCCTGGCGTAAGCCTCGTCCAGAGTGGAAGAAGGGGGTCGTTGCTCCATTCATAAGTATCGAGAACGAGACAGTGGTAATACAACTCATGATCCAGCGAATAAAGCCAATCTCGAATCCCAGATGAGTTAGCATAAGTCGGATGTAAAGCCAACTGACCTTGTCAAATGCCTTTGAGAGATCAATTTTAAGTATTACACCTTTCTGCTTGCTGGATTTGATACTGTGGAGGCCTTCCTGCGCTAAGCCAATGGCTTCATGAATCTAACGCCCTTCAAGAAACCCGAACTGCTCCTCAGAGATATGTGTGGATAATATAGGTTTGAGTCGACGGGCGATCACCTTAGTGACAATCTTATACACACGGTTGCAAAGAGAGATGGGGCGAAAATCATTGAGCTTGGAGGGAGTGTCCACTTTGGGAATAAGGGCAATGAAGGTAGAGTTTATGCTGGCGGGAACTTTGCCTTCCCTCCTGGAATCCTCAACAAGCTGTAAGAGATCTTCACCAATAATATCGAGAAGTGCTAAAAAGAACTCAATCGTCCACCCATCAGGCCCCGGACTCTTGTCCTTCTGAAAACTGCGCAAAACTACCTTCAGTTCATCCATAGTAATGATATCCATCAACATCCGGTTATCTGCCTCTTCAACAAACCGAGGGAAAAGTTGTGCAACTCTGATAATTTCCTCAATATTCACCCTGTTGTTGGCTTTGAAAAGGTCTTGGAAGTGATTAACCCCAATCCCAGCCAAACCCTCAAAGGTGGCTTGGGAATTACCATCAGAATCTTCAAGGCTCCAAATAGTGTTGACAGATCTTCTGCCTTTAGCATAAGCATGGAAGAATTTTGAGTTTTCGTCCCCACTTTCCAGCCAGATGGCCCTGCTTTTAAGCCTCCAAGCCTCTTCGTTGTGTAGAAGGATCCTGTTCCTCTTGTCCATCAGCGATACAAGATGTTCCTTAGTAGCCTGTGTGACAAACCCACCTCCGGATCCCCCCGAAATTTTGGAGATAGCCTCTTCAATGTCCTTGAGCTCCTTGTCCTCCCGACATCTCTTAGCTGCAGCCCAAGATTTGATAGGTTCCTTGAGTAATTTGATGTTCTCCGCAAAGTGAAAGGCTGCAGTAAGATTGGATCCCGGGTGATACGGTATCTAGTGCTGATGGAAAAGATCAAAGAAGGTTGGGTCCTCCAACCAAACCTTATTGAATTTTATGGGTGTGGGAGGTTTGTTAGGCCCTGCCTTCAACTCCAGGAAAATCGGTTCGTGATCTGAGCATCCCCCCGACCCAATCCATTGCCTGACATAAAAAAGAGTCTCCACAATCTGCTCTGAGATAAGAAAACGATCCAACCTTTTAGCCACTCTATCCAGTCCAACTCTCATGTTCCTCCAGGATGGCTTCAGGGAGACCGGCTCCACATCAATCCAATTGCCATCAGAGAGATTCCTGATAAAGAAGTTTGTAAGAGGGTCCACCTGAGCATGTGGCCCCCAAATCTCAGCATGCCCAAGAGAAAAATTAAGATCCCCACCCAGGATCGTTGAGTCACCTTTAAGCAGGTCTTTATCCAGCAGAGTATTCCAAAAAGGTTCACAATCACAGTAAGGACCATAAATGTTAACAATAGTAAAGAGTTTGTCGAAATCCAAAGACTTACAGGTCATACCTAACACAGAGTGCATTCCCCACAGGGAGGAAACACACACCTTAGCTTCATTCCAGCCAATCGCCAAGCCTCCAGAGCGGCCCCTGGCATCCAAGCCCTCAAAACCCCAACCGGGGAACCAAACCTTAAGTCTACTAACAGCATCAACCCCACTGCACATAGTTTCTTGCAGTAGCAAAATATTAGGATGTTCCAGTTGCAACATCCTTCGCAACACTGGTCTTTTAGAGGGACCAACAAGACCTTGACAGTTAAGGGACAAGATCTTCATCGGATCCCTTTCTTGTGGGAATTCACCGCTCTAAGTGCCCTTTCAATAGACAATTGTTTGCCTTTCTTAAGATCCGAAAAGGCTCTGGTATTAGCATGGGAAAGGAAGGATTTCCTTCCTCTGGGTTTGCGAGTTTTAGGTTGTTCTTTCCCCAGCCCCCCCGCAGGAAGTGTGTTCATGGATCTCAGGAAGTAACCCGACTTCGAGGAGCCAGTGGGTGAGAGATCGGGAGATGAAGTCAGCAAATCAGGTTTAAGTACAGGGCTAATGACCGGTGAGCATTCCAGCAGTGGAGTATCCTCAACGTGGTGTGAATCCACAGGGTTAATTAGGGTCGAAAAAGAGGACAGAAGCTGAGGGGAAATGTGCAAATTCTTAAAGCCATCCACCCAATCCAGACCAGGAAAAGTAAAGTTATTAAAAATAAGACAGAAGGAAGGGTTGGAAAAGGTAACAAAAGTAGCACCTGCAGCCATGTCTGGTGACCGGAGGAGGGATAACAGAGGATCCTCCAGAGCAGAATCCCGAAGCAGTGTAGAGTGCGGCTCTTCAGCATCAGCATTGAGACCTGCAACAGGGACCGAACCTTCCTCTGCCTAATTTTCATCTACCTCCTCACCGCCAGAGGGAACTTCACCATCCGGCCGACTCTCCAGTGGAGTCTCCAAATCAGAATGTACGTAACCCTGCTGACCCTCCGAATCCTCAGCCGAGGCCAACCCAACCTCCTTGGCCACAATCCTACGCTTCAAGGTGTTACCAAACTTCATACGAACAGGAACAGAACAGTCAATAGCCAGATGTCCATATTCATGACATCGCCTACACCGGAAAGGCACATTTTCATAGTCAAGGGTCTGTTCAAAGGTATATGGTCCCCATTTCAAATCCATAGTCTCGAATAGCCCATCCCTAACGTTGATACTCACCAGTATGCGCGCAACCTTCTGCATCGTCGTTGCTACAAAGTAAAAGTCAGCCTCAAGGTAAGACCCCAGCAAGTTTCCAATCCTCCTGAAGTGTTCCTCAGTCCAGTAGTGGAGAGGGAGGCCGGGTAGCCGAACCCAGAGCGGGATAACATCCATTCTTTCATGGCTAGCATCAAAGATGGGGTTCCACGGTTTTAACAACAAAGGGACTTTAAGGATTGACCAGTTAAGGCTTAATGCCCATTGTGCATGTGCATTCGATGAGAAATGGAAGGCAAACCACCCGCCCGAGAGTCCCACGACACGGGGGACGTAACCACAGTGTCCCAACCAAGCCCCAGAGGCCCACGAGATCACTGTCTTGAGACAAACAGGCTTCCCATAGACCCTTCCAACCAACACCGATTTGACCATCCCGACAATCTAATGCATGCCAATGTCTTCCCCCAGTGCATAGTTAGGAGCCTTTCCGCAATTCTTAATCCATTTCCTTCGGCTCTTCACACGATGATCCTTAGAAAACGGCCTTGCAGTTCCCTCTACACGCCCACAGTCCCTATGATCAGAGTCCCCAGATGGGATAGAAAACCCCCGTTGTTCCGCAAAGTCCAGGTTGGCTGCTAAAAACCCGCTGGGAGGTAGCAGAGGACCTGCCCTCCGTTCCTCAATACCCACCGCCTCGACTCTGAGATCCTGCACCGATGATGGCGGGTTGGCACTGTCAGAGGAGTTGATGAAATCCGGCAGCTCGCCAATGCCTGCACTCAGCGGCTCCGGAGACGGTGAGTTACAGAAACCCCTAACTCCCCAAATGTTCACAGCATGCCCCTCCGGTGAAAAATGCTCAGCAGGCCCTTCCCAGAACGGCGAGCTAGATTGGAATGGTTGAAATCCGGTCGCCGAGGAGGCGTGATGTCCATCAGGAGTCCGTTTTCCAGCAAAACCACAAAACCCTAAACCACCATTCTCCTCCTGATTCCGGAAAGCGCCAGGTGGCGAGCACCAGATATCATGGTGCCGCAAGGTGTCACTACCATAGTCAACTTCATCCATCGAAGCCCAAAACGGAACCCTAAACGGAACAGATGCCGTCGCAATGATGGAGTAACAGTAAAAAGAAAACTACCCGGGAAGGTAAGAGCCCAAACCTTGTTACCAAGGTTGAAAACCATCATGAAAATCGTGCAGTGCATCGTACAGGCTGACGACCTGCGCTCGTCTGCAAAAAACCTCCCAGCGCCCATCGCTCTCCATCCCAATCACCATATATGTGATAACTAATCATGTGATATGGAGTGTTATCCTCCTCAGCAAGTTTCTATTATTATAAGTAACATGTTGAGATCATAATGAGTATATTGTTGCAACGACTTCAAGTCTTGTTGTTGACTTGGCCTTGTGCCTTGAAGAATCTATGGTTTACCTTAGGTACCATTCTCAAAATGAGGAGAAGTGATTGGAGAATATCTTATATGCTTTGAAAAGATAGATAATGTGCATTAAATTCATTCACAATGCAAAATGATCCAGTAAAAAAATGCATTAATATCAATAACAATGCATTATAAAACAATTTGGTAGGGTGGATAGTCTAAATGAGTTTCTTGGAAGCAAAGAACCATATTTTCCATAAAATCTTCATCTTATACGTAACCATGGCCAACTTTGATACTTAGATGTTGAGTAAGTAGATGAGTTCATCAAAGGTTTTCAAAAACACATTCAAAAGGTTAACCTAGTTAAGAATGACAAATCATCATCATAGATTTCCCATTTTGTGATATTATGTATATGGATAGACATTTTTTTATATAACCTATGGGTTGAGTTTTTTATGTAGCCCATAAGGCCATTTTTTATGTAGCCATTGAGGCATAGATGCATATTGTCGAAAGGTTTAAGGTTTTCATTCGCAAATCGCTAGAGATATATTTGGATGATTCAGCACTCTTTGGATGTTTAAATGACCATGTAATAGATTATCAACTAATACCAAGGTGTTGTAATCTACTTTTGTTTGTGTTTATTAATATGGAACTCACACACACACACATTTATTTCAACTATATATCAAGGAAAATTTAAGGGGTAAAATTTAGCCCATGGGTTATTTTTTCCAAAAAACAATTCGCCAATTCCATCTTTTTCTAATATGATTCGACCAAATTCTATAGGATAAAAATATTATACTCTAAACGTCATCAAAATTGTCTAGAAACTGTATACAATCATTAAAAATTTGAATATTTTTACAAAAATATCGCTAAACATTTTATGGTTGGAAATTGAAGAATTAGTAAGATTCACCCATTTTTTTACACTAAAAATATTATGGATCCTTAAAATTTTCCTTGAACTATATAGTGAAAAATAATTTGATATATTCTTTTGTTTTTTGTAAGCTAGCATTATAGAGCCTTCTATTATCATAAATTTACATATGATACAAAAAAGGACCTGGGGCTAAGCTGCTATAACGGAAACCAGACCAGCTCCAAGTAAGCAGTCAATGTGGGTCTATAACTATGTCCCACAGAAGCAAACCAGTTGGGAGAGGATGCCCAATAGAGGGAAACCAACCTCGTTCCCATAGTTCATAACAACCATATATGTTGAAAACAACATAACTAAACTGAAAACTAAATAACTAGCAAAAGTATAACTAAGATAGAAAGTTAAAAATATGGACTCTAATAACACACCCAAGCAATTAACCATCAATGGTTGGTTGAGACTAATCTATCGAAACCATGATAGGATGGGAGGCATCCATGCTCTACTTCGCATTTTGAACCTAGAGTGGCACATATGCTACCTTCGCTAATTGATCCAGCTCTCATTGAATGGTCTCCAAATTGTCACTAATCTCCACGATAACTATGAATACCCTGAGTTTCATTTGTTCCCACTCCAGGAGAGTGGTACCGAAACATGTTTTTGATGGTCCAGTAAGGATTGATGGGTTGGTTCTCCTGGTCGATCTCGATTTGCATTTCTAGTAGTTGTGTTTCCACCTCATATATCTGTAGTTGCGAGTATGCTGGAATGGAAGAGGAATGTGCGTTCATCCTATCCATTCATCGTCTGGTACTTACACGTCGACAACACACATACTATCTAGGAGGCATAGTACCCAACAAAGGAAATAAGATTACGACCAAGATCTTAGAGCTCAGAACCACCCAATCTCCCATACAACTACATGCAGAGACATATGAATTATCCATAGCAGTTAAAACCTTACCCAACTCTGTTGCAATTAAGAGTCGATACCAACAGCTAGCCTTACTACCACCAGAAAAACACTTCTCATGCTTGAAGAGATCAAGCATACCTTCCTTTGAAGTGCACCATCTCATCAACATAATTTTGTCTCGATCCATCATCTCTTGTGAATGACTTTCACCTCAATCCTTGTTCAGGTGCATTAAAACCATTCTCAATGTGTTGTCTGTCCATCCCACCAACAACTAGCTCACATGCGTTGGGACGGTTGGCCACTACATCTGAGCTTGTTATAATATTTTTAATGATATAGTGCAAAGTGATTTAATTTCACTAATTATACACTTTAAATCGAACAAGTTGCATGATGTGATTAGTAATTACACAATGAACGTATGACTATTAGTATGTTAAAGTTGAGGGTGAATTATATTACATATTGAGATCAATAGCATGGAATAAAATTAAATAAATAATCAACACATTATCAAAAAAATTAAATAATGAGAGATATTATCAAACTCAATTTTATTTTTCTAAGTAGTTACAATCAATTGCCAACAACATAAATCCACTTTTAACTTTGGATCAAATCTCTCGAGGTTGAATCATTTCCTCATGTTTTTGCATACTAAAACACGTTTGCACTTCGAGAGATTAGATCCTCCCCAATGCATGATAGATCAAGAATTAAAGACATATATACTCTAGCTATATAATGGACTGCGTGCACTTTATTTAACTTTTAAGTAGTAAATCCCTTTACAATAGTTCTTTTGAAATATCATTATTTTGCGTAAGAAAAAATTATAAATGAATCAATTTTAAAAACTAGTCTGAATGATGCAGTCCTGTAGCCTGCAACTCTCTTCCACAGCGCTTACAGGTTTCCAATGCCCATTAAGTGCACAACTATACAATTTTCTTAATTAAATAACAGAGAACATAAATTCAACATTGCAGTATAATCACTAATTTAAACTAACATAAATTTCAAAACAATAGTAGAATGCTTTCTTTATTTGAATTTATCAGTCCACATACAAGACAAACAAAAAATACAGTTTTATGTACTTTGCTTACAACATAAATTAATTGCAAATCATAATTTTGGTTTATGTAGTGATCTGAACTGACTCCCTTTTCTGTTGTTGAATTGAGCTGAGACGGGCTGAAATACGTCCCCAACTACAGAGCCCATGCTACACTAACTTGCTGCATTCAAAATTGCTTCAAAATTGTCCCAAAATTGAACTATTCTCCTTTGAAATTCCCCCTTTTATTATTTCTTGTGCGTCTCTTTATTTTTCCCATGGGGAGGTGGAGGGTTGCAACCGTTCCCCTTGCAAACAAGTCCACCAATTAATCTTGTCCAACTCATTTGCTTAGCCTTGATTATGCCACCTCAAAACATGTTTAAATCTTATCTAACTCGAAATTCACATATTTTGGAATCGCGAACGGTAATCTACAGGATTTCCGTAGCCGAATCGAATTTCCGTAGCAGAACAGACTTTCCGTAGCAGAACAAACTTTCCGCAATAAACAAACTTTCCACAGATGTGACTTTCTGCAATCGAACAAACTTTCCATAGACGCACTTTCCGCAATCGAACAAACTTTCCATAGACGCACTTTCCGCAACCGCACTTTCTGTAGCCGCTACAGACTTTCCGCAATCGAACAGGATTTCCACAGACACACTTTCCACAACCGCACTTTCCGCAACTGCTGTAGACTTTCCACAACCGCTAGCAGTCACATAGCAAATCCTCCACTATAGGATTTCCATGGCCATTTATTTCCTCCTACAATTATTAACCGCATTAAATATTTTTGAGGTGATGTCGATTTCCCAAACCCAAGGATGCTCCTGCATCAAACACCCTTGGTACGAAAACTTGAGCATCTTGCTCAAAGAGTTCAGAAAATCCCCCCCTTTGTTTCTTTTTCCTCTTTTTCCACAACTTCTCTACAAACCCAATGGGGCTTACACTCTGCCATGACTCGTGCTCGACAAGGCTTACATTCTTCAAAAATCCATGCCCAATAGGGCATACTACCTCCCCATTTTCCCGCTGTAATGTGATCAACAACACGAGTTGTTCATCCTCTGCGTTCTTCTCTTGGAATGCAACACTTATGTCAGTACCATAAATACCAACATCCTCTAGACATATATTTTGCATGTTTGTAAAACTCATGGTGCCAATATCGTACACCAACTCCAAATCAAAATCATAATTCACAATAAAATGTGTTCCCAAATCCAACATTCCATTCCATTGCTCAACAACAAAAATATTCATTACAAAGGATTTACCTTCCTCAACATTTTTTTCAAATGTATCATGTGAGTCCACTTCTATTTGAATATTTAGGGCCATGCTCTGCCCATTTCCTTGACTTCTTTGGTCACTTCCAAATGCACTCGGTTTCACATGAGGATCGCCATTTTCCTCTTCTTCCTGTAGGTCCTTATGAACAACATCCTCTCCATCATCATTTGTACAATCCTATGTATCTACCAACCTGTTAGATACCATTTCCACATAGTACAAGGTCCACTCTATCACCAAAGGAAATCTTCTTAGGGCCTCTATAGCCTTCCTTACTGCTACACATCCCCCAATCTAACAATAAAATTTGATCCCTCTCACAACTCCTATCATTAAGTCGGGATTCCACTTGCTTGATATATTTTGCTACTTTGGAAATAAGGTGTGTGTCTGCCATCTCCATGGATTCCTTGGCAACAATCCTCAAGGATTCATCATCCTTCACACATTCAACCTTCCATCCCACTGTAGTGACTGCAAAACAACCAGCCATTACAGTATTGGGCTTTGGAAATCCTTCCAAAACCACATAATTCACGACATCTTCAGGCATTCCTTCTGCAACATGCTCATCTTCCATATGCAGCACGTTTCCAAACACATGCTCAGACCCTGCAACTTCAGGATTTCTCTCCAACAATAGAATAAAGCACCTTACCTCCAAATCAACTTGGAGACTTTCCTCATCACTTTCTGCAAGTAAAAGATCCCTTACCTACTCCTTTCCTTTGCTAGACCTCATTTGTATAGCCACTACTCAAAATTTCTCATGAAGATGAGATTCTTCAGCCACACCTTCCAATACATTCTTTGCACACAAATTATGTACAGATCTCAGAAGCAAAAGATCAACAATATGTAATACACATATTAATTCAATTTCATAAATGTCCATGTGCTTCATAGTTGTTGCTTGTTCATTGTTCACCAACATGTTCATCTTTAACATGGTGTTCATACTTGCCAAGCAAGCTCTTATTCCAATGGAGAAACCCAAAGTAAGGACCAGCTGGACTGTCATATTCTCAGTCGCTCTTATCATGTCAACCTCACAACGTGCTTCTTTAATAAATACATCTACAACAAACCCACTCTATTCTTCCACCTTCAACATAAATCTTTCAACATTGAGTTTCCACGTACAACCAAGATCAAACATATCTCTTTCAACTATGATCAATCCTTCATAATGTCGGGCCTCCTCATTGGTTCTTCTCATCTATAGATTAGTATTCTTGAAGAGATCTGAAATTTCCCATTCATTACTGATGTGCTTCCATTTCCTTTGGAACAAACATATCTTGTCCATCTTGTGCTTCTACTATGAGAATATGAATTCTCACACATCTCCAGCTTCACATTTACCATGAGCTTGCATGGAATCTTCTCTTTCCAGGTGTGCCTTCACATGCTCTATCTGCACCTGCAAATATAATATCAAATATGTTAGGGAAAACAATAGTTTTGATCCCCGTGGCATGCTACATCCATCCACGATCTGTTTTGCTGCTGTAATTTTCCTTTTATGAAGCCAATTCTTCTTCCACTTTTCTTTCCTCCTCTGAGATAGACACTTTCCCATCACACTGGTAGCATCCTCCTCCTGATTCCAATGCAACAAACCTATTATCCACTCAATAATTCCAAATGTTAATGTTGCATTCTTTTCACCCAACTCGATAATGTTGTACTTATGTATTCCATTTGTATGTTATGTCCTATCATAGCATTTCCATCTATGTTTCTTTCTGCTCCAAGTCCTAGCTTCCCATGCAACATTCTTTTTTTCTCTATCACATGCTATCAAACCAGACAACGTTATTGAAGACATACCTTCAACAACAAGCATTCTTGGAAAAACATTTCTTTGAACATGCCTTTATCTTCACCATCTTCTCGGTCCTTCAATTGTTGCACTCTCCAATTTCCTTGATGCAATGGGTATTCTTCAACTTCTTCTGAGGTATTCTTTATAGTGTCAAATCTTATCACATTTCCTTTTCCAAGTTGGGGATGGTTATCTGATGTATCTTCCTGGAGTTCATCTTCCACATGGTTACATTTCCCATTTTCCTCATGGACAATTTCTTTTCTAATTCTATCATCGATAAGGTATTTAGGTCATTTCCAACACCATTTTCATAACTTGGAATCCAACATTCTGCTACAAAATCTTTCTCTATTTCCCCTTGTACTCCAACAAATTTGAACTCAATCTCTTCACTTGGGCACTCTTGGACACTCATTTTATCCCTATCATTTAAATCTTCATAACTTGTAAGGTTATCTTCAACAACATTCTTTCAGGTATCTTCATCCCTTCTAGGATTTGAAATCTTAGCTCTCTTAATGTCCTCTTCGATCCTTGTATTACCAACAACCTCATGGTCTGCAAGGTCATCCTCTTCATTACTTTCTTTTACACCTGCAAAAATAGCAAAACCATCACATGATACAGGGACTTCTTGAGTTTCTGGATGAGCTTTCGGTATCCATGCCTCTTCATCCAATATGCTTGGCATCTCTGGTACACATTCTTCCTCATTTTCTTCTTCTTAAGGCCAGCATACAATCGTAGGCCCTCCATCTCTCTTTATATCACTTCCACCAAGGCTCAAACTGGAGTTTTCTTCATCCTTCTTGACCTCTTTAGTCCTTGGGGGTTTTTCATACTGACCTCCCACATTCTCCAATGCAAAATGCTGTATTTTCTTATTCCCATACTTTTCTTGATCTTCAGAAGCCGAATGTACAGGCTTCCTCCTTGGCTTGCTTTCCAAAGCATCTAGTCTTCCTTTTAAGAAATCTATCAATTAATTCTCTATCCTTTTATCCTCTACCGTTTTGTTTTTCCGAGGTATTCTTGCTAGGATCTTGACCATGTCCATCAATTCTCTTATTCCGATCATTTCATCATCTCTTGGGGTTCCTTTCTTACCCATTCTTTCCATCAAAATGCAATTTTGTTTTCTTCTTTGCAAGTTGCCACTTGTAGACTTCTACCATTTTCCAATCTTCTCCACAATCAATCTTGATTGGCTTAATTCTTCCGGTCTGTTGGTTTTGTAGTTCCCTTGGCTCCTCACGCCTCTCCAAGCCATTCCTCTTTGTGGTTATCTCTTCACATGCTCGCCTCGTAGTCTCAAATATGAACTACTAGTTACAAAGCACCTTACCAACACTATCTCCCACGAGCTCCCCTTCCAGCAATCATACTTGTTGAAACAACCTTCACTCAGGTCTCATACAACCACAATCTCTACAAGGAATAATTCCACACAGAACTAATTCAACAAGAGCTAAATAGCTCTTTGATAACTCTATAATTCTTCTCTACCCATAACTAAACCTCTGTTCTGCAATTTTTTTCATTCTTCACAACCCAGAGCTGAAACTAGCTCTGATACCACTTGATGCAGTCATGTAGCTTGCAACTCTCTTCCACAGGGCTTACAAGTTTCCATTTCCCATCAGGTGCACAACTATACACTTTTCTTAATTAAATAACAGAGAACATAAATTCAACATTACAGTAGAATCACTAATTTCAACTAACAGAAATTTCATAATAGCAGTAGAATGCTTTCTTTATTTGAATTTATCAATCCACACACAAGACAAACAAAAAATACAATTTTATGTACTTTGCTTACAACAGAAATTAATTGCAAATCAGAATTTTGGTTTTTTGTAGCGATCTGAACTAACACCCTTTTTTGTTGTTAAGTTGAGCTGAGACAGGCTAAAATACGTCCCCAACTGCAGAGCCCATGTTGCACTACCTTGTCGCGTTCAAAAATGCTTCAATACTGCCCCAAAACTGAATTGTTCTCCTTTGAAATTCCCCCTTTTATTATTTCATGTGCGTCTCTTTATTTTCCCATGGGGAGGTGGAGGGTTGCAACCGTTCCCCTTCCAAACAATTCCACCAATTAATCTTGTCCAACTCATTTGCTTAGCCTTGATTATGCCACCTCAATCCACGTCTAAATATGATATGACCTGAAATTCACGTATTATGGAATCGCGAACGGTAATCTACAGGCTTTCCGCAGCCGAACAAACTTTGAACAGCAGAACAAACTTTCCACAGCCGAACAGACTTTTTGCAGACGCACTTTCTGCAACCACTATAGACTTTCCGCAACCGCTATAGACTTTCCGCAACTGCTAGCAGGCTAGCAGTCACGTAGCAGATCCTCCACTACAAGCTTTCCGTAACCGTTTATTTCCTCCTACAACTATTAACCGAATTAAATCTTTTTGATGTGATGTTGATTTCCCAAACCCAAGGATGCTCCTGCATCATTGAATTAATTATATTAATTTATACCCTTAACTTTAACCTCTAACATTGACTTATCATAGTTTAATAAAGAAAAAAATGATTATTTTGTTCTATTATATTGTTTTTAAAATCAAATCATTTGAAAATAAGTTTAGAAAGTTCACTTTGTTTTCATTGCTAAACATATTATAAATATTAGTTTTATTACAAATGTTTTGAAAATGACATATAAGATTTGTTTAGATTGTTTAAACAAAAATATACAGAAGCCGAGGTGGTTGCCCTGCCACTCGTGAAACCAGACCATCTACACAGCCATAGCTTGTCCACAAGTTTCCATCTAGAGTTATTGTTGTAAATATAGCTACCAACTTCTGAGTCTCATAAAATTGATCCCCCACAGGTTGGGGTTACAAACCAAGTGACTCAACAAACTAAACATAGACTTGAAATCAAACCGACAGTGGACAATCCAAATATTATGAAAAACAAAATGGCAAGATTTAAAACCAGGGTTGGAAATTAAGAAATTAAATCAGGAATCATCAGAGATTGTGACGAGGAGAACCTCTGTTTTGCCACTAGCTTCGCTAGATTACGCGGGATCTAGCTTCTTCTGGAAGACCATTCACGTAGTTGCACGGGAAATCATGTTCGTCTTCATGTCCAACTCAATTTGGGCTCTCGTTATCCTTCATATTGACGCCTCCATGTGGTCCAGGCGAGCCTGAAGGTGGGATTCTTGGTCCAGATCCGAGACCTTCCTTGCAGTGCTCTCCATTAGGGCCCGACTCAAGAGCATTTTGGTGTGCCATAGAAGGGTCAGGGTTTTAACATATTTCATTTCTTTGGAATGTGAGGAACTTGGATCTTCAACCATTCTTCCAAAATCCGCAATCTGGTCGACCGTTTCAAGCTCACCATGCTTGCTCTGAACCCAGTCTTCCATGGCCCGAATGCAATGCTGAATAGAAAGCGACACCATACGATTGTAACTTGCTTTAGCTTTGTCCTGGTCACTCAGGACGTGCGGCATATGAGAGATTTTGCAGCCTTGAGGCTGCTTGCGCTTAGTCTTTTTAACACAAACCATTATGTGCAGAGAGATAGATATGAGAATGCCAACACGCTTCCTGAACAAGGTGATGGGAAATCGCATACCAGAACCAAGGTTGCCCCTAAAGCAATGCATATGCTGCAATCTGCCATGGAGAAGATATCGATCCATACCACTACCCAAAATGAAGACAATAACTCTACGCATGTATGAGGTATAAAGATGGGAGGTGGGGGTAGAATTGCCATGATAGCCCTCGAGGCCGAGGGCGTGAGAAGCTATCGTCCATTCAGACTACCATAGAGAGAAACATTTCCATTAATTTGCATCATTGCTAAACCAAGACATAGCAGGCCAAAAATAATCCTTGGTATTTTTTTTTTAACCATGGGAATAGCAACCTCCTAAGGATATATCCAACAGCCCACAAGCCAGATATACCAGAAACTTGTGACTCAGCCGGGACCCAAAAAATAATTTTTGGTATTGCGCGCCACCATGTGGAGTCCAACACAAGCCATTTGGCATAGTGGTCCTACGTCATGCAGGGCTATTATTCTCCACATTGCACTCGACATGGGGAATTTTCATCTTCTAATTGGTTAGAATTACAAGATTTATAAATGCTTTATTCTTGTGTGGCTTTAGGTCTTTCCTACCACCCACTTTCATTATGAAGCTCATGGGAGTCTGTTCTTATTTTTGCTATATATTGTTTTCTTACACAAGCAACAATATAGGTAGTTTTGATCTTTTAACTTGAGATTAATGGCATTTTTGTAATAAACTATTTTTTTCGTATTTTCAATCTCCTTGTAGCACAACAGGTTTTCTTTATAGTTACTTGCGATAATACTATTAATGATGGTGATATTAGGAAGGGTATCCTCTTCTACTACCTCAATAAAGGAGTTTAGGAGTAGCATCTCCAATTCATTCTTTCTTTAGTCTTTAGTGACGCTTACTAATGTTTGAAGTCATACTATAAGAAAGCTTCTATTTCTCCATGTTAGTTAATCTCTCGTTCACCCTTCCTTTAATTTTGAGTGATTCTTATTAATGTTTAAGTGTGTTGCATATAATATGTCCCATAAGGACACATATCATAGAGTGAAGGACATATATCCACATAAACAAATAGATCTGGTAAAATAAACGAAGAATCATATGTCGGATCATCAGTAAAGTAGAGTTGGACAAATCAAGTGGACTTGTGAGTGGAAACTACATCAAACGAGTTGAGAGGGGTCTCCCTTGCAAACAAGTGGCCATAAGCTTGTTAGAGTCACTGTGAATCACCACTGTAAGCTAAGGAGTAGCCATCATGTCACCAACGGCAATATCCAATATAAAAGCAACATATCTCACTTTCTCCATGTGTACTATGACTCAAAATTGCCCAAAGTTGGAATAAATTTGGTATAAAAAATTGCAAAATTCCAAGCATATAGAAATTTAGGTATTTTTAGCAATTTTGGCATGGAGGGAGGGGGAACAATGATGGGAACCACCCCTGGAGTAGGAGGGACAATATTGGGTAGCACCACCTTTACTGCAAGAACTTTCACAAAATTTTGCAAATTTGGGAAAACATTGGCACAATTTCTCCAAATGGAGTTGGAAGGGGCGATGCTAAGTGTCGCCTACCTTCCTTCCATGCTTCAATTTTTAAAAAAAATGGACAAATTTCCTTTCGGTTTAGCCCAATTTTGGGAAATTGTGAGCAATTTTATGCATGGAGGGTGGGGCAAAATGCTAGCGTGCTAGGCATATCCCCTTGATCCAAATGGGTATCAGTGGCTTCCCACTTATTCCACTAGCTCAAAACAAATTTTCCAGTTTGATAGCTTTGATGGGTTTTTGGGTCAATGGACTGGTCCAGATGGATATCAGGAGCCATCCACCTAATCCACTAGCTCAAAACAATTTTTCCAATTTGGTAGTTTTTACGGTTTTTCGGACCCAAAACTTCTGAGGTCGTTTTGAGTCCTTCAACGACGTTTTCTGGTGACAAAACAATCGAAAGGTAGTGAAAGGTAGGTATGGACATTGAAAATGTGTTCTTCTCAGCTACACCTTTCCAACGGACTATTGAGTGCCCTAAACAGAGATCGTATGCAAAAGTTATGCCCCCAAGAATTTGACACCTCAACTAACCACCTCGGGGCCCGAAAACCTTTTTACAGTTCATATCCTAGAGTTAGGTTTTTTATGTTTAGGGTTTTTTCCCTCATGCTTATGATAAAAATTCCCTTTGGCCTCCTTTTGAAATCAACTTGTCATGAATGAGCATAGCCGACACATCTCTTCTCAAAATAAAGCTGCCACCATTCTAGTTGCTTTTGTTTTACAGTCTGTTATGTTTCATTCATTTAATAAAATCTGAATTTATTGTATCACTGTGTTCCTTGCAATATATCTATATATGTGGTTCTATATATGCTCTTTCATTTTGTTCTCACATAAATCCGGATCACCCACGCTCCCTCAATGCAATAAATTTCATGAAATTGACAACTTTTTGTGAAATTTTCAACTTTTTTTATGAATTAAAGAAAATTATATCTTAGTTTTTCAAAATTTTGAAAAAATTATGAAATCTCTCCTTTAATTTTATAACCTCAAGGTAAACTCTCAATTAAATTTTGCATAATTCATGAAATTTTAGGAGAGGATTTGAGCCACTCCTCATCCCTTCATACATTGAATCATTAAAAAAAAATGATGCAAGAATTACCAAAACAAATTGAGCTACTATATCTCCTCTAAAATAAAAATACATAAATAAATAAAACAAGAAAACCCTTGAAAAAAAATGATGTTACTACATTAACATTGAAATTTTTTTGTCAATTCTCACTAGCTCACTCAGTTAAGGTGTGGGTCTCGTCTGCAAGGTGAACTGAATTCAATTCCCTTTAGGGGTGACTTAGTTGGGAGGTGACACGCAAAATCCAACCAAGTTGAGGCTAGTGTGGTCCAAGCCAGGTGCGATCCTTATGTGATTTTGACGGCTTAGATTCCCATAGGTGGTTGTTTTTCAGACCACGGGCCACTCCTACAAGTTAGAGATATTCGAGCAAACAAAAAAAACATTGCAAATTTAAAAATAATCCCTAGAAAAAGAGAGATGATAAAGTATTATCATTTTTCAAAAATTACCAAAAACACATCTTAGAAATCCCCTTGCAAAAATGTTAAAGTTCAAAAAATAGTGGAGTTCTCATTTTGAAGTAATAGTTATAAAAAAAATGTAATTATGTTTATAGATCTTGTACTCTCATGTCATCTTGAGAAATAAGGTCTACAAGATACTATATCATAATCTTATATGTCGTTGATCATATATCAACTTGACACCTCTACTCAATCAAAATGCATTTTATAAATCCAAGTCAACTCCAAAATCTTTGGCCATGTGAGCATAATAACATAATTACATACATGATAAAAACTATTACCCAAAATGAGAACTCACAATAACTCTATGCCCCAAATTAATAAAACACAAAATGCATTCTAATAACTGACAACAGACCTAGTAAGATAATTTAAAGAGAGCGAGTTGGTTATGGCGTCGAGCTTTTGTTGTTAAGATTTTTGGTTAGGGTTGCTAACCCCATGGATCCTCCTCCGGACCTCGCGCCGGAGGAGAGGAGGTGTCTTTTGGATGAAGGTTTCAAACGTGTGGTTCAGGATACCCCTGCCTCGGTAGAGCGTACTCCTCAAGACTCTAGATTCGTAAAGAGAGTTGTGATTCTTGAAGTTAAGATAAATTATGCAGCCTCAAAGCATAAAGCAATTGTTTACTCTACAAGGGGATTGGTTGGGCATTTCACTGGCTTATGGCCCTTCCCTCGTGCCATTGAAATTTGGTTGAACAAAAATTGGAGGCCTCTAATACAAGGAAACGTGCAACAATTTTTTTGTGGAAGAGGGTTCTTTGTCTTCCTCTTTGAAAAGAAGGAGGACAGAGACTTAATATTTAGAAATGGCCCATATTTCATGGGGCCAAGAGGAATGTATTTAAACCAATGGGATTTTTCTTTTGATCCTGAAAATGATATTTCATCACTTATGTCGATTTGGGTAAAATTGTCGCATCTCCCTTTGCATTGTTGGAGCAATGAAGATTTAAGAGCCATCGGGAACATCCTTGGAAGGTACATTGACAAATCAGATCCAAAACCCCCATTATTTTCATGTGCAAGAATATGTATAGAGGTAGACTTGGAGAAAGGGCTCCCAGAAGCTATAAATATTTCAATAGAAGGATGGAGCCACATGCAGATGATGGATTACAAACATCTACCTTTCAAATGCAAAGTATGTCACGAATATGGACACTTTGTGAGGCACTATTTGAAGAAAAAGCAACAAGAATCAGAAGGAGAGCAAGATGAAGACTGGATTAAAGTGAAAGCCAAGGGGAAGAAGGTTGGTCCTAGTAAGAAGCAACCCATGCATCAAGAATTATCTCAGTCAAATATATATCAAGTCTTATCAAGGGAAGGAAATAACAGGGAAGAGGAAGCAAATGATTCCCCCAAAATTCAGGATAGCAATATCCCATTTCGTCAACCAGTTATCCAAGAAATAGGGCAGGAAGATAAATATACCCCAGTTATTCCTTCACAAGCATATGAAGAGATCAAACCGGAATCCTCTGTGAACTATGGAGGATCAGCTACAACGTCCAGGTCAAAGGCTGCCCAGGATCAATCATCAGAGATCAAGGACGAAGAGTTAGAGCCCCCTTCAAAAAAGGGAAGGAAACCAAACAGGTTGCACAGGGAGATGGAAGCAACAAGGGACAAAGCAACGGGTAAACAAACCAACTTAGATCAACACATAAAAATAATGGCATGAGGTAAACAACCATAGGGAGCAAGGGAGGAAAAGAAGGACAAGTTGAACCAAACTTATAACAAGAAATAATGAAAGTGGTCTCCCGGAATTGCAGAGGGTAAGGAGGGAAGCATAAAACAAAAGCAGTAAAGAATATGATCAAACAAGAAAATGCCTCCATATTTATGATCTAGGAGACAAAAATGGAAAAAAATTAATGTATAAAGTAAATGGGACATATGTGGAAAAAAGGAGAAGGATTAGCAGTAAGCACACAAGGCTTTTCCGTAGGCCTTGTGACATGGTGGGATAACAATTAGTACAAGGTGATCTCCTCTCTTGATAATCAAAATTGGCTGATTGTTGAGATTGAGAAGCATTATACTAAAGAAACCATAAGGGCATGTAATGTATATGGTCCAACACCTACACAATAAAAACGAAGCTTTTTGGAGATCACTAGTTTCCTTAGGAGAAATGAGGAAGTTGGAGCATTGTTTTATTGTAGGATACTTTAACACAACACTCTCTCCTTGGGAGCGAAGAGGCGGATCTAAGGCCATGGACCCTTACAGGGAGAATATGGAAGACTTTCAAAATGACTAGAACCTGATAGACACTAATCCCACGCAAGGGAAATACACATCGAACAACAAAAGATTAGGATCGAGTCACATTGCGACTAGACTAGACAATTTTCTATTAAGCAACTCTTTCATGGTAAATGATTATCTTCCTATTTCAAAAATTCTTCCTTCAACTATCTCACACCATAATCCAATATTACTCTCGCTTGCTAAAATTGAGAACCAAGGCCCTATTCCTTTAGGATATTTAAACACTTAGGAGTTAGTTAAGATCAACTTGTTATAATATATCTATTAGGAAAAGTGTGTTTCTTTAGTATGCATTAATATGCATTTGTAAATATCTAATATGACGGTCACAATATGTTCTAGACATAGAGTGATCCGATGGTTCAACTTCTCTTAGATCATAACTACCTTTGATCTGTGGCTTAACACTCGATTGGTCCATGATATCTATTTAAAGAGCATGGAGGGTCACTTGCTAGTTGATCGATTATGAGAAACTCATTTGTAACTTTCTTCTTTTGCATAATAAATTGCCTCAAGTAGCTATTTGGCTGGGGTCGTGGAGTGTTTCCCTTTCGAGGGTTCAAACCACGTGAAAACATCAGTGTGTTGATCTGTGATATGTTTGTGTGAAGGGCGGCTCTAGGTGTTCGGACTATGGGATTTATCCCGTGTAGTCGAACAACCCCTATGGGGAGAATATGAAAGACTTGCAAAATGACTGGAACTTGATATACATTAAGCCCAGGTAAGGGAAATACACATCGAACAACAAAAGATTAGGATCGGGCCACATTGCGACTAGACTGGACAATTTTCTATTAAGCAACTCTTTCATGTTAAAAGATTATCTTCCTATTTCAAAAATTCTTCCTTCTGTTGTCTCACACCATAAGCCACTATTACTCTTGCTTGCTAAAATTGAGAACCAAGGCCCCATTCCTTTTAGATTTAATGTAGTTTGGTTAACATCGAAAGGGTCCATGGAGGTCATAAAAGCAGCCTACAATAATCACGTGGAAGGATAGCCAAGCTACATTTGGAAGACCAAAATGCAAGGGGTAAAATAAGCTCTCAATAACTGGGCTAAGATGTGCTACAAAGATCTGGGAATGGAAAAGAATCTAACACAAGTAGGGCTTGATAGGCTGCAAAGAGAAATTGAAGTAAGTCATATGACATGAGAAACCTTGGAGAAGGAATGAGAACTAGATCGAAAGGTTCAAGATTTAATCGTCAAGTAGGAATAACAATGGGGGTTAAGATCAAGAATCCTTTCGTTGAAGGCAAGAGATAGAAACAAAAAATACTTCCATAATCAATGTAAAGAAAGGAAAAGGAGGAATGTTATTCTGGAGTTGAAAGACATAAATGGGTTTCAACTAACTCGACCCAATGAAATAAAAAAAGAGGCCTACAATTTCTACAAAAACTTATATACAAAAGAGGTAGATATCTATCTAATGCCATTCTCTCCCTTTGGGACTATCCTGAATGCAGTAACTCCCGAAGAGAATGATCTCCTTTGCAAACCTATAACAAACTTAGATATGCAAGAAGCAGTGTCGTCCCTACATCCAGACAAAACCCCGTGTCCAGACGACTTCCTAATCAATTTTTATAGAAGTTGTTGGAGTATAATAAAGAAGGATTTACGAAGAATGCTTGACTGGACAAGGGGGAGGGATCGCATTGGTGGGGCTACAAACTCCTTCATTGCTCTTGTTCCCAAAGAAAATAGTCCAGCTTCTATAGATAGATTTAGGCCTATATCATTGTGTAATTCCTCCTACAAGATTTAAAAAAAAACTTAGCTCAAAGAATGAAAAGAGTCCCCCCAAAGCTGATTTCGGCAAATCCAGGAGGTTTCATAGCAGGACGACAAATCCTTGATAATATTATTGTAGTCTAGGAAGCAATACACTCTAGCACGAATATGAAGGAACTGGGAATGGCTATAAAGATGGATTTAACCAATGCTTTCGATCGAGTAAGGCATCAATTCCTTTTCAGGGTTATGGAAAAGTTTGGATTCGCCCCCTTCTTCATAAAGTGGATTATAGCTTGTATAGTATAGCCATTGATTTCCCCTTTGGTTAACGGACAACCAACTCCTTTTTTCAGTGCTTCAAGAGGATTAAGGCAGGGAAATCCACTATCCCCTTTCTTATATATCATTGTAGCAAATTCTCTTAGCATAAAACTTAATCTTCAAATAAATGATGGTGATATTCCCAGTATCTCCATAGCTCGAGAGGTACATCCAGTGAACCACGTTCAATTTGTAGATGATACAATTCTCCTTGACAATGCATCTGAGTAGATCGACAGTAAATTCAAAGGAACTCTAGATCTCTTCCTCAATGCTTATGGAGGTCTAGCCAATGATAAGAAATGCAATATTTATGACTGGAATTGTTCCCCTAGAATGCTTGCATCTATCTCTAGAATTCTCGGCTACAAAGTACAACCTGGATGGTCCTCTTTCACGTACCATGGAGTACCAATTTCCATAAAGGCTTCAAATTAGCAGATTGACAATTCATTATTTAGAAGATTAAAGATAAAGTGCATTCTTGGGGAATTAGATGGTTAAATCTGGCTGGTAAAATAACTCTCCTCAAATCCATTCTCACATCTCTTCCCATTTTTGTTTGTTCAATATTTCTGGCCCCTGCAAGCATCATAAATAATATCAGTAAGGAGTTAAGAAGGTTCCTCTGGCAAGGGGGAAGAGCTACACCCAAGAAGTATCACCTGGTTAAATGAGAGACTATTAGAGGCTTGATTGATAAGGGAGGCTTGGGAATTCAAGAACCAAGGCTTACGAATAAAGCATTAAGAGCCAAAATTGTCTGGATATTGGTATCAAACATAAAGGAATGGTGGAAAGAAATCTTAAGGAAAAAGTATATAAGGAAGCATCGTCTTTGATGTATGGATACAAAGTTAAAATGGAAAGGAACTAACATTTGGAGTCATTGCAAATCAACAGTAAGTTTGATAAAATATCATCTGTACTGGATACCAGGCAATGGAAAGCATATACAGATGTGGATTGATAGCATACATGGAAATCCTCCTCTCAATTTGATTCCATAACTTTTGGACATCAAAGAATGGCTGATCTCCAATGGATACCTCTCATTATATGATCTTTCAAATTGGAGGAGAAATGGGGTGTGGAAATATTGGAAGAATGTGGAAGTCCCAGCTCATCTCTCTCAAGGTTATGTTAAACTCCTCTCTAATCTTCAAGGAAAGCTCCATCACATAAAATGGATCGAGACTACAGAGGTTGGGGAGAAGCAGGAAGATACTCTGTTAAGGAAGGGTACATGCTTCTTATGGAAAACCTTCAACAACCACCTCACTCTAGAATCTAGAGGAAGATATGGCTACCTGATAACCTCCCTAAAATCAACGCCTTTTCTTGGTTGTTAGCTCACGAGGAAATTCTCACTGTGGAGAACCTAAAAAATGGAGGTATAGAAGGTACTTCATGGTGCGTCTTATGCAGAAACTCGGAGGAATCAATTTGGCACCTTTTTTTTTGGAATGTGTGTTTACTCAAGCGGTATGGGCAAGTATGATGAAGGAGTACTCCATTTCTATAACTCTTCCTTCCCAAGTCACGAACCTCTTCAGCAGATGGAAGGAATTCTATCCTGGTTCGTTGGAGAAAAAACCTTCTCTGCAAAAAGTATGGACAACTCTTCCAAAAAATGTGTGCTGGCAAATCCGGTTAGCGTGCAACATAGTAAGTTTTGAAGGTGAAAAAGTAGATCCCAACAAGACGACAATTAGGGTTTCTAACCTCATCTCATAAACTATGCATTCAAAGGGAATGTCTCGTTCAAATGAGCCTCTTTCTTCTTTTGAGGTAAGTTGGATTAAAGATTTCTTTCCTTTGAGCTCTCTTTAGTCCAAAAGTTCTCAAAATATAAAATCCAAAAACTGGTAAATAGATATGGGAAAGCAAGAATTTGAAGCGTGGAGTAAAAATAAAAACAACTATTCTTTACTTTTTTATGATGCCTCTAAAGACAATCCTGGGGTGGTAGGAGCACGAGGGGTCATCATTGATCTTGAAGGGAAAATAGTGAAATCCTTTGCTTGGGAGCTGGGAAGGAAAACAAACAATCAAGCAGAATGGTTGGCCCTTCTACAAGGAATGGAGATCTTGGCTTATCTAAATCTCTCAAGCCTTTTGGTCTTTGGTGACTCGAGGACAGTAATTCAAAATATGAGAAGACTAATCAACGAGAACTCTTCCTCCTGTGGTAGTATACAAAAGCAAATATGGACCTTCCTCTTCCTAGCTCTATGGATTTTTTGCACAACAAGTGTTAAAACAATGAACTAGCTGACAAAAAGGCAAATCAAGGAACTCAACTCAAACAAGGAAAAATAGTCTTCGATGAACAATTTCCAACGAAAAAATGGATCCCATGACAATCTCCAAAATGAGCACAAGTATTAAAAAGATGTGTCAAAATGAAATCAAAAGCTTTTCCGAAATGGTAACATTCCAAGGTTTGTATTGCCTAGGAAGAAATCATGGTTATCCCATGATCTACCCATCCTCATTTTGTGGGTGGGGTTTATCGTGCCTCTTCCCCTTAGGCATCACTCCCAAGACATGGACCACGTGGCAGGATAAAGATTGTACACATGCATTGGCATGCAGTGGAGTTATTCGAGAGAAGGGAGTATTGAATGGGGCATTAATAATGGCCACTGCTGTCGCAGGTCCCTTAAGCCCGAATTCAGAGCAAACTCACATAAGCGAGTCATGATTATTTGTTTTGGATCTCAACCTTATGGACTCCATCTTTGATCGAGAGTATGCAGAAGAAATTCACTCGAGGGTTTTCTTTGTGGATAACCTCTGCAAAGAGTTGTCCTTCTATTCTTAAATTTCCTCCCCAGGAAGGGAAGGCAACCTCAAGCCTTCTTTTTCAAACTTTAAGGAGAATTCTCTGCTACTGCAGTCTGAGGTTTCGACACTCAATATTCATAAGTTCTAAGTTTCCTTAATAAATACCAAAGCTAATAAGGGAACCATGCCATCCCGGAGGGATATTTTTGCAAGTTTCAGAGGATATTTAGAAGACTTCAAGAAGATGTTGCAAGTGGTGCATGAAGGGGTCAATGGTGTTCAACAAAGGATTGCTACCTTGAATGAGGAGGCGCATCATAACAACAACAAATTAGCCTGTATGGAGTCTCAAATTGAAGAGCTTGATGGAAATATGAGGGAGTAGATAGCATTACTAGATGAGGTTTGAAAGGACTTGGAGTTGGTGATAAAAATGAACCAAATCTATTATGGGCATAATTCTCTTTCAGATGAAGCTCGTCCCATGGAAAAAAACCTTGGTTATTCAGCTACTCTGAGGTCTTTCTGGACATGCATGAACAAGATCTTGAAGTTTTTTTGATACTTTCGTCTAGATCATTATGTTTCTATGTATTTTTGTGTCCTTTTATGTAAATAGTATGTAAAAGTTTATAGTACTCAGGATGTAGAAGCAGATTGGGATATAGTTATGACGTTCTTGAAAATTTTGTTTATAGTAGGGAGCAATGTGGGTTGGATTTAGATAGAAAATTACATAATCCTACTAGCATCGATGTTTTGGATTGTCTGATGTAAAGAATAGTTGTGCTCAGCCAATTAATACAAATATCTTTAAGTTTCTATTTAAAAAAAATAACTCTATGCTCCAAACCACCTTATGTTAGGTGAAAATTCTTTAACATTATCTAAAAAAAATTGGTAATTCCATTACCACTATTTTTTGTAAATTTAATGCCTTTAAATTAAAAAAGAGAAAATATCATAAAATCAAAATTAAATATAAATTTAATTAGCTTATTCAAATTAATTTAGAAATCAAAATTAAATATAAATTTAATTATGAAGTTTAATTTACTTATTCCATTAAATTTTAATTGTTAAATTTATTAATATTTTAATTTTCTTAAACAACATAATAAATAAACAATAACAATAATCTAGCTTGGATGGTTGGAATGAATGATTGTTACCCTCCCCACTTAGGTTCATTTTTATAAGTGACATGATGCTCTTGTTGAGCTCCCATGTAATGATTGAGTGGATTATGTAATGGTCATACCTTGATTCTCAGAATAACATGTATTGGCATATTTACAAGTGAAAAAAACAATAACCATTCTCGCATTAAATAATAATAAATATTTAAAATGACAAATTTAACAAACATATATCTATTTACAAATATATATCTATTTAAAGGAAATCAAATAATTATCTTCTTTTTTCTCAACATTTGATAAACTAAAGTTGATTTCAATAAATATTAATCATCATCGTCACTTCTTTAAAATCATTCACTTTTTAAATTAACAAAATTTCATTTTAAACTTTGTCCATTCACATCCATCATCCATCAATGAAATCATTCCTAAATCTAGTCATGTGACTATGTTCCAAATTTACAAAGCCTTGTTAAAAAATTCAAACAAAGACACCCAGCTAATTATTCTAATATAATACTAAATCCAATATAATACTAAATCCAAGTCATGTGACTATGTTCCAAATTTACAAAGCCTTGTTCAAAGATTCAAACAAAGACACTCAATTAATTATTCTAATATAAAGATCTTTGGAAACCAATCTAAGAATGTCCTAAAAATGAACTCTTTAACATCTCTAGCGATAGCATTGACTTTTAACAAAAGGGGAGGTGTGCATAGGAGATTACACCAAATTCTCATTCTACAACACACATAGCATTAATGGCAGTGGTTTCTACATTAAATGACATACATAGGTCAATTATAAGAGATTTTATAGTAATTAATATATGTTATTAGGTCCGGCTTAGCAGGATATATATATATTTATGTTTTGAGCAATAGGATATATATGAATCGTTGGGTATATATTAATTTATCCATACTGAAGTTTAATATTTACAAACTACTTGTTATTTTTTAGAATTAGAAGCTTGTTTCTTGAATATCTTTGATATCATGTACTATTTGATTTAGTCATATGAATATTAATAGTATGCTTTTTTTTCGAAAAAAAAACAACTTGTTATTCGAGATTTTGATGCAGCCAGTGGCGGCTCTAAAAGTAGTCCGGAGTACAAGCCTCTCTCTGTTTTTTATAAAGTGCATGGGTAACCTTGATTCATGTAACCTTGATTGATATTGTAGAGTTTATTGGTGTTTTCACCTTTGATAATTAACATGTATTTAAAATTTAAATGGTTCTTATAGGTTGCATTCTACAGGTTCCTCGCCTGCACTGTATCGTATCACGAAAGCTCTCGAATTGCAATTTTGTCGCATTGTATTAAATCTCCGAGGTAAATAAGGTTGTCAAATGGGTCTGTGTGATCTAATCTATAATGTGATTCTATATTATCTACAATATCATTGAAAGGAGAGTTAAATATAAGTTTATAATGGTGATTATTCTGCATAATTAGCTGATTCAGAGGTAACTTCTGTGTATGTCTTTCCTGATGTATGGGAGAGTTATTTTCAGCTATCTCACCTCATAGCTTGGGTGCTGCCATTGGAAGCTCTTTCTTTTCACTCAATCATTTCTACTGCCAAAACAATGCTATTTCTATTTTCTTTATTTTTATTTTCGTTGGTATGGCTCTTTATTTATGAAATAAACCCTATTTTTGGTGTAGATGCCATGACTAAGAGCCGGAGGTATCCTCTCTATCAAACTCACCCAGGACTTGTACCTGGCCTTGTCCATTTAGATATGTTGCCTAGGACAAACTCTCTAAGCTCAGTCAACTATTATCAGATGATATCAACATAATTAGCCACACTAACACGGCAGCATTTTTCCAGGCGGACTGAACTCATGTCTCTATGAAAATATTTCACTTGATTTAGCACTTTTCCACGACCCGTTTCACCAAAGTAATGCCATTTCTATTCTTGGTATGACTTGCTGTTAGTTTTTCCTGTGTTCATAATTTCAGCTATAATTTTTATGTTATTGGTATTTGTATATATGATTGCACATTTATTGGCGTACATTTTGTGTGCCTTTTATGTTCCATTGTCCTTAGTTCGGTTATCAATATGAGAATTAATAATCCTCTCTAGTTCATTAGTTGAATTGTACTTAGAGAGAATTCAGGTATGTTTGGATTGGAGACTCTTAACTGATTTATTCATTGTGTATGAATTTATTTTTGGGATCTTATTTTGAATGACTATAGATAGTGATTGTCATAAATTCTAGTTTTTCAGCTTGAATTGCTTGCTTGCCTTGTGAGTATTTGGCACTCTAATCAATTTATCTCCTTTGCCCATTCTGATCAGTTGTGCTTAGCGGGTCATGTGATTTGACAGGATCCAAAATGTCACTAAGTTATTAGTATATTAGTATATTTGCAGGTGTCTTCAACATCACTTGTAATGAGGGAGCTAAGAGAGACCTTGTTACAAAGCCTCACAACTGTCTTTGGAGGAGATGTTCTTGCAGCGCATTATTTCCTTTTACATATTCTCTCACAGGTGAGAGCTGGCTCTTGGATCAAAATGGGTTTCGAATGGGTCTTGTTGCCGATTGGTCCGGTATAATTTCCCTCCCTTGTCAGGAATCTTTTGACTTGTCTAGTGGGTGGTTTGTCCTAATCCCCTTGCCATGGCTGTTTTTATCAGGGCCTTGGTGTTTATAATAACATTAATGTCTAATGTGGAACATGATGTGGTTCTTCATATTTTCCTATGATGTGCATGCTGGTATTGTTTGTGGGTAGATTCTAGGTGATATGCTCCCGAATTTGTTTGTGAGAACCTCCATTTAACTGTGAGAGGCTAATCTAGTTGGTCAATGCTTGAAATTGATGTGGTGCAGGTTCATGTCAGAGTTGAGCCTGTTGCAGTGGGCAAACTTTCTTTGAATTTGACAGATATGGATAGAGGAGCAAATGGGTGTTAGTTTCCCAAGATATTGGCTAAGGATATTCAAGAATTGCTACCTTGTTCACATTTTATCCCTTTAAAAATAGAATATATCAACAAGGCCTTAGTTGGACCAGAGAAAAACTACCAAACAAATAGGTATAGCATGTGTTATGGTATATTATACATAGTGTATCTTTTTCCGTCTTCTTGAAGCTTACTACAAGCTTTTTGACATCTTTTGTTTTGCATGTCAAGCTTTTTCAGATCTTTGGTTTTGTTATACAATCTTTTCTGCTCTTCTATTTTGTTATAATATATTAACTCTACCAGTGCATTTATTTTGTACAGGCTCGTAACTGGGGCTTTGCAGCTAGCATCGGGAACTCACCTGACAATTGATGAGACTGAATTGAAAGCTGGGACTTTAAATGCAACAGGCATTCACAATGTTCAGATATTTAGGAATATGCTGGAGTGGCAAAAGGTAGTATTGTTTACTTGAGGTGACCATACATTTCAACCTATGAGCACCTTATTAAGACTGATCTCATTCTTCATGGTTTGCTCAGGTAGAGTATGATTTTAAATACTACATAATGGACATGCCAACTGATATTCAAGTTCTCATTCTCTCATATGGGAAGTCTAATATGTTTCCAGCTGATGTACTACTCCTTTACAGACCTACATCAGATGTCGGTCCCTTAAGTGCAAGTCCACTGGAGAAACAATAATGGAGACTGTACTTGAGTATGTCAAAATCATTTGACCATACCAGATGCTGCTATGCGGCAGGTATTGTTAAATTGTTTTGCATGTACAATCCATTATTCCTCTGAGACTGGTGAAACTAATGGCATTCAAGTTCAATTTTGCATATAACTTGAGTGTTCTATGCTGCAGGTAATTGAAGACGATATGGTAGCAGCTAGGCAACATGATAGATCTGTTGGCTCTGAGGTTTTTAGCAGGTTTGGTTTTGCAACCTTTGATAGAGTGTTTTGCAATCTGTAAGCTAGTAAAAATTGTTGCTCTGATCATTACTCCATGCTACTATTTTGCAGATGACTTACCATGGTACACTTGGTATCTTTGAGTTATGGGGAAAGAACCTTAACTTTGGATCATTGGAAAATAGTCAAGGATCTCGAGAGGCAACGTGCTGCAAAGACTTTGTGGTGTCTGAGGCTTATTTTATAGACGCATACTACTGTTGAAAGGGTTTGCAACGATATATATAGTGGGCATGGCATAGGTGCATTTTTTCTTGTAACTTTGTTCTCTTGTACAAAAGAGCTTGTAAAATTCATTTGCAAATACCTTGCAAGCAGGTTTTAGTTTGTAATGTAAAAGACTAGGTTCTGTCAGTGAATGTTTTATCTCAAAAAAATCCAAGATGCAGCATATGACTTGGTTAAACATTACTTTTTGAATTGTCTATTTCTCACTGTCACAGGAAAATTAGTCTGAAAATCCCTATATTCAAGGTAGATGATGAGAAATTTGGCTCTTGCGATTTTGAATATTCTATAGATGTTGATTAATGAATAAAGCATTGACACTTGTTTCTTTACACAACTTGAGCCCTTGCATCGCTATAATTTTTTTGAGTTTGAGCTGGCAAAGTTAGGGCTCAAATGTCACTCTGCCTCGCAGGCATCCATGATCTCACCTTGGAATGGGTGGTTAAATACATTGATAAATAAATAATAATTTTCCAATCTTAATTTTTAAATTGGAATTGTGGGTTGATGCTTGAAGATTTTAGCTAACTCAAATTTCCTCGAATTCTATACTTGAAAGGAATGCAAGGCTTCCAATTTTGTTCCAGACCTGCAATAACTTGCATAAACAAATTTATTTGGCAACTATCCATATGCCAATAACTGTAGTAAATGGAATAACAGTAATAAAGTGATGAATTTTACTTTGAATTGTTCACTGGAAAGAAGTGAAGACTGATATGATTGAGATGTGTATCCTAGTGAAGGTAATTATAATAAAAGTAAAATGAAGGAAAAATAGAATATTTAGAACACAAATACAGTTTTTATATTATTTATATTCTTAATTTATATCAAATTAATTTAATTTATATTAAATTATTATAGTCCGTGGAGTGTTATTTTTCCATTTATATTTGATTTCCAAATGTGTAGACATAAGAAG
This sequence comes from Larix kaempferi, assembly GCA_027924585.1. Taxonomy (NCBI): domain Eukaryota; kingdom Viridiplantae; phylum Streptophyta; class Pinopsida; order Pinales; family Pinaceae; genus Larix; species Larix kaempferi. The sequence goes on along the minus strand of BSBM01000364.1, from coordinate 3,570,724 downwards.
ATAAAAATAAAACTAGATACGGAATTGTGTTTTTTAGAAGATACTATATAAATATAAAACTGAATGAGTGAATTATGTTTTTTAAAAGGTATTATAAATATTTATTTTTAAAATATAATTTCATATAAAATATATGAGAATTTGCAAATCGATATAAAAAATAGGAAGAGAAATAAATCAATGAATTATGTTTAATGTTGTGTCCTAGCAAATTGGTTTTGTTTGGAAGTGAAACTTTTATATGGTTGTATTATATTTTGTTCTTATTCTTTTAAAAGTATAACAGTAAATAATTATAGTTATGGTTTTTGTCATGTCTTGGGTAGGAGGATATATATGAATCACTGGGTCCATATTAATATATCCATACTATAGTTTAATATTTACAAAATGCAAAGTTTTCTATGGTATGATTTCACTTAACCCTTCCTAATTCTTATGCTTGGCAAAGGTAAGTTTAGTTCACTTGAGTTAGGGTTATATTGTTACCCATGCATTGCATTTGACGTTCTTCATGTCTACGTGGGTTAGTGGCTTGATGAACAAGGCAGGACAAAAGTGTCTGCCTCATGGTATTTTGATGTCCCTGGCTATTTGATGTGTGTGTAGGTCTACAGGTAGCAAATGATTCATGGATTCTCGAGCACCCTAGGGAGGAGTACTTGTCCCGCAATTGGATCCAGTGTTACGTGGTACCAGTACCAGCACACCTGCAGATGTGCCCCAGTGAGAGGGTCATTTTTTTCTGACCAGGAGGGGTTTTATCCAACCTTTTTTTTCTGAGTGGGGTTATGGCCAAATCCTTTGGTTTCTCCCTTGGAAGTACCATGGCTTAGTGGCATCGTTGACTGCCTCATGAAAGGGCTTGAAGCCCTGAGGTTGGTGTCTGGGGCTTCCAGGGGTGGGTCATTGGGTCACATGACCCCCACCTTGATTTATCATCCCAGTGGCAGATCTTTCAATACTGAGGCATATGTCTCTCCTCCAGGTCACCTTTCACACCCTCCTGGCCCTCCAATTGACCAACGCCCTCTCTCCTTGGGCTCCTCTTGATGATGATGTCATCCTCCAGGTCAGGCTGCATTGTTTGATTAGGGGGGCATTGAGGGATTTTCACTACTGTTGAGGTTAGATGGGGCATGACGACCCCCCCCCCTCCGCATTTTGGCCTTCAAAACAGAGTGATTTGCTCATTTTTAGCTGTTTTAGTCATGTGTGGGTAAATTCTAGGGAAAATGCCCCAAATTACCCACAGTTCTGATTATTTTATATTATTTTTGTTATAATTTTAAGTTGACAATTTATAATTTCAAATTGACATTTTAAAAGGCATGTCGGCCTGGATATTTTTTATTTTTGTAAAGTGAGTGTGAGAAAAGTATAAATACACTTCTCCTCACTTCATTTTAACACAACAACTTATGGGATAAAACTTTTTATGTTGATTTTTGCCCTCACTAGGGCCCTTTGATTGATGCGCACCTCTTGAGGAGGATTCTACTTGTGGTTTGGAGCAAATTCTTGGAGTATCTTTTGTTCTTGCTTTCTTTGCTAAGGTGATGCTAGAGTTGTGGATTTAACACATGCACAAGGAGGTATATATGTTCTCTTTTGATGTCTCTTTGTTAATTGTTGGAGAATGATGCTTGTTTAGGGTTGAATGGTAGTCATTAATGCTACATTTTGTCTCAACTATTTCATTTTCTACCTTTGTTCACCATAGCATCATTAGGACCTCCTCCAAAGGAGTCCTTCTTAGGCTTGAGCTTTAGGTCTTTAAGTTTTGCTACTACTAGGTCTCCTTCAACCAACCTTTGAGGTTGTTGAGGAAGGCCCTAGTTGCTAAACTTGCCAAGCACCATCTCAAAGGGGAAGCCTCTTTCTTTGATGCCCTAGGGTTAGGGTAAAACCTTAAAACCCTAAGTTTGTCCATTTTCACTACATCAAACCCTAGTTTGTATTTTTGTAAACATTATTGCTAGGTTAAACTTGTATTTTCATGTGTAAATCTGCATTTTCATGGTAGAATTAAGGTTAGAATTATGTCTGCATTTTTATGACAAAAACCCTAAAAATTAAAAAATTAAGTGTTTTGCAATTTTTGGCATCCCTAAAATTTCGGCCCTTCTTCCTATAATTTCGGCCTGCCTTTCTTGTTCCTAAAAACCCTAGGGCGGAATTTGAGGAGCCCTAAAAATCCCAAAATTAACAAAAAAATCCCTAAAAGCCGTATGTGTAAATATTATTTTGGGTTAAATTGGTGTTTATTGTTAATTAGGGCTTTATCTTTTTGTACATATTTTTTCATAAAATTAAATTTAAAATCCTAAAGCAAGCCCTAATTTCTGCTCCCAAATCCTAGCTGCAGTCCGAAAGACCCTCACTTCTCCCTTCAAGAGCCTCGGTCCTCTTCCATTGGCAGCCCCTTGTCTCGACCTTGGCCCAGCTGCCCTCGGTCTACCATTTGGGCCTCTTTTCCAAGGCCAAAACTGCCTCTTAACAGACTCGTTTTCTGCTGCCACAAGTCTGCTAGGGCAGCAGACTGTGCTCCTTTTGCAGACCTTTTCTTTTACCTTAACACCTGCACATTTAAGACAACAAGAAGGGTTAATAACTGGTGTATTTGTGTTGGCATTTGAAGGTCTGATATTGCATCCTAAAGAGGTCTGAAATATTTTATTTCCAGTCTGAAGTTTTTGTAATTTGTAGGAGTAAAACACTTAAAATTATAAGATTACCTTGCATACATCTGCCATGATCATCGTTGTTACAAGTTGATATCTAAGGAGTACTTTAATGCTGCCTACGTTACTATGATTGCATACTACTTTAACTCTGGTAACCTTACTGCTATCTTGTATTACTGATCTACTGCTGTATAGTATATACATTTCTGACACCTTTTGATTTGGTAAATGAGGGTGGGATAAGGAGTCAATTTATGGTGCAAGAATTAACAATTAGGCATTCTTATTTAACACTCTTGTGAGTTGGTATTTCTGCTGCTATACTGTACTTACGTTTACATACAGCATCCCTCAAGTGTATGTTGCAGTGATCATCGTTCCTATTTCCTAATGCCAATTTTGGTTTATATATTACATGCTGCCATAAACTTCTGACATAAATCTGCTTGCTTAAGTCTGAAATCAGTGTTATATACAGTCTACTACTTTGAAATGAAATATATGACATTTGGAGATTAAGGTGGTTTAAGATTTGTGTTAATACTGCTAATTATTTTCTCTTCTTACCATCACATATGCTGATAACCTTATTGTTGCTAACTTACTTCTGATATACTGTTACATTGATATATGCATATACCATTGTTCTAATAAATGAAGGTGGATGGGAGGATCATTAGATGCTAAGTTGTTACTCTTTTGTGATCTCTATGAGTGTTAATCATTATCCTATTGTTGTTAAAATTACAAGGTTACTGTATGCATAGGAGTAAGTTAGTTGTGATCTTGCTACTAACATTTTTATGCGAAAACTTGGCATTGATGTAGAAGAGATCAAATTCTCAGAACCATGTACATTATAGCTATCCTTGGATGCTTGTCACACTTGTTGATTACTTACACTAGTCTTTTGGTTTTAGTCATTGAAAAGTCATGAGTTGATTATACATTGCCAATAAACGACACACGATTACCTTAATAGATGTTGGTAAATGATCTTTTGTACGTTGATGGTGTTAGTGGATTGGCCTTGATACTTGGATGATATATTGTTGTATTATTTGACGAATGCTCTTTCTCATACGTTAGAACACTATTGATGCTGCTTAACGCTCACATCCTTGTATCGATACATTACATCTAGAAGCACTTCTCACTCACTGACTCCATAAAAGCACTAGTCAAACTAACAATCGCATAGAGAATATAGTCTTTTTGTTGCATCAGTGTCCTACATGATATCAAAAGGGTCCTTCCCCTTGGAGGTTCTGACACTCTGAAGAAGTTAGAATCGTGATCGAGGTGACATTGGGTCACAGTTCTTATATTTGATTACTGGGAACTAGCCCTGCTAGTTTGCCCAGTAATATTTTTGGCGCCGTTGCCAGGGACATTTCTCATATTGAAGTGGTTTATCCGGAGTCATTACACCCTTGGAAAAACGACACTTGGTAAGAAACTCGAGGTAAGTCTTGGATTCGTATTTTGAAAATATTGTTGAGGACTAATCTCGCAGATCTTACCTGGTGAATCCACTCATTTAAGGCGACTCCACTCATTAAGAAGCAATTCAAAACAATCACCATCATCTTCCGCATTCTGCATTGGGAGAATCGGAACGCCAAAATACCCGGCGTTGAAGAAAATGCGCCCTCGACTTCCGCATTCCGCAGTGCGGGGGTCGGAAGGTCGGAACGCCAAAATACTCGACATTGAAGAAAATGCGCCCCCCGACTTTTGCATTCCGTAGTGCGGGTTCAGAAAGTCGAAAGTTGACCATACCCCTATTATTGCCAACTTCTCAGGTTGATAACTTCTTCATCCTGAGTCCATTTCTGGTAAACTCAGTACCGTTGGAAAGTTCTCGACGAGATCTATGCAACGGTGTGATCCTCTGCCACACCTAAGAATTCTGACCTTACCACTCTTCCATCCAAAATGCTGCCCCGAACTCCATCAAAGCCTCTTTGCCCCACTGTCAAGAGCGTTGGGATCACCCTGTCAAGGCCCCTCCCTTCATCTGACCACAGAGGGGGCATGAACACATCAAGGGTGTCTAATTCATCCCCCAAGCTCATATGATGAAGTGCAAACCTTCTAAGGATGTGTGCAACGCATAGTAAACATACATGGTGGAATTAAATTTAGTTAATGCATCAACAACATGCAAGACTAACAACATATTAACACAAGCAAAATAATGAAACAAACAACAAATGAACCATCCTCATGATTAGGCTCATACACAATCTTCCTAAAGATTAATTCCCTATGATCATTTCATTCAGAATGATTTGAATTAATAAATAAACACAACATAGGAAGTAGCATCATTTAGAACCATAGAGAACACTTCTCTTATAAGATGAAACTGTCCAAGCACCTAGCTATGTGAGAGCAATGTTCCACCCAACCATCGGTCTCTGTCCAGCCTATATTCTTTCACCTAAGAGACCATCCTCGAGCTGGGCTGTGTATCCACTAAGGAGGAATTAAACAGGCTGACTCACAGCCATGGCTTCACACAACAAACATGCTAGGCCAACACACAGTTGGGTTTATCAAGCATTTAAGGAACAATGGAGGAGGATGCTAAGCCAGTGAGCTCAACCTCAGAGCTACAGGCCTCTCAATTCTTACTCAGACAGCCTTGGCACCCACAATACCTACCACGCCCAACACAAGGAAGCTCCCCTTCTCTGCTGCACAGTCCCTTAGGGGCCCCTTCCCTCCAGTGCTCTTCAGGGTGGGCATAGAAAGGTCCAAGCTGTTGATTCCTTGAGACTCTGGCCTTCACTAGGTTTATCAAGCAACCCTACCTTTTGTTCTATTTCTTCTCTGTCATTCCCACTTGGGTTTTCTCAACTTCTATGGCCAAAGCGACTCTGTCCCGCAGCTCGGTTCTCGGCTATCAACTCAGGGTTTTCTCACAGGTTTCTAAGCATCTCACACTCTGTAAATTTTCCCTAGGGTTCTGGCCGACGGATCCCCTGCTGGATTGAACTTCCCACACGAATTTCGGGGTGAATTCGGCACTCTAAATCGAGGTTTTCTCATAATCGTGATTTTCCTTTTTTCTTTACCGCTCGGCTCTATGTTCTGCTCTAAACTTCCTTCAATGGTCAATGATCCAATGGGGATAAGGGGAGACGAATTCCTAGGAGCAGGGTGACTTGTGGATCAAGGAAAATAGAGCCCCATACCCTGTCATCCGACATTTCGGGGTTGCCCACACTCCATCGACCTCATGAACAGTTTCCTTCAACCACTTCTTGCAGCAGAATTAAATTTCAGCAAGGAAGGTCAAAGGGGTTCTAAAGATGACATTTGGCAGCCTATGGTTCAATCCCACAATCCCCTCACCTCTCCCTAGTGGATACACATGGCCCCCTCTTATTAGTTGCCTCCATAGCCAATTTTCATGGTATTTTTATTGCAATATTAATGTTTACATCATTTACAATGTCCCATAGCTTAATAGCACATGGATAACAAAATATCTAATACTTGCCTTTTACATAAAAGCCTAGCATCCACTAGCGGGGCCTTGTCCTTGAGCTCCACGCTAGGAAAACATACATCGCATGTATACAATATTTACATTGAAAGCCAAATATGTCCTAAGGGTCAAAATGGGGGTATTACACTTTGCATGACCAAACATAATAATGACATCCCCTACCGGAAGAAAAACATCTCCATCGGAGGTAAAAATAAAATACAATAATAATATCACTATAAAATACAAGGGAATATCTTCCGAAGTTACATTTACATCAACACTCCTTCTTAACTAGGAAGGCATTCTCTTGCCACGGTCATCATCACCCTGGACACAATTCTGGACAACATCATCATCGCTGGATCAACTTCAATGCTGGAACATCATCATCGTCGCTGCTGCAGCAATCTTCATTTCGTTGATCATTGATTAGTGACATCTCTCAAATCTATCCGTCATAGGAAGTTCTATAGAGCCATCCCTTTTTCATATTGGATGTAGGCCTAGCCCTCATGTAGGTCTTCATCATCTCTGTGAGCATGCCATCAAGTAGGTACAGCCCAGGACCAGTCATTACATTGCCACTGCAATCACCTGCGTCTCCTACTATCGTCTCATCGTATCCAGATAATCTCATCATCACATGGAGCACAATCGAGATGCACATGTCATGTCCAACAGACCACCTGCGTCTCCCACCCAGTGGGTAAAACCCAAGAGCACCCCAGGTGCATTGCGTCTCTCAACGATCAGCCTGCGTCTACCAGCATGGGAGCACAGTCAGGAGCACCCCAGGTGCATTACATCCCAAGGACCACCTACGTCTTCCACCATGCGAGATCCTGCCTAGGCGCACACAAAGTGTCTTATGACCGGTGGACCTTTCAACGTCTCCAGTATGGGAGGACAATCAAGAGCATCCCAAATGCATTACGTCCCAAGGACCACCTACGCCTACCACCATACAAGAACTAGCCCTTACATCTACCAACAAGGGAGGACAATCAAGAGCATCCCAGATGCATTACGTTCCAAGGACCACCTACGCCTACCACCATGCGAGAACAACTCTAGTGCATCTGTGTCTTCCGGTTTCATCACTCCCTCTTACGAGGAACCCCAATTTGGATAACACCAAGCTTCTCTCTGAAGTATTTGAACTTCACTCTGGCTAACGGCTTGGTCAACACATCAGCTATATGCTCGTCTGTCACCACATATTGGAGCTTCACTGTTCCTCTCTGCACTATATCCCTGATATAGTGGTACTTGATCTCAATGTGCTTCGACTTGTCATGGAACACTGGGTTCTCGGACAACTTCACACAACTCTGGTTGTCGCAGAAGATACAAGTCGCCTCTAACTAGAAATCAAACAAATCTGCCAGTAGATTTCTAAGCCATACTGCCTCACAACTAGCCGAACACGCTGCAACATACTCTGCTTCGGCTGTACTCAGTGCCACGCACGACTGCTTCCTGCTAAACCAGGAGATCATACTGGATCCCATACTAAAGCAACACCCCGAAGTGCTCTTCCTATCTGTGGCATTGCCTGCCCAATCCGAATCAACATAACCCTGTAGGTTAATCTTTTGATTCACCTCCTACTTGAGCCCATAGTCAACTGTACCCTTCAGGTACCTCAATACATGCTTTGCAGCAATCAGGTGAACATGTCTTGGATCCGTCAGGAACTGGCTCAGGGTGTTCACAGCAAAGCATATGTCTGGTCTTGTGTTCAACAAATACATCAACGAACCAATCATCTGATGGTACATCGTGGCATCAACTGACTCTGATGAAGCATCACACAGTAGCTTCAAGTTCGATGCCATGGGTGTGGCCATAGCCTTGCAGTCCATCATTCCAAACCTCTTTAGAATCTCCACTGCATACTTCCCTTGTCTAAGGAAGATTCCATTCGCACTCTGCCACACCTCCATGCCTAAGAAATAATGCATCATACCCAGATCCTTCATCTCGAACTCTGCGGCAAGCCTCCTCTTCACATCTGCAATGAGCTCATCCTCACCTGTCAGAAATAGGTCATCTACATATAACAGAAGTATCACTGGACTTCCGGCTTCAACCTTGAAGTAAAGGTTGGAATCCGCTTTACTCTTAGTAAAGCCTAAGCTCATCAGGAAACTGTCCACCCTGTCGTACCACGTCCTGGGTGCCTGCTTCAATCCGTACAAGGCTTTCTTCAATTTGCACACATGTACCTGTCATGTGTCTCAAATCCCAGTGGCTGCTCCACATACACTTCCTCTTCAACTACACCATTCAACAATGTTGTCTTGACGTCCATCTGGTGTACCTTCCATTTCATCACTACAGCCAATTCAAGTAAAGATCTAATGGAAATGTATCTAGCTACAGGTGCAAACGTCTCCTCGTAGTCTATGCCTTCTTTCTGGGAGAAGCCACGTGCCATAAATTTGGCCTTGTGTTTCTCAATGCTACCATCTACAGCATGCTTGATCTTGTAGATCCACTTCGAAGTCACTACAAACTTCCCTTCTGGTCTCGGAACTATCTCCCAGAGATCATTCTTCATAATCGACTGGTACTCCTCGATCATGGCATCCTTCCATTCTTTCTTCTCTGCTGCTTCCTCATAGTTGGAAGGTTCTTTATCAATTATGTCACATAGCAGGGCTACATAGCTAGAGTATGGTCTAAGTCTCTTGCTTTCTATGTGCATCCCATCTGGAGCGCCATACTTCTCTGCATCTTGTATTGCCTCTCGTACCCATGTTGGTCTCCTCTTGTGGGAGTTCTTCTCAAGTGGTGGATCTACAGGTTCTTGTGGTTCTGCTATGTCGTGGTCTTCATGATCTTCTGGAACTGCTTCTTCCATCACTGAATCTCTAATCTTGGGAACTTCAGGTTCTTCAATATCTTCAATAGGTAGTTTTCTTGATTTGTTGTATGTCGAGTCTTTGTCGAATGTCACGTCTCTGCTGATGTCGATCTTCTTGAATCCTATGAAGTATATTTGGTAGGCCTTTGAAGTTTCGTTGTATCCTACAAATATTCTCTTCTTCCCTGAGGGATCTAGCTTCGTCCTTTTCTCCTTCGGAATGTGTATGTACACTGGGCAGCCAAATATCTTGAGATGGCTGATTTCTGGTTTCTCACTGGAGAAAGCTTCTTTTGGAGTCTTGTTATCTAGTACTCGGTGAGGAGTACGATTCTGTACATACACCGTTGTCCTAGCAGCTTCTGCCCATAAGTGCATAGGAAGATCTTGGTCATGTAGCATTGCTTTCGTTGCTTCCATTATCGTTATGTTCTTTCGATCTGCAACGCCATTCTGTTGAGGATTGTAGGGAGTGCTCAACTCCCTCTTAATCCCGGAATCTCTGCAAAGATTCTTGAATTCTTCCGAGGTGAATTCTCCTCCATTATTTGGTCGAAGGGTCTTGATCTTCTTCTCTGTGTGATTCTTGATCAAGGCTTTGGATCCCTTGAACTTACTAAATACCTCATCTTTACTTTTCAACAAGTAAATCCAAGTCTTACGAGAAAAGTCATCTATAAAGGAAACATAATATACATACTCGCTAAGTGAGCTGGATGACATGGGACCACATACATCGGAGTGGAGTATCTCCAATATTCCTTTCGCTTTGTTTTCACTGCTGGGAAACGCCTTCTTCACATTCTTTCCTTGCGCACATCCCTTGCAAATGCCTTCATGTTTGGTCTGGATTTCTGGAAGTCCTGAAACTGCTTTGCTTGCAATAGGTAGTGCTCTATAGTGCAAATGTGCAAGCCTTCTATGCCATAGTTCACTTGGTTCCATGGAGTCATGAACCAATGCTTGTTCAGGTTGGCCCTTCAACATGTACAAACCTCCCTCTTGCTCTCCAATAACAGTTGCATCATCTATCATCTTTCCCCTTGGCCACATTAGGACTTGGCCATCTACAAATGCAACCCTCATTCCCTTAGCATCTAGTGTTGATATGGAGAGAAGGTTCTTCTTTAGTCCTGGAACATATAGCACATCTTTCATCTTCAGAGATTTGTCGGAGTCTAGCTTGCAGGAGGCTTCTCCACTTCCTTTTATGGGGTATTGGTAATCATCCCCAAGTTTCACCTTATGAGGGGACTCATGCTCATACAGATTGACAAATGATTCTTTGTATCCCGTCATGTGCTTGGAAGCTCCACTATCTACAAGCCAATCATTTCTCCCATGTGTAACAGTGCTCGTGAGTGCTGAGATCAGGACATATTCTTCATCACTTGAAGAATCATCTCTTTCTTCTTCTCTGGTTCTTTTCCTTGCAGGTTCATCGTCTTTCGCGGTGTGAGCAAGATGTCTCTTCTTGTTGGAGCCTCTGTTTCTGGGACAATCTCTGGAGTAGTGTCCCTTTTCATCACATGCATAACATCTAATGTTTGATAGATCTCTTCTAGGTCTTCTTTGTTTATCGTAGTTCTCCCTCTTCTTTTGATGTTGGTTCTCCCTCTTGGTGTGATGGTGGTGCTCCCTCTTGTTGTGGTTTCTTCTAGCATGAACTGTGAGGGCTTGGTCATCATTTGCTCCCATCTTCTCTTCTCGTGCCACAAGTCAAGCTTCTCCCTGTGTAAATTCTTCCCATAGTTTGTTGAATGTGATCAACTTCTTCCCGGCACATATCCCTTGAATGAATGAGTCCCATGATCTTGGGAAACCATTAAAGGTGGTCATAACGATCTCTCCTTCTACCTTTTCCTCAACTGCCTCAAGTTGCTCCTTGATCTGTGAGACCCTTGTGAAATAGGATTGCATGGTCTCTGAGTTCAAGATCTTTATGTTCTCGAGTTGGTTCCTTAATGTTATCTTTCGATTAATGTTCTTCCCTTCGAATAGCCTTGTCAACGCATCGAACATCTCCTTGGGTGTCTTCAAGGATGACACATGTGGGATGAGATGATCCTTAATGGAGTTAGCAATAATTCTCTTGGCTTTAACCAAGTTCTTCTTGTGGATAGCCTTAGCCTCATTTCCCTCTGGTGCTGGAACCTCTTCACTAATATATTTGTCCAAGTCATTTTCTTCAAAGACAAGGGCAATCCTATAACTTCCATGCTCGAAAGTTATCAGCTCCCTCAAGCTTATCCTCAAGCTTGGTATGGTGAGACATATTGAATGAGTGCCTCAAATGGAAATAGCAAAGATTTAGATCTTACCAATTTGAGATGCCCAACCTGGTTCTAGAGCTGGTTGGCCTAGGGTTTGTCAGAGAAACCCTAATTTTCCAAAGTTGGAATCTTGAACTTCTGATTGGACAGGAAGATGTGCCTCCTCAAGGCAAGTTATCCAATGTACTCCTTTTTCCAAATTGATGGAGAAAAACCCCAAAAGCTTGATGCCCTAGTTTTCTCCCGACACCAATGTCTGGGTCAAAACTGAAAATTCTCGGAATTTGATTCTGCTTCCTCCAAAAGATGTGCCCTCCTAAGGCGAGTTAGCCTAGCCTCCTTTTCTTGATGATCTGTGGAGAGAAGACCTCAAACTTGGAAGCCCTAGTTTCCCGCTGTTGCACAATGCCTTCTTTTCAAGTAAGCTCTGATACCATGTTAAAGTTTGTACTTTCGGTCAATATTATCTAGGATCTTTAATTGAAAGAATAACAAGCACAACAAAACACAATAGACACAATAGCTTTCCTCGGGGAAACCATAAAGGAGAAAACCCCGTAACTTCCTCAAAGATAGGTTTGTCACTAATACAATATCATGCCAAAAATGGAAAACCCAAAATATGTCTTCTGCAGCTTCTCTCTTTCTCCACCAGCGAACTTGTCTTCTCTCCCTTGCTATGTGAACTTGTGTGAGTGAGTAGTGTGTCCAAATGAGAGAGCAAGACTCTCTATTTATACTTTACTTTTAACTTGACCTTTTACCTAACTAGGTCGGCCTCACTAAAACCGACTGACCTTTTAACTAACTAGGTCGGCCTCACTAAAACTGACTGGGCCGACTTCTCTAGGAAGACTCAATAACCCTTTTACATTTGACTCTAGGGGATCTATCGCCCCGACTTACAATGGAGGTTTTACCTCAATGACTTTGCATGACCAAACATAATAATGACATCCCCGACCGGAGGAAAAACATCTCTGTCGGAGGTACAAATAAAATACAATAATAATACCAATATAAAATACAAGTGAATATCTTCCGAAGTTACATTTACATCAACAGGCGGCAATCAAACTCAGCAGAAGACAACTGATATCACCCTGACATCAAGCAAATGAAGAAGCAGACCGTGAGATAGAGATAGAACAAATGATAAAGTTAAGTGAGGAACCAAGATATATATAGGATAAAAAAAACTTCTAGAAAGGTTAATAAAATAATCCTTTGATTAAGTTAGGAAGTTACCACAAAAAATTAAAAATAAATAAAAAATAAAACAAAATAAAAAGATAAAAAAATAAAATAAAAAATAAAAGATAAAAGATAAAAGATAAAATAAAAAATAAAAATAAAAGAGTCACATAAAACATAAGTAGGGTACTATGACTAATAAAAAATGGTACAAGTCAAAACCATACAAACAAGAGTGGGTAGCTTGACCCATAACCCCTAGGACCAAAAGGGGTGTACTTCAAATGTGGACAAACAACCATAGTACCCATAAGGCCCGTTGTCCGCCAGATTGCACACCAGCAGCGGAAATCTTTCGAAAGCTGTTTCCCTCACTGGAAGTGGGGAGAGGTGTGGCCTTGGGGGCAAGCAATGAGCCAGGTACTGTCACCTGAATCTCAGCTCCTCCGTTTAGGCTAACTCCTAACGAAGCCAAGAGGGGTAGTCCCTGCAAAGAGTTTCACTAAGGCTCTTATGTTTTATAATGTTTTTGATGAAGTGATATGGATAGGTGATGAGACCAAAAATATGTAAAGATGAACAACAGATAATAAGCAATCCACGTTGCGATATAAAATAACAAGATGACAGTACGATTCAAGATTTGATAAATCACTAAAGCATTCACAATATGAAATAAACACAAGGACAAATGGTCTTGATCAATATATAAACTTTTAGATAACCAGTGCCTTATGGAGTCAAAGAAAAGTAAGGATTGTGATGCTGAATGTGTGGGTCTTGAAAAAGTGTTGTTCGTGAGATCGTTATGCAGATTATCTTTGTAAATTGAATATTTTAATGGTCTTGATTATCAAGCTAAGAACAAGGATATCAAAAGAGTAAACCTAAGCAGGAAAAATATTGGCAACCTCTTAGATAATAGGTCGGGGGCACCCAGATTCAGAGGATAAGTGTACAATGGCTTGACCACCCTCGAGTCTGACAATGGATTCCCGACACCACCTGTTTCAAGAAGCAACCTCAGTGATTTGACGCTGGTTTGGATTTGGGGTAAAATTTTAATCAGGTTATCACTTGTAAAATTAGCAAATCCTTCACCTTTCTGAGTACTAGTCCAACCCTTTCAGGTTGGCAGAGCATACAGGTGTTGGACAATCGACCAAAGTAAATTAATTAAGGGGAAATGTGAGTTGAAGTATTTTATTAATTAAGAGCACCGTTTAACTCTCCGATAGAAAGCGCTCTTGACTTAGTCTTAAGACCAAAGTTCAAGAGACTTTTCTAATCTAATATGCCTAATGCAGGGGGAAAGTGCAAGTCTAAAAATGCTCTCCGATAGAGAGTGCTCTTGACTTGGATTTGGCCAAGTTCAAGAGGCTTTGTTTATTTTATTGCAAGTAGAAGCAGTTGTGAAAATTTAAAGAAAATAAATGAAATTTTTAAATGGATTTAAACTAAGAAAAAAAGACTAACAATAAGATATTATGATGCTTTTAAAGATAACAAAAAGCAAAGTTTAGTGTTCTACCAAACAAATTTACTTTAAGGTGGGATCAACCTCCGAACAAGGTTGACCTCTAAGAACTACTAGCACTTGAGAACTTTCCAGCTAGCTGAAATTTCGACCAAGGCAACTAACGGGGAGAGAGGAGTAACCACAAAGTTATGTGGTCCTGCCCTTGGGATGAAATCCCAAGGATACTACCTCCAATCAAAACTTGGAAGAGAAAAAGTGAAGTAAAAAGACTAATCTAAAGCAAAAAAATGAAAGATCTAAGCTAACCAACCACAACACTCTTCCCCAAATGGGAAAGAAAACCAAAAAAGTGGAGGCCTCCTCCACTTGAACTTTTATTAACTTGATTACAATTTGCCTTGGGTTGGAAACCCTTGAAGGACTTTGAAATGAAAAACTTGAAAAAATTGAACTTAGCTCTTTATAGCCATTACAAAGGATAGTGAGTGATAGATTTTATATATTGGATCCTCCTTGTGTTTCGTTTGAATTCTTGCTACTCTAGCTCGGGTTTCTTCACTTCAACTTTTTCGAATCTTTTACACTTCCAAAGTACCTACAAGAAAGCCAAAACTCAAGGCACCCTTTAGTGTTAAAAAAAATAAAATGAACTTTGAATCTAGGTCTATATTTGCAAAATGAGATCTAAAACATAGAATGACATGAAAATTGGTAAAAAAAAGTTAAGATGGGAAAACGGACCAGCGAACAAAAGATGCCTAAAAAATGTTAGAAATGAGATCTAACACATAAAAATTTTCTAAATTTTTTAATGAAAATATTCTATCTTTCAAATGGAAACAAATGTCTAAAGAAATGCAAAATTATACTAAACTAGGAATGGGATCTATATTGCTCTAAAGCTACTTTTTCAATGCATGAGATTTGTAAACTAGATGCAAAAATTAAGATCTAACTATCAACTTTTAACAAAATCTAAACTTAAGCAAATTTGTTTTTGTGTTTTAGGGCTCTTTTTGGAAGGTGGACGAACGGAGGAAGGAGTCTTGGAAGGAAAAACGAAAGGAGCTAAGGGAAAAATATGAAGACAAAGGTAGAAAGGATGAGGTAAAAACCGAATGGGTGGAATGAAGAGGTAGATCTAGGACAAAAATAATGAAATGGAAGAGGAGAGAATGGGCCAAACGAATGGGTGAGTGAGGCTAGTCTAATGGAGATGGGTTTGAAGAGGTAAGCTTGAGGACAAGTAACCAAGAAAGTTTTGAGAAGTTTGTTGATGGAGGAAGAGGCCAAATCTCTGTTGAAGCGTTTCTTCTCTTTGAACAAAGAATCTTTTGGAAACCTGCAAGACAACTTCGATTAGGTGCTAATAACCATTGGAATGTAAAGAGCAACTTGATCTCCAAGTCATTCTCCACCTTATGTGAATCCTGCAAAACCCTTAAACATCAAACAAGTTAAACTGAATAATACACTTCTATGATTTATAGAACATATATTAAATATTGCAAAACTTGAGATAAGAAATAGGGTGAGAAGAATATCACCAAGCAATGTGAAAGACAACCCCAAAGCACTTGTATGGACCTCCAAAGTCAATATATTATTCAAAAATCAAACAAATATTACAATAGTATTTTGGCAGAATGTTCATGCTCAAAATCTCCATGAGAGAATGGCCAAAATGCCATCTCTTTATAGCAAAGACAAGCTACCAAATACCTAAGTCGAATTGGCCCAAAGGAAGCCAATAACCACCTAACACAAATCGAATTCCAATCACATCTAGTTGCAACCAATCGAATTACAAGTCTTGGAGTTAGATCCAATCACAAAGTCGAGCTTAGTTAATGAGATGAGGAGGTGGCCTCCACCTAGGCAAGGCGCCACTCATCTCCACATTGGAAACATCTCCCATCAAATAATCACTCGCCATGTGGTAAACTCGAGCTCCAAAAAGGAATGACGTGAGCAAGCTTGGCAATTCGTGAGCTTTGAGGTAGGTGCTTGGAGTTAGATAGTATTTAGATTGCAATCATGGTAGTTGGGAGTGGGAGGTGGCCTCCACCTAGGCAAGGCGCCCCCACTCCCATTCAATGCAACTCCATACCAACCAAAACTCATCTAATATGAACTCCACATCACCAATTCGACTTTGCATGCATGGAGGGCGAATTCACTTGAAGAGATTTGACTTGTGCTAACTGTACAGTTGACTGAAGCTCAGTGAAGTTGATTGGAATCATCTTTAATGCCAAGTGCCATGTCAATTGTCAACTAGCCTTTTATTTTATTCCATTTGGATTATTTTGGAGAGATTTGGATTATCTCCAAAATAATCAATTTTATTATTTTAATTAATAATTTCTCTGTAACTGGGTTTTTTGATAAATTATTAATTATGAGGCCTAGCTGACATCTGAAACTTAGGATAAACTGGTATGGGGATCATGAATGAATTTTGGCTTAAGTTTGGAGCCTTCAATCATCAAATTTGGATCCCGGATGACTGACATATTACAAATTGATATTTCTCTATTTAAACTATAGAGAAATTTATTAAATTTAAAAAATAATTAAAAACCCAAATTCGATGGACCCGGTAAAAAAATTTCAATTTTTTTTTTTTCTTTTTTTCTGAGGGTCCTAGAGACCTAGGACATGACCGACAACTATTCTAACAGTGTCTAGTAGGCTTATATACATCAGTTGGACTCTAATAACCCCCCATGGCTAAAATTTTCAAAATCGGGCATTCCAGCTTTGGAGGAAGCGAGAGAAAACCTCATCGATTATAGCTCGGCTATAGGCAAAGTATAATTGACAAGGGAAAAAACTCCCTGGAATAGCTTAGTTGCTTAATCAAGTCATGGGGAACCGAGACACTTAGATCCTACTAGCACACTTTATTACAAACCCCATGGGGCCATGGTCATGTCAACTGAAAAACAAAACTGCCTAGTCACAAATGTTGGATCATCTAATACACTGGAGTACAAACATTCATCATGTTTGTCAAATGGCGGCTCTTCAGATAATCCAACTATGGTACAAATAAGTTGGTAACAAGACCAAAAAATCAAAGGTGGTATAAATAAAAAATAAATCAAGGTGGGTAAATGACCTTATTAACCACAAGTCAAAGACAAGGTACCGCAAGACCAATAATCAACAAGGTGTAAGGACCAAAAGTAAATCAACCAAGGTGGGGAAGGTACAACCAGTCATCTCTTTCTCAAATGTACAAATGTTCCATATAACCTGAAAGGTCATCAGCACTGTATAAGGAAGGGTCCACATGGATGATGTGATCATGTGGTCCTCTAGACTGCTCCTAAGGTCAAATGTTAGTGGCTTCATCAAGGAGTGGCCAGTCCCTTGAGAAGACCATCTAACTCAACCATCTCGAAGACCTAGGAGAAGAGGACATCACACATCATCATCTTGGTAACTGACCAAGAACCTCCATTCTCAAGGAATGGCTCTCAGCCCAAAGTTGAGCTTCAGTCCCAGCCTGAGTCGTGTTGATCAACCCTCTGGTCCTTGACTAGGTCCTCCATTCTCCCGGAGAATGGTCCTCAGCCTCAAGCTAAGCTTTTAGTCCTAGACTGAATGTTGATCAACCACCTACAAGACCTACTTGGTCCTTGACCAAGAATCTGCCTGGTCCTAGACCAGGATGTCTTTGTCTCAACCTGCAGGATCTGCTTGGTCCTCATGACCAAGAAATTGTCTGGTCCCAGACCAGAATACCCTAGACACAAATAGGAGCCCTAGCCACATGCTAGGGACTTTGCCATGGCATCAACCTGCTTGGTCCCCGACCAAGAACCACAGGAGACAACTGGGAGCCCTAGGGTACCTTCTAGGGTCTTACTTTTTACTCTGCCTGGTTAACATAACCAAGAACCCTAGTTAACTGACTAGGGTACCATTCTCTCGGAGAATGGGTCTCGCAGTTGCACTAAAAATTAACATAAAGGTGTGGCTCCCAATTTGAATTCCTAAGTTCCAAGATTCTACCTCCTTGAACTCCCAAATTATTGTGCTACCATCCAAGTTGAACTACATCCATATTGCTCCATCAAGTTGTTTCATGACCCTCATAAGGATATAATTCTCGAGATTCACAAACTCATGAACTTCTAAGCAACCATCCATGCTGAACTTTATCTACATCAAATCCCTTCTTGTTTGCAAAGTGTGGGCCTTTTAAAATGCAAAAATCCTATCTTCTTCAATAAGGTCATCATCATTGTTAGTATCTGGTGGATCTTCAACAATGGCCACATCTCCTTTCATAAACCCAAGAGAACAGGTTGTGTGACCCATCTTATTGGAACTTGTCAACATTGTAATACAAAATGAGCTAGATTATTGAATGATGAAACCCTAGATCGTCCTGTTGAAAAATTATAAAGACTGTTGAAACAAATGTTGTTGAACATAAATTAAATTGATGGAAAATCACTAAGAAACCGTCAATTGCAAGAATAGAGACAAACTACTTTTTTCTTGATCTACAAACTCAAATCTACTGTTAGGATATTTAAACCCTTACAAGTCAATTAAGATCAACTTGGTCTAAGCCCCCAAGGTGTAGACCAGTTGGTGATAGGGTGCACTGTTAAGGCACTCCATGTGACGTCGTGGGTTCAAACCTCGATTAGCCATGTGTGCCATGCATGGGGCAACATTGGTACGCCTACGGGTATAGTGGTAGTGAACCAAAATCGACCCTATGTCACGTGAGTATGAGCCCAACCCCAATTGTTGATTCCCCTAGTTACAAAAATAATAATAATAAAAAATATCAACTTGGTCTGATGTATCTTTAGTTAAAGTGTGCTTCTTTAGTATGCATTTGTACTTATGTAATTTGACGATCACGATATGTTCTAGACATAAAGTGATTCCCTCGATCTTAACGGCTATTGATATGTGGCTTAACACTTGATTGGTCCATGATCTCTATTTAAAAAGCATGGAGAGTCATTTGCTTGATGATTGATTGTGAGAAACTCATATTAATTATTTTTCATTTTGCATTAATATATTGCCTCAAGTACTTGTTTGGTTGGGGTTATGGATTGTTTTCCTCTCTGGGGGTTTTAACTACATAAAACATCGATGTGTTGATCTGTGATCTGTTTGTGTGAATGGTTTGCTTAAGGTGTTTGATCTGTGTGGAAATACCTTGTTTTAGCCAAACACGGTATCAAAGCGCTTATGAAGACCCGCTCCCATTGTTGATCGAGATCTTAAACCCATGTAACTACATGCATCAAAGGATTTCTAGTTTTTGCTAGTTTTGTGCATTTCTAGGCCGAGAGAGGTGTTCCATTGAGTTCCAAGTTTTGCTTTCGGTTGGAAACGTTTTTTCATTTCACTCGAAAAGGTTTCCATTTGCACAAGATATGGCCATTTTATTTGATCCGAAGGTATACTGTTTACATTTATGGATTTTTTATAAATCTATCCCACGTTTCATATTTCAGTTTGGTTTGCTCTTTTATTTCCAAAAACAGTTAGAAAACTTGCATTTTCGGGGTAAGCTAACCAAGGTCTAACCCCAAATTTGAGAAGTTTCGGTTTCAAAATTTAGTTTTTTATTTGTGTGTGGTAGTGTAAAAGTGTCCTATAGGCCAAAAGCAAGGTTTTGTTGGTAGACATGCTCTACCATAACAACAACAACACCACCCCCATTCTCCTTCATAATACTACTATATCTTTTGTTTAAATCATTTGGTTGAAAGTTACTTATTATGCAAGAGGTTTTGAGTTCAAGTTCTTTTTTAAATTACTTTTTGAAAATGTTCATGCAACTTTAATTTATAAAGTAACTTCATTGTAAAAGTGCTTCTCGCTTGTTTTATAAAAGTGGATCACTTATTTTAAAAAATAACTTATTTGTAAAAGTGAGTTTATAGGCAAAGTTAGTGAAAAGGGGGAATTATTTATTGTGCACCCATCACCACATGGATCAACCTTTGCCTACCATGTGGCCCCTTGGTTCCATTTTATGTTTTTTTTCAAAAATGCATAACTTCAATATCTTAAGTCTGTTTTTAGATCTAGTTTTTTTTTAAATTGACTATTTTTTCAACATCTTTGCATCTAAACCATCGGTTTCTATTTTTTAATTCATATTATATGCATATTATAATATGGCTAGTCCAAGTGATCTTCTACTTACCAGTACCAAAGCCCGTATGGAAAATGTCCTATGAAGTAAAGGACTTTACCCGATTACCTTGGGAAAAGAAACTACCCCACTGATGTGTCAAAGAAAGCCAAATGGGACAATAAAAATGACAAAGCACATGGATTAATCAGGACGTCCATCTCTAATGACTTACAATTCAACCTTCAAGGAATTGACCAACCAGATGTGGCTTGGATAAAGTTGGAAATCATATTTGATCAACACAATGAGATTCAAGCTCACTAGCTTGAAAATCAACTGGTTGCTTTAAATCCAAGTGATTTCTCTTGCATTGAAGACTATCTATCTCAATTCAAAACCCTTAAACTCTTAGTTGAAGAATGCAAGATATCTAAGCCAAATAAACAATGTATTTTTGCTATTCTTGTTAAGCTTGGTAGTCCTTATTATTTTTTTGTATCCACTTTTCACTCCACTAGAGAAGCTCTGGGATATGCTTATAAAAAGCCCATTCTTGAAGACATATGTAATTCTTTAATTAGAAAGCAAGATAAGCTCTTACATCTTGGAGTGATCAACACTACCAGTACATCTAACAAAGCCTTAGTGACACAACAGAAGGATAAATTCAAGCATCCAAAGAAGCAACAACCTCGTAACAATAAGCAAAACAAGGGTCCCAAAACCTATTAGAAAATTCCTACACTCAATGGTGATAAAGGCATAAAATTGAAAGGTAAGAAGGCTAAACAACATTGCAATTTTTATGGGTGAGATATGTGGAATCTAATTGTTTCAATAAAATGGAAGCCTTGGAAGTAGCAATGAAGAAGTATAACATCAGTCTTGATTCTTCTTATAATTCGTCTTCTCATGGACATGCACTTTCTACTTCTGGTCTTTCATGAAAATGTAACTTCTACTTCTTCTTCTTCTAATGAGTGGCTCATTGATTTTGGAGCATCTTATCATATGGCCAAGGATAAAGCCATTTTTTCTACTCTAAATGAATGTAACAGCAAACAAATATTTGTCAATATGATAAATCTCTTAGTGTTGTTGGGTATGGAACAGTTCAACTAGATGATGGTCATTTCAAAGATGTATTATGTGTTCCAAGTCTTTCTTGCAATCTTTTGTCGATCTATCAGATCACTCATTTTGGTGAAGGTAAGACAACGGAGTTTTCACCTCACCAAGTTGTAATGAAGGATTTAAAAGGTCCTAAGCATGTCCTAGCAACTGGAATTGTTGATAATATTGCCAGGTTGTATAGATTTGACAACTTTGAGTCATCATCTTCTCCATCAGTTTTTATTGCTCACAACGATGAGTTGAGCAAACTTTGGCATGAGCAATTTGATCATCTAAACTATCGTTCGTTGCAACAACTATGTAATTAGAAAAGGGTGATTGGTCTTCCTCTCGTTTCTTGCAAAGTGTTTGTTCTAAGTGTGTTCTTGCCAAACATCATCGCGACAATTTTAACAAACATGCCTCTTGGCACACCTCAACCCCCTTGCAGCTTGTTCACAATGATTTGTGTGGTTTGCTTCCTTCTACTTCTTTCTCTAGGTTCAAGTACTTCTTAACTTTCATTGATGACTTCTCCAGACGCACTTGGGTCTACTTCTTCAAACATAAAGTGAATTTTTTGACACGTTTTTGGCCTACAAGGCCTTTGTAGAAAAACAATTTGGACATCAAACACTAAAGTTAAGAACAAATAATGGAAACGAATATGTAAATAATAAATTTACAAATTACTGCACCGCACAGAGCATTGAAATGCAACATACTATTCCATACACACCACAACAAACTGATGCTACTAAGAAAAGGAATTGCACATTAAGAGGAGAAGCCCGCAGGCTTGAGGGCCCGCATGGGAAGAGAAGCTCGCGGGCTTGAAGTTACATGCCCACAGGCTTGAGATTAGGCGCAAGGCTTAAGGATGAAGCCCGCAAGGGCTAAGGGATGAAGTTCATTAGGATCAAGCCTGTTGATCTAGAAATTAATTAATTAGTTACAAAGCAGTAATAAATAGAGATCTAAATCAGAAGTTAATAAATGAGATCTGGAAAGACACGATTTGAAAAGGCATGATGGTTTGAATAGGTATGTTCCTATGGATGAATGAGGTATTTAAATTAGGCTTTCGAATTAGAAGAAGAGTGTCTCAATAATGCAGATGGCAACAGAGTAAAGGAAGAAAGAGACCAGAAGTATGAAGTATTACCAGATTTAATGAATAAAGTAAAAATTAAGAAGTTATAAATATCAGGGAGGCTGGGAGGTGCTAGGGGTACGTCGAAGACTGTCAAGGAGGTTGTAGCCTCCTTCCAGTAGCAGCTGGAAAACAAGGGTGTTGCAGCATCCTTATCTGTTGGTGCATATAAAAAACTGGGTTGTTGTAACATCCTTTCTATTGCAGCAGAAAAACAATTTTGTAGAAATCATTTTATTAATAAGTTTGATTTTGTGGTTTGCTCTTTGAGGTTTCCACGATAAAAATTCTTTCTCTTTGCTTGTTTGATTCATAGTACATATGGTTTAAATACTAATTGTTTTAATTAAAAGAAAAAGAAGGCAATACTGATTCACCCCCCCCCCTAAATCATTTTATTAATAAGTTTGATTTTGTGGTTTGCTCTTTGAGGTTTCCACGATAAAAATTCTTTCTCTTTGCTTGTTTGATTCATAGTACATGTGGTTTAAATACTAATTGTTTTAATTAAAAGAAAAAGAAGGCAATACTGATTCACCCCCCCCCTAAATCATTTTATTAATAAGTTTGATTTTGTGGTTTGCTCTTTGAGGTTTCCACGATAAAAATTCTTTCTCTTTGCTTGTTTGATTCATAGTACATATGGTTTAAATACTAATTGTTTTAATTAAAAGAAAAAGAAGGCAATACTGATTCAACCCCCCCCCCCCCCCCCACGTTGGTATTGCTGGATAAACCAACAATTGGTATCAGAGCAGGAACCTTCAATATAGTTTAACCACTGCAAGGAAGATCCTATTAAAACACTATGGATCAACAAGAAGGTTTAGCTACTAACAGAACTCCATTATTCACGGGAGAAAATTATGCATACTGGAATGTAAGAATGAGATGCCATCTAATGTCTCTTGGATGCAAAGTTTGGAATGCTGTTGAAAGGGGTTATAAAATACCAACTAGTCCACTAACAGATAAAGATGAACAAGATAAATATGAAGCCAATGTAAAAGCATTTAATGCAATTTTGAATGGACTTTCAAATTCAATGTTTTTCAAAGTCATGCAATGTAAGACAACCAAAGATGCTTGGGATAAGTTAAAAAATGTGTATGAAGGAGCTACCAAAGTAAAAAAAAGCAAACTCCAAATATACAAAGGACAATTCAAAAGTTTAAAAATGAAAGAAGAGGAAAACATTGCAGAATATATTTTGAGAGTAGATGAAATTGTCAATGCAATCAGAGGCCTGGGAAGAGAAATACGGGAGAAAGAAGTTGTTGAAAAAGTACTAAGGACACTACCAATGAGGTATGACTCAAAAGTGTCTATTGTAGAAGATCGAGATGATCTTGAATTTCTAACAGTAGATGATTCACATGGAATCTTCACGGCTTATGAGATGAGAACAGAACAGAATAAACCATCAAGAAAAGAAGCAGCATTTAAGCCATGAAAGAGTCAAAGAAATCTGAAGCATTACCCAAAAACCACTTTGAGAACTCAACTCATGAAGAAGCTCTTTTCATCAGGAAACTTGAGAAAGGTACTGTTAAGTACGAAGGAAAGGTACCCTTAAAATGCTTTAACTGTGGAAGAATTGTTCATTTTGCATCAAAATGTCATTATCCCAAACAAGATGATAGAGAAACCTCAATGAAATTCAAGAAGAACACCGCAGCAAACAAGAAGAAGTTTAATGGGAAGAAGAAGATCTTTTACACTATGGAAGATAATGAAGATGAAGAAGAAGAAGATGAGGAAACAAAAATTCTATTCATGGGAATAGAAACTCAAGCTCTGGATGATGAATCAAATATGGAAGGAGAGGTGGATCTAAAGGACAAACTCATAAGTGCTCTTGAAGAATTGAGAAATAGTTAAAGGAAGATTAAATGTTTAAAGATACAACTAGCTGATCATGAAGAAGAACAAAAAACAAGCAATGAGGAGTCAAGAAATTGAGCAGGAAGAACAGGAAGATGAGGTATCTCAAGAAAATAACAAAGAAGATTCTCCAAGACCTGATACAAGAGCACTATCAAGAAGAGTTCAAAGAGATCATCCTGAAAGTCAAGTTATTGGTGACATAAGTACCGGAGTTCAAACAAGAAGAAGGCTAATATATGATCAAGAAAAAGCACTACTTTCACTAGTAGTGCCTAAAACATTTGCAGAAGCTAACAAAAGTGATGATTGGATCAAAGCTATGAATGAGGAGTTGGACCAAATAGAGAAGAACCAAACTTGGGAAATTGTACCAAGACCTAAAGACAAGAATGTGATTGAGACCAAATGGATTTTCAAGAACAAGTTAAATGAAGATGGTAAAGTAATAAGAAACAAGGCCAGACTAGTATGCAAGGGATATGCCCAAGTGGAAGGTATTGACTTTGAAGAAACATTTGCTCCCGTAGCAAGGCTTGAAGCAATCAGGATGTTCTTAGCTTTTGCATGTTACAAAATTTTTAAAGTATATCAAATGGATGTTAAATCTGCATTTCTAAATGGAAATCTTGAAGAAGAAGTCTATATTGAACAACCTGAAGGTTTTCTCCTATCAGAAAACAGAGATGATGTTTGCAAACTAAAAAGGGCACTCTATGGTCTCAAACAAGCTCCAAGGGCTTGGTTCTCAAGACTTGACAACTATTTGAAGCAACAAGGATACATAAGAGGGGCAATTGACAGTAATCTCTATATAAAATTTGAGAATGAGGATATGATCATCGTTGTTGTCTATGTTGATGACATCATATTTGGAAGTGATCTACAAGTCTCGAGTGTAAACTTTGCTTCAGATATGACATTATATTTGGAAGTGATCTACAAGTCTTAGGATTACAAGTCACTTAATCAGACAAAGGGATTTTCATTTCTCAAACCAAGTATATTAAAGAGATGCTAAAAATATTTAAGATGGAAGACTCCAAGCCTGTTAGTACCCCCATGATCACTGGCTGTAAATTAAGCAAGGATGATGAATCTTTGGATGTGGATCATGCTATGTATAGATCTATGATAGGTAGTTTGCTATATGTGACAGCTACAAGACCAGATGTGATGCAAGTTGTAGGATTGGTTGCTAGATTCCAATCAACCCCCAAAGAAACATATGTAACAACAGTAAGAAGAATTTTCAAATATTTGAAAGGTACCACGGAGTATGGTTTATGGTACCCGAAAGGTCAAGACTTCACTCTAAAAGCCTTCAATGATGCAAATTGGGCAAGAAGTATTGATGACAGAAAGAGTACCAGTGGAGCAACATTCTACTTGGGAGATTGTTTGGTATCAGCTAAGCAAGAAACAACCCTCCATTGCACTATCTACAGCCGAAGTTGAATATATTACTGCTGCATTATGTCGTACTCAAGTCATTTGGATGAAGCAGACATTGGAAGACATACTTGTGAAGTATGAGCATCCTATAGTGATAAATTGTGACAATACCAGTGCCATAAACATATCACTAAGCCATTACGCAAAGAAGCCTTTGAGTATCTTAAACAAAAATTGGGAGTAATCTCCCACAATAGATAAAAAGAAGAAAATACTTTGTTAGGGGAGACATGTTGACAGGGGGAGCTATCAAAAGGAGGCCTTTGTCATTGTTGTCAAAGGGGGAGAATTATTGGTGTTTCCATCAATGAAAAAGGGGGAGAATGTTGAATATTGGCATTGATGTCAACAAGGAGGAAGAAGATACCCACAAGGATGGAGCTAAAGGAAAGGGGAGATGCACGCATGCCCGTAAAGGTGACCCCACAAGGGAGGAAAAGTGATGCCCGCAAGGGAAGAGAAGTGATGCCCACAAGGGAGGAAGATAATGCCCACAAAGGATGGCCCGCATGGTGATGCTTGCAAGGGATTCCCGCAAAGGATGGCCCGCATGGTGATGTCAGCGAGGGATGCCTGCATGGTGATGCCCGCAAGGGAGGAGAAGCCCGCAAGGGAAGAGAAGCCCGCAGAGGGAGAGCCCGCAATGGGAGATGCCCGCATAAGAGGAGAAGCCCATAGGCTTGAGGGCCCGTATGGGAAGAGAAGCCCGCAGGCTTGAGATTAGGCATAGGGCTTAAGGATGAAGCCCGCAAGGGCTAAGGGATGAAGTTCGTTATGATCAAGCCCACATTAGGATCAAGCCTGTTGATTTGGAAATTAATTAATTAGTTACAAAAGAGTAATAAATAGAGATCTAAATCAAAAGTTAATAAATGAGATCTGGAAAGACACGATTTGAAAAGGCATGATGGTTTGAACAGGTATGTTCCTATAGATGAATGATGTATTTAAATGAAGCTTTCGAATTAGAAGAAGAGTGTCTCAATAATGCAGATGGCAGCAGAGTAAAGGAAGAAAGAGACCAGAAGTATGAGGTATTACCAGATTTAATGAATCAAGTAAAAATTAAGAAGTTATAGATATCAGGGAGGCCGGGAGGTGCTAGGGGCAGGTCAAAGCTTGTCAAGGAGGTTGTGGCCTCCTTCCAATAGCAGCTGGAAAACAGGGGTGCTGCAGCATCCTTATTTGTTGGTGGAGATAGAAAACTGGGGTGTTGTAGCATCCTTTTTGTTGCAACAGAGAAACAATTTTGTAGAAATCGTTTTATTAATAAGTTTGATTTTGTGGTTTGCTCTTTGAGGTTTCCATGATAAAAATTCTTTCTCTTTGCTTGTTTGATTCATAGTACATATGGTTTAAATACTAATTGTTTTAATTAAAATAAAAAGAAGGCAATATTGATTCACCCCCCCCCTCATAATTGCTGGATAAACCAACAAGCCTTACATCCTAACATTTTCTTGATCACACACACATATAGTACTAGCCATTCTCTTGTACCAACATACTCCATTTTTTAGGACACCTAATAGTCACACCCTACTTGTGCCTAGTGTGTTGACAAGGGAAAATATCTCACTGCCAACATCATGGGTTCACCTTGGAGAGAATTCCCAACCAGACTTCCCTCCGTTTGGAATGGGGAATCCTTCAGATTCTGGCCTGGCTACCGTTACTGTGTTATAGTTTAAAAATATGATTTCTAAACTAAATGTAGAAATGTAGATGCGTAATGCATGCACATGGGATAATCTAATAAGCACAAGGAAATACATGAAATTGAAGATAAATGCAACATAGTGAGCTAGAGAATGTTCAATGTCACGCAGATTGCATGAACGAAGTGACCACTAGTAGCAGACAAATGATAGCCTACAAGCAAGACCATTAGCTACAGTTCCATATGAAGGGTTAGCCAAAATAACACAGAAGAAAGTGAGGAAGAACAAGGTATGCATAAGAACAATTTATAGCATAAAGAATCCAAACCCACAACATTCCATCATACCATGAAAGCAAAGAGAATGGTCTACAACTGATTCCATAAGCATACAAGAGATCTCTTGCAAAATCATAGCCAGTGATGGCTTCTCCATTAGTGTGCTACAGAACTAAAGGAAAAGCTCCCTTTCTCTATTGAATTTATTCTATTTATTCAAAAGGATGGGTGGTGTGGGGGGACCAAATTTGGAGCACTCCATTATTGATCTTATCTACTAAGATTCCCCATTTGGCCCATCGACTCTTTGACTTGGCTATTCGAATTCCCTTCAAGTTTGTTTGTTTCTTGGCTTTGCTTACTAACCTCTTTTGCTTGTTTTCTCCTATATTCTTGAATAAACTTTTCCCAAGCCTCAAATGTCACATTAAGTGCCTCTTCTTGAGGGGAAGCCT
This sequence comes from Larix kaempferi, assembly GCA_027924585.1. Classification (NCBI taxonomy): domain Eukaryota; kingdom Viridiplantae; phylum Streptophyta; class Pinopsida; order Pinales; family Pinaceae; genus Larix; species Larix kaempferi. The sequence continues at coordinate 3,542,593 of BSBM01000364.1, read as the reverse complement.
ATTGCCTGACATAAGCCTTATAAGAAACAATGCTTTGGTTCTTTATCTTCTTGACCTTTTCCAATTAGGGTAACAATGCTCTGATTACATGTTTTTCTCTGCGCATCAAAAGAGAACAGTTCAAGATTGACAACTTCATCCATAGGTGTAGGTATAGGACCTTCTCCTTCTGACGCCCTTTCATGAGCAAACTTTCTAAGGATTTCTCTCATTGGCAGAGGGTCTTGGATCTTAGCATTGGTCCTTTTCTTTTTGAGAGCATTGGCATGTGTTTCAAGAGCATTACTATCAGTAGTAATGTTTGTTTCAATTGTGTTTATTTCAAGAGTCTCTTTTTCAACTTTTCTTTCTTTTTCCTTCTTGATGGTCTTTTCTGCTTTTGTTCTTAGTTTGTTAGCTTTAGCTTGTTCTTCCAAATCTTGCTTCCTCTTTGTTGATACTAATTTTTCCTTTTCTTTCTTTTCTTGTTCTATCTTCTCTGCTTTTTCAACTTTGGCTCTCTCTTTAGCCTCCTTTTTCTTATATGTTGCATCGAGTTTGGCTTTGGGTTTAGATTCCTTTGAGCAACTTTAGCTATAGTTTCTAGTTGTTTCTTTTCCACCAATTTAGTCTTATTTTTCCCGAAGGCTTTTGATTTTTGGGCTTGGTTAGGGTTCTAAGCAGAAAATTAACAATTTTATACTTTAATGCAAAAAATAAATTACAAATCTAATACTGAAAACAAAATAGTTCAGCAAACAAGTTTAGATCTGATAATTAAATGTATAATTTTCATCTCTTTCAACTTTAACACTCTCAAAGGTCATTGTGTTAAAGATGAAGCACACAATTAACAATTGCAAATATATAAGTAGTCAAGCAACAATAGTAGTAAAATTAATTAGAAAGAACTATACCGACAGTAAGATATCTAACTATCGATAAAAGAACAAGTCTTACTAGGTGAGATAGGACCTTCCTTCTACTCAGAAATTTAACTTTCAGATATGACTTTGCCTCTCAGAGGCAAGTCAATCAAATAGAACACAAAGTGACCCTTACCTGAGGGTATGTACAAAACTGAGAGAGAGATAAATTGTTGTAGGATAGGGTTATATAATTATTAGACAAATACAATAGAAGCTCCAAGATCAGACCCAGTAGGTACTCAACAATAAGTGGCAGTCACAAAAACCCTTAGAATAGTGTAAGTACACTTCATAGTAGACTTAAGTAACGATAACTCCCTCCAAACCCTCACAGCAGTGGACATATATTTAGAATGACCTTCAAAATCACTTGGGGATCTCACCCGGCCTGGATCACACCAGCCTCAACTTGACTAGGTTTTTGGGTGTCGCCTCCCAACTAATTCACCCCAAGGGGAATTGAGCTCGGGTCGCCTTGCTGACGAGACCCACACCTTAACTGAGTAAGCTAGCGGGAATCGACTAAATGTTAGGAGGAGATGGGGGTGGGCTTTGATCCACTTATGTGTCCACGAATCACGAGATCATTTAATACAATCTCTCTTAGTCGAAGCACATGTAAATCAAGGAGGGATAAACACCCCTCAAACCAAATGACCAAGCATGTAACCACAAGGTACGAAGAAAACCCTTTTACCCACAAGACCAAAACCAACAAGGTGGAAAAACAAACTTTCTAACCATAAGACCAAGGGTGTAATAACAAGGTGGGGATACAACTCATTTATCTCTCTCTCAAATGTACAAGTGTTCCATACACTAACTGAAAGTTCTATCATCACCATATAAGGAAGGTCCACATTGGATGATGTGATCCTCTGGTCCTCTTGACTGCTCCTGAGGTCAAGTGCTAGTGACTCCATCAAGGGGTGGCCAGTCCCTTGAGAAGACAACCTATCTCAACCATCTCAAAGACCTAGGAGAGGAGGGCACCACACATCATCATCTTGGTTAACTGACCAAGATCCACCTGGTTAACTGACCAGGAATGTACCTGCAGGAACTGCTCGGTCCCAGACCAAGAATATGCTTGGTCCCAGACCATGATGTCTCTGTCTCTGCTTGTAGGTTCTGCTTGGTCCTCGTGACCAAGGAACTATTTCGTCCCAGACCAGAATGCTCTAGAGACAGATAGGATCCCTATCCACATGCTAGAGACTTTGCCTTGGCTCCAACCTGCTTGGTCCCAGACCAAGAACCTTAGTACACTGCTGGGGGCCGTAGGGTACCTGCTAGGGACTTACTCTGCCCGGTTAACTGACCAGGAACCCTAGTTAACTGACTAGGGTGCCATCCTCCGAGAGAATGGTTCTCGCAGCTGCATTAACTTTAACAAAGGCTTCAATTCTTCTTCATCAGGCAATCCTTTGCCATCTTTGATCAAGTTAAATAATTCATTATATGTGTGAGCCCCATCATACCCTGTTGTGTAAATTAGCAACTCGACTTTATTTGGCACTTTAATGTTTGTTTGTTTGCCTTTAGCAACCTCCTTTGGCCGCTTACTTGATGGCTTAGCTTCAATACTTGTTTATTTTGCTACTGGTGTTGGTTCCTCTTGATCCTCAGATATTAGAATTGGCTTAGTAGGTGGCTTTTTGGTTGATTTGCTTTGCGCGTCTTTCTTCCTCTGATCATAACCCTTGTTAGCCATATATAGATATCTGGATGCTAGGAAATCAAAGAATCTAAACATACACAACATGGGTTAGCGTTGAAACAAATAATGATAAAGAATTCAAACTCAAAAGTTAAACTTTTTTGAAAGCAATGCAATGCTAACCCTTGTTTGAGCCACATTTTGTTGAGGCAAAAATGGAGTCAGCAGTCTTTGGATGTGGATTACAACTCGTACCTTTTTCTGTAGCCTTATTTTAGTTTTCTTAAAAAGGGCCAGAGACCCATAATCCACTTTTGGCCTCCTCCAAACCTGACCTTTTATGAGCTTTAATTCATCCTTAGACAATATCCATGGTACAACCGGATCAGTTTTTTGTCTCGGCCACAAAAAAATTGACAAGGGCAGACAGAAAAATTGCATACAAAACACATTTGTTGATACACTGTTCTAAAACTCAGACAGAGAAAGAGAAATATGTGTGCCTCTTCAAGGAATTTGAAGATGGAGTGGGCCATATTAGAATAAGTTCTTGAGGTATGTGACCTCAGTTCGAATTAGTTTAAAAACTTGGTAATTCTTGCAAATAGCAGTGTTGCTAGGATTTGAACACAGGTCCTATAGATGGCCCTAGGCCATTAAACTGTAGTCATTTATGGCACTTAAGGAATTTCTTGGGTTTGACAATCATTTCGAAATAATTTTCTCAACGAAACTGACAAAATCAAAGTCATGCATCCAATTAGAAGAATTGCAATAATATCTCATGATGAAGGATGCCTCAAGATGAAATCAAGTTCGAATGAATCTGATTTCAAGTATAAGCATTGGAGCAAAACATGGCATCAAGCATTTCGATCAATTGACTGATATTTAATCTATTCAGTTTGAAACATAGTTCAATTCCAACCAACCATCTAGCATAGTATTTTATTATACCAATCCATTAATTCAACAGATGGTTGTTCAAGGCAGATTCGTGACACTTGATTTGGAAGGGCAAGCATGTCTTTATGGCATCGTTGAAATCACTTGATTGGGCTTGGTTTAAATGTTCTTGGTTGAAAGGGTGGGGAAAGCATTTGAAATAGGGTTTAATTTAATGATTGGAATCGATCAACAAATCAGGATTTGTCTACATATAATGTTGTTGAGGAGGTCCTTGATCAGCAGATTGGGGCCGATCACCTAATTGTGTTGGATTGTTACTATTATAATGATGATAATTGTAGAATAACCTTTAATAATTCTTGGTGACATCTTTTAAGCACTTCTTACAAACTTTAGCTGTAGCCTTCTTGGAACATCTTTTTATGATTGGGAATGTCTTCCTGATTATCAGTAAAATTCTCACCCATCCTATTTTCTAGTAATTGCAAATTGCCTGATATGGGGGACGTCGAGATCCAATGTAAAGCATCCTTTCGTGTTCTTACTGAAAGAGATGCAAATGGCATTGCTTGGTTTGTCTGCAATAACCTTTGATAATTCTTGGTGACAATTTTTTTAAGCACTTCTTACAAGCTTTAGCTGTAGCCTTCTGGGAACATCTTTCTATGATTGGGAATGTCTTCCTGATTATCAGTAAAATTCTCACCCATCCTATTTTCTAGTAATTACAAATTGCCCTACATGGGGACGTCAAGATTCAATCTAAAAGCATATATTTGTGTTCTTACTAAAGGGATGCAAATGACATTGCTTGGTTTGTTCCTCCTTTATTATATATCCATTAACTTGAGGAATTGGATATGGAAGATGTATATTTCTCTCTGTCAGTTGTCAGGGCTGCTTATGATATGGCTGATGCATATTTCACCACTGTCATGATGTGGCATGTGTTATAATATCTTGTTTGGATGTTACCATTGATTCATCATTGCCTGCACTTTGATTTCTCATTGTTTGCTCTATTTATTAACAGCTTGTACTGGATGCTTAGCTTGTTTCTTTTGTAATGAATTTTTGTTAAGATGTGCTTTGCAGACAAAGGCCGCAGAAGAGTTTCTTGCAGTACTTAGAAGCTACTTCGAGTCTTTCTTCTCAGACTTGCGTTCTCATACTATTACAAATGTACAGTCGAATAATGATAGGGTAATCTTAAACTCCTGTACTTTCAGATTCTCGGATATTCAATTCAGAAATGATTAGATATTGCTAGTCAGAATAAATGTTCTATGCTTCTATTTAAATGTAGGTTCTTGGTTTTGTTTATGATTTTACAGGTTTCCGTTCTTCTAAAGGACAGTTTTCTTGATTCATTTCCTATCAGAGATCAATCATTTATTAAGGTAGCTTTTAACCCTTGCTTTAATATAGTTAGTTCTGTCAAGCATTTTTCAATCTGTGTTATGTATCCCTAATGATGCATTCTATAGGTTCTATTTATATCATTCTGTGCATTACAGTTTTGTTGTTAAATTTTTCATAAACCAGATCTGATTGATATTTATTCACTGATTTTTATACCCAGTCATAATTTAACACATAAAACTGAATCAGAAATAGCAATACACTGATTTACTTAATAAATGATGCACAGCAGAAAGATCAAACAACCATACACAGTTTGCACAAGATATTTTACCCTGGAAACCCCAATCCCTGGGGAAAACCAACAAACAGTTTGTCTTTTATTGTATTTAACAGCACTTACAGTTTCAGGTTCCTGGATATAACACACCGGATCTAAGTCAATACAACCCCCAATGGCCTCAAAGTTTCAAACCACCTCCCACAGCTTCCTAAGGCCAGGGCATCGCTGGATCCACCCTACGCTTGGACACTTGACTCACTCACTGTAAACTGTGCCCAAACCCTCAGCAGTAAAGACAAACGCAGCTTGAGAGAATCACTCTCTCCAAACTCCAAAGCTTCTAAGAGAATCCCTCTCTTAGATTTGGTCACTCACTAATCACACTCTAAGACACTCTCGGCTTGAGAGAATCCCTCTCTCCTAAACCTCTAAGAGAATCCCTCTCTTAGATCTGATCACTCACTATCAGTGATCTCACACACATTGATAATGATTCTTTTGTGACTACAACTCTCCATAGACTCTTTTATAACATTCATTTTATGGCTTATGCAAATACCATGGGTTCAATACCAGGGCCCTTCAATACCATGTGCTAATTGACCTTTTACATAAAGTATTATAAAAGTCACTTTTACAAAGTTTGTCTAGAGAGTTCCTTGTCTTGGACACTTCTACGTCCTAGACACCAAGCCAATGTACAAGCAGCTGCCCGAGCTACAAACACTAACATTTGTGTATATTATATGCTAAGGACAAGGCACTGAACTTACAGCTAATTATGCATACTTCCTTTTTGATGATGCATTCTATAATTTCTATTTTGGTGCACATGCATTATTCTATGTATTACAGTTTGTGTATAGTTATATTGTATGTTAAGAATAGGTCACTGAGCTTATAGCTGATGAGTGCTACCTGCAAATGTGGACATGTTTCCAACTCAAGTGAAGGTCACAGTAAATAAAGGCTAGCTTCTCTAGCTGCTCGTGCTCCAAGTTGTTTTGCTTCTTGGTGTGGATGTGCTCAAATACTAACAAGTTGTGTTCACAATTGGAAGAGCTGCAAAGCTGACTCAAAATTCTGATGGCGAATTCTTGTAGTTTTGGTGTCTTAAGTGGTATTTTGTTGTGGTTGAGATGTTGTGTGGAATTAAATTCAAACATACTAGTTGAATTTAAAAATTATGTAGGAGGCCTAAATCTTGTTGATTTTTGTACCTAGGAAGTGTATTTCCCTAGTGACTTTTGCCTTAGTCACTTAAAGGGGGGGAAAAGTGACCCTTGCATTAAATGACTTGAGATGAGCATTTAATTAGACTTTATAACTTAAAGTCACTTTTTGATAAATTTAAGTGGGTGAGTGAAATTAATATTTATGAGATTTAATGAGAGCATTTGATCTCATCTATTCTCAACCGTTGGATTGAGTGAACCCTAGGGTTTAGACAAAAAGGGGCAAGGGAGGCAATTTGCAGTCATTCTTGAGAGAAGATTGAAGAGAAGAGAGAAGAGAGCAGCACGAATTTTGAGGAGGGAATTTTGGGAAAGTTTCAGCTGGCACAGTTTTCGAGGCAGCTAGAATATCATTGAATGCAACACGGATTTCGAGGCAGTAGTATTTTATGATCAGCACAGTTCCCTAGGCAACCGTACAATATGGATTCTGGGCACACAGTTCGAGGAGTTTTTCTGGGCACATTTCCCGAGGAGGACATCACAGATTTCTAGACACTTTTTGGGCACAAATCCTGAGAACAGTGGCTCGGTTTTCAAGGCACAAATCTGGGCACAAATCTTGAGTTTGCTGCACTGTTTTCGAGGCAAGTACACAGGCACAAATCCTGAGAATGCTAGCACAAAGTTCGAGGTGAAGTACAACACAAATCCCGAGGAGTTGGTAGGCACAGAAATCGAGACAGTATGGATTTCTGTCTTCTTCTCAGCACGGATTTCGAGGTTCAGTTCTGCACAAAAATCGAGGCATCTCAGCACTGATTTCGAGGCAGTCAGTGGGTATATTTTTCCGGTTGCGATAAGTAATTTTAAAATTTTTTTGACTAAAAAATATTGTATTGAAATACTGAAGAATAAATCTCTCTCTGACTGGTTTTTCCAGGGCTATTGGCCAAAACTTCCGAGTCTGAAATATTTTATTGTGTGTGCATTTATTTTTATTTTCTGCTGAAAGAATGAGTTACAGTAGTGTTTCATGTTGTTAGAAAAATATTGTTTTAATTTTCAGCCATGAGAAACAGAACTGAAAACTAAAACTGAAAATATTGACACTAAAACCAGCAAGCTGAAAACTCAGAAAAATCTACATGGTATCAGAGCTTGAGGGCAGAAAACATTAAAAATTTGCAGACAGTCAGAAATTTCCAGATTTGAGTATTTTCTTCTGTTAGTGAACAACACCTTGTTGGGTTAACAAAGATGGCTACAAGACTTAGGTTGGAGGATAGGCTAGATGGGACAGGAAACTTTGTTCCATGGAAGGCTAGGATTTTGCTGATTTTAGAGCAAAATGAACTGTGGGAGGAGGTGGTAAGAAACACTACAACAAACCCTATTTTGATTCCCGCTGCTATTGATGCAGCAACATTATCAGCCTTCAACAAGAAGGACTGTAAAGCTAGAAGAATAATTCTTGATGCAGTTAAAGACCATATCATTCCTCACATTTCAGGTAAAGCTAGGGCACATTTGATGTGGAGTGCTTTAACCAGCCTATACAAGAGTACCAATGAGAACCGGAAGATGGTTCTCAAGGAGAAACTGAAAAGTATAAAGATGAATGGTGGAGAGGGAGTGACATCATACCTTACCAGGATATCTGCAATTAGAGATGAGCTAGCAGCAGTTGGGGTCTGACTTAAGGCAAGGTTAGTTGCCAAAGGATTTTCCCAAGTTGAAGGGATTGACAACAATGAAACCATTGTCCCTATTGCCAAAATGAATTCCATCCACCTTGTTCTAGCCCTTGCCACATCACATAAATGGGAGGTCCATCAAATGGATGTCAAATCCACCTTCTTACGTGGGGATTTGTAAAAAGAAATTTACATAGAACTACCTCCAGGCTATATTTAGAATGATTCTAGCCTTGTTTATCGCCCTAAGAAATCTCTATGTGGCCTTAAATAAGCTCCTCGAGCTTGGTATGGCAAAATGGATAGCTTTCTTCTCGACACTGGTTTTTCTAGATGTCATTCTGACCCCAATGTCTATACCAAGAAAGTAGGAAACCATCTCATAACCCTTCTTCTTTATGTTGATGACCTTATTCCTACTGGTAGTGACCCTAAACTTTTAACCCATGTGAAATCCAACCTTAAGAAGAAATTTGAAATAACCAACTTAAGGCTTTACATTATTTTCTAAACCCGTGTGAAATCCAACCTTAAGAAGAAATTTGAAATGACCAACTTAAGGCTTTACATTATTTTTTAAGTCTTGCAAACCAAAGAAGGAATTTTTCTTTCTTAATCTAAGTATGCTTGTGACCTTCTTCGTCGCTTTCACATGGAAGATTGTAAACCAACCCCATCTCCCTTCCAATCTAGAGTCAAACTTGTTGCCACATGCGTTACACCTGAAGTAGATACCACTTTGTACCGTTAGTTAGTCAGTAGCCTTCTTTACTTGAGTCATACATGTCTTGATATTTCCTTTGATGTTGGTCTTGTTGCTTGGTATATGCAAACACCCTGTGAAACTCACTAGTGTTAGAAAGTGGCAACAAGGAAGGTCTTCTAACATTGCATGTGTCCTTGCATGTTAGAAGACATAAAACAGGAAGCCAAATGTATTAATGTATTTTCCAAAGTTTAGACTTAGGAAAAGTGCATTAAGTGATCTATTTATTAATTGACTTAATGGAGTCACTTTTATAAAATTCAAGTGAAAATAATTTAAGTGATGGCTATTCTAATCTTGGCCATTGATCTCACCGGAGGATCTCATTCATTGATCCATAGTGAGAAGTTAAGGTTTTTGCTTGGCCATTGAGTTAAAAGGAAGATTGATTTGGTGGAGAGGACACACAGACATACACATAGATTTCTTACTCATAACTTTCAGCGGGAGAGTGAGAAAGACAAGTTTGCAGAAGAATTTTACAGAGAAGAAGACAGAGGAACTTTCATCTAGAGGATTGACAGGGCGACTTGAGCAAAAGAGAGAGAGGCCGTATGGATTCGCAGAGGGACCGTACAAACACGCAGAGGTCGGTTATACCGCAGTCGCAGGGGCCGTATGAGTGACGCGGGGCCGTACGAGTGACGCAGGGCCGTACAAATCTATTTGTACGCTGACGCAAAGGTCGTACGGATTCCGTACAGTGATGTAGAGGGTCATATAGTGACGCAGGAGGGTTGTACAGTTTGTGGGGTGGTCTCAGTGAAGTTCGGTGGTTCGATTTTGCTAGGTTGGGTAAAAACCGATTTTCTGGATTGTATTGTTCTATATCTTCATAATAAATATCTTCTCAGACTGCTGCACCGGTTTTCCCATCTTGGGTTTTTCCAGGGATTTATACCCAAAAATATTGGTGTCTCTATTGATGTGATTAATGTTATATTTCTCTTAGTATTTATTTTCCGCTGCATTGTGAAGAAATCCATTTGTGGTTAAAAGTAATAATTGGGGTTTAATTAAAAATAAACTGGCATACTTTAACTCAAGATTGGATTTTAAGGAAATTTACAACTAGAAAGCAGCAAAAATGATACTTCGGTATATCTCGGGCACACTTCAATTTGGGATTCATTACAATTCGAGGGGGGCTCCTTCGTTGGTTGGTTTCACTGATTCTGATTGGGTCAACAACCCTGATGATCAAAATTCTACTGCTGGTTATGTTTCCAATCTTGGTTCTAGGGTTGTCACTTGGGCTTGTAAGAAACAACAAGCTCTTGAGCTTTCTTCAGCGGAAGCAGAGTATCAAACCACGGTTAATGCAAGTCAAGAAGCCTTGTGACTTCGATAGATCCTTTCAAAGTTTGGATTCCAGTAGCAACATCTGACTACTCTCTCGTGTGACAATCAAAGTGTCATCAAGCTCGCTAAAGATCCAGTTCAACATCAACGTAGCAAACACAATAAGCTACATATGCACTTCATCAAAAAGCTTATTCAAGATCGTGTTCTTGAAGTGCTCTTTTGCCCTACAGATGATCAAGTTGTAGACATCTTCACAAAGTCTCTAATAGAAGCAAAGTTTCCCAAACTTTGATCTGCGTTAGAAGTTTGAGAATTTGTCATTAAGCCATGTATCACTAGCTGTCAAGATTGAGTTGAAGATGAATCGTCAGATCACTTTATGTCTATAACATATTGTGACCGTTGGATTACATAAGTACAAATGCATACTAAGAAAACACACTTTACCTAAAAACACATTAGATCAATTTGATCTTAACTAACTCCTAATTGTCTAAATATCCTAACATCTCCCCCTTAAGAACAACTTGTGAAGGATTGAAGGATTTACAAAGGCGACACAATAGGAGAAGAAAGGAGGCATTGGAGCCGATCCCCTCTATGAGGATTTTAACCATGTAAAACATCAGTCTGTTGATCCGTAATCTATTTGTGTGAGTGATTGCTTAAGACGTTCGACCTGTGTGGAAATACCATGTTTCAGTCGAACATCTACAACAAAATTTATGTTGAACTGTAAATGTCTGAACATAAATTAGCTTCTATAAACCCCAATGTTTAGATCTGCCCTCTTTGAGACTGAAACAAATATGCTTGATTTGCTACATGTATCCATGATGTAAGAAAAATGCTAAGAAGGAATTTTAAGACAATCAATAGTGATAATGAATCAAAGAGCTAAACCCCCTTGGCATTTGATGACCCTTGTCTTAACAATTGGACTCCTTCCCTTCATGGCTCCATAAACATGAAAGGCAGGTCAACGACTCAACTCCTTGACAACATTTTGTGAGAAGCTAGTCTTTCTATCAAGCCTTTTTTATTCTCCTGCTCTGATACCATATTACAAAAGCTAGATAAACACACGAGAGATATACACACAATAACAAAATATGATATCATGAGTAACTAGTGCAATTATTACATAAGATTTGACCTCCTTATATATGGTTACTCATGGAGCAAATCATTTCCACTCATGAATGTGGGATAGATTTGCTTTACACATAAAATATAAAAAATACATAACTAAGTCATAAAGTGACTTTTATTACAATGTGTAAGCCTTATATCCTAACAATCTTCATCAAGCAAACAATGTCAATTATCCCATTTGTCCCCTACATGTCCAAGAACACCTCTTGCATTAACATATTTTTGAATCAGATTTCAAAAACGAAAAGAAATGTTTTCGGAAACAAAGAAATGTGTACAACTAGTGGTAGGTACACTTAAAAAGTTAAAACCAGTATTCTACAAATCTGAGAAGATTTTTTTCTGAGGAAATAACAACTAAGGTATGTTTGGTCATAGAATGTGTTGATACCTTCAACTTCAAGGCGACCAATGAATTGGGGTTTACTCTTGCTGATTTACAAGTTTCTGAAGAGATGCTGTACACATGAAAAATAGCCAGATTCAGGCTGTAAAACACACATTTCTTAGGAAACAAGAATCTGCAATCACAAACAGACTCCAGAGTTACTGTACCCATCTGGAATACACATTAAGGTCCCAGAATGAAACAAGTTCAATCAATCCAGTTCGCCTTGAGGGTTTCTCTTTCAATTTGGAGTAGATATTGATAGATACATCTCATACAGGTAATCTCAAGGTGCTTTTGTCAATAGCTTCATTTTTTCCGAAATATATTTAAGCACATCCTCTTTGCCCACTTCCAGAAGCCCATTCTTCAACCTGTTGTAAGTTGCAACCGGAGGCTGGATGCCTTTCTCTATCATCTCTTCAAAGATATTGCAAGCCTTTTTAATTTTTCCTTTATTGCAGAGCCCATTAATAAGCACGGACAAGTTCTCTGAAGTTGGACAGAACTGCTTCCGGCTCATATGCATCCATATCTCTAAAGCCATATCTACCTTATCTCCATTGCAAAACATTTTTATCATCATTGTATATGTCTTGGAGTCAGGATCACAATTCTGTTTAAGCATCCTCTGGAAAACATCATAAGCTTCTTCTGCTCTATCATGCTTTATGAGATGGGACAAGATAATATTATAGGTCCTTGAATCAGGGGTGACACCACTCCTCTCCATCTCCTCCAATGTGCGGTATGCACCATCAACTTCACTTGCAGAACAAAAAGCACCAACCAATGCATTATAAGTCGGGGTGTCTGGCGCACAATTATCCTTCTTCATCTTCGCAAAAATATTTAAGGCTTCGCCAATTTGCTTCTTGGCGCCATAGGCATGAATCAAAACACTATAAGCATGGGAATTAGGCCTGCATCCTCTGCTTCTAATCTCGTCGAGCACCTTCACAGCTTCTTCGATCCTCCCCCCCTTACAAAGTGCATTCATGAGGATGACATATGCCACAATATCAGGCTCACAATCCCCATCAATCATCTCCTGAAAAATGTCTCTAACTTTATTCACCTTTCGTTCATCCCCCCATCCTTCCAGCAATATACTATAAGTCCTCAAATCAGGAACATATACCCCCCTCATTTCATCAAAAACTTCTTGTGCCCTCCTCACATACTTGCATTTGCATAAAGCAATAAGGAGATTATTAAAGTTAGCCAAATCTGGTGGCAGGTCAAATTTGCCCATGTTTTTGAAAGTTTCAATGGCTTCCTTATCCATATGTGCCCTGGCATACCACTTTATCACCAGAGAAAATGCTTCTTGGGTCAAAATCCCCTTGTCTTTCATATCATTTATTAGAACCCACATAAGCTCAAACTTTCTTATTCTTCCTAGAGAGCCAATAATAATGTGATAAGCCTCAACACTGTGCATGTACCCCTGCTGTTTGCCTGCCCATTTAAAAAACGTAAAAGCCTGCATCCCTGCATTTTCAAATTTCTTCAATACTTGTTCTACTAAACTTGGCGAGAGTTCTAGTCTACTTTTCTGGAGAAAGGGTTCAATGTCAAGCTTAGAGTAAGAGATGAAGATATTGCAAAGTTTTTTCAGACTTTCAGTATTTTCTTCTATACCCACTGAAGTATGAAGCATTCTCAGCCATTTTGCGGGAATAAACTGAGCAGAGCCAAAGGTATAGCTTTTGGGGTTTGCCTTATCCTTGGTAAAGCTTTTGCAAGTATTCATAGCTCTCCCACACATTTGGTAGTATAGAAAACCGAAGAACAAAGGTATAGACTGTATAGCAATTGAAGTTGGGAGAGATTTACATACCTTGAGCTGTCTGTTCCTGAAAATTAGAGCCATTTCTGGTGCCGATTGCAGGTTTTGACTTATTTTGGCACGTTATGAATCCAGGGCTTATTTTTCTTCGCTTGCTGTGGCTCACGATGAATGGCAGAAAACACAATATTTAAAATTTTTACACACCTAAGAAGTTTGATCTTACGTGATACTTACTATTTTATATGGCCTATACAGATTTGTAACGGCTGTTCATTTGCCTGCCCTGATTTGGCATGAGGACAACCAAGAATTATGTAGACACTGAGTTAAAAAAGTGAATGTGAGCAATAATAGCAGCATAGATCCAACCCTGTTATCTAGGTAAGCTAAAAATAAATTTAAGCGTAAATTTAATATATTTCAAACTAGAATGTATGTGGCTATATTAGTCATTAAATTTAAGCATAAATTCAACATTAGTTTTCAATTAGTGGTATAGATTTTTATTTAAATAATAATAGTAAATTTAATTTAATATTAAAATGTATTTTTATAAAATTTCAAATATCATTTAACTACTCATTGTATTCCGTAAAAATAAGTGATGTAATGTGTTTCTTTATTGTCAAACTAAAATAATTAATATTTTTTATTAAAATAAATGAAATATAAATTTTAATAAAATTGTTACTAATAAAAATACACATTTTTAAGATACGAGTTCAACCATTTTAAAATTAAATACATATATCATTCAATTTAACTCATAAAACCCTTAACCACACTTAAAAACTATTAAATTAAATAAAAGAGTCAAAATAATTATATATAAATCATTTTAGTATTTAAATTTTCATATTCAAGATAATAATTTTTTTTAATTTAAAAAATAGTTTATTTAAATTAATTAATAATTTCACTTTGAGAGATTGTATTAAATGACCTTGTGACCCATGCACATTTAAGTGGATCAAAGCCCACCTCCATGTCCTTCAATTTGTAAACTCCCCGCATTGGAAGTTTGATCTTGGAAGTTTCCCCCTAGCATAAGAAGTTGATGGCTTACCTCCAGTATGATGTACAGAGGTTGGAGACATGCCCCCCAAGCTTCGTTTTGTTTGCCTAATCTTTTTCTCCATACAATCAAACTCGTGGTTACTAATATGAATATATTCACTAGGGGAGGAAGAAAAAAGAGGATTAAATATCATAGGCGAATGAAATGAAGGTTCATATATTAAATATGGTAAAAGACTCAAATCAAAGGGAGGGACTCTGTTTCGTTTTTTAACGAGCTTGACACAGGAATAGAACTATGCTCGTAAGGAGTTGTTTCATTTTAAAATGAGCTTGACAAAGGAAAAGAACTCTGCTCATGGGGACCTGTTTCATTTTTTAATGAGCTTGACACAGAACGGGAACTATGCTCGTGGACACCTGTTTCATTTTTTAACGAGATTGACACAGTTAAGGAACCATGCTTGTAATGACCTGTTTCATTTTTTAATGAGCTTGACATAGGAATAAAACTCTGCTTATATGACCTGTTTCATTTTTTAAAGAGCTTGACACAGAAAAGGAACTATGCTCATACCACTTCATGGCTCCCAAGAGGATGACACTCTAGAAGGAATACATATCGAAGGATAATCCTTGGTCATCGCTTCTAAGAGGTCTTCATTGGAAGGAAGATAAAACATACCAACTCCCGAATCTATGGTTAAAGAAGACACGCAATTAGAGAGAGGCCCGTGTTTAACGAAAGTTGAAAGGATGGGATATACCGCCACATAATTGACCTGTGGAGCGTAAGATACCACGTGGACATAATTCGGATGATCGGTAATCGGATGAGAGTCAACAAACGAGAGCTAGTCGATAGTCACAATGCGTCCGTCGTGAGGAAAATACAACACTCGAAAGAGTGTGGACACGAGAGATTTCATTGCATAGACATAATCTCGTCCAAGGGGCAGATTAAATTCCAAAGGACTCGGAACTACGAAAACATCAATAAAGACCGTTTTTCCACCTAACGAAATAGGAAACTGAGGAACAATCCTCAAAGATTGACTGATTCCCCTGTTAAAAGCTAACAGATTTTGACTAATGGGAACAAGTTGCAGGGAACCCATAGCCTGCCAAGCATTCGAGGACAAAATATTAATAGCGACACCTTCATCAACTATAGTATGAGGTACATCTATATGACCAACATGCACAACGATTTCAAAAGGCAGATATGAAGGAAGACGAGGTGCAGAGAGTCCGTTCCAATCGATAAAAATCGATTGATTCAGAGCCAAAGGTGGAATACAGTGAGCCTCATTACTTGGGGGGGGGCTGTAATAAAAGGAGTAATGGGATTGACCGAGGATAAAACTAGATTGACTGCTTGGGTTTCACTCTTTGAGGGAAGAGTGGGATCGATCGAGGATGAAACTAGATCGATCGCTTGGGTTTCACTCTTTGAGGGAAGAGTGGGATCGATCGAGGATGAAACTAGATCGACCCCTTGGATTTCACTCTTTAAGGGAAGAGTGGGATCGAACGAGGATGAAACTAGATTGACGTGACTTGGGTTTCACTCTTTAAGGGAAGAGTGGGATCGACCGAGGATGAAACTAGATTGACCGCTTGATCAACCGACGAAAAGTCAAGAGGAAATTTACTACAACTCGTTGGAGGCTGTGATTGAGACTCAAAAATACCCTCCAATAATCACGAAGCTTCGTCCATGTGAGGACAAAGGTAAGTACAGTGCATGTCCCTACATAATAGGAAAGGATTCTTGACATTAATTTTCTGACTCTTAACCAAAGAATTGTTGGTTGACAAGGTATCATCAGTATGATATCCATAGGCTGACGATACAGGTCATTCAAAATCTTGCGACCATACTTCTAAGACCTTGGGAATACTAGGGGAATCCTTAAGAAAATGAGACCCCTTTCAAAGCCCACAAGGGAACTTAGGTTTACGAAGATTCGAAACAGGTTCATCAATACTCCCAGCATGATGATCAGTGGTTGGTGGGTTTCCAACATGATGGTCAAAGGTTGGAGCTTTGGCCTTCTGCTTAGTGTTCTTCTTCTTAGCCTTCCTTTTCTTCTTCTTCTTATCCACCTATTTACTAACGTCATAGCTTTCGGTAGGCAAAGAGGAAGAAAGGGAAGCAAACTCAACATTCGATGAAAAAGGCGAAGGATCAACGTGAGGTTGATGCTCTTGTGGGGGAGGACTGTGATCTGACACAATCGGTGCACTTGGGATAACCGGATTGGAGAATAACCATACTGGTAATCCTATAGTCAATCCAGGAAGGCTCAACGTGGCCATGAAGGGAGGTCCAACACCTCCATGAAGAGAAACTTCATTTATAGGCCAAAAGCGATGAGGAGGAGAGGAGAGGATTAAAGGAGAAGGATGAGGTGGGTCCTACTAAGTTGGGAGGCGAGTAAGATCCATCCTAAATGGAAGGGGTAAGCCTCCACGGGGGTCTCCTTTGAGACACTTCTCGAAACTTTTCTTTTTCCCTCCGTACATGCATTGATGCACCCTGGACACTAGCAACATGCTCCAATGATGCGCTCTGTAGTGGAGCAAGGTGCATCGATCATGAAAGACGTGCTTTGCTATAAGGAAAGGTGCGTTGGCCTCTCTAAACAGGGTTTTTAGAGGGAAAATAACTCATGACTCATCTTCCAAGGATTTTTGGCTAAGTACTTTAGGTATTTAGGCAAGGAGAAAGTGTACATGGTTCGTAATCATAACGAGTACAAAAATTCTGTGTAACACTTGCAATCGCTGAACTATATCAACATTACACACTTGATCTCATACTTCATCACATTCTACAATCTGTGCTCTGGTTCAACATATCGTTATGTTTCCGTGCATCTGCAAACTCAACTGATACTGTGCATCCTCTACTGTGATGTTGTTTTGACTTCGCGCATTTGTATCATATCATTCTGCGCATCCTTTGCTATGCTACACTTATGTCTTGGCGAATCTATCTTAGATAATATGTAACCTTCTGCGTACCATTTGCGATACTGCCTTTTTTTTCTTCACACTTGTCTCAGACTAACCTCACCATGTTGCGCATCTTCCGCTGTGGTGCATCTCTGTCTTCGTGCATCTGTCTTAGATAATATGTGACCTTCTACGTATCATTTGTGATTCTTCCTTTCTATTCTTATGCACTTGTCTTAGATAAACTTCATCATATTGCGCATCTGCTTTTGTGCTACGCTTCTGTCTTTGCGCATACTAAATCAACTCGCGTATCACTTGATGTGCTTCATGTCTATCTTTGTGCATTTGTCTTAGAGAAAACACTTCATCTTTCTGCACATCATCTATTGTGCTGCATTTTGCGCATCCGACTCTTTTGCTAGATTATATTGTTCTGGTTCCACAAGCCATTGATACCCAAAAGAAGCTTTCCAAATCAGAGTACTACAACTTTCGCATCTTCAAGCTTACTTCAAATCTCCAACTTGGCTTCTTATTTATACTTGTTCTACACAGATAATATGTACATAAGTTGGTCGTAGCGTCCCTTCTTCCTTGCTTCATGGTCCAGCTTATTTCACACTTCCGCCACTTGTCATATTCAGCGCCACTGAGGTATCACACCTTATGGGTCTTGTGCATACTTGGTCCTTTACATAGTGGGTCTTGCGCATTTTGGAATCACTTCATGTGTGGTCTTGCGCCCTTGAAGTATCATCGCTTGTGGGTCTTGTGCACTTTGGAAACACTTCGTGTGTGGTCTTGCGCCCTTGAAGTATCATCGCTTGTGGGTCTTATGCACTTTGGAATCACTTCGTGTGTGGTCTTTCACCCTTGAAGTATCATCTCTTGTGGGTCTTCCGCACTCAACTTGTCTAACTGCCACTTTCTTCCGGGACTCTTTCCGCTTCAACAACTTGTATATTTCTTCTGATTGGTGAGTCTTGTGCACTTCCGGGACTTGTTTACATGTCCAACCGCTTCTTGCTCCGAAGTGCTTTGCGCACTCCTGAAACTTGTCCAACCATCTCTTTGGAATTTATCTTTGAAGTAGCATGACTAGGTGGACTTGTGACTTGCACATGTACCTTATGTGCTTCTTCAAACTGGATGTACTTCTTCAAACTGGATGTACTTCTTCAAATTGGATGTACTTCTGCAATATGGATGTACTTCTTATTTACCTCTTCATACTAGATTTCTTATACTTCTTCATTCTTCAAACTAGCACAATGATACTGAATCCTCTTTGAAATCAGTTGACATCAATGACAACCAAATTTCAACATTACATTTAGGAATCTATGCCATATGATAGGTATAGTAACCACCATCATAATTCAACCAATAGGTTTTAGCAATCAAACCTCAAGTAGGTAAAGTTGAAATATTTCTAAAGATTCCATATGTTAATTTTCTCTTATCTATGAGCTTATCTACTAATTTCAATACAAATCCTGAGGAGTCTCGCACTCCTGAGTATCCTACAACGTCATCTCCTCTAACAGTACTAGAAGAAGCATCTCACCCATCTTCTGCATCTCACACTCTCTCTATCTTTGACAAAGAAACTACATCCAAGATCTCCCTGGATCCACCTATAGGCTTTCCCAACAACCTGTACAACTTGTCATGTTTGATGTCATGCCTCATTGCTGCATCCAAGGTTGCTCTCACAGATTTGATAGATATAATGTGATCTCTCACATATCTAATAGATTTTCCACATATATGGACTCCGCTCTCACGTATATGATCTCTGCTCTTCAGATTTGATATATGTTCTCACAGATCTAATCTCTACTCTTCAGATCTGATAAATGTTCTCACATATATGATCTCTGCTCTTCAGATCTGATATATGTTTTCACAGATCTAATCTCTGCTCTTCAAAACTGATATATGTTCTCATAGATCTGATCTCTTGTGATTCAAACCCTCTTGAATCAAATTGATCTATCGATCACTATGCAATCTCTGCAATATCACTGTGTAAACCCTTGGTTTCTTTCAGAGATGATGCTATGATACCATGTTAATTTTCTCTTATCTCTAAGCTTATCTTTCTAATCTACTACTTTCAATACAAATCCCAAATGAACATATAGAAGTAAAATAACTTTCAGATATGATTGTATAAGCAGCAATACATAAACTCAATTAACTACCTAACATGTGCAGCGGAACTGGAAACCAAATACACAAACACAATGATTTACCCTGGAAACCCCAATGGGGAAAAACCAACAACTATGGGCTTTCTTCAATCTCGAGCCAGAGAGAAAAAATATAGAGTTATACAATCGAAAATATATACAAGTAGAGAAACCTAATGGGACAAACCCTAGATCTGCATGTAGCTGCAACTGCTACTCTAAGGAATGTGCCCTCTGCTCGACTCTAACTCTGAATCTCTAATAACTACCTCTGCCAATCTCTGGAAGAAGTAACTCCCTCTCTCTCTTTGAAGAAGATATCCCTCTGTGCCCCTCTTCTTTTCTCTCCTCAACTGATGAAGAACTGCGCCCTCAATCTCTGACGTGCACCTTCTCTACCTAGAAGCGCACCCTCTACTCAACAAATGCACCCTCTCTCACATAAGTGGGCCTCATTGTCTATGTCTCTCAATCTCTGAAGAGATCCATTGTGATGATTTCTCACACTACTAGAATGATGTGCCCCTCTCAGTATTAGAAGAAAATTCCCTCACTCAGCCTAGAATGTGCCCCCTCTCGGTCTTAGAGATGCGCCCTTCCTCATACACTGATTCACTCAGCCTCAGTAGCCTCTCGCTCTGCATTCGCATGTCACAAGCGTGTAATGAATTTTACTCTATGCTTTCTTTTATAAGCTTCCGATGACTTTTAGGGTTCCAAAACCCTAATTCACTTTTCATGCACATGCATCATGCAAATTATACTTCTACATTAAAAAATGCATGCATGCAAATCCCGCATGCAACTAACAAAAGGCTCACAAACCTCTGCATGTTTCCACCACTGGATCCATGCTTACTAGTAGAGTGTTTCTTACACACCACATCAATGTCTATACTGTCAATGTACCTTCATGCCAGGCATCAACACATAAAGGACATCCCAAGATACAAATCTCAACACCATAGGGCCAAATCTCTTTACATTTACTCTTACGAAATAGTAGGAAGAAAAAAGCAAGATTTATAGAAGCGAAGCTTAAGTTCCTAATTTCTACATTAAAATAGTAATGTGTCATGTAGCAAATATTGGTATGCTTATACTACATGAAATTCTAACTTCATTTTCATGCTCATCATAGACGACTCCAAAATATTCAATGCATTATTTTGTATTTTTGTTCTTTTTAGATCATGACCATTTTGATGCATATTAAACCTCGAAAATTGGAGTTAAGATATAGCAATAATTCATAGTGTGTGTGTGTAATCCGAATAATAAAATATTTTGAAAATCCAATGACTAGTAACTAATCAACATGAAAATTGTAAGAATGGGGTAAGAGTTAAGAATTAAGAGGATAAATAATTAGCATTTGAAGAATGAGGTAAGAATTATTAATATCACCCTTAATTGGAGCTGGATGCACCGAAGCTTGGCCTGCATCTTCTTCTTGGTGTTCTCTCAATGATGTTCGTCGCCGCCTCATCCTTTCTTCAGTCCTTTCTCGTATTTCATCTTCATTAATTTGATCATGATCATGTTTCTTGCTTCGACGTTTCTTATTTCCCATGTTGATTGGTTAATAACAAATGAAAACGTCCAATTTCATTGAAACAATATATATCCTTGTGGCAAATTTTAAAAACAAATAATGTACACCATTAAAAAATTAAGAGGCTTGTAATGGTAAAATGAATTGTAACTTATGTTTTTTGTGTTTTATACAATTGGTTTGGTTGGTGGGTTTACTAAATGTTGGGTTGATGGTGGGTAGTTCGTGGTTTTTTGAAGAGGCAAGAAAATATGCAAAGGGAAGTATGTAGATAGCTTGATTGAACTAATAGCTCAATTGAGCTATTACCCACACAAAATTGTCAAAAAATAAAAACACACAAAGTCACCCGATCGAGCTATTAGCTTTAATCATAGCTAAACTCTCAATCGAGGTATTTTAAAAATGCTAAAAACCCTCAATCGAGGATTTTTAAGATCTCGATCGAGGGCTTTAAATCATGCTTTTAGCCCCCTTTTCTACATTTTTATTTTTACTGACCTCTTTGAAAGGCATAAACCCAATCATTAATTACACCTAAGGTGGCGGACTTGATGTCGCTAGATTCATAAATGAATTGTCTATCCACTGGCATATAATTTACATGTTTTTTAGTTTGTATAATTTTTATTTTTTTAATTTACACTTAAAAACCATGTCCACAACTTCGAAGCAGCGAAAAAAAAACAACAACAACATAACAAGTACACAACCAACGAAAATTAAAAAATATATATGCCCCACATCAACATGTCATTTTCAAAAGGGTATTTCTGGTTTTTCAATTTTTATAAGCAGTAAAAAAAGTTTACGTGCACAAAATGCGATTCAAATTTTCAATGGTCAGTTTCAAAAATTAATAAAAATATATAATTTTCCAAAATAAATTTTAAAAAATGTACATCCCAATGCATTATGTGTAGATTACGTTTTTTTTTATTTTAAATTATACATTTATCATTAAATTATTTCACGTGCACACAAGCCACTTGTTAACTTTTCTTAAAATTTGAAAAGACAAACATTTCATTAAATGATACTAGTATTTTAAAAAATATTAAAATTGGAGAGACAACATAATTCCCTACAATATGGTTTTTTATTGTATTTCGAAATTCACACGACAGATCAATTTTGAGAACTTCGATCAAATTTTCATTGTCACTTTTGGCCAAAAAGTGTTACCCATCTTCATGGATTCACCCCCTATTTATTATGTATCACAACCAATAACAATACACTATGCACTTTATGTTGGCATGTTGGTGTATTTGTGTAATCTTACTTGTAGTTCCAATGGTTCCAACCAACATTGGTGATTATTAGGTGACCTTTGTGGTCTCACATTGGAGGTTATTAGGTGGCTCTTTTGTTCTTACATTTATGAGTTTGGAGTAACGAACTAAATCCCACTCCCACACACACAAGGTCTTGCCTCAATTGTAATCACTTAATGAACTTAGAAGTGAAGATGATTGCATCGATGCTCTTGTCTTTTTTTTCTTTTTTTTTTCAATGTGGTTCACGTACCGGTCCCACCGGCCGGCATCGCTACATCCACGGAATAATAGCTGGCAGGCCCACCCGAAGGGGCCTTCACACCCTCGGCACATTTTGCGTACCTAACCTCAAGAGTGTTGAGGAGAATGGATCCCGCGACCTCACAAGCTGGGAGGCCTAACTACGAGTGCTCGACCGATTGAGCTAACTCTTGGGGCTTGATGCTCTTGTCTTTTGTACATTGGACTATATTTATTTTATTATGTGTCGCTTGAGTTTATTATGAAAGAAGTTAATACCATATCTTCAAATAAGGTATCATGGCAAACAATTATTGGTTTAGGTACCCAAATTCAATGAAACTTGAAGGGTTGGAAAGAAGAGAGACCGAATATATGTTGTCAAAATTTTAGTAGCAGAGATGGAATTTTTTAAAGAATAACACTAACTGAGTGTATGATGTTTTTGAAGATTTACCCAAAGACTTAATAAGTGAGGCATAAAACTTGCAACAAAGAGTTTGAGTGATCAAATCACAGTAAGGGCAATTGAGGCAATACCATACAAAGGGTTTTTGACCCACTTTGACCCATTGACTAGGTTGGGTTGACAAATCTAATACATCATTGACAACACAGTCAAAAATACATACTCATAATAATGATAATTTAACATACTAGTAAAATATATTTACATTTTAAAATTCTACATGTGCTTTACCTCACGCAAAATTATTTTTACATATAACAATATAACAAACATGTTTGATTTTTATTTAAAAAAAAAAATTACATTTCACTTCACACAAAAAAACATCCTTTTTACACAAGAGGGAAGAGTCTGATATTACACAATGTATATGTTAATTCCTGAAGTTGAGAAAGTAAAACTCAATAGAGCACACATACTCTTTCTTTTATGTGATAATAAAATATTAATAAGTATTTAAATAATTATCTCGTACTATTATTTATTTCTTTAAATAAAGGTTATATCACAAGGCACCACTTGTATATGCCACATTGTCCCATGGCATGCACTTATGGTGTGATTGGTGCAAAGATTCCAAGGTTAATGTTGTTCACAAGTATAAAGTTACGCTTAAGTTTTGAGTTTTGCCAACTAAGAAAAAATACGCACATCAACTAATTATAAGATCCAAATCATCGTTGATTTAGATAGTGATTATCACCCCCAGAAATAAAAATAAAAAGTTAATGATAGTAGTTGAATAAAAAATTCCAATACTAGTTAGCTTAAATATTCATTACATCTTTAGTCACAAGATCCCATTGATATAACTGGCGTAGATATAAAAGTAAGGATGCAAAAGTAACAAGTGTCATTATTGTTAACGAAGATAGAACTTGAAACAATTTGTCCATTTTCCCATTAAAACACAAGTTCATATTTTCCCCATAAACAACAAAAAAATTCAAAAATATAAACAACAAAAAATTCAATGTGCATAAAATACTCTTCACTAGTTATCCCAAAAACTCTTTCACTTTATGTTTGGAAGGGAAAAAAATATTCTATATGCATAGATTTTTCCATATTTATTCCAAATAATAGAAATCTTTGTAGCATGTGCTAAAATTATATAAATTTTTTTATATAAAATAACATCAAATGTATTTTTTTTTGTAACTAGGGGAATTGGTAATTGGGAAAGCGCTGGTACTCGCGTGACACAAGGTCCAGGGATCCAATCTCGTCCGTTGCCAATATATCCCTAGGTGCATCCACACAACCCACAAGCATGGGGCACGGGTAAGCCGGGGTGATTTGAACTCATGATCTCCATTTACAACATTTCCTTCATATCAAGCGAATCGCCGGTTGAGCAACACCCTTGCAGGCTTAAATGTTAGGAGGACATGGGGGTGGACTTTGATCCACTTATGTGTCCACGAGTCATGGGATCATTTAATACAATCTCTCTAGGTGGAACCACATGTTCGACCACTACCTCAAAGTGCCCCCATGGCTCCAGGTTCGACTTTCATTGGAATTGAACCTTGCCCACTGATGAAAAACTCCTCGCTCTTCACCAATGGATCCAACCCCTTTGGGAAATATCAAATGCATTGTTGTTGATGATGATTTATTTCATGTCATTGTGATAAATATTATATGGTTATATATTAATTTTATATTTTACAATAATTTCATTTTTTTAAAGTAAATTTGTGCACTTTCTTTTATTTTTAGGATAGTGTTCAAGGTAAACCCTGGATTCATTAAGGTACAAGGCTAATTAACAAGGACTCGATGCCATTACAACAATATACTCATTATGATCTCATCATATCACTTAGGGGAATAGAACCTAAGTGGGAAGGATAACACTACATCCCACAAGCACTCGAACCAGATCCAATTATATCCAACAATTCTAAAATATCTTTGAATATAAAAAATAAACAAAAATTTGATTTTTTAAAAAATTATATATAAATAATTGTTTCTATTTTATCAATTGAGTGTACATTGGGTGGTTGGGAGGAATGTAGTTATCCTCCCCACTCGGGTTCAAATCTGCCTTTGTGACACTTACTCTTTTGGAGCCAACTTTAACTATGTAATGATTGTAATTGTAGCCATACCTTGATTCTCGTGTTGAACCAATTATAATTATTTCTATTTTAATATATTACTATTAAAATTCATTTTACATTATTACATCTCATCCTTTCAAAATGAGATTATGTAATATGTAAACCATATAACTATTAACACATCAACAAAATTTTACAATATAAAATAAAAGTTTCAAAATAATGCATTTTCATCTCATTAAGTTATGTATCATAATTTCTTAACCACCAAAATGTTTGATGGTACATTAATTTTTTTTTTTTTTTTTCAATAGAAAAATGCTATACTTTATTATAAAGTATATGAGATTACAGTCCAAGAATACAGTCTTAATGCAGTCGTCCTCGACCCAACCGAGGAGCTAAAAACTAGTACACGAAAACCAACAGCCATAACCGCCCCAAAGAAAAACAAAGGTCAGCGAAAAGAAAGCCCAAATGCCAAATAATACAAGGAAGGATAGCCTGGATATACCAATCCACCACGAACAACCGAGAAGGGAAAAAACAGATATGAAGAAAAATAGGAGGTAAAACCTGTATCAAAAAAGACATGCCATGTGATGCACACCAAAAATGGAAGGCCTGAGGACAGTGACAGTGAGAGCTTCCTGGAGATACAAAATTTAAGCAATCACCCAAGAGTGTCAGGCCCATAGAGAGATATCCAAAAAATATAGCCGCCCAGAACCGATAGTAGCATAAAATACGAGCCGGATAAATACAATTACATGAGAGGAAATAACAACCAGTAACCCAAAATTGGTTGGGCCTCACCAATAATGATCTCATAATAGATACGACCCTCAGTAGCAGTAAGACCCCGTCGTGAAAGTGCATCAGCAATGGAGTTGTGCTCCTAGTAAATATGTATGATCTCTGTCTGAGCGCAGGAATCCAAAAGGAGTCTAGTCTGATCCATCCATGGGGAGAGAGCAAGAGCATTGATAGAGGCCTCCTTATTAGCCCAATTCATTATGGCAAGTGAGTCTCCAACAACCTAATCCATAAATATATTTGACGATGAAGAGAAAAATAAAACCAACCATAAGGCCAAGAGCTCACCTTTGGTGTTAGTACCACAACCATCGCACAACCATAGTTTGATGCGATCCCCATTGAACAGTTCAATGAAAGCCCTAGTCCCGCATCTCCCAGAGGAAGGGATGGCGGCACAATCAAACCTAGCTCGATTACCAGATCTAAGAAGAAGTGGAGGAGTTGAGTTACGAGCCCGAATGCCCACTGCATGCCCCACCGAAGAGGAATGGATATACTCTGAAGCTAGTGCTTTGATGAAAATAGCCACCCTGCCTGGCTCAGTAAATACATTATAAAAAATCAAGCGATTACGTGCCTTCCATATCCCCCATGCCACGAGACAGGCAAGGCAACTGTTATCACATATATAGTAGCCGGGCTACCATACATTATTTTTCTCATTCCAGTACACTATTCAGCCAGTTCCCTTGCATTTGAGATGCTGAGATGAGCATCTATATTGGATCACTATCAGATTGTGGACAACAGTTATATTCCCCATGCCATGACTGAGTTTCAGGACACTCAAAGAGATGACCGATGTAGCCATTATACCATTGGTACAGAGCAGACAGTAGTGCCGAGAGTTACAGCAGCAGTCTCAGAGGACAGATGATGGTACAGGTTGATGAGCTTTCAGGTATATGACTCAGCAGGTATATCATAGTGTTATGGTTAGATTGCTTTTATACTTATTCTCATAGCATGTCTTAGCACTTAGTGTCATGATCTGGCGATCATATAGATATATGGACCTGGTTGATCTATTATATATAGTATATTGTCCCTACTCAGACTTAGAAGTTCACTATTCATACTCATTGGTACATACCCTCCTTAAGGAGAATAGAGGTGATCATTACACCATACTTTGGCTTGCTAGTGTTGGCTCCATCATTTCATTGTCTTCATCCATCCATGGCCTACCTTTTAGATTATCACCCTGACTTACTACTTGACTAGTGGCATGGAGGACTTTTCCCCACTGTAGCCTCTGTATTGGATGAGCTTCCTTGTTTATTGTGTCTCGGCTCTGAGTTGGTGACAAAACTTACCAATGGTGAGTTGGAGTTCCTTGTGAATTCTCCCTAGTCACTAAAGTCGTGTTGGCTAAACCTGAAACTTTTAGTGCTGCCATGTATACAAAATCTGGAAAAATGAAATGCTATATCTTGTATGAAAAGCCCATTCATGCAATGTGTTTCTAAACACACATGAATGAGAGGCATGCCAAATGAACATGGCAATGAAAATGAAATGTTATATCTTGTGGAAAATAAATACCTAGGTAAACAAGCTGTCCATGACACACCTAGAAGTGCTCAGGTAAACAAGTGCCTTAAAAACACACCTGCAGCAGAAAGCCTAAAAGAAAAATGTAAATCTATGCAATGTGTTTGTAAACACACATAGATCAAGGCTATGGAAACTTCAGGCCCAAAAAGCAATGGAACTTAAAAGCTACATCTAAACAATTGCTGGCCTTATTTGTATTATGGATTGTGCGCATCTGTGAAGGTGAATAGACCCTCTTTAAACAACTCATCCATTTGTGAGACACCGCCATTCCCTGTGTTATTGCTCATTCAGTATATACTATGGTGTATTCCCTTTCCCTTTCCAAAGTGTCACAAAGTCAAGACAGTTAAGTCATCCCTTAGCCTAGCCAGTTAATTTAAGCCTTCACCCTTCACTAGCAAATTGATCACAACTATGAAGTGAGTATGATCCTGAAAGTCTAGTCTGAATAATAATAATAATTAACGACACTATATATTTGGATTTAGATCGCCAGTCATGATTACTCTGTGTTATAATTGTTATTTGAATAAGTTGTAGAGCATATATTAACCTTGACACTTTGCAGCAGCTATTAATGATGATCTGAGTTATATTTGGTCTTGGTTAGACCTAGTTTGACCATGGAGGACCATGGGACATGAGATGTTGGACCTTATGATGATATGGATAGATGATATATGGTCTATGTATACATACATGATGACTCTATGCAGCAGCTACAGGGTTATGATGATGATTCTGGGGTTGCAGCAGTGTTTGTATATGTACAGCGCATTATTATTGACCTTGATCC
Organism: Larix kaempferi; assembly: GCA_027924585.1. Taxonomy (NCBI): domain Eukaryota; kingdom Viridiplantae; phylum Streptophyta; class Pinopsida; order Pinales; family Pinaceae; genus Larix; species Larix kaempferi. Next base: position 3,514,223 of record BSBM01000364.1, on the reverse strand, counting down.
GGTATATTGGATATTTATTTTGATCATGAAGAGATTCATATGGTGTATGAGTACACATCTTGGATGGATTTGGACCTTCTGAGTCCAATGGGACAGTTTGTTTTCAGTTCCGGGCACTTACAGTGATGATTTAGCCTCAGTAGGCTGTCCTAGTGCAGTTTTGGTCTGTCGGAGGCCCTGTCGGAGCAGATGTGATTTTTATCCGGTTGACCTAGGGCGCTGATGATGGAGGGGGTGGTCCAGCCACTTGTTTTTACCATATTACCCCCCTTCCGGACACACTGGTGCCCTCACCTTGACAGCGCCAGCACTCCAGGAGGCTGTTTGGGGCAGTTTCACGCTTCCCGAGGCATTTCAGGATTGGTAGAAATGGCTATTGAGGAAATCGATTTGGGCTACTGAGGCAAAGTTATGGCATGGGATGATTAGTGATGATAGATCGGGACCTTCCACACCTTCTCCAGCAGTTTCAGCTTCATCGGGGCCCGCATCCATCACTTATGGCACTTTCTGTGGATTTTTGAGGTCTTTTGAGGACCACGACTTCACTATGGAGGCACGATTTGGTACATTCATGATTATTTTTTGGTTATTGTGCTATGGGGATTGACCAAGGAGAGATAAAATTACCCCTCGGACCCACCATAAGCCTCTTATGATATTTTGTCATCATGATTTGGTGGGATTCCCCTCTTGTAGGGCGATTTTGTCCACTTACATTATATTTTATTAGTGATCTATGTATTTTATTGTTGAGCTCATCTCAACCATTGATTAGACATTTGTATCTTTTAATCTTAGCCACTCATTCAAAAAGTGGTTAGGGTTTTGGTGCCTCTCCTTTCTATTTAAAGGAGAGAGCCTCTCATTGTAAAGGGACTTTTGGCTCTGGATTATTGGAATAGAAAATTATTATTGCATCGATCTCCAGTGTTGTGGTGAATGTTTTTGGTGTTCGTTCGTTGGTTCTTCCTTTGCACTGAGTTATTGGAGATCTTGTTTGCCATATCTTTGTACCACGATTTTGCATCTACAGGTGGAGGCCGATTTGCTTGGAGGAGGAGGTATTGGTAGGGGAAGACTCTCCCTACTTCTTCTTTGGAGCTCTTCGTTGGTAACAGGGAGTATTACTGTCCCAGGACCTTCTATTTCATGTTACTATTTGCATTTCTCTTGTATTTCTTCCATACTTGATCTTACTGATTGAATCTTCATTCCTTGGTTTGACAGGTAGAGGAAGGCGCACTTGTGGGCTAGGGCATCAAATCAACAAACAAATCAACAATCTCTCATTTGATCTCTGCGGGAATCTTCCTCAACATCAAGGCATCTCATCCACATCACTCAGGTATGATCTCAAGGTAAGTTCTATCTCCATGATCTATCCAATTGTCAAAAAACACTTAAAACCCTAATTAATCAAAACCCCTTTTTTTTACATTTTCTCAGATCTACTTAGATCTAGTGGGTTATTGGGCATAATACTGAAAACCCACCTCTATAGCATCCACGGCATCCCGGATCTATAGTTTGGTGAGGATTGGTTTCCGTTTGACCCCTCTCCCATGCCAACTTAGCTTCTCCCAAGCAAGGCGCACTTCACTAGTTGAGCAAGTTGACCTAGATCTAGGTGATGGGTGTTTGAGATTCCACTTGATTCGTCATCTACACATCCAATAACATACACCCAGGTTGTTACTTTTCTGAAATTTACCTTGTGGGCCCCATTCCACATTTTAAGGGATTTAATCCCCATTTTGGACCACTTGGAACCCTTAAACTCAGATTTACTAAGATCTAACCGTTGGATTACCACGAAAATACAGATCCATACTCCTACCCGACCGATCTACCCGGATCTAAAGTTTGGATGCCATTCGACTTGTTTTGACCCACCTAACCCCACTTTTAGGCTTCCTTGGGCAAAGTCGCACCACCTTGGAGAAGTGAGTTGACTCACTTCCAGGAACTGGGTACTTGAGTTTTTTGGAGATTTAGAACCGGAATAATTCAAAACCTAGGTCTAGACTATCACTTTGTCAAATCTTGCCTTGGGGATTGCATTCCTTGTTTTAAGGGATTGTGGTCCACTTGGGTCAAACCTAGATCTAGATACATTCATCCATCAAAACCTCTATTGCCCACCTGTCCCAAGTACTAGGAGTCCTAAACCACAAGTCAACCCTACTTTGACTCCACTTCCCAATTCTCAAGGCACTGGTTTCTCTCCAAGTTAATTCAACTTTCCTAGATTATTGGATTGACTTGTGTTTTGACCTATGCATGGTGAACTAAACCTTTGAAGCTGTCATGTATCATGGTCAAGCTTGTCATTTGTACTAGTTAGCCCCAATACAACCCTTAAACTACCCTGCACTGGACACGGTTCCCAAGGTAGTGAGTCTTCTGACATTGTACTAGTACACTAGCCCTAGATCTCATTTCAAACATTATAAGTCACTCTCACATCAACCATGAACCAAAGCTACACCTATTGAACCCCTCACTTGGCTTGTGACTTCAACCTATAAGATCTAGGATAAACCATACACCTAACTTCACTTAGAAATACCCTGATTTGGTGTCTTGGTTTTGATCTCTCCTGTCGGGAGTAGATCGGGTCTCCCCCTTTGTTGTCTGGGCTAGATAACATAAAGTGAAGGTTGCCTCGACTGGCGTGACAACCATACATTGGAGGTCGAGGTGATCGTGGTTGCACCTTTTGAGTTGCCCTTCCCTATTGCCATCCATGACTGGATACATCCATAGGGGTAACTACAGTTTAGGTGATAACAGCAACCAAAATCGTAATTGACTGAGAATAGTTTCTTATACCAGTCCCGTAGTGAGAAAACCACTCCCTGCCGAATGTGACTATATGGGTCATCAAGGAAGGACCACACTTTGGCTGTAAATGGGAAAACAATAAATAAATGGTGAAAGGTTTTGGAGTCGAGATGACAAAATGAACATATATTCGGTCCATGGAAGCTCCGCTTCTGAAGGTTTTCCCAAATGAGAGTTTTCTCATCCAACAGTAGCGATGAAACGATTTTAACTTTTAATGGAATATGCCAGTGCTAGCAAACACGATGCCACCACATCCCATCCACACGGTTAACATAAACAAGAGCCTCATAAGCAGAATGTGTCGATATCGAACCATCTATTGTATTCCATGACCAGAGTAATACATCCTCCTCTGCAGAAAGTTGTATATTCGCCCGATAAAGATCTAGGATGTAGCTCTGCCATTCATCGGCCAACCCCCCCACCAAACCAAGTTGCATAGCATTCAGCCAACATTGAAAAGGATTGGTAGGATAATGTTTTGCCAGAATATGATACAAGGAGATATAGCCGCAGCATCTGAGATGTTGGATGAGTTCAATTGACAGTTTATATGACGCAGGGCCACCAACAATAGGATCCTTGCCAATCAGAATATGACGACGGTTGTTGGGATCCCAGGCCAGCCATTCGCCAACACAGGGAATGCACTCAATAAGCCAGCCCAAATGTTGGATATGCCTTTTGTGGATTTTTTTGAGCTCGAATCCATTGAATAGTAGATAACTTACCGAAGTATTTATCTTTTAAAATGCTACCCCATAAGCAATCAACTGTTAGAGCCCGCCATAAGCTCTTTGCTAATAGTGCAATCGAGAAGAGGAAAATATTCTTAATTGCCCAGCCACCTTGTGCGTATGGGCGCGCCATTTTATTCCATTCCAATAAGTGAATCCTCTGTTTGCCATTTCCAGACCAAATAAAACGATGGATTTTTTGACGTATGCTAGACAAAATAGATTTAGGAATACGACATAGAGCAAACCAGAAAACACCCATATTTTGTAATACAGATTTTGCAAGAATGAGACGTCCACCGCTTGATAACCAGCGTCACTGCCAATGTGATATCTTCTTGTCAAATTTTTTAAGTAGCCACTGCCAGTCAACAATCTTATACCCATTGGGTTTTAGGAAATATCCCAAATATCTGGTACCATCGGTGAGTTCTTCAACCGAATAGGGAAGTATTGAGGAAATAGCAGTGAGCTCCATTCCCTCCAGCTTACGCTTTAATAATTTGGATTTATTTTCATTGATAATCATGCCCGAAGTGCAGCAAAAAAGATGAATAGTTTGCCGAAACTACCTCCATTCTACAACCTCTGCACCACCAAATAACATGACATCATCAACAAAAAATTGATGGGTTATCGATAAGTGAGGAGATACCTAGATCCCGGAGATCAATGAGTCTTCTTTAGCTTTGTGCAACAATCTGCTAAAACCCTCGATGACGATCAAAAATAATAATGGAGATAAGGGGCACCCTTGACGTAGTCCCCTTGAGCAGCATATGAAGTCCGTAGGGCTCCTGTTAATTAATATAGAGTAGTTTACCGATGTGATGCATGCCATAATCCATTTAATAGCTACCCAAGGTATTCCAATCTGAACAAGAGCAAGTTTGAGAAAAGTCCAGTTTACATTATCATAATCCCATGAAAGGTCCAGTTGTAGTATAATAGCTTTGATATTCTTGGATCTAATGTTGTGCATAGCCTCTTGGGCAGCGCCAACAACATCGAGTATCTATCTATCATCCAGAAACCCATACTGTTCTGGTGAGATCCCTCTAGAAAGTATCGGTTTTATTATGCATGCAATGACCTTTGCAATGACTTTGTAGACTAGATTACACAACAATGTCGGCCTAAAATCCATAAATGTTGTAGGATTGGATATCTTGGGAATGAGTGTTATAAAGTAGCATTGAGTGCCCCAACCACCTTGCCACGGATACGTGTTTCTTCCACCATTTCCAAGATATCCGACGCCATAATATCGAAGAAATGCAAGAAAAGTTCCGAGGTCCAACCATATGGACCCGGACTTTTATCTTTTGCAAAACCGCTCAATACTGAATGTATCTCCTCCAAAGTGACCGGGATAAATATATCATTCCCCTCCTACTCAGAGAAAAGTCTAGGATAGTTACCGATGCCTTTTATTTGCTCATAAATGGATGACTCACTAGGATCTCGGTAATAATCCATGAAGTGTGTCGTAGCCCCCCCCTATAGATCCTATAGAGCCGAAATATGATTTCCAGAATGGCATTGTAATTTCCAGATTGTATTACCAATGCGGCGATTGTTTGCAAACCGGTGAAAAAATTTAGAATTTTTATCACCCAAATTGACCCACAAAGCTCGACTCTTCAAGCGCCATAAAGCTTCAACACAATTTAGGAAATGAAGTTTCCTGCATTCCAAGTCAATCAATTGAGTGTGGTCTTCAATCGAAAGTGGCCCCACCAAGTTGGCGTCGCTGAGTGCAATGATTTTAGAATCAATCACCAATATTTATTGTTTCTTAGCCTTTTGACGTGCTTTTTCCCATTATTTAACATAAATTTTTAAAGTGCCCAATTTATGTATTAGTCTTTGAGACGGGGAGGGATAGCCATCCACCGGAGTACCCACCCAAACAGATCGAACAAAATCACAGAACTCTGGAATCTGTAGAAGTGTATGGTTGAACTTGAAAGGGTATGGGACCCTTACCTCTCCAAAATCCAACTCCAAAAGTATAGGAAGGTGGTCATATATAGAAGATAAACCGGTCCATGATCTGAATTTATTTAATTTATGTACCAGATTGTCCGTCAACATGAAGCGGTCTAGTCACTTAAAGATCCTCTGTGGAGCAGACCGTCCATTGTACCAAGTAGGGCCGATAGGTGATGGCATCATATCAATAAAACTCAAATCAACAAAGAAATCATAAAAATGTGAACATAATAGATCCCCATGAGCAGAGTTGCCCCAAGTCTCATTAGACGACATTGTAAGATTGAAATCTCCAGCTAATATGAGATTTTCAAGCTCCAAAATACCAAAATCTTTGATAGAGTCCCAGAAATGACAGCGTTCAGTGTAGGGAGCATATATATTAAAAAGATTCACCACACCAACAAAACCCATAATATGCCCAGCTAGTTGTATCCCCAACATCGTACTAAAAGCAGAAAGACAAATTTTTTTAGGGTCCCATGCAGATAATAAACCCCCAGATAGTCCCACAACATCCAAAGAGCATATAACCCAATCAGGTCTAATGTAGTGGAAGAGAACCCGAGCCTGAGAAGCCGACACCATTGTTTCTTGAAGGAAGATCATGTCAGGTTGTATAGTATCCAGTAAACCTTTGAGGGCCAATATTTTCTGAGGGCCCTCAAACCCTCTAATGTTCAAAGAGAAAAAAGTCATCTTTTAACCCTAGCAAGGGCTTTCATGCCTCTAAGCGCCCGAGTGGTGTCCAAAGAACTATCAGAAGTGGAAGCATTCATAGATTTATTTAAAGGTGTTACATCAGTAGATAGAGGGATGCCCTTCTTCGCACTGCGAGTTTTGATCGGTGATAATTGGGCAATGCTACCCTTCCTCGCACTTTTTACCAGGATATCCCCATCATTTTCCCCCATAATGGAATCCGAAGGTATATCGAGATGTAACCCCTCGAGAGGCTGGTTTCCTAAATATGTGACCAAAGGAACCCGAGTTTTGACAATATCCGCAAATGATGGGCCAACATGAAAACATTGGGTTTCATCAAACCTAGACCCAACCCCAGATGATGTTACCTGAATAGACGCCATGGTCTCAGTGATAGGCTTCGGCTTAAACTGCCCCACCGAAAATGATTGTGCTGTAGACATACCCACAAGTGAGGTCGAGATATCCCCTTCCCGGATACCAACATTTTGAGAAGCAAAAACGACCAGAGTAGGCCCTATGACAGAGGCCAACAATGTAGAAGGATTCAACATAGTATTTGGAGGGACATCCAGATATGGATCGGAGTATTCGCGTTCCTCAGATGGCAGAGTCCCCAGTTGGACAACTGGATGTCCCCCAATAACCCCATCTCCAATGCGATCCCCCTTCCCCTCCAGACCCCTCAAGAAGTCCAAATCGGTATTAGTTAAGGACGTAGTAAAAGTAGGTTCTAGACGATTTAGCTTACTGATGAGGGTAGTAGGGTCCAAACCCTCCAAAGCCAGACCCTTAGGCACGTTGGAAGCTGGAGAAGAGCCTTCCAAATCCCCATCCGAAGTCGAATTGCTATCTGATGTCCAAGCCTTTACATCATCCACAGATTCCCACTCCGAACTAGAACTGCCTTCTGAGCAGTCCCGCCACAAGTGCCCCACGACTTTACATCTAGAGCACCTAAAAGGAATCCCCCAATAATCCAAAGTTTGGGAATATCGCCTATCACGCCATAAAATATCCAGTGACTTGAATAGTCCCAATGACAGATCGATTTCAACTAGCACCTGCCCAACCCGACGGTCCTGGCCCTTTAAGGTTTCTTCAGAAACGTGCAGAAATCGACCAATGTGATTGGCCACCGCCACAAATGCATCACGGTTCCACATCTCCATGGGAAAACTAGGTAGAAGTACCTAGAGGTGTCTGAACCGTAACTTCTCAATTGTAGAGTCAAAACCCAAGTGCCATTGCTTGATCATTAAACTGTCATTCCCCCTAATCCAGTTCTCTTCCAGAATCATTGCCGTGTGTTCCTCCAACCAGAAATAGAACATGTACCAGCCCTTGCTCAGGATATAGATATCAAGGGTATAACCAATGATATTGGCCCAATGGGAAGATACCCACTGTCCGATATCCTTGGGTTCATAACTCCATAGAAAAACTTTCCAACCAAAGCCTTTATAGATAGGGCCGCCATACCCTCCAAGCCAGTGATATGGTCCATCAACAAATCGGTGCCCTGACCTCTTATACAAAATTTCCTATTTTTCCAATTTGTAACAATCCCACAAGGCCCCGGTAAAGTTTGAGAACTAGGAATATTGATTTGAACCCCGACAGGAACAGTAGTCGGAATAGTGGAGCCTTTCTCAGAGGATAGGTTAATCTCAGGAATCATGGATTTGGATAAGTTCATATGCTGACCTGACACTAGACCAGGAGGTATGTTCATATGCTGACCTGTCACTGGACTAGGTCGAGTGTCTGTCCCATTCACCCGGAGAGTAGCATTATTGGAAGCACGCTCCAACCACATACGACGATAATCTTCATCGGGCATAAGAACCCCGACTTCTGCCCACCAGTCGTCAGAAGTTTGTCTACCACCCCTCAAAGTTTCCACCCCCAAGTGGTCACGGCGAGGTTCCATCCTTGAGAATGTGAAGGTTCCAGAGAAGACAAAAATACCGAAGAATATCAACTGACACAATCAAGGATACCTACAACCTTTAACTCTTATGCTCCCGACCTTAATCTATATGACAGTGACCCCGAAAGTAAAACCCATTAGGCACCCCGTGGGAGCCCCAAGTCTATGATAGTTGGTGATCAGTGTATCATAAAACTGCCATGTGAACCACGAAACCCCAAAATTTCGAGGAAGATCATCAGGCTCCGTGTGGAAGCCCCTTCAGGCTCCGCGTGGAAGCATGATCAGGGTCCATGTGGAAGCATGATAGCTGGTGTTCAACTTTTTACCTTTCGTGAACAGAGTGGCACAAGCTATTTCATAGAGATGTATAAGTTTTGGTCTCCAGAGTCGAATTCTAGTCCAAACGAATCTCTATTTAACCATCTCTAGAGTTTAGTGCACGAATAAATAGATTACCCAAAGGTACATCTATTGAATTAAATGATTTTTTTTTTTTACTAGGATCATAAACTTTTTAACGATACCTAAAGAAAAAGAAAACAATATTAATGCCCAAGGAAAGAATATGCATGAACTTATACAACTTTTTGGTATTCGAAAATATGCTATATTTTGTTTTTTTTTATATTTAATCACATTTTAAAATAGAAAAATAATATAAGACAACTTTTTGGTATTCGAAAACATGTTATATTGTTTTTATATTTAATTAGATTTTAAGGTAGAAAAATAATATAATGTAGCCAAAATTTCACCTCTCAAAGTGATTTGGAATTCACTTTGCTTCACCAATACTAATGGGATGTTAATCTGTAAGTAAAAAAATTTCATTATTTACTTTTATGTTGTATTCAGTCTCCTAATATGTGTTGTTTATTTATTTATTTTATAATTATAGCAGTGAAACATACACAGTCAATCACAACGTGTATTATTTTTTAAGATATATTAAAGAAAACAAGTAAAACAAAATTAGATTCTCCACAACGGGTGGACACGGAGATAGCCGGGAGGGAGGAGGGAGGCACGTGGAGGGATGTTCTGCCCCCGTGCTCCCACCTCATCGTCCCCCATAAATCAGTCTACATCAGGATCATTCTCCCTGGTGTAGAGTAATTGATCTCTGCAAACTCGTACGAGCTCACATCAGCTGAAGGTGTTGGGCACTTATGCGACGGAGGCTTCGATCATAGGCATGCTTGATGTTCATAATGATGAAGTGTGAGGTCTTTATGGTTTGGTCAGGAGAGTTATGGAGGAGAATGGGCGGCCATCCACCACGCAGGTTAATTACTTGTTTTTGAAGGATTTGGGAGATCATTCCGGTAACCAAAGAAACTCCTTTGTGAACCCTGCCCTCATACTGCTCGTCTCTCTGGATTTCGTTGACAATCTGAGCTTGGTTAGTCTGTGGGATCCTGGGATCGTTGTTACCCATTCCTTCGACTCCATCGTTCAGACTAGCAACCTGGGTAAGTGGAATTATAGCTTTGGCTATGTTCTGTATTGTGTTCTTTTGGGTGACATTCTGGGTGACCTGGAGTCTGTTCGCCACCTTCACCGTAGCTTCTATTTTCACCACCTTTCTGTTGCTATTAATAGCACTGATTGCTGTGTTTCCGCGGACGATAGGCTGTCTTTCATGGGAAACGCTATCCGATTCCTTCGCCACTCCCTTCGTCTACATCTATTTCGTTCGTTGGTTTTAGGTGCTCTTCCTGTTGGCAGTATGCCTCCTCGCAAGAACCCCTGTTGTGGCTCCATTATGCCCAAATTCTGCAGTTATGAACCTATGGGCCCTCCCATTCGGTTTCAAAAGATTTTAGTTGATAAATGCAAGCGTTTTAAGAAGGAGATTCCTGAGTCTGTCTAGGAAAAGATTCATTTGGCTGAGGAAGAAATTGATGTTGATAGAACCTGCCTGGGTGCTGAGGAAATCAAGAAAGAATTCATGGAGCCGGTCCCCGACCCGAGCTCCTCTCGTGGCAGGCTTACCCTGTACCAGAAATCCCTGGATATGTATCGGTCGTAGAAAATGGTCCTCGGAAGGACTCTAGTGGAGAAAGACGAGCAACACCGTGAAATCCTTCTTTTGCAAGACGAAATGCTGCTACTCCTGCAGCGCATCCTCAACAATCAAATTGAAATTGCCAAGCGTCTGGGAATGCAGCTTGAGCCATGTTCCACCAGCGGGGCTCAGGAGTAATTTGTTGTTCTCTCTGTGCTTGTTTATGCTACTCCTTGAAGTAGTTTTCTCTAGTTTTTGCTGAATATTTCGGTTTTGGCTACTGTTTATAGCTAATGTTTATAGTTTTCTGGTAGTTTTCATGGACAATAGTTGTTTAAAACTTGGTTATGAATTCCCAAACTGGTTCTGACTTACAAGCCTGTTTTCTCTTTGCTGAGAGGGCTTGATGACTTCTAGAAATCTCAGTTTTTAAGACTTTCAAGCCTGTTTTCTCTTTGTTAAGAAGGCTTGATGACTTATGTAAATCTTAGTTTTTAAAGCAATAGAAAGTTCTAATTAAAAAAAAAAGTAAAACAAAATTAGATAATTATTTTAAATTAAAAAAATCCACAATCCACCGTTATAAATATGTGTCATACCGATAATAATAACAACACACAAATGTTTTTATAAAACATGATAAGACATTTTTTTAATATCAATAAAAAAACTTGCATTTTAAAGTGAAGCAATGTCTTATAAAATATCATTATTTAACAATTATAAAATCATTACTAATGTGTAATATAATTATTTTAAAATTAGAATTATAAGATATAGAGTTGGATTAAAAAATAATATTTAAGGTTAGAAATTATTTGTCTATTTTTAAAAAATGTGATAAAATTTATTATAATTTAATTGTTAATATGAGTAGCAAGGACAACCTCAATTATTTATTAGCACTTCCACTTAACTTGCGGTTGGTGAATACCGATAGGCCACAAGTTAAGTGCCATGAATAAGTTATATATTATTTGTTCTTTCCTTTTTCTAGTTAAACTCTGCCATGAACTGCCCCGTTATCCATGCATCACGAACTGACCATTATCTATGCATCAACTACCAAATAGTTTTTATATTCTATTTTTTGTAATTGCTTATTTTGAGTTTGGAACGAATGCCATAGAATCAATCTGGACAATACACTTGTCTCATCCTCGTGCAACTAGGAAAAGCATAGGTGCTAGTCCACCCCAAATTCTAAAATAAAAACACATATCTGTGTAATAAGTGTGGGATGACTCATCACCATGATCCAAAGAAAATCATAACATTTGAAATAACTATTGGTGAGATGTCTATGGGTGTTTGGTCATTAACTTGTTTCCTTACGTCTAAGGAAAAAGATCTCTTAACCAATTAGAAGCACTATGAGGTCTTATTCCAAAACTAGAAGGGGTATTTCAATCCCACTATAATATCTCCAAAATACCCAATATTATCTATTCTAACTATTGGTGAGATGTCTGTGGGTTTTTGGTTGTTAACTTGTTTCCTTATGTCTAAGGAATACGATCTTTTAACCAATTAGAAGCACTATAAGGTCTTCAAAACTAAAAGAGCAATTTCAACCCCCCTATAATATCTCCAAGGTAACCAATATTCTCTATTCTCCATCATCACTAAGACTAAGTAGAGTTCATGTTGTTTCAAGTATCTATCAAGATTTTCAATTACATTCCTCATCCAAAAAAAATGATTTATATAACCTCTTTTTTGACAAATTTTTATATTCATAAAAAAATTAAAAAATTAAATACTTAGAAAAATTTAAGGTTAAAATGCATTTACTATACTCCATTACTTATTATTTTGATAAAAAAAAATTACAATAAACTCTTTTATTATTATTATGATATTATACTATTTTTCACTTCTATATTAATTTTTCTTTATTTTATTGAAAAAAATTAGTTACTTATCCTTTTTTTTATTAACATGATGTTATACTATATTTTTACTTTTAATCAATTCTTTTATTTTATTTTAAAAAATAACTTACTTGTCTTTTTAGGCCTCTTATTTTTTTTATTTTATTTTAATTTAAAAATATAATTTATGCATCTTATTTTTATCAAATTTTCATTTATTTTATTTTTAAAACTAACTTACTTTTCTTTATAAAAAAAGTTAAGTATCTTATTTTTTATTTTATTTTAATTTAAAAATACAATTTATGCATCTTGTTTTTATCAATTTTTTTTTTTTTTTTTAAATGGTGTAGTCTAAATATTCTACACAATTTATGGATTCAAAAACACAATTTAAACACTCTCAAATTTGAATTTTACCAATTCCGACGAAAACACAATGTAAAATGAGTCCAAAACCTAAAATAAATAGTCTACTCCTTAAAAAATAACTTACTTGTATTTTTTACTAAAATAAATGTTACATCTTATTTTTTATTTTATTTTAATTTTAATAAATAATTTATGCATCTTATTTTTATATTATATTAGCTTTAAACAATAGGTATTTATACTTTATAATTGGGTTCTCTTTCTAAATTAGAAGAAGATGAGACAAGTTTATTATAAGATTTATTTTATGGTCATCATTCCAAATTCCAAATAAACAATTATATATATAAAATGTGTGAGTTTACATGTGGATAGTTGGTAGTTGAGAAATGGATAACAGGTAGTTCGTGACACTTGTGGCCTAACCATAAGTTAAGTGGCAGTGCTAATTTTACTTCATTTTAAATGTCAATGAAATTATTTACAATATATACACACAACATATATAAAACCTACCATAAATCCTAAAACTATTTCTAATTGGTTAAGAGCATAGTAGCACAATTCGAGTATGAATACAGATACAAATACGATTACATACGGAAAAAATATGTAATAAAAAATATAATACGAATAAAATACAGAAGTAGACTGCTTATATATAATATTTTTAATCAAATATTCACTAACTTATAATACTTTTAATAAAATATTCACAAATATACCTTAAATTTAAATAGATATTTATACAATAAAATCAAACATATAATTAAAAAACAAATATATAAAATCTTAACAACTTGGGTATGGGAGTATGAGAGACGACAATTAGTTATTAATAATTATTTTAATAAGAAAGTATGAATTTGAATGGTATTTCTGTTTTATAGTGTTCAAATAATTAAAGCTTGTTTTTTTTTAAATTGGTTTTTAAAATTTAATTATCCAATAGTAAGAATCTGTATTCATATTAGGGGAGGCAGGAGGGGGAGGGGTTTTCTTTAGCCCCGATGGACAACGGATATTCACATATTCCTGGAATTTAGGAGTAGAATCCAACAACATGGCGGAAGCTCTGGCCCTTTGGCAAGGTTTAAACCAAGCTCTTCTCCATGGCGCTCAGAAAGCAACTGTAGTAGGGGACTCCAGGATGATTATCCATTGCATCAACACTATGAACTTGCCCGCATCCATGCGACTTCGTCAGGTTCTTCGAAGAATTGCACTGCTCATTCCTCTCTTCCATGACATCGAATTCTACCATGTCCTCCGGAAGAACAATGGACAGGCTGACAAAGCAGCAAATGAAGCAATTAACCTAGGAAAAGGGTTTCTAAAAATCAATGATGAAATTAATTGGGTCTCTATCCCGTAAATCTTTGGGCTCATCTCCGAACATGAATGTTATGAGAATCTGGCATGTGAGCAATAAGGCACGTGTCTTGCGCCAACTCTGTCGGATGGCCTTCACTCTGGGATGCGATATGCTCTCTATCCTCGAAGACAACTCCTTCCCCACCAGCTTTCATCATCTCCTCCTCCCATCCGCACGCCTTTTCTCTGCAAGGGTGATGACACCTTCGCCAAGGCTGATGAAGGTTCGTACCAGTATACGTACCGGGGATCTGGATGTTCTACGGAGAAAGATCTTTTCGCCTCTAATCTATCACCTCAAAGTCTCCAGGCGTGGGGTATTGCGTTCCTCAACCCAGCTCAGTCTGCACGCCAACGTCACTGGGTTCTTCAAAGCCACGTCTAGTTATGATAACATGCTGGTTCATGATCCTCAGGAATTTGCCTATCTCGGCAATACGAATCGTTATTTAATGAGCGGTACGATTCTGGGTAATGGAGCCACCCGAAAGAGGATGAAGGATTCTGCGGCATGCGATGATTTATGGGCAATTATGCCTAATTTATTTCATGGAATTGACATCAGCAGTATAAATGGTAATACCCCTCGCACTGTCTCTAAAAGAAATATCATCCCTTCTATTAAGGAGTTTTCTACAGGAAGGCGAAAGCTTTCGCATCATTTCGTTAAGCTCCCTCTGTGTTACCCTGATAGTATCTGGTATCTGCTTAGAATTATGGCCGAATCTGGAGACTCTGCGGCTTCCTCCCCTGACCCATTGCTGGAATTGGAAGCGGAGATTTGGGTGCTGCGTCGACGAGTTAGAAGACAGGGAGAATTTATGAATCGTATGGACGCGCAAGGTGGAAATCGACTGGATAGATTGGATGAGGAAATCGGTAGCACCCGTGAGGAGTTTGCGGTAGCCCTGGAGACTTTGGAGATGAAGGTCACGGCCGCCATCGAGAACATGGACCAAAGACTGCAGAATCTGGAAATAGCTATGGAGAACCTTCGTGGAGCCGAAAAACCAGGCCCGAGTAAGAACCCAACAACGGCAAAATCGTCTGCAGGGGCACGCTATCGCTAATTCCTGTCTAGGTTCTGTTTCACTCTGTTTTTATCTTTCTGTTTTCAGCTTTAAAGTCCTGATCAGTTACAGGCATTTGTAATTAATGGTAGCATGACTGATAGACCTTCTACAATTTTGGCTTGTAAAACTGTTGGTGGCTCTGCCACAGCTCTTTAATATAAATACTAGCCGTTTCTGTCAAAAAAAAAGAATCCGTATTCATATTACACCTACACCAAATATTCGATGAATTCAAATTTGTTCTGAATTTCTGTACACTAACTATCAATAGGACGGAAACAAATAGAATAAATAGGTTAACTACCCAAGACCCAAAAACATTTCGCAGAAGTGGAAATCTGCCCCCTTACATACCATCAGGTAGCATGGTTTTCCTTGAAAAACTATGATGAGTCAACTTGTATTTGCGGATAGAAACCAATAATAACTGCCCTCACTGCCAGTTTGAAAGCTAAATTATAATAGATTTTGCTATCTTCAAAATAAAAAACAGAAATCTTACTATTATAATTACAATTTGCAATAAATTATATAAAACTAACTCATTCTCATTATTCACACTATACAATAAGCTTAGTTTCTCATACCGTAAAACCAACACATAATATATCACAAAAATAATCTCCTTTAGCTAAAGAAAGCCCAAAAGTATTAATCAAAACTTCCTCAATTTGTAAAACACAGCAAAGCAAGTCCCACACTACCGACTGCACTTTTTTCATCAGTGTTCTGATATGGCATCGGCCAACGCAATGGGTTTGAAGCATCTCTCAATCCAGCTATAAGTATGTTGCCTTTCAAAAATATACTCTCTCCAAGTTCTAAAGTATTTTTCACATTTCTTAGTATCTCTGTTGACATATGTGCTGAAAGGCATTTTCTTTAACTTATCCTACAAGTACTGCATAACATATTCCATTCTTTCCTCTTTGTTTTTTTCGGGGGGTCCATGAGAATATAAGTCTAGCTTGCATTTGGATACTTTTGACTGTAAAACCAAAAAGAGATTTGATAATATTATACCAAGTCTCCACATAGACATCAACAAAAACAATTAGTACAAACAGTTAAAGTCCCTAAAAACCATAGGAACAATTTAAATATATTTTCAGAATCCATAAAAGACCGATTTAGATCGAATTAGTTAACAGTATACTTCCTCGGCATTTGAATGCCATTTTGGATAATTGATGCTTTGAGAGAATTATAAGGATTGACTATAAAATCCCTTCTGTTTCTAGAAATCCTCATGCGAGTCATGGCTTGCATTTGCAATCAGTTGCTTTAAGAAAAAAAGATAGAACGTGGTCTGATTTTATACATTTTCTCAGTTTATTCTGAAGAGAATTAACAGAAGATCTCCTACGTTGGATTGTGATCTACTTCCCTTCTTCTTGGTTAACAGAAATGGCTTCTTCTATGCAACAGTCTGAGAGTCAAACAGATGCTCTGACAGAAGCAGTGAGGCAAAATCGTTTTCTGCTCAGAAGGCTCTTTACCAGGTAATCTTCTATACAAATCATAATGCAATGTATTGAATTTAAATGCCTTAAGCATACTGTTACAAAGATAGTGTGTGTAGCCACGCCGAAGACTTAAATGTAATTCCATTCTTATTAGACACCCACACTATGGCTTGGGAAGTCATATGTGTGTGCAAGGACATTGCGTTGGACATTGAGATGGTGAAGCTAAGAGCTTAAAGGTGGCTCCATTCTTATTACACACCCACCTTCTCGACATGGCTTGAGATGTAATGTGAGTAATAACATTATGTTGGCCCTGTATTTAGTATGAAACTGAAAACACTGATATATTTTGAGATGGTGAGTTAAGCACTCACGTTCTATACTGTGACTTGGGATGCAATGTGTGTGTGTAAGAACCTTGTGTTGGTACAGTGTTTACTGTAAAACCGAACTAGAGCATTGTGGATATAACTTAGATTACTATGGAGCAATTCTAACAATCTCTTGCATCTTGAATCAATTCTATCATTTGGATTTTCAGTGTCTTCATCCAAAGCAAGAGCTTGTTGAAGCTTCTATTTGTAGTGAGATATTATAGATTTTATATCACATCCAATGCCTATGGATAGTTATATTAGGATGGTTATATTAGGTTTGTGTTTTGCAATCAATAAAGAGCTTCTAATCAGAGAATAATAATTTTGTAGTTAAGCTTGAGATGAGTAGAATGCGATTTCATGTGTGTGGATTTCTTCAGTGTGAGGTGTTATGTATGTTATAGGTATATAACCGAAGGCAAAAGGATTCTGCACCCGCAGCAGTTATTTGACGAGGTTGCAGCAGCAATAGAAGGTCAAGATGAAAGGAAGAAGATTCAACAAGGGGCATTTGGGCATATCTTGCAGTGCACACAGGTATATATGTTCGGCATGTTCAA
Source organism: Larix kaempferi (assembly GCA_027924585.1). Taxonomy (NCBI): domain Eukaryota; kingdom Viridiplantae; phylum Streptophyta; class Pinopsida; order Pinales; family Pinaceae; genus Larix; species Larix kaempferi. The sequence goes on along the minus strand of BSBM01000364.1, from coordinate 3,496,893 downwards.
TTATGTGTATGTGTTTACAAGCTAAGTTTTTCAGATGTTCATAGTGGAAAATCATTGATGTGCAGGAAGCTGTCATTGTCCCACCATTTATTGCTTTGGCCATACGAACAAAGCCTGGAATTTGGGAGTATGTTTGTGTCAATGTTGAGAAACTTTCCATAGACCAGCTTACTGTACCCGAATATCTTCAGCTCAAGGAACGTCTTGTGGATGAGAAATGGTAAGGGATTACAACTAGCATAGATTCATCTTAACCCTGGATCTATTAAGAACCTGAAGGGGCTAAAAAAAAATCCAAGTGCAAACTTTTGGATGGTCAATAGATATTGGATTTATATATATATTCGACCCTTTTTTATGTCAAACCTTTTTTAGTGTAACACACATCAAGTGACAAAGATCTCCACCTCCCGGATTATATAGAACCTCATTTCTCTTGGTGAAATTATATCAAATATTTTAGGACTTTTCAATGTTAGCAAATTCTGTACATTGGTAGGGTCATTTGGTAGTCTGGTATAATAAAAGCTGAGTTCAAAGAGGGAGGGTTCAATTCCAAAGCTAAAGTATATTGGTATATTGGTGAGTTGATAAAATAGGTAGCCGAAGGGGTTAGCTCAACCAATTGTCTCCAATTTTGCTGAGCATTTGGCTAGTTCCGTGCCAGCAGGTGCCCAGTTCGAATTCCCCCTAGGTGAGACACAGTAGTCTACACCAACAAGTATACTAGGGACCCATCCATTAATGCAGGGAAGCATCCCTTCAGTCATCCTGCAAGGTTTTCCTTGGCAACAAAAGTTGACAGAATAGGGAATTTTCAATTCTTATTAGCACCTATTACAACCAAATAATCAGATATTTGATATGAAAGTTCTTTTAACGGAATGGTAAATTTAGCAAAAGAGGCTAGATTAATTTCTTTTAAGTTTTACCACAAAGGGTGTTGTAGAAATAGGAAGGATATCAGGTAAATTTTCAGAGCGTTTTCAATTTTCACCAAGTAACCTTGTGTACAAACAAAGAGAGTAGCTTTTATGCCACACCAATGTCTGTATTCTTTTATGTAATGTATCATCTTCTAAAATTTGCAAGTGTGATGTGTCTGCAGGGCCAAAGATGAATATGCATTGGAACTGGATTTTGAATGCTTCAATGCATCTTTTCCCCATATGACAAGGCCTTCATCAATTGGCAATGGAATCCATTTTTTAAGCAAGCATCTCTCATCACATCTTTTTCGCAGTGGACAAAGCATGCAGCCATTGTTGGATTTTATGCAAGGACATGACTATCACGGACAGGTAAACTTTGTTGTTTTCTTGTTCTGTTAGTTTTGTGTCAAAGCTTAACCAGGATACCATAAGTAACTCACTCATTCATAGTTGATACCCAGTACATAATAGGTATCAGATATTATATTTGAAATCATATGGCATATTTGGATCACTTTCAAATAATATTTTATGTTTTCACATTTCGAGTTATTGTCAATCTCCTCCCATCTCCCAAACAGACTGCATCTCGATTTTATCATCCATATCCATATGCACTATTGAATATTGGGTGAATAATTAATCTGACCTTTATCTTTTTATTTGCAGAAATTCATGGTAAATGAGAGCATAAATAGCCTTTCTAAGCTTCAATATGCCTTGAGCAAGGCAGAGAAAATATTATCTAGCCTTCCAAAGGATACACTATATGAAGTGTTTGATCACAGGTAGCTCCTTAGTCACAAGATGCTTTGTTTATATTCTAGAAGAAAGTAGGAAATTCTTTGAGATTGACCAGTAAAGGAAAAATATGATGTATATTTCAATTCCATAGGTTTCAAGACATTGGACTGGAGCAAGGATGGGGGGATCATGCAGGCCGTGCACTGGATATGATACAGTCAGTCTTAGAATTTTTGGAGGCACCTGATCCAGCTATTTTGGAAAAACTTTTAGGAAAAATACCAACTGTATTCAGTGTGGTAATATTCTCACCTCATGGTTACTTTGGGCAGGCAGATGTTTTGGGATTACCAGACACTGGTGGGCAGGTACTGTAATCTGCATATATTTTCTTCACTTCATGATGCACTACAATTTACAACCATAGAAAATGTTGTGGTATTTTAATTTGTATTTTAGATGAACATCTTTCATCTTTCCCTATGTCTCTGTCTATCTATATACACCAAACATGTGAGTTGAACAACAAAGATTCAACACATCAATCTATCATTGGAGACCTTTAGTTTACAGCAGTCATTTGAGTTTTAAATTTTAAGCAGTTGATTAGAGTAAATATTTAATGTACTTCACAACTAATGTTTAGGGTGAAATAATAACTCTGTTATACAACACTTATGAAACACAGGTTGTGTACATATTGGATCAAGTTAAGGCATTGGAAGAGGAGATGCTACTCAGAATTAAGCAGCAAGGGTTGGACATTACACCTCAAATCATTGTGGTAAGGCACTGTTTTGTAACATAAGATATTTGCCTACCTGGCATATAGATCTTTAGTAGCTATGTTAACTTTTTTATAAAGTGAAATACATGCTAAACTTTAATTCCCATATTCCAAATCATTAAATTGCTACATTTCTAAATGTATCAATGTGCATCCTTACTTGATCCTGAATTCCATGGTTGTTAGGTGACTCGGCTCATTCCTGAGGCCCAAGGAACTAAATGCAACCAAAGAATTGAGAAAATACTTAAAACACAACATGCAAATATATTGAGAGTACCATTCAGAACAGAAAAAGGAGTTCTGCAACATTGGGTTTCTCGTTTTGATGTTTGGCCTTATCTTGAAACATTTGCAGAGGTAATATTCTCACTTATATAGGCACCCCCACACACAGAGATGATACTAAGATATTCACTTCCATCAGACTTCATTTATAAATATAGTAGACTCACGTGACATGGATCCCGTGGACTTGCATAATATGAGCCTTGTTGGTCTGCAAAGCTGAAAGGCCTATATAGCATGACCCATGTGTTCTGCAAGGCATGCTGATCATCCCAAGGATATACAAGCAACCTTAAATATATAGTAACTTGAATATACTATATATAAACAAGTCCATATTCATATTTGCTTTACATATGGATGCATGTATCCATTTGTGTGGAATCGTGGATCATTTAATAACACATCATTGGCATTTCCTCTTAAGAAACAGTGCCCCATGTCTTCTATGTTATTGTGATCAATTTCTATTTTCATAGCCATGGTATTATCATCTTGAAATTCAGGATTCATCAAAGGAAATAATTGCCCAGCTGAAAGGGAAGCCAGACCTAATTATTGGAAATTACAGTGATGGGAATCTGGTAGCTTCTTTGGTTGCAAAGAAACTGGAGGTCACTCAGGTATGTTCCTCTGAACGATTCTCCCAGATGTCAAGTTGATAAAAATTTCTTTCTTGCCCGTCTTCTTGTAAATAACCAAAATCAATTAATTTTACTATTTTACTGTCCTGTGCTTCAGTGCAATATAGCACATGCTCTTGAGAAGACCAAATATGCAGATTCAGATATCAACTGGAAAAAATTTGATGAGAAGTACCATTTCTCTTGTCAGTTCACAGCAGATATTCTTGCAATGAATTATGCTGATTTCCTTATTACAAGCACATATCAAGAAATTGCAGGAAGGTCCGATACACTCTTTTCCCCATCTTGGAAAAAGAGTTTTCTACTAGCTTATGTGTTTTTTCTTTTCTTGAAATTGGTGCTTCTACAAACTAGATAGGACGAATTCCATGCAACAACCCACGACGGCTGAACACAAAGCAGTCTGCTTGCACAGGCAAACCAGCTCATGAGGGGTCGATCATAACATTGGCACATAGCTAATGCACACACTGTTGGAGAATTGGAACCCTGGTGGACAGCTTGAAAGCCACCACCCTCACCTTTGAGCCACAACCCATTCGCAATTTGTTTATATGTATTGTGATGTTTCAGAATTGCGATTTTAGTGACCGTGCACAGCATCATGTATGAAAGTTATGTCTTTTGGGTTTCTGTTTGTTTCTAGCATATAAACAGTTGTTAATGCAATCACTATAGTTTTTGCATTAAATTCAACTCTCTGTCTTTCTCTCTCTATATAATTTCAGTTGACAAAGCTCAGGGATCACACATAACTCTATGCTTATTAGGTTGTGGCTTAGGAGGTTTGCACCTACATTTTGCTTGGGAGGACTACACTGGTCACTTACAATCTTTTTCCCCATTTTGTTCCCAAGTTTTTTTTCGAACCCTTGCCGAGTTATTGCAAACATGGCATTTGATATTCTTGTAGGAGATAGCATAGTTTAGACACAGCTTATAATATTTCATGTATTAACTGAAATTGTTTGAGATGACAAAGAAGTAAATTACAGTTTTGTTGCGAGTGATGCAGTAAAGATACCGTTGGGCAGTATGAGAGCCATGCTGCTTTTACACTCCCAGGGGAATACCGTGTGGTTTCTGGAATTGATGTCTTTAATGCCAAATTCAACATTGTGTCACCTGGAGCAGATATGACCATCTACTTCCCTTACGCAGAGAAGCAGAGTCGCCTTACTGCTTTCCATGAATCTATTGAAGAACTCTTGTTTAATCCAGCTGAAACCACAGAACATATGTAAGTTCACACATATATATATATATATATATATATGTAAGTTCATTCATATATATATATATCCTTTTTATGTCAGCTTTTTCATCCAGCCTTAAACAAAATAGACACAAAGATCTCCCCCAACCGAACTGTAAAGCACCTCGTGCAATGAATATATGGTTGTAGGTATTTCCAAATAAATTTGAAATTACTCCAATACCATATTGGTGTTGATACCATTGTGTTCATGCCTGAGGAAAGCTAACGCTTTCTTTTTAATGTAAAAACAGAAGTTTCTTCAGTGACAGGAACAAGCCCATAATCTTTTCCATGGCGAGGCTGGACAGAGTGAAGAATCTGAGTGGACTGGTAGAATGGTTTGGTAAGAATGAACGGTTAAGGAAACTGGTGAACCTTGCTGTGGTGGGTGGTTTCATCGATTCATCCAAATCAAAAGACAGGGAAGAGATTTCAGAGATTGAGAAGATGCATGCCCTTATAAAGAAGTATAGTTTAAAGGGTGATTTCAGATGGATATGTGCTCAAAAAGACAGAGTAAGGAATGGAGAATTGTATCGCTACATTGCCGACACAAAGGGCGCTTTTATACAGGTAAGTTTTTATTTCTTCTATTGAAATACTTTGCTATCTGTCTTACATTCAAGGAATTATTTCTTGTCACAGTCAGGGCGTGGTGTCCCAAATCACCAACTCCTTCACACAACCACCTGCCATTTAGTGGTCTCACAGAGATAACACTAAAATCCCACATTCACACATAAACATGCATACTCTTCCACATGCACAGTGTTCCTCAGCTCTAGACCACATTGTTTATATGCACTTTAATGAGTTTAATCTTCATTTGCGCTTACTCCTGACTCGTCTCCAGTGCTCTTCTTTTTCTCGTCGCATGTCTTCTCAACATTACTTGTGTGCACTTCCGGTGCACTTACTTCAAAACTGCACGTCCACTCCATGCTCAACAAACTATGCACTGCACTAAACTGCTGTGCATACAGGCTATGTTGTTCCGTGTTGGGGCATCGTATACGGGGTACTCAAATCGCCCCATATCTACCACAATCCGGTAAACCGATGATTGCTAGAATCGCAATCTGTGTTGTTCAAATCGCCATTCTAATGATTGGGGTCGATTTGGAGATGCTATGAGATTGCAATTTACAAATATTGAGATTGCAGATTTTTATCGTTCAGATTTTTACGACCGGATTCCGATTGGGTTCGTGTCAAAAAAACTGCCGGAATGAGAGGCAATCTGAGTGCCATTTATCCCACGCCTGTTGCTCCTGCTTAGATTCTCCTTGTCTCAGCTTTATGCTTTCGACGCTTGTTAAAGGGGTATCTATACTGCCAATTATTCCCATGATTTGTACCCAACCTCCTGTCATTATAACATTCCATTTGGATGCAGTTAACTACAGCAAGAAGGGAATCCTAATGAACTTAACATTGAAATTACGGGAATTGTTGTGATAGAGCTACTAATATGTTGGTTTCCATCAGTTTTGAAATTAATGAGATTAGCCATAGCATGGTTGCTGATATAATTGGATGGCGGTTGTCTTATAGCCTGCTCTTTATGAAGCGTTTGGGCTCACTGTGATTGAGGCCATGACATGCGGCCTTCCGACATTTGCTACATCAAAAGGAGGCCCCGCCGAAATCATCATTGATGGACTTTCTGGATTTCATATTGACCCTAATAACGGAGATGATGCTAGTGACAAGATTGCCAACTTTTTTGAAAGATGCAAACAAGAGCCAAGCTACTGGAACAAGGTATCAGATGCCGGCCTCCAACGTATATATGAAAGGTAATGCACAGCAACTTTAATTGGCAAAAATAGCATTTTAGCAATTATAAAATCAAATTTCATTGCTATACGGAAGTTGATCGATTGAACTAAAAATGAAAGCGGAGTTTTATTTTCCACGTTTTATACCAAAGGCCCCTTTAATCTCTGTGACGCTGAATGAAGTGTTCACTTAAAATGCGTTGGCTTAAAATTGTTCATAGAAATAACCAATAAATCATCCTCTCTATTGCTAAGGCAATGTATGGGCAACATACTACATTCTTGTTCACTTTTATTGTGTGTCTATTGCTTCAAAGGCACTGTTCCATAAGATATTTGTCATATTTGTCATGAATGATATTTTGACAATATGTGAGACTAATTTGTCTTTATATAAATCTTACTAATTTGTCTTTATATAAATCTTTCGTGGCATATTTGCAGCTATACATGGAAAATATATGCAGAGAAGTTGATAAATTTGGCAAGTGTGTATGGGTTTTGGAAATACATTTCAAAGAGTGGAATACGCCAGAACCGGCGTTATATGGAAATGTTTTACATTCTTAAGTACAGAAATTTAGTAAGTGTCCACACACACAATGCTAAGAACTGTGCCTTTCTCCTGCTTGAAGGATCAGTTCAGTGTAGCCTTCTTCAAGTCTTATTTCAGAATATCATGATATCCTATTTCTTACTAACCGTGGCACACCTTTTTAGACAATAACATGCTATTTTATGTAGGTTAAAAACATCCCTATAGCCAATGAGGAATCAAGGTCAGAGGCACAAATAATAGAGGAAGGAACCAGACCTGCAATGGAAGACAACAAAGCTGATGGGTAAATGCTGTTTCTTTTCCTTTAACTTGAGCATGAATTGGTAAACCTTATGAATAGTGTTTGATTGCATTATTACAGCTCTCAATTTTGTTTTTGTTTTCATTAATGATTTTTTCTTTTGATTAATTCGTGGGAAACTATGAACCACAATGTCGCATTATCATGGTACAAGCCTACTTTAACATGGGGGAGAGATATTTGAACCTTACACCTCTCCCAAGCAAGCCCAATGCTTTTAAGATGGGGTAATCCTGGAACTCGCAATGTATTCGACTTTCAATTCTATCTTAAGATTTTCACATAAAATATTTCTTCCATTTCTTATAGAAAAAAATTAGGAAAACATTGGGAAAACATTAGGAAAACACAAATCAACTATTAACATATCTTTTGGTAGAAAAAAATGGAAACACTCAGTGTCAACACTAGGAAAGTGCAGAGTTAAAATCAAATTTCCTTTTAGCTCGACCACTGTGTATGCTCTCAAAATTTACAACTAGCTTCATTTGCTGACCATGTACAATCAATATCCCATTATAACATAGGGGATCATGTCTGCCCTGGTTTGAACTCATGTCATCATTATATCAAGTGCCCTGCCTTATTGGTAGACCATAGCTCAACTCATCCAACCAAACGATGTCATTAACTTGACGTCATTTTTAGAACCTAGGATTATGTTGCTTTTCATCCTTTTTATCAAATATTAATTGCTTCATTTTCATATTTACTATTTTATTTTGTTATGCAGGCATGTTGCTGGTAAATCAGGAATTAAAAGGTAATGTTTTATTTTTTATATCATCTCCTCAGAAACCCTAACCATTCATATATCTTTTGAAAACCCTTTTACCTAACAGAGAAGTTTTATTTTATTTTAAACTTAAATTATGATCTTGATTTTTTTTCATTATTACAGGATCCTTTCAACATGGATTTCTACATGTGGAATGCCAAAATGTGGGGAGGACTCACTTTCGAAGGACAAAAAGCATACTTGATCCCCCAACAACCTTCCTCTATTGTTGTGAGAGTAAATTGATGATGACCAAAGCTGTGGTTACTTAAAAAAAAACGATTGGGATTTATTTTCACTTTTTCAATTTCCTGAGTAAATAGTATTTTATTAATTTATTATGATCCTTCCAGAATGGTGAAGAAAGAAGGGATAAAATGCAAACAACATCTTTACGACATGAAGTGCCTATTTTTATGTATTTTTTTGTAACATATAGCCTTGATTTCAAGGTGGAAAATAAAGTGTATTTCATTTTTTACTCAATAAAATGCTGTGTATAAGTGGAATAAAACCAATTATATATATATATATATATATATATATTCTCGATTGCTGTGTTATTAGCATAATATGGGGTCTATAAGGTCTCGAAAGCATTAGATGCCTCTAGGTAAGGAGGTTTGGAAGCTAAATTTGATGTAGCCCAAAAAATAATTCAGGGAAAGTTGGACATGGAAAATTGAAAAGGAATCACAAGAAGGAATGCCTAGTAAGCTACAACAATTCACTATACATCTTCATGTACTTTTCAATGTGAAATTATTTTAGTAAACCAATATTTTTTCTCAAAACAAGTGTGCAAGGACAATGGAAAACTATTCATTTACAAATATAAAAAGCATATATATGGATAAAATTGCAGAACACCCACCCAAAGAGGATAGATCAACACCAATAACCATGAAGAGAGGTTAGTTCATTTGTGGATGTGAATTTCAATCATAAACATTCATCATGTTTTTTTTTGTGTACAAAATATCTATACACTCAATGCACTCTAATTTGAAATGAATTTCTAATGACCCCTTGGAATTTCTAAGAAGCTTATGAAATCTCTACATTCAATGTTTAAAGCATGGACAAAAGCCTACTCAGCACTCCACATAATTACCGTCTTGTTTGTGCATCACTGACCCAACTTTCATGAGCATGGGAGGGGAGTGGAGAGCTAGTAATGATCCAAATGCATGATAGAAGAATTAATGTAACCACGGCAACAACTACAATGAGATCATTGTACATACACAATTAATAGATTATGGCATGACATATATCAAAGCAAATTAGACTTGAATAGAAATGAATTCATAAATCAATCATACACTTCAGTGTGTTAAATTGGGCAATAAGTCAACACCAAATTCATATGAAATTTACAATAACATGGAATAACGAAGTGATTCGACTACAATCACCACCAACCTATTTACAATCTTAGTGTGGTGTATAAAAAATCTACCAAGAGAATACAAAACAATTTGTTTCTCCACTGGTCATATCCTAATTTACATTAGTGTAGAAATTTTGAGAAACTGAAAAAACAAAGAGGAAGAAGATGCTATGTTGGGACCTGTTATCACCTAAACTGTAGTTACCCCTATGGATGTATCCACTCATGGATGGCAATAGGGAAGGGCAACTCAAAAGGTGCAACCACAATCACCTCGACCTCCAATAGATGGTTGTCACACCAGTCGAGGCAATCTTCGCTTTATGTTATCTAGCCCAGACAACAAAGGGGGAGACCCGATCTACTCCCGACAAGAGAGATCAAAACCAAGACACCAAATCAAGTTAATTCTAAGTGAAGTAAGGTGTATGGTTTATCCTAGACCTTAGGATGAAGTCACAAGACAAGTGAGGGGTTCAATGAGTATAGCTTTGGTTCATTATTGATGTGAAAGTGACTTATGATTTGTGAAATAGGATCCAGGATTGATGTACTAGTTCAATGTGACAAAATCCACTGCCTTGGGAAGCGTGTCCAATGCAGGGTAGTTTAGGGGTTGAATTGGGGCTAACTAGTACAAGTGACAAGCTTGATCATGATACATGATGACATCCAAGGGTTTAGTTCCCCACACAAGGGTCAAACCACAAGTTAATCCAACAATCTAGGAAAGTCGAATTGACTTGGAGAGAGACCAGTGCCTTCGGAATTGGGATAATGGAGTCAAAGTGTAGTTAACTTGTGATTGATAACTCCTATTGTATGAGACAAGTGGGCAATTAAAGTCTTGATGGATGAATAGGTCTAGATTTAGAGATTCAAGGTTTGACCTAAGTGGACCACAATCCCTCAAAACAAGGAATGCTATCCCCAAGGCAAGATTTGATGAAGTGACCAACTAGACCTAGGTTTTGAATTATGCCCGTTCCAAATCCATTAAAATCTCAAGTACCCACGTCCTAGAAGTGGACCAACTCACTTCTCCAAGGTGGTGCGACTTTACCCAAGGAGGCTAAAAAGTGGGATAAATGAATCAAGACAAGTCCAATGGCATCCAAACTTTAGATCCAAGTAGTTTAAGCAAGTGAGAGTATGGATCTATAATTTCACGGCAATCCGATGACTAGATCTTACTAGATCTGAGTTTGAAGATACCAAGTGGTCCAAAATGGGGAATAAATCCCTTAAAATGTGGAATAGGGCCCACAAGGTAGAAATCAGGAAAATGACAGTGGAGGGGTAGGTTATTGGATGTGTAGATCATGAATCAAGTGGAATCTCAACTACCCATCAACTAGATCTAGGGTAACTCACCTTCCCCAAGGAGTACGACCTCACTTGGAGAGGCTAAGTTAGCTTGGGAAGGGGGTCAAATGGAGGCCAATCCTCACCAAACTATAGATCCGGGATGCCGTGGATACTATAGAAGTGGGTTTTCAATATTATACCCAACAACCCACTAGATCTTAGTAGATCTGAGAAAATGTAAAAATGGGGGTTTTGATTAATTAGGGTTTGAAATATTTAGACAAGTGGATAGATCATGGAAAGAAATTACCTTGAGATCATACCTGAGTGATGTGAATGAGATGCCTTGATGTTGAGGAATATTCCCGCAGAGATCAAATGAGAGATTGTTGATTTTGCTTGCCGAATTGATGCCCTAGCCCATAAGTGTGCCCTCCTCTACCTGTCAATCCAAGGAAATCGATTTCAATCAGAGAGATCAAGTATAGAGGAAATACAAGTAAAATGCAATGATAACATGAAATAGAAGGTCCTGGGACAATAATACTCCCTGTTACCAACGAAGAGATCCAAAGAAGAAATAGGAAGAGTCTTCCCCTACCAATACTTCCTCCTCAAAGCAAATCGGCCTCCACCTGTAGATGCAAAAACGTGGTACAAAAGATATGGCAAAACAAGATCTCCAATAACTCAGTGCAAAGGAAGAACCAATGAACGAGCACCAAAAACATTCACCACAACACTGGAGATAGATGCAATAATAATTTTCTATACCAATAATCCAGAGCCACAAGTCCCCTTTACAATGAGAAGCTCTCTCCTTTAAATAGGAAGGAGAGACATCAAAATCCTAACCACTTTTTGAATGAGTGGCTAAGATTAAAAGATACAAATGTCTAATCAATGGTTGAGATGAGCTCAACAATAAAATACATGGATCACTGATAAAATATAATATAAGTGGACAAAATCGCCCTAGAAGAGGGGAATCCCACCAAATCATGATGACAAAATATAATAGAAAGCTTATGGTGGGTCCAAGGGGTAATTTTAGCCACCCTTGGTCAATCCCCATAGCACAATAATAATAAAATAGTCATCAATATACCAAATCGTGCCTCTATGGTCAAATCGTAGGCCTCAAAAAACCTCAGAAATCATCAAAAAGTGCCATAAGTGATGGATGCGGGCCCCGATGAAGCTAAAACTGCTGGAGGAGGTGTGGAAGACATCAATCCATCATCACTGATCATCCCATGCCAAAACATTGCCTCAGTAGCCCAAATCGAATTCCTCAATAGCCATTTCTACCAATCTTGAAATGTCTCGGGAAGCGTGAAACTGCCCCAAACTGCCTCCTGGAGTGCCTGTGCTGTCAAGGTGAGGGCACCAGTGTGTCCGGGAGGGGGGTAATATGGTAAAAACAAGTGGCTGGACCACCCCCTCCAAGCACAGCGCCCTAGGTCAACCGGATAAAAATCACATCTGCTCTGACAGTGTCTCCGACAGACCAAAACTGCACTGGGATAGCCTACTGAGGCTCAATCATCACTGTAAGTGCCCGGAACTGAAAACAAACTGTCTCATTGGACTCAGAAGGTCCAAATCCATCCAAGATGTGTACTCATACACCATATGAGTCTCTGCATGATCAAAATATATATCCAATATACCGGCACAGGTCAAATAATAATAATCTGTAAATGATCAAATACTGCTGTAAACCATGAATCATCATCATAACCCTGTAGCTGCTGCATAGAATCATCATATACATGTACATAGACCATATATCATCAATCCATATCATCACAAGGTCCAACCATCTCATCTCCTATGGTTGACCTTGGTCAAACTAGGTTTGACCAAGTCAACATGACCAAATATAACTCAAATCTATCATCAGAAGCTGTTGCAAAGTGTCAAAGGTTAATGCATGCTCTACAACTCATTCAAATAACAATTATAACACAAAGTAATCATTACTGGCGATCTAAATCCAAATATATAATGTCATTAATTATTATTATTATTCAGACCAGACTTTCAAGACCATACTCACTTCATAGCTGTGATCAATTTGCTAGTGAAGGGCGAAGACTAAAATCACTGGCTAGGCTAAGGGATGACTTGACCGACTTAACTTTGTGACACTTTGGCAATGGGAAAGGGAATACACACCATAGTATACACTGAATGAGCAACAACACAGGGAATGGCAGTGTCTCACAAATGGATAAGTTGTTTAGAGAGTGTTTATTCAACTTAGGCATCATGTCTACATCAAGTTGATCCAGGTTCATTAGGATCATTCAATTTCATTTCATGGCCTTTTGGCCTACATAACCCTTCGGATCTCAGGTGTGCTGCTAAGCACAACTAGTTGCAGCTTGCATCCAAGGCATGTTTTTTTTATACATATATAAGGTCAACAATTGTTTAGATATAGCTTTTAAGAATCATTGCTTTTTTGGACCTTTCTTATACTCTTCGAGGAGTATTTTTCAGCAGTTCATCGCTCTTGCCCTTTTTTAGTTTCCATGGGCGAATTTATCAGTTTGCATAAGTAGTACATGAGCTTTCAGTTTTAGCCAACAACATCTCAAGTGACTAGGGGGAGTTCGAGCCAATGTCAATGCCAATCCAACTCACCAAAGGTAAGTTTTGTCACCAACTCAGAGCCGAGACACAATAAACAGGGAAGCTCATCCAATACAGAGGCTACGGTGGGGAAAAGATCCTCCATGTCACTAGTCAAGTAGTAAGTCAAGGTGATAAACTAAAAGGTAGGCAATGGATGGATGAAAACAATGAATAATGGAGCCAACACTAGCAAGCCAAGGTATGGTGGAATGATCACCTCTATTCTCCCTAAGGAGGGTAAAACCAATGAGTATGAATAGTGAACTTCTAAGTCTGAGTAGGGACAATATAGTATACATAATAAGATCAACCAAGTCCTCATATCTATATGATCGCCAGATCATGACACTAAGTGCTAAGACATGCTATAAGAATAAGTATAAAAGCAATATAACCATAACACAATGATATACCTGCTGAGTCATATACCTGACTGCTCATAAACCTGTACCATCATCTGTCCTCTGAAACTGCTGCTGTAACTCTGGGCACTACTAACTGCTCTGTACAAATGGTATAATGACTACATCGGTCATCTCTCTGAGTGTCCTGATACTCATTCATGGCATGGGGAATACATACTGCTGTCCAAAATCTGATAGTGATCCAATATAGATGCTCATCTCAGCATCTCAATGTAAGGGAACTCGCTGAATAGTGTACTGGAATTAGAAAAAATAATGTATGGTAGCCCGGCTACTATATATGTGATAACAGGACCATTCAGATTCTACACAAAATCACTTTCTCAATTGTCCATCCAAATCAACATTCTTGTACTGGGTTAGGTTGTACACAAGAACCAAAAAAATTAAGACATGAGCATACTTGCCACATAGTATTGAATTGTCACTCTCATGCATGCCAAATCATGTATTAATGATTGTGTGCAATCTACACCTATGATATATTGATCAAAACTTCATGGCCATACTAGACAAATTCATGGAATGAACCACCCATTAGCAAGACTCCACCAATCATGGACCTAGTCAATCTTTAACTATTTTGAAATCAAACATCCTCACTTAGGAATAGTTGGTCTGTAACAACTCCCCTCTCGATTGGGGAAACTTATCTTGAATCTACTCCAAGGCGTACCACTTTCTAGCTTAGGGTGATTGTGCTTTCAGCCCAATTTGATAAAGTTTCAGTGTTCCCTATCTAGGTGTCTATTCCTTGCATTGTCAAAGTATGTATTGTTCCAACTCTACACTAACTTCAACAACTAACTCTTAAGGAATCAACATGTTAGTACTGGAATTGTACCCTAGACTTTGCCTTTTCATTTTATTTTGTTTTCTTTTGAAGCCCTTAAAATGTTTGATTTAAGTCTTTTTAAGTGTGCTTGATTCCATATTACCTTATACCCCTTAAGTTTGTTTTAATGTGTTTCTTTTTATTTAATGAGTTTAGCTTGGCTCTTATATTTTAAGTAATCTCTTCTAATGGTCTAATATAATTAAAGTTCTCATGGCTTTGAACTTTATTTTATGAGAGTTGTTCAAAGTTTGATGAAATTTTCAAACTTGCAGCATTCTGGCAGCGAATTGTAAAGATGTTGTATATGTTTATGCTGCCGGAATGTCTTAATTCTCTGTTTTATTCATTGTCATTGGACACAGATTACGAGGAGATGGAAGTGAATTTCAGAAAACCCAAAGAGGTTTTTGTCAAGCACGGGCCCATTCACAAAAACCTCCCTCGGTTTTGCAACAGGTGTCATGGTTTGCAATATTCGAATGGATCTTTATGGCCTATTTTTCCAGGTTTTAACATTTAATCATTTCCTATTTTTGTCATTATCTTTGGGCACGTCTTCCAATCAATTGGAGATGAAGTTTTAAAAACAAAAAGAGGTTTTTGTTCATCACGAACCTATTCACAAAAACCTCTCTCGGAATTTAAACAACTGTCACGGTTTAGCAGATACAGGTGGTTATTTCAGACCATTTTTTTTCCAAAAATTTGCCAGATTCCCCTCAGAATCCGATTTTGCTACTTTGGTTACATTCGACCCTAAAGTTTTGGATCTAGAAACTGTCTTCAGATCTCTAATTTATTATAACTGTAATGAATCAAATGTAATGGAGGAGTTGTTGGTAACCAAAGGCCGAGAGAAAGGATTGTTGCATGTACCTGTAATTGAAAATCTTTTTAAATTTGTAAGCATGTTTTGATGACTCATTTTGAGGATGAAATATGAAACTATGAGCCATTTTGACTTATGATAAATTGCGAATGCATGTCAATGTTTTTGACTTATTTCTGTTTGTGACTTTACAATTGATAAAGTTTTTGACATTTGTACTCACTATCAGTCTTATGTATTCGCATATCTCTTTTTCTGAAAGTTTTTCTGTTTAAAGTGATTTTATAACTTATAAAGTTATATATGACTACATTTTGTGGTTTATATATTTGATGTTCAATTGGTTCAACATATATATTGTATCGTCTCTTTTCTATTTTCTTATCAGAATTTGATTTGTAAATCATTGTTGGTCATTTCTCCAGTCTCTTGATCCCCTACTGTGTTATTTCAAACCAAACAAAGATTAAACTTCCATAATTTGTTGTTTTAAGATCTTGAGATGCCTGGGCCTTGTACTTCTGTAGTCTAGTGCAAACTCCAATACAAACATCTTTTGGCACTCTTGCCGGGGAAGAAAAAGAAGAGTGAAGTGATCTTCCCTGGGAAAATGACATAGATCCAGCTCTTGATGGTAGACAGGAGCAGGACACAAAATTTGACTACAATCTTCTACCTGGCAACTCTACAATCAAAGACTCCATTGGAGGAAGAATCCTATTGACATAAAGATGAAAAGACGGAAGGGAAAAACCATGTATCAGCTTATTAGTTTTCTCCATGAACTCTTGTTCTTCTTCATCAGTTCATTCCTGTCTTTCCCTTTACATATAAAACGAATTATCCTATGTTTTGTATACTCTGATGATCATAAATATTCGTTTGTATATCCCTCGTTGGAGGAGGACAGTCTACATTCTTCCTGTGTTGTAGATGTTGAGCGTGTCCCTTCACCTCAACCTATTGAGAAGAATGATGTTTGTATTCAAGTCCTTCCTGAACATGATCAGCCTTGTAACTATGAGGATGATAAAACTGATTCATCACCCTCTTGTTGCCGCCTAATACACACCTGGGGGGATGGCATCAGCTAGCCTCAAGTTCAAGGATAGATTGGATGGTGCCTCGAATTTCCTAGCATGGAAAGTCAGGGTAGCTCTTCTATTACAAGCAAATGACCTATGGGGTATCGTCAAGGACGTCGTGGCTTCACTAACATATAAGCTAATTTTGATAGCTCACAAAAAGAAAGAAGTGAAAGCTAAGCGGATGATCATGGATGCAATAAAGGATCTGTTATCACACTATAGTAGCAGGGCTACTATCCTTGTTCAGCAGATATCTGCACATTCCAGAGCTTCCATTATTCAGAGCATGGCTATATATTTTGGATCACTCATGATCAGAGCAGTATATTATTCAGACTTTGTGTCAAGGCTGAGCCTTGAGAGTTCAGATTTGATGACCGATGTGACCCTTTATCCCATACAGTTTCAGTTCAGTGCTTAGAGATGTATTGCGGCAGTGTTTCAGATGGTACATGATGATTATTACTATGATGATGTTGTATGATCTATGGATATATTATCACTGACTGTGGATTATTATCTTGTTGATTTAGTCATGTTCACAGCATCTGCTTGGTATATTATTCCTGATGTGGCAAACTTTTTAAAATGAACTATAAATCATAAAATGGACAATTGCTTGCACATTTAGGTCATTTAACAAAACCCACTGGTTTTCCACCTTACATAGATATGGTCTTTCCTGACACCAGTTGTCTGCTAGTGTAGGCTCCATATTCACTTGACTCCATCCATACATGACTTTCCTATTTGACTTTAAACCTTGACATGTCTTATTTGACTTTCTGATACTGAGGACTTCCCCATTTTTCTACCTCTGTGTTTGGACCGCATCCCTGTATGTTCAGTGTCTCGGCTCTAAGTTGGTGACAAAACTTGCCTTTGGTGAGTTGGATTGTAGGCCTAAATCATTCTGGTCGGTTGTCCCGATGTTTGGCATTGGCTCGAACTCCCCCTAGTCACTTGAGATGTTGTTGGCTAAAACTGAAAGCTCATGTTATACCTATGGAAACTTATAAATTCGCCCATGGAAACTAAAAAGGGCAAGAGCGATGAACAACTAAAAATACTCCTCGAAGAGTATAAGAAAGGTCCAAAAAGCAATGGTTCTTAAAAGCTATATCTAAACAACTGCTGACCTTATATGTATTTGAAAAACATGCCCTGGATGCAAGCTGCAACTAGTTGTGCTTATCAGCACACCTGAGATCCGAAGGGTTATGTAGGCCAAAAAGGCCATGAAATGAAATTGAATGATCCTAATGAACCTGGATCAACTTGATGTAGACATGATGCCTAAGTTGAATAAGCACTCTCTAAACAACTTATCCATTTGTGAGACACAGCCATTCCCCGTGTTATTTTGTCCAGCACAGAGTTTGTAGCTTTCCCCTTTCTCCCAGTCCAAAGTATTTTTGAGTTAAGTTAGACAAGTCAAACCCTTGGCCCAACCTTGTTCCTAGCCTTCATCCTTCACTAGCAGTTTGACCATGTCCAATGGGTGAGTTTGTCATTTGAACTATTGTGCAAGTAATTTTATAGAACAAAGGAATATGCTAACTTGATTAATGCCACTGAATGGATTTTATACTTTGAGCTTGGCTGTGAGAATGATTAGAAAAGCATGTCTTAGTCTACTGATGTGATTTATCCTTGGTTGTATATTGTTGGGATCCGTGATGATGTGGGCCATATATATATGCCTATTGATGACGATTGATGGTCCCACATACTTGATGATGAGATCATATGATGGACATATGATGCAGATGATGATTGATGCAGTTCAGCAGTTTTATTTACTACTTCAGATCAACAGATTATGCATTGTCCATATATGGTGGACCCTACAGCTGGCCCATTAGGGCAACCCATGGTGTATGAGTACACATTCCTAGTGGATTTGGGTCTTCTGGATCCAATGAGACACTTATCTTTCAGTTCCAGGCACTTCTGACAGTGATTGATGCAGTTTTACACTTGTTGACCAGATTTGGGGCTGATTTCCCAGCCTGAGCAGCAGGGGCCATGAGAGGCCAGTTCACCTAGGGCGCTGTATGTGGAGGGGGTGGTCCAGCCACTTGTTTTTACCATTTACCCCCCCCTTCTAGAGAGCCTGGTGGGATCAGATGGACAGCGCAGATGCCCTAGGAGGAAGTTTTGGTACTTTCACAATTACCGAGGCAGTTAAAAAATGGGATAAAGTGGTCACTGAGGAATTCGATTTGGGCAATTGAGGCAAGGTTTTGGCATTTGGTTTTCACAGAGGTCTTCCAGGGTGATCTCACTATCTTCCAACCAGTTTTCACCATGTGGGTATGCCCACATCGATCATAGGAGGTCTTTTACTGCTTGTCTGTCACAGATTTTGAGGACAAATTTGATCGTTTATATTATCTTGGACATATTTTATTATTTTATTGTGCCTTGGGGATGAGCTAGTAAGGATTGATGCCTCCTAGCCCCACCATGTGCTTATTATGTCATGTCCTAGTCATTATGAGGTGGATTTTTGTACTTTTACCCCTCTAGTGGATGACGTCATCCTCCCTTTGTACCATTTAGTTGGGACGTCATCATTGTATTGGGTGATCCATGTGATGTATTGTTATGATTTATTATTAGCCGTTGATTAGATCTTTTGATCTTTTAATCTTATCCACTCATGTAAAAAGTGGTTAGGATTGTACTCTCTCCCCATCCTATTTAAGGAGGGAGCCTCTCATTGTAAAATCATCTAGAGATTTTTGGCTCTTGGCTCTTGGAATAAAATTTCTATCTTTTGGAGTACATGCTTGGATTGGAGTGGATGTTGGTTGTTTCGATTGTAAATGCTTTTGTCCATTGCACTGGAGGATCTATTGTAGCTATCTTGCATATTTGCCATATCTTTTTTACAGGTTAAGAGGACGTTTTTTACAGTGCGAATTGGTGGGGAGGCTTGCCCTTCAAGCTTGGAGGAAGACGTTTTGGTTAAACAGGGAGTAGTTTTGTCTTTGTGCCAACTATTCTTTGCTTATCTCTCTCTTGCTTGTATCTACCTTCAACATGTTAAACTGATTGATGCTTTGCTCCTTGGTTTTGACAGGTTAGAGGGACTCATATGTGGCTTGGAAAAATCGATTTGGCAAGAGGGCTTCAACAATTCTCCATTTGATCTTTGGCAAAAGTAATCCTCGTCTCAACTAGCATTCATCTCTTCATCCAGGTATGCTCCAAAGGTATGATCTTCTTCCTTGAATCATCCATAATTTCTAGATCATAAAAACCCTAATTGATTAAAACCCTTATTTTTTTGTTTTTCTTAGATCTACTTAGATCTAACCTTGCTTTTGAAGAGATATTAAGAACCCACCTCTATAGCATCCACCCCTAGTGGGATCTATAGTTTGGTGGTGATTGGGTTAAAATTGACACACTTTTCAAGGCAAAAAGCCCTCTTGAACCAAATCGCACTTCTTTGGAGAGGCTTGTTTTGGCTAGATCTAGCACATGGGTAGGTGAGATCCCACTTGATTTGTAATCTACACACTTGATAACCTACCCCCAGATTGTTACTTTGGTGATTTCTACCTTGTGGGCATCATTCCACATTTTAAGGGATTAAAACCCCCTTTTGAATTTCTTGGCATCTTAAAACTCAAATCTAGTAAGATCTAACCCTTGGATTGACATGATTTTCTAGATCCACATAGATCGGTGCATAAGCTACTTGGATCTACAGTTTGGTGGCCATTGGACTTGATTTGGTCCACTTAATCCCCCTTTTAGACCTCCTTGAGCAAGGTCGCACTCCCTTCGGTGAGTGAGTTTTCCCACTTTGGGGAAGTGGGTGGTTGAGATTTTTGTGGATTTGGAATGGCCATACCTTGAAACCTAGGTCTAGAGTATCATTTTGTGACGATCTGCCTTGGGGGTAGCATTCCTTGTTTCAAGGGATTGTGGTCCACTTAGGGTCATTTCATGAAAACCTAGATCTAGTAAGATCCAACCATTCTATCTCAATTAGCCCACTTGACTTGACCTCTAGGTGTTCCGATCTACACTTTGACATACCTTTTGACCCCATTAGCCCATCCAACAAGGCACTAGTCCTCCTCAAAGCAAGTCGCACTCCTTGGGAATTGTGTCAAACCTCAGATCCGGTACATGGGTACTCCTAAAATTAACTTAGATCCATAGATCTACTCATTACATGACCTTTAGTACCAATTTCATCCCTTAGCTTCACCTTGTGGGTCCACTTAAAGCCATTTCACACATCCCAAGAAAGTAGGATCCACTTGTGTAGCATATGGTGATGTACCTTATCATTATACCTAATTATGTGGCCTAAATCATACATCGGTTGAAACACTAACAATCTCCCAAACCACCTTCAACCATACTTTAACATCTAGGTCCACTCAACCTTGCATTGGTTTCCGTAACTCTTCACTTACTTATCCTTAGAAACCTCTGCTTGGGTCCAATCAACTGTGATTGGTTATAGGGTCTCCCCCTAGGTCTTGTTTCACCTTGACCTAAAGCGAAGAGTGCCTCGGTTGACGTGACTCCCACCTTGCCTTGGGAACCGTGGCATCTCTTGGGTCACCTCTTTAGTTGCCTATCTCCTCTACCGTCCCGGATGGGATTCCACTAGGGGCAACTACAAGTTGTGTGATAACAGGATCATTTGATGTTAGTTGTGGGTATCTCGGAGAGGTACTTTTGCATTGGTGATGCCTAGCATGTGGAAGTGTCCAAGCGACACTCTAGATTGTAACTTTATTAAGTGATTTTATAAAGTGACTTTTATATTTAATGACTAAAAAGTGACTTTTATTATAAAGTTGAATGACTTAAGTGATTTAAGTGATCTCACAAGAGATTAGGTCACAATTGTTGATCTCGTGAGGGCAAACTCTAATCTTGACCGTTGAGATCTAGGGTTAGGGATTTAGTCATTAATAACTTCTAAAAGGATATCTAAAGAGGGTGAGAGGCACATTCGAGAGAGTAGAGAAGAGAGCTAAAGAGAAGAGGAAGAGTTCACAGCAAAGAAGCAGGGGACGATTTCCAAGAAAGAGGAAGAGGGGCACGATTACCAAGGAAGAGGGAGGAGGCACGATTCTCTAGGAAATCAGACTGCACAAAAATCGAGACAACAAGTCGTACACCATTATTTGTTGTAGGCCGTACTGTCTATTATGCATAGAAATCGAGGCAAGGCCTTACAATATTAATTGCAGCAGTCCATATAGCAAAAAATCAAAAGTGTGAGGCTGGGCACGATTTTATAGGCATCGTACAACATTTATTACTATTCATGGAGGCTCAACAGAACTGTACAGAGGCCGTACAGTGAAAGTTGGGCACAATTTTCTAAGTTTGCACAAGTTTCGAGGTGCATTTATTGTTGTTTTGTATTACTATAATTTCCATAAATTTTCTCTGTGGACATAATAAAATTTTCTATCTCTTGACTGGTTTTCCCTTCGGGATTTTTACAGGGGTATTTACCCAAAAATATCTATGTCAAATGTGTCTGTTGATTTTATATTCCGTTGTGCATTTCATTGATTAAATCTCATTGTGTTTCCATTCATAAATTTTCAGATTTGGAATATTTAGCTTTCCATGCAATAAATCTGAGTGAAAAAATTTATTGGAATTGGAAATCGTTTCTAGGTTTTAAAGAAATTGGCACAGTATCAGAGCTAGGCCTCTAAGAGAAAAGCACTAGAGATTTTGAGACAAGGGTTTGCATAGGCTTGCAGGGTTTTACTCGAAAAAAGGAAGGGAACGATATTGTTGGTCAGTTGGACAAGGATGGCTACAGGATTGAGGTTTGAGGACAGGTTGGAGTGGGCTTTGAATTTCAGCCCATGGAAAGATAGGATTGCATTACTGTTGGAGGAAAATGAAATCTGGGACATTGTGGAGAAAACCCAGACTATTCCCAGAGATGCAATGCTTTTGGTAGCTTTCAACAAAAAGAATGTGAAAGCCAAAAGGATGCTCTCAGATGTTAAAAGACCATTTCATACCTCACATGTCCGGAAAGAAGTATGCCTATCAGATGTGGGAGGATCTGACAAAGCTTTATCAAAGTGACAACTACAATCAGAAGAAGGTACTCAGGGAGAAACTCATAAGCAACAAGATGTCCATATTGATACAACGACCTCATATCTCACCAGGATATCATGGGTCCGTGATGATTTGGTTGTAGTTGGGGAGAAACTGTCAGACTCGGAACTGGTAAGGACAGCTTTGAATGGATTTTCAGAGCAGTGGACTACGTTCATGAAGAGAGTTGTGGCACAAGAGACACTTCCTAATTGGGAGAGGTAGTGGGATGACTTCACCCAGGAGGATACTCGGGATGAGGCTCTTCAAAACAGTTAGGCTAAGGGTGATGATGATGAGGAGAATGTTGCTCTTCATGTAAAGAAGGGCAGAGAAGATGGGAAGAAGAAGGACATGAGCAAAGTGAAATGCTTTGTATGTCACAAGACTAGCCACTATGCAAGTCAATGTCCAAATAAGAAGAAGGGAAAGAAAGAGACACAGGTAAGAGCATCAACTGAGAATGATGATTTTACTGAGCATCAACTGAGATTGATGATTTTACTGAGGGGTTTGAGAAGGAATTCTCTCAGGTCTCTTGTCTTTCAGGTAGTGGTAGTGCAATGTATGAGGACATTGGAGAATGGATTGTGGATAGTGGCTCATCTAGCCATATGACAGGAATGAGGTCAGTGTTCCTTAGTTTTTCAAAGACAAATTTAGACTGCTATGTGGATAGTGGAGTCGACACCATACATGCGGTAAAGGGGGTTGGAACGGTGTTATTCCAACTAGAGTCAAGAGTAACTCTGGAGGTGGCAAGAGTGGTGCATGTCCTAGAACTGAAGAAGAACTTTCTTTCAGTCTCAACTCTGGAGGACAAGGGATATGGGGTCTTGTTCCAGAGTGGACATGTGCTCATACATTCAGAGGGAGCTACCCAGGACGCAGCCGTGAGGCTTGGTGTCAAAGAGGGTAATTTGTATAGGTTGTTGGGACAGCCTGTAATTAGATCCAAGGGGATCTTTGATTAAGGGTCAGTGTCAATATCAGTGGTAGTTGGTTGTGAGGCTTCTTCCAGTACTGTCAGGAGACTTAGCTGGTATGGGATGACACAGTTGGATGCTCAAGAGTGTGAGGAGATTCCTAGGAACATGGTTTGGAGGGACATGTCTTCAACACAAATTCCAGTATAGGTGGGAGGGAAGCTCTCCAGTTCAAAGGGAGCAGCTACAACAGCAAATGATGTGGTGTCAAAGAGGGTAAGTTGTATAGGTTGTTGGGACAGCCTATGATTAGATCCAAGGGGATCTTTGATTCAGGGTCAGTGTCAATATCAGTGGCAGTTGGTTGTGAGGCTTCTTCCAGTATTGTCATGAGACTTAGCTGGTATGGGATGATATAGTTGGATGCTCAGGAGTGTGAGAAGATTCCTAGGAACATGGTTTGGAGGGACATGTCTTCAACACAAATTCCAGTATAGGTGGGAGGGAAGATTTCCGGTTCAAAGGGAGCATCTACATTAGCGGATGATGTGGTGGGATTAGAGACAAATCCAAGAGGAGGTTCGAAAGTAACTTTTAATATAAATTTGAGTGACTTAAGTCAGTTAAGTGATCTCAACAAGAGATTAAGTCATAACCGTTGATCTCATGAGGGAAAGATCTAATCTTGATAGTTGAGATCTAGGGTTAGGGATTTAGTCATTAATAACTTATAAAAGGAGATCTAAGGATGGTGAGAGGCACATTCGAGAGAGTAGAGAAGAGAGCAAAAGAGAAGAGGAAGAGTTCGCAGCAAAGAAACAAGGGCATCATTTCCAAGAAAGAGGAAGAAAGGCACGATTTCCAAGAAAGAGGAAGAAAGGCATGATTTCCAAGGAAGAGGAAGGAGGCACGATTCTATAAGAAATTAGACTGCACAGAAATTGAGACAGCAAGCTGAGTAGCATTATTTATTGCAGGTTGTACAGTCTATTGTGCATAGAAATCGAGGCAAGGCCTTACAGTATTGATTGCAGCAATCCGTACATTAGAAAATCAAAAGTGTGCGGCTAGGCATGCTTTTCAAAGCGTCATACATCTTTTATTACTATTCATGGAGGCCATACAGTGAAAGTTGGGCATGATTTTCTAAGTTTGCACAAATTTCGAGGTGCATTTATTGTTGTTTTGCATTGCTATAATTTCCAGAAATTTTCTCTATGGGCATAATAAAATTTTCTATCTCTTGATTGGTTTCCCTTCGAGGTTTTTCCAGGGGTATTTACCCTGAAATATTTTTGTCAAATGTGTGCGCTGATTT
The DNA here is from genome assembly GCA_027924585.1 of Larix kaempferi. Classification (NCBI taxonomy): domain Eukaryota; kingdom Viridiplantae; phylum Streptophyta; class Pinopsida; order Pinales; family Pinaceae; genus Larix; species Larix kaempferi. The sequence continues at coordinate 3,471,939 of BSBM01000364.1, read as the reverse complement.
TATATTCTGATGTGCATTTCATTGATTAAATTTTAGTGTGTTTCCAGTCATAAATTTTTAGATTTGGAATATTAGTTTCCATGCAATAAATTTGAATGCAAATAATTTATTGGAACTAGAAATCGTTTATGGGTTTTAAGGAAATTGACATTTGATCCCTCATGTATCCGAGAAGAAGACGACAAAGGACATGTTCGATGCCCTGGTTAGACTTTACCAAAGCGAGGACATTAACCGGAAGATGATTTTGCACAACAAACTTAGATCTATTGAGATGACTAGATCAGACATCGTCACCATTTACCCAATGAAGGTCACACAAATCCATGACCAACTTGCGGTAGTAAGGGAGAAGATTGAAGATAAAGAGTTAGTAAAGATAGCACAAATGGGTCCCACCTCAATGGGAAACATTTGTCCAATATTTTTGTGCTTGAGAGATCTTCCCAACTGGGAAAGACTGTGGGATGACTATATCCAAGAGGAGACTCGGATGGAGTCAAAGGTCAGCAAATAGGGAGGAGATAGTGACCATGCCCTAATGATCAAGCAAAGAAGGGCAGAGGTGAAGGACCCAACAAGGGTAAGTCAAAGAGTGAGGAGTCAACCTCAAAGTCGAGGAAGAAAGACTTGAGTAAAATTAAGTGCTTCATATGTCATAAGAACGACCATTATGCATCATAGTGTCCGAAGAAGAAGAAGGTTAAAGGGAAGCAGCAACACTAGGTAGTAACCTCAACTAGAACTCAGATGAATAAGTTTGCCTCCAAGTTCAAGAATGATTTCTTGATGGTATCTTGCCTCTCTTCCAGCACAGTTATGAAGAACGCATGGTATGTGGACAGTGGATCATGACATCAACCCAGGAGTTATTTTCAAGTCTAGAAGAGCACAACTGTAGAGTTCAGGTCAAGCTTTGTGATGATGCCAAGTATCCAGTAGCAAGAGATGGTACCATTCCTTTCCAACACTAGTCAAGTAACTCTTTAGACATTGATGATGTGTTATTTGTTCCAGGTCTCAGGAAGAATCTACTTTCAGTTTCGGTCATGGAAGATAAGGGCTACACTGTAGAGTTCAACTATAAACAAGTCCTCGTTAGACCGAAGGAGTCTAGCCAAGGATTATCTCAAGTGATTGGGGTTAGAGAAGGTAATTTATAAAAGTTGCAGGGTGAACTTGTTCGAGCCCTAATTCATAGCACAAAGAACTTGTGCAAGTTATGGCACAAGAGGACGGGGCACCCACATTATCGAGTGTTTCCTATTCTGAGGGAGATTGTCATAGGTCTTCCAGAGTTCAACATTGAATAGCAGGGTGTGTGCAGAGGGTGCATGCTTGGCAAGCATGCCAAGGATGCTTTCCCAAGCAGCAAGCACAGATCTAAGGGGTTCCTAGATCTAGTGCATTCGATTGTGTGTGGAGTCGTGGACCGATGTCGATAGCATCAATCGTAAGAAGCAAGTACAATGTTTCCTCCAGTGAAGACTTCTCTCGCAAAACGTGGATCTACTTCTTGAAGACCAAGGATGAAATCTTCAACAAATTTCAAGAGTTCAAGGCTCTTGTGGAGAACCAAACAAGGAAGAAGATCAAGGTTTTGAGATCGGACAATGGGGGTGAGTATACCTCCAAAGATTTCGAGGATTCCTGCAAGGATGCAGGAATCAAGAGGGAGTACATTGTTCCTTACAACCCACAACAGAACGGGGTTGCAGAGTAGAAGAACCGATCCATCATAGGGGGCTGCTAAGGCCATGATACATGACTAGGATTTGTTGATTTTTTATGGGAATTAGCATGCAATGTAGTAGTTTACATCCAGAATAGGTGTCCTCATAGGGTTTTGGGGGGAAAGACACCGGAGGAAGCATTCACTGGTGTGAAGCTGGAGGTGAGTCATTTCCACATCTTTGGCTATCCAGTTTACATCCATATAGTAGTGGAGAAGAGGACAAAGTTCGAGCCCTCCAACATGAAGGGTTTATTTGTTGACTACAATGAGAATTCAAAGGCTTACAAGATCTATATTCCAAGAGAGAGGAAGACAATTGTAAGCAGGGATGTGTTGGTTGTGGAGCCCGATCTTCCTTATTCAGAGGTCGTGTTTCAGTCGTGTTTGGATCCCACACCATGACAGGGGGGTTTGGAGGGGCTTTCCCCACAAAAATAGTTGCCATGGGGGGTCCAAGCAAAGGCGAAAACTAGTTTGGGAGCCCCCCCTGGTGAGGGTTCAAGGACAGTACCCCTATAGCGAAAATTTCGAAAAAAATGCCTTGTAAAATGTTTTAATTTCATAGTCATAACTTGGTCAATATTGGGTGATTTATGGGCCCATGGTATTGGGTGTTCCATAGTATTTTCCCATGGTAATCACTCTTTAAAAGGAAGGCATTGTAATATGGTTGTGTATTGTAGCATTGTAAAGATCTCTATGATTGTGTAAGAGTGACTGCGAAAGAGGGAAGAAGAAGCTGCGGCGGATGTGCTGCAGGTTGTATCCCTTCATTTGTTGGATGGTATAATAATAAGGACTGACAATTTCTGTGTGGACGTAACCCATCTTGGGTGAACTACGTTATATTGATGTCTCTCTTGTAATGTGTTTTATGCGATTTATATTTGCATCTTGTTTATTGTTAAATTGTTCTGCGATCCTGTTTTTCTAACAATTGGTATCAGAGCCAAAGGTCTATTTGGCATATAAACTCGCAGGAAATAAGGGTTCCTAGTTCTAGTGGGAGAAATGGCGAAAGAAGGAAAGTTTAAGGTCAAGAAATTTAACGGCCAAAACTACCAGTTATGGAAGATGCAAATGGAGGACTATCTGTATCAGAAGGATCTATTCCTACTGTTGGGAGGAAAAGCAAAACAACCGACAACTATGAAGGACGAAGAATGGGAGGTTCTTGACCGAAAGGCATTGAGAACAATACGGCTATGCCTAGCTTCGTCGGTGGTTTTCAATATTTGAAAATAAAAAACAACGGAGAGTTTGATGAGCGCATTGGGTAAGCTGTATGAAAAACCCTCGGCCTCCAACAAAGTATTTCTAATGAAGCGTTTATTTAATATGAAGATGTCAGAAGGTGGATCTGTTGCTGATCATTTAAATGAATTTAATACGATTACAAATCAGCTAAGTTCTGTAAAAGTGAACTTTGATGACGAGGTTAGGGCTCTTCTAATCTTGTGTTCATTGCCAGAAAGCTGGAACGGCTGGGTTATGGCTGTAAGTAACTATGTCTCTGGTTCAAACACTTTGAAATTTGATGATGTTGGTGGTGTTATTGTTAGCGAGGAAATGCGAAGGAAAAGCATAGGTGAGACATCAGGTAATGCATTGACCATGGAGAGCAGGGGAAGACAAAGGGAGAGAAGAAAGAGCCCAGGTAATCACAACAAGTCCAGGAAGGGTAGATCCAAGTCCAGATTGGGAAAGATAGAGTGTTGGAACTGTGGAAAGAAAGGACATCTGAAGAAAGACTGCAGACCTCTAAAGAAGAAAGGAAATGGACAACGGGAGACTACTCAGGAAGCAAATGTAGCAGGTGATGTGTTACAAGATGCTTTGATTCTTGGATTAGATAATACTAGTGATTACTGGGTAGTAAATTCAGGGGCTTCATGTCATGCTACACCCCATAGGAAATTCTTTCATGATTATGTTCCACGCGATTTTGGACATGTTTTATTGGATGATGATGAACCATGTAAAATTGTTGGAATGGGTAAAGTACGGATAAAGTTAAATAATGGTGAATGGCTGTTGAAAGATGTAAGGCATATTCCTGCTATGAAAAGAAATATGATCTCAACAGGGCAGTTGGGAGCTAGTGGTTGTTTATCTACATTTGGAGAAACGTGGTGGAAGATCACTAAAGGATCAATGGTGATAGGAAAAGGAGACAGGATAGGTACGTTGTATTTATGTCCTCATAATATTGACTGTTCTATCTCTTTAGCTTCCACAGGAACAAATACAACATTGTGGCATCATAGGATTGGCCACATGAGTGAGAAGGGGATGCAGATTCTCCACTCAAGGAACTTGTTGCTAGATCTAAAGCAGGTAAGTTTGGAATTCCGTAAGAACTGTATTTATGGAAAACAGAAGAGAGTTGGATTTCTCAGGGTTGGGAAAACAGAAGAAGAATGAAAAGTTAGAGCTTGTACATACAGATGTATGGGGACCGGCTCAGGTACAATCTCTTGGTGGTTCTCATTATTATGTTACTTTTATTGATGGTGCAACTAGAAAAACTTGGGTTTATTGCATTAGACAGAAATCTGATGTGTTTGCTATACTTTTAAGAAATGGAAAGCTTTGGTTGAGAATGGGACACGAAAAAGGTTGAAGTGTCTCAGATCTGATAATGGAGGTGAATACTACGGCAAGGAGTTTGATAGTTACTGTTCATACCATGGGATTCGTAGAGAGAACACCACAAGAAAATGGTGTGTCAGAAAGGATAGAAAGAACAATCATGGAGCGTGCAAGGTGTATGAGATTGCATGCAGGGTTGCCCTTACGGTTTTGGGCAGATGTTGTAGATACTGTTGTTTAATTAATAAACAAAGGGCCTTCAAGTGCTTTGGATCCCAGCCCATGACGGGGGGGTTCAGGGGAAGCGCCCCGGTAGCGAAAATTTCGGAAAAAATGCCTTGTAAAATGTTGTAATTCCATAGTCATGACTTGGTCAATAATGGGTGATTTATGGGCCCATGGTATTGGGTGTTCCATAGTATTTTCCCATGGTAATCGCTCTTTAAAAAGAAGGCATTGTAATACGGCTGTTATTGCAGCATTGTAAATACCTCTATGATTGTGTAAGAGAGACTGTGAGAGAGTGAAGAGGAAGTTGCAGCGGATGTTTTGCAGATTGTATTCCTTCATTTGTTGGATGGTATAATAATAAGGAATGACAATTTCTGTGTGGACGTAGCCCATCTTGGGTGAACCACGTTATATTGGTGTCTCTCTTGTAATGTGTTTTATGTGATTTATATTTGCATCTTGTTTATTGTTATTGCTCTGCGATCCTGTTTTTCTAACAGGATGTAAATTTCAAGGAAGACTTTGCATCTAGGAAGTCTCAAGAACCATTACCAGTGACAGAGGATGAGGAGCAAGAAGCTCTGAAGGTTGAGCCAGGGTCACCAACGACTTCCAGTTTGGGGTAGCAACCTTCAGATTGAGAGGAGGAGCCACCAGCTCCTACCAGTTCTATCAGGAGACCTCGATGGTTCACTCAAACATTAAGGGATGCTCAGGAGCAAGTTGAGGCTCATTAGAGCACATTTAAGGAGAGAAGACCTAGGAAAAAGTTTCCAAACTACATGGAATTGATGAGTAGCATCATAGATTCCGAGCCCTCCAGTTTTTAGTAGGCATCCAACTAGTAGGTTTGGAGGGATGCCATGGTGGAGTAGTACACCTCCATCATGAAGAATGATGTTTGGGACATTGTGCCTACACCAAATGGGAAGTCAGTGGTGACTTCCAGATGACTCTACAAGATCAAGCATGCGATAGATGGCATCATAGATAAGTACAAGGCGAGGTTTGTGGCGAGAGGATTCTCCCAGAAAGAGGGAGTGGATTACGAGGAGACATTCGCTCCAGCCACCAGGTACACTTCCATTAGAGCACTAATGTCCATAGTCTCCATTATGGGATAGAGGATAAATTAGATGGATGTAAAGACAACTTTCCTCAACTAGATAATTGAGGAAGAAATGTACACAGAGCAACCTCAAGGCATTGAGATCAATGGGAAGGAGACCCATGTGTGCAGGCTGAAAAAGGCCTTATATGGACTCAAGCAGGCACAGAGAGCATGGTATTCCAAGATTGATGGTTACCTGCAGAGCATGGCCTTCACCAAAAGTGAAGCAGATCCCAACTTATATTTCATATTCGTTGAGGTTGATCTGCTCATTTTGGTGCTATATGTAGATGACCTATTTCTCATAGGTTCAAAGAAGCTCATTGCAGGGTGCAAGGCGGATATGGAAGTTGAGTTCAAGATGAAGGACACTAGCTTGATGCATTACTTCTTGGGGTTTGAGGCTTGGTAGAGACCAAGGGAGATTTTCCTTGGGCAGGGTAAGTATGTAGTTTAGATCCTGAAGAGATTCTAGATGGAGGACTGCAAGCCCATGGCCACCCCTATGATCATTAATCTGAAGATCACTACTTCATATTCAAATATGGTGGATGCCATGTTGTACAGACAATTGATAGGTTCCTTGATGTATATGGTCAACACTAGGCCAGATATATGTTTTGCAGTGAACACCTTGAGCCAGTTCATGATGGAATCAAGGCAAGAGCATTGGGTAGCAGCAAGCTGCAAAACATGTGCTCAGATACTTGAGGGGCACAGTGGAGTATGGACTGAGATACCTTAGAGATGGTGAAATGAATTTGGGAAGGCAATGCATCAAATAAGAACATCACCTCAGGGTGTTGCTTTAGCTTGGGATTAGTGATGATATCCTGGTTCAACCGGAAGCAGACTTCTGTGGCACTGAGTTCAGCAAAAGCAGAGTACATGGCAGTGAGTATAACCAATTGTAAAGCCATCTCGATTCTCAAGTTGCTAGTAGGTTTATTTCATCAGGAGTTGGATCCCATAGTGATTTATTATAGTAGACTGCAAGAGGCTTAGGTAGCAATAAGGCTACGAATCTCAGCAATGGGCAGGGAATCCGGGAAGCATAAAACATATGTGTTGGGTGGCTTGTTGAGCCATGACAAAAGCCCGAGCAACCAACAAGATGATCTCAGGAAGGTTTAGGAATTTCACTTAGATATTTGAGCCACAAGAAAGCACATAGGAGCAAAGAAGGACTTTTGCTCATGTGTTGATGTCATTTACTTTGGAGCAAAGACGAACTTTTTCTCAAGTGCTAGAGCCACGAAGGACTGTGACTCAAGGATCTCAAATGGGTGGAGAAGGACTTTCATCCAGAGATCAAGGGATGACAAGAAGACACTTTGCATAAAGAGATCAGTCCAAAAGAGAAGAGTAGTCGATAGGGTAGCAATAGAAAAATATGGTAACAAGGATAGATCTGGGCAAATTTGAGAAGCAAATCTTAGCCGCAAGAGCTACAAGAGTTGGCAGTGTTTCTTTTCTCAGCGGATAGAGAACATGACGAGGACACATGAGTTGTTCACTAATTGACCAGAGACAGACTTAGATCTACATGTGGAGCTTGGCATTCATGCCAAGTGTGATGTAGGAGTTGGGACAGTGACATTCCAATTAGAGTCAAAAGGTTTTCTGGAGGTGGCAGATGTGTTGTATGTCCCAGAGATGAGTACAAATGTGCTCTCAGTCTCATCTTTGGAGGACAAGGGGTATAGGGTTATGTTCCATGATGCCCAGGTGCTCATACGTTCAAAGAGAGCTACCCAGGATGCAACAGTGATGCTAGGTGTTAGCGAGGGTATGTTGTACAAGTTGTTGGGTTAGCATGTATGTGGGTCCAAGGGGATCTTGGATCAAAGATTGATGTCAGTGACAAAGACTAAGCAGGAGGCTCTAAAGATTGAGTTGATATCGGGGACTTATTCTTCTAATCCGGAAGACGGGCATGAGGCTTATTCCAGTACTGTCAGGACCAGTTAGTATGTGTTAAAATATTAACCAGGAAAATGATTGGAGAGAAATGCATGCTAGGGTTTGCATGCAGCCATTTTAGGTTTTTGGTAAACCTAACTTGATAGCGGATGTTATAAGGAAGATAGGAGGTGACTGTCTTCAGTAGAGTGATCATTGATCTGAGATAGATCAAGAGAGAGGAGGACAACTTAACATGTGAAGGAGGGCGCATTCTTCAAGGAGGGAGAAGCTCGTACCGCATCCGGTAGAGCAGTTGAGTGTCTGTAACTTGCAGAGTATCTTCGTCTCAGAGATTGAGGAAGATCAGTGATGATCAAAGCCCAGATTTGCTGAGATTTGATTCATTACGAGTCTTTCATTGCTGGAGGGAGGGCGCACTTGTGTATGCAGAAAGAGGACGTTTTCAGTCACCGGGCAGTCTTTAGAGCGAGCAGAGCAGATCTGAGGATAGAGACAGATAGATCAGGCAAAGGCAGATACAGGGACATCCAGATCCAGTTTTCCATTTTTAGGGCTTATCTCTTCTGTGCATGCATCGGCTGGATGCATACAAATCTTGAGTTGGCCAGAAAAGATTATTGAGGTAACCCTGTATTGTACTAGTCTCTTTTCCTATATGCTCTAGGCTCGAGAATGAAGATAGCCCTATAGTTTGCTGGTTTCTCCCGAAAGGGTTCCAAGGTACATTTGGTGTTTATGTGTGATTGCATTTATATTGTTAAGTTGGTAAATGCAGATCTAGTTGTTTGAGTTCATGTTAATGTTGTATTGATATCGAGACTCATCCCACTTGAGATCTCAGGGCGATCCAGAAGGAGTAGTGATCTCTGGATCAAATATTTACATGGTATCAGAGCCCTGGTAAGGGTCAGGGAGTGCTTTCATACACAGATCTACAGCTGTTGCATCAGATCTACATCATGGGGAAAGAGCAAATTGTTTGTACCTCTTGCTCTGCTACGGATATTGATGAGTGTACTACAGACGGGATTGATAGGGAGATGGCTCATAACTCCTGTCAATCATTGATGGCCTCCACTTCTAGTGTATGGTACATAGACAGTGGAGCTTCGAGTCATATGACAGGTGTTCGCGGATATTTTTCTGATCTAGCAGAGGATGGGATAAATCTTGAGATTTTCCTGGGAGACAACTCCACGGTCAAGGCTATAGGACGAGGAACTGTGTCTTTCCAAAAAGACTCTGGAGAACAGATGAGAGTTCGCGATGTTCTATATGTTCCAGGTCTTAAGAAAAACTTGATCTCTGTTTCCACGATTGAAGATCGAGGGCTATGGGTGATGTTCAGAGATGGAAATGTACTAGTTCATTCCAAGGGATCCAATGTTGCCTCAGCTAAGAGGATTGGAGTCCGCAGTGGGAAACTATACAAGCTGAGTTTCCAACTACATCATGCCCTAAGTCATAGTAGTCGAGATGAGGGATGTGATCCCTGTGAGCTTTGGCACAGGAGGATGGCTCATCTACACCATCCAGCTCTAAAGATTCTGAGGGAGATTGTAACAGGAGTACTTGAGTTCAGCACTGAGCACACTGATGTGTCTAAGGGGTGTGCTCTCGAAAAGTACGTTAAGACAGCATTTCCCAAGAGCGATACTAGAGCTACAAGAGCTCTTGATTTGATTCATTCTGACCTTTGTGGTCCGATGTCCACCACATCACTGAAAGGATACAAGTACTATGTGTCTTTCATTGATGACTATTCCAGGAAGACCTGGATCTACTTCCTGAAGAGCAAGGAGTCTAAGGAAGTTTTGCAGAAGTTTCAGGAGTTCAAAGCCCTTGTGGAAAAGCAGACAGAAAGGAAGATCAAGATCTTCAGATTAGACAATGGGGGAGAGTACACCTCCGCTGAGGTCAACAAGTTCTGCACTCAAGAAGGCATCAAGAGACAGTTGACTATTCCTTATACACCTCAACAGAATGGGGTGGCTGAGAGGAAGAACAGGGCCATTATTGGAGCTGCGAGATCCATGTTGCATGATCAAGGATTGCCGTTTTTTCTTTGGGCTGAAGCATGCAACACTGCAGCCTACATTCAGAACAGGAGCCCGCATAAGGCTTTGGGGGACAGGACCCCCGAGGAAGCCTTCTCTGGGAAGAAACCTGAAGTTGGGCACTTCAGGATTTTTGGATGCCTCACCTATTCTCATGTTCCTTCAGAGAAAAGGACAAAGCTAGAACCCACTGCAGAAAGAGGAATTCTGGTTGGGTACGATGAGACTTCAAAGGCCTACCGCATTTACATCCCTGGTCTCAAAAAGACTGTTGTGAGACGGGATGTGAAGTTCGAGGAGGATAGGGCTTTTCGGAAGTCATGTGAGTCAGAGAAGGGAAAACAACAAGTTGCTACATCACCACTTGACACACGACAGAGTACTGCTCAACAGTCAACCGGGTCCCAAGTGTCCGGAGTGACAGATACACAGGATACGGTTTCCACAGGCACAGGAGCAGGGACTGGCACAGGATCTCAGGTTGGTGATCAACTGAGACCAAGATCCCAGATTACAGGTTCTCGAGCTACAGGATCAACAACTACTGGCACCTCTACTGGAGGTACTCACTCACATACAGGATACTGGGACGAGGATGAGGAGTTCTCATCTCAGGATGTCACTTCAGGAAAGAGGAAGCCTAAGTGGCTTCAAGACACCTTGAAGGATGCTCAAGCAGTAGGAACTCCCAAGAAATATGTGAGAGAAAGAAAGGCTCCAAAGAGATTTTGCAGTTACTTAGCACTAGTAAGCAGCATCAGTGAGTCAGAGCCTTCCTCATACGAACAAGCAGCAGGAAAGCAGGCTTGGAGAGATGCCATGTTGGAAGAGTATGCTTCCATCATGAAGAATGATGTCTGGGAAGTGGTGCCTAGACCAGAGGGAAAATCAATAGTCACCTCTAGATGGCTCTATAAGATTAAGTATGCAGCAGATGGCAGCATTGAGAAATACAAAGCCAGGTTTGTGGCTAGAGAGTTCTCATAGATAGAGGGAGTTGACTATGAGGAGACGTTTGCTCCTGTGGCCAGGTATTCTTCCATCAGGACTGTGATCTCTGTTGCAGCAGAGATGGGATGGAAGATCCATCAGATGGATGTCAAGACAGCTTTCCTAAATGGACTCATTGAGGAGGAAGTTTATATTTAACAACCTGAGGGCTTTGAGGTACTTGAGAGAAAGTCTCATGTATGCAGATTGAAAAAAGCTCTATATGGCTTGAAGCAGGCACCCAGAGCTTGGTATTCTAGGATAGATACCTATTTGCAGCAGCTAGGGTTTCAGAAGAGTGAAGCAGATCCAAATCTCTACTTCATTGTGATGAGAGGGGATCCTCTTATTCTTGTGCTTTATGTAGATGACTTGTTTATTGCAGGAGCAGAGAAACTCATCAGTGATTGCAAGAAGGATCTTGCATCTAAGTTTGAAATGAAAGATATTGGGCTTATGCATTACTTCCTAGGGATGGAAGTCTGGCAGGAGGATGGGCATATCTTTCTCAGTCGGGGCAAGTATGCAATGGACATTCTGAAGAGATTTCAGATGCAAGATTGCAAGCCTATGACTACCCCTATGACGACCAACTAGAAGAAGCAAGTGGCTTCTGAGAGTAATTTGGTCGATTCCACTAAGTATAGACAGCTCATCGGTTCCTTGATGTACATGGTCAACACCAGACCAGATTTGAGCTTTGCAATCAACACCTTGAGTCAGTACATGGTTGAACCCAAAGATGTGCACTGGGTAGCAGCAAAGCATGTTTTGAGATACATCAGTGGAACTATAGAGCATGGACTGAATTATGTGAGGCAGGGAGAAGTCCAGCTTGTGGGGTTCACAGATTCAGACTGGGCAGGGAATGCAAGTGACAGGAAAAACACCTCTGGGTGTTGCTTCAGCTTGGGTTCGGCAGTTGTGTCATGGTTCAACAGGAAGCATAAATCCGTGGCATTGAGCTCTGCTGAGGCAGAATATATGGCGGCTAGCTTAGCCAGTTGTGAAGCCATCTGGCTTCACAAGATGTTGGTGAGTCTATTTGATCAGCAGTTGGAACCTACCGTGATTCACTGTGACAATCAGAGTTGCATCAAACTCTCTGAGAATCCAGTGTTTCACGATCGATCCAAACACATTGAGATCAAATATCACTTCATTAGTGATCATGTTCAGAAGGGAGCAGTTGAGCTCCAGTACATTTCTATAGATGAGCAGGTTGCAGACATTTTGACTAAGTCTTTGATGAAGACTAAGTTTGAATACTTCAGGGAGAAGATGGGAGTGTTACAGAATCCTTTCCTGGTTAAGAGGGGGTGTTAAAATATTAACCAGGAAAATGATTGGAGAGAAATGCATGCTAGGGTTTGCATGCATGCATGCAAAAGTGAGTTTTGCATGTAGCCATTTTAGGCTTTCGGTAAACCTAACTTGATAGTGAGATGTTATAAGGAAGACAGGAGGTGACTGTCTTCAGTAGAGTGATCATTGATCTGAGATAGATCAAGAGAGAGGAGGATGACTTCACATGTGAAGGAGGGCGCATTCTTCAAGGAGGGAGAAGCTCCTACCGCATCCGGTAGAGTAGTTGAGCGTCTGTAACTTGCAGAGTATCTTCGTCTCAAAGATTGAAGAAGATCAATGACGATCAAAGCTCAGATCTGCTGAGATCTGATTCAGTACGAGTCTTTCATTGCTGGAGGGAGGGAGCACTTGTGCATGCAGAAAGAGGACGTTTTCAGTCACCAAGCAGTCTTCAGAGCGAGCAGAGCAGATCTGAGGATAGAGACAGATAAATCAGGCAGAGGCAGATACAGGGACATCCAGATCCAGTTTTCCATTTTTAGGGCTTATCTCTTCTGTGCATGCATCAGCTGGATGCATGCAAATCTTGAGTTGGCCAAAAAAGATTACTGAGGTAACCCTGTATTGTACTAGTCTCTTTTGCTATATGCTCTAGGCTCGAGAATGAAGAAAGCCCCATAGTTTGCTGGTTTCTCCCGAAAGGGTTCCAGGGTATATTTGGTGTTTATGTGTGATTGCATTTATATTGTTAAGTTGGTAAATGCGGATCTAGTTGTTTGAGTTCATGTGAATGTTGTATTGATATCGAGACTCATCCCACTTGAGATCTCAGGGCGATCCAGAAGGAGTAGTGATCTCTGGATCAAATATCTATAGTATTATCTGACATTGATGGATGCTCAGGTGCAAGTGGATATTCCTAGGAGCATGGTTAGGAGGAACATATCTTCAAAGCAAGTGTCATGGAAGTATTCCAGTTCAAAGGGAGTAGCTACAATAGCAGATGATGTGGTGGGATTGGAGATGGATCCAAGTGGAGGTTCTTCCAAAAGTACCTTCCTCACTAAGAGGGAGTGTTAGTTTTTGTATCTCGGACAAGTACTTCTACATAGGCCAGGTGTCAGCCATGCAGAAGTCGTCTAGAAGACCTCTCTAGGAGCCTGCCTAAGAAGGCAAGTGACTTTTATGTTATAATGGCTAAAAGGTGACTTAAGTTGTGCCAACAAAAGATTAAGTTGTAGCCGTAGATCTCAAGTGATCTAAAATCACTTAGGAGATCTAAAGGGCCCATGGTATTTTAGTCATTGTAATGATATAAAAGAGAGCCTAAGGAGAGGAGGTGACATACAACAGTTACACAAAATGAGTGAGTGAGATCTCATTTAATGGGTGGAGAAGGACTTTCATCCAAGTGTGCAGGTGTCGAGCCAGGGTCAAAGGAAAAAGAGCCATGGGCAGTCGAGGGTTAACAACCAACAATATCGAAGGAATGGTCTTGAGGTGTGAAGGCTAGCATTTTGTCATTGTATTATTCCTAGGTGGGACATTATCCAAAGACAAGAACCTAGGATTTTATAGTTAATAAAAATCATTGTTTCTTGTTTTTCCCTAGTGGGAGTTTTCTAGGGTAAATCTAAGTGTCAAATGCATGTGTTTTCTTGAGTTTTCCATTGCATAAATTGTTAGATCTCAGTGTGTTTGTAATTAATAATTTTAAGTAAATTATTCGAGATTGTAGATCAGATCTAGATTTGAAAATTAACATGGAGGACTCTAATTTGAGCACCCTAGGAGATACAAGGGAATTACACAAATGTACTACCTTCCCATGACACATTTGGAATCCCTTGATGGAGAACTAGCCTTGTTCACACTTGTTAAGGGTGATTTGGGTTGTCTGACCTTGGTTTGACCATGTAGAAGGCTTAGTATTGGAGCACCCTAGCTCATTTGGCCTCTTTCATAGTTGGATGATGATTATTGCAGAACATATTATGGTTTTCCTTGGAGCGCCCTATCTATTTGCCACATATGTGAAGGCAAGAATACATTATAATAATATTTCATGGCTTGATGAGGTTGACACTTTTCCCTAGGGTGCACCTCCTTATGTCCATGGTTTGGAGAGAAACATGTGATTTGGAAGCTAAAATTCACAATATTTGGTCAACTGCACACCTCCCTAAGGTGCACTCTTCTTGGAGCTTAAAATATTATTTAATGTAATGTCCCCATCCAAATAAATCACTAGAAGGGAAAATTCCACCAATCTACTAGTTCCCTAGGTTGGGGTGGAAACATTTAGATTTGGAATAAGGGAGCTAATAAACCCCAAATGGACATTAGCTTGACATAAATTTATTAAAAGGGACTAAATAAATATTTACGATAGGAAAATAAGATGGCACTTGGTCATGAAGGCACATTGGTGGTGTGGGACCCACACAAAGCAAGATTGCTCATGCCACATGGCATCCTTCTCTCACCCATTCGAATCCAAGGTGGAGTCTAATGTTCTTGGGGGAGTTGGAAGGTCAGTATACTTGGCATGGCTCAATGAGGGTCGAATTTGAGTGGAAGAGTAACTCCCATGGAAGAGAAAGAGGCATCTTAGAGATATTGAGACACTTGGGCTAGATTCCCTAGCTTCTATGACAACAAAAATGAAGATGCTATGACACTTATGACAAGGATCAGACCTGATTGCTGACATCTAACCTATATGACATGTCAAAGCTAAAAATAGCCTCCAAGAGGCAGCACAAGGGAGTTAGGGCAGCCAAGATGCTTCCCCATTCGAATTGATCGAAGATGGAGACTAGGAATTGATGGACAAGTGGCACACATTGGAATCTCTTGCCAACTTGAGTTGGCATGAAGCTTTTGGAAGGAATTCGAAACATGTAGGACTTGGAAAGTTTATAAAAGACAAGAACAAAGAAGGAGATGGGATTTTGATCATTTCTCATTTGGTAATTTGGAGAGCATAGCTTGTCCATGCAAGTTGAGTGTTTATTCTACTTACCTTAGCACCAATTTTGAGGGTGAAAGATTCCCATCCTAATTGGCAATTGGAGAGGCCATTCAGACCTTTCATTTGGAACTACAATGGATTCATTTGTTGCAGGTTGAAGCTACAGGGTTGCTCATGATCTTTTCTTCTTCAACTTGCTCCCACCTCTCTCTCACATTTATCTTCATATTCTTGCTCTTGGAGGAAGGGCGCACATGGTGAGATGCTGATCTCTTTAGGGGAGTCCAAGGGGCCCCATTTATTTGTAATATGATGTATTCACTCTGTATTTGATGCTCAAAAGAACCTCAGGTCGAAACTCCAAGTGAAACTATGTAAAAATGCCAAACTATGTATGAATGGTGTCATTTTCCCCTATATCTTGTTGTGAGAGCTTGAAGTTGTTTGGTTTCGATTTGTTTCAGTCATTCTTTGTGATTTTATTGTTGTATGGAGAGCCATTAATGTACTGAAGAAGCTTCATACACATTATACAAGTCCTTGGAACATTTATCTCAAAATTCATAGCTAGTTGTGGAGTTTTTCTATCATTTCCCGCTATGTGAAGACATGTATACAAATATCTGATTTATGGGAGTTGCAGCAGGCTTTAGGAACTGATTAATGATGCATTTGGGTGCCCATTGAAGTCATCTAACTAATCCATGCCTCTGTTCTGAAATTTGGGATTGTCGTACAGCGTTTGGGAAGCCATTAGTGACCTCTACCCTAGGGGGTTTGAACCTCGAAATTACTAGTAAATTCCCTATTTTCTCCTGATTGCAAATGAATGTTGCAGAAGTATTTGAGAGTGTCCAAGCACCTATCAGCCTCATTTTTATGTCCTAATACCTTCCAAGTACCTTCAGACCCAATTCGAAATCCTTAGCAGCCATTTGGAAACACTTGGGTCATCACTAGTCCAAGGTTCGAATTGACCAAAAAATTGCAATTTTTCCAATTTTTCAAAATTATTAAAAAGGGACACTACATTTAATGAAGGAAGATCTAACCTCCTTGTCCAAGGGCACACTCTTCAAATTGGTTATTTGATTGGTCAAGGTGGTTAGCATGGTACATTTCCCAAGGGTGCCCCAACTACTCCAAGATTATTTTATTATTTGCCTTGTCAAAGGGGTTACTCATGCATGGTTTGTCTCATTGTTTCTCTCACATGTGTAGAGGTTGTTATACATTGCAAGAAGTGCCTTGAGGGAGCCAAAAGTCCCTCAAGAAAATTGTTACAACCATGGTTAACTTGGCACATCCTTCAAGGGAACACTCATCAAATTTGTTACTTGCTTGGTCAAGGAGGTTATCATTGCACATTCTTCAAGTGCGCTAAGTTAAGGTTGTTGCTCATGCACATGCTTCAAGGATTATTCAAAGATTTGTTGACTCATTATACCTTGATTCACACATGGGAGATTGGTTATACTTTGAATAATGTGCTAGAAAGTTAGTTAGAAGAGCGCCCTAGCCTTGTGGGGTTTGTTATGGTCACACGTGTTAGCAAAATTGTCATTGATGTCAAAGGAAAATACCACGGGTGGGTTTCCAAAACCATGGGCTTATTAGTAAAAATAAAGAGAAGGAAATTAGTTATTTACTAAAAGGTTTCTTATACATAATACTATGGAAAATACCATGGGTGGGTTTTCAAAACCTTGAGTGGGTTTCCAAAACCATGGTCTTATTAGTAAAAAAAGGGAAATTAATTATTTACTTAAAGGTTAACGTGTCTTTTCAAATAGACACAACTCATTATGAAGGGTCTCCAACAGATATATATATTCAAGAATATTTGAAGGGAAAGAGTGTGAGTGGAAAAGCAATATCATTCTAAGAGGAACCACTCAAGTAGAAGTATGTATGTGTGAAGAAGGTACGAGAAAGAATGGCAAAGGAAATATGAATGATTATTCAAAGAAGTCTTATTCAAGGAAGCACGAATTGTAATTAAAGGTTTGGTGCTACTCAAACGAAGAGATTGGTGATCTTGCTAAGTTGGTGCTTAGCAGTGGGGATTGGTGTCTCTAATAGGTCGGTGCCTGTGAAAATTTGTAACAGTAGGTTTGTGCCTGCAAAGACCCGTAAGGGTAGGTTGGTGCCTACAAGGATTTGTATCGGTGGGGATTGGTGTCTCCAGTAGGTTGGTGCCTACGAATATTTCTAACAGTAGATTGATGCCTACAAAGAATTATAAAAATAAGTTTTTGTGGTTTTCTCCCAAAAGGGTTTTCACGCAAATCTTGTGTTCCATGTTCTATAATTGATAGATCTTATGTGTGATTATTTTATTGTGGTAATTGAATTTAAATAAGTGAAAAGATTGTTTGATACTGATTCACCCCCCCTCTCAGTATAAATGTGTGTTCAATAACACATGTTTCTAGAATGGTGGTTGTACATTTCTTGAGGGTGCATTGCTTGGAAGTTATTGTTTATTAATGGTCAAACCGTAAAACATCCACCTTAAAGCCTTGGAAGGTATTATTTATTGACGGACTGCATTTTCTTATGGGTCACACCTCGGAGGGAGTTGTTTATCATTTCTTGAAGGTCAATTCTTGGCCAATAACACAACCACCTAAGAAAGGCAACCAACCTTCTTTGTTATTTTTGGACGTGGTTTCTAACTAACTCAATATTTTATTATTGTTGAATTGTCTCAAGGAGTTAGTTAGAAGAGAAACAATATTTTATTGTACAAGTAACTTGAGCTAAAACCTATATAAGGGTTTGCTCTTTTCATTTGTTCACAGTTGGATTTGGGGATATTGACCTATTGTTGAAGATCTTGAAGGCAATGCAAGCTAAGGAGTACTTTGTGACGTATAATGTGTCTAGATGTTTATTTGTTAAGGAATAATTTGGCCTCTCTTTTTTTTGTACCAAGTGTATGTTGAAGGGTTGAGCAATAGGTAACACATTTCTTTATGAAGAATTTTGTTCCATTGTTAAGAAGACATACGTTGTGGCTCATTCCCCTTCCTTGCATCATTGTATTTATTATTAGAATGTTTCATTTGTATCTCATATCCTAATCAAGATGAAGCTTCTATGTAACATTTCCTTTCGTAAATACACCTTCACAATGCATTTCAAATTACTCTGTTGTCTCCCAAAACTGGCATGCGTGTGTTGAAGCCCAAAATGTGAACACACCAGCATGATTGACAACTCTCAGGAGAGAGGCCAATGTCACCACACTCCTCTCCTCTCACTTCAAGTTGGCTCTTCTCCAACTCTAGGGGGGTATCCCTGAGATAGGATCGCTAAAGCAGATGCAACGAAGGGCAAGGTGAAATGAAGAGGATACCTTAGGGAAACGATTGTAACAAAAAGAAGGTATCTTTTACTTGGGTGATGGAAAGATGGGAGGATCTGTCCTCAAGGGAAGGCCAGTGCCAGTACCAACAGGGAGAATGGAGTCAAAAGAGAACTCAAGGGAGTCGGGCATTTCACACAAGGGAGATTAGTCTAGGACGTTGCATAATCGAAGACACAGGGAACATAAGTATAACCGACTACACTCTGCTACCCCTAAGATAGTTCGAAAATGTGACGTAAGCAAACAACTTAACAACCGCAAATGTTTGCCCAATGGGCTAGAACCCTCTACGCTAGATTTACTCTACAACTTGAAATAAAACGCACAACCACATAAAAGATGCTCAATCTATCCAAAAAGTCCCATAATGGTATTTTATTCATTGATCTCAATGGGAAAAAAAAGAACTCCCAAAGTTTTTCCATCATTACAATGAAGGAGGCTGGCCTCTTTATAGGCCCAAAACCTCTCATCCTTTTCAAAAAAGAAGAAATAATAATAAAATAAGGAAAAAAGGTGAATCTACCTTTTCCTAATCCATCGAAAATATGATCACATCTACTTTATTAAGGCACTGCTACTTAGGTTGTTCGTGGCATATCCATGAACCCCCACACGTATTGCAATAGGGAATCGAGACTTTCACACAAACTGTCAAATGCTCCACGGCTTGGCTGCCAACGATGTAACCCCCAATCAGATTCACTTTCATTGTGTTGATTAAATTGTAGAACACCTAGCTCGG
This sequence comes from Larix kaempferi, assembly GCA_027924585.1. Classification (NCBI taxonomy): domain Eukaryota; kingdom Viridiplantae; phylum Streptophyta; class Pinopsida; order Pinales; family Pinaceae; genus Larix; species Larix kaempferi. The sequence goes on along the minus strand of BSBM01000364.1, from coordinate 3,452,897 downwards.
CTAAGAGAGGTGACAGATGGCGCTGATAAGAACTACCTCTGCATCAATCGGCTGGCTGTTAAATGGAAACGTGAAGACCTGTCAGTGGTTGGGGCAATTACATAAACCGGCTCTGGAGTCAAAGCTATACACCTTCATAATCACAATGGTGGCCACCGATGCATTCTTTAATTCCGTTGTGTGTTGATTAACTCCACCTCGAACTGACTGATAAGCTCGAGAAGAACTCGAATACTCCGTAGCGGCTGTCAGCGTGATATTGCTAAACCCCCAGCTTTGGCGATGAAGGTAACTCTGTTTATCAAGAAATCGGCATGGTATGTGAGAGCCCCGAAATTCACGTGGAGGGACACAGGATGGACAACCAATCTATTCGGTTGTTTGCTAAGAATTTGTTGAAAACATACAAATTGCCAATCGGTGTGACCCCCGATTATTTTTTATTTTGCTGTGCTTAGTTAATCGCTGAAACCTGGAGCTCATTGAACCCTCGATCGACTGTCACCTGTGGGTAAAATATGGGCAGGGGATGTGAAATCGCAACAAAAACCATAAATTATGCCACCTAGAGAAGCTATCTAACAATCTTTGCACTACTGAATATGCTGCAGAATCCAGTCTACTGATCATTTGAATTTGCAATCCCCACCATGTTCAACAAATTGCGATCCTCTGTGAATCACTCCAGTACTGTGCCTTTCACGCCATTTAGTGTTTCTTGTTCTTCTCCTTTAACAACTACTCCCCAGCATTCTATGATTTCCGGAAGTATATTTGTCATTTTGGACAAGCAGGGGCTGTTATATGTAAAAGACTCAAATGAATGACCCCAGTCAAACGATTCAGACCAAAAGAGTCTGAAATGATTTACTTGTCCACCAAAACCAACCCCATTAGGAACGCTCGTTGACATGAAATTCGTAGCACACCACTGCATGTTGTTGTTAACCCCTGCAGGTCGATATAGGGCTGCTCCTGGAGATAGACTGAAGAGAAAGGACTTCATGTCGCCATAGAAGTTGTTGTGTCCTGACTGTGGTCCCCGAAAAAGTGTAACTGTTCTCAACTTAAACAAACCCCTGCAATTCTCGCCGCTCCATCATCACCAAATGACACCTCTCCACCTTTTTCTTTGGTTAAGAAGATGAACTTCCTTTTGAGCATATAAGGCTATGCCACAAATGTCACGAGTTCATTCCTTTTCTTCATGAGGAGTTTCCTGCTGTGGCTCCTTTGCTGATTTGGATCTGTATTGGCTGATCTTGCAAAAGCCCTTCCCAATGGTGCCTTACAGTCTGCTGCTTTGTGACCGAAATTGCCATAAAACAATTTTGGAGACCTCTGTCTCCTAGCAAAATTCTGATTGTTTAAGACAGGCATAGTAGTTTGTCTTAATCCTTTATTCAGATCAGATTGATATTTGCTTGCTTCATTATAGCTTTTGACAGTGTGAGCAAAACTCTAAGAAGCAGAAAGGTTAACTTCTGTATCTCTCAAATTATCTACTTCCTTAATCAATTCTGCACTTCCTTTTTCTCTGTCTGAAAGTAATTTAAAAGCTTTTTCCAAGAGTTGTCTTATCTTACCCAATTCTGCCTTTATGATTGATCATCTTGTTTCTTATGCCTCCGACTTCTTGATCTCCAGAGCATTCAGCCTTTGTGTCTTCAAATCCAATCCCCCTTTTAATTTCACTTTCCTGTAAAATTCAACAATAGAGCCACCAGAAACTCTTCAAGTGACCACCCATACAAAAATGGGGGTAACATACTCCATAACTCTATAATTAGGGTCGTTCACCAAGAAATTTTCTGGTTTTAGGAAGCAAGACAAGATTATGTTTCTCCTTGATGAGGGATACATCATCACATAAGAGAATGCCCTCACATTGTTTTCCTTAACTTTATATGCCCAATGGAGTTGGTACTAGGCTTGATCCACTCATCACCTTATTACTTTACTACAATTCACTGTTTTGCTAGAGCCACTCTCCTATAGTCAACTTGAGCCTAAATCCTAAGCTCTAGCAATCCTAAGACAAAGAAATCCCCCTTATGCTGGAGGAGAGACAACCAAAAGTGTAGGAGAGAATTGGTGAGGTGACAGTGGCCTCCCTCTTAGTTTCTCATAGGATAGCTTGTTCTTTTGGACTTTAATCTCACATGCTAGTTTGTGTTGTAACAGAAGGTAAGGTAGATGGTGGAGAGGAATCTTCCTAAAAACAATGGGGAAATCAAATCTCTTATGTCTCTTCGTGAAATAAATACGAAAGTGTCAAGTGCGGCTTGCCTGGTTGTTGAATGTGGGTAGCTAATATAGCCCCACCAAGGTTCTAGCCCTACCAATGACATGCTAGTACTTGTGCCCATGCTTTTGGATGGGTTGACATGCTAGTGCTTTTTCTCATGCTTGTCGATGCACTGACATGGTAGTGATTATGCTCATGCTTGTGGATGCATGCCAATGCATGCAATAGTGACTGGGGCTAGGTGTAAGTCCTAAGCAACCTTAACATAATAGATATCCCCCTTTGTGGTTGCTTAGCCAAAGAGTGACCAAATTAAATTGTGATAATGGATCTCCCATAATGCTAAATGATAAGAGGAAGCTTGTACAAAAAAAATATGAAAGCAACAAAGGGACAATTAGCTCTACCTCAATGACTTCACCTCTTGAATGAACAAACCGTTTAGTCATTTGATACATTCAAGCAGTTAATGGGACTAGATCTAATTTCACAAAGATAACATCAAATACATATGTTCACATTAACCCAAACCACCATGGTTTGAACCTCATGGGTCAAAAAGTTTGGTCATTTGATCTATCTTCTTCTTCATGCACAAACTCTCTAGATGGTTTCCTTTCTTGCAATAGGTACACTTGGGATTCTCAAACCTCTTTTGCTTATCCTTCTTGGAGTTGGAGGCTCCTTCTGATGGATTAAGCTTCTCCTTTGGCTTGGATTCAAATTGCTTCTTGTCCTTTCCCTTCTGCTTTTCTTTAGCATTCACACTTTTGGACTCCCCAGCCATAAGAGCCTAATTCTTGGAGGCTTTCATGGCTCCCATTTGAATCAGTTTGTCTTGTTCTTGGATCAAGGATTCTGTGAATGCATCTAAAGAAGGCATTTTCCAATTGGGGATTGACAATCTCCTAGAGTGAAAGGTAGAGACAAATATTGAAAATTCAGGACCAAGCTTGCTTAGGATGGATAGCATCAACTGCTCATCCTTCTTGTCAATTCCACATTGTTTGCACTACATAGCCAAGAACTTGAACTTTGAAAAGAACTGTTGTATGGTTTCGAAACTGCTGGGTTAAAGAGCAATTAATTCATTCTCCAAAACGTGGCCTCTCATCTCATCTTGCTTACCAAAGAGAGTTTCAAGCTTCTGCCAAACCTCCCTTGGTGTTTTCAATCCATCAATATGGAAGAGCAAATCTCTAGAGATGTGAATACACATAAAACCAAAATCCTCATCTAACTTGTTCAAGTACTTTTCTTTCTCAACAACTCCCTGAGGTTCGACCTCCTTGCCCATTGTGACCCTGTACAGACTCTTCTTGCGCAACACAATCTGCATATCTGCCCTCCAATCCAGATAATTGAAGGGTGTTAGGATTCTTGGTGTCAAAGGAGCATTCAAATTCTCCATCTATAACTGTTGGAGCGAATGCAAACTGCTACTGTTGAACTAAAAACTTCTCAAAATCCTACAGAAAACTCTCAAAACGAAGATAAACTAGCTCTGCTGAGCTCTAATACCATGTGAAAGTCTGTAACACAATAGATCATTGAGCCTGGGAAAATCTCACAGTGAAAGAATTAGCAAGGAAGAAGAATTGCAGTGAAATCTAGCAAGAATTAAGCAGTAAAATCAAACATGCAAAGAAACTCATATGTGCATCAAAACTGGTATCATATTCCATTAATCTGTATAGTAAAAGAATATAGTACAATTGAGATAATTCGATTATCCAGGAGGAATTCAAAACCATGTCAGTCTAGCATAGGAAATATCACCACTACAGTGCTCCGGAGGTTCCAAACTCAACTAATTGTCAGTGAACTGAAGCTATTGTCAGTTAACTGATCATGAAGGGTGCATTAGAGAGTTTAGCATGCAAATCAAGATAGAGAGGGTGCATTTGATCACAGTCAGTTGCAATCGAATCTCAAACCCCCCCACTAGAGTCATGAACTCATGTGGACTGAACCAGATCACTGAGTTAGCTCCTAAAATGTCGGGAACTGACTCTGCATGGCCTAAATTCATGCATCCAAAGCGCATCAAGTGGATAATGTGTCCTAGATGACATCTGCACACCATTAGGGGGTCAACAACATCATCCAATACTAGGAAAAGGGAAATAATACTAAGGTGGACAAAGATTGGAGTATTTATTATCCTAGCACATGCAAGGGCCTAGTCCTCCATGTGAAATTCAATGACTAGAATCTTTTTGGGCTTATCAAATTTGACTAGATTATGAAATAAACTTCCATCACGTTTCAAAGGATTAAGATCATTGTCGTTGAGAACCCCATCAAGTTGAGGCACTAATAGTTTAGTGTTTAGCTTGAAGGTCTGTTGAACAATGGGAATTGCTTGGTGAATATTGGGTATAGGTTTTGGTTGCAGATGGGCCTATCACTGAGTGGTGGTGAGTTGTTGGAACATACTCATCATATCATGCATCATTTAAAACCTAGAAACTTATTGTTGTTGGGTTGGTGTTGTCGAGTAATGAGGGTTTCTAGTGATAGGTGTTGTTGCTCTTGCATTTAAACGACCAATAGTTGGGCAAGGATGGATTTTCTTGATCAATGGACCTTTTACAGAGAGCCATGAGACTTAGGAGATATGGGAACAAATAGGGTCTTACCACCATAATCGTGGTTTGCACGTTATAGGAAAAAATGAAAGAAAATCAAGAAGAAAGTGCCAAATTTGGTAAAACGTTGTAGTTTAACACTGTGAAATTTTAGGAGCTCTCACCCCCTAGATCACACACGGAGGAGAATTTTGACTTTCCATTGGAGTCCCACAACTTGGAAATAAGATAGATAAGATAATTTTATTAATTTCCAACAAGGGACACTAAATAGGTCAAAGGGATTGCTAGGTACATAAAAAATAATACATAGTGTGAGTGTGAGTGCAACTCCTAAAGAAAAACATATCTATCCATTGAGGTCAAAGACCTACAATATACAATCTATTAATGGGTAGGGCATGAAAAAAGATACTATGTAGGAAGAAAATCCCAAAGGATATTGTAATGGCAAAGCTCTTAAGTAGTGCTAATCTTAAACTCTAATACCAATTGGTATGAGCACAACACCAACAATTGAAATAACTCACACACAAGTGAACATGTATGCAAGTAAAGAGAGAATTGTCAATACTATTCACATGTTATACACTTATTTGTATTATTACATATAGAGTACAAAATTGTGGGGAGAGTGATCAAAATGGACGAAATTTCCAATAAAATACAATAAATCAATTTAGACTAAGTCACCCAAAAGAGATGAAGATAAAATACACAGTTTACTAAAGTACAAATTATAAATATACAAATATAATTTGTGTTCACACATGTTTAGTACATCATGTGTCGTCATGATTTTGCTAGTTTTGAGGAGTCACACTAATGAGATGTTCATTCCATTAGTTTGCCCAAGTATGGATACATTCTAAACCTATCTTACTTGTTCCTAAAAGGAGCTAGAGATCAACTGAGTCCATGAATAGAGGAGTTGCACTAATGAGATGTTCATTCCAATAATTTTCCTAAGTATGGGCACACAGTTTTGGTGGTTATATCAAAGGTGAAAAAATTATCAATGTAGGATGTATGTTGTAGTGGTACATTGTAGTTGTAATTGTAATTGTATATTGTAGTGGTACATTGTAATTATCAACGTAGGATGTACATTGTGCATAGTTCTAGCATATACCTCAGACACCATTGACGGAATGCGAGGAAGCAATTGGAGGGGTTATGTAAGGAAGTTTTCCATGGAAAATAAAATCTAGGAAGGAAAATGAGATCCTAGAGGATTTGAACTTGGCCTCTCGTTTCCTAATGCCTTAAGGTTGTCCCTCTAACTGGCATGCTTTCAACATTCTTATTGAAATTGGTTGATATGAATATGGTTTTGGAGTGTCAACTATGCTAACTCGAAGGAAGATCTTGAACCGTACAACATTGCCCTCCCATAAGGCGCAAGGAAGACAGATTCTAGAAGTGAGACAGATGATCATGAGAGATGCCATGCACTGAAGGTTGGATTCTCACAATCACAAGCCTTCCTCATATATGTTGGAGCCTCCAACCACATGGTTGCCTCTAGAGAATCTTTTTCTTCTCTATATCTTACTTATGGTCCTAGTATTCACATGGGAGATAATTCACAGATCTCTGCTGAAGGGAAAGGCATAATACAACTGGAGCATGGAAAGTTCAAAAAAAAATTGTATGTGCCTTCCTTGGCAGCAAACTTGTTATCTGTTTATCAGATGACACGCACAGGTTCACCGAAGAAAGTTGTTTTTGGACCTGACACAGTTGAGATTGCAGAGATCTCATCTGGGAAGCTAATAGCGAAAGGTGTTGCAAACCATGCCTCCAAGGCATATGAATTCTCTCACTTTTTGCCATACTCTCTGCCTACTCCATTTGCACCTGATGAATATCAAAATGATGTCTCTTCTAATGATCCACATTCAGATTCCGAAGATGAGTACCAAGTTGAATCAAATCTTGATATTGAGTATGAAGATCCAAATCCAAATCTAGCACCTGCTCCCAATCCAAGGCCAAAATGGGCTCAAAAAGTCCTTGAAGCTGCTGGGAACATAGATAGAGATCCATCTGACCATAGAAGAACCAGATCTCAGCATCGAGATGCAAATGTTGCACTATGTCATACAGATCCACTTCTCCCAGAGAGGTGCTACATGATGGTAGGGTCTGATCCGCAGTCCTTCAAAGACGCTTTCCATGATCCAAGATGGCAGGCTGCCATGGATGAAGAATATGAGTCACTGCAGAACAATGAGACATGGGATCTTGACTCTCTTCCCCTAGGGAGAAAGCAAGTTGAGTGCAAGTGGATCTACAAAACAAAACTTGCTTCTGATGGATCTACAACCAAGTACAAAGCTCAGTTGGTTTCCAAGGGGTATTCTCAGGTTCATGGCTTGGACTACAATGACACATTCGCTCCAGTAGCAAGAATGGACTGATCCACCCTAGATATAGGATATCTAGGCAGTGGATAGTCAGAAACTCTTGCTATCTAGGCAGTGGATAGTCAGAAACTCTTGCTACATAGCTTTGAAGATTCATAATGACAAACTTATATTTTGTTGATGATGGGTTTCCCAAGTGGCCAACCAGCTTAATGACTCTGTATTTTCCCTTTCTTAATACAATTAGCTAGCTTACCAAAAATAAAGATTGCCTAATCCAACCTGAAATTTAGATAAATACTAACGTTTCATGGCTCCAGATATTACCGTGGTGCACCAGAAGAAGAGGGCTTCAAGTTTGCTTCGGGACATGACTTCAGCCTGAACTGGGGTAATTTGCTTGGGACCAGCCTCCTCGTCGTTACTCAAATCCCGGTGTACTTAAATATCATGCCCACCAATCTCCCTCCTGAACACTGAACAGCCCATCCCTGATGATGACTCGGGGCTGACTTCTCTTCTTTGTTTTGTTTAAGAAAGTGAGATCTTCTTCCTAGCCGTCAGCAGCAGCAAAGAGGTTGGAGGTTTTAATGATAGAATCGGGCTTCCTAGCCTTCTTGGTTTTGTCAGTTTAAACACGGGAGGCATCGACAGACAGAGCGAGAAAATTTTCGGAAGCCATAGTTTTGTTATTGTCAATGGCGCCTCGCTTGGTTGGTCAAATGGTTTGGTGTGGTAGGGTAATTATATAGTCCACTGCAAAGGTTCATTGCATGGATGGGACTGTTAGCTTTGATTTCGGTTTTTATTGTGGTGTTTGTTAGTAGGTTGGTATCCAATTCAAGTATTTGGGTTTGTTCTTATTAAGGATGGAATTATTGAGTTTATTATGTCCGTGACATATTGTAACGGATTTGGACATATTAGTCGATCAGTGCAATTTAAATTTTTTCAACGAGCAATGTTATCCAAGTTTTCAAATGTTTATTTTTATAGAATTGCCTCGTAGTTTGGTGCGGGGTTTCGCACCGGTTCTTGCTCGTACGCCTCTCACACTTGCCGAGAGCAGCCTTTTCTTTCTTGTCCCCAGCGCCATTCCTCGGTCTGAATTGGCCAGTGGTACCCACTATGCGGGTGGAGCACACGTGTCCTTATGTGAACACGACTCCAAACTCTTACATAACGCTGATAAATGCTCTCTCTATATTTAGAGGGTCCTCTAAACTCCAACAAACTCAGAAATTCCTCGAAGCCACCTCCACTGTCTTCTGGTGTGCGCGGGCGTTTGCGGCCTCTCTCCATTTCTTGTCTATTGGAATTTGGGATGCCTCAGGCTCTCTGTTTGAACAACACCACACAATACAATTAATCGAAGCAATTGGCGCTCACTGAACGAATACGGTGCATATATTCTATCAGAATATTAGAATAGGACTCGGTTCTAAACAATAGATAACAGTTTTAATATTTTAATGTGATAAAACTTTTAGTTTTAATAATCATAATTTATTTAACTTGCTCTTAAAATAAAATTTACTAAATCTAGCTTAACAATTTAAATCTGGCTTAGCAATTTAAACATTATAACATTGGATTCAAGTACTAATTCTTAGCTCTGCTAAACAAACAACATAGACTCTAGAGTTAAGTATAAACAATTATCAACTGGTTAGGGCATTTGCTCTCTGTTCAGGAATTGTGATTACCAAAATAATATCTTTCAACTATGGCGTTGGCTCTCTAGGGGTCGCCATGCATTAAGTAATTATGCTCTGCTAAGATACTCTTTAGTCTGCAAATTTGGAGAGCTATCTAAGTAGTAGATTCGCGACTCTAAAATAATGCTTAACGTTGAGAACCCCCATTTCATATCGTAAGTTATGTCTTAAATATCTTATTTCATGCAAAGATCGAAATACAGTATCTATTCATGTGTATACAAAAGAAAAGGGGAGTCACGTGAAGATTCTAGTTTACAAGATCAAAGTTAAACAAAGTGCCAATAGATATGAGACTTAAATATTTTAATTTTCGTCATATTGTCATTGAATGTTTTCATTATACATCAAAAATGACTAACGAGAAGCCCCGCCCACCACGCTAGTGAATCATTGATTAATTCCTTAAAACTCATATTTATACACCTAAGTATTGAGTCATTAATTAATTCTTTAATAATCATATTTATACATCTAACTTATAGGGGTGGGAGCTTAGCACTTAAATGCTCTTTTAAGAAAGGATTATCATTTTTCGAAAGAGCCCACACACGAATCATTTGATTTTATGTTTTGTCACAAGTGGATTGAATGAACAATCTTTAGTGTGTTTCTAATAAAATATATATGTTGTGGAAACATATACTATACATTAGCACAATCATTTAATTTGTGGTAGATATTGATAGGTCACAAGTTAAGTGGAGAATCAACTATAATATATGCTCTAATACATTGCAAAGGAGAATCAACCATGCGTAGAGTGGTCATGAGGAATTAGAGGTTTCCAATGAGTAATTGCACAACTAGATATTAAGGTTGCGGAATGGGATCAGGGCAGACAGGTGCACCAATAGATAGAAGCTGAAGTTGAAGTTGTCTAACATCAATGTATTAAGGTTTGGCTGGAGTTGTGCTAAGGCCATGCAGAGGTACCTGGAGATGCTACAAGGTGTCAACCTATGCAGTGTGTTGAGCTTGTTATAGATTCCTGGAAGCACATGGTACAACACATGTCGTAGTTGTAGAAGTAGTTGGAGTCTATCCAAGTACAAGGAGATCAACATAAGCAAGATCTAATGCAACAAAGTTCAACTCTGGCGAATGAACTCACTTTAATACTTGAGTAGAATTGCATAGATCCGCTATGGAGAGAAACTTACGATTTTAACCACTGTGCGGGATTGGTTTGGCTTGTTAGCAAATCGCAACCAACCCCTTAAAGAGTTGCAGGCCAAGGTGAATGAGATGAACTGGGAAGTCCTTTTGTTGACTAATCCTCTTGAACAACAAGCCAATTATGCTGAGACATAGGCAGTAGATGGTTAGTTAGATGCTTTACATGAAGTTGCTTAGCCAGCTAAGAAGAATCGACGCAAGTTAAAGTCATCATCCCAAGCAACGTATGCCAAGATGCATCAACTAGACTCTTTTGTTGTCTCAGAATCGTAGGCTCTTTCACATCTGCAACCCACCGAACATGATCGTTGTATTCAATCTAATGCATTTTGCATTTTGTCACGGACATTGTTGCTTGCAACTCTTGTTTAGTAAGTGGTGAAATTTGATAAACAAATTGTTAGTCATCATGCATTTTATTGTTGTTAAATATAGTTTTAAACAAGTGGTAGGGGAATCGAGGGTGATTGACTAGGCCCGTCGTCGATGCAGGTGGAGTTGTTGGAATGGTGGAAAATGAAAATAAGGAATATACAAGACTCTTTCCATCATTTTCTCTTCTTCCATGTTTTCACGGAGTTCAATGCGAAAGTAGACTATCTCCCCAAGATAGCTTTGCACTCTACTATTGGTATCTTGCACTATGAAGAATGGAAAGACTCTTCTAAGACTTCTTGGGGTATGATGAATCTCTTTTGATGTTGTTGAGACTTTTCAGTAGTTTCTACCAAGTCCAGTCTTCTCTTACTTCGTAGGAGATAACTGTAGTTCATATACAGTAGCTACAATTATAGGTTTGGTTGTCATTGTATGCCCTGTTAGTTTTTTCTTTCACTGGTTGGAAATGCTTTGAAAGTTATTTTTGTTGACGTGTATGACGTTGCGTGTTGCTCAGACTGTTGTCGTTTTCAAAATTAACAACTAAGTTGTGTAAGATTACAATGTATACTTTAATTTAGTTGAATAACAAGTATACATTTTTTCTTTTATGGATGAAAAAACAATAGTATAAAAAAATTATGTGCACATTAAATATAGGAATATGTGTGCTTACAACCTAGTATGGGGAGATGTTGTCACATTTGTCAGGTTACATAACATTTCCATGTTGGCCCATAACTTTTAAAAAATAAAAAATAATTAAAAAATTCCATGTGAACTCATAATAAAAAAACATAGATCCATCTTAAACCCGTATCTATTAAGCATTTATAGGGATCCAATTTCTTTAGGGGTAAATTTTTTCTTAGGCATAAAAAAATTTAAGATAAAATAAAATAAAAATAAATAAATTACTTACACCTTGATAAAAAAATTATGTTAATTTTCATTTTATATTTTTCATTATTTATATTTTTGTTAGTATTTCAATTCTTTTATATACTGCTTCTTCAATTGGTTGATAATTTAATACTCTATATTCTTAAAGAGAATTTATTTTCTTATTTTTATTATATTTTAATTAATTTAATTTATTATTTTATTCCTCATTTTCATAATTTTAGTTTCTCTCATCTCCTAGTTTATGTTTAAGGTCCTATTAACCCCCTTTTTTTCCTTAACAACTCTTTCCTTCTCGATTAATTAATTATTTTATTGATTATTAATTATTTGCTACGTTAAGTCTTCTTGATTTACTCTATTTGATTTTATTTTGTTTTACCTCTTTTTATATTTTTAGGGTTTCCTTTTGGTCAACTCCCGTTTTTTTGGTTTTTTTTTTCAAAAAATTTGAAGGTTTGTGTCCCCTCCCTTTCTCTATTTAAGATGAATCTTCTTGATCAAAAATTCCTCATCCTTTTCTCATCTCTTTCCTAGTGATGGACCACATTAGGTTGGTCTAAAATGTTGATTCAAAAAGATACTGCGATGGATCCGAAAGACTCCCTCCCTCAAACATGGATCCCTCTCGATGCTTAATAGATCAGAGTTTCAGATGGATCTATGTTGGTTTATTATATTGTTAAAATTATGTACTTTTTAAAAGTGAATAAATACTTTGTAACATGAAACATATAATAAACATTTAACTACAATCCTACAAGGATTATTGTTGCTATTGTTTTTAATGCAATGTTACAAGGACCATTATCTCCATCACTTTTAACTACGATTGCTAGTCATTAGTCGACACAACAATTATTAAGTGATAATCATAGATATCCTTTTAATCACATAAAGCAAATCATTTTTTTGAATGACAAGCATTTAAACCCTATCATGCAATGATCATCATTAAAGGGAAAAAAATGGTGTACTTAAGTATATTGACTACAAAAGGAAATCACTTATGAAAGTTGGACATAAATAAATTTGATAGCCTTAGCATTACTTTGCTTAGAGACAAAACCATTTCAATAGTATTGATGGATAACAAAGAGGAAGCCTTTGTAATAAATATACACTTGGGTTGATTTGATATGTGACCTTATTGCTTAATATTATAATGTGTGGGTGTGAGATTATTTTAGTGAGTTGTCCAAATTCACACAGTGAAGGTTGATGATAAATTATACCATGCAGTGTTGAAAATTGGCCATTAAAGTACATGGACTGAGGATTGATAAGTTTTTGGATCATTATATTAGTACTATGAAAGAACCATATCCAACATAGGCTTAGGATACAAGACTTGACAAATATGACCAAAGCCATCAAGTTAGCTTCCCATGTTGGAGTGAAGAATATCGCTAGATTCAACTCTCTCATAAGATTCGTGGCAAGAGGTGAGTATTTATATGTTCTTTGAGAATGCAGGTTTCCACGGTGAGCCATAATGAGTATACAAGTCTCTCATTAACCAATATGACCAAAGCCATCAAGTTAGCTTCCCATGTTGGAGTGAAGAATATCGCTAGATTCAACTCTCTCATAAGATTCGTGGCAAGAGGTGAGTATTTATATGTTCTTTGAGAATGCAGGTTTCCATGGTGAGCCAAATTCACACAGTGAAGGTTGATGACAAATTATACCATGCAGTGTTGAAAATTGGCCATTAAAGTACACGGACTGAGGATTGATAAGTTTTTGGATCATTATATTAGTACTATGAAAGAACCATATCCAACGTAGGCTTAGGATACAAGACTTGACAAATATGACCAAAGCCATCAAGTTAGCTTCCCATGTTGGAGTGAAGAATATCGCTAGATTCAACTCTCTCATAAGATTCGTGGCAAGAGGTGAGTATTTATATGTTCTTTGAGAATGCAGGTTTCCACGGTGAGCCATAATGAGTATACAAGTCTCTCGATAGCATTGTGTTAATTTATGATGTTCTTAATAGCTCAACAACACATCAACACACTAGGATCATGCCAAAGGAGATGAAAGAAAGGCATACTCAAGGATCGTGCTTTGGTTGTAACAACAAATGATCTAGGAGGGCATGAGTGTCACAAACAAGATTGTTCACATTGGAAAACAAAGGGTGGGTTGACGAGGAAACTCAATAGGATCTTGAAGAAAAGTTGGAGCCTCTATTGGAGTCTAAGTAAGAAGTCAACATCATATTGATGCATGTGTTTGCAAGTACAAATTCCCCTTAGTCCCTTAAGATTGAATTCTACACCATGAAGTAAGAGGCTATAGCCCTCGTCAACTTGTGCAGTACCCACAACTTCATTAACAAAGAATTGATAGAGAAGTTTAACAACTTTTCCTACCCATTCACAAACCTCCAAAATGTGATTGCAAATGGAAAAACTATAACTTGTGGAGGAAAACGCCACAACATCAACTAATCAACATGGAAAATTGCAAGTTATCAACCCTCATGTATGCCATTATAGTTGGAGGTGGAGGTGTGGTTATAGTTGTGTTGTGGCTTAAAATAGGGTATGTTTACCATCAATTCATAGAAATCAGTTTTGGTGTCCATCATGAAGGGAAGGGAATATTAGTGCCAAGGCATCAAGTCTATGCTCATAAAATAGATTAGCTTCTTGACAAAATAACTGATGAATTTATTGTTGAGATTTATTTTATAGAAGCTCTACATGAAGCAAGAAGCGTTCACTTGGGTTTACAACATATCTTGGATACACATCAACAAGTCTTTCAAAATATTTCCTAGGCATTGCCCTCGATATGAGATCATGAGCATGTCATTGAGCTTACATCAAGTGATACCCCCATTGATGTGATATTGTACTTGTGATACTATTCCAAGATCCATATAGTTGATTCTCATCTTCAACATACTTAGGATATGATCCAAGTACTTTAAAAAACCTTCAATTGTCTCAAAACATGATGAACCAATAAACATATTAACATTGCAATGAGAACAAATTCTCAATGGGTGATCAAGTCCATCTACAAATTCATCCTTTTAAGCAGCATGCCTTCAAACAAAATAAGGATGGGGAAATGGATCTAAATTTTATGGGCCCCACAAATTCCTTTGCAATACTAAATAAGTAGATTATAAATTGGAGTTTCTTTCCTTTTTTGTGGATTCACAAGGCCTTATATATCTCTTTCCTAAAGAACACAATTAAGCAAAATATTACATTGTCATTGAACATCCATAATTAGATAAGGAGGGCAAGATTATTATAAAACTCGATGTGATTCCTAACCACTACACTTGCAATCTCATGAATAAACTTATCACATATGACCTCATCAAGAGAAAGAAGATGCCTCCATACAGAGTTTTTATTTTCCAAGGAAAAATCCACGAGGAAACCCAAGGAATGCTTCCTGACACTTGTGGATGGAATCCCTAGTAAACCCATAAGCATAAACCAATGCGTCTCTCCCAGGAGGATTCGAGTTGGGCCCCTAATGAAACGGAACTAGCAGATTTCCCAACAATATTGACAACAATAAGTTGAGCTAATCCCCCATGATTCTAAAATGTAAGAGGCATTGTTGACCTCAACAATCGGTCAAGAAGAGGCTATTCCATATACCCACAAGCTAAGCAATTTTCTAGACTATCTACCCCTACAAGGAAAGCAAAATTAACTCCAAGGGTTATTTTGGACATGCACGAGTCCCTAGATAATTCACATTGGAGCCTTTCCATATGCCCACAAAAACTTGTGCGCCTAACCCGACCTTGTTCCTTCACAGGTAACCCAAGGGACACATGGGATTTGATTTGGATATCCCTTGAACTTTTATACAAAAGCATTTGCCAATTGAACCAACCCTTAAAACTCCTCCAAAAAATATTATATGCAAAAATGAACACTTCAAGTAATAACACCCTCACCTATAATGCTTGGAGAGCAAATCTTTTTGAAAAGGGAACATGTTATGACCTTAACTCTTATTCATATCGATATTTTCGTTACTCTCGTACTAATACATATTATCCGCCCTCATTTGTCACCTTCTAATCATAAAGTTCTAATGTATTCCACTATGTATATTCACACTTTAGGTAACTTAAGTATTTTGTTATGTTGCCCTTATATTTTTTATTGGGTGGTGGGATGTGTTTATTCTCACTTTATACTTTATAATGTACATTTGTGAATAATATCATTGATTCAACTTTTTTCTTAGCATATTTTCATTTTTATTGGTGTATTTTTATGTGTCTTTGATAGTAGATTATTTGGTATCATAGTGTTTATGATTGTGAGGTGGTTCACCATTCCTACGAGAGTGCATTATCATAACAAAATCGTTGTCGTGGGTTTGGAATTAGGAGGAACCAGACAAATATGTGTAGTCTGAAACAAAAGAAAAGTGTTGTAAATTTCAACAAATTTTGGTTTGAATATACCAATGAAAAGGAATTCATACACATACTAAAAGTGCTTTTATGTGTGTCCATGATGAATTGCATTGAGTCTCATTGATTGAAATATCTCCATATGGTACGATGGTATCTCTTTAGTTGATTATATTAATGGTCTTCGACATAGAACTAGCATACCCCGCAAAGTGGGGGAAAGTGAATAGTGGAGGAAAATAAGGTAGGTGTTTTTTTGAATTGTCATTAAATAAGAAAGGATAAGTTTAATGGAGTTATATGTTTTCTATCCATTTCATCATGTACAGTAGACACACGTTGAGTGCCCATCAAAAGGAGGTTTAGATGTGTTGATCAACATTGGATGTAAGGTGGGAAACTTATCTTAACACACGTTTTTGTTATTTTGACTAGTGCTATGTAAAATTAATGATAATTTGGAAAACATTTGCTTAGGAGCACAAGGTGAGTAATAAGTTTTAATACATCTTAGTGAATCTTGGGCCCATGACCTATGATGTGTTATCTTGAACCACATTACATGAAGCAAATTGAACCAAAATTCAAAGCATAAGCATTCATTTTGAATCAACAGCAATGAATTTCAATCATGAAAATTGTGGTTTCGTATAGTGACAACTCACAAGTATCCATGGTTTAATGTTAATTTGGAGTACATAACTTATTCTTGGATTTAGAAATTTGGCACAAACATAATAGTATCACCACAACAACAAAAAAACATAAATACCTTAATATGATTTTCACTTAAATATTATATGTTATTAGTGAGAATATCTCTAGTCAATACTGTAAATTGATTTTGCATTGTATTTTAAACCTCTTTGTGGAAATGTTTAAGTTGTCATGTAAAAATTCATCACAAAAATCCACATCATCGTCATCAAACTGCACAAGGATTTTTTTACATACTATTTCAAGGTAGTTAAAAATGTCATCATAATGGCCCAATACTCGAAAATTATGCCAAACCTATCCCAAAGGACTTGCCAAACTTATTCTAAAGTCTATGGCACTTGACAAGTATGTGTCCTATAAACGTTATATTTGTGCATCTTACCAGGGCTATGTCTTGTAAACATGCATGTAAATTCATTGTCTTTCAATAATAACAAGAATCACATACCTCTCATGCACTAGCACATGTGGAATAATGACATAGTTGTTGAAAAATGTAACTTCGGAAGATATTCTTATTTGTATTATTTGTATTGTACTTCCTTCGGGAATTATTATTGATGTGATTGATCATGTAAAAGTCATTGAAAGAGTCAATGTAAACCCTAATTGTTATGTAGTCCTAGAAAGAACCAGAAAAGAGTATTTTATTGTTAACTGGACAAGTCGCTCCTGTTAGGAAAGTCAAATCGGCCATGTTAGGGAAAAAGGTCAAGTCATTGATTAATATAAATGAGGAGCTCGCCCTCCTCATTTAGTCACCTCACTCACTCATTAAGTTCGCACGAGTAGGAGAGATAGAGTCAAGTGAATAGCTACTTTTGGAGTCTTCATGTTTTGGGTTATTACACGAGGAATACTAATGTACATTCTAATGAATCTATATAGAAGAAGTTTGTGGTTTTTCTGCCCCACCAGGGTTTTCCCAGGATAAATTATTGTGTACTATTGTCTATGTTATGCTTGTTTATCTTTCAGTGATCCTTATTGTTATTGCATTTAAAATTCTAACATGGTATCAGAGCCGACCTGAAAGAAAACATTGTGTCATTGCTTCTACTGCCGGAAGTGAAAACTAGGGTTTCTCTTTCCGGAGGTTTTTCTTCATAGATTGGCTGAAAAAGAGGGTCAAGGCAACTCGCCCTACTAGGGCACATCTTTTTGTGGTGGCAGAATTCAGAACGGAGAATTTTCATTTTTGGGCCCACCACTACAGCTCGGAAAACTAGGGCATCAAGTTTTTGGAGGATCAGTCCACAAATTTGGAAGAAAATGAACTTTTCTCAACTTGGCTTGGGAGGGTGCATCTTCCTATGGAGGCAAATTCCAGATCTGAGAATTTTCAATTTTTGACCTAATCCTGCAGAAACTGCAGCAACTGTAGAAGTTAGGGTTTCCAATTTTTAGTGGTTATGTCCATAGATTTGGATGAAAGAAGAGTATACTCAACTCGCCTTGGGGAGGCACATCTTTTCCTCCAATCATTTTTTCAAGATCCCAAAGTTGAAAAATTAGGGTTTATCTGAAAAACCCTAGGTCACCCTGCAGCCAGATCTCAAAAATCAACTTCTAATTGGAGCATCTCATTTGGTAAGTTATACTCTCTCTATTTCCATTTGAGGTTCTCATGTATCAAGTTTTATCAAAATGACAAATCATACCAAGCTTGAGGATAAGCTTGAAGAGGCAGACAACTTTTGTGCCTGGAAGTATAGGGTGATGCTCATTCTGGAAGAGAATGAATTGGATAAGTATGTCACATAAGAAGTTGCGGATCCAGAGGGAGATGAGAACAAATAAAAGCATAAGAAGAACCTAATAAAATCTAAGAGGATCATACCTAACTCCATCAAGGATCATTTGATCCCACATATCTCCTCTCTGAAAACTCTGAAAGAGATGGTTGATGCACTGAAGGGATTATTTGAAGGAACAAACATCAATAGAAGGATGACGTTGAGAACTCAACTCAAGGCTGTGAAGATGCAACGAAATGAAAGCATCCAATCTTACTTCACAAGGGTCTCCCATATCAGATATCAACTAATGTTGAGAATGTCGAACTAGTGATGACCACCTTGAATAGTCTTCCAAGATCATGAGAGTCATTTATCCAAGAAATATGTTCCAGGAAGAAACTTATTATGTTCATTGCACTTTTAGAATCATGCACCCAGGAGGAAGCAAGGATTGAATCCAAAGAATAAAAGTTAGGTGATGAAGATAATCAAGCTCTGGTAGCTCATGCCAAGAGAGACAAGAAAGAAGATCATCATTATGAGTCTAACATATCCCACAAGGGTTGAAGACACCCTAGAGACTATTCAAGTATCAGATGCTACAATTGTGATGAGATGGGACACATTGCAAGAAATTGTCCCAAGAAGAAAGGCAACAACAAGAAAGGAAACTGGAAGAGGCATCATGCTCATGGTGCGGAGGATGATGAACCAGTAAGAAGAAAGCAAGAGAAGATTACTCAAGTGATGAAGAATATTTCTTGAACTTTTGAAGAGCAAGAGGGAGGCTTGCTCAAATCAAGCATTCGTTCATGACACTATGGAACCAAGTGAACTATGGATCAAAAGGTTTGCATATATACTAGGCTTTACCGATCGTAAGAAAAATGGTGGTTGGTCTACCAGAGATCCAAACAAAACTTGAAGGCATATGCAAAGGATGTGCACGAGGAAAGAATGTGAAGAGTTAGTTTTCAAGAAGTGATAACAAAGCAAAGGAGACCTTGAATCAAGTACAAGGATGAAGACTTCAGAAAGTTCCAGACTAGATGAAGAAGAAGATCAAAGTCTTCAGAATCGGATGATGGAGCAGAGTACGCTTCCAGAAAATCCAGTAACTTCTGCAAGGAGGTATACACCAAGAGGGAGCCTACAACACACATGAAATGTAAGTATTTACTGTCATTTCAATTCCTAATCATTGCTCATCACAGTTACATGTAGATCTGTGATACAATTTTCTTTTATGCACTTATATATGACTAAGATTGACTAGTGGTAGGCTCATGTAGTGCATGTTATGGGTAAGTGTCCTATAGTGATGCACAACATCTCATGATCCTTAGATGGAACTAGTCTAGGATGAAACCTCTTTGCTAACATGTTGAGAGCAATGCATGCTCTTAATAATTTTGGTAGAGATGGAAGGCATCTTGATAGTTACCGTTTGTATACGGAATATGGATGAGTGTTGTGCGGAAGCATTGGATAAGATGCATTAGTTACATGACTGTGTACATTACGCATAAGAAGTTGTCATTACAAAGAAGGTTACTAATCATATGACTAAATTGGACTTGTAGGAAACATTGTGTGCTATGACCTACAAGAGAAGGACGATAAGACTTGTTCCAAAGAACAA
The DNA here is from genome assembly GCA_027924585.1 of Larix kaempferi. Classification (NCBI taxonomy): domain Eukaryota; kingdom Viridiplantae; phylum Streptophyta; class Pinopsida; order Pinales; family Pinaceae; genus Larix; species Larix kaempferi. The sequence goes on along the minus strand of BSBM01000364.1, from coordinate 3,432,999 downwards.
GTGATGAAGGTTCAAGCAAATTTACAAAATCAGCATACTTAAGAAGTACAAGGCAAGGTTCATGGTTTCTCTCAGACAAAGGGAGTCAATTGTGACGAGAAGTTGTTGCTCCTGTAGCAAGGTACACTTCAATTAGAGTTATACTTGAGATAGCTGCAGTAATGAAGTGGAAGGTACACCATATGAACGTGAAGACAACTTTCCTGAATGGTGTAGTAGAAGTGAGACACATGACAGGCACACTCACGCGTGCAGAATGAAGAAGGCCTTGTATAGTTTGAAACATGTACCCAGGATGCAGTGTACCAAAATGATGCGGTGTGGAAGAATTCAGAAGAAATATGCAGAAGAGATCCTGAAGAAATTTGGGATGATGGAGTGGATGGCCATGGCCACACCTATGTCATTGAATCCGAAGTTGCTAAGTGAAACTTCTTCAGAATTGGTAGATGCCACAGTATACAGACAGATGATTGGTTCGTTGATGTGCTTGACGAACACGAGGCCATATTTATGCTTTGCGGTGAACACACTGAGTCAGTAAATGGTAGAGTCAAGACATGTGCACCTAGTTGCGACAAAGCATGTGTTGAGGTACCTGAGGGGTACGATTGATTATGACCTCATATATGCATCGGATCAGAGGATTAACCTACAAGGTTATGTTGATGCGGATTGGGTCGGGAATGTCTCGCATAAAAAGAGAATATCAGGGTTTTGCTTCAGTTTGGGATCGGGTATGATCTCATGGTTCAGTAGGAAACAAACGAGTGTGGCACTCAGTATAGCCGAAGCCGAGTATATGACAACTTGTTTGGAAATATAGGAGGTAGTGTGGCTTGGGAAGTCGCTAGCAGGGTTGTTTGATATCGAGTTAGAGGCAACTTGTGTCTTTTGTGACAACCAAAGCTGTGTGAAGTTGTCTGAGAACCCTGTGTTTCATGACAAGTCGAAGCACATCAAGATCAGGTACCACTATATCCGAGATATGGTGTAGAAGGGATCAATTAGGCTCTAGTATATAGAAACAAAGGAGCAGATAACCGATGTGTTGACCAAGCCTTTGTCGAGAGTGAATTTTGAGTACTTTAGGGACAAGCTTGGAGAGTTCCAGATCAAGAGGGAGTGATGAGCTCGGATGAGGTAGCAGGTAGTCATGGGTTATGTGACGTTATTGATTCTCATGGGCTACGAGAGGATTTGGACATGTGGTGAGGTAACGCAGGTGGTTGCGGTGTGCAATGTAATGGAGCTCCTAGGCTGAACCCACAATATGGCTTGCTCGATGCATGGAATAAGACAATTGCATCTAGTATGAAAAAGGACTAGCTCTTTCGGACAGTTGCATCCAGTTTGAAAAAGGACTAGCTCTACAGGACAGTTGCATCTAGTATGAAAAAGGACTAGCTCTACAAGACAGTTGCATCTAGTGTGAAAAAGGACTAGCTCTGTAGGACAATTTCATCCAGTATGAAAAAGGACTGCCTCTACAAGACAGTTGCATCTAGTATGCAAAAGGAATAGCTCTGCAAGACAATTGCATCTAGTATGACAAAGGATTGGCTCTATAGGATAGCTACATCCAGTATGAAAGAGGACTGACTTCACAAGATAGCTACATCCAGTATGAAAAAGGACTGGCTCCTTAGAGGTGCATCAAGTATGAAAGAGGACTGGCTCTACAGGATAGCGACATCCAGTATGAAAGAGGATTGGCTCTGTAGAGGTGCATCCAGTATGAAAGATGATTGGCTCTACATGATAGCTACATCCAGTATGAAAGAGGACTGGCTATGAAGAGGCGCATCCAATATGAAAGAGGACTGGCTTTGCAGGATAGCTACATACAATATGAAAAAGGACTGGCTTTGCAGAGGTGTGCATCCAGTATGAAAGAGGTCTGGCTCTGCAGGATGGATACATCCAATATGAAATAGGACTGGCTCTGTAGAGGTTTGCATCTAGCATGAAAGAGGGATAGCTCTGCAAGAGAGTTGCATCTAGCATGAAAGAGGGCTAGATCTGCAAGAGAGTTGCATCTAGCAAGGAAGAGGGCTAGCTATGAAATAGAGTTGCATCTAGCATGAAAGAGGGCTAGCTCTGCGAGATAGATACATCCAGCATGGAAAAGGGCTGGATCTATAGAAAGGCATATCTAACATGAAAAAAATCTGGCTCTGTGAAGAGTTGCATCCAGCATGAAAAAGGGTTGGCACTGCAAGGTACATCTAGCATGAAAAAGGGCTGGCTCTGTGAAACTTCTTATGATATATAGATTCGGGAGATGTCAGATGTTAATAGTCAAAGTGACGGTGTCAGCAAAAACACCTTCCTTGTTAAGAGGGAGTGTTGGAGAATGTAACTTTGGAAGATATTCTTATTTGTATTATTTGTATTGTACTTCCTTCGGGAATTATTATTAATGTAATTGATCATGTAAAAGTCATTGAAAGAGTCAATGTAAAACATATCTGTTATGTCGGCCTAGAAAGATCCAAAAAAAGAGTATTTTATTGTTAACTGGACAAGTCAGACCTGTTAAGAGAGTGAAGTCGGCCCCTTTGGGGAAAAAGATCAAGTCACTGATTAGTATAAATGAGGAGCTCGCGCTCCTCATTTGGTCACCTCACTCGCTCATCAAGTTCGCATGAGTAGGAGAGATAGAGTCAAGTGAATAGTTGCTTTTGGAGTCTTCTTGTTTTGGGTTATTGCATGAGGAATACTATTGTACATTTTGACGAATCTATATAGAAGAAGTTTGGTAGGTTTTTTCTGCCCCACGAAGGTTTTTCCAGTATAAATTATTGTGTACTATTGTCTATGATGTGCTTGTTTATATTTCAGTGATCCTTATTGTTACTACATTTCAAATTCTAACAATAGCAACATATGTTGGTTGAAGGAATAATCAACAAATTATTTATCTATTAGAACATCATGTCTTTGTCTTGCAAAAGACATGGGAGCTTCACCACCTTGATCCTAAAATCATGTGTGGTCAAATCGAATTTGTTTGAAGAGTGCATTTTCTCAAGTAGCATATTATCATGCTTTGTTGTAATGTTATGCAGTTATTATAACAATTTTTAATAAACATCAGTGAATATGAGAATAATTCATTGCTTGGAGGCATCTCCATTTAGCAACTTACAAGAAAAGCAAGGCACCTTGTTTTTGTGAACTTACGTTTCCTCTTAACCTCAAGCAACATTTGTAAATGTTATATTCTTTCTTTTGTTACATATAAGATTTATGCTCCAATTGTGTTTGAGAATGCACCTACATAACAACTTAGCAATCTTCTAATGATGGCTTTCAAAACAACAATCCATGCTTGACATTAATACTCTACCATGATGATAACCCTAGCTCAACATATGGTGATTGATTAGATAATTGTGAGATTATTCGGGATACAACTATTCATGATATAGGAGCACCATATACATGCTTTGTCACAATGTTGTGCAATTATTATGAATTTTTTTAATAACCATTACTAAATATGAGAATTCATTGCTTGGATACATTTCCATTGAGGAACTTGCAAGGCCAACGAGGGATCTTGCAAGACCAATGAGGAAGCTTGCTCATGTACTTACATTTTATTTGTCATTAACCTTTAGTTAGAACTGATAATTTAATATTGTTATTTTAAGTATAAAATTTTTGTTTTGATTATGTCCAAGAATCCTTATGCAGAACATGTGAGAAATCTACCAGTGATGGCTTTCACAATTACATTATAGACCTTATATTATTACTTTACCATGATGATAGCCCTAACCCCAACATAGCATAGGATGATTGAATAGACAATTGATGGATTGTTTGGGATACAACTATTCACAGTATACAAGTGACCTATAACATGCTTTGTCATAATGTTGTGCAATTATTACAATTGTTTTTACTAACCATTATTAAATATGGGAAATATTTGCTTGGAGCCATCTCCATAAGGAGCTTGCAAGACCGATAAGGGACATTGTAATACCTTGTGAGATCATTATAGATTTTGATTTTGAGCTTGTGTGTTCAAGGTTCAAACATAACTTGCAAGATCAATAATGGAGGGATGAGACATGAAGGCCTCAACAAGTAAGCATAGAATAATCTAGCCTTAAATAAAAATAATTCAATAATCGGTCAATGAAAGATTATGCTACATAGGAACAATAACAAATATTGGAAATACCTCTCTCTGATTTTGGCAACTAATTAACATTACATAGTATTCAAATATAAATGTGATTATAGCTTTTTTTAACATTACATGGTATTCAAATTCAAATGTGACTGACACATTATAGACTTTTCTTACTTGAAATTGCAACATCTAAAGTAAGGGACAACTATTAATACAATTGGTTCACAGAATGCTACAAATGTAACGAGTAGTCTAAAGAAGTGATGATTTCGACCACTATTTTGGCCAATTTTTTGACCATTTTTTCCCAAAATTTGGTAGAAGTTCTTGGAATCATAGATATAAGTTGTTGCAATTGCATAATATATGTACAACAAGGGTATTTGAGGGCATTGAATCCATTTCTGCAATAAAAATGGATTTTGAACAATGAAAAATCCCAATCTAACTCAAGATTAAATTGCCAGATTGCATCAATGATGACAGGAAAAGTCAAAATCGACTAATATTTAGACAACTTCCAAATATAAAGGCACAACAAGTACGCATACATCGGTTCAATTAACATGGATTGTTCAAATGATGCATGCTTTTGGAATGCACATAGAGGTAATTACCGAATGGTGGACGTTGGATATCCATAGGTCATCTATAACATGCTCAAGAGGTAGAGAGCTCGTCACCGGCCTCCTCATCAAGATCTTTAAGGTTTTCAGGGAACAAATAGGGAAAGCTCTTAACGTCTTGAAAAGTTTAACAGTCAAATCACAATGAAGACTAACACAAATTCCATGACTGTGGGGAGAAATACTTCGCCTACTAGTATTGTTGAGGGACTAAACAATTGTGCATTGGGATACACCATGCAAACTGCATTGTAGTTAACCATCAGGAAATCTTGTTTTAAGTTGAAATCATCAAATGCATTTGTTGGTTTCAAGTGCCACAAAAGCACAACCTCTGTTTCAAGAAGTTGAGAAGAGTGTAAAGTGGAACCCTCTCCAAAGGTTGTAAGTTGTGATGATCATCTATATACATGTATTCTACCCATAATTTTTTAAGTATTTCTATGTGCTTAATGGAGGGGAAGGCATAGGCATTGCAAGCACTGCAATGTATGGATATGGGTGTTGTATTTGTACCTTAGTAGAAATGTTTGGTCATATTAGCACTTCATGTACATAAATTCGCATGGAATTTCATATTCAATGAATATTCGATATAGTATGGATACGTTAAAGTTGACTAAATGTTGACATATATTTACAATTTTGAACTTGTAAAGATTGACAAAATGTTATTACTAAAATTCAATAGTTAAGATAACTATGGAATTTCAACTAGAAAAACTAATGCTTAAGCTCTAGTTTAGCTTTTAACAATTTAATTGTTCATCAATTATTAATATAACAATGAAACTAGAACAACATCATATCCAATAAGAACTCAAGTCTCATACTATTTGTAATTTCTGCATCACAAAAAAATGACCACGTTCAAATGTCCAACCATGTTTTTTCATATTATTCTATAAGAACTATATAGAACAATATGAATATTGATGATGATACTAATTGAATGTCACAACTTTGATAGACACTAAATTATAATATTTATTATAATAATAATACATTTGAAATAGATATAAAACTAAATGTGCATGTAGAAGAAGGGAACGATATATCCATTCGTGTAAAAAAAATCAACAAGCACAAACAACTAAAAAACATCCCATGATGAACTCCAACTTGCAATGAAAAACAAGGTAAGTACTAAATTTACTAGTTATCAAACATTAAAAACCAACCTTGCTCGTTATTGGTGAGAATTCCCAATGTCATATTTCAACTAGAATTTGTAAGTCCATAATGTGAAATGTGAACCAAGGAACAGTAAATACAAAACACGAGGTATACAGAAAGACAACATGTAACTAATTTATTTATTAGTCCCTGCCGTAGCCAGTGACTATATGTTCCATCTTTTTGTATTAATCCATGCAATTATAGTAAATACATTTCAAAATAGTAATGTTGAATAAATTATTTTATTTAACTATAATTATTAAATAAAATATTTTAATACGTGTTAACTTGTTATTGAATGAAAGTCTTTGATTAGACTAATATTATCATTGGGAAGAATTAAAATAAATAAAAATAAAATAAAAAATCAACCTACTTTGTACATACTTTACACACTCAACAAATAGTTTTTTGGTAGTGGAAACTTTACAGCTTTATGTACTGTGTTTTGGCTTCAATCTGTGCTTGTGTTGCTGCTTGCCATCTGTATCGAGGTAGGTAATTGCATGCCATCCCTTCTGTACTTATTTAGCTCTTTGCCATCTGTCTCTAAGTACATGGTTGCATGCCAATTTTTAATTGAAAGGAAATCATATGCTTTTACAGAGTTTAAGAGTATGCATTTCTTGATTTGGAAAAAATGCGAAGGGTTTACCGACCATGGCCACGGGCCGCTTGGTCTCATTGGATAAACCTCTGCATCCATATTGTTTGGAATCTGTTGCTTCTCTCTCTTTATTATTCTCTTTCAATAAAGGCACAATGCCCCGGTTTGATTCTTGGTGGAGGCATTCTGTGTGTTTTATTTTGATTATGATGATGACACCTCTTCCTGTGCATGCAGGAACTGCAGATTCTTCCATTAGGGTTTTGAGCTTCGGGGAGCTTTATGGCCAGTGGCCTTGGGCTTTCATCTTTAGGTTTTGTTTTTATCTGAGGTTTCTGGTAAAAATTTAAAAGAAGAAGATACTGACAATAATAGTTCTCTTCTTTTTCTCTTCATGCTTTCGATCTGTTAGGTTTCTTCTTATTCTGCATGCATCGCTGCTTACTGAACAGTTTTAAGAATTTATGATATGATTGAGTTTGTTGAGGAATGTTAAGCAGTTTTTCCTAGTGGAATTAAGTGCGGCTGTGTTTGAAGTTCCATTTATGTTGTAGCAGTGTGATTTGGATATTTTCTCAGTGTTTTCTGTAGTGGAATGTTTATGCTGGACCCCACGGTTGAATGTATCTGTGTTAATTTATATGGGTTGGTTAGGGTTTATGGGATTTGAGGAGGTGATGGAAAGGTTTGGTTTCTGCAAGAGATTGAAAAGGGGTGGAAGAAATAACAAGACCGCTGGGAAGTAGCCTCGATAGGGTATTTAACATGGTGTTAATGATTTATTTGTTTCTTGTGTGCACGTTGTAATGGTGCGTAAGGTTACAAGGTAAATGCTATCAAAAGCGTTACGCTGCACCTTAAACTCATTTGTAATTAAACTCTAATGTTAATCTCTATTTGTTTTGCATATGCGCTCATCTCATAGTTACCAATCCTGTTTTTGGGAGGAGCCCATGCTTCTTCCTTTTCAGCTCAATAAGCAAATTCTTGCACTTGAAACTGGAGAGAACTTCATCTAGTTTTTAGTGATTTTCTTTCTAAGCAGGACAACTGAGAGTTGCCTGACATTTTCTGACTTGGCGGTGCACATATGCTGAAGGAGAGCATGCACCACTTGAGGATCCTTGGCCAAACGCTTAATCTACTCCTCTGCCTGCCTCCTTGCATCGTTGTCAGGCATCAAAAACTGTATCAACAACAACTCCAATGACTGTGACATGGCTGCTGCCTAGAAATGCTCTCATCCCTACTCTACTATACTCCACTGCCCCTTGGTAAGAAAATCCAAAACAAAATATTTTTTCACAACAAGAAGAAAAGGGCATATATCTCATTTTCTAATAGCCATGGTTACTTTTGCTCTTCTTTTAGGTTGAGTAGGAGCAGGTTACAGTTGTTACCAACTCATACAGACATATTCATGGCACCCACCCCACCATCATTCTTTTTCTTTTGGATTGAAAGTCGTTGGATTAGACCCCTGAATCCCGATCAACACTCGATTAGTTGAATGTTAACGGAGTTAAGAATGTTGATGAAATTAGGTGTTAGGAATTATGTTCATCACCATGCCAAATGTGTTTGTATTGATTTTGATGGTTATATCTTAATGATAAGGTAAGGTGTCTTGCATTTTTTATTTTGCTCATTATATCTTAATGATAAGGTTGTAAGACCCCAACTAGGGTCTCCGTTAACATTAATTTACAGTCAGATAATTCAGTTCTGTTCAAGATTTCTGTTTTGAATTTCTAGCTTATGTCTATTTCTATGCATGTAAATTACATCAAATTTACATTTAAATTCTAACATTTACTTCTCATGTGCAGGTGAAATAACATATAACATATAACCGAAAATAATAATTTGATAGAGTAGAAATGATAAATTTACCTGCTGGAAAATACATGTAGGTAGCTTGCAGATTCCCTTTGTTGCTTTCCCCGTTTGCCATTTCTCCTTGCCTTTTCCCTGCAGTCAAAATCCCTCCCCACAGTTCTGAAACTCAACCAGCCAAACCAGTTTTGCCACCCTGCCAACTGGCGAGGTCTCGCCGACCACCCAGCTCCAAAGGTACCCCTTTGGACCCCCGAGCCCAAACCGAGTACAAGCCTAAGCTGTTCTATCCCTTTAGAAAAACAAACTCCAACAAATCCCCTCTTTGCAGCTCTCCTCTCCCAATTTCTGCTCTGCTCCACTTCTCCAAAATCCTAAGGTAGAAAAAGGATCCCTTCTCCTTCCTCCCTTCTCCCTCTTATCCCCTTCACTTGCCGACTCTATCCCTCTTTACTACCCCTATCTCTAACTTCAATTTCACCCAACCCATTCATCTACCATTTAAGTCCTCGAGCCCTCAACTTGGACTTGGACTTATTAAATATTTAAATTATTATTAAAAAGTGTTGGTTGGGTCACTTCTTAACCGTAACCTTTAATTCAATTAAATTTACTCATTTTATTTAATATAACAATTTTAAACATATCCTTATTCATATTTCAACATTTGACCATTTAATTAATAAATAATAAATGTTATATACATATTATATAGTTTAAACTTGCCTGCTTCCCCATTTAATTTAATTAACAGTAATTATCAATTGATTAATTACAATTGCCTAATCATTTAATTAATGGTTTATAATATTTTTAATATATAAATTCTCTTTAATTATAAATTCACTAATTCAATTTATTAATTACCAATAATAATCCCGTGTTCTAATTAATCTTAAGCATGATCCTTATAAAACTAATGGTTTATAACTTAATTCTTATCCATACTTCTTAATTAATTATCTAACCTTGCAATTAATATTTACTTATCAAATTAATACTACTAAATTTTACATTACAATAATCATTTAACCATTTTAACCCTTAGTTTTTACTAAACATCTCATTAGCATTCGATTAATCATTACTAACTAGGTTGCATTATTTACTACCTAATTTAACCGTAACTTGTTTATTAATCAGCAATAATTAATCATTAATGTACAATAATTAACATTAATAACCTTAATTGACAGTAATTAACATTAATCTACATTGTTAGACTTAATCATCATTACTAACTTTAATCGACATTATTAACATTGATCAACAATAGTTAATTATGAAACGACAATAATTAACATCATTATTCAACAATATTTTACACAATTTATAAATATGTAGGCGAGTTATGTAAGCGTAGCTACTGCTTACATACCTCGCGTAAGTACACTAACAATAATAATTCACACACACCGATCATAATCACGAAACTTTATTATTTACTGACACATGTTTTAACATAGTTTGCAAGGTACAATCCTTTAACTAACTGAAATCTTATTAGTTACGACAATTCATACATTTCTGAGTTACGACACATACTGTTCAAGGGATTTACACACCTATAGTTAGATCTTGTTTTCACCCCTACTTCACACTACACCTATCTAACTATATCATTACTAACTTCCACATCCTATCCTGTCCTCTGCTGGACTACCCTGGAATGTCAAGTCATGACCGGTTCCAGCTAGAACCCGTAAGCGGAAGTGTCGACTACATCGACCAGCTTCCCCAGCAGGCAACCACCAGTCATCATCACACACCTTGGGGAGCGCGCCGTAGCACAGCCCTCCCATGACTCTGGGTTTCGGGGATAAACGGTGAGTAAAGCCTCCACCCCCCTAATGGAACAAGGGACTATGTCCACCCGACATAACAACAGCGTTGCACTTGTACTCGGTCTGTCATCGTATAACCGATCTGGGCGGTTGAGTTTCCTGAAACCCTACCCCACCCATGTCATAACATACATCATAATAAACAGCATAATAACCATACGAAAATAATGCATCACTCGCATACCATTTTCTCTTTCGAAGTCCGTGTCCCCGAGGCCCCCCCACCTCGTAGGATCCAGCTTTTACTTAGCCGTTTCAACCTGTAAGTCAGTCCTCGACATACAATATAGAATATCGTGCATAAATCCTCGATATGTACACACATATATTTCATCATAACATAGCAACAATAAACTCGTTCATTCGCCATGCACCTGGCATAACATTCATTATTTTCAACATATAACTATAACGGTATCCACGTACCCATCATTCAGTAAATTCCATATATTTGACATAATTAACACATGATACATATCTAAACATGACTATCGATCTTAACACTATCATCATACACACACATATATATATATCGGCAAAATAATAGAACCATGTCCACAGTGTCGTCAACTGACGAGGTCTCACAGTCAAACAAATACAACATATAATAGTAGTTCAGGTAGTAATGTCAAAACGGGGCGTTACATACACCCACCCTTCAGCAAACTTCGTCCCGAAGTTATGATCAAAATAACGTGGGATAATCATGACGCATAGTCTCTGCGTCCTCCCAGGTAGCAGACCCCGGGCTATATCGGTCCCACTGGACCTTAACTTGGTCCACCAAACGGTGCCTCAACTGTTTAACCCTGCGGTCCAATATAAGTAATGGTTTGACCCTGATGGTTCCCTCGTCCGAAACCTGCAGTTCCTTCCAATTTATTTTATGTGACTCATCAGCTACATAATGTCGTAAAACAGATACATGAAAAACATTATGAGTTTTGTGCAAATGGGGTGGCAGCGCAAGACGATACGCGACGGGTCCAACCTTTTCTAAAATTTCAAAGGGTCCTATAAATCGTGGCGACAACTTTGTCCCCTTCCCAAACCTGATGGTACTTTTGCTAGGCCTGATGCAGACGAACACTGCATCACCAACCTTATAGCTTTGGTCAACCCTATGCGCATCGGCATAGCTCTTTTGCCTATCCTGGGCTTCCTTTAACCGTTGTCTAATCTGAACAACCTGCTCTTCCATCTCCTGAATCAACTCAGGTCCTATAATTACTCGATCCTCTAACCTTTCCCAACTCAATGGTGTCCTGCATGGCCTTCCATATAAAGCTTCATATGGAGGCATCCCAATTGAGCTATGGTAACTGTTGTTGTAAGCAAACTCTACCAAAGGTAAGTGCTTTTCCCAATGAGTTTGTTGATCCATGACATACATTCTAAGCATGTCTTCCATCACCTGATTCACTCTTTCTGTTTGCCCATCTGTCTCTGGATGGTAAGCAGTGCTTAGGTTCAACTAAGTACCCAACGCTGACTGCAAACTCGTCCAAAACCTGGATGTAAACCTGGAATCTCTATCTGATATAATCTTCTTGGGAAACCCATGGAGACGAACTACTTCATTTATGAATACACGTGTTACATCCGTGACATCATAGGTCTCCTTAACTGGAATGAAGTGAGCAGTTTTGGTCAGTTTGTCAACGATGACCATAATGGCATCATGCCTATGAGAGGTAAGAGGCAATCCCACCACGAAGTCCATGGAGATAACCTCCCACTTCGACATAGGAATGTCATGTGGCTGCAACAGACCTGCCGGGTGGTGATGATCAGCTTTTACCTGCTGACACTCAAGGCACCTAGCGACGAATTTGACCACGTCGCTTTTCATCCCTGCCCAAAAGAAGAGTTGCTTCATGTCTGCATACATCTTCTTTACACCCGGGTGTGCACAATACACTGCTCTGTGGGCTTCCTTAAGGATAGTCTCTCTAATATCTCCCTCTTCCGGAATATACATCCTCCCTTGATACCGTAACAAACCATCGGCTTCCAACTCATAGCCTTCAAACTTTGGTCCCACCGGTTTCCCATTCTGGAGTGCCGCTGTGACCTTGAGGTACCAACTATCCCCTAGTAACTGCCCTAAAATTCTTTCCCTCAAATCTACCTTCAAAGGTATAAGAGAGAAAAGTCTTGGTTTTCTGCTTAAGGCATCCGCTACCACATTCTCCTTCCCTTTGATGTAGGAAATCCCAAAATCATACTCGCTCATGAATTCACTCCATCGCCTTTGCCTAGCAATTAGGTCTCTTTGAGTGAAGATGTACCTTAAGCTTTGGTGATCAGACTTGAGTTCAAAGCTTCGTCCAACAAGGTAATGTCTCCAAAGCTTCAAAGCTAACATCACTGCAGCTAACTCTAGGTCATGAGTAGGGTAATTCTCTTCATGTGTTTTTAGCTTTCTTGACGCATAAGCTATTACCCCACCTTCCTGCATCAACACTGCACCCAAACCTTGCCTTGAAGCATCGGTGCAAACTGTGAATTCCTTCTCCATATCTGGAACTCGTAGAATTGGGGCACTCGTCAATAGTCTTTTCAGCTCGGCGAATGCGGCATCACATTCATCTGTCCATTCGTACCTAATGCCTTTACGCTGTAGGGTAGTTATGGGTTTTGCGATTTTTGAGAAACCCTCAACAAACCTTCTATAATACCCGACTAACCCCATGAAGCTCCTTACTTCATGCGCATTCTTTGGCACGGGCCAATCCATTATGGCCTTCACCTTTTCAGGGTCAACAGAAATTCCCTCACCGGAAATTATATGCCCTAGGTAATGGATCTCCTTCTGATAGAACGAACATTTGGACAACTTACCATACAACTGATGCTCCCTTAAGCATGACAACACTATTCGCAAGTGTTCCTCGTGCTCCTGCTCATTCTTGGAGTAGATGAGGATGTCGTCCAAGAAGACTTGCACAAATTGATCTAAGTACTTTCGAAACACGTTATTCATGAGACTCATGAATACGGCTGGGGCATTGGTCAAACCGAAGGGTACCACCACAAACTCATAGTGCCCAAACCTTGTTCGAAAAGCAGTCTTAGGTATATCACCTTCCTTAATCCGTAGCTGGTGGTAACCTGATCGTAAGTCGATCTTTGAGAAGACCGTCGCCCCCTTCATTTGATCAAAGAGGTCATCAATTCGAGGTATTGGGTACCTATTCTTCACGGTGGCTCTATTCAAATCTCGGTAATCTATGCAAAGACGCAAGGAACCATCCTTCTTCTTCACAAAGATTACTGGTGCACCCCACGGTGAAATACTAGGTCTGATGAACCCTAGATCTAGCAGTTCCTTCAACTGCATTTGCAACTCACAAAGTTCTGGGGCCGTCATCCTGTAAGGTGTCTTTGATGTTGGCTCTGAACCGGGTTTTACCTCAATGGTAAAATCAAGTTCCCTCTTAGGAGGTAACCCAGGTAATTCCTTTGGGAATACATCACTGAACTCGGCTAACACTGGATAGTCATCAAAGGAGGGTCCCTTCTCATTGTTTACCGCTTCAACAATGTACAACTAGCATCCTTGTCGCATACATCGCTTTACGTTCATTGTTGATATGAAACGTAGGGACACCTTCCGTTTGATACCCTGGATCTTGATGGCCTCTCCGTTGTCATTAATGCAAAGAACTTTCTTCCCATAACAGTCCAAGAAAGCTCGATGTTCCTCAATCCAATTCATACCTATGATGAGATCATAAGTTCCGAGGGTGGTGACGTACACTTTGACCTGTGTAACACACACCCCGAGATCCACTACACACTTATCGACACTAAGTCCTACTGCTTGCTTTACCCCTGAAGCCATTTCGACTAAGCTGAAATCATCATGCTCGTAGGCTGCCAACCCACATTTGTCTAATGCATATGGAGAAATGAAACTATCAGTAGCACCAGGATCAAACAATATTCTAAGCTTGACATTATTGACCGTACCTGATGATTCGACCACAGTGGATTGGTGTTCTGCTTGATGGTTGTTTACTGCAGCCGAGATCTGATGCCTACTACCCCCACTCCCCATTGGAGCTTTTCCTTCTCGTTGCACTGTACCAGATCGTAATTCGGGACAGTCACGCTGGTAATGTGGACCTCCACATCCCCAACAAGCAACCTGTAATGGAGCAGGCGAGATAACCTGCTCAGACCTCTGAGAGGGGTTCCTCCCCCTAGGACCCCTTCCTCTACCGGCTGTTCCTCTGAAATTCCTCGCACCCTGGTGAGTCCCTGTGGCCGACTGGGGCACCGCCCTAGTTGCCACTGATCTGTCAACCGCTGCGACTCTTGGTGTGCTCCTGTTCCCGTAGGGAGGTGGCCTCGCATATCCTCCTCGAGGATAGCTTCGAGGGGCCTTCCCCACAAACTCTGACTGCTGAGAGTTGAATGACCTGATGGGCTTTGCACCCAACATCTCCTCAGTGTAACGAGCACAATCGACTGCTTCGGCGACCGAAGTCGGTTTCCACATCCGTACCTGAGCCCTGATCTTGGCATTGAGCCCATACACGAAGCGCTCAACTTGGCGTTCGTCATTGTCCAAGTAAGGGACATACTTCACTAATTCCATGAACCTCTCTTCATACTCCTCCACAGATAGATGCCTTTGTACCAAGGCATGAAGAGCCCCTGCTTGTTCTTCCTGGTAGGATGCGGGTAGGTACTTCCCCTTGAATTTTTCCACAAACAGTTCCCATGGAACTGTGTCTGGTGTAAGGTGTAGCTGCCTTTCTTGGTTTCCCCACCAGTTCAAAGCGGCCCCCTTTAGTTGAAATATGGCCAGTTTGGACTTGGACGTGGAGGTGTACTCCTGCAAGGTCAAGCACCTGGTCATCTCTTCCAACCACGACTCTGCTCGTATCCCTGATCGACCCCCCGAAAATTCTGGAAGCCTTATCTTCTGAAGCTCCCTTTTGATATCCTGATGCGGAGTTCTTGGTACCGTATTCGCCTCTACCACAGGAACTTCCTCCCTTAGTGGAGGGGCCTCCACCTCTACCTCCGAGGTAGTACTTCCTCTCTGTGCTAGTCCCCTGAGTGTTTCGTTTATAGCTTCCAGCGAGCGCAGTATAAGAATGGTCTCTGGCGATGGTGCCGGCACATTCGGCTCAGGTAATGCCGTCGCCTGACCTTGCCCCCGACCTGCTCGCATTCTTACCATGTTTATTCCTGCTCATGGAATAATAGGATAATTAGCACACAATGACATCATGGCTAATTTACTATCAAACTCAACAATTAATTCAAAAGTGCGTCATGAGTAATTTTACGAGCGTTTTACTTTAAGAGCTATAGTTCAGTACGTTTCGATCAGGCCATCTTGAGGCCACCCGGGTACTAAATTTACAGCAGTAGTTCTATGTAGGTTTAGGTATTGGATTCTACACAATCCTCATTAAGTCGCCATCCACTCTTCCAAACATTCATTTAAGGTTTATTGCCTCGGTCTCATTAATTAATTAATAATTTAATAATTTAATAATAACATAACCTAAGTTTTAAGTCTAGAGTCGCATTTATCAAACATTTTGTCATGGGGTAAAATCGGTGATCTAGTGATCAGCTCGTCATGCTGGTCTCCGTGGTGTCCCGTTTTCGAGATTCCGACTCCGTCTTGCTCCTTCGACTGTACGTCGAAGTTTCGGCAAGAAATAGTTTTAAGAACGAAATAACCATTTAGTGTTAATTTAGCCCTCTCCAAACTAATTAGTTTGTCTTAGTTTAACACTAATTAGTTAACACACTAACACTAATTAATTAACACTAACATTCATTAACACTAGTTAATTAGTATTTATTTATTTTCCCTTTATATATAAAAAATAAACATAAGGATAAATTCATTTTTACAATTTACTCATACATTTAACATCAATGTATTAACTTTAATTTATTAAGTAATTAATAAATTTAATTGTAAAACACTTATTTAATAATACAATGAAATCCATTTCAAAATTAATAAATAAAAATTCTATTTATTATGTAATTTTGTTTAGATATATATAAACATATTAATTATCAATTTCAGAATTAATAAATAATAAAAAAAAATTATTTATTACGTAATTTTGTTTATATATACAAATATATCATTTATCAATTTCGAAATTAATAAAAAAAAATAAAAAAAATAAAAATAAAATTTTTATTAATAAAAATAATAATTAATATATTTATATAAAACAATAATAATGATAAAAATCAACCCTAACCCTACACCACGCGGCCTCTCTAGGCTATCTGGGCCATGCATTAAATAATATTAAACTATTCTATAAACGACCTCAAACCCTAGTTTTGGTTCATTTTTCTCAATCATTTTTTTCAATGAGCTCTGCTCTGCACCTCCCATGACGAGCGAGTTCTGCAACTCAGCCATAGTTCCGCAACTCAGCCATGGCGAGCCTCTCTCCTTCAGATCTACATATGTTTAATTATGGTATTATTTTCCTTCTTTTTTTGTTTTTCTTTCTTTTGCAGATTTTCTATATACCTGATTATTTTCGTTTGATTCTAACAGGTCGGCCGCTCATGGCCGCAGCAGCTCTGCTGCTGGCCGGCCGCACCCAAGCTGCGAGTTTTCGAGCTGCAAGCTGGGCTACCATGGCCACCGCGTACGTTTTTTTCAAATTTCAGGTAAAAAAAAAAAATTTGTTTTAACACAGTATAGCTGGTTTTTTTTTTTTTTTTTTTTCTTCGTTTTGCCCTGGAGGCCACTGAGCCGCCACTGGCCGGGCCGCCCAAGCCGCAGCTTGCTGCTGGCCGGGCCGTGCCCTGGCCGCGCGCCCTATGGGCTGCAGGCCGGGCCGCCCAGGCCGCAGCTCGCTGCCGGCCGGGCCGTGCCCTGGCCGCACGCCCGTGGGCCGCGCCCCCCGTGGGCTGCGCCCTTGTGGGCCGCGCCCTGGGCTGCGCCCGTGGGCCGAGCCCATGTGGCTGCGCCCCTGTGGGCTGCGCCCCTGTGGGCTGCGCCCTTGTGGGCCGCGCCCGTGGGCCGAGCCCTGTGGGCCGAGCCATGGGCTGCGCGCCCTGCGTGGCTGCGCCCGGTGCTGCATGCCCGCCAACAACAACAAAAAAAATATATATTTTATTTTATTATTTTATTTTATTTATTGATTTATTTTTGTTTATTATACATATATGTTTTATATTTTTTTTTTATAAATTTGTGTTATATGTGCATATATATATTTTTTTTGAGTTATATATGTTAACGTCCTTTCTTTTTCTTTTTCGTAAACAATAAATTTTTATTATTTTTTTTTTATGCTATTTTCTATACTGAAATTTTTATTTTGAATTCTCTATTTTTGTTTCAACAAAAAAAAAAATTCGATTCAATTTTTAAAAACAATTTATATATAAATATAATTTTTTTTTCATATATATATATATATATATAATTATATATATATATAATTATATATATTTTTAAAGCTTACGTATATATAGAAATCCTTTCTTTTTTTTTTCTTTTCCTTTGTGGGTATGTAATTGTTCTGCACACACGTATATATATAAAAAGAAAACAAATAGATTTAGAAGTAAAAACTATTTGTTTCTCCCTTTTATTTTTGTTTACATGTATATATATTTTTTGTTTTCATATATAAAGAAATTTTGGCCTAAAATTTGTATTCAAATCTTTATGATATTTATTATTATTTTCTAACTCTTTCCCTTTTGCTGTGCAGGTTTAAACTTCTGCCACAGTATATAACTATACTTGCAGTAATTTCTTAAGGTTTTCTTTGTTTTCACACTGTTCGAATTTCTGTTTTTATTTCATGTTTTATGCAGGTCTTAAGCTTCTGCAACAAGATTTTACTGCTTCTGTAATGAGCCCTCTGGTTCCAGATTTGGAACCATGGCTCTGATACCATATGTAAGACCCCAACTAGGGTCTCCGTTAACATTAATTTACAGTCAGATAATTCAGTTCTGTTCAAGATTTCTGTTTTGAATTTCTAGCTTATGTCTATTTCTATGCATGTAAATTACATCAAATTTACATTTAAATTCTAACATTTACTTCTCATGTGCAGGTGAAATAACATATAACATATAACCGAAAATAATAATTTGATAGAGTAGAAATGATAAATTTACCTGCTGGAAAATACATGTAGGTAGCTTGCAGATTCCCTTTGTTGCTGTCCCCGTTTGCCGTTTCTCCTTGCCTTTTCC
Source organism: Larix kaempferi (assembly GCA_027924585.1). Classification (NCBI taxonomy): domain Eukaryota; kingdom Viridiplantae; phylum Streptophyta; class Pinopsida; order Pinales; family Pinaceae; genus Larix; species Larix kaempferi. Next base: position 3,414,534 of record BSBM01000364.1, on the reverse strand, counting down.
CTGCAGTCAAAAGCCCTCCCCACAGTTCTGAAACTCAACCAGCCAAACCAGTTTTGCCACCCTGCCAACTGGCGAGGTCTCGCCGACCACCCAGCTCCAAAGGTACCCCTTTGGACCCCCGAGCCCAAACCGAGTACAAGCCTAAGCTGTTCTATCCCTTTAGAAAAACAAACTCCAACAAATCCCCTCTTTGCAGCTCTCCTCTCCCAATTTCTGCTCTGCTCCACTTCTCCAAAATCCTAAGGTAGAAAAAGGATCCCTTCTCCTTCCTCCCTTCTCCCTCTTATCCCCTTCACTTGCCGACTCTATCCCTCTTTACTACCCCTATCTCTAACTTCAATTTCACCCAACCCATTCATCTACCATTTAAGTCCTCGAGCCCTCAACTTGGACTTGGACTTATTAAATATTTAAATTATTATTAAAAAGTGTTGGTTGGGTCACTTCTCAACCGTAACCTTTAATTCAATTAAATTTACTCATTTTATTTAATATAACAATTTTAAACATATCCTTATTCATATTTCAACATTTGACCATTTAATTAATAAATAATAAATGTTATATACATATTATATAGTTTAAACTTGCCTGCTTCCCCATTTAATTTAATTAATAGTAATTATCAATTGATTAATTACAATTGCCTAATCATTTAATTAATGGTTTATAATATTTTTAATATGTAAATTCTCTTTAATTATAAATTCACTAATTCAATTTATTAATTACCAATAATAATCCCGTGTTCTAATTAATCTTAAGCATGATCCTTATAAAACTAATGGTTTATAACTTAATTCTTATCCATACTTCTTAATTAATTATCTAACCTTGCAATTAATATTTACTTATCAAATTAATACTACTAAATTTTACATTACAATAATCATTTAACCATTTTAACCCTTAGTTTTTACTAAACATCTCATTAGCATTCGATTAATCATTACTAACTAGGTTGCATTATTTACTACCTAATTTAACCGTAACTTGTTTATTAATCAGCAATAATTAATCATTAATGTACAATAATTAACATTAATCAACATTAATAACCTTAATTGACAGTAATTAACATTAATCTACATTGTTAGCCTTAATCATCATTACTAACTTTAATCAACATTATTAACATTGATCAACAATAGTTAATTATGAAACGACAATAATTAACATCATTATTCAACAATATTTTACACAATTTATAAATATGTAGGCGAGTTATGTAAGCGTAGCTACTGCTTACATACCTCGCGTAAGTACACTAACAATAATAATTCACACACACCGATCATAATCACGAAACTTTATTATTTACTGACACATGTTTTAACATAGTTTGCAAGGTACAATCCTTTAACTAACTGAAATCTTATTAGTTACGACAATTCATACATTTCTGAGTTACGACACATACTGTTCAAGGGATTTACACACCTATAGTTAGATCTTGTTTTCACCCCTACTTCACACTACACCTATCTACCTATATCATTACTAACTTCCACATCCTATCCTGTCCTCTGCTGGACTACCCTGGAATGTCAAGTCATGACCGGTTCCAGCTAGAACCCGTAAGCGGAAGTGTCGACTACATCGACCAGCTTCCCCAGCAGGCAACCACCAGTCATCATCACACACCTTGGGGAGCACGTCGTAGCACAGCCCTCCCATGACTCTGGGTTTCGGGGATAAACGGTGGGTAAAGTCTCCACCCCCCTAATGGAACAAGGGACTATGTCCACCCGACATAACAACAGCGTTGCACTTGTACTCGGTCTGTCATCGTATAACCGATCTGGGCGGTTGAGTTTCCTGAAACCCTACCCCACCCATGTCATAACATACATCATAATAAACAGCATAATAACCATACGAAAATAATGCATCACTCGCATACCATTTTCTCTTTCGAAGTCCGTGTCCCCGAGGCCCTCCCACCTCGTAGGATCCAGCTTTCACTTAGCCGTTTCAACCTGTAAGTCAGTCCTCGACATACAATATAGAATATCGTGCATAAATCCTCGATATGTACACACATATATTTCATCATAACATAGCAACAATAAACTCGTTCATTCGCCATGCACCTGGCATAACATTCATTATTTTCAACATATAACTGTAACGGTATCCACGTACCCATCATTCAGTAAATTCCATATATTTGACATAATTAACACATGATACATATCTAAACATGACTATCGATCTTAACACTATCATCATACACACACACATATATATATCGGCAAAATAATAGAACCATGTCCACAGTGTCGTCAACTGACGAGGTCTCACAGTCAAACAAATACAACATATAATAGTAGTTCAGGTAGTAATGTCAAAACGGGGCGTTACAAAGGTAAGGTGTCTTACATTTTTTATTTTGCTCGTTATGTCTTAATGATAAGGTGTCTTACATTTTCAAAAGGATTGAATTTTGAAGAGAATTTGATTTTTATTAGGGGATGGATCTTCATAATCATTTTGATTTAGATTTCTTAATCATGGTCATTATAGAAACAAAAAAATATATATTAATATAGGAGATTATATATAGGGCCATGAAGTATTCTGAAAGTCGCAAGAGCAGAAAAAACTCTACCCATTATTAAAGGCACCCAATCAACATACAAGCACCAAAAGTAACAACTAACACAAATGAGGAAGCTTCCCAATAGGAAAATGTTAACATAATTTCAACGAGGAGGTACTTATGCAACGAACTTCATAAAACTTTCCTCATGTTTTCGAGCTTCTGTAGAAATCTGGTCTCCCAAGCCTGTAATTTTAATATATTTTGATTTTTGAAATTGTTGATCATGAAATTTTAGGAAGTGTAATCTGTTCCAAAGTTTCTTCATTTAGTATTAATTTCCAGGAGATCTATGGTTGAGGCATATTAAGTTAAGACAATGTAAAAAATATATGTGAAATTAGCATGTAAATTAGGAAACAAGGTTATAATTTATCTGTTTTGGGTGATGTACAAATTAAAACCAAAGTTGCTTGAAGTGGTAAGGCATCTAAAGAGTTGAAGAGTTGAGATTATATATAATTATATAATTCTAATACTAAATACATATTTACCGTAAAGTAAATTACCAAATCATGTTGTGAAAGATCACTTCACTTTGCAAAACATGATTGATGTATAAAAAGCTATAAAATGAAATGGATCAGTTTCAATGACTTAATAATTTGTCAAACTAATGCTGCAAAATGAAATAGGTGAGCTCCAAAGTTAGGATATATTTAAAAAGATTCGTAAAAGTAGGGGATATAATAGAACGAAAATTCCATCGAAATGATATTATTAATTTTTAGGAAGCATGCTTAAAATTCCATCTAAATGATATTATTAAATTTTAGAAAGCGTGCTTGATGCTACACGACCATGACACTGAAAAAAACAAGGGCCACTTAATAAGCTAAAAAATGTACATGATCACATATATTTAAATAGGATTCTTTTCAATAGTTTAGGAAAATATACTTACCAATTGAAAATTCAACAAAATACTACCATTTCAATGTTTAGAGGGTTTGTTAACACAAACTTTAACAAAATGCTATTGGAAACAACTCTTTTACAAGTCTTTTGAAACACCCATGGTATAATATCTACATGTGGGTGAATTCCTTTGTAAGTTGCTTGAAGTACTTGATACCTATAAGATATAGTTTTACAAAGATAAGTTAAAGTAGAAAACCAAGAACAAAACATACATTACATGCTTTGGACACTTGTTCATGGCACTAGATGATTGATATATTTTTCAAGATTATTTTTTATTTTGGAAACTAATTTTATGAAATATATATTGATATAATATTTAATGTCAAATTTTTTACTTCATTATGTTAATTATTTTTTAAGATATAAATCTAGAGAGAAAATTAATCACTTCATTGAACTTATGCCAATCGTTTGTTTATCAAAGTTCAAATATAAAGAAAACATTTAATCATTAGGTTGGTTGTTGATATCTTATAAATTGACAAATATATCTAAAATTGTTTAGAGTAAATAATAATCGTTTATATTTCATTTGATGTGAGTTAAGGCCACAACTTTTTGACTCTTCCTATGGATGCTCTAAACCTTCAATGTGAGATAAATACTTTATGTTTACAATGGATGTTCCAATAAACTATGCTAGAACAAAGAAATTTTTGGGGATCCATACTTGTAGTTGTGGATCTATCTTCCTCCACCTCAAGTTGATCATGACAAGTGCATGCTCATGTCCTTTTGCCTCTATTTATATGGTGGTGCCTTCATCATGGGCTCTTCGACCTGGCACTATGTCCACACGCTTTGTATTAGGATGGATGATGCTACATGAGCCATTGTCATTTCTGTCAATTACATTCTTGCTCCCAAGCACTATGAATTCTTGAATTTGTATACCATTCCACAATCATTGGGAGTTTTTGAAGTTCAGCATGGAAGCACAATCATTGGGAGTTTTTGAAGTTCACCATGGAAGTTTAGGAAGAGAAAATAAGTGCCATGAGATTTGTGTTTTTTAAGGCATATTAACTTAAAATAATGTAGAAAACTTATGTGAAGCTAGCATGCAAATAAATAAATTGGGTTGTAGTTTATTTGTTTTAAGTGGTGTTCAAATTAAAGTCAAAATTACTTGAAGTGGGAAGCTATATGGAGAATTGAAATCATAGATAGCATGGAATCAAATTGTAAAGTAGTACAGGATCCTTGATGCAAATGTCTTAAGCATGATTTTTAGGAAAAAATTTAAAGAGAAAAATATGCATTAATATCGACATTTGTTTTGTGAGATAAAGATGGTCTTGACATATATAAACTCTTGTTTGACAAGTTAATAAATTATTGTGAAGTTTGTCTATGTAGTTAGTACAAATTATTTGTCAATGCTCGTTTTGTTTATGAATAGGGAATCTCAACAAAATTTAGTTTATTTATCAATATTTAAAAAAAAAAAAACATTTATCTATTATTATTATTATTTTAATTTCAAATTATTAAAGACGGGGACTAAGCTGCACGCAACTCTTGTTTTTATCTATTTCTCACATGAAAATGCGTCATCAATAGAAGGGAATGCGATATGGGATAAATATGATGTTTGTATGAAATGGATGATGGTGTTGCATGGAAACAATTAGTCAGACCAAGCATATTTATCTATATGGTTCTTCTAAGCGCACCCTCATCCCCTTCTTCAATATTCATTATTTTTTTATCCAAAGTGAATACAACAATTTATATATTTTGTTTTCCTGTTTACATCTTCACTTTTTTGTTCTTATTGGGGGCATTAACCTTGTGAAATGGGTTCCTCTTTTTTCAATGTTATTTATTATTAAATCCTATTAATTTTTAATTTTTAATTCAATTAGGATTGAAATGATTATGCTATGTAGTTTTGATCATTTGCTTAGTTCTACATAAAAATCAGAGCATCCAAATGATTTCTTAGTCTACAAAGATGTATAATAATCAAATATAATAATAATTATTAATTAATCTAGGATCTTATTTAAAATACAAATTCAAAACACTACTAAGATTTTGCCTAAACGGATTCACTCACAACGATTCTTCTTATAAGATCCAAACCCTAGCCGCCGCCTTGAACCCTAGCCGTCATGGTCGCGTCTCGGCCCTGCCCGCGGGCTCCTCCTGCGTTGGCTGCCATGGAGCCTCCCTTGTCTCCTGAGGAATGTAGGCGTCTCTTGGACGCTGCTTTCCACTCTCTGGTGGCCTCCACCCCTCCCCTTTCCTCCTCTTTGGATCCTTCTGATGCTAGCTTCATCAAACGTGTAGCGGCTCCTCGTATTCAGATCCTCTTAGCAACTTCCAAGCTTAAAGCTCTAGCTCTGAGTGAGCGCGGTTTGATAGGGCAATTCACTGGAATATGGCCGTCACCAAAGTCCATGGATGCTTGGATCAACAAGAACTGAATGCCTCTGATCACTGGGGGATTGCAGCACTGCTTATGTGGTAAGGGTTTCTTTTCATTTCTTTTCGAAAATAAAGCTGATAGAGATCTCATTTTCAGAAGCGGCCCGTACTTCATGGGTCCCCGTGGCTTGTACTTAAATAGATGGAACCTTTCCTTTGACCCTGAAAAGGACGTCCCCTTTGCGGTCCATGTTTGGGTTCGTCTTCCCCATCTGCCCCTTCATTGTCGAAATGATGAAACCCTCCAAGCCATCGAGAACTCTCTTGGGAAATATATCGACAAAGCCGAACTGAAAGGACCCATGTTCTCTTTTGCTAGAATCTGTGTAGAGGTTGATTTGGAAAAAAGGACTGTCAGAAGAAGTAAACCTTTTTATGGACGGATGGGAACATTTGCAGAAGGTTGACTATGAACAGCTGTCGTTCAAGTGTAAAAAATGTCACGAATATGGTCACTTTGTTAAAAATTGCCCGAAAGCAGTGCAAGAGGTCCCAGAAAAAACACAAGAAGAGGGCTAGTAGCAGGTCAAAAAAGGAAGGAAGACTACCCCAGTTACGCAACCTCCCAAAGAAACTCAAACAAAAATCACTCCAGAAACCGCTCAAGAAACCCAGGAAGACTTAACCAACAATAGATTCCAGGACTTACCTACTGAAGAGAGAGAAATTCCATAACTGGAAATAGTTCCTTTAGATCAAGACAAAGAAGAAGATAACATCTCACTCTCTTCCCCCAGAGAAGAGCAGATAGGCACAAGCGCCGTCGGATCTAGCACTCCCAGCGGTTAGTGGGCAAATAAGGTTAAGAGCAAGTTCGTTTCGCTCTCCTCATCTCTGGACATCTCCTTGGAAACTCTCGAGGAAACGGATGTAGTACATCCACCCAACACAAGAGGAAGAAAGTCACATAGGTATCACAGAGAACTATAGGTAGAAAGAGAAATTGAAATGGGCAGACAAAAAATCCTAGAAGAAACTAAGCTGCTTCAGAATCCGAAGTCTCGGACTGAAGTTAAGTTTGATGGCAGGTCCCGAGCTAGACCTCAATCAGGGAAGAAGTTATGCTTGCAGTCTCTTGGAACTGTAGGGGGATTGGGAGTCTGAACAAAGTAGAAGTTGTTAAATCTCTGATCAAATCAGAAAAGCCTGACCTTAGGCTTATCCAAGAGACTAAAATGTCGGACCTGGAGGTCATGGCCCTCTCACGCTTCCTATGGAAATATTGCCATGGTAAAGCTCTCAGTGCTCGAGGAGCTTCTGGAGGAATTGCCACCTTAATATATTCTAATTATTCAATGGTTTCTTCAATTGAGAACAATAACTGGCTACTAACAGAAATAAAAAAGCAAGGCAGCAACAACTCTCTTTTTATCTGCAATGTTTATGGACCTACCCACTGTAAGGACAAGAGTAAGTTCTGGGAAGATCTCAGTGACCTTAAAGAGAGCATGAATGGGGAAAATCTCATAATTGTTGGAGATTTTAATGTTACCAAATCACAGTAGGAAAAAAGTGGAGGGAGTATAGTTCGTGATCCCTTCGGCAAAAAACTAGTGGATCTAATAGTTGATTTGGATCTAATGGACATCCCATTGAAAAATGGAAAATATACTTGGAACAATAAAAGATGCGGAGACGGGCATATTGCTGCTAAGTTGGATCGTTTCCTGGTAAGCTCTTCCTTCTTTAACTCTGATCTTATTGCTAGTTCCTTTACTCTCCCCTATGCCTCCTCTGATCACAGGCCCATCACCCTTTCCCTCTCCCCCCCTGAAAACCTTGGCCCAATTCCTTTTTGTTTGAACTCCCTCTGGATCCAGGACCCCATTTTTCTAGAACTTGTCAACACTGCCTGGGAATCCAAGTTGTGAGCTGTTAAATCTTCTCTCAAGAGCTGGGCCAATACTTCTTACCAAAATTCCTGCCACATTAAGCTCAACCTTCACTCAGAGCTTGCTGCATTACAAAAAAAAATGGAAACGGAGGAAGTGACACCTGCACTTATTAGTCAGGAAAAAGATCTTGATCTAAATATCCCCATTGCGGCCAAGTAGGAGGAGGAAGTATGGAGAGTAAAATCAAGACAATTGTGGCTTAAAGGTGGTGACAACAACACGAAATACTTCCATAACCAGGCTAGAGCTTGTCACAGCTAGAACACTATTAGGGAATTGAAAGGTCAAAATGGAGAAAGGATAAGCGGGCAAGAAAATTTAAAAAGTCATGCTTTCAATCATTTCAGTGAACTCTTCATGGACAGTGGGGACATAGATCCTGTAGCTCAAGCCGAACTTTTGGCAGGCATCGCCAATCAGGTTTCGGATAATGCTAATAGAGAGCTCTCCAAACTGATTCTGGGGCATGAAATCCTGAATGCAATATGGTCTCTTGAAGTTGACAAGGCTCCCGAGCCCGACGGGTTCACCATAAACTTCTACCTAGACACTTGGGATATAATAAAGGAGGACCTGAAGCGTATGCTCAATTAGACCAGAAAAAAGGACAAAATTGGAGGGGCTAAAAATTCTTCCTTCCTTGCTCTAATCCCCAAAGATAAAACTCCCTGCTCTATAGACCGCTTCAGACCGATCTCTCTTTGCAACACTTCCTACAAAATTCTCTACAAGATCCTTGCCACCAGAATGAAAAAAGTCATGGGGAATATCATCTCTGACGCTCAAGGGGGATTTATTACTGGTCGTCAAATCTTGGATAACATTCTCATAGTTGAAGAAGGAATACATTCCATCGTGGGAAAAAAGAACCAAGGTATGGCCATCAAACTTGACATGGCGAATGCCTTTGATAGAGTAAACCATCATTTTCTCTTTGAGGTCATGACTAAGTTTGGTTTCTCAAGAAGATTTGTTCGATGGGTCAAATCCTGCATCAACAGTCCCTTGATCACCCCTTTGATTAATGGCAAACCCACCAAATTCTTCCTTGCCTCTAGAGGTTTGCACCAAGGATTCCCATTGTCCACTTTTCTTTACCTCTTAGTTGCTGAGTCCATGAGTAGGAAACTCCATTTGATGCAAGAAACAAGAGAGTTGAATGGAATAAAAATTGTCCGAGGTGTCAAACCGGTTAACCACTCTCAGTTTGCAGATGATACCATCTTACTTGGGGGGGCTTCCACCATTATTGTTGAAAGATTCAAACATGTCCTTACTACCTTCCTTAAAGCTTCTGATGGCAAAATCAATTCTGACAAGTCCAAATCTATGGCTGGAATTGCACCCCTGGGACCCTCGCAAAAATTGCTAGAATTTTGGTTTTTGAAGGCATCTCAGTTTGGAACTCCTTTAATTATCTTGGAATTCCTATCTTTAAAGGAACTAAAAGAATTACAGATTGGCAAGGGCTGATAGAAAAAATAAAAAATAAAATTAATTCCTGGGGCTCCAGGTAGCTAAATCCCGTTGGCGAACTGGTCTTGATCAACTCCATTCTCTCAGCCTCCCCCCTCTACGCTTGTTCCATCTCTCTCGCCCCAAAACTGTGATGTTGGAGATTACCAAAGAACTCATGAAATTCCTTTGGCAGGGAGGCAAAACCAATCAAACCAAAAAATTTCACTTGATCAGTTGGGATATGTTGTGCAAACAAAAAATGTATGGTGGGGCGGGGATCAAAGATCCATCGCTTATGAACCTTACTCTTGGCACCAAACTTTTGTGGAGGATCATCTCTGGTAAAAATACTTGGTGGAAGGAAATCTTCTACAAAAAGTATATGGCCGGAAGTAGAAGCCGATGTGTGGAAAATATAGATCATAGCAAAAAGGAGTCTTCCGTCTGGAACCTTTGCAAGCGGGCTACCTTTATTCTTCAAAATAACTTATATTGGATCCCCGACAATGGCAAACAAATTCAAATTTGGAAGGACAACTTTTGCACCAAACCTCCTGCCAGTTCTACTTAGGAGTTCCATGATCTGAAAATTTGGATGGAGCAAGCTAACATTAAAACTCTGTTTGATATTTCTTCTTGGTCTAGTTAAGGGAAATGGAAGGGATGGCTTGAGCTTGAAATCCCATAGCATCTTCTGCGTGACTACCAAGCTCTTCTCTCTTTGTTTCACAGCTCTCTCCTAGTCCATTAAAATATGAGAGACAAGCGAGGTTGGGGAAATTCGGGCTCCTGCTCGGTTAAGGCAGGGTATGGTTACTTGGACAAACATAAAAATATCAACATTAAGGACAACAATTCGAACAAAGTCTGGAACAAGGAAGGGATTCCAAAAGTTAATGCCTTCTTTTGGACCCTAGTGCATAGGAAGATTCTAACAATGGAAAATCTCAGGAAAAGGGGGATAGAAGGACCGGTAAGAAAGAAGCTGAGGAAACGATGGATCATTTGTTTCTGGAGTGTAGTTTCTCCAAAGAGTTTTGGTATCGTGCTTACAAGGAAATACAACCAAACTTAATTCTCCCAACAAATTGGAATGACCTCTTTGATAATTAGCACAATTACTATCACAATAAGTTGATTGGGAAGTCGAATTTCAAAAGAACCTGGGTCGCATACCCTAAGTTCATCTGCTGGAAACTTTGGACAGTCAGGAACAAAGAAATCTTTGAAAATATAAGGGCTTCTCCTAGTAAAGTGCTTTCCTCTGCTAAAGCTCTTTGGATTGACTCACTCTCTTCGAGAGGTCTAAAAAACATTAACAAGGAGCCCTTAACCGTGGAAGAAAAAATATGGGTGGCTGATCTTTTGAACTCCTCAACCTGTTCTCGCATGGATTATAAAATCAAGAAACAAAACTCCCAAAATTGGCATGTCAGAATGGATTCGAAGGAGCTCCAACTCTGGATCAAGACTCTTAACAGTAATATTATATTCTTCGATGGTGCCTCGAAGGGAAATCCTAGGATGGCAGGTGCGGGAGGAGTCTTTCTTGACTCCAATGGAAATAGAAGAAAAGACTATGCCTGGGGAATTGACAGGAGGACTAACACTGACGCGGAATGGCTCGCTTTGATCAAAGGAATGGAAATTTCCAGGAGTGATCATGTCAAAGATCTAGTGGCTTTTGGAGACTCCATGTTGGTAATTAGGGAAGCTAGATCTTTGGCTAACAAGCGTAGGAAACCAGTCTCCAAACTTCAGCATCTCTTCTTGTATGTGGCTAAGGAGTTCACCTCTATCTCTTTTCTCCACATCTTGAGAAACAACAACAAGGATGCACACAAAATGGAAAACATCGGAGCTGGTTTGGATTGTGGCTTGACGACTATAAATGGACATAATCTTGTTATTAACTGGGTCCCTTAGCCCATTCTCTGGTTTTCTTTCGACTCCCTTGTTCCTTATGAAAACTCACTTGGTTTGGGCTCTAATCCCCCACCCCTCAAACTATACAATATTTCAAATTTTGTTCAGGAATAAAGGTAATATTTCCTTGGGATTGCCTCGATCCTCTACCACATTCGGTCAGCACACTTGGCGCTCTTTCTATCCTGTTCCCACCTATCTCGCATGCGGGCCATTAATTCCACCACCCTCCGACCTGCCTTATATCACGCCTCAAGGTGGTAAGGCCGACATACCACAAGCTCACTCTGTTGTTATTTGGGAAGATCTGGTTCATCAGAAGACGTTCGCCATCAATTGGGATAGCAATTTGGGTCCTCTTTGGACAATAATGGAGGAAAACTTGAATACTAGTTTGAACCTCTCTTCGTTGCAGTGTCGTCGATGCAGGAAGAACATACAAGACAATTCAGGGGGGGTTGGAACGAAGCGTCACCTCTCTGCTTTTGACGTGGTCCATGGGTAGGGGAATGGTGTTTCTGGGAAAGCTCGCAGTGGTTTGGCGCATAATTTATTTCGAGGTCTTTCCAGGGTTGAAGAGTCTGCTAATAACAGGAATTGGGTTCCCCTTGAGTTAGGCACTGGTCATAGCTTGGGCGGCATAGTGCATCAGTCTGCTCGTGGACTCTCCATCAAGCCTGGTTTCGGGAAAAGTTGGACTCCATTAGACTTAGGCTCCAGCCAGAGCTTGGGAGGTGTTGCGCTACACTCTGCTCGTGGACACTCCAGCGATCTTAGCATCGGAAAGAATTGGAACTCCCCGTAAGGACAGGAAAATGGGATCATTAACTTGGAGTCCCCGAATGGATAGGACAATCTGTCTTCAGAGATTCTCTCTCGCCTGCTGGAGTTGGAAAATCAGATTCGTTGGCTCAGGGGAGAAAACTTTGACCAAAAAAGTGCAATTTCACATCTTGCTACCTGCATCTAGATAACAACCTCTGAAATCCGTAATGGTTGCATCAAGTTAAAAGAGTATTCAGGAATAAAGGAAATATTTCCTTGGGATTGCCTCGATCCTCTACCACGTCCGGTCGGCACACTTAACGCTCTTGTGATCCTGTTCCCACTTGTCTCTCATGCGGGCCATTAATTCCACCCCCCTTTGACCTGCCTTATATCACGCCTCAGGGTGGTAAGGTCGACATACCACAAGCTCACTCCGTTGTTATTTGGGAAGATCTGGTTCATCAGAAGACGTTCGCCATCAATTGGGATAGCAATTTGGGTCCTCTCTGGACAATAATGGAGGAAAACTTGAATACTGGTTTGAACCTCTCTTCGTTGCAGTGCTGTCGCTACAGGAAGAAAATACAGGACAATTCAGGGGGGGTTGGAATGAAGCATACTTTTGGAATACTTTTGATGTGGTCCATGGGCAGGGGAATGGTGGTTCTGGGCAAGCTTGCAGTGGTTTGGCGTAGAATTTATTTCGAGGTCTTTCCAGGGTTGAAGAGTCTGGTAATAACAGGAATTGGGTTCCCCTTGAGTTAGGCACTGGTCATCGCTTGGGCGGTACAGTGCATCGGTCTACTCGTGGACTCTCCATCGAGCCTGGTTCCAGGAAAAGTTGGACTCCATTAGACTTAGGCTCCAACCAGAGCTTGGGGGGTGTTGCGCTACACTCTGCTCGTGGACACTCTAGCGATCCTGGCATGGGAAAGAATTGGAACTCCCCGCAAGGATAGGAAAATGGGTTCATTAAATTGGAGTCCCCGAATGGACAGGACAGTCCGTCTTCATAGATTCTCTCTCACCTGCTGGAGTTGGAAAATTAGATTCGTTGGCTCAAGGGAGAAAACTCAAACCAGAAAAAAGCAATTTCACATCTTGCTACCTGCGTCTAGATAACAACCTCTGAAATCCGTAATGGTTACAACAAGTTAAAAGAGTATTTCGATGTTCTAGTTGGAAAATTGGATACAGGATGTCCCTGTTCAGGTGCTATCAACACACATATAAACTCTCTGCATAACAGCTTGTGTTTGGTTGAAAATAAGCTTGAAGGCATGAGGTATGACCTCAATAGCAGTTCCACTGTATTCCATGGCAACACTGAAGACAACGTCGGGCATGAAAACGGGAGCAATGAGAAGAATGACCAATAGTTTACAGTTTGATATCCCACGATATCCCATAATTTCTTGGTTATTTCCTTTTTGTTGTAATGACTCGATGAAGCTAGTCAACTGCCTCTATCCTCGTTATGTATTTCTTTTGTTGTCTACTGCAAGGAAATATTGTAAGGGTTTATAGATGTCATAGACTAAAGTTCGTATGTGAACTGCAAAGACTGGAAATGGATGAGACTGTTATAGTAGCTCTCCAATTTTGGGTTCATTCTTCCCGATTATATTTTGTAATCTCACTCCTTTTTTAATATAAAAGCTCGTCACTTGTTCTTGTAAAAAAAAAAATAATCTAGGATCTTATTTAAATATTGATTAGGTTTTATTAATTGATTAATTGTTAAGCAATCATTAAGCTAATTCATTTAAACATGTAAGTGATTGCTAACATTAGTAAGGCAATGAACTATGTTTGCATTATAATTTCTTCTAGATATATGTATTGTTTTACCTTTTTTCCATGGAAAAAATCACAATTGCTATTTATAATGGGAATGGAAATCACACTTTGCGGGCTTTCCACACAATACTAAAATAAAATGCATATGTGCTCAGGAAGAAAATTGAGCACAGTGTTTCATCTTTTAATCATAAAAACATGTTAACATCATTATAGAAAGGATAAAAAAATTGTATTCTTATTGTTAACAAAATTATATTCTACGACATCCAAACATATAACCATAAAAAACAACTTAAAATATTGTCCTCAAATACCCTAAATAAATAAATAAAATCAAAAAGAAAAAAACAGTAACTTGTTATTCAAAAGATAGAATCAAAGTTACATCGAGTTCCTCTTCTCATCAACTGTTCATATCCAAAAAGGAGATAAGATCAACAAGTCAAAACTTTTAGCAAGTCCTTCAAAATCCCCTAAAACCAAATGGTCACAAAAAAAACCAGCGGAAACAGCTAGAAACATATACAAGAAACAACCAGCCTCAGAAAGTGGAGGTCTTCACATAGGAACAAAAAGATAGGTCTAGAAAATATGAAATTTCCCCGAGTCCACCGACCGATCTTCAAAGTATTCCTCAAAAAACAAAATTCCATCCATAGCCCCAATGGCTCTCTCAGACAGTGAATTAGCCTAACCATTAAGTTCCCTATAAATATGATTGAAGGAGATATAAGAGAAATAAAATTCCAATCCATCTATTTTTTTCATCCGGTGTTCTAATTTAATGACTTGTAAGGATAAATGACCAACCACCCAATCGATCACTACTCAAGAGTCCCCCAAGATCTTAACATTGAAAATTCCTTTCCTTCGGGTAACCCATAAAAGACCCCAAAGAGCTATGAGTTCTGCTCAAGTATTAGAACCAACACTAGCTCCCATCCAAAGAATTAAAAGATGATTCAATTTAATCTTCAACACCATTCCTGCGCCACAGAAACCATTTTGAAGCTCCATCAAAATATCTTGAAGCAATACCATCCTCCTTAGCAGGATTAATTAAAAGACGAGACCTAGAGATAGGCTTCTCCTTAAAGTATTCAAAAAAAGAGTTAATAACCCTTGAGCCCACATGAAACACATAAGGCTTAGAACCTTCAAAAATATATCGATTTCTAGCATTCCACACTTCCCAGATAGCAAACATAGGAAGTTCTTTGTAATTTGGACAAGCCTGTATCCATTGAAAAACACATTCCTGAAAATCATCGTGTCCCCACACTTCCTAAAAGCGCAAATATCCACAAAGTCCCGACCACGCCGATTTGAAAAGGAACATCGTGAGAAGAGATGTAAGACTGATTCTTCATCTGATTTGCACATTTGACATATCCCAGGACCATAAAACCCCGTTTCAATAAATTGTCCCACGTGAGAATTTTATTCTCCAAACATAGACACATAAAACATCTAATTTTATGTGGAAGACACCATTTCCAAAGCTTCTTATCCCATCATTTGGGAATTCTTGAAATCTGCCTGTCAATTAATGCATCATAAGCCAACTTAGCAATTAGAATGTCATTTGCATTCTTCCAGTCCCAGACTAGTTCATCCTTTTGATTTGATAAAGTAATGCCAGCAATATTAAGATTCATGACATAATCATCCCACTCCCCAGCAACCTCTGAAGATAATCCTAACTCCACAGCAGAACGCTAATATTCTGAAGAATAATCTGGATCACAATTTCGTTTTACCTAACACAACACCTGAATGTTTGCCGAATGCAACTGGTGTAACAAAGGATCAAATAATCATCATTTAAAAAAAAATTGTTTTAACCATCATAAATCAAATGAATAAATGATTGCATAATCGAAGCATAGAAAAACAGGGACTTCATTTCTCATTTCTTCCATAACCATAGAGGCTTTAGCTAATCCTCGACCTTCACTGTATAGTGTGTTAGCTTCTGCGTTTTGTTCCCTATAGATATGCGTGAAAGTGACTTTTTCAAAAGCTTTTGGCATCTCACTTAACTATTCTACAGTGAGTCCTTGTTGAATCTTATAAATTTGGAAATTACCTTTCATCTAATTTACCAACAACGATGAATCACCAAGAAAACGAATATATTTCACATCCCTCTCCAAAGCACACGTGATCAAAATTCTCAATTCCATAAGTGTTTTACATCCACTACCCCTTTTTAAACTTTAAACAATAGGATGAAGATATGGGAAGAGTATTTTCAACAATGCTAAACTCAACTAGTCCTTGCTTGGCCCCCATTGAGAAGACCCCAAGCATGGACCCTATAAATAACCAAAAGTCGAGTAACTTCGGGCCCAACTCAACTGGCATGAGGTCGAGTGTCTTCTGGCTTGAGTTTGATCAGCTTCTGGGTCGACTCAACTAGTATGAGGTCGAGTGGCATAAGGCCCAACTAAACTAGCACCAAGTCGATCTAGTTCTGACCCAACTCTACTGGCACGAGGTAAGGTTGATGCCCAAACAGGACGAGGTTTGGTTTCACTACTTATAATTCCAACAACCCTCATTAGCAAGGATCCAATTCAAAAGCAACACAAGGACCAGGTTCCATTGCCTCATAAACATTGGATCAATGCCTTGTTTTTTTAACTACATACTTGTTATGGGTACACCATATATAGATCTATGGGTTTGTTGAGTGTCTAAATTATCCCTAAACTCAAAAGAAGCTTCCTTAATAGTCAATACAAAATGCATGTTATAACTTGTTTTTGTTGTTGACAAACTAGCTGTGGTCATTGCTTGCTTTTGTTGTTGACAAAACAACTCTTGTCACCACTTGCTCTTAGATAAGTTATTAAACATTTCCGGCACTATTGCAAAATAATTAAACGTGTGCACACCTTCACAATAGAAAAGTATTAATAATGGCTTCCTATGTTAAAACTTAGGTTGTGTTGAGATAGAAAACAAATTTTGTCAAAGCCTCATAATACAATCTCAAAGTATTTCAACCGAATACAATCTCAAAGTTATGTGCAATAGCATGTCCAATAAATATTTTATATATTTCGTTTCTTTTATCTGTCACATTATACCATACAAATTGTTAATAATGAAAATGCAAAACAATAAGAAGTCAACAACAAACTAATTACAATAGTACCTAGCGTTTTGTATAGTAATAAAAACAAGTCCCCACTTAAAAACTAAGTTTGATGGTTGATAATATTAAATGTGAATATTTAAAGGTATTATTCCAATGGAATAGAATATGGATATTTAAAGCATGATTAATCATGAAAATACAAATAACCACTCTCTGTGGTTAGTTCTTGCCAAATATACGATGAAAAAGTCAATAACTTCTATGTTAATTATAAAAATGGAGAGAAATGAGAAATTATATATATATATGTATATATATAAATTTTATTCATCAAAAACTAATTGTTATTATAAAAATATTAAAATAAAAATGTTTTGAATTAGTCATAACAAAATAAAAAATTATATAATTTATTCATTAAAAAGTAATTGTTATCATAAAAACATTAAAATAAAAATATATAGAATTAGTTATAACAAAATTAAAACATCACATGAAAAGTGACAACAATCTTGTTTTTATTTTGTAATAAACAAAAAAACATAACAATATCTTAAATTTATCACATAACACTTTTAAAAAGTTCAAATAAATGTTTTTAATTTTGTTTTCTATCTTTCAAAAATAAAATCACATTATAGAACTCACGTCCCTATCGATAATCCCTTTAACTAATCAAAAAATGGAATGAATAAGATTTAACAATTTATTTTTAATTTTCAAAAAATAAAATTTAATAAATTTTTTTAAGAATAAAAAACTTTAAAAAATTATAATAAAATATTAAAAAAAAATTATAACATGGAACTCAGTATAAAATCAAAGCATTTTGATTTACATATAAAAATTATACTTTTATATTCTTTTAATAAAGATGAATAAAATAAAATAAAACAAAAACAATAATACCTGACTTAGTTTTTTTATAATAATAAGACTTGTCTTAATTTTTTTTGAATAAATAAAAATAGAAAAAAAAACAAAATAATAAAATAAAATAGAAACAATAATACTTTACTTAGCCTTTTGTATAATAATAAAAACAAGATTCCACTTAAAAAGTAAAGTTCTTGGTTGATAATATTACATGTGAATATAAAGTTGTTGGTTGATAATATTGATGATGATGATTAATGTTCAATGAGACCAACTTTGGTCTATCGGATCTTAAGAAGGATTATTACTTGGTTTGCTTTAAACTTTTGTTCCTATGCTCAAAAAGCTTGGTAAGAAGCTTTCCAAGCTTACTATAGTTTTGACAAGTTAGGAGGTTAGCAAGGTTTGTATTGTAGCAAATACTATGAAACTCATATCTAATGTGGGTGTAAGCAGGGCACTCTAAGAGAAAGTGATTTTCATCCTCAACACTCATAGACTCACAAAGATGACAAACTCTTTCCGCCCACGGAGTTTGGGAATAGACCAATGCCCTATTTTGCTATAAAGCTCATAAAATTTCGTTTTAATTTTGGCTATATTAATTTTCTTCTTTGAACTAATTACATGTGAATATATAATATAATAATAAAAACAACACCTCACTTAAAAATTAAGGTTGTTGGTTGATAATATTACTTGTGAATATTTAAAGGTATTATTTTAATTAAATAAAATATGGATATTTAAAGTATAGTTAATTATAAAATTACAAATTACCATAAAGTAATTAGTTCTCATAAATAGGGGATGGAAAAGTCAATAAATTTTGGATTAAGTGTAGAAATTGAGAATAAATGAGAAATTATATCAACACAAAAATAAATTATATAATTTATTTATTAATAAATATTTATTTTTATAAAAATATTAAAATAAAAATATATAGAATTATTTATAACAAAACTAATATATCACATGAAAAATGATCATAACTTTCCTTTTGTTTTGTAATAATAAAATTAATAACAATATTTAAAATCATCACATAACACTCTAAAAAAATTTATAATAAATTTTTTAAATTTTTTTTTTATATTTCAAAAATAAAGTCACACTATAGAATTCATATTCCATCGATAATGATAATCTCTCTACCAATTAAAAAAATGGAATAAAAATACCATGGTGGGTAACAAATCTTTGAGCTGCGCGTTAGGGCTGCGAGAGGAGGAGTTGCGCGCTAGGGCTGCGTGGTTGTGAGCTGCGTTCAGCATGGAGGCGCCTGGGGGAGGGGAGGATGCCCCCCCCCACTCGATCACGGATGAGGATTCCTTCAGAAGGCTCCTCCAGAGCAGAGGCAAATCGATCTCTCCCCCGGTCATTCCAAAGTTTATTAAGAAACTAGATGAAATCCCGGAAATAGCTCTCCCTGAAGAAAAACCTATGAAAACAGCATTGGCTCTGGCTAAGAGAGGCCTCGTGGGCCAGTTCATGGGGCTATGGCCGTCTGCCAAGACTACGGATGATTGGATTCAGCGGAACTGGAAGCCCAACCTGAAACAAGGTGTAACCTGTTACCCCGTCGGAAGGGGTTTTTTTGTATTTGAATTCATCTCAGAAGAAGACCGGGATCTAGTCTTCAGGAACGGCCCCTACTTCATGGGCATGCAGGGCCTTTACCTGAACAAATGGACACCAGACTTCGATCCCGCGACCGACCTCCCCAAAGAGGTGCCAGTGTGGGTCAGACTCCCCAATCTCCCAATGCATTGCTGGGACTTTGACACCCTGAAGAGAATCGGGAATGGAATTGGACATTTCATTGACAAAGCAGATAACAAAGGGCAATATTCCTGCGCCAGAATCTGTGTTGAAGTGGATCTTGAAGCCGGACTTCCTGAGGCAGTAAAACTAACAGTAGGATCCTGGACCCACTACCAGAAATTGGACTACGAACACCTGCCCTTCAAATGTAGGAACTGCCAAGAACACGGCCATTTCCAGAGATACTGCCCCAAGCTGGCTGCCGAAAAAGAAGATGCAGAAGGATGGCAGAAAGTGAAGAAGGGGAAAACCTTCAGCAACAACAAAAACAAGGAGAAAACGATTCAAGATCCACCTAAGGAAGGCAATCCAGTGCCCATCCCTCAGGAAAACCCTAATGGGGCCCTAAACCCTGTACATAATCCAAAAACTGGCGAAGCTCAGGGGTCTCAAACCCCAAGTGATCCTGCCCTTCACCGATCTGTCTCCAGTCTGCCAAAGGAACATACCAGTCTAAGCTCGAAAACAGGAGCTGACTCCTCAGAGGAAGGTGACCCTGAAGTAAGTAGCCCGTCAGTCGCTCCAAATCAACCAAAGCGGGGACGAAAGCCTGAGAAGAAAAGAAGGGAAGAACAGTCCTACAAGGACGTAGTTCAAGGGTCACAGCACACTATCCCAGAAATGATGAATACCAGATCAGGGTTGAAGATTGGGAAAACCCCGAAAGGGGGCCATCCCTCTCAAACAGGTAAATAATGCAGTACGTCTCCTGGAACTGCAGAGGACTAGGCACCCCGCTAAAAGAAGAAGCCATAAGGGATTTAGTAAGAGTATTGAGGCCGGAAGTCCTCCTAATCCAGGAGACGAAAATGGAGGAGGAAGCTCTCCTCCGTGCTAGTAATTCGTTTTGGAAAAAAGGCCCGGGCAGGGCTGTGAGCGCAAGAGGAGCTTCGGGAGGCTTGGCAACTTTTTGGGATTCCGCAAAGCTTGATCTTGTTGAAGAAGAAGGCACCATGCATTGGCTCTACACCAAGCTGCACCACAACGACTCTGGTCACTTTGTAAGTATCTTCAACCTGTATGTTCCTGTCTCTTTGGTGGAAAAAAAAGAGTGCTGGGACTCCTTGGCTATATTTCTGAACCAGCATAATCCTGAGAATCTGGTTATTGCCGGAGACTTAAATGTAACCCTTTCTCTAGCAGAAAAAAAAGGGGGTTCAATAGTCCGGGACCCTGCCAGAGAATGGGTGGAAGACCTGATGTTGGATTGGGATCTTGTAGATATTACCCCTACTAGAGGGAAGTTCACTTGGTCCAATAAAAGATTCGGGTCGGGCCACATTGCAGCCCGTCTTGACCGTTTCCTTATTCATTCCTCCTTCCTCACCCTTGGTCTCATGGCCACCTCCAAGATTCATGCGCATTACACCTCTGATCATAAACCAATCTCGCTCACCCTCTCCGCTGAAGCTCAACTAGGCCCCATCCCCTTCCGGTTCAGCCCTTTATGGGTAGATCAGGAAGGCTTCCTTGACATCGTGAATAACTCCTGGAACGAACCGATTCATGGATCTCCCTTCTTTGTTTGGGAAGGCAAATTAAGAAGGCTCAAGGCTGAGCTGAAATCTTGGGCTAAAAACCTAAGATCCCCTACAGATGAAAGGAAAAGAATGGAGAAGACCCTGGGAAGGCACCAGCTAGTAATGGAAGAGTCCACTATCACCCCTGACTTGCTCAAAAAGGAAGCTGATCTCCAAAGGAAGTACCAAAAAGTGTGCAGAGAGGAGGAAACTTACTGGAGAGTCAAGTCAAGAACGCTATGGCTCCAAGCTGGAGATAAAAATACCACTTTTTTTCACAAGCAGACCCAAGCTCGGAAAATCTATAACTCCATCAATGAAATTCAGATTCAAGACCATACAATAAAGGACACCATTGGTATTAAGGAAGCGGCCCACTCCTTTTTCCATAAGCTGTACACTGACCCGGACCGGGTTCCGGTGGATCCGATCTCCTTCCCTCTCTCTGTGATCCCAAAGCTGATAAGTGAAGAGGACAACCAACTGCTGAACTATCCTGTGAGTATCCGAGAAATTAAAAAAGCCCTCTTCAACATGGACCCGGACAAAGCTCCCGGGCCGGATGGATTCACTGCCCGGTTCTATATCTCTTGCTGGGACATAATTAAAAGGGACTTGTACAGAATGATCAAGAAAACTCAGATCTGTTCCAAACTGGGAGGCAGTACAAATTCCTCTTTCCTGGCGCTCATCCCAAAAGAAAAAGGGGCCAGGAACTTCAACAGGTTCCGGCCAATCTCTCTTTGCAACACTGGTTACAAAATCACAACCAAAATAATGGCCAACAGACTCAAAAAAATCCTGCCAAAGTTGATTCCGGAAAATCAAGGAGGGTTCGTTAGAGGTAGGCAGATTCTGGACAATATAATCTTAGTCCAGGAAGCCATTCATTCCAGCTACAGGAATAAAGAGAAAGGAATGGTTGTCAAGCTGGACTTAGCCAGCGCTTTTGACCGTGTCAAGCATGACTTCCTCCTTGCTGCCATGAGGAATTTTGGGTTCAATCAGAACTTCATCGGGTGGGTTAAAGCCTGCATCTCAGCTCCCTGGATTGCTCCGTTGATTAATGGTCGGCCTACCAAGTTCTTCCAGGCCTCAAGAGGATTAAGGCAAGGCTGCCCTCTCTCTCCTGTCCTCTTTGTCATTCAGGCTTCTGTCCTAAGTTACCAGCTGAATAAAAGTCTCCAGGACAGAGCTCTCTCAGGCATAAGAACAGCTCCCAGGGTCAAGAATGTAAACCATGCCCAGTTCGCTGATGACACTCTGCTTTTGGGAGTGGCCAATACCAGAACAGCCAGGAACTTTAAGTCAGAACTCGATTGCTACATGAATAGTTCTGGCAGTGAAATTAACTTCCACAAAAGTAAGATTTATGGCTGGAACTGCTCCCCTCTTGAAATGCTGAACATCTCCCGAATCCTTGACATGGAAGGCACCTCATCCTGGGACATCTTCACCTACCTGGGCATCCCTATCTTCAAAGTCTCCCCGAAAGTTACCCACTGGCTGCCCCTGTAATAAAGAAGCCAAAGCTGGAGGGGGGCCTTCAAATCAGAGATGTTGCCACCCAAAATCTAGCCATGGGTGGAAAAATCCTTTGGAAAATCGTTTCTGGCAAAACTACTTGGAGCAAGCAGATCCTCCGGAAAAAATATTTCACTGGCAACAGGAAAAGATGCCTTGAGAAGCCTCCTAAAAGGCAGACTGGTTCTCCGATCTTCCTGCTGTGCAAAAAATCTCTACCCTTCTTCACAGCCAAGCTTACTGGGATTCCTGGGAACGGAGCAAACATAAAAATATGGGATGACTCTATTCTTGGAGACCAACCCCTCAACTGCCTGACCGAGCTGAGGAATATTCGAGCCTGGCTCACTGACAAGAATTGCACCACGCTGTGGGATATTTCATCATGGGGAAATGATGATAACGAATCCTGGGTAAGCTGGAAGCTTGGAGATTACCGAGTTGCTGCTGTAATTGACCGAGTTCGCTTCCTTCTAATTGGTGCCACTAAATCAAACTCATTGGTGGCCCTCTTCCTTTTCTGTGGCGTTTTCTTTTGTGACTTCCCTTTCTGTAATGTTTCTTCTCGTGGAGCTGGAATATAGGGAGGTAAAACTGAAGTTAAAGGAACATTTCCCTGCCCCCCATGCTGTTCTTCTTCAATCAGAGCTCCTCCTCCTACCCACTCCGGTGAAGACTCGATTGTGACCAGCTCAATATCGTCTTCCATTGCTCTGGCTCCGTCATCTTCAGGTTCCATTGTCGCAGCATTTGATGCTGCTCCAATTTCACCTTCTGCTGTCGGAGCTGCCCTGTTATCTAGGTTTTCCACGAGGGTTTCATCTACATTGTCACCTGACAGCTCTGTTTGTGCTTCCCCTCGCTCTCCTTCAAATGCAGGGTCATCCCCCACTGGTTCTGCTTGTGCTGGGGATTCATACACTTCAAATGGCTCTGCCTGTGCCCCTGTTTGTTCTTCCTCTGTGGTTTTGTCCATCCCGGATGGTCCTGCCTGTGCCCCCTGTTTATCCACCCCAGACGGTCCTGCCTGTGCCCCCTGTTGTTCTTCTTCCATTTCATCCCTCCCCCCAACTTCACTGGAGGAACTCCGGTCCTCCTGTTGTGGCGGAACTGGTATTTGCTGTAATGGAATGACCCTCAAGGGAACAGGTTGCTGTGGTCGGGTAATGAATTGCTCCCATGTTATATTATGTTGGGCCAGGGTTCTTATAATAATTAACTTAATAAGGCCATGGTGAGTGAGGGAGGATAATGGGTGCTTTGCAGATTGAACAAATGTTGCCATATGGCGCAAATCATGCAATAGATAAAATGGAATATTTAACAAAATGCCATGACGGAGATGAGAAAGCAAAGGAAGTTCAGAGTTGTACACAGTTTGGTATCTACCTTCGCAAGTTATGTATTTCTTGAGGAAGATAGCAACCTGGTCCCATGGCTGCGGCAGTGACTTCAATGCAATCCCTCGCCTGGATGCTTCAACTTGCTCCCCTGGAAGTAAAAATTCTTCCCGTGCAACTGTTGCAGGGACTCGACGGTTAAACCAAGGTTTTCCCACCAACGAGATAGCTGTAACCTCGGATATAATGACCTCCGAAACATCTATACACAGCCCCCACACCGTGGAGTGTGTTTTAGTAAGATTCAATACGAATTGCAGGGCTGCGTCCCGATCGAACCCGTCCAATCGTTCAAAGAACTCGACCCAGCCAGCAGCTTGAAAAATGGCCAGAACCCGCGGATTCCGTCTAAGTTCCCGGGTATTGAAAGGTTCATGGCGAACTGGAATGCCCATGGTCCTGGCTGCAAGATGAAACTACTGTTCGACAGAGTACAGGATCCCAGAATGGAAGTTGCAGCACAGGAAATGCACGAATTGTTGAGCGGAGACGTTGAGCGAATGAACTAATTCAAAAAGTTAAGCGCAGAGAAGAGTTTGAACTTTGCATGTCGAATTGGAGAAGGTGGCAGTTATTAGTATTACGTCGTTCGAGGGAAAGGTTCAATCAGGTATAAATGGTGGTACGAGTGAAGGTACGGCCAATCTCGTTTAAATGATATCAATACTTAATCATGTGATAAATGAAAGCCATACCTCATAGAACTGTGCGTCGGAAGGCTGCGGAAACTGGTGGAGCATGGAGTTGGTGACGTCACGGAGCCGAACGCGTGCACAGTCAGCCGTGGGATCATGATGACTCGGATAAGGCACGAATTTCCTCCGCCGGTAGAACACAAGGCGTCGCATCCTCCGGGTTAAAATGATGAGTTCGCCGGCAGGACTGGGGTGAATCAGCATCATAATTAGCAGATTGAACAATCCTTCTGTTAACACGGGAGTTACCACTGCAAGTTGCCAAAGAAATGATCACACAGCCGATGAAAAAGCTTGTTGCAGCTGGCAGGAAAAAAGTTACAGCCACCGGAAAGGAATTGGCGGCAACCGGAAAAAGATTTACGATATCAGGGAAAATTACGGCTGTCACGGGAAAATTTTACGGCGGCGGGAAAAAGCTTACAGCTGGCGGGAAAATTTTTTACGACTATGGGAAATATATGGCAGCCGCTAAAAAGAAATGGCAGCTATGTGGAAATGATGTGGAGGTGACTTGGTCAATGAGGTGGCAGCCGTCGAGAAAGAAGGTGGCAGCCGAGAAATGATGTGGCGGCTGCGGGAAAAAGATGTTGCAGCCTCCGAAGTTGCAGCTGCCGGAGTTGCAGCTGCCGGAATTGCAGCTGCCGTAGTTGCAGCTGCCGGAAAAGATTTGACGGCAGGCGGAAAAAACATTACGGCTACCGGGAAGTGAAATGGCCGTGGCTGGTAAGTGGAGTGGCAGCTGCGGAAAATGAGATGGCAGTCGTGGGAGCTGAGGTGGCCATAGCTGGTGAATGAGGTGGCAACCATGGGGACGATGAAGTGGCAGCCGCGGAAACTGGAGTTGCAGCCGCCGATGTTGCAGCCGCAAATGTTGCAGCCACCGATGTTGCAGCCGCAAATGTTGCAGCCGCCGATGTTGCAGCCGCAAAAGATTGACGGCTGACGGAAAGGGCATTATGGCTACCGGGAAATGGAGAATATGGTTGCCGGAAAAAGGATATACGGCTGCCGGAAAATATGTTGCCGCTGCCGGAAAATATGTTGCAGCTGCCGATTTTTTTTTTTTTTTTTTTTTTTTTTTTAACACAAGGACAGCACAGAGAGATTTTCATTACGGACCCCAAACTGATCGTTCTCCTGGCGCTTCCCTGAAATTTTTTTTTTAAAAGACAACAGCAAGCAAAGAGATCAAATGCAAAGAGAAAGAAAATGACAACTATACGCTACAGCAAGAAATTATTTATGTACAGCGAATATAATTTTCATTTTAAGATTTGGCAAAGGTAGAGAAATGTTCCTGCTCTGGTGCCAATTGGTAGTTTGGATCAGCAGCAATCTGTGAAATGAATGCATCTTTCGAAATAGGCTTTCGATACAGTCGCAGTCTGTGGCCATTAGCAAGTAATGGTATACGGTTTTCATCAATGGTGACCAGGCGAACAGTGCCATTGTCAAATACCCTGTCAACCAAATATGGACCCAGCCATCTTGTGCGTAATTTCCCCTTGAAATCCTTCTTGAATCTGGAATCGTATAATAGTGCCCAATCTCCTTCATGGAAGATTTTCTTTTTGATGAATCGGTCATGCCAATTAGATCTCTGTTGCTGAAGCAGCCCAGTCTGGTCTACCGCAGCTAACCGTTTCTCATCCAATTGATTCAATTGATTCAATCTTCTTTTCTGGGCTTCTGTTACATCCAGGTTCATTTCAATGGCTGTTTTCAGGGTCTTGATCTCAAATTCAATTGGAAAGATGGCACTCTTACCATACACCAGATCATAGGGAGAAAAGCCCGTGGTGTTGCGCCAAGTCGTGCGATATGCCCACAGCGCTTCTGGAAGTCTGTCAGCCCAATCCCTTCGATGGCTTTTAACTGTTTTAGTAAGGATTGCTTCGATGACTTTATTAGTGCTTTCCACCTGGCCATTGGCCTGGGGATGATAAGGTGAAGCTATCTTGTGCTGCACATGATACTTCCGGAGCAAGGATTCAAATTGGTGTGAAATAAATTGTGGTCCCCCATCGGTGACTACTTCCTTTGGTACTCCAAAACGGGTAAAAACTTCACTGTACAGGAAATCAATCACCGCCTGATCATTTGCTTTAGCCAAAGCTATAGCTTCTACCCACTTAGTCATGTAATCTGTACACACCAAGATGTAAACCTTCTGTTTGGAAGGAGGGTTGATAGGACCAACAAAGTCCAATGCCCATCTATCAAACGGTTCCAGTACCACTTGGGGCTGTAAAGGCATCTGATCTGTCTTATTAGGTTGGCCCATCCTTTGGCAGCTGTCACAGGACTGAACATATTTTTTAGCATCTCTGAACAATGTCGGCCAATAATAGCCCATCCGCAACGCCTTATGTCCTGTTCTTTTATCTGCAAAGTGTCCTCCGCAAGGTTCATCGTGACAGGCCTTTAGTATATGAAAGATCTCATCTTCCCTTACACATCTTCTAATTTCAAGATCAGGTCCTGTGTAAAAGAGATGGCCTTTGAGCCAACAATACCTGGCACTTTGCTGAATAATTTTTCTTTTCTCTCGTTTAGACATATGTGGCGGAAGCTTCCCTGCAGCCAAATAATTAGCAACGTCTGCATACCAGGGTGAATGAGCTGAGAGTGCGAATAAATGTTCATCCGGGAAAGCATCCTCAACAGGTGAACTGTCATCACTGTTAGTAAATCGTGATAAAAAATCAGCAACAACATTTTCTTTTCCAGGTTTATCTATAATAGTAATATCAAATTCCTGTAATAATAAAAGCCACCTGGTTACTCTGGCATTAGTGACAGGTTTATTCATTAAATACTTAATGGCAGAGTGATCAGTATGCACAAATGTAGGATACCCAGTAATGTAATGCCGAAACTTATTAATAGAATAAACAATAGCAAGGAATTCTTTTTCAGTAACAGTATAATTTAGTTCAGCAGGGGCTAAGTTTTTACTAACATAATAAATAGCATAAGGTACTTGACCATCCTGCTGTCCTAGCACTGCTCCAATGGCGGTATCAGAGGCATCTGAAGAAATGTGGAAAGGTATGGTCCAATTAGGTCCCCTTAAAATAGGGGCTGTGGACAGTTTCTCTTTAAGCTCATCAAATGCTGTCTGGCATGCTGTACTCCATGCAAACTGTGCGTCCTTCATTAACAATGAGAACAAAGGAGAAGCAAGTTTGGAGAAGTTTTCTATGAATCTTCTGTAATACCCAGCATGACCCAGAAAACTTCGCACTTCTTTCTGAGTTGAAGGGGTTGGTATATTCTTTATCACCTTAATTTTTGAAGGATCCACTTGAATACCATCAGTAGAGATGAAATGTCCTAATACCACCCCCTCACTCATCATCATGTGGCATTTTTCAGTGCTCAGTGAGAGGCGAGCCTGTTCACAGCGAATTAAAACTTTCTTCAAATTTTCCAGTGCTTCCTCAAAATCCCTGCCATAAGGAGTAAAATCATCCATAAAAATTTCCATGCTATCATTAACCAATTCAGAAAATATGCCAATCACAGCTCTTTGAAACGTTGCAGGTGCATTGCACAATCCAAAGGGAAGCACCCTGTAGGCGAACGTTCCCCAGGGGCAGGTGAAGGTGGTCTTATCCTGATCCTCTGGAGCAATCTGAATTTGATTGTACCCACTGAACCCATCCAGGAAGGAGAAGAACTTCTTCCCAGATAGGTTATCAAGTACCTGGTCAATAAAGGGCAGAGGAAAGTGATCCTTCTGTGTAGCCTTGTTCAGCTCCCTATAATCGACACAGACTCTCCATTTACCATTTTTCTTGGGTACAATTACAAGTGGGGAAACCCACTCACTGTCTGAGATAGGATAGATGAATCCTGCTTCCAAGA
The DNA here is from genome assembly GCA_027924585.1 of Larix kaempferi. Classification (NCBI taxonomy): domain Eukaryota; kingdom Viridiplantae; phylum Streptophyta; class Pinopsida; order Pinales; family Pinaceae; genus Larix; species Larix kaempferi. Next base: position 3,385,904 of record BSBM01000364.1, on the reverse strand, counting down.
GTTTCTGGATTTCTTCCTTCACTATATCCCTCAGATTGGGGTTCATGCGTCGTTGGGGTTGACATACAGGCCGGGAGTCGTTTTTAATATAAATATGATGAGTGCACAGACTAGAGGGAATACCCTTCATGTCTGTATACTCCCAGGCGAATGCCCCCTTACGTTCCTTCAAGAGATTGGTTAGGCGCTTTTGTTCTTCTGAGGAGAGACCAGGATTGATGTTCAAAGTTCTCCCAGGCTCTACCTCAATAGGAATGCTTTTCGAGTTTTTCAATACTGGGATTACGTTTGTGTCATTTGCTAGTGCTTCCTCCGTAAGCTGTTCTTGTTCTTCTTTACCGAGGGTACTGTTCAGGAGTTGATAAACTTCCTTGTTTACTGAAGCAGGTTCGCTAATGAAATTATTAATGGCATCGTCCTCTGTTTCGTTTTTGAAGGTTAGTGCCTTCCCTATTGTTAGTAATGGTTGAACATCTTCCTCTTCTTCCTGTTCTATCCAAAGGGAGGTTTCAGTTTCTAGACTCGGCCGTGCTGGAGGGTACAGGGTGAGGTTTTTGGTTTCCATGCCATCAGATATAGTCATAGATCCTGATCGGCAGCTGATACAAGCATCGGCTGTAGCCAACCAGGGCCTCCCCAAAATCAATGGATGTCCCCCCAGCTGTGATTTTGGTTGTAATACCAGAAAATCGGCAGGGTATTCCCATGAGTCTACTGAAATAACAAGGTCGTCCAAAATCCCTTCAGGTCTGATAGTGGATCTGTCTGCCAATTCTAAGATAGTAGGGGTCGGTCTAATATTGGTGAATCCGAGCTTCTTTACAGTCTCCATTGTTATAACATTGATCGCAGCTCCTAAATCTACTAGTACGTTGGGTATCTGTGTTTGTCCTATGTGTACAGTAACAGTAGGATTGCCGGGATCCTCATACTTGGTTATAGGGTTTTTTCCAGTCATTAAAGCGGATAAATTCCCTATAACATGAACAGTAGGAGGATCTCTGGGTTTCCTTCCCGGTCTTTTAGTGCACAGGTCCCGAACAGTTCTAGCGTAGATAGGTACATCTTGAAGAGCTTGTAAAAGGGGAATCTTAACATAAAGGTTCTTCAATTCTCCTAAGAGATTGAATTGAGGTTGCCCCCCTCTTTGTGGCAGCATCAATCTCTCAGGGTAAGGTGGTTGCCTTACCAACTGGGTAGGCTGCGTGTTATCCACTTCATCGTTTAATGTTTCAGCCCTCCCATCTGAGGGATGCTCAGCATCTTCAATGATAGGAACCGGATCAAAAGGATGCTGGGAACTCTCTCCTTTGTCATACACAGTTGGTGGAATATTTTCTGCAGTTCCACGTTCTACTATCTTTCCAGACCGTAAGTGAATATCATTACAAGGTACAGGGGAGAGAGAGTAGGCTGGCATATTGAGAGCTTCCAATTGCTGGACTGTTTTATTGTTTGGGTTAGGGTTAGGTTGGGCAGGCAGCTGAGGCCGTATTGGTATGTTAGGCACAGGATTATTTTGCAGCTGCAGCTGCGACTGCTGAGGTGGGTATTGAGGATATTGATGAAATTGAGGATATGGAGGATACGGTAACTGTTGAGGTGGAGGTGGTTGAGGAAACTGGTTCCCAGGATGGAAGTTCCTCCATCCAGAAGACCATGAAGTAGGTTGGTGTGGAGGCTGTGTCCAAGGACTCCATGAATTATATCCTTGCATCGCAGGTTGAGGGGAATTCCACTGAGCATAATTTGAAGGGAATTGTGTATTCACATTTTGCATATTAGTATTCCAATTATTCAAATTATTCAAAAATGGAAATGAATCGGGAGACATACCTTGATTCCGGGGTTGCCAGGGTTTCTTCTGTGCAATGAAGTAGGCTGAATCCGCCTCTGGAGTTGATGCCTGCAGAACAGCCTTCACTTGGGGCAACGTGGGGCATTCTTTCATATCATGATTCAGCTCACACAGCTGACACACTTGTACTTTGTCAAGAGGGCATTCCTTCAGTGGATGAGTCTTTCTACATCGGGGACAAAACACCCCTAGTGTGAGATCCTCCACTGCCTGTCTTTGCTTGGCCTTCAAGACGTCAATCTCTGAAGAGATAGAGCTCATCATTTCTGTTTTAAAGTTTTCAAGAAGATTGCCTATCTCTGCACGTGTAGCTCCCCCATTGGATGACTTCTGAGTTATGTCGAAGACATCACGTTCCAGGTTATTTCGTTTATGCTGCTTATTATGCCTAGAAGATCCCCTGGAATATCTCTTACATAATTCCACAATTGTCTCAAAAGATTCTTTAGAGATATCCCCCTTTCCTAATAAATTTAGCATGTCTAAACAATCGTCCCTGATTCCTCGAAGCAGGATTATCTTAAGCACATCTAGTCCCATATTCGTCTGTCCAGCTCTCTGCGCATTGTACAGCAACCTCTCCACAAAGTCCTCCAAACTTTCATCCTCCTTCTGTACCATCTTGAATAACTCCTCCCTTTTGTCCCTGGTGTTACAATATTCTTGATATTTTTCCAGGAATACTTGCTTCATCTTATTCCAATTAGCAACAGTTCCTCCCCCAAGGCTCATGAACCATCGTAATGCATTGTCCTTCAGGGTGGCAGGAAAAAGCTTCAACTTTTGAGCATCTGTAACATAATCATAGCTGCGACAGAGGATATCGAATTCAAACAGGAATTCGTCTGGATCCTCTGCCGCCCTGCCATGGAAGCGGTGGTAACACCGACGGTGAAATGTTTTTCATAGGAGCTGTCCCCTCTAGCTGCTGTATTGGGAATTGCAATGTAGCCATAGTTTCTGGCGGGGAATTGTCTTCATGATGGTATTGTACCACTGCTTCTTCCTCTTCGTTCTCATGTCTATTATTCATCTTTTCTTCTGTATCTTCTCCTTCGATTGTTCCTCCGTCCCTTACCTCAATTGTAACAGCTGCGTATTCTTCGGTTGTAACAGCTGCGTATTCTTCAGTTGTAACAGCTGCGTATTCTTCAGTTGTAACAGCTGCGTATTCTTCAGTTGTAACAGCTGGATCAGCTGTTCCTTCTTTAGCAGGAGTATATGCAGGAATCACAGCTGCCCCTGTATCTTCCACTGTAGATCCTGATGCTGGCGCTCCAGGATCAGCAGGGCCTCTTTTGATAGGAGTCTCCCGTTGACGAGATCTGACAGCTGAATCCGTTTTGTCAACAAGGTCGTCGATGAATGTTCTTCTGCCCAGCGGTGGACCTCGACCACGACCCGAACCACCTGCACTGTTAGTAATTTGTGGAGTTTTGGGGGTTGGGAGGTGATCGCGTTTTACCCTCCTCGTATTCATGCGAAGCAGATCATTTCAAAAACAACCCAAAAGACTGGCTAAAAGCAAATATCAAATACGACTAATGACTAGTGTTTAATTTTCATCCTTCCCCGGCAACGGCGCCAAAATGTCAAGCACTCTAATTGCAGATAATTAAATATCAAACATACAGAGCGTATGAAATTTATTGTCAACCCGAGGAAGTCTTTTTATTTCAAAGGACAAGTGCACAATATATGCTTAAACACTAAACCATTAGCAATAAATACTTCTATATTCTATCATTCATGTTCATCCCCAGAATCTTATGCAATCCAAAGCCTTCTCACTGCTATAATTCAAATCCTCTCTATCATGCATCAACTAAGAATTAACATCAGATCTAATGAACAATAGGAAGGAATCTCCTTTATATCCTAGAACGATCACTTGCCTGATCTAATCAACCTGGAAATCGTAAAGCAAAAACTGAGTAGTAATCTAGAAATCCAATTGCGAAATAATTGAGTTAACTGTTCTAAGAATATTGAATTGCAGAATGGAAATCAAGCAACACACAATCAGAACGATAAATTGTAAGAACTCAGGGGATCACAACTCAGCTGTAAGATGAACACAAGTGTGTATGATCTGTACTTGAAATGTATATAAAGCAAACCTTACTCAGTCGACTGTTATTCTACACCATCTACCAAACTCACAGAAATATGATCCTTAACTATACTGAAAATTCACGCGATAAATATTGCTGCTGCGTACAAAAGGAAGAACAAAGCATCACACAACAAGAAAGATGAAATCCTAAATTAACACAGCAATCTCTGTGGAAGACGGGCCCAGTCTTCACACAGAGACGCTGGTTGAACAACACTCTCTTTAACTCAGAAGCAACTCAGTATATTAACAGAAGGATGAGTACACAGTTTTGGCTTGACTGCTAATACAAGATAAATTAATTAATTGCTGTCCAACCCCTTAGTCGAGGCAATTCCCCATACTTATACATACAATTGCAACATCTAAAACCTATAATTGGGCAGCCATGAAGATCTCTGATCTTCAGGCGCCCTAAATAATCTAGCTGTTACAATGCGTGGCAGAACTGAAATATGAGAGAAGTATAAATTGTCCCAAGAGTGACGGTCATTCCAGCTCACAGCGGGATTTGAGCAGCGACATACTTAATATAGTTCTTCTGTTACAGCTGCCCTGCCACGACTGTGCCTTGATTGACGAATTGAGCCCCAAGGAACCTTCCACAAGCGATGAACGTTCCTTCATGACTTGTTCAGCTCCGATCTTCCTGCAGTCTATTGTCTTACTACCTTCATAAATCGCATCATGTTAGCACAGATTAAGAGATGCACAGCTTTAATCATCACAATCATAAGTATTAACACAATAAAACAATAATCGGCCATACCTTGGTAATTGGGGAATAGATAAGGACAATAAGTTGAATTGCCAAGGTAATTGGTGTAAGACAAGGGAAGGGAAGATGATAAATGATGGTCAAAAAGGGCCAATTCTGGGCTCAACACGGACGAGCTGAAGGAGGAAGCGTTGCTGCTGTTGGACACTCTGCAAGGGAAATCGCCTATCTCTATCAGATCGATTGATAAACGGGGCTGGGGCTTTGGCACAGGCAAATATTCGGCTTCTGCTGGTTATAATGCTATTCTGGAACGGCCTTGGGCTCCACCCAACCCAGGACTGTGGGAAGCTCTATGGAAATATCCCTCCATACCAAAAATTGACCTCTTCATCTGGCAATTATATCATAATAGCATCCTCACCTTTGACAAACTCAAGAAGAAAGGCTGGGCTGGGCCTTCTCGATGCCCACTGTGCCAAAACGCTGAAGAAAACGCTGATCATCTGTTTATAGGCTGCGATTTCTCTCAAGAGGTCTGGAACACAATCCTTGGTCCCATCGAGATCACTCTTCCCAGCTCTGTCGTGGAGATGGCGAGTTGGTTTCATCTTTATCCCTACGGCCTGAGCAACAAAACTTCCATCAAAATCACGTGGATGTGGATTCCCAAATTTTTGTCATGGAAAATTTGGCTGGAGCGAAATAACAGAATATTCAAAGATGAAAGCAGGGTCCCAGCTCAAATCGCTGTCAAAGCCCGGGTCATGCTGTCTGAAGCTTTAAAAATTAAGGCTCCCAAAAGTAACACGGCCCCTCTCTCTAGTGAAGAAGAGCATTGGTTTAAGGAGTTCCAGCCAGCTCACAACAGTAATGAAGTCACGACCCCGCCTCACAAAGCCAGTTGGGAAATTAGACTGGCTGAAATGGATTTTATTAAGTGGAGATCAGTGCTTAATGAATGGTGTCTCTTCTTCGACGGGGCCTCGAAAGGGAACCCCGGGCAAGCTGGAGGAGGTGGTATTCTTTTTGAACCTTCTGGCAAAATCCATTTGTCCTACGCATGGGGCCTAGGACAAGCTTCCAACAACCAATCTGAAATTCTGGCGCTTTGGCAGGGCCTAGTCCAGGCAAGAAAGCTGAACATCCAAAAGATTAACATATTCGGTGACTCCAGGCTGATAATTAAAGCTGTTCACACTAAGAAGATGCCCTCGGATATGTGTCTTGCCCAAATCTTCAGGAAAGTCCTCCTCCTCCTCTCTCAATTCAGAAATTATAAAGCTCAGCACGTGCTAAGGAATCTAAACAGCCTAGCGGACGAGGAAGCCAATCGTGGTGCTCTCATGAATAAAAGTTAGCTAATAGTCAACGGAGGAAGCTCTACTTGTGCGATCCCATAAAGCAAGGATTCGGGAGACCATCAAGACCAGAAGTTGTAAAGGAACCAAGTTGGAAAGGAAGATCAGTACTTTGAATCTGAATATGCTTTGTAAAGGCCCTGGCAGCCCATTTGCCAGTCTTTAATTAAAATTTTAACCGTTTTTGTAAAAAAAAAAATGGAATAAATAACAATTTATTTTTTAATTTTAAAAAATAAAAAATAAAAAACTAAACTAAATTGATACAAAATCAAAACATTTTAATTTACATATAAAAATTATACTTTTATTCTTTATTTTTTTAATAAGCAAAATAAAATAAAATCAAACTAGCATTTGCTTCAGGAGGGACAAAAGGAATGCCGAAAGGAAAAGAGCATAAGGAAATAAAGTTAGTTTGGGTAGATTATGGGCAATAGGTCATACTAGCGTCATTGAAACATAAAACAAAATCACAATTTAAGTATGAATCTTAGGCTAACTAATAGAAGCATCTCCAAACATGATGTAAACAATTTCAAAGTAACCCTGAAAGCTAACAAGGTGAGGCAATTGAGAATCAAATACAAATAGGAGATACGTAACACTAGTTTTTGGAACACATTTGAATATTGGAATGGCCTATAGCTGTATTAGCTCTAGGTTTAGATAACAATCAATTGGGAAACATACCCTAAATAAATTTGTCTCTAGAATGGATCTAGGATGGGTATGTAGAATGAATGTGTTTTTTGTGAACCTCGTAATGTTGTGAAGTATGATTCCTTTCGGTACCAGAAACCATCGCTATAAAGGCTAATGCAAAAGCCGGGATCCTAGGATAGCCATAACAATCTAGGGTTATTTGCATAGATAGAAGCCTCTATGCAAAGCATAAAGGTAACTACGGTATTATATTATAATACAGTTATTGTAACTATTCGGATAAAAGATGAGAATGACATTTCTATTGCCTACATCAAAAGGATGGAAACTTTAATTGTTATACATCAAGAGGGATTGACACTTTTAATTCACTTTTAACAAGAGTAATCACTAAATGAATCGCCTAGAATCTTCCACTTGATCACAAACAACAACCATCATTGCATACAATATGTTTTATCATTTATTTACAAAAACATATTTCAAACTTATGAAACTTCCAAGTTTTATTATTATATATGTATTATAATTAACAACCGCTCCATAGATTTAGATTTGAAATGACCTCTCACCATAAATCTATATGAATCATAGAACACTAACTTTATTCCCATATTAGGTCGCGATGCATAAAAAACAAAAGTACATGGTATAATCGACAATAAAATTAATAAACAAAGAACCTTACCCTTCATTAGGGAAGGAAACATGCTTAAAATAAGTAGCAACCATAGTGACCCTAAAAAAAACTGATATATCTCGAATTTTTTTATATTATATTTAAGGAGCATCAATACCTTCGTGGTGTAAGTTACCCTTTGAATGTGAACGCATATAGGGATAGATATACCACTTAATAATTGCTTTGGTACTACTAATTCCTTTATAAAGTTAAACACCTAGTTATATTATCCAATGTTTTAAAAATCATGACTCTTTCCGCAATTGATCTACCAACTACCATGTTTGTTTTATATATATATAATAATACTAATACTAATACTAATACTAATACTAATAATAATAATATTTATAATTATATTAATGATGTTATACCTTATAAGTTTTGAATGTTTATATATATATTACGTAGAATTAATAATGATTTTAATTATTTATTAATGTTTAAATATTATTTATATAAATCAATAATAAATGTGATACATAAATATGCTTAATTATTTAAATTTAACTTAAATAATGATGTCAAAAATATTTATGTATATTTTTGAAAAAGAACGTGTTATTAATTTAAAATATGAATACAAAACTTTCAACCAAAGTATTCAATAACTAAATATACTTGATAAGTAATTTTTCAAATAACATAGAAAGTAACAATTTCAACAAAGTTACAAACTCCTCTTTAAGTTAAATGATAGTTTAAAATATTTTTTAATTAAAGTTATTTGTATTTTTAATTTTAATTTAGCTTTTTTCTAAAATTAGAACCAAAGTTTGTTTAAGATTTAAGTATGGATTTCAATAATGAAATTGAAGTATTGCAAACTTTTCATGGTCTATTTACTTAAGAAGCAAGGTGTGCTTTGCGCAACTATAGTTGACGACTCCTCAATCATTATAAGGTCTTTCTTGCAACATTCTATTCCTTAAAATCCCATTATTATAAGGTTCTTTTTTCAACATTTTAAGGTCCAAAGAATGATAGAATTTAAGTGTTGTAACATTTTAAGGTTCAAATAATGTTAGAATTATTCTATTCAATCATTTCAAGTGTTGCGAGCAAGCAATAAAGATGTTAATCTTCTTCTGAAAATGGGGGTGACCATGAATGAAGTTTCAATTGAGAAAAGTGGGGGGGGTGGCTCTTTATTATACTTCTCTCCTGTGACAGTAATCAACATTAAATCCATCATGAATTGTGTGCGTAAGTGTCTAGTCGAATATAAAGAAATAATATAAATGTATTTTTAATAAATTAAAAACATATAAAATTAAAAATTAATATAATAAGATTAAATAATTTAAACTTTAATATATATATATATATATATATTAGAAATTTATTAAAATAAAATTTACATTATACAGTCACAAAGGAAAATGTTGTGGGTTCATTTTGAAAATTTGAATAATCTCACACCATGATACCAAAAATATATACGATGAAGTGACAAAGACAATTCAAGGAGTGTATCATATATATATTGACCTGAAGTATGTAGTAATATTTTTGATATCATGGTGTACGAGAAATTTTCAAAATGGATCTACAATATTTTCATAAAATAGGTAAAATATGATATTTCGTGGATAACATATGAATATTAAATATTAAGTTGACTCCTGGTGGATTCTCACACATATTATATGATATATTTCTCATTTTTTATTTACATTTTGTATAATTGATTTTTTAAAATAATTTTCATCAAATATTATTTTTTATAAAATTTGTATTCAAAATTTATATTAAATTTTAAATTTAATAAATAGAAATTTATTATTAAATATCCAAATAAAAAGTATTATAAATTATAAAAACATTTAATACTAACCAAATATATTATAAAAATATAAAATCAACTCATCAAATTTGATAATGATTATAAATTATATTTGTTTTTACCTTATTTAACAACTATATTTCCTAATAACCAATAAGTAAACGGATGGTTTATATTGAATAACTAAGTCACTCATGGAGCATGCACATCATTCACTCGCCTACACCTGAGCTTGCCACGACCGTAGCATGCAGTGCACTTGCCACGACCACCGCATGCAGTGCACTTGCCACGACCACCGCATGCAGTGCACTTGCCACAACCATGAGTTCGTATGCTAGACTTATTTTTTGCACTTGCTTTTGTTCAAATTTATTCTTTAGTGACGATTGGATCAATGGCTTCTCGCAGAGTGGTCAACAAGGCCTTTGAAGCGCGCCAATTGTTCTACAAATCTCAGAATGCCCTTCATGGCAAGAGGTCTGCTCAATATGTGGGGACTGTTATAGCAATTAATATGCTGCATTCCAAAATGCGACTAGTTGGTGATGCCTCTTATTAATAAAAACATGTTAGTCCAACTACTCTTTGCATATGGTTTTATTTGGTGGATTGAAGGGTGGGTTGGGAGAGCAATGTCTTCCCTCCCCCATGCATCTGGTTTTTGTGGCTTGGCCTTGGGGTCTAAAATTTCCCTTGTGGGTCTTAGTGCTCTAGAAAACACACATTCAGTTTGGGCATCCCAAACAATGTATGAGTAATGACTCATGCAAATAGAATGAGTGTGTGATGTGTGAGTTGGTGGAGGTCAATAGAAGGGAGAAATGATGTGAAAGTGGGGTAGCATAAGCATAATAGCCTATGGTAACCTTGACTCTACAATGGAAATGTTGGCAATAGGAGACATGGAAGAAAAATTCGTTGGTGAAGAATCAAGAACAAGATAGGCATGCTGTTCAGATTAATGCTCACTTAAGGAAAATTAAAGCGGGACCTGAAACATGAGTTTAAGGGATTTAAATAGGTGCAAAGAAACAAGTATTTAGAATTGGACCTTTGTTTGGAATCTACATTTGGTGGCTTGTATTCTTAGTTTTATTAATATCCCTCTAGATATTCTCCCATCCCCTACTCTTCTTGCTTCTAATTCATATAGCTCAAAGAAAGAGAGTGTAGGCACTTAGTGCAATCCCAATTTGAAATTATAATTTGCAATATTTGGTCTACTCCCAACAACAACATAAAAATTTGTGTGTGTTATGATGATGACAGTAAGGAAAAGCAGGTGCTAGAAGATGCCCTGCATGAGCTAACATTTTTAGATCCTTCTTTGTTTAGAATGTTTGGTTAGGTTGCTTTGTTACTAGGGCAACTTGTTAGGTAGTATACCTATCAAGCTAGTCAATATAGTTGTTGGGTACATAGCTATAAGTTTTTTTGAAACAAGGACTTTGTCATTTTGCTTATGAGTTGCTACCAACTTTTTATCAATTTGTATTATAAGGTTGTCCAATTGGTCACAAGCCTTTATTCAAATACAAATATTACCTATTATAGCGGGAAAAAAATATCTTAACTTTCCTTATTGCCTTTGAAATTTTTGCCTTAAAATATATGCTTGCCTCTTGTGTGGGATGGCATGGTCAAGTTTATTTGCATGTCTTATGTTGCTTTTGTATTTTAATATGAGTTCCTAATGCTTGGTTCAGTCAAGGCGTAGTTTGATTTTTCCATTGAGTTCTTGGTCATGCCTTGACCTAGCATCCCCAACTACCTTTTGATTTCCACCTCATATGTGTTTGGTTGTTTTGTTTACGTGTGGCATGGTTGATTTTGGTTAATTTCGTTTTAAATTGTATATGTGTTTAACTACAAGTTCATAAGGTAATTGAAGAACAAGAGAGAATTAAAGATTGAAGTATCTAGTAGCAGGGAATTATGAACATATAAGAATTTTGATAACAAATGGCACAATCAAAGACATGAAAAGTCCAAGAGATCAACCTCCTTCTCAATTTGTGTCTAACAATATGCAACAACTTAACCACTCCATAAGCAATCAAATTGTAGAATTTGTCAATCACAGTATCAAAATAAGTAGTGTTACATAAAGAATAGTTTTGGAGCCAATGTGTAAAGCATCAAGAATGTAGCTCACAATTCCTACTTTGATTAATGAAAACGGGTGGACCATTTCCCTTACCTATTGGACATTGTCACTTGTTTGAGTATTAAGTTCATTTTAGATAGAGTGGCAAGATTTTGTTCTAAAATATCGTAAGATGCTTCCGTAAACTTATGTGTCAAACAACCACCAACTATTAAAAGATGGAGCATTTTGGTACAATAAAACATACCTAAGCGTTGTTGAGGGAAATTTGATCCTAATGAAATAAACATCACTATATCTCTAGACCAACTCCATAAACATGTGTTTTTTTTAAACTTGGGAATTGATAACTGGTCAAGATTACCTAAGTGAGGCCCAAGTTTAAATACAATTGGTTACCACTATAACCTAAGAGTATATGCAACAACCTACAAACCAAAATACCAATAACTCGTGACTTAGAAGGGACCAATACCTCCCAAGGAACATCATGGAGACCTCTATGCCACAGGGCTTCTACTCTTCTAGCATTATCACAACCAGACAATGTCTCATTGGGGATTTGAACCCTAGTGGGAAGACTGCAAAACTTATCTCCCTACCAATCAAGTTGTTGATCCCTCGACTAAAATTGTATCGTAGTTGTAGCAATTAGTGTTTAGTCTTAATTTTTATTTTAATATATTAAAGGAAAAAACTAAAAAGTTATATTTGTAAATTTGTTTTTATGATTTATATGTATGCATAATCACTTTTTTTAGGTGGAGAAAATTTTGTAAGCTTAAGCATAATGAAATGATGTATGTTTGTTAACAAACTTGGTGCTTTGATGCCTTGAGAAAGCTATCTATTACATTATAGTTTGAAATGACCGATTGCTATTCATCCACTTTTTTAACAGTTAAAATTTAGATTTGTTCATTCAAGTTAAATTGACAACATAAATATTAAATTCAAGCATCCAGTTTCATGTGCATCAGAAACCTAAGCAATCCCTTCATCCAACCATACATCTCGAAGGCCGAAGTGGGGTCATTTGACTTTTCTGGAGTCTATCATGAGTGCAGTAGCCAACATGAGCAATCCCTTCATCCAACTATACATCTCGAAGGCTGAAGTGGGGTCATTTGACTTTTCTGGAGTCTATCATGAGTGCAGTAGGCAACATGGTGCAAAGTACGGATGTTAACGAAGTCACTGAACGACCGAATGCCCACGACAACCGACTAAATCTTTTAAAATAGCAAATGTTCAGGTTACCAAATCTTTGACTGTAAAATTAAATTTGAAAAAGCATCTTCGACATTTCATTTTTAGATGAGTAATTGCAACATCCTCAGCCAAGCATTGCAATAAAACCATGGCGACATACAATATTACGCTGGTAATATTTATATTAAATGAAATTTAAATAAATTAATAATTATTTTTCAAAATTTCTTGCGGCCTATAACCTCCTCCCCTGCTCTCTCCGGTTGGTCGTGGGTCGTCGGTCGACGCGAAAGGGCCATCGCAGGTCATTGGTCATCGATCGACGTGAAAGGACATTGAGCCTCCTCCCCTTCTCTCTCCCGCTGGTAGCTGGTCGTAGGTCGTCGATCGACGTGAAAGGGCCATCGCGGGTCGCCGATCGGCGTGAAAGGACATTGCATGCTAGCAAGCCTGGCGCAGATGGCTAGCAGGGGCTGCCAAAAAAATGTCGCAACAACATGTAGAGGAATCGTTTGGCCGCGGGAGTGGCTCAGTCGTTGGGAGCAAATGAAGCCTGAATAGACGTAATCACATTGTATCAACTGGTTGCTGCAAAGCTGTCCACAATTTCTTAACTGCTGCAAAGTTGTGCACAAGTTCTCCACCAATCCTGCCTGCCTTTGCTCTGTGCTGGTCTTGAAAACATGTATAGCTTCAGAGATCGATCTGGCCTGGTTTGAGTGCAGTGGATTTGGTTTGGGGTCTCATGCAAATGCGCATGTAAGATGTTTCATGTCAAAACCCAAGCAGCAGGGGAAAATACCAGATGTCTCACGCCATGAGCCACTTGGCCATAAAAAGGCAACCAACTACACTTGGAATTTCTCATGGCCTTTCAAACCTGATGCATCTTTTACGTCTTTGGTGTAGTTGAGACATCTTAGTTGATGTTAGCTTTGGTGCAGTCGAGACCTCTCAGCTGATGTAAACAAATAATATTTATAACAAAAACGAGGAATGTAGAAAATGTAGCTTTTAAAAAATATGGATAATTGTTTAAGTGTACGTAGAATGGATAATTCATCTAACTATGCGATCATAGATTCATCTCTAACCTTTTAATAAACACAAAGCTATAAAAAGATAGACTTAAATTCTATCTATACTTAAAAATCTGATATTCTATGTTGTTTTCCGAGGAATCATGGTGTCTACTACAAAGTTCCGACTTCCGAGAAATCATGGTGGCAATCCCTATTGTAATCAGCAAACCAAACTCTATAATGGTATACAATGGGCAGCTGGATTAATCAACAAAGAAAACACTATAATAGTATATAGTGGGCAGCGGGATTAATAAGAAATTGAGGACTGGAAAGAAACAGGTGTTGTTGAAACGATACTCACCTCCTTACAGCAATCAGGATTATATCCTCTCGATTTCAGTGTTGAGAGTGCATCCAGTAGTGTTCCAACCTCCATCAGATGCCCACATCCATAGATTTCCAGACGTTGATGGTTGGGGAAAATACTTTCTCTTTCTCCTTCAACCATATTAAATGACAACTAACGTAACGAGCAATAATGTATTGTTAACTTGGTTGGCTAATTCAATCATCCAGAGGAATCCGACAAAGATTTAAAGTTGTGGCAGTGCTCCAAGCTCAAATAGGGGAAAGGTCTCCCTAAAAATTCTTCAGATTCTGTGTCAAGCAAAGAAGCTAAAGAGCTGTGAAAAATTAACAAATTGTGTATAAGTAAATATTAGGAGCACTCTTAGCAAGCAACTTACAAAACTCCAAAAGAATGGGAGTACAGTAGAAGGGAACATGATTTGGTAAATATTCCTTGTTAGCTAAAGTAAAAGTTTAATCTCTTCTTTTGCACACTTGTGATCACTTTCCACTGGATAAAGCATTAACATAACCAAAACTAAAGGCACCCTTGATCCTGCAAGCTAAACATACATGCATATGTTCTAAAGAAGGGATTGACTTTGCAGGCATCTTGTCACTGGGTCTCCTGGAGAAATGAAGATTGTACCATGTGTGGCAACGTGGTAGATCAATGGAACCCAACTAAGTTTATAGTTGTTTCCGTTTGGTAGGCCGAAGATTCTATTCAACATTATGACTATGATTCGATAGGGGATCCTTAAGTGTTGGTTGTCATATTCCCTGCTACCTTTGGGTCTTAGTTGCTTGTCTGGTACCATCATCTTCTTTGTACACTCAAAATTATCTATATTGGACTTAAACACTTCCTTCTTTAGAGATAAGATACAACAAGTGGACTTGAACACTTCCTTCTTTATCTTCTCCTCATTCACTGCAACAACTAAACTTAACACTTCCTTCTCCTCCTCCTCCTCCTCGTTGAGTTTAGTATTTATTTAACAAAATAATTTTAAAACTTAAAAATAAAAATAAAAATAAAATTAACAATTGCTATTAATATATACTTTGAAATCATCTATTATATTATGATCTAAAATCAAACAATATCTTGAGTCTTTTTCTTTCACAAAGAAACACTTCTCTTCTCCATTGAATAAAGTTCATTATATTTAAATTTTGCCTTAAGAATATTACATCTCTATTAATTATCAGCCGCACAAACTTTCTTGTAAAACTTTTTTCACTCGGAACAAAATAACTGTTGGGAAATTGAAACCCTTGTTATTCATTGTTATTTGTGGCCAACTTCATTGAAAAATCAAATTCGCATGCTAAATATGTCTCAAATGAAGATTTTAATTAACAATTTTACAATAGTACAACCTTGTTTTAGATTCATCAATCTCAATAATTGAATTGTATTGAGTGGAGTTGTTTAAAGTCATGGTTTAGTGATATGGAATTATATATGATTAACATCAAAAGATGCCTTTTTATATCATATCATCTATTAAAAGGTGGAATTTAATGTTGAATTTTATTATAAATGTTAATGTTAACTAGATTTTTAAGTTTAGGCGAATTGATAAAGCTTTTTCTTTTGATATTTCAATAAATTTTAAATAAAAAATAAAATCAAATACATCACTATTAAAAAAATATTTTCTAAATAATATATTAAATTTTCATCCCTTCTTAACTAACTCAATTCTCCAAAGAAATGTCAATAAACACCAAATTTACTAATTGTAGTATTTTGGAATGGCTTGGAGAGAGTAGTTAGAGAAGGGAGCTTTTAATTACCTACAGTGATTAGCTGCCCTTATGTCTAGTGAAAAATATAAATTTACATCAAACTGTTTCAACAAAATCTTGTTTTTTCAAAAAAACATTTTAAGTTTTATGAAAAACAAACGTTTACTCTGATGAAAGTTGTGCTTGGATATTTGAATCTTTCTCACCTTTCAGAATCCTTGATACGAAGTACAACAACATCTCTGAATGCACAACATAAATGATAAATGATAAGTGTTATGTGAGATTCTTTCGAACTGTTTTGATACCTCCAAATATTAAATGGCCTTAAATTTTACCTGTTATTAAATTTACCTCAACAAGCTCGTTACATGAACTTTTACATGATTACCTCAAATTCGTTTTTACAAAAACTGTTGTGGTTAATAATAAAAATTGTTTTTTTCAATTCATAAGTTAATATTTTAAAAAAATTAAGAATAAAAAACATAAAGTTCTATCAAAGACAACCTTCAAAATATATAAATGAATAAAATCAATTTAAAAAACACCCATATTAAAATAATTCTGAATCAAAGCTACTTAAATAAATTTTCTTACTGTATAAACAACTCAAAAAGATTTTTTTTATACTCTGCCGTAATGTAGGCATTAGCCTTCAAGCAATTCGTTTTAAGCTACAAAATACAATACCGTGGCGAATTAAATTGGTTTTAAGTTACAGACTAGAATCCATAGAGATTCATATGATTCTATATAGTATCCCATCAGTTATCTGTGATTGAAAAAACAAACAAGTCTGTCCCATGGAAGATGTGAATGGCAAGCTCTTTTTATTCCACAATGGTTGTTAGTTGAGAAATCTAGTTGACGTGGAGATTATGCACTTCTGTGTTGAAACACATAGGATGTAAACATTTTAATTTACATATAAAAATTATACTTTTATTTTTTATTTTTTATTTTTTTAATAAGCAAAATAAAATAAATACATTACAAAGTAAAATAAAATAAATACATTACAATGAATACTATTTTCCATACCATAGATTGACTCAAAAATAGTAATCCTCCTAGCGTTTCTACATAGTTAAAGTTATCAGATCATTTGTCATGACTAGTGCCCATTATAATTGGTTCTCAATCATCTATATGTAATGGAATTGAAATGAGTCGAACGGAATAGAACATCCATATGTAATGGAATTGAAATGGGTCGAAGAGAATATAAAATTCATCCAATGTGGTTGTTAGAAAATTTAATAATAAAAATAATAATTTTAAATAAATATATTAATTAAATATTATTTTCTCATATGGTTTATTTTTTAAATTTGTGCATATGTCAAAAAACCCTCAATTAAGTGATTTGGAGAACATCTCTCAATTTTTTCACAAAGTTACATCTTAATCATCACTTTTTAATAATTGTTTAATTGTTGTTATTCCTCATAAAAAAATGAGGTTTCATTGTTTGAGTTTATCACACATGTTAGAGATTTTCATTATTTGAATTTACCAGCATAGATCCATCTTAAACTCGTATCTATTAAGCACCGAGAGGAATCCAATTTTTTGAGGTGTATTTCTTTTTTAAATTTAAACTCAAGAAATTTGATCTCTCTTGATTGATAAATCTGAGTTTAAGTTTTAAGTTTTTATTTTATAAACGAATATCTATTTTTTAACTACTTTTCATAATATTTTATTTTATGAACCAACATGGATTTTTTTTAAATACTTTCCATAAATTTTTTTTGAGCTGACATGAATTTTTTTAATTATTTGTTAGTAACAAACATTAAATCACAAACGTTACAACATCTCCACCATACTTACTTTACTTTACTTCTTTTTACTTTACTTTACTTTACTTTACTTACTTCTTTTTACGCTCAATCACTTTTTACGTTTTATTAGATGTAACGGTACATGACGTTAGAAGATCTCCCCCATACAGGGCTGTAGAGCACCTCGTTTCACTCGGTGCAATCACACATGTTAGAAACTTATAGGCAGATGCATGATTTAAGTGGATGGATAGAGGGGCATTATTGGTGTACACATCTTTCCTTGGCACTTCCCTTGTGCCTCGTTTTGACCACCCTTTCAATGATGGGTGTACTGTGCCTAGAGGAGAGTTGTCATTGCATGATTATGTTATTGTTTGCCCCTTTAAAGCATAGTAGGATCCCTGATTGTTGTGATTATTGATATAGCATGGGTGGATGAAGTTATATTTTGTATTATGTGATATCTCATAGTTGTGGTGTTGTTGATACATTGGTTGGTTAGGAGGGTGTACTTCACATGTTCCCCTTTCTTATTTTGATCACCATAATATGTGAAACAAATGTTTTCACAGTTTTGTTTTGCTTTGGTGATTGAACATTATAATTGTTAACAATATTTTCAATTTATAATTTTAACTAAATTTTATAAAGTTTTTTTTTCGATTAAGTTTTATTAGGAAGTAGAATCTTATATATATTTAGGTATGATTTTAATTGTTATTAAAATTGAAAGTACAAGCTGGAGAGGAGAATTATAGTCGATTGGAAAAAATTATTATAGAAGAATTTTTTTGAAGTAATTTGTGTTTAAATTTGAAATTTTTTTGATGTTTCAAGTGGACACTCCACCCAACTTAAGGGTATTAATCAAAAGCTTAGAATAATAGAGGAAGGTAGTCAAGAATCGACTACTCTTCCCTTCCTTGTTAATAAAAGATTTTGAAAAATCCATGTCTCTTTTAGGCAAACCTCTCCATAAATGAAGATTTTCACAGTTTTTTATAATTGTGAGAGATCTTCTAGAAGTAAATTTTCTTTAAGTTTAAAGTGAGTGTTTCAAATTTAAACAAAGTTTTTCCAAAATATGTTCCACACTTGTGAGCAATAGTGAATATCTACACTCTCATTTTATTATGGTCCTGAGAATCAATGTAGCATATTATAATTTGAGACTGAGATAATAATAAATTCATTTTCAAGGCCTTAGCTACCATGATGATTTTATATCATTGTAAATATTGAGATTGTAACATCTCTCAAGAGACTTGAAACAAAATGAGCAAATACAAAACAAACAAAAAATGCAACATTCTTTACCTCGTTCTCTTGATTGAAGTTCGATGTTCTTACATGAAGTATGGCGCCATAATTAAATATGTAGAATATAAACATAAATTGCTCAAATTGAGCAAGGATAGGCTCCATGTCATCACTTTTACTACGGGCAATAGCCACCATAGGGTTAAAAGAGGTTGAGCTAGAGATGATTCAGGTTTATTTAACTAATGGAATATAAAGGAGAACAATCAAATAAATAATATTGATAATATTTGGTTTTACATTCTTGTGAACTTTAAAGATCATAACAATAATGATAATAAAATCATTAATGAGAGGAAGTTGAAAGACTTAAAAGATTATATCAATCTTATTTTTATTAATCGGAACTAATATTCCAACATTATGAGCTTAAAAGGGGTAGAGGGTACCGAGTGGGGGAGGTGCTCATTTATAATCTAGAAGGGCAACGAGAACTTTATTTCACTTAGGAAATAATTCAATCATCCAACAATGAAGTTGAAGCCCTTGTTGTTAGCCAAGAGCTCGACTTTTAGGAAATTTACCCCCCGTGATGTCCTCATTATAAATATTAATTCATCATCCAAGCGACCCTTCAAATCAAATATGGATCCTTTGTAACCTCCATAAACATAATTATTCATAGAAGTTTTCACCTCTTAATACAATTCAAAAGTGTAAACCTTTTTCATGTCAAGGCCACCAAAACCAAGAAGTAGAAGCTATGGCAAACCTCAGGGTAGCCTCAAGAAAAGTAGTGATCTCGATCTAAAAATCAAAATAATTTCTATCATTCACTAAGCTTGATCCATGAACCACTATATCATTTTCATGGTTGTGTTTAAGGGGTGTTGAGAAGTTTGGACATTTCTAAACTGTAAGTTCGCTAGACAATAAACTTGTTGCATTTGGGGTAAAAGAACAATTGTATTTTTGGTTAGACATCTTGCATAAAAGAATATCTCATTTACCAAATCAAGACTCTCTATTTTTGTAACTTATTTTGAATGTTGATCAACTTGGGCTGCAATTATGATCTAGAAATAAATATAACTATTGTTGTGGAAAAAAAACCATTATGAATTTAAAATATAAAATGAATACTGCTAAAGTTGGGACAACCTCTCATGACCTTCTCAGAGGAGAGGGAGAAGAGCTTTTATAATTGTATACGTTGATCACTAGATTGACACAATAATATAACGGAATGAGTGCATTTTTGTGATACGAATAAGGTTGAGCATAAACAACATTTCCTTTAGCACAACCTATCCTTAAAAACATGAGGCAGTGACTTTACCCAATCCCATGAATTAATTTATTTTCAGAACCTTCTAGTTTACAAAAATAATAATGACCTTGTTATTTTTATTATGTCCATACGGAGACATATAGTGCCTGCAGGGTTCCATTAGTCCCACTGTATCGGATGTAATTTTTTATATAACCTAAGTTCTGCCTATAGTTGTTGCCGATGCAATGGAGGAGGGTTGTTGAAGTGCCATGTAAGGACCTCACCAGTCCTTAGTTTAAATCAAATGGAATTTAATAGTTTGAAAAGTTTGAAAAGTTATCATGTTTCATGTTTTTCAAAACTTAATTTTAACGTAGATGTTTCATATCTAACAAGTAGAAATCAAATACTAATCATAGTTCTAGGGATAATTATTTTCAACCGTTTATACAATTATATTTTAAAAAAGTAAAACTTGAAATTTCTTACAAGTTAAATACATGTAGGACAACAGAAACTCAACCTGCCACAACAAGTTTACCACCCTACCAACTAGGAAAGTCCCGTCCAATTCCTAGCTCCAAGAATTTCTTCTTGGACCCCTGAGCCCAAAACTTGAGTACAACTCATCCAACCAGTTCAGTGTTTCCCAAAGATATCAGAAACAAACCTCCTCTGTTGTTTCTCCATCATCCTCCATATCTTCCAACCTTGAGTTGTCCCCCCTCCTCGAAGCCTCCCTTCCCATAAATTTATCATTCCTTCATAGTGTTCACCTTTTTTTCTCTCCTCTCCGAACCCCTTTCTTTCTTTCTCCTTCCTCCCTAAATACCCCTTTAATCCTACTCATGCCTTTGGGCTTACTCCACCGCCCTCCTCAAATCACTCCCAAAACCCCAAACATTTAATTCCATCAAAACAAATATTATATTTTATGTGTTTATTCTCTCGAGAAGTTCAATGACATAAATGCTAATTAATTTAGTTGGGTGAGTTGGCTACACATTCATTAATAAGTCTTGGATATGTTCACCTGGGATTTTTCACGAGACAGTGGGTTAATTACTAGTCCCACTCACTATTTTAGCATTAATTATGTTTGAATAAAATAATATTATAATAGTTATTGGTTTTGACTTTTTAAGTCGGTAGTAATGCCTCGTTTTGACTTTACCACCTAAACCACCATTTTCCCAATGTTGTTTCCCTTCTTAGTGTGGAACTTTGTCAGTTTGATTACACTATGGACATATGGATTTATTATTTTCGACATTTACATATATGAGTGTGATGTTAATATGATGAATTATGTTCGTGTTTGGATTATGTCTATAAAATGTGGGTACATGGATACCAAGTTAAAGTTATATGTTGCATGGATGGATATGATAACAAGTGCATGGTACATAGGAAAATTGTTTTTCATTGTTGTTCATTAGTAATGAAATGTATATACATGTCAATGATTGCATGATATTCTCGATCTTGTGATTTGAGACTAACCTGCAGGTTAAAAGAGCTAAGTGATAGTTGAGTCCTACGAGGTGGGAGTACCACTCGGACATAAATTCCGAAAGATAAATGGCATGCAAGTGATGCATTATTGTTTA
Source organism: Larix kaempferi (assembly GCA_027924585.1). Taxonomy (NCBI): domain Eukaryota; kingdom Viridiplantae; phylum Streptophyta; class Pinopsida; order Pinales; family Pinaceae; genus Larix; species Larix kaempferi. The sequence continues at coordinate 3,364,328 of BSBM01000364.1, read as the reverse complement.
GCATGATTATTGTGTTATTATCATGATGTGTGGGCAGGTGTGGGGTTTCAGGAAATTCAACCGCCCAACTTGGTTATTCGATGACAAAACTTAAGTACAACAGTCGCAATGCAGTCACTATGTCAATATAGACATAGTCCCTTGTTCCATTAGGGGGGTGGAGGCAATACCCACCATTTATCCCTGAAACCCAGAGTCATGGGAGGGTTGAGCTCCGGTGCGCTCCCCAAGGTGTGTGATGATGACTGGTGGTTGCCTGCTGGGGAAGCTTGGTCAATGTAGTTGACACTTCCGCTTACGGGTTCTAACTGGAGCCAGTCATGGCGTGACACTTTAGGGTAGTCCAGGAGATGAAGGATAGGATGTGGAAGTTAGATGTGAATTAGGTAGATAGGAACATCTTGGATGTTTTAGAGGGAACTTAACTAACTGTGCGTGTTTTGAAACCTATGTTTGATTCTTGTGTTGTAACTCAGTATAATACATATGTGTCATAGATTATTATGACCTAAGTTAGTGGTGGTAGGTACCCTTCCTTGTAATTAATTGATTAAACTAATGTGAACATAACGATAATGAAATGAAACCTTAAATGGATAACTCTTACAAAACTAATAATGCTAAAGTAATTAGGTTATATGTATGCTCGTTCTACCTACATGGAAGATTATTATTATTAGTTAGCAAGTATGCTTAGGCGAGATAATGTTGCTTATAGTACATATCTGACCTGTGCATGCACTGGCCACGCATGCACAGTTTGCACATGTACGCTAGTATCGATATATGAATACTAGACATGTTAAATAATTGTATAAGTTGTTATGAATGACTAAGTTAATTGTGCGATGATTCAATAAAGATAATGAGCATTAAGTTGTTAAGTATATGTGAACATTGTAGTAAGCAATTTATTAAGTATCTTTTATTGGAATTGTCGTAAGGAAGTTATCGTGAATAAAACAAAAATATTTTTCCATATGCGTTAGTAGAATTGTATTGTTTAATCGTTATCAAGATTGTTTAAAACCATTAAGGGTGTTTTGTTTACAAATACAAGAATGTTGTGTTGGTACTAGGGTATTTGTCGGTTAAACAAATAAACATTATTATTATTTATTATTATTGTTGTTATTATTTAATTAATGTTAACGATAATAGAATTGTCCTTTACCATAAACATAGTTGAATCAAATCAATTATTATAAAGATAATTGAGTAACGTAAATATTCAAAGGGTTAATCGAAGCATGGGTGAAAAGTAAACAGGAATGTTTAAATAATTAATTAGATCAAACCAATATTGTAATTAATTAATTATTTGTAAGACAATTAATTCAGATGGGAATGACATTTCAGATACTCACCACTACCGACTTGAAAAGTCAAACCCAATAACTATTATAATATTATTTATTCAAACATAATTAATGCTAAAATAGTGAGTGGGACTAGTAATTAACCCACTGTCTCGTGAAAAATCCCAAGTGAACGTATCCAAGACTTATTAATGAATGTGCAGCCAACTCACCCAACTAAATTAATTAACATTTATGTCATTGAACTTCTCGAGAGAATAAACACATAAAATATAATATTTGTTTTGATGGAATTAAATGTTTGGGGTTTTGGGAGTGATTTGAGGAGGGTAGTGGAGTAAGCCCGAATGCATGAGTAGGATGAAAGGAGTATTTTGGGAGAAAGGAGAAGGAAAGAAAGGGGTTCAGAGAGGAGAAAAAAAAAAGGTGAACACTATGAAGGAATGATAAATTTATGGGAAGGGAGGCTTCGAGGAGGGGGGACAACCCGAGGTTGGAGGATATGGAGGATGATGGAGAAACAACAGAGGAGGTTTGTTTCTGATATATTAAGAATGAATTCTAACTTTCAATTTCAGAAAGAAAGGGTGGAGTATCTAATCATATGAATCTGAAGCATCAAACAATGAATTTTAGACCATGTAATCTTGATTTAGACACTTAGAAGAAGACAGTCAATGAGAAATACTAGCAGGGAAAACATGCACAGGAATTACAGACATCAAAACACTCACTTCAAGAATATATGCTCCAAGATCAAGTGTTTTCATTAATAAAAAGGATGGGTTTCATTACATACTCAGATTTTTCTTATATCAAAATCCCAACCTTTCGGTCTTATTCAAAACCTTCTTTCATAGGCTTACAAAAATAAAAAACCTTCTCGACTACTTCAGCCATATGTGGTTGTTTATTAAATTCGCAACTACAATTGTCTGTAATGCATCAGATCTAACTATTAGTCTTATGGACTATTTATTCAAAATAAAAGTAAAACTATAAGTGATATGGCCGTCTTCCTTCTTCACTCAAGTTGTTCGAATCAACCTATGTTTATTGAACTGGAGATGACCTGGTGGGGAACTTGAGTGCACTGCCAATGTAAACTTGAATTGTTGAAACTACATGTCGTCTTTTAGATCGACCCCTTTCAGGCTGATTTGTAGGGATTGGAGGCGTTGTGCCTTCTTCTGCCTTCAGATCGACTCCGAGTCGCGGAACAATTGAGCCTTTTTCCTACCAAATTCTACATTTTTACATAGACGCAACTTATTCTGAAACGCCAACTTCAGTCTGCAATCCGCAAGCCACAATGCATCTGTCGGAAAGTCGGAACACCTTCTGCATAGCTTCGAAGAAATCACTCCTCCGACTTCTGCAATTCGAAATGCGGTAGTCGGAAAGTCAGAACCCCAACTTGACAACTTTGAAGAAATTTTGCCTCCAACTTTTGCACTCCACAACATGGGAGTCGGAAATAGGAACCACAAATTTATCGCTTTGAAGAAAACACGCCTCCGAATTCTGCAATCCGTAACACAGGAGTCAAAAATCGGAACCGCAAATTCACCGCTTCAACGAAAACACTCCTCCGAATTTCGCAATTCGCAATGCGGGATTTGGAAATCGGACTGCAAATTCACCACTTCAAAGAAAACACGCCTCTGCAATCTGCAATCCGACATGCAGGAGTCGGAAGTCAGAACTCCATATTCACAGCTTTTGAAAAATATACTCCTCCGTAATCCGTAGTCTGCAATGCGGGAGTTGGAAAGTCAGAACCCCAACGTATAACTTCGAAGAAAACACGCCTCTGCAATCCGCAATTCGACATGTGGGAGTCGGAAATCAGAACCCCGAATTGACAATTTTGAACAATTACTCCTCCAACTTCCACAGTCCGCAATGCGGGTTCAAAAATTCGGAACGTCTGTGAAATCACTCTACGGCCATCGATTTAGCTCTGTCTCCAATCTCGACCATTCAATCTCTTAAGAGTGGGAATACCTTCTTTTTATCATTTTTCTCACTGTGGCTTGCTCATCCAGTTAGAAGCCGTTAATACTTAGACATTTTTTGGGAGTTTTTGCTTCTTCTTTTGGAGTAAAAAGTTAGTGGGCAGACTTGAGATTTTGGTAGGGCTTTCCCTTTTCCTTCCCTTGTGGGAGTTTTCTTAGAGGCGTTAACAAGGTTGAAGCGTAGCAAAGCACTGGTGAATAATAAGTAAATCTTCTTGTAGTAGTCTCATAATAGTGAATATAGAATCTAATTCTTAAGATTGTCAGGTCACAAAAACCATAGGGCTACTAGCAGGACTAATGGGTAATCCATTTGGAAGCTATACTTGCATATAGTTATCCATTCCCTAATAATAAGGGGATATATTCCTCCCTTCTACATATTTCCTTTGGGCATGATCTGTAGATCCCATGTGTGCTACTTGTTCGACTACCGTTCCTCATCCATTTCCTTTAGTGTAAGACTTTAGCCACTAATTGAGGTCAAGAGTTGATGCTACTAGTTGATGGAATAGGTATCGTTTGAACCACACCCACCATTCTCTCGGTCTAGTCCTAGTGCAAAGATTAGGAGGAATTGAGAGCACATTGTTGTTGAGCAACTTCAATTGGTGTTTGCTTGTCCTCGTGTCTAGTGATTTCATAGGGGCGAGATTTATAATTAAGAAGAAACACTTGTAGCATCTTGTAGCATCAAAGATTATGTACCTAAGTTCTATTTAATTGTCCAAAAAGCATGATGCGGTGTCATGGGCTATCGATTTTTATCCACAACTAAGAATGGCTATGCGCTTGATGGGTTCATGTGCATGGTTGTGTGGGGTGGACATGCAAGCTTTTGTAATGGGATAGATTCAAGTTTGAATTTATTTCCGTGTTCTATGTATAGGTGTGGACGGCTATACATATCTTCTAGACCCTCTCTAGTAGGTAGAGATGTACATCTATAAGTTTGTATCATTTTCTATGTTTCATTTAATGTTATCAGTTATCAAAGTGTTGTTCATGCATAGTACACAAATAAATTAGACTCTTCTGGGTGCTTAGCCTCATTTTATTTTGTACAAGTAGTTAGACACAGCCATTAGTGACCTGGTAACCATGATTCAAGGTGAGGCTATAACTTCCTAGCATATGCAATGGGTCGGGATGTTTTGGTTGCACCTCTAGGTGCCATGACTATTGTTGCGAAATCGATAAGTCCAACATTGCACCCTTGTTAATTACATAGGAGTGCAACTTGCATGCTAGATAATGAGAATTGCTTATGGTGTTGTGATCCAATGTTGTATTAGGACAGTTTGTCTTGAAAGAGACCCTGCATGGGATGGGAATGTTGGTATGCCTTGTTTCAATAGTTGGCTCTAAAATTATTGTGGTTCATTCACTCCATAAGTGAATTGTTTGTTTTAGTGACATAAATTTGGAATTTATTTGCTCAACTTAGTAATCATTTTCTCTTTCATTCTCTTAACAAGACACTCTTCTCAAATATGAGACTTTTTTCTCTTTGTGTTCTGTAGAGCTCGAATCAATTTCAACTGAAAAGTTGACCATCATTGCTATTTTGAATAGACATCTAACTTATTCTTCCATTCTCATTGATGGGCAACAAACATGTCTACTGAACTGTTTTCATCTTGTTATTGCCACCCCCAAAACGTCTCTTATGAAAAGGTGGCATTGCTCAACTTGTCTCAAAGTGAAGAGAGTAATAAGTTTACATGCAACAAATTTGGGGTGTTTTTTATTTGGTAGAGGGCTCTCAAAAATAGACAGTAGATAATGTGTCGTGACAAATTATATGGTTTTTTGTCATAATTTGTAGTGTCGAATAGATAGTAGATATTGTGTTTAGAAGAAGTTATGCATGGTTATTCAAGGCATTGTTCATGGCTTTGGATGCCTCAATGATTTTTTTAGGGCTTGAGGCATGGCATTTTTTCTTGGATCATTTCCAAGGGCCCAATACACATGCATGCTACTCAAAACCACCTAATAGCACCAATATCCCTAGTCATAGGCCAATGAAACCCTTGGGAGATCATGTGTGGTTATTTCAGGCATCCTTGTTGGCCTTGGATGGCTAGAAGATTCTTTTAGGGCTACAATTCAAGTTTTCTCCCCTATCCATGTCCAAATCCCAAACCTCATACATAGTATTCAAAAATATTTATGGAACCTTTATACCTTGTTAGAGGCAAATGACTCCCTCAAGTCATCCTTTGGGGTGGTTCAAAGTGTCATTGTTGGGCCTACCTTCTTGTAGGCTCTACTTAGGGCCTAGGGCTATAGTTTCTTCCCCTAACAGTATCTAGGGATGAGAGACCCATAGTTAATGTTCAAAACCTCATAATGATGACTATCCCCATATGTGTATCCTCATGGCCTGACACTGCGATGTCTCATTCACTGAAATCTTGGATCAACCCTTCCCTCTTAATTCATAAATATCAAGTTCATTTGTCCACATATGTGTAAAAATTACGTCTCTTGTAAGAAAATTGAAATAATCTTTGCTAGGTACATATAAAGGTCATCATGCCATATGCTAGAACTTTTTATATATTGAACATTGAAAATAAGTAAAGTAACGCACATCTATGAAAAACTTTCTCTTCCTCTATTCACTTCCTCACAAATAAATTATGTATCATTGTCAATCTAGATGATGTGTATCTTATTTTTTGTAACATTTGTGTATGGAACAATAAATTCTTTCTATTGAACTTTTTAATTCAACTTACAGTATTTATAAAACTCATGCGCTGAATATTTCCCTGCTTTGGCTTTCCATTTTCTAGAACAAGGATACATCAAGATGATTCAAAAATGGATATAAAGCATCAACCTTCTCCACATTGGTCCTTACTCCATATAAAATATGTCAGAAAGCTAACTTCCAATGGAACATTGTACTCTTGGTATAAGGTGAAAGTGGTAATGTAGAACCAGTGGAAAAATTTATTCCTTGGTTGTTACAAGTTGTGTTTGAAGGAAGATATATTATCATGTTTCCATAACCCTTACATTTAAATGTTGATTGATAGCAATTGCCAAGAAAGTGTAAAGAGGTGTTATTTAAATGCAAAATGTGAAGGGTCTATATTGATAGATAAAAAAAAACATAGTTTAAAACCCAATTTAAAAATCTATTTTTAAGTGAGAACATATATTAATATGCGGCGACTCAAAGAAATTTGCTTTTAAAGTTTGTGTGGGCTCTTAGGTTTCATTGACAGTGGCCTGACCATATTCAAGAAAGGAACTGTGGCTTTGGGACCTGTGACCATTTTCATTTTCCCTTTCAATACTATTTTTCCTAGCCTTGGAGTTCATGGCAATGCTAATAAGTCAATGGTAGTTTTAGCTAGAGAGTCTATAGGTGTAAAAAATCAGAAACCAAGAGCTTAAAGAATTCTGCACGTTGTTTGAGCTGCCATGTATGCAATAATGGTGAAACCTAGAACATGTTAAAAAAAATATGCTTGCATAGAGCTCAATACCATACTACATATCCATTGTATTGACCTAGAATTACAATATGTTCAATTAACACAACTATAGGTAAGTTAGCTATGAGTATAGTGCTACTAGTTATTATTTTAATACTAGCTTTGGTTTCCATTGTGGATGATCCTAACCCTTTCTAGTTATAAGATATACAATATATTTTAGTTTCTATTGATCATGTGCACTATCTAAACTTGGAACAACAAAGACAATGAGAGTGATAACAAACTATCTAAACCTAGTTAAATATTGTAATCAATTAAACCAAGGTCACTTGTACGGAAATAAAAGCAAGAGGCCATTGTAAAGAATAGCAATAGATGCGGTTGTTTGCAGCTTCTACATTTGATGCAAAGAAAGTTGTTGCAACTATCATGCTTGGTTCATATACCATTGCTTGCTTCCCGAACTAGTTCTAAGTGGTTGCGATCAGGCTATATGATACCAAACTAATCAGTGGAATGGGTAAGGTATGACCATTATAATCCCTAGAGCTTAAGCAGTGTAATACAAGTAGCAACATAATTATCCATAGTTCGATTGGTTCTAGTAATACAAATGCCTTGCTTGGTTTAGAGTGACACATAGCCTTAACACACATATGACTCTGCCCACTAGTTTCATTCATTATGCCAATTGCAGGAGCTTTTGGCTCCAGAGCAACAAGTTGATAGCAAATATAGTGTAAGCGGTTTTATCCAACTATGCTCATGACCATTGTCAACAAGAATACTTGGCTTGTGTGTTCCATTGCCTTTACAAAGATAGATTAATTCTTATAACTAATCTCTATACAGGAATTAAACATGTTTCACATATAAGAGTAAACATAACACTCATCAAGATATGGTAGTCATATCAGCTATGCTCGATTGAGCCGGTGCATTGCATAGTCTTGTTAAAACTGTCTCTATGGGTTGATATCAAGGATGTAGCCTCCTGTTATCAACATGGCAGGCATTTGTTTCATTGAAACTTTGGCGTTTCCAAAATTCTGGACTAAGTAGTTACTAAGTTCAAGGCTAGAACTCTGGCCATACAATAGATTTGGACTAATCAATACAAATAGACGATATAATTATATTGAACATGGATAACAACTTCTATTCTTGGACACAATATGCTTTCAGATTGTTGGTCCATATCCTGATTCACATTCTTGACATATTCCAGCATTGTTGTATTTTTTGTTTCTACTCTCTTTTTTTGCTTGGCAACAAGTTCGTTGCTGTTGATTTCGGTATTGATGAAAGGGCCATTAGATCCGTTTACATGTAACTGTCTTAAAAACTATTTATCTTACCAACCAATATTTCTACGCCCGTGAACCCAGTCCTGCAATTAGCCTAGAGAAATATGCACCAGCAAATGACCTTTCCCAGGCGGTGCCAAATAACTGGTTTTTGACAATATCTATGGGACAATGTGTTTCACATAGCCTAGACATTGCACGGAATTTGTTTTCTCTTCTCCCATTGTCTTGCAGCTTTGTATTATGATAGTTGTTTTCATGTCCCATTGGCCTATGTTGCTATGTCATTACAAATACATGTTTATATTTCAATTCTTGGCACAGTTTGCTACTGTCGCACTGTTCCACTCCAATTGTCTTTATTTAATAAAATACATGTAAAAAATTCATGTCATTTGTCAATTGAATAGTGGGCATAGATTTGTTTGTATTCAATAGCATTTTGGCCTGGAATCTATGGAAATTTTCAGTCCAGCAATGCACATACACACTGCTTTGGCATTTTGCTTCCTCTCTCATTTCCCACTCCAACTTCTGAGTTTGCGGAAAACATATTCAACTTGGTTCAGGGTAGGAAACAAAAAACAGAGTTGTTTGATTCTAAATGCAAATAGCCTATAGCTACATCTTATGTAGATTGTTGCACTTGAACTTTACACTCCACCAAAATATTGATTTTGTCACTTCAAATATGAACTTGCAATGACATTTGCAATATGCTTCGGTTCTGCCAATATCGAAATCATGTTCCAATGTGGTCTCAAATTGCAAATCGCTTTGTTGTTACAACTATGGTTAACTAGTTTAATATGGTTCATCAGTTTTATCATCTATAGATATCTTTTTCGATGGTTTTGACCAATATATGTTGTTGTTTGTTGCCTGCTAGCAATGCAGTTGCCATCGTCTGTACTTGAACTCTATAGAAATTGGACATTTATCAATAGACCTTTGTAATCATTCTTCTTCACACATATTGATTGTCTTTGAGATGCATTTGTCTTCTAGATTTTAGAGTCAATGGCATGCTCTTCGTGCCATGGCTATTGGAACATCCCCTTTTTTCCCAGGCATGCCATAGCTATTTGACCATGTCTTTGTTTTTTTTGCAGGTATGTTCGATAGACTTTGCAATCGCAAACATTGCATTGATTTTGACAATAGAATTTCCACATCTTTTGCTTTGCTGCATTCGCCTTCTCTCCAATTTGGACACTATTTCCTTTTTACAGTTACAATATGTCAAGAATAGATTCAACAGAAACACTGGATAAACCAAAGCTTCCTATAACGCAAAATGTTTTCATAAAACATGAAGCGGATTTTGAGGAAATCGATAAGGCTCTTGCATCCTCGCAATTGTTTCGACTACGATATTTTCATTATTTCCCATGGGATTGCTTGTTTGATTCATTGGCTGTCTTGCTACATTTTCGCTACAGTTCACTTGAAATAAGACAAGGAATAGTCAACCATTTTAGAGAAAGCTTGGCTCGCGGAGAACCAGTTGCTATGATGTCAATGGCAACAAACCTCGCTTCTGAATTCTTAAATAGTTTGCATAATGTAATTGACACCGAGATATACCTGTTATCACACCATAGTAGCAGGGCTACTATTCTTGTACAGCAGATATCTGCACATTCCAGAGCTTACATTATTCCAGAACATGGCTATATATATATTTTGGATCACTCATGATCAGAGCAGTACATTATTCAGATTTGTATATGACCTTGTGTCAAGGCTGAGCCTTGAGAGTTCAGATTTGATGACTGATGTGACCACTTATCTCATTACAGTTTCAGTTCAGTGCCTAGAGATGTATTACAGCAGTGTTTCAGATGATATTGGATGATTATTATTATGATGATGTTGTATGATCTATGGATATGTTCTCACTGACTATGGATTATTATCTTGTTGATTTAGTCATGATCATAGCATATGCTTGGTATATTATTCCTGATGTGGCAAATTATTTAAAATGAACTGTAAATCATAAAATGGACAATTGCTTGCACATTTAGGTCATTTAACAAAACTTACTGGTTTTTCACCTTACATAGATATGGTCTTTCCCGACACCAGTTGTCTGCTAGTGTAGGCTCCATATTCACTTGTCCCCATCCATACATGACCTTCCTGTTTGAATTTAAACCTTGACTTGTCTCATTTGACTTTCTGATACCGAGGACTTCCCCATTTTTCTACCTCTGTGTTTGGACCGCATCCCTGTTTATTCAGTGTCTCGGCTCTGAGTTGGTGACAAAACTTGCCTTTGGTGAGTTGGATTGTAGGCCTAAATCATTCTGGTCGGTTGTCCCGATGTTTGGCATTGGCTCGAACTCCCCCTAGTCACTTGAGATGTTGTTGGCTAAAACTGAAAGCTCATGTTCTACCTATGGAAACTCAAAAAATTCGCCCATGGAAACAAATAAAAAGGGCAAGAGCGATGAAAAGCTAAAAATACTCCTCGAAGAGTATAAGAAAGGTCCAAAAAGCAATGGTTCTTAAAAGTTATATCTAAACAATTGCTGACCTTGTATAAATATATGAAAAACATGCCCTGGATGCAAGCTGCAACTAGTTGTGCTTCTCAGCACATCTGAAATCCGAAGGGTTATGTAGGCCAAAAAGGCCATGGAATAAAATTGAATGATCCTAATGAACCTGGATCAACTTGATGTAGACATGATGCCTAAGTTGAATAAGCACTCTCTAAACAACTTATCCATTTGTGAGGCACAGCCATCCCCCGTGTTCTTTTGTCCAGCACAGAGTTTGTAGCTTCCCCCTTCTCCCAGTTCAAAGTATTTTTGAGTTAAGTTAGACAAGTCAAACCCTTGGCCCAACCTTGCTCCTAGCCTTCATCCTGCACTAGCGGTTTGACCATGTCCAATGGGTAAGTTTGTCATTTGAACTATTGTGCAAGTAATTTTATATAACAACGGAATATGTTAACTTGATTAGTGCCACTAAATGGAATTTATACTTTGAGCTTAGCGGTGAGAATGATTAGAGAAGCATTGTCTTAGTCTACTGATGTGATTTATCCTTGATTATATATTCTTGGGATCCGTGATGATGTGGACCATGTATGGATGATTATTGATGATGATTTATGGGCCCACATGTTTGATGATGATATCATATGATGGACATATGATGCAGATGATGTTTGATCCAGTTCAGCAGGTTTATTATTACTTCAGATCAGCAGATTATATATTGTCCATATATGGTGGACCCTACAGCAGGCCCATTAGGGCAACCCACAATGTATGAGTACTCATGCCTAGTGGATTTGGGTATTCTGGATCCATTGAGACACTTATCTTTCAGTTCCGGGCACTTCTAACAGTGATTGATGCAGTTTTACACTTGTTGACCAGATTTGGGGCTGATTTCCCAGCCTGAGCAGCAGGGGCCCCGAGAGGCCAGTTCACCTAGGGCGCTGATGATGGAAGGGGTGGTCCAGCCACTTGTTATTACCATTTATCCCCCCTTCCGGAGAGCCTGGTGGGCTCAGATTGACAGCGCTAGCACCCTAGGAGGCAATTTTGGCACTTTCACAGTTCCCGAGGCAGTTAAAAAATGGGATAAAGTGGTCACTGAGGAAATCGATTTGGGCAATTGAGGCAAGGTTTTGGCATTTGGTCTTCACAGAGGTCTTCCAGGGTGGCATCACTATCTTCCAGTCAGTTTTCACCATGTGGGTATGCCCGGATTGATCACAGGAGGACATTTACTGCTTGACTGTCATGGATTCTTAGGACAGTTTTGGTCATTTTTATTATATTGGACATGTTTTATTATTTTATTGTGCCTTGGGGATGAGCTAGTAAGGATTGATACCTCCTAGCCCCACCATGTGCTTGTTTTATCATGTCCTAGTCATCATGAGGTGGATTATTGTACTTTTTACCCCTCTAGTGGGATGACGTCACCCTCCATTGTACCATTTAGTGAGGGCGCTATTGTTATGTTGAGTGATCCATGTGATATTATGTTATGGTTCATCCTAGCCATTGATTGTATGATGAGATCTTATAATCTCAACCACTCATTGGATGTAGTATTGTAGAGTGGTATAGGGTTTTGGTCTTTATTATCCTATATAAGGAGGAGACCCCCCATTGTAAAGCTCACCTTTGGAGCTCTGGAATATTGGAATAGAAGATTTTTTGTGGAGCACATCTCTCTTGCATTGTGGATTCTCTTGCATATTGAATATACAGTATCTCTTCTATGTATCATTGTGGATTTTGGTGCTTTTGCGAACCTTTTGACAGGAAAGTCGAATTGGAGAGAGGAGGGCGACTTCATGAGGGTTATTGTTGGAGGGATCCACATATTCTCTCTTGGGTTGATCTTGTGACAGGGAGTATCATTATTGTATCTTCGTGACATAGTTGATGCTTTCTATTACATCTTTCTACCATTTTCATAATCATCTTGCTTGACTTGTTTCTTTGATCTTGTCTTGTAGGAGGAGGACGATTTGGCTATCTTGGAGAAGGGCGATTTGGTTGGAGCACTTGGATCTCACTCTTGAATATACACATAGGAGAATGCTATCAACTTGCAAGGTGGCCATAAGCAATTGAGGTAAGATCTACAAGGTATGTGCCTCTTTCATCCATTCTATCTTCATTGGTCATAAAACCCTAATTAAATCAAAACCCCAATTTTGGTATTTCTTAGATCTACTTAGATCTAGCCTTGCAATTGAAAAGATATTAAAAACCCACCTCTATAGAATCCATAGTTTGGTGGTGATTGGCTAAAAATTGACACACTTTTCAATGCAAAAAGCCTTCTTGAACCTAAATCGATTTTCCTAAGAGAAGCTTGTTGGGTTAGATCTAGCACATGGGTAGGTGAGATCCCACTTGATTTGACATCTAGACATTTGATAACCTATACCCATATCTTTACTTTGGTGAAAACTACCTTGTGGACATCTCTCCATGTTTTAAGGGGTTGAAACCCCCTTTTGACCTTCTTGGCATCTTAAAACTTAGATCTACTAAGATTTAGCCATTGGATTCACTTGAAACTTTGAAGGAATATAGATCGGGGTACTAACATCCCGGATCTACATTTTGGTGGCCATTGGACTTGATTTGGTCCACCAAAACCCATTTTTGGACCCTCCTTGAGCAAATCGCACCCCCTTGATTTTTTGAGTTGGTCCACTTTTAGGAAGTGGGTGTTTGAGTTATTCGTGGATTTGGAATGCCCATGCCTTGAAACCTAGGTCTATACTGTCCTTTTGTCAAGATCCGCCTTGGGGATTGCATTCCTTGTTTCAAGGGATTGTGGTCCACTTAGGGTCCTCACTTAAAAAACCTAGATCTAGTAAGATCCAACCATTAGATTTCACTCAACCCACTTGACTTGGCTTCTAGGTGTCCCGATCTACAATTTGACACATTTTTTGACCCCATTAGCCCACTTAACAAGGCACTAGTCCATCACCAAGCAAGTCGCACTCCTTGGGATTGGTGTCAAATCCTAGATCTAGCACATGGGTATCCTTGAAATCAACTTCAACTCATAGATCTAGCCTACATATAACCTATAGTACCTACCTTACATCTAACTTCACCTTGTGGGCCTACCTAGAATCACTTCACACTTCCCAAGAAAACTAGACCCACTTGTGTAAATACATGGTACTATACTTTTTTCATCATACCCCATCATGTGGCCTAGACCATACATAGGTTGAAACGTTAATAATCTCTTACACTTCCCTCAACCATACCTTAAACCTTAGGTCCACTTAGCCTTGCATTGGTTTCCGTAACTCATTACTTACCTACACTTAGAAACCTTTGCTTGGGTCCAATCAACTGTGATTGGGGTATAGGGTCTCCCCCTTGGTCTAGTTATACCTTGACCTAAAGCGAAGAGTGCCTCGGTTGACGTGACTCCCACCTGCATTGGGAACCGTGGCATCTCTTGGGTCACCTCTTTAGTTGCCCGACTCCTCTACCGTCCCGGATGGGATACCACTAGGGGCAACTACAAGTTGTGTGATAACATTTTTGGCGCCGTTGCCGGGGAGGTAGAGGCCTACCTTGGTTCAACACACCTTTGTGTCTCATTCTCTCCCTGCACTTTAAACGACATACATCTTGGTAGAAGAGTTTAAAAATCTACCTGGCGACTCCAATTCGTGACTCCGCTGAGGATCGACCCCATTCCCATCTATCAATTTTGTAATTTGTAAATCATAAATGAATTCAGACATTTTCTTCCAAATGACAAGGTGTATGAATGAAATATATGAGAATCTATCTCGCTATAGAGGGCAGTTGGAAGAAGGTAATGAAAGTCAGTCAACATATCAATATGGGAGTGATTATGTACATAATTCTTATGACTCTCATTCTTCAAGTAAAAGTATTAACCCAATTAATTCAAACAAAAGTCAATCTCAACCAAGGCCTTGCAACCATAGCACTCGGTCAAATGACTCTAGCATTCCAGTTAGACATCCAAAACTAATCCCTAGTAGGATGGCCAAAGTTATTAAAAATCCGGCTAAGCCATCTCCTTTTGACTTCTCTGAAATCCATGGGGCACCTCATCTTATGCCAAATAATTACTCTGAATGGTTGCCTCGTTTCTATGGAAATTATTTTGAGTCAATTGAAAATCATTTACAAAGATTTTGGGATTATATGGAAGTTAGGGGTGCTGATGATGAAGATGTTTATATGCGGGCCCTGGGTGAGACTTTAGGTGGAAATGCCGGTTTATGGTTTGATAATTTAGCCCCGGGATCCATCACTGGATATGATATGTTTGTTGGGTTATTAAAGAATAAATGGGGTAGTAATATTGAAGAATCCTTAACAAAGACATCAAGCAATAACTGTGCTGTTAAGGACCAGTTCGATAAGGACCACGATAATAATAATGACACTTCAAATCAGTCCTTGAGTAGCCCTACTTTTGATCTTGAAGAAATTTCTGATTTTGTATTTGTTAAGGATCCTTCAGAAAAAGAATTCCTTAATCACTCTATCATTAACAATCATTCAATTCCTTATCACCTTATTGAAGAAGAAGAAAGTGGAAACATTGACCAAGACCCTTTAGTAGTGCTTTCACATGATCATTGTGCAAATAATCAGGATGCTTTAAATGAGCTTGTTAATTTTCCCCTTGATCAATTAAATGAAAATGATCACTTATCCTCTTATAACTTTAATGATGAATCAATAAAAGGTCAATCTCAAGATGAGGATGAATTAGTGAATCACACTAGATGCTCTAATCTGTGTTCCACTTCTTATAATGAGTCTTTAATTTTTTCCATCCTTAATCAAGACAACTTAGAGTTAGATAGCTATGGTCAATCTTGTCCTCAGATTGTAAATATTAAACTTGATCAAAAGATTAAAATCATTCCTACAGTAAAGAGTGCCTTCTTTTGCCAAAATCCAAGGTCAAACTTATTTATTCATTTGGGAGAATTTTCATATCTGCAATCCACCCTCCCTTCCCAACTCTTTCAATCATCTTTGGGTTGGTGCTCTAGTCATTTTTTTGCCTTGGAATTTTTCAAAAGGAAGTATATGCACGATTACATAATTGGAGAAAAAACACTTCATTTCCCTTTTCAGTCACCTTGGAACAATAATGCTTGTTGTCAGATTATCAATCATTTTTGGTGGCTAGAAAAGGTGTTTAAAGATCAATTTCATCTCTTCTCCATTTTTGAGCATCAAGTGGGCCTAGTTTTGATTTTTCGTCTTTTAAGCCTTGATTTGTCCCCACTTGGTTTTTATTTGATCATCAGTCCCAAGGAGAACCAAATTGATTATGTGAAAGAAGCAAATGAAGAAGTTAATTTGTGTGAAAATGAACCAAATCACATGCCTTATGACTTCCCTCCATCCATCTCTGAGTTCAACTTGCATAAATTTTATGATCCTGTCAATTCTTGGATAGAGGATGTTTGCATCAATCATTTTTATTGGCATGATCTCATTTTACCCCACTCAATTTTTTCTTCAATTTCTGAACAAGCTAAGAAGATTGGGCTCTCAAATTCAATAGTCTTTAATCCAATCTTGACTCGCTTTATCAACAAAAATCTAAGAAGAACCGTTAACCTATTTGATGAATGGTTACACTGGATTTATGATTTTACCTAGCATTTGTGTTGATTGGTTAGAGTAGGGTAGGTAGGTCTTGAATAAGCTCACTTGAGCAGTAGGATTTGTGTGATTTTTCTTTTTCTGTGTGCCGAGTATTGCCTTTTTCCTTCTTTTGCTTTGTCTGCTTGTTTTTCTGAGTTGAGCCTTGCTCCTTCCTAAGCTTGTCTCTTCTCCTGCATGCATTTAAGAAATTGTAGTTGGCATTTCTATTTTTGGCTGCCTATGCAAGTTGAGATTGCCTGCTTGAAAAAGTTCTCTTTTCCTCCTGCACAGTAATAAAAATAATTAATGATAAATGAATAATATAGGCCGTGTTAGTTTAAGACTTTTCTTTTATGCATTTCAGTTTATGCTTTAGATTATATTTCAGTTTAGTTTTATTTTATATTGTCCCATACATGCTCCATGATGGTATTCTAGTGTTTGTGAGAGCAGGAACAGGTGCAAGATAAAAGCTGAAAGCAAGGATGGTGCAGTGCTGGATTGAAGATTGATGCAGAGCAGTTCGAGACCAGAGATTCTGAGGTTCTCAAGCACTCTCTCCTTTAGAGCACTCGTCCCAGCTGGAGCCAGAGGTTATCACACCATAGTAGCAGGGCTACTATTCTTGTACAGCAGATATCTGCACATTCCAGAGCTTACATTATTCCAGAGCATGGCTATATATATATTTTGGATCACTCATGATCAGAGCAGTACATTATTCAGATTTGTATATGACCTTGTGTCAAGGCTGAGCCTTGAGAGTTCAGATTTGATGACTGATGTGACCACTTATCTCATTACAGTTTCAGTTCAGTGCCTAGAGATGTATTACAGCAGTGTTTCAGATGATATTGGATGATTATTATTATGATGATGTTGTATGATCTATGGATATGTTCTCACTGACTATGGATTATTATCTTGTTGATTTAGTCATGATCATAGCATATGCTTGGTATATTATTCCTGATGTGGCAAATTATTTAAAATGAACTGTAAATCATAAAATGGACAATTGCTTGCACATTCAGGTCATTTAACAAAACTTACTGGTTTTTCACCTTACATAGATATGGTCTTTCCCGACACCAGTTGTCTGCTAGTGTAGGCTCCATATTCACTTGTCCCCATCCATACATGACCTTCCTGTTTGAATTTAAACCTTGACTTGTCTCATTTGACTTTCTGATACCGAGGACTTCCCCATTTTTCTACCTCTGTGTTTGGACCGCATCCCTGTTTATTCAGTGTCTCGGCTCTGAGTTGGTGACAAAACTTGCCTTTGGTGAGTTGGATTGTAGGCCTAAATCATTCTGGTCGGTTGTCCCGATGTTTGGCATTGGCTCGAACTCCCCCTAGTCACTTGAGATGTTGTTGGCTAAAACTGAAAGCTCATGTTCTACCTATGGAAACTCAAAAAATTCGCCCATGGAAACAAATAAAAAGGGCAAGAGCGATGAAAAGCTAAAAATACTCCTCGAAGAGTATAAGAAAGGTCCAAAAAGCAATGGTTCTTAAAAGTTATATCTAAACAATTGCTGACCTTGTATAAATATATGAAAAACATGCCCTGGATGCAAGCTGCAACTAGTTGTGCTTCTCAGCACATCTGAAATCCGAAGGGTTATGTAGGCCAAAAAGGCCATGGAATAAAATTGAATGATCCTAATGAACCTGGATCAACTTGATGTAGACATGATGCCTAAGTTGAATAAGCACTCTCTAAACAACTTATCCATTTGTGAGGCACAGCCATCCCCCGTGTTCTTTTGTCCAGCACAGAGTTTGTAGCTTCCCCCTTCTCCCAGTTCAAAGTATTTTTGAGTTAAGTTAGACAAGTCAAACCCTTGGCCCAACCTTGCTCCTAGCCTTCATCCTGCACTAGCGGTTTGACCATGTCCAATGGGTAAGTTTGTCATTTGAACTATTGTGCAAGTAATTTTATATAACAACGGAATATGTTAACTTGATTAGTGCCACTAAATGGAATTTATACTTTGAGCTTAGCGGTGAGAATGATTAGAGAAGCATTGTCTTAGTCTACTGATGTGATTTATCCTTGATTATATATTCTTGGGATCCGTGATGATGTGGACCATGTATGGATGATTATTGATGATGATTTATGGGCCCACATGTTTGATGATGATATCATATGATGGACATATGATGCAGATGATGTTTGATCCAGTTCAGCAGGTTTATTATTACTTCAGATCAGCAGATTATATATTGTCCATATATGGTGGACCCTACAGCAGGCCCATTAGGGCAACCCACGGTGTATGAGTACTCATGCCTAGTGGATTTGGGTCTTCTGGATCCATTGAGACACTTAGCTTTCAGTTCCGGGCACTTCTGACAGTGATTGATGCAGTTTTACACTTGTTGACCAGATTTGGGGCTGATTTCCCAGCCTGAGCAGCAGGGGCCCCGAGAGGCCAGTTCACCTAGGGCGCTGATGATGGAAGGGGTGGTCCAGCCACTTGTTATTACCATTTATCCCCCCTTCCGGAGAGCCTGGTGGGCTCAGATTGACAGCGCTAGCACCCTAGGAGGCAATTTTGGCACTTTCACAGTTCCCGAGGCAGTTAAAAAATGGGATAAAGTGGTCACTGAGGAAATCGATTTGGGCAATTGAGGCAAGGTTTTGGCATTTGGTCTTCACAGAGGTCTTCCAGGGTGGCATCACTATCTTCCAGTCAGTTTTCACCATGTGGGTATGCCCGGATTGATCACAGGAGGACATTTACTGCTTGACTGTCATGGATTCTTAGGACAGTTTTGGTCATTTTTATTATATTGGACATGTTTTATTATTTTATTGTGCCTTGGGGATGAGCTAGTAAGGATTGATACCTCCTAGCCCCACCATGTGCTTGTTTTATCATGTCCTAGTCATCATGAGGTGGATTATTGTACTTTTTACCCCTCTAGTGGGATGACGTCACCCTCCATTGTACCATTTAGTGAGGGCGCTATTGTTATGTTGAGTGATCCATGTGATATTATGTTATGGTTCATCCTAGCCATTGATTGTATGATGAGATCTTATAATCTCAACCACTCATTGGATGTAGTATTGTAGAGTGGTATAGGGTTTTGGTCTTTATTATCCTATATAAGGAGGAGACCCCCCATTGTAAAGCTCACCTTTGGAGCTCTGGAATATTGGAATAGAAGATTTTTTGTGGAGCACATCTCTCTTGCATTGTGGATTCTCTTGCATATTGAATATACAGTATCTCTTCTATGTATCATTGTGGATTTTGGTGCTTTTGCGAACCTTTTGACAGGAAAGTCGAATTGGAGAGAGGAGGGCGACTTCATGAGGGTTATTGTTGGAGGGATCCACATATTCTCTCTTGGGTTGATCTTGTGACAGGGAGTATCATTATTGTATCTTCGTGACATAGTTGATGCTTTCTATTACATCTTTCTACCATTTTCATAATCATCTTGCTTGACTTGTTTCTTTGATCTTGTCTTGTAGGAGGAGGACGATTTGGCTATCTTGGAGAAGGGCGATTTGGTTGGAGCACTTGGATCTCACTCTTGAATATACACATAGGAGAATGCTATCAACTTGCAAGGTGGCCATAAGCAATTGAGGTAAGATCTACAAGGTATGTGCCTCTTTCATCCATTCTATCTTCATTGGTCATAAAACCCTAATTAAATCAAAACCCCAATTTTGGTATTTCTTAGATCTACTTAGATCTAGCCTTGCAATTGAAAAGATATTAAAAACCCACCTCTATAGAATCCATAGTTTGGTGGTGATTGGCTAAAAATTGACACACTTTTCAATGCAAAAAGCCTTCTTGAACCTAAATCGATTTTCCTAAGAGAAGCTTGTTGGGTTAGATCTAGCACATGGGTAGGTGAGATCCCACTTGATTTGACATCTAGACATTTGATAACCTATACCCATATCTTTACTTTGGTGAAAACTACCTTGTGGACATCTCTCCATGTTTTAAGGGGTTGAAACCCCCTTTTGACCTTCTTGGCATCTTAAAACTTAGATCTACTAAGATCTAGCCATTGGATTCACTTGAAACTTTGAAGGAATATAGATCGGGGTACTAACATCCCGGATCTATATTTTGGTGGCCATTGGACTTGATTTGGTCCACCAAAACCCATTTTTGGACCCTCCTTGAGCAAATCGCACCCCCTTGATTTTTTGAGTTGGTCCACTTTTAGGAAGTGGGTGTTTGAGTTATTCGTGGATTTGGAATGCCCATGCCTTGAAACCTAGGTCTATACTGTCCTTTTGTCAAGATCCGCCTTGGGGATTGCATTCCTTGTTTCAAGGGATTGTGGTCCACTTAGGGTCCTCACTTAAAAAACCTAGATCTAGTAAGATCCAACCATTAGATTTCACTCAACCCACTTGACTTGGCTTCTAGGTGTCCCGATCTACAATTTGACACATTTTTTGACCCCATTAGCCCACTTAACAAGGCACTAGTCCATCACCAAGCAAGTCGCACTCCTTGGGATTGGTGTCAAATCCTAGATCTAGCACATGGGTATCCTTGAAATCAACTTCAACTCATAGATCTAGCCTACATATAACCTATAGTACCTACCTCACATCTAACTTCACCTTGTGGGCCTACCTAGAATCACTTCACACTTCCCAAGAAAACTAGACCCACTTGTGTAAATACATGGTACTATACTTTTTTCATCATACCCCATCATGTGGCCTAGACCATACATAGGTTGAAACGTTAATAATCTCTTACACTTCCCTCAACCATACCTTAAACCTTAGGTCCACTTAGCCTTGCATTGGTTTCCGTAACTCATTACTTACCTACACTTAGAAACCTTTGCTTGGGTCCAATCAACTGTGATTGGGGTATAGGGTCTCCCCCTTGGTCTAGTTATACCTTGACCTAAAGCGAAGAGTGCCTCGGTTGACGTGACTCCCACCTGCATTGGGAACCGTGGCATCTCTTGGGTCACCTCTTTAGTTGCCCGACTCCTCTACCGTCCCGGATGGGATACCACTAGGGGCAACTACAAGTTGTGTGATAACAATACCCTACAAAGAATGAGCAGTTCGACATCTTCACTAAATCAAATAATCAAATTGGACTATTGGGAGACATATTTTTCATTAAATGGTTTTCGCAATGGCTATATGTTCCGATCTCGGTATGGTATTTTGAAAAAAAAAAGACAATATTTGTATTTCAACTCTGGGCAATAACAATATCAATATCATTTGTTATTTCATGATAGAAATCCACTGTCTGGAGACTTTGAACCATTGTTGTGCTATCGTTCAATCCATGCTATGCCAAAACAAGATATGCCAAATGCTTCATCCGTGTCTAGAACCACCATATGCACAAGTAGCATACAAATGTCGTTGCCTAAACAAATGCTCTTGGAACAAGGCCTTTGCTTGTGCAATTTTTCCACTGCCAATTGTCATGATTCATTGTTTGAAGCCATTTGCAATTTTGCACCATACTTTGATGCCAGCTACTTGAGAAATACAATGGAACAAACCTTTTTCAATTCCTACATTGAAAATGACATGAGAGCAACAAATGCATTGGCAAAATATTTCCCTAATAGCGTTGGTCAAGACATGTAATCGACTGCAAATTGGAAACCCTACAATATCAAGTTGTTGATGTTATGTGCCGACGGAAACACAGAAGGTGATGCTTTCGCAATACAATGGCTATGTGAAATGTTTCATGTCAATATATGCATATGGACTACTGAAACAAATGGCATATCTATAAAATTTAGCCCATTTGAATCCTCTCCAACTGGCATTTATCTATTGTGTTATTATATTCGCCCTGGACATAGCCACTACCAGCCATTGGCTTTGTTGCAGCATAACAACAACTCTTGCAATAAAACCTCCTTGCAATTCAAATGCTTTGCTTTATCTGCCTTCGATATCCATACCAATTCATATCCCAAGGAACTAGTTCTAAATGGATGTGAGAAACAAATTGCAATCAAAGCTTTGAAACATTTGTCCAAACCAAATATTCAAAAAAACCTCAAAAGGAAAACAAATCCGGTTGCAGTAAACAAACAAACAACACCATGAACACAAGAAGCACATAGTATGCTTGTGGAAGAAACATCTGATCCAATTCTCTCTTCCAAGCATTGTGTCACCATGGAAAAAAATGCCAAAAAGCTTTCGTCGTATCAAGCAAGCAATACGAAAATAAAATCCCATTTCTTGTCAATCGCAAAAAGATCTTGATATCAATAACAAAAGACCCAAAAGGTTTCGTTAACTAAAGCAAGTGATAAATAACTAGAGACCAGTACTATGTCAACAACAAAAAGATCATGCAAGGGCCTTGAATGCAATAGAGAAGTATCTGCAATCGATTCAAGACACACCTGTCCATGTGTGTGAATTTTGCTAATGCCTGCACTTTGGAAAAGATATGTGCGATGTTGAGATTTCTGCTTTGTCAACTCTTCCATGTTTGACATATCATTAGCACCCTGCAATAGACAATAGTTCTCAGCAAATATGCAAATATTGTAACAATGCAATTTCAAATGAAAAGATACTGTCGTTTGCAAGCCCCTTGCATATTCGAAGAAATAAAAAACTTGATTATGTTTCATTTTGAACACCTCTAGAGGAAAGATTGGTGGCGCCAAGGATGGTATTTGCACAAATAAGACAACTTGGTTACAAAAAATCGTAGCTTGGTCTCACAGGAACGATCATAAATGTTCATAGTAACTTGAACATAGTACAATTGGCATTGCCAAGAAACCTAACTGAGACAATGACAGTTGCTGTTATGATTAAGCGAAAATTAGAATACAAAAATGCATATATGTCCGGTAATGTTTGACCAAAACATGTCATGACCGCTTTGAAAGATTTATGTGAAACATCATTGTACAAGTCTGAGGGCATTGTCATTCACAATGAATGGTAAGAGCTTTTTGAATTGTCCAAAACATGTCATGACCGCTTTGAAAGATTTATGTGAAACATCATTGTACAAGTCTGAGGGCATTGTCATTCACAATGAATGGGAAGATCTTTTTGAATTGTACAAGCAAAAACAACAGAGTGAATTTGTACACATAGAATCTTCTGGCTCAGATGCCAGTGACGATGAAACAGAACCAATATCTGAAACGTTGGTGCATGGCTATGCAGAAATACGTGTTATTGATGACCTTCAAAATCAGATTATACAAATTGCACCTTCAGAAGGGTTCAAGCCACTTGGCATTTTTCAAGACAAGTTCTCCGAAGAGCTAAACTTCCACTGTTTGTTCTATGGTTGTAGCCGTCCCGATGATGTGCTTGATCGTTTTTCTTGTCAGCAAATAGATGAATGGGAAGTTTTACATGTATCTGAAGATTTCTCAACACATCCTCCAACCATTTTTTTCAAAGCAGTTCGAAAACTAATGAAGCAAGTTTCAAATTTTGCATGAATTTCTATTCGTAAAGGAGAACTAAAGGAAAGAAGTTAACTGCCAAAGATGTCAACTATCAAAAGAATATTGAAAACATTTTGAAATCACCAATTGCATTTCGATCATTGCAAAGCATTCGAACATCACCTGATTATTTTGAAAACATAAGGAAAAATGTATTTGCGATGATAAGGCCACTTGGCCCGCCTACATTCTTCGTCACTTTCACTACTGCAAAACATCTTTGGACACCATTGCTCAATGCATTGCAAAACAAAGGAAACAATATTGATTGTTCCAATTGCAATCCTTATTCTAGTCAACAAATTGAGACTCTTATAAGAAACCATCAGGTCATTTGCAGCTGGTACTATAGACATAGCACACCGGCAATGCACACATTGATCACAAAAAACAATGAAGTTTTCAGATATCTAGAAGACTATTTCGTTATTATTGAATTCCAAAGTAGAGGCAATGAACATGATCACACACTTCTTTGGATACGTAACGCACCTGTCTATGGACAAAATTCTGATATCGAGATTACAACATTTGTTGACAAATGCATCTCTTGTGACTCGATCCTTTTGTTCGAGGATATAATCAAAA